>CM036922.1:5440163-6795829 GCA_020800305.1 Porphyrio hochstetteri
GAAACAATCCAAATTAGCTTGTTTCTAAACATCTTGCTGTTTAAATCAGGGAAAACCTGACGGATTATTTTACTTATCACTACAGCGACCAGGTCATTTTCAGACCCATGACAAATTCTATAAACATTAGAAATTGTATCTAAATCTAAAAATATTACTTGGAGTTTATGTAAATACACCCAGTCACAAGAGTAACAAAAATCTGATCCTTAACCTATTACAGTGCTCTGGATTTCAAGTAAAACTAGCAGGCAACTGTAGCTGATTACTGTTGACAGCGCATAGAAGAAAGTACATTTACTTCTTGACAGTTGCTTTGAGATATCCTTAGCAAATACATAACTGAAGTCCTAATGTTAATCATTGATTTCTCACTACTTTTAGGCAGTCTGTCCCCCAACCATGTTACATTTTAACACCTCAGAAACATTTTCCCAGCTCATCTCTTCAGCCCTATAACCTGTACAGCACCGTGCACCCGCTTTTTAGCGTTACTGTAAAGTTGTCCCAACGTACAAGTTTGTGTGACGACTTGGTCTTGCAAAATCAGCCATTTGCCTTACAGATCAGTGTGCCCTTGCTTGGCCTCGTTTCATTAATTGGGATTCTGCAGTGTTCGTCTGTGTTACAGTTGCTGTTTCCAGGATAAGAGCCCTGCCAGGAGGCTGTTTTGACAGCTCTAAGGATTCCATATACCTCACAAAGGCAAGACCTTGTTACACACTATCAAAAAAGTGATTAATTCTTTTAGCTATTCCATAAAAGTAAAATACAGACTCCAAGAAAACATAGCACAAATCCTTAGACAAAGATTTTATCCTCTTACCTCATAAAGTCCAAAGGGAAAAAAAAAAAAAAAAGGAAAGAAAACTGATATAACCAGTTGGGTAATACTGCCTGAGCGTTTTCCTGGTCTGGATTGTTATGTAAAACATTAAATGCCCTTTAATTGGACTAACCAGGTTAGCAGCAAAACGTAAAAATAAAATAAGCCAGCTGTGGTATGGTTTAAGAGGTAATATAAGCAGTTCCCAACAGAAAACACAACACGCGATGGCACGTACCAGAAGCTAACGCTTCGCCACCAGACCCGGAGCCAGACATTTACCTAACGCGGAACGGGCGCTTCTCCTCGCAGAGGCCGTCGGCCGTGCCGCGGAGCGGGGGGCCCTGGCACCCGCAGCCGCTAAACGCGGGGAGGTCGGAGGAAAACCCTCCCGGGCGGTGTCCGGCCCTGCGCGCCGCGGCGGCGGCGAGCCCCGGGCTGGAGCTCCGGCAGCGAGGGCGCCGCGCACCGGGCCTGCCGGGGCGCTCCTCGGGGGAGGAACCGGGGCCGCGGGGCCAGGACCGCAGCCGGGCTGGCCGAGGCTCCCGCGGCGCCCCCGCTCCCGCTCCGCCCGCCCCCCGCCTCGCCCCCCGGGCGCAGACGGCTCCGGCCTTCCTTCCAGCGGCCCCTGGGCACGGCTCGGCCCGCTCCCCTCGCGCCTCAGAGCCGCCGCCCGGCCTCGGCTCTCCCCACCCTCCACCACCAGCCGGGATCCGCTCGGCTCGGCTCACCGACGGCTCTCGCTGCTCCCCCGCAGCAGCCCGAGCCGCTCCCCTGCCAGCAGCCGCCGTCACCTGATCGCCCGGAAGCCCGGCCCTGACGGAAGGGACCGGCCTCCCCGCCGCTGCGCCGGGGCCGCGGGACCGCGTTCCGCCCGCCCGGGGCTTCCCCGCGCTCCGGGGCTGCCCCGCGGGGCGGCTCGGGCCGGGACCGGGGTGCCCCGTGGGGAGCGGTGGGGTGCCCCGTGGGGAGCGGTGGGGTGCCCCGTGGGGAGCGGTGGGGTTCCGCGGGCAGTGGGCGGTTAGCGCTGCCCTTCCTTTCCCCGAACCACCGACCCAGACCCCGCGGCCGGTTGTTACCTCAGCCAGGGAACCGGTTCGGTGGAAACGGCTCGGGCTAGGCGGTGCTTTCACCCCGGGCTCAGCCACCACGGAGCCTGCGTGCTCCGTGGGATTGTCAGGTCCGTTTCTATCGCAATTCTGTTGCCTGCTGACGTGAGGTGTTGTGGGGCCAGGTCCGAACACCTGCCCCGGAAAGGAACAAAAACTACTTCTTGTCAACAGCAGCAAATGTTTGGCCCAAGCAGGGAAGGAAGGTGGCAGCTTTGAGGGAAGCAAATTGTTCAAATGTGTGCACAGCGTGCTAGGATCTGAGCAGAGGAGCATCCCCGGGATGGAAACAGATTTCTAAAGGTATTTATGTAGTCGTGAGAATCATGGAGAGAGGGACAAACGGGATGGAGAGGATGGGACCTGGTGCCTGAAGGAGAGGCCAGAGCTGAGAAAAGTGACTGAAGAGCCACCTCTGAAGGGTTTTGTCCGTGCTCTGAGGACAGTGAGGCAGAAAACAGTGCAAAAGTGCTTGTTGTTTTACACAGTGGAGAATGGGTGAATCCTAAACCAAGGTCTCCCACTAAAGGCAAGTCTTACAAGGGAGTAGTTAAGGTAAGAAGTGGAGGGAGGTTAGTGCCAAGGGAGCCTATCTGGGAGAGACCAAGGAGATTGTCTGAGGCCTGTCTACTGGCTCAGGTGGCCTGAGACTACACAGCACTAGTGTGAAGGGCCGATGCAAGCCAGGAAGCGTTCAGCAATATAAAACCACAGCTGTACGGAGCCTTCACACTGCTTTCAGTAACACACAGGCTTGGCAAAACCTATGTCAAAGCAGTCACCCACCAGCCCTGCTTGAATTGCTGTAATATGTCAATGTGTCATGCTGTAAAATTTGTAGTTGAGGTAAGATGAGGACAGTATCTGAAAATGGTAGTGCCTGTGGCATTAGGACACACATAAAGCTGTCCTACCCACACTAGCAGTACATTTCCTGTCTGTAAAAGCTTCTCTAACAAAGCAGGCCAACTCATTTTCAACAGGACGGTAAAGCAGCACCGTTTGGCACAGGTTCAGCATTCAAGTAGAAATTTGGCATCTCAGTCTAGTATCAGGTTAATAAGAAGTTAACAAGGCCCCAGAGATGGTATCCTCCAGATGCTCATTAGAACAAGGATGAGCTTTTAAAATTTGGACGAGTGTAAAGCAGTCACCATGTATGTCTCGAGTCAAAAGAATTTCAGTATAAAAAATAAAGCAAAGGTTGATTTTTGGTGTTATAAGCATTGGAATAAGTAATGCCCAGAACAGTCTTTATTGCTTGAGTGTCATATGTTAACTAAAGTAACTTGAAAAGAAATGCAATTACTGACACAGATAACGTAGCCAGGGGATGTTTTTGCTGCCCGGTGATAATTTTAACATTTTATTTCTGTTTTAAGTCTCAAAAGTATTATGTTATTAGACAGTTCTATAATCTGTAATACTGACAGTACCCGTGTTCTACTGAGAGCAAGTAGAAAAAGAAAGATCCAGAGACCGGCAGTGAATAAGATGGGATGAATGGAAAGGGTGGTGTATGAGACTGAAAGCGCTAATCCTGTTTACAGTTAAGGGTAACGGGAGGGGAAGAGGCTTACTTAAAACAGTATGTCAGCTGGAGAATATACATGGGACGTTCAGATTTACTCCCACTGGCAAAGAATAATTATATTGAATGGCAACAGTAAGTGATGCAAGGGAATACTTTATTGAAGATAAGAAACTAGCTTTGAAGGAGCTCTATATCACATGTGTAATGGGAATAGAAGTATAATTTATATTTATGCATATTCTAATGGTGGTATGTGTATCATTCTTCAGTGTGGCTCGTAGCCAGTAATTGCTTAGAGAAACTTTGTGCCCTGGTTGCCAGTTCATTCTTCTCCTGTGTATGAAAATACATAACTTTGATTTACTCACTTTTCATCATCTAAGTCACAAGACTGTCAAACATAATGTTGATATTGATGGTACACACAACCCCCCTCCTAAAATTCTAATTATGAAAGTCATATCAGGAATTCCCTGACCTTAAACCTATCAGTGGTTTTTTTCTCAACAGTTCTTCCTGGTTTGCTTATATTTTCAACCAACCGGTATCTTAATTCAGTATCAAATCACGTTTGGTAACACTCTTCCTTCCTTGAAATTACCATGCCAAAGAGTTCCCATCTGTCTGTGGCCTTTCACCTTTGTGCAGAGAGAGCCGTTTCCAAGAACTTCTGCTCATTTCCCTCATCTGCTTTCAGTACCACACCAGAGGTGGGAGACCATACAGTTATTTCTGGCACGTGACATGCATTTGTCTGTTCTTTTCTGGATCACATCTCTGCAAACTGCTGTACTCCAGAGTCACCCCGTAAGCACACTGAACTTTGCCCAATCTGCCTGAGCTAAACAGGCTTTGAAGCATCTGGTGCTTGGCAGCTGTGAAGGTAAATAATAGAGCAGAAACACACCAGTCTTACAGAACTGCCAGTGCCTCTAACGGCCAGCTAGAAGGAAATGGCAGAAGGGTATTATTAAGCCAAGATGAAAGATCCACCAAGTCAAGTTGGTTCTAAACAGAACATCTCCCATGCAATCCTCAGGGGTTTTGAGTTTATGAGTCAATGGTCCGTTTGTTATCCTTGACTTGTCATTCCGTATTTATGGACAAAGCAGTTGCAAAAGGCTACCCCGGGCAACCCCCCTCGCTTGAAGGCAGCCTTCACCCGGCCTCTTCGACAGAGAGGAATAACTGCATGCAGAGAGAGCCGGAGGTGCCCGCGGCAGCGCTCAGAGATCACTGCTCGGCCTGGCGAGGACCCCACCGCCATCTTGTCAGAGGCGGCCCCGGAGCACTACAGCCCCCAGCATGCCCCGCGGCCGGCCGGCCGGACTACAGCGCCCGGCGTGCCTTGCGGCTGGCGCGCCTCCAAAATGGCGGCGCCCAGGGGTGGCTCGGGCCTGGACACTGACACGGACTCGGACAGCGGCGGGGAGGCAGCAGCGCGGTTCCGGGAGGCCGCGTGGGACTGCGTTGCGCAGGCGGCAGTGCGGGCCGAGCCGTGCGGCGGTGAGGGGCCGCGGCCGGCTGGGCTCTGCTCTGCTGTCCCGTCACCGTGGTGGCGGCGTGTCCTGCCTTGCCTCACCTCCCCACCGGTTCGGGCCGGAGCCCTCCCGCAGCTCCTCCCGCCGCGGGGCTGTCGTGGGGGAGAGGCGCTCAGGCGGAGGCGCCTCTGCCGCCGTGCCGGTGTCAGAACCGGGACGCCTCGGGAGCCGCCGGCGCCCAGGGGAGCCGAGGGGGGGTTATGGGAGGGGGGCCGGCCTGACCGTGGCGATGGGCAGCTGCCTGCCGGGGCCAGAGCCCGTTCCTGGGCAGGCTGTCTCCTGCCCCCTGGCCCGTGGGGAGTTTCCTTTTCCCCCGAAGGCCGGTCTGGACTCCTTCAGCCGTGAGCTTTGCGCTATAACATCACGCGTGTCAGAAGGGGGCTTAGAGAGGCCCTGGTCACAGGCCTTTGAGCTTGCCTTTGCTTCTTCCTTTGTCAGGTGGCCTTAAGAAGGGACGGTGTCAGCCTGCTCGGCCCAGCCTGAGGTATCTTGCATCTCTTTTCAAGCTTTTGTTTCACTAGAAAAAAATAATGTATGTTGCATTTGTGCTGCTTACAGTTTTTAAAAGAACACTCCTCATCCCTCTAGCAGCAGGAGAACATAAATTACTGCTGCCAGTTACAGCATCAGTCCTGGGTGGCAGAAATCTCCTGGCTCTGCAAGTGTTCATAAAGGAATTAGTACAGTTATGGATAAGAGAAGTTTTCTTTCTTGGGAAAAAAAACCCAACCCATGTTGCAATTGGAAAGCCAGGCGTTCATCTGGAAAGCAACACCTGACTTGAGAGCCTGGGAATGGAGGTGGTGCCGTTATATCTATGTTTGCACCATTTCTGTAGGCTCAGTTCTGAAGACTGGCAGCTTAGTAAAATCCCCTCTCCTGAGACAGGTTTTTATATGAATTGTGGCAGTATACACAGGGGCTGTATGCAGGAGAGGGGATGTCCTGTTGTCACTTGGTTTTGTAGGCTGTTTTGATGAGAAAAAAGCATCTGATTTATGCTGGAGGTGGCTAAAGATCTTTAGCTCTCTTTTGGGAACGGAGCTGTTTGTACCAGGCAATTTTCTACCTTTCTTAGCAGCCTTCCCTATCAAGTATTAATTGATTACTAGAGGGTAGAAGATTTTATAGTCCCTTATCTCTTGTTCATGTGAGAGCACCAGGTGTTCCTGGCTTTGAAAGATATAATCCTTTTTTTAAACTTTATTTTAAACAGGCGTGAGGTGAATGGCCATGATGAGGATGGAAATGAGCTACAGACAACACCAGAGTTCAGAGCACATGTTGCAAAGAAACTGGGAGCAATGCTAGACAGGTAATGGCTTGCAGTGCTAAAAAAGCTTGTTCTACAGGTAAAGTACACCAATGTTTTTGTGTGCTCAAAGCAGGAAATTAAAAGATCTGAGTGCAGTTTGGATATGGCAGAAAAATTGTTTCTCCTTGTTTCCATCATCCCTGTATTTAGTGCAAACTTCCAATTTCTGTGAACTAAGATGCCCATGTGTTGTGCCCCTCAGGTAAAGCCCCCCCTGTGCAGCACTGCATCTCTCCATTTGCCTCTGTGGTGAATGTGTTGTGAGGAGGAAAAGGCAGCATTTGGATGCCTTGCTGCTTCTGTGGTCTAAAGGCTGGCACAAGAACCTTCCCTTTATTCTTACAGCTGAAGCCAATACCTGGTTTGGAGTTGTGCCAGCACTACCCCTCTGACTGGGCTGCTGCTTTGTTTATTGTGTAAATACAGCCCCAGAACTAGAATTCCTGGTGTTTAGAGTTGGCTTTAGAAACGTTGCTTTTAGTCATTCCTGTGACATGTGTTGCCAAGGAGAGAAGGCATGGTCTGCTCTGAAAGCAGGGAGGCGAGACAGCTTCGCTAACAAGTGAGATGCTACATAACATCTCCCTGGAGTCTTTGTTTCCTAGAAACACCCAACTTCAGCTCAGTTTGCACAAACCACTCTTAAGATCTGACTGAGGCTTTCTGTTCAGCTTCATCACGGTCTTGAAGGACTCGTCAGGAGCTTCACAAACTCCTGTGCAACAGTGTGATGCTGCAGATGATGGTGAGTTCTAGTCACAGCTATTGTGGCTGTTATGTGATATGTTAGTAAAATGATGGCAGGTGGGATAAATATTCTCTGTGGCCAGTCATACACCCAACTGACTAATGAGCATCTGCAATAGAAGGGTTTCTGTTAGCCTCTGTGAAGGCTGTTACTTTGAAGCTGTGATTCTGGGCCTTAACTTCTCTCAGATGATCCCAAATAATTGCTATCAAGCACTATAGCAATACAGTAACAGCAGGGAGGCTTCCCAGGGAGATTGCTGTTGATTGCTTTCACCTCTGTTTTATATTGTGGCTAAAACTCCCTTTTACATATTTCAGGTTTTCGCCTCTTCTCTTCCTCTGTCCCAGGAGACTGTGGGAAGTCAGAGCCTTGCCCTGCAGCAAGGAGACAGCTATCGAGCTCCAGGTGAGGTGGTGTCGACTGCTTTGCTCCCGAATTACTATTGTGTCCCACATTTCAGAGGCAGCTGGGACTCTCACAAGGGAGAAGGAAGCTGAAGAGCTCGAGAAGTGTTTATTTATAACTCCTGTGCTTGACTAGAACAGATTTTGTTTCTTTTTCTAGTGCCAGGGAACTAGAAATGTTTGTGGGAGATGTTCTTTCCCCTTCCTAGTATGTGTAAAGAACAGGCAACCTTCAAACTGGTTAAATGCTAACTAGTGTTGGAGTCCCAGAGCTGCTGGGTGTTTATCAGGTGTTCTCATCTTGGATTACTCTGCTGTTTGTGCTTTGGGTGAATTCAAGGCTAAAGTGTAACATAAGTTCCTTTCCCTGTGTTACCTTTCCAGTGACACGGACAGTGACCAGGAGTGGCAAAAGTACCAGGAGGCTGCTGTGTCAGCCACAGACATTCTGAAGCAAAGTGCTTTTCCTGCATTGGCCCAGGATTCCAGTGGGGATCAGAATCAGGGTTATGTAGAGCACAGACAGAAAAAAAAGAAGAAAAAGAAAATCAGGGGAGAGAACAATATTCAGGAGAAAAGAATAGGCCCAGTAGAGTGTGACCAGATCAGCAAAGATTTGCCACGGTCGGTGTCTTCAAATGGATGGTGTGAGGGACAGGACAGCAACTGTACAGACACCTCAGGGTCACCAGGAGTTGTAAAGAAGAAAAAGAAGAAGAAAAAAAAAGAATGAAGATTTTGCTCTGCAGAGCCAGGTGAATATGATGGATGAAATATGCTGGAAAAAAACCAACCCTAACAGAAAGAGTTGTTGCAGGTGAGGGAAAATTAATTGGCAAAGCTTCTGTTCTAAAAGCTCAGTGGCCTGAGAGTCTAATTAAGTGACTTCCTATGTTGTTGGCATCCCCATGGGAAGGGAACATTGTTCTCCTAGCACAGCAGTTATCTGTGCTGCTGCTTCTGCAGGCCTAGTGTAAAAGGATTAAATGCTGTGCAGAGACTTGCATGACAGAGGGATATGATCAGAGCTGCATCCCTCCTGGTCTGTTCCTTCACCAGATCTCGTGTCCTGGAGAAAGTATGTGGTAAATTCAATTTGGTTTACATGGCAACAGGTGATCACCTCCTTTTTCTTTCCTAGATGCCTACTAAGAATAGCTCCAGCCTGTGGGAGACTCATTTATCAAAAACATCCTGTCAGATATCAGGGCCCCCTTATTTTTTCCCCCTGTGATCACCATAACAATCTGTTGTTGAAACCTGTCATGTTACTAATCCCTCTGTAATCTGCACCTCTCCAGGGCCCCTGCATGTAAACAGTGTGTGCAGTGAGCTGATTTCAGAGTTGTTACAAATAGGCTAGCTCTCCAAGTTGCTCCTTTGAATTTTTTCATGTGTATTTTAATGGCATTTTTTGTTATTAAATTCTGCTATATTATGAGTTTTGTTTCATTTGGCAGACTTTGTACAACAGTGTCTTTCTTGCTGTGTTCAGATGGCTTCCCCAGCAAAGATAACAATGGCCAGAGATGGCTTTTAGTTGCTTGGTGGTCAATGTATGAGACTGCTACAGGAAGGAATTAAGCCTAACTTGAAAGTCACTGTTTCAGTCCTTATTTTCACTGGTGATGAGTTTTGTCTCTCTGAAATAGAGTGAGTTTTGATAGTTTTCAGTGTGGCTCTCAGCCCATTCGTGCTTCAGCTCCAGTGTTTCAGGAAATTACCTGCTATTAGATAAATATTCTTCTTGTGTTTTAAGGGTGGTTAAGTTTCAGTAGTTGCAACTCATTTGCCCTGCTCAGGAGACCAGAAACCCGTAATAGAGAAAATGAAATAGCCAAACTGCTGCTCTTTGAGTGTGGGAAAACCCAAGATGTTTTCTTACTGTAAGGTCCTTGCTGGTTTTTAATCAACAAAACACAGTTGGCATCCAAAACCTGAAAGGCTAAGTCATCTGAATGTGATTGGCTAGTCACTGACCTGAGTGTGCCAAGTCTTATGGCCAGTTAAAACTTCAGTAGTACCTGGGATTTCAACATACAGTGGGCTAGAACTGTCTTTTGACTTGTTTTACAAAGATTATTTTACATTGTGTGAAGCTGCATGTATTTGCAAATGATGCATGTGGGACACTAGGAAACAATTCTAGGATAAAATTCCTCAAAGACTCTAGTTTAGTGAAATCAGCCTCTGATGGTTGACAGTATCTAGAGCAATCCTATCAACACAAACTGGAATGGGCATCTGCAATACTGAAATTTCCAGATACAATAACTTGAGAGTTTATTGTTGGGCTTTGTCTTTCTCATTTATATCTCAGCCTTTTAAGAGTCTTGAGCACTTTCTAGTCTTGAGATTTCCATCCATTTCACAGCTGAAGGAGTAACTCTGTTTCAGTCCCGATGACACAAACATGTTAATTGGGGTTTTTTCATGTCTGGTGACATACCAGTGATGTGAGGGTTGGGAGTAAATAGAGAGGAATCATTAGAAGAGGAATTGTGTAAGTAGGGCCAAAACCCTTCCCTCAGTGCAAGTAAACCCCTTAAACCCCAGGGTAATTATTTGGATATCAAGAACTACAGAATGTTGCCTATAGGGAAGCTAAAAATGACCTGTAAAATGAGTCCAAGCTGACATCTTTCTGGAGTACAACTGAAGGAACCGCTGCTCTTTGGAGCATGGGATCCTCCCAGGTACTGTGCAGTGAGGATCTGTGGAATATGCCATCCCCTGGCTCATTCAGCAAGGGGAATGATTCTCATCTCCTGAGAATCCACATGGTTAAAACAGAGAACTGGAATCTCCTCACTGCTGTTAGACTTTTAATTTCTGCATTTAAAACAAAGCAGAGCTATATCAAAAATAACCATTTCCACTAGGAGAGCATGATTTTAGAGCAGGTTATTTTTAACTGAGGATGTTTGGTATTATTGTTGGAATGTTTGGTAGTTAATTAAAGGATTTGTAGATTGTAGTCAGTGATCCCATACTGACAGGTTTGTGCCAAACCATTCCTGAATGTATTTCTTGGTGATTTTCATTGCAGTCAGGAGCCAGGTTCTATCACTCTTGCCTCCAAGGCACTGTCATTTCTCATAGTTCCCACTGGTGGTGCTTTACAGCAAAGGAGGTGAGTATTTTAAAGATGGTATCCCCTCTTCAGCAGCTCAGCTTTGCTCTCTCCTGAATGGTTTAGTCTGGTGTTGGCAGGTTTTACAGGCCCAGCTTGATGAAGGCTGAGCAGAAGGAAAGTCCATCCACACCCTGGTGTTTCTGCCATATTGCATTCAGGTCCCTGTGGCGATGGGATTCCTTCTTGGGCAGCCACAGAAGGATGTCTGGTCATTCTAGGCTGGCTTGTGTGGTTTGGTTTGCTTGGGGTTTTTTGGGGTTAGGGGATTTTAGCAGAGCCAGCATCATCTTTCCATGGTCTGAGACATCTTCTCCCCTGGAGGCAGCTGAGCAAGGGATTTGTATGAGGCAGTAGGGGCTGGATGTCAGCTGAGTGCAGCAGCCTTGCCTTCCTGTGGAAGGTGGTGGTGACAGTGATGGCAAACACAGTTGGAGCTGCACCTGACAGGTTGGTCATGGCAGTCCCTCTTGAGCTAGCTGTCTGGATTACTGAGTGGAGGATGCCATCTGCGTGGAGATAAAGGTCTCGATGACATTGTGAGTGGATGGCAGCAGCTGACTGTGGCTGTTGGTGGAGTCAGAGCTTTGGTACAGCACCAGGCTGCTGGAGGACACTGTCAAAGGCACAGACAAAAGTTAAGTACAGATTCTCACTGCAGCCCCATATGTGTGTGCAGAAGCTCATATTTCCAGCATGACTAAAACCCTCCTGGCATAGGGGTGTAACTCCTTTTTCTCTTTTGTGTGCTGTTTTATTCTTAGCTCAAGTACAAAGCTAGCCTGAGAGCACTGATGGTGTCAGGGAGTTCAGATCTGAACATTCTAGTTGATTGTTAACATCCTAGTTCTTCTCTTAGAATTGGGAAGATCCAACTGCCATCTCTTCATGAAGGAGTCTTGGGCTCTTCAGCCCTGAAAACTGCCTGCAGGATTGGCCATGCCTGGACACTGATTTTTGACAGTGTTTTAACGGTGATTTTCCTCTCTAGATTCTGAAGAAGGGTTCCATTTCTACAGTCTTGCCTTATGCAGCCTGCACAGACTGTGCTCTGAATCTTTTCCTTGTACCAGCTTTTCAAACCCCTGAAAACACTAACAGAGCCCTCTAAGAGAACGGTGAGCCCCAGGTACCATTTTCTGTCTGGATTTCACAGTTTTGGAAGGAGAAACAGCAATATGGGGGTTAAAGTAATAATGGCTGCTGCCCTTACCAGCAGGGCTCGAGGTGAGGCGAGGGCCTGGCTGCAGGTGCTGGATAGTTGTGTCTTGGTTCTGTAAATGTATCGTTGGTGCCTGTGACACTGGTGTATGCATCCCAGACTCTGTGTGAGTCTCTGAGTCAGATGTGAATGCCTAGGGAAAAGAAAGTTAGCAGTGCCTGGTTTCTACATCCCTTCTAACAGGCATGAGAGAAGAGTGAGCAGGTGCTGTTTCCAAGGAGATTAAATCATCCTTGGTGATGCAGTGAAGACCTTCTCTAATGCCTCCAGTATTGCAGCTGGTACCAGCAAGGTGAGGAGATAAGAAAGATCATCCTGCTGGGATGGCATAGATCACACACCCAACAAAAACTCTTTGACAAGCAAGGAGCTACCTGCAGACTGGTGCAGTTCCGAGGTGGGGGAACAAAGGCTTGTGCTAAAGGCTGTTGTTACCTGTTTGGTTGGTGTCAGGTTAGTCAGGGCGCTGAGATTGGCTGTATCTGTTATCACCATGGTTTGTGGTAAGAGGCCTGTATGTGTGTATTGGGCCACTTCGGACTTGGGGCCGTAGAGAGCTGTGCATGAAAGAAAACAAGGTTGTGTGGATGCTGGAGCTTTGCATGAGATTATTAGTTTGAGTTGTTCTCCTCATACACATGGGCCTGCTGTCTGTCTCTGAAACAGTGGGAGTGGAGGGACAGGGAGATGAATGCAGGAGAAAAATAATTTCATAATTAAAGCAACAATAATAGAAGAGAATAGAGTGCTGTGAGCCCAGGGACCCAGCAAGAGCCCCAGAACAGAGCCTTGAGCTTTTGGTTTGCTTGAGCAAATGATTTTGTGCTCTTACCGTGAGGGTTCTGTATCTGGGCCATGGTAGCCATGAAGGGGCTCTGGTTGATGTGGCTCTGGACCTGCTGCATAAGAGGCTGCTGGTAGGATGGGTGCAGTTGCTGGGAGAACTGGACGGGCTGCAGGGTAGTGAGGCTGCTCCCCATGCTGTTTATCACAGGTACGCTCTGGGGCTGGGTTGAGGCCAGGCCTGAAAAACAAGGACTGATGACAGTAGTGTCACACTATGGGAGGGTTGTAGCTCCTCTGCAGTGGGGCATCTGAAGTAGTGATGGTGGCAGGTCTGTCACCACAGGGTGACTTTGGATCCTGCTTTTCAGGTGTTCAGATTATCTGTGATTTTGAATAGGCTTCATGCCTGTGGAATCTGAATGGGAGTGTGCAAAATGTGCAGTGCAGGTGAGTACCATAAAACCACCCCTGACTTCGTGTTTGTTCCTGTGTACATCCTCCTGTACCAGTATAGGCCCCTTTCCAGTTCAGTGATAACCTGATAAAGAGTTCCAGGCCTTGCTCAGAAGTCAACTCTGACATCATCCTTTGTCCAGTTCATTTTACTCTTTTATTTATGAACCTGTTGGTGAAAGAGCTGTAGCTGTCCAGCCACATGGAAAGGAGTTGAAGCTCATTTTGCTTTGACTGATGAGGTGTGGAATTTGGACCAGTGAGAAAGAGTTAGAAGGTTTCACATGTTACTTCTCATTTCTCACAGCTGTCCGGACCCCGTTCCTGTAAATCAGCAAGTCTCTCCAGCACTGAGAGATCTCCACTGTGTGGAAATAGCCAATTTTTTTGTTTGTTTGTACAAAATTAGAATCTATATCATAATCTGGGGTATAAATGAGGAAATGGAGATTAGTTCACAGCTGTCACCACAGAACAAAATAAGGCCTCTCTTCCTGGGAAGAAACTGTAAGAGGAGAGTGTACATTTTATATTCCTTTATCTAATGAGATGCACTTTGGCAGTAGACTAGTCTTGGAATGAAAAGAAATCCCATCCAAGTCCAGAAAAGCTGTCTAAGTGGGGGAAAATATATATATATATATATATAAAATAATTACTGCTGTGGGTTCCAAAGGCATATGCTGCTCTTTGCAGGAAGTAGAACAGGAGGTTTTATCTGTCAAGCACTATAAACATGCTTCAGTTTTCATAGCTTTAAGGAAGTATTACATTTATATTTAGGAAGATGCAGAGCAACAAAATGTTGATGTAGGAATAGATTGCAAAAGTCCCTTGCTCTTAAGATGTGGGTTTGTCTGTAACTTAATTCTAATGTGAATAGGGAACATCTGTCCCTTAGTTGCACTGGCACCTGTGAGTGGTGCTGCTGGAGATCCTCAGTGTGTGTGATGATCCCCCCAGGTTCACTGCCAGCTTAGTACTGTTGTCTCAAGGCAGGTAATTCTAACGATTGCAGGTAGTGCTCTGTCTGAATCCTGATGAGCAGAGTCATTACAGAACAGTACTCACCTATCACCAGGGTGGAGGCACCTGTGTTGGTGAATGCTGGTGCTAGGGATGAGGTCTCACCAGCCCCGATTGCCATGACACCTGGCAGTGATGCCATGATAAGGTTCTGAGTTTGCTGGCTCAGCGCATGTGGATTTTGCTCCAAGCTATGCAGGGCAGTCAGGGTGCTGACAGGTGGGAGAGTTCCCCCAGGAGCTGAAACCTGAGTGAAAGGAGGGTCATGAAAACACCATCTGCAGAAGGTTGAGCAGGATGAGTCTCAAAGCCATGATAAATGTTCTTCTCCCTCTCCCTGCCTGCTCTGATCACGTGTGAACTCGGAGACATCACACTTGCTCGTCTGCAGTTTCCCTGTGCTCATCGTTTCCCTAGCAAAAGTTAGCTGTACTAACTAGTACTGAGTGAATCCTTGCTGCTTGAGTTCTTTCACATTTGAGAAGTCATAAGGGCTTTACAGAAAAGGCTGCATTCTCTATAGGGAAAGTTTATCTTCTGTTTTACAGCCGAGGGTAAAATACAACACTCAGAGTAATTAAGTGACTGGTAATTTGATGTAGTAATTTTACATGCAGAGTTCACCACAGAATTCAGAAGTTCCTCTTTCCTTGTTCACCTTTTTCTCTGAGAAATGCCTATAATTTCTCTTTCACAGCAAATGTCTTTTAGTGGTCAGGAAGAGTTGCTGAAAAGTTGATTTAGACCTCTTCCTCACACAGTATGTTCTTTAGGCTGCATTACCTAGCAGTTCCCTGCTGCTAGAGAGGAAATGTCCTGTTCTACTTAGCAGGTACTGTTCTGTGCTTGGGTGTCTTGCTGATTCAGTCTGTCCTTGAGTCGTTGAGAAATTTAGTAACTTGACTGTTTTATCAGCCTCTAAAATGAGCCACCTAACCCATGTCTGTGCTCTAATGGGGTTTTGAGTTTGCCAGGCCCTTTGGAGACCTGTAGTTGAAGTACTGTGGAGCAGCAAAATAGCATTCCAGTAGTTTGGCTGATAAAGTTCAATGCTTTACACTTTTTTCCTCCTCTCAGACAAAAAGCTGTAAGGAATCTTTAGTAAATATAAACACCAACAGAGTAAAGAGTGGGACAAATCATCTTCACGTCAATTTCAGAAGATAGCTGTAGGAGACTTTCAGCACCTCATGAAAGGCTTCTTTTCTCTAGGAAGAGACCAGAAAGCCAGCAATGTATGTGACTGAGGAGATCTAAACTTCTCTATAGTGAACTTCACTTTGCCACAGGCTGCTCTGCACTAATGCAAACTTCTGCCAAGTGTCCCTGTAAGCAAGGGAACATGTGCAGACTGAAAAGGACCAGACATGTAGTTCTATTGCTTCATTGTGAGTTACATGGGAACAGGTGTAGTCAAATCTCAACAGGAAATTTGCTTTCAGAAGGCAGATGCTATGGTCCAGAGCCTCAGGAAATGCCTCGATGGTGTGTGCTGCACTCACACCAATTTAGCCCACGTTGGGCTTCATTTTTGCAGGCAAGATAAATGTGAGAACAGGTCTCTGCTCCGTTAAGCCCACTGGTGTCTGATCAGCTATCCTGAGATGTGTAGTGCTCGAATGAGCTGGAGGAGAGATGATGAAAGTCTCTCTAGGGAAAGGAGGAGAGAACAGGGATTCCTGGGAAGAAGAAAATGATGTCATACCTTGAGCTCTGGTTGTTTCAAAATAGACTGGTTTGGTCACAGAGAAACGGCTGTACTTTTTGATTTCATTCTCTACTATCTGCCCTTACCAGCAGTCTAGAAGAGCACATGTGTGTCAGGACTGCTCATGTTACATCATCAGTGCAAAGTGGCTGTGTAATATCTCCATAACGAGATGGTTTTAGGAGTATTCTAGGAAAAACTACATCTTAATACCACAAGCAGAGGACCTGATGTCCTCCAGTCACTAGAACTGAAGTATACATCACTTACCAGCTTAGTGTCTGTGCTCAGTAGGTTCTGGCTGGGCTCCAGTCCTGGGGGAGAAACCTGGTGCAGGATGGTTTGGGTGGTCACCATGGAGCTGTTCCCATGGTGGTTGCTGCTGGAGGACTCTGCCTCGCTGGCTGGCTGCTGGTTGTACCTCACTCCTGTATCACAACAGGAAGGAAGCTGGCAGTCAGAACTGAGAAACTGAGAAGCTTTTGCGGTCTGTTTCCTTAGCAGGCGCTTGCCTTGAGGTGGAGACAAGGTGGGTAGTAGGGGAACCAGGAAAAGAGGCCCTGGCTTTTTTCTGTGACTTGGTACAGCTGCTCCCTCAAATACTAACTTGAAGGTATGTTCCTGTGTGCTGCTAGGAGCAAGCAGGGTTCATTAGAAGCCACCCCTCTGAATGTGGGTGTAGAGAGGAGAGCAAGATCATCTCTTCCCAGAGTGAGAGCAATTACCAGCTCTGACACATGAAGCTAGAAAAGCTCTGCTCTTTCTAGATGGTGAGTGACCTTTCCTGATACCTGGAAACAAAGTCCCAGACTCCAATAGTGCTGATACCGACCATGAGAGGGTAGGAGGTGCACACCTGAATGAAAGGGCACAGAACTGGCTTGTGATGGCAGCTGGAGAACGACTCCTTGCGAGGGGGTTACTGCTGCCTGCCAGCTGTGGGGAGTGCAGGAGGTCACAAAGTGGGGAGGTGTGGCTGAAAGCTTTGTTACTGAACCACATGTCACCTTTGCTTTTCTAGCCACTCTGGTCTCAATGCTGCTGGTGCTCTTTCCTTGGATCAAGTCTGCTTTTTTTCCATTTGTACATCCACCTCCTGAAGGGGGGGACTTGGGAGAGAGGGTTTTGGTGACTGAGTTTGGGTAGGTCCCACCCGTGTGTCTTTCAGATCTCCCTCTGGTTTTTCCTTACCGTGAACTTTGCTGGGTGAGAGAGCAGATGGTGGCTGGAGGGAGGAAGAGTTGTGAGGAGTTAGAGGGGTAGCAGAGGTGGGCTGTGGTCCACTGAAGGTGTCCATGGCCAGCTTGTGCCGGAAAGCCTCCTCCTTCCTGCGATTGGCAAACCAGTTGTAAACTCTGACCTCTGTCACCAGGTTTGAGCCCAGTCCCTGGGCCTGGGATGGGGAAACGCCTCTCTGAATACACTCTGCCCTGTTGGGGAGAGCATAAGGAGAGCGTTGCTGAGCTGGGCTTCATCAGAGACACAGAGGAAGTGCAGAGTCCCAAAGAGGCTGTGGTCTGGCACAGTGTGGAGGGATCCTGCCAGGTATAGCAAGGCATGAAGCTTCACTGATGCTTTGTGAACAGTGAATGCTCAATTGTGGCATTTCAGTCAAACATGACTGGTGTCAGTGGTGACACCCACTGCTGTACTGCTACCTGCTTTGCAGAGGCTCTAGCAAACACCAAGAATTCAGAGGGGATGTGCTATGCCCCTCTTCCTCAAAGCTAGACACCCATCTTTACCTGTTGCACTCTTCTACCAGTGCCTCTCTCTCTTCTTTGCTGGGATTTTTCTGTCTCTCATAGGCTTGGAACAGGATCTGTTGTGAGGCAGGACCCCACTTAAAGCGGTTTCTTCTTCCCTTCTTAGTGGGCAGGTCATCTCCCATGGGCTCCTCTGTCAAGATACCCTGGCCAGCATGTGTGAATTCTGCAGGCACAATGGGGCAAGGGAATTAGCTTTTTGGAAGAGTTTCCAATAGTGCCATTCACTTGTGTGTTTAACAAGCCCAGTGCAACTTACCCTTGGAGAAGATCTCATACAAGGCAGAGGGAATCTCAGCAGGGTGGAAATAAAGTTCCATAATCTGCTGAAACTGATCAGATGTTCCTAGCAGGACCATATTTATCTGTCTCATTTTACTTGCAACCCACCAATACAAAAATGAGTAATTTCAGACAGGCTCATTAGTGTAGAAGTGCTGCTGTAGGGATAGGTTCCCAATGGGAGCTGGTAACAAGGGGGCTTAAGAGGGGGCGAGGTGACAGCCCACAGCTGCTGGCTGGGGGTTCTGCAGTGAGTACAGCAGCCTGCTGCTTTTTGCAGTTAGAACTGTTGCTTTAGCTGATACTGCAGAAGGGTAGTTCTTGGGCAGAAATTGTCATTGTCACCAGCCCCCTACACTGGTTTAGGCTGGGAACAGGTGTAGAACTCTAATCACAAATGGAGTGTGTTGGCTGGGCTGGGTGACTGCAGGCTTCTTCACAAGGGGGTGTTTTTCCATGACTGACCTAGGCTTCTCTACTGCTGAAAGTGGCTTTTCCTTCCACTTTTGCTTGGGGAAAAAAAGGAGCTAAGGGTTAGTGAGGCCTTGATGAGTCTGAGAAAGGAGAAGAGTTGTTGGCATACTTACGCTGGGCCACCTCTCGCTGCTTGCGGACATACCAGGTGTAGAGGGCTGACCTTTTTTGGGTCTTCATGGGAGTGCCCTTGTTGAGGTGTTGTGAGAGGTGAGATTGGTTCAGACCAGTGGTGTCTACCACCTCACGCTGAGGGATGTTGTGCTGCTGGAGGTAGGATTTCACCATCTTTGCTACTCGCCAGGGATCCTCTCTGGAAGGAGCAGAAAGCACTTCTCAGGAGAGAGAAAGATCTAACACCTGCTCTCAGCAGAGCTGGATTCCAAGGTTAGGGTGACCTGGTACCTCCTGAGGTGCACCCTGCATGTCAGTCATCACCACTGTGTTTTTTGAGGGTGGAGTGCTAACTGGCTGCATAAAGCAAAGCTGTTCTTCAGTGTGGTACCTTGCTCAGGTTTGACTGCGTTCAGGGTAAGAACTGCATGGCATGAGAAATGAAGTAAGTGTAGCACTGTCTTCCTTTAAACTGTTCTCTGTAGGTAGTTGGATCTCCCCTTAAAAGGACTCTGGCTATCAAGGGAATTTCCCTTGGCTGTAGTCTGTGCTGTCTGTGCTCATTTGGATACAAGGTTTTGGCCTGTTCTGTCTTGACAGTTGTCACCTGTAAATGTTAAACTGCTAACCAGTGACATGAGCAAAGAATGGACCTTTCTGCTGGAAAGTAAGGGCAATTTAAAGCATTTTTTGCTGGAATTGAATTTCAGTGTTCAGTTGGATGTTTTATGACTATAGAACTCTTTCAAAGAGTTGCCATCTCTCCTTTTCCCTACATAGCTTTCCTTCTCTAAGCTCCTGTCTTTAAGGCATCGTTGCTTAGGGTACTTACTTTTCCAAGACTGATTCCTTGTGATACAAGGCTGAACCTAGCTCATGCCTTGGTTCTGGTCCAGGCTGGGCTGCCTTGCAATGATTCAAGAAATGAAAACAAGCCTTCATCATACTGTCATGTGGCAGCTATGCATGTGTGTGTATACACATCATCCAGGTCTGTGTTCTTGCACATCTGCTCCATGTTACTCAAACACACTGATTCACATCTAGAGCCACTGAAGCTTCTAAATGCAATAAAGAACAAGCAGCAAACCACTAATTCCTCCTATTGCTGCTCTCCTTTGGGGTAACACCTGAGAGAATAGACCCACTGGAGACCTACTCCCAAAACCTGAGAAGTTACTCTGAGTCAGGATTTCATAATGAATGGGAATCTCTGGTTTTTAGATTCTCTGATTAGAATCTCCATGAAGGTTCCTAAGGACAACAGAGAAAACCTGAGACTGATTTCTTTGGCTGATTCTTCCAGAGCTGAAAATCACTGCAGGTGTGAAACCAGTCTAGATCCAAACAGTGCAGGAGCCTCCCTACAGGAAAAACCCTTTTGTTCTTTTCCAACAAAGAGCATCCTTCTGTGTGTTCTCTGTGAAATGCCCTGTGGGAATGGGTCCCATGCTGTAGACACTGGTGTCACATCCAATGCCACCATCAAAGGAGCAGAGGGGAGCTGGGAGAAGTACCCAGGGTTGTGCAGGAGCTGTCACGAGATCACACAGGTCTGAGCAACAAGCAACAACTGTACTGCTCCTGGGTTTGTTGACTCAGGAGGTTGCCAGAGGCTGCAAAGTGATAAGGAGGACAAAGTCCACACCTGTTCTCTCAGTACAAACACCCTTATCTCTGTTCCCCTGCAGCCTCTCTCCCAGTGGCTGGACTGTCTGAGGAGCAAGCTCTCCTGCAGTTAAAGTGTGACAGGAGCAGTGGCACTTACAGCTTTCTGAAGAGCCTGTGTTCTTAGAGAGAAACAAGTTCCTGTTTTACAACAGGACACTCACTGTGGGAGCTACAATCTTCTAGCTTCTTCCCTTAGTCTTATTTGTCTTTCAAAAGCCTCAAGTTGGGCTGAACTTAGGAAATCTTTTTTCTTCCTAATTTGTTGGGTTTTGGTTCGTGGGGTTTTTTTCCTTCATCTGTCTAATCCAAGGACCAAGCTCCTCCCTTTGTGTTTGTGACAGTCTAGCCAGCACCTGCACCCTGACCTCTTTATACAAGTCCCTGTATAAGGGAGAAAAGGCTCTGCCTTGGAACCTCTCATCTCTTAGATTTGAGTTCTGACTTGGATGGGAAGAGGAAGGACTATGTTAACCACTGCTGGAAACCTCTTTTAGATGTTGATTTCCTTCCTGTTCCCCAAACATGAGTCACTTTTTGTCTCCCCTGTTTAAATCCTCACTTCTTTATGGTGGGAATTAACCAGGAAGTATCTGTGGGGCTCTTCTCACAATGGCTGAAGTCCTGTGGGTTTTCTGTCGTCTTCTGAAATGAAGCAGGGAGCTTTGAGGCACAACATTGCAGGGGAATCTTAGTGCAGTTCATGGGACAGTTGTATGGAATCCTAGCTACTCTGTACATTGTCAGAGCACAGGCTGTAGTATCAGTGCAGCAATCCCTTTAGGCCCCAGGCTACACCTCAGAACAAGTGATGGCAGTTGGTCAGCTGAACCCTCGCAGGAGCCATCGCCCCAACACACCGTCCACCTGCAGAACCTTCACCATTGACCAAGACCTCATAAGTTGAAGCCTTTGCTCTTTCGCTGGTGGTAAGACTGTCATTGGCTGTCAGAGGGTAGGATTTCACCCCAAATCTAGTTCTCCTGTTTCTAGGTGCACTAAAATCTCAATTGCTTCAGTGAGTGAGAACTGCAGAAAGAAGTGCCTTGCTCAAGCTCTCTATCTCTAAGCCTGGTTTCTGCTTTTTAGGTGTTCTTTCTCCCCATGTGTAAGCTGCCTCCTTATTTCCCTCCTTGTCCAAAGCCCAATCTCTGTCTCTAAATACTTCTCACAGTTTTTACTTCCTTCTTCCCAGGTCTGGCTCCCCTGCTGTCAGTCACTCACTGTGACTGAGCACAGCCCCTCTCCCCAGCTCATCTCAACCCCTGGGGTCTGAGTCCCCTGTCCCTGCCAGCTTCCCATTTTCTTAGTTCTGAGATCACATTTTAAGGGCGTTTTCACCTCCCTTTTGTTACCTGAACAATAAGTAACCCAGGTAGTTAGTTATAAACTCAAAGGGAACAAGAGGCTGGTTGATAATTTATAGCAACATCTCAAATTTAAATGGAAAGTAAATATCAAGTTGTTAGCATTAAAGAAAACCCATTCCAGAGAGCTAGAGATGTAACATTCAGGGGACCTTCTCCTTCCTTCACTCTTCCTGACTTTTCTCTTTTCCTCTGTTCCTTTCTTTCCCCTCCTCTTCCTCATTCCCTCTGTCTCTCCTTTCCTGTCCTCAGATTCTCAGGCAAGAGAAACCTTCATTTCCTTGAGCTGGGTTCTGAATTGCCACTTTGGACCAGACCTTGCTTAAACAGGTTCAGAGCTGTGAAGTACTCAGGACCATCCTCTGGCCCTCTCCCCTGGAGCCTGCTAGACAAGCCTCACTGATGTCAGTGCACAGCCTGGAGCCGGGCTGGGCAGAGAGCAGGGCAGGTAAGACCATCCCGGCAGGGTTCCTTTCTGGTGGACTTGGCCTGGTTTGCCTCATCTTGGTTTATATGTGGAAATGAAAGGGGTGTGGCAGCTTCATCTCCAGATTCCCCAGCTAGAGCCATGCTAAGACTCTGCTTACATGGAGAAATGACTGAACCTTTATCATTTTATCTTTGTTTTCTTGTTTCCTTACGGAAAACATGCTTTTATCCCTGCCTCCAGGGGCAATCTGTGGCTTATCTCAATTTCTCTCTTTCCCAATGGAACTTCACCCCTTGCCCTGAAGGTGAATTGTTGCTGTACCTCTCTCTGTTGTGGACCTGCCATTGTACCATCTGTCCCTTCCCCCAGGGTAGCCGTTCTCTTGCCTTCTACTCCAGGGAACATCTGGGAATTACCCCTCACAGACACATCTCCCTGCTGAGTTGTTCTTTATCACTGACGCAATTTGTTTTCTGTGCAGGGTGTTTTTATTCAAACTGTCAATCTATGGAAGATCAGTGAGACAGATTAAGGGACAGAATTAAATGTTGTTAATTCCTCACTAGAGAAACCTTTGTCTGAACTGCCTTTAGCATTTATTCTTTTCCCTGGTAGGGACAAAATCCAACCATTACACACAGGTGCACCCAGGCATGTGGGTGTAGCTTCTCTACATCCTGTTTTACTCAGCTTTGACTAGTGCTTTCCAAACTGTGGTTTTAACTTTAGTGGCCCTGTGAGGTTGTACTTGGTCTCTTGGTGTCAGAAATTTTTGTTTCTGGTTCCTGGAAAGCCTGGCAGCTTCCACTTTATAAGCAGTGGCTGCTGTCATCACAGAGACTTTTCTTCCATTGCTTAATAGCTGCCCACAAGTTGATCTCCCTGTTAAATTGTGGTCTGCAGTATTAGAGCAGGAATTGATAATAGTGCCCAAAGAGGCTTCTGCCCAAAGGCAGAAGTGCCTCCATGTGGCTTCTGGATTTGAAATCCTTGTGTAGGTGCTGAAATAGCTTTGCCAGTGTTGAAGGTTCACTGGGAATCCCTGGGCGTGAAGATTCTTGCCTGCCTGCCTGCCTGGGAGTGATTTCTGTTATAGACTGTTCTGCCCTGTCTTACAATACTTACAATACTATTTTAAGGACATTACCTTTAGGCATCTATTAATGGAAAGGTTTGTTCTTAAAACCAAAAAAGTTTATTAATAGGTAACAACTGCTTAAATATTGTCAACCCCTGACACTGGTGCAGATGCTTCTCAGACACAGAGCTGCTTTTTGTAATCTTTGACCAGAAATTTGTAACATGTCAATACAGATTTCTTGTTATTTTCATTTTGCTTTGACCAATTTTGATCTATTCTTCATCAGTATACTCATAACTGTTTCTGAAGCTGAGGCTTGTGGTCCCCTCAGCAACAGAAGTGAATTCCTCTGTGCTGTGATATGAGGGACTGATGAAAGAAAACTCTGATGTTTCAGAGTAAAGCTTTGCAATTAAGACCCAGTGTGAGGCTTAGGAGAGACTCATTCTTGCCCAGTCCCCTCTGCACTATCTCAGGGTTTTAGGTAGATCTCAGAATCTCTGTACCTCAGTTGTCATCTGTTAGATGGGAATGCAGCTCGAACAGTCTCACATCTCTGGTCAGTTATCAGAAAGCATTAATGTCACAGGTTTGCAAGAGAGGCAAGACTGTTGTGCTGAGGCTGATCATAAGCACAGGACAGACTAGCAGCAAGCTTCTGGAAAGACAGGGAGGATCAGAAACCAGAATTCATGCTGAAGTGAGGGTGGCAGGAAGGAATCCCCTCCATCCATGTGTCTGTTCTTAGATCACAGTGGATGGTACTTCAGTCCTGCTTCACCCACTCATCACAGAAAATGGGACAAAGCCAGGTGTTCTTCTTCAACTTCTCTGGCTTCCTTTGTGGAGGGATACCTGATAAACCATTGGAAGTTAATGATCAAAAAGCTTATCGGGGTCTTTTCATCTATAAATTTATAAGACAAAAGAGAAATAATAAAGCCATTGGATAATTAGTAACTAGCCAGGGCCCGCCCGGTGCCACTGGGCTCAAACTACCCCAAGACCTGTACGCAGACTCAGGAAGATGAGAAGGAGACAAGGATGAGGGGAAGAAAAAGAGTGGAAAGGAGAGAATTAGCTGAGATGACAACCAAGTGGGAGGAACAGCAACAGAGACAAAAGTGAGGAGAGAAGGGAAATACGTAAAAAGAATGGGAAAGAGGTAAAGGGAATGGAGGAGACTAAAAGATGTGACAGAGCTGGAAGTGGAGAAGATATGAGAGAAGCACGGGGCCAGAAAGAAGACTGACTTATTGGGAATGTTTTCCCCACCCAGGTAAGAGCTGATCCAGTGCATTTTCCCTCTGTTGGATACTGCAGAGTCATCACCTCTCAACCTGCCAGGGAGCTTTCTCCTCTGAAGTTTTTACAGCTAACACTAACTCTTGTCATGTTGTCTTTCCAGCTCTGGCTTTTTCTGGGGGGATTTGATGTTTGTTTCCTGTTGTTGCATTTTATGTTAATTTCTTTTGCATATGAAAGGGAGTGATCAGAAAGCCTTAGACATTCTCTAGATGGATTTTAGTTTTACAGAAGATTTTAAGTGTAAGTGCAGGATGTTGCTGTGTCTTTTTGTCTTCTACCAGCTTGTCATTTAAAAATCTCCTCAAGTCAGGCAGGCAGCAGTCTGCTCCTGTTGTGAAAGACAGGTTGAATGGACCTGATCCTTGCTCCAGCAAACCTCTTGGGTTGCCCACAGGAATTCTGTCCCAGCAGGAATCCCGAAATGGAATCCTGGTGAATGTCTCTTTGAGTCTGTAAGGAGGCTTATTGGGTTGGAGAATTTTTTTCTGTCTTATGATTTCAAAAATGCTTGTATGCAAAGGCAAATTGTGTGGAGTAAAACCTGTAATTGTTGCTGCAGTGGATGGCAGAATAGAGTGTTCTGCCTGGGGTTTAACCTCTGTGTATTTAGTGTGTGTTCTTTCTACAAGAAAATTCACCACTGAAGTGAGGAGAACTTTGCACTGGCAAGAATGACAAGAACAAGTTCTCTTGGCTTGTCTTTGATCAATAATATGTAGCAAAACCCAGTAAAATAAACAATATGAATCTTCTTAAATATAGCAGGGACCCATTACAACTTCACTTTACCGTACATCCTCAGGCAAATATAGCTAAGAGTGACCAGATTTTTCCTTGATCTACCCCCCACCCCAGTGACTGAAGGTGTAAATCCTATTAAAAACATAAACCAAACATTGAGAGATGCAAGTTACACAGGCCTTGGACTGTTCAGGAGCCAGATGATATAAGCACTTCAAATATATAATTGGGCTCCATGGGTCTCTTCATGCATTTTATGTGAGATGAAAGGAAAGTTTGAGCATTTATAAAGAATTCGGGGAGTGTTTTGGGGCAGCCAGTCCTGGCATGAACCAGGACTGTTTCTGAGCAGCTGGATTGACTGTGAAAACCAGGGACACGAAGTGGAAAGGGAAAGGAAAAGAGAGTTAGAGGGAAGAGTGCAAGAAAGCAGCAAAGAGGAGCAGCAAATCTGTCCTTACTGTAATAGTCTTTCCACCACAGCCTTCTGGTGAGCAGCCTCCTCAGGGCTCAAGTTTTCCAGCTCCTTCATTATTGGAGGGGTAAATTCCTCCCCGTCATCAGAGGTTTCATCTTCCGATAACCTGGACTCCCCCATTCCGTTGGGGAGGCTGGGGATGTCGGAACAGGGCTCCCCTTTCTCTGTCTGGAGAGCATTGATAGCACGCTGACTTTCACTCTGGAGCACGTAGGGTTCCGCTTCGCTCAGCGCCTTGATCAGGGTCTCCTTGGTTAGCCCCGACTCCAGCAGCGCTCCCAGCAGCTCCACTTGAAGATGACTCAGCTTCGAGACCATGGTCTTCAGGCTGGTGTCTCTTGGATTTGAATTTCGGGTTATCCTGCTTCCAGTTTCCCTACACCATGTTCCTGAGGGAGCACGCCTGACTGTCAGGAGAGTGGGCACGGCACAGCCTCCCGCCTTTACACCCCCCCCAAAAAAAAACAAAATACAAAATTGAGCCACTTCAGACCCCCCACAACTGTCCTGAGCCAGTGCTGATAAAGGGACCCTTGGCTATCTGTTTACATTGGAGCAATGTAAATTCTCCAAGGTTCATATTTATCTGTGTGCTTAGCAAGTTACTGAACTTTGGACTTCAGCACTGCAGCAGCAGTTCACAAAGTGCAGAGGGAGAGAAAGCAGGGGGAGGGGGAAAGGGAGGGAAGCAGGAGAGAGAAGGAGAGTAAAATGAAGGATAGAAGCTCTGCAGCATGGAAAAGTAGTCTATGGAAAGACTCCTAGGAGAATGAGGATGGAGAAATGTGGCTCACTTCTGGCCCCACTAGATTCAGAGAAGGAAGTAGGTGAAATACCCGCAAAGAAGAGGTGTGTTTGGCTCTGCACAGTTGAGGAGAAGGTTGTAAGCCTGGTCAAAGCTGTGGTGAGGTTCAGCCAGTCTCAGCCCCCACCAAATGCTTTGGGTGGAAAGAATGCTGCACTGGCAGCTTCCCCAGCCTTTCTGCAGAGAAGAGCAACCAGTGAGTTTATATGAATATTCCCAAGACTCGCACGATGTTCTGGAGCTCTATCTGACTTCTGTGGCCAGGGCATCACGTATTGAATGACTATTTCACTTCTGACTTTGGCTTGCTATGCATCTTGATGTGCAACTACTAGTACCTCCATTACAGCATGCTATGTTTGTTGCTTAATTGATGAGCAGTAGTGTACCTGCATAAATCAGGGGATTACAGGGCTTGCCCCACTCAGTTTGTAGTTCAGGCACGTGGTAAGGAATAGCCCTGGGTGTTGGTTCATGCTGGAAGTCCCTGCCCTATCATCAGTTGCCCTGCTTCTCCTGAGGAGTGCTCAGGACAGGCTCCTGGTTCCCTTTTAGCATTTACCTTCATCCCTCTTTGATACCAGCTCTACTCTAAGGTTCTGTTCCCATCTGTTGGGTGACATCCGAAAACATGTTTCCCAGTTTGGCAGGAGTCACAGGGCAGTTCTCAGAGAGTCCTTATGACTAGATTGTCTTTTCTGGTCTGAAAATACTTGAATGAATCTATCTACTTTGGCTAAATTAGAGAATAACTTGATGTACATGTGTGGACTTGATGCACAAGCATCTCATGCAAATGATTCCTCGTGTGGTCAACAGGAGAAGGATCTACAGCTGCTGTCTCAGTGCAGCTGCCTGTCTCTTTGTTCACTCCCCTCAAACCCAAGCTGTGAGGAGCCTTGCAGGACTGTCCCCAAACTCAGTAATGTCCCAAGACAATGCTGCAGAGTGACCTTGGCCCCTGTTTTCCCTTTGTGGGCAGCATTAGCCATGCTCTCCAGGCTTGTGCCACAACATGCTAAGTCAGCAGCTGAAGGACAGAGGTCTGGGCCCCCTCCTCCCTCCAGGCACAGCTTGGCAGGGCTGCCCCCTCCAACCAGGACCAGTGTTAACTCTTTGATTTTCTTTCAGGTGGCATCTGCACCCAGAGCACCAGCTCCCCTCTCTGCAGCGGGTTAAAAAAGCTCAGATGGATAGAGAAGACTCTTTTGTGGGGATGAAAAGAAAGAAAACATTGGAGTCCCTGTAAAAACTTTTAATGTAAGAAATTGTCATGCAAACATTAATGTAAAAAAATCTTTAGCTTCTAAATATTTTTGTGATAGGATTTATTAAGAGTATTGAAAGAATGGTGAGCTTTTTTTGGCATTGCCCTAATGATATTTTGATACAATTTCCTTACATTTTACTTTTTTATTACAGTTTTCCTTAATTCCACCCCCCCACCCCCAGGTGGACATGTAATCACTGATTGTAATTACAGCATCCAACTGTGATGTACAGCTTCTGCATGGAATGTCCTTACAATTCAAGGAGTTTGCAAACAGAGAGGACAGATTGTGGGCCTCCTGCAATATGTGATTCTGTCACACCGTGTTACTTGTTTCTGCCTGTCTTTGGCATGGTGATTTCTGTTACCTAAACCATGATGGAAAACAATACCATTGGTTTTGTTTAAAAGATTGTCCAACCCATTCTGTAAGTATGTATGTATACCTCTTGAATGCTTATGGGGGGGATGAGGGCACAGACCATTAAGTTTAGACAAAGAACAGCAGTATTTGTCAAGGGAAACTCTAAAGAGACTAGAACATAGCAACAAATTATCTATCTATATTGTGTGGTTTCAAGGATTCCTTATGCAAGGATTCCTTGTTGCAGTTGCCTGCCTCAAAGACCTTCAGCTGCAGAAGCTTTAAAACCAGCCTGACTTGAAACCAGTGAATTTTGAAGTCTCTTAAATGAGAAATGAACATCTGTTTGTATGTTAGGACCTCAGTGAATGCTACAACTGGATGCTGTGTGGAGATTCCTAGCTGAATATGGAAACCTTTCAAATACTGAGGAGGAGGTAAATATTCTCTATTGCTTTATCCTGAAGGGCTTTATCTGTTGGTCTATTAGAATTGTCCATTTTAAACTGTAGGAGCCTGGACAAAAACAAGTAGTAAGCTTCTATGCAGTCAATTTTACATTCACTGTAACCTGCCAGACTCTGCTGGTGAGTGGTTCAGCACTCCATTAAGTATTTCAGATTCTTCAGTGCAGGAAAACCAGTGAGCTTTTCAGTGTGTCTTAAATGATACAAATTGCTAGCAGTCAGCCTGCACATTTGGGAAGCAGGAAGGAGTCGCCCACTGCAAATTAACCAGCCCCCGTTTTATACCCTGGCACTGAGGTTTACAATATTGTATCCCACAGATCGTTACAGGTGCAGTTGTGAGGTAATAAGAGGTCAGCGATGGAAGCTGCAAAGCTTTAACCAGCTAGATTATAGCTCTAGTGGCAGAGCAAGAGCTAAATTGTAGAGCAGCACAGTCCAGGCAGCATTCTCCTGTAAAAGGGCTGTACAGGGGAGTTTGCCTTGAATATTTGAAAGAAAAGGTCTCAGTTTTGCTAGACCCATTTCCACCTGTTACCAGGGTTTAGTGTATGTTGATTTCCTTAATTGCAACAATCTGCCAGGCCGTGACATGATTCTCAAGTCACCCTGATTAATCTGATCTTGGTAAGTGCAATAGGGGAAACTTGAAGACCCCAAGTGATACCCATTTTTCTCAAATTTGGAGTATTTTCTTTTTCCCCTGCAGAACTGTTGTTTTTCCTTAGGTGTAATTAATAAGGTGTTTGAGACCCTTCCTATTCAGTGCTTCATTGACAAGGCATAAGCAGCTTTAAAACACTAAACTGCTCAGTTTAATAGCAGGCTTACAAACAACGTTACATTAACAAATCAGTTTGGATGCAGATCAGAGAAATACACCCATTAATAATCACAAGAAGTCTGATACCTGGTTTGTTTTAACGGCAAAATTAATAAAAATTATCTAAACATGTTCAACTACTTTGCATTGTCCTATGTACATTAAACACAACTTCAGTGCATTCTCTTTAATGATTTTCTTCTTTTCTCCTGAAGTAATAGATGATCTGATAACACTGTGTGACAGCTACCTTGTAAAACTGGGTTCCTGGCACTTTGCAGTATCTTTCCAGGCAAGGATGTCTTGGGTTCCTCTAATGGAATTCTTTTTTATTAGTAAATAATAGTCTGTCTTGATTAACAGTTCCAATGTAATCCCTTCTCTCCTATGTGCAGTAAAGTAGTGGGTTACTTAACACTGGGAATAAGCACATGAAATATAAATGGTGATACAACAGGAACATTATTTTAAACTTACTGGTCTGTATTCTGCTTCTCACACTAGGGCAAAACCAAAGCAATAGATAGCAGAGTCCTGTGAACAGAAGGGAGAGCAAAATAGACTCCCAAAGCCTGGCTTTCTGCATCAGTGCAATTTTTACCTTTGATGTTCTCATTTACTGAATTAGATCCATTATTAAGAGTACATGATGAAAAATGTAGTAGTTTTCTGGGTACAGCCAGCCTGATGTGGCTGTAAGGAGTATACAGAGAAGGGAAAAACCCTAAATGTATTTATGGTGGTAGCACTAGCAGAGGGAGCCTGTATAATTTCATTAATACAGTGGTAAAATTTCCATTGGCTAAAGAATCACAGAAAAATGGTTATTGTAATAATTCTTTACCATTTTACTGTTCTTCCTGCTGAGACTGCTAAAAGCTTTATTGGCCTGAACGATGTTAACATCATCCCCCCCTTGAAATGTGAGAGCCATTTATTATAATGTTCACCCTCGTTGCTGTGGTTGGAGGAAAGCAAGCTGCACAAGTACCTACCCTGATGATTATTTGTGCATTGAGAGCTTGGACCCAAATGGCACACAGGAGCGGGAAACATCTGAGATAATTGTCATTCATATGTTGTTTTCCTAAGGTTGGATTTCAGCTATTTGTGCATCTCAGTGGGGAAGGACTCACTTCAATACATACTTTTAATGTTCCAAATATATACCCATTCACGTTTTAATTTAGTAGTCTTTGTTGTAAATATGCAATTAGAACTGAAAAATGTGATTTTTACAGCTGGTGTTTTTCACTGGTGCCTCCTCCATACTTTGAGAAGCACCATCAGAAACAGAATGAGCAACACTTTCAGGGCCAAGAAGGGGGCAAGGCCACCTTTTCACTGAGATACCAGAGCAACTTCCTAAATTTCTCCCTACTGCTGTTTGCAGGATTCAGTTGCATTTGGAAGAACAAGTGTTTCACTCTTTATCCCCAAAGACATCACCTGTTAAGCTCTGGGAGCCTCAGTTAAACTGAGGTTAAGGTGTAACAACCATTAAGACCTGGCCTGGATGCAGAGCTAGAAGGCACGGTGTGATAATGCCACAGGGCTCGGTGGCTCAGAAATCATTCTCTACGAGGAAACAGGACTGTGTCCTTCTTCCCAGGATCCATCTGTTCCCCCTTCACTCACTGTTCCTACCGCCAGGCTGGGATTGGAGAGCAGGAGCAGCCCTGGAGCTCGGTTACTGAGGGCGCTTCCCACTAGGTGGTAGTGAAGAGAACAGCGTCCTGCGTGCGGGGCAGCGCGCACCTCAGCGGTTTCTATCCAGGGGAACCCCACAGGATCTGCAAGCAGAATAACCTGGTGTAGCTCTGAGCTATACTGCCGAAACTGGATGTCTAACTTTTTTTGCTTCCCTTTCTGCTCCTTTCCATGCTATTTGTTCCCCCTAAACCGAGCTGTGTTGACAACTCTTCCTGTCACATCCTTTCCTGAAAGGTGAAGTGTTTGCATGAGGCTACTCTGGTTCCTTCCACCTCTGTCACAGCAGAATCAGGACATGGTTAGCTAGCTGTCATCTAATGACATTTAAGCAGTTTGGAGGTGAGGGCTCTTTGGAGCCAGTCCTTCCATCTGATTTTCCTCCTCCGTGGTCGCTGGAGCTCCCCTTCCAAAAAGAAAACAGAAACCCACCTTGGTTTTGTTTGCTGCGAGTTTTGAAATACCTTGAAAGATCTAAGTAATGCATCAATCTACAGCAAAGGTTCCAGGCAGAACAGGCATTGTGGAAGGACTTTGTAACGTCAGAGTAAATTGTCACTGAATTTCAAAGCAAAGCTCTCTTCCAGGCCCAGAGAAAGACCCCATGAAAGATACACTCTGAAAAGTGTCTGGGGAAGGGGAGCGGTGCTCTGCTCTGCAGTGAGAGCAGATGCTGGGGCTGCACAGAGGAATAAATTTCTCCTGTAAATTCATCCCACTGCTATCCTGTAATGATAGAGCAAGCTTGCAAACTCATTTAATAGTCTAGTCACAAAGCCTGAGATGCTGAAAAAAATTATGGTTTAATTGCACATCAACTATAAATCATTTGTGCCAAATTAATGTGCTGGAAATTTTGCAAAGCTGAGAAATTGGAAACTATTTCAGTAAGGACACAAAGCTGGGATATTGTTTCAAAGATACTACCACCAGCTTTACATCCTATTCTCAGGGGGAGAAAACAAGAAAGGCTCTTTAGTACCAAGACACGGCTGAAGCATGGATTTACCTCTCCCTGTGTTAATTCAAAAGGCTGGGGAGTGCTTTTTCCCTCCTGCATTTACTCTCCCACGGTGAGAAGGATAGATACACAGGCATCCCAGAGACACTGGGGTTGCACCACAGCAGATTCCAAGTTATTTCTTGGTTTTCTAATTGCTACTGCAGATTTTTCTGTGGTGCCAAGGGAGAAGAGAGGCTGGCAAGTTCTCCTTCGTGCAAGGCCAAACCAGACCATGAGAATTTTTTTAACTTGGGATGTCTGTGTGTGAACATCAAAGTTTCCACCAAAACTGTGTACCCTGCAGCTCAAGATCTGAAACATGACGCTTGCTCCTCTCTCCTTGCATCACATCCACCAAAGCTTTCCATGGAGAGGGGCACAGGTACTGGGTATGGGGTGTATGCTACAGGGCAAAGAGGTACATGACCAAATAGGGAGAAGGTTTTCCAACATAGCCCAGCCCAAGCTGGATGAGAGGAAACACTGGCATTACTCACCACCTAATCCTCCCAGGACACCTAGCTGCCAGGGCTGACCCCAGCAAGCCAGTCAAGTCACAGTACTCAGAGTATTTCTACCTCATGGTTGATAAATCCGATCTCAAGCAGATTTTAGTAAGTGGGTAGAGTGCTGATTATGTCAGGACCTCTAAGGTCATTCCTGTCCACAAGGCCAAAGGGCTGTGAAAAGCACAGAGGATTTGGATGCTGAGGTGTGACAACCACCCAAACAGTTTTTCAATGCACAAAGACACAGATGTGGGTTGGGAACCCTGCAAAGTCCAGCACCCTCATGCTAAAGGCACTGGTCACCTCAAGCATAAGAATCCCGAACATTCCCTCAACCACGACTGAGAAAATCTGCCATGTATGTGCAGCATCGTCCTTCTGCAGTGCCCCAAAACTTCAGCTGGCTGGAATGTGTTGCTGTTTCCTCTTTCCTGATGAGGGAACCAAGCTGGCAGAGATGAAGGGAGCCACCCAAGATTGCATGGACAGCTGGTAACAGACCTGGGAAGAAACGAGCCGCTCCTTGCTTTTAATCCCGTGTTATGACTATACGCCAGCCTAAGGCTTTTCCCATTTAAGAGAATAAAGGACAGACAACGTGGAAATCATGCATTCAGCCCACTGGTAGAAATAAACTGGTGGGCTCCAAATGCTATTTCAGAAGCATGTGGCATCTCTGTAGATGCAAGGAGTGTCCCAGTGTCTCATTAGGGGTTTTTTTTACATTTTAGTAATATTCTATTACAGCACAGACTTTCTCTTCCCTTCCCTTTTTTTAAAATAGGTGGGGTTTTTTTTAAAAAAAACCCCACCTCTTTTTACCAGACCCAGGCATTGTTCTTCTATTTATATTTAACACAGTTACATCACTTCCAACTGTAAGTTAAAACTGGCTCTTCTCCCTCCCACACCAAAGGGAGCAATGAATGAGGCTGCACAGCTGGACTGGAACACTCGCTCTGAACTCCGCAAAGCCCCGCTCGCACAAATTGCTGTGAGTGATGTAACAGGAGGGAAGGATTACTCAAGCGAGCAAACCTAAGGTAAGATGCTAGTTGTGCCTCTGGCAGAAACGGAATCAAGGACTGGAGATTTGGCAGAGGCACCAGGGAGGAGAGAGAGAGGAGACCAGTATTGAGCTGGTGCCAGCTCCTCTTGTGTGGTTTTAACACATTGATAACATGAAACATATCACAGAACATTAGGAGTTGGAAGGGACCTCAAAAGATCATCTAGTCCAGTCCCCTGCCAGAGCAGGATCACCCAGACTAAATCACACAGGAACACATCCAGGCGGGTTTGGATGTCTCCAGAGAAGGAGACTCCACAACCTCTCTGGGCAGCCTGTCCCAGTGCTCCATCACCCTCACAGGGAAAATGCTCCTCCTTATATTCACATGGAGCTTCCTGTGCTCCAGCTTCCACCCACTGCCCCTTGTCCTGTCACTGCCATCACTGAGAAGAGCCTGGCTCCATCCTCCTGACTCTCGCCCTTTACATGTTTACAAACATGAATCAGGTCACCCCTCAGTCTCCTCCAGGCTAAAGAGGCCCATCTCCCTCAGCCTCTCCCCATAAGGAAGGTGCTCCACTCCCTGCATCATCTTGGTGGCCCTGCGCTGGGATCTTCCAAGGAGTTCCATGTCCTTGAACTGAAGGACCCAGAACTGGACACAATATTCCAGGTGGGGTCTCACTGGGGCAGTGCAGAGGGGGAGAAGGGCCTCGACCTACAAACCATCCCACTTCTAATACACCCCAGGAAGCCACTGGCCCTCTTAGTCACAAGGACACATTGCTGTCTCATGGTCATCCTGCTGTCCCCCAGGTCCCCAGGTCCCTCTCCCCTACGCTGCTCTCCACCAGCCCAGTCCCCAACCTCTACTGGTACCTGGGGTTGTTCTTGCCCAGATGCCAGGCCCTACCCTTGCCCTTGTTACATCTCATTACACTTCTCCCCGCCCAGCTCTGCAGCCTGTCTCAGTCCGGCTGAAGGGCAGCACAGCCCTCTGGGGTGTCAGCCACCCCTCCCAGGGCTGTGTCACTGCCAAGCTTGCTGGCTGTACGCCCTGTTCCCTCACCCGAGCCACCAGTGAACACCCTGAGGTACCCCACTTGGTCACAGTATCTTTGACCTCGACGCCGCAGCCACCACCCACCACTCCTTCAGAAGCAAACCCACCACAGCGGCGACCTAGAGCCGTCCTTACGAGTCCCGTTCTCCTGCGAGCCCGTCCCCAGCCCTTCCCGCCAGCCTGGTACCGGGGCGGGCACAGCCGCGGCTTCACCGCCGCCTCCCGCGGGGCCCGCGCCTCCACTCCCAGCGGCTCCCCGGCTTCAAAACCCACTCGCGAGTCTCGCCCGGCTTTTCTGACGGCGAAAGCCGCGGCTCCCCGCCCGCCCGGCCCGGGCCCGAGCAGCGGAGCGAGGCGCGGCCGGGCCCGACAACCCGCGTCCAGCCACCTCCTCTCTCGCCCGAGGCGCCTGCGCGGGGCCGGCGGCACGTGAGGGTGTTGTGGGCACGTGATCCCGCGCGCCTCCCGGCCCCGCCCCGCCCCGCCCCCCAGATCCCGGCCCCGCCCCCCCGCCGTGCGCGAGCGCGGGGACGCGGCGCGGCCTGGCCCGGCCGCCCCGGTGCCCGCCGCCTCCCCGCCCCCGCCCCGCCCCTCGCCGCCGCCGCCGCCGCCTCGCCGGCCATGAGGCCCAGCCGCCGCCGGCGCCCCAGCGCGGCCCTGCGTCGCGGCTGCTGAGCCTCCGCCCTCCCCCGCCACCACCATCGCCCTCTCCGCCATCCCCTCCCCGCCCGGGCGGGGACCCCCCCTTCGCTCCCCTCCCTCCTCGCAGCCGCCGCCATGTTGGGCCGGGAGCCGCAGCGGGGCCGCCACTGAGCCCCGGAGCCTGCGAGGCGGAGGAGGAGGCGGAGGAGGAGGCGGAGGAGGAGCCCGGGGCCCGGCCGCCCCGCACAGCCCAGCCGGCCGGCCGCCCAGCCGCAGCCATGGCGGAGCAGACCTACTCCTGGTGAGCCGCGGGGCTGAGGCCGGGCGCCGGCGCTGCGGGCCGCGGGAGGGAAGGGGGGGAGGGAGCGGCCCTGGCGAGGGCCGGCCCGACCGCACCGCAGGGGGTGTTCCGGCCCGGCCTCCTTCCGGCCGGCCCGGGGACGAGCGGGTCCCCGCCGCGGGGATGGGGTCCCGAGCAGGGAGGGGGCGCGGGGGTGTGTGGCGGGGGGCTGCGGGCAGCCGGCACCGCGCCTCTGGCCGCGGGACTGCCGGGTGCGGGCTGCGGTGGGGGCTGGGGCATAAAGGGAGCTGCCGGCGGAGGGGCTGTGGCCTGAGATTTAAGTAGGAGGGATAAGGAGAGGGGAGGAGGGACGTCGTGCGAGCGAGGGGATGGGGTGGTTGGGCGGTGAGGACCCCCCCCCCACTGACAGCCGGCGTGTGGAGAAGATCGCGGTGAGGATTAGCGTGGCTGTCATCCTTCTCTGTCCCCGAGGTCTCCTTAGGTGAGCGGGACCTCTGCGTGGCTGGAGCTGGTACACAGCGGTCCTCTGGGCCTGGGGTAGGGACGGTACCCGCTCTGGCAGTGGTGAGGCTGCAGGTAATCTCCCTGCCTGAAGGGAGCCTTGTGCCAGTGTAGGCTGCCTGGTAAGCCAGTGGCATGTGTGTATTTTCACCTAGTGACAATAGGCTTGTTCTGTGTACAGGAAATAGAATGAGGAGGAAGAGACCAGTTCCTGTGGGAAGACATGAAGTGTAGCAAATTAAAGTAGAGGGCATTTTTTTTCTGTGTCCTGATGCTGTCTGGGGCCTAGCTGGCAGTGCATCAGAGACCGAGTTCGGCTTCTTTGTATAATTCTGGGTTGGGGTTTTTTTTTGTATTGTCACGGACCACAACCAAAATACCTCAAGTCACTTACCTGTGCATCAGCTCTGCTGACCTGTCCGCTGCAGCAGTTTAATTGTGAGACTCTTGCTGCATTTTAAATCTGTTCCAGTGATGTCATCCAGAGTTTTTTCTTGGATTTTTTGGAAAAAAGTTATGATCTCCTTATTAGAAGAGGAGTTAAATCTCAACTTTTGACCTTGGTGTGTGTTAAATGTGGTGAAGGGGTTGAATATGCAAGGAATATTCCTATTCTGACTGGTTCTGGAAATCTTTCCCGTTACTGTTTCCAAACTTGGAACCCAGTGGGTATTTCAGTTCTGCCACATGTTGAGACTTTGTCAGCCCCTTCTCCCATCTTCTGTCACTTCTCTGTCAAAAAACAATGTACATATTGGTCGTTTGCTCCTTAGATGTTCTTATTTTGTTTCTCGAGCTTGATTCAGGCAGTGGTCTGCCCTGCTGTAAAACAGCAGCGAAAAGACAACTTCTTTTACTTAAAGGATAAACTTTGTGTTGTTACAGTAAGTGAATGTCACTGCAGATTTAGGCAGTTCAATGCTGTTCAGTTATATCTGTCTGGTGAACTATCGCCTTTTAACTGTGTGGCTTTAATTGCAGAATGAAATTACAAATTTGTGAAGTACTCCAGGATTTGGCAGCTTTCTTGAAAAAGCTAAATGAGACAAAATGTCAGTTGTACATTATTTGAATCTTTAACTCCCTTGCTTTTTTGAATGAACCTCTTTGCCATAGTAGTATTCTAAAGGGAAGGTTTTTAATGGGGTCTGGGAGCTGGATTAACTCTTCTTTAGGTTGCGTATTTTAGGGGAGTGAAGTTGGGACAATTTAGTTGTTCTTCCCTGCTTGCTAGGTGGGTCACAGGAATAGTAGTTCTTTCTTATAGTGTTGAGGTTGTAACAGAACTAGGATATGTCTCAAAACAGTGCTATTTTGTGTCTGTATTCACTAATGTGACCTCATGTTTTTGTGGTTTCTGTCACTTCACATTTTGACCTGTGATCGGCATTGAAAGAGCAAAAATCCAGAGTCAGACTAAGGAGTCCAGCTCTGCAGCTTGGGTGCTCTGCAAACGCCTGTTTCATTACTTACACTTCCAGCAGCAAGCTTGTGTTTCTTTATTTTTCAGCATGATAATGCAGCTGAACAAAAAATCGTCTAGCACTTCAGAGCTTTTAGGAAAAATGTGCACGTTGTCCACTGAGGAAACTGGTATCTGTGTGCAGAAAAGCTGCACAGAGTCGTGCCCAGTGATCAGGGCAGTCGTACGGCTTCGAAGTTGGCAGATCTCAGCCTGTCTGGTGGCTGGACCCGATCCTTTTTCTGTGTTGTGAAGGCTGCTTTCTCAGAATGAGGGCTTTCCACCCTCCGTGCTGTAGTGGCTAGCTGCTGTGCAGACACCTTCTGTGACATCTGAAGGTACATCATCTGACATGAAGAAAAATCCTTCCACGTGCCTGTCTTTGTACAGATGTAAATTGGTTCCTGGCCCCTCAGTGCTTCCCTTTTGCCAGGGGTGCAAGGCTTGATTGCACCTCTTTTTGTGCACAGCTATCAGCCTGCATCACAGACTCACTGTAGCTTCAGAAGGTAAAGGGTTGGTTTGGGTTTGACTTTTTTTTTATTCTCATGTGTGACTGCACATTTTTACAAGGGATTTCTAAAACACCCATGCAAAATAAGGCTTTTTTCAGTGATGGACATCTCTGTTAATGATGTTATTTTGAAGACATGAGGACAAATTCTCATTTTGATTATTGTTTTGTAAAATATAAATCTGAAGTTTTAAGGTGGGTTTTTATTTTTCTTTTAATTACCAGATGAAGTTCCAGTTAACTTTCTTTTATCAAGATACTATAAGAAGGAGGCACTCATGTTTTTTTCCCCATTCCTTTCATAATTTTAAATAAATAAGTTGTCTCTTGTCACTGATCTTGCAAGTTATTTCTTCCAACAACCTCTTGTTTTTTTCTTTCCTTCAGTAATGCCCATACCTGTAAGAACCTGTACTTTTATTTAGCTCTTTTAAAAAGTTTTAAATAGTCTTGCTGACCCAGTATTTCAGATATAGGTGTGTTATCCCTGAAAGGAGGATCTACTGAGAATTTTGCTGGTGAAACTGAATACTGTCATCCTGGCAAAACTAATTTTAATGTGAAACGTGGGATAAGTGCCAAATGGAAATGATCTTTCAAGGAATATGCTTTTTTTTTTTTTTTTTTAAAGTGTTTAAATAAAATGCTTGTCAGGAGTGAGTAGAGAAACTTTGTCAAGTCTGTACAATAATAGAAGGAAGTTATGAGAGCTGGGTGTTACACTGCTGTTACTCAGATCTGCAAGCCACAGAGGAACGCGACTGCTGCATCGCAAGGTTGCCCGTGGTTTTATAGATTAAATGAGAGCTGAAATGATCTTCCTGTGAGTGGACTGGATTGGGAGAGGAAAGTGGTTGTGGAATCCCCATTTTCTCTTCGCTTCCCACCTGTTCTCCAGCAAGGAAATGGGACTGGGTAGTGGCAAAAGTTCTTGTTACAGCAGAGGTGGGAATAAATATGGGAAGAGCTGTTTGCCCATCACCAACGTAAACGTGTATGAGTAAGAGGTTAGTAAATGACAGGGATTTTATCTTCAGGCAGCAAGCTGTTGGAAGTATTGCAGCGGATGAACATGGAAGCAGCAGGACCGAGGTCGTGACGTCATGAAATACCTGGTCTTTCCTTTATTTCTAGCACCTTGTGGTGAGATGTTTTGGGCTGGATCCTAATTGGAGGTCCCAGTAGTGTGCGTATCTTGTTTATCTTCAGTTAGTCCTTGTTTATCTTCAGTTAGTAGGTGTTCAGTGTTTTTCAAGGCCTGATGTAACACCCCCTCCCTTTTTACTGTTGCCCAGCCTGGCAATAGAGATTGCTTTGTTCTTTTTTTCTGGGGTTTTTTTTTTTTTTGGCCCTTTGAATGCACAAAAGATTTTCACAGCTTCCTTTATATGTGAAAAGAGGAGATTTCTACACCAAAGCCAAATCTATTTTTAATTTTTCCTTTCCCAAAGCGTTGTATAAGAGTGATACGGATTGCAATGCGTGCGTGTCCTGTCAGGGTGATGATTAGGAGACAGACTGGGAGGGTAAGCTAAACAAAAAAGCTGCTGCTGTATTGAGTCACTAATCTTAAAAACAACTGAACTCCCTCTTAAATGTTTTAATCAGTGGAATGATTCTTGTATTAGCCATCAGATGTTTGATGAGTGAAATGGTGATATATTTAGAAACTTCTATATGTAATGCCATGGGTGTGGAAATTAAGTCTAATGATGTGTCAGAGTAATCAATATAAGCTACTGGGTTCTGGAATACGTGTAAATGTACAATGCTGCTCCTGGGAGAAACTGGTTGGTGTTAAAAGTCTTTCTGGATTCAGAGGTCTTGAGAATTTGCTTTTGTTACATTTGAGCATTTAAGATGCTGCTGCCGTGAATTAGAATACAGCCTCTTCCAGAAGACTGAGGTAGTGCTTTTAAGTCTTAGCTGTCTGGATTAGATGGGTATGTGGGAGGGTAGGGAGTAAGAGGAGCTACTGCTTGTTGACAGGACTTGTCAGGTACTAGTAAAATCATTTTCTGCATTCAAGATGTTTTACTTGCTTTGCTCAGTTTAGGCTGAGAGACCTTAACGGACTCGTTGAGGTGTTGTGAGGATGGGAGGCAGTTTACAGCAGAAACGAATCATTCACTTGAATTTTCAAAGTATTCTACTTTGTAGGCGACAGATTGCAAAGCATATAGATGCATTTCTGTTGTGCATACTCTCTACAGTCTTGTGAAAGCCTGGCACACAGACATGGAGTTTGGCCTTTAATCTTACATTTTTCAAGAACTGAAATTACCGGCCACATTCCACTTTAACAATTGTTAGAAGCCTCCTGAGGACAAGGATGTCATTGTATGAGTGTGTGCAAGTATCTCGCATCAGAAAAGTGACTTAAACCTCAGTGAATTTGAGAATATCAGGTTTATAGTTCATATGTTTGTCTTTCAGTACCAGTCTCACCTGCCTTGTTTGTTATCATCCCTACAGCTTTTGCTATCTCAGACTGTATGTCATGTAGGCAGGGACTCTTGTCTGTAGCCCTGGGGTGAAAGACAAATAAAGCAAAGAGCAAGGGATTAGTTGAAGTTTACAGTTACTTGAATGTACATATATGTAATGACTCTGAGTAGCAAAGGGGAAAAAAAACCCTGTCCCGCTTCAATGCAAAGGCTGTATTTAGTCAGGTAGGAATGATTCTTTTAAGAAAGAAGAACACAAATCAATGCTTTTCTTGGTGCTGCGGTGCAGTACCTATTTTAGTGAAGTTTTGTCAGTTCTGCTTTTAGCTGTTTCAGGGTATTGTAGCAGAAGTTCATGGTTTCTTGCTTGATACCCGTGGTTAGAGAACTTGGCCAGGATGTAGGAGATCAGTTCCATCCCCTAGGGTTTCTGACCTTGCATCTCTCCCCTTCCAGGGGAGTGCCCTCATCGTCAAACTATGTGTTATTCAGAAGTTGAATTTTTTGTGTCCCTTTAAATATGTGTCACTTCATATAGAATACTGTAAATATTTGCTAGGTCAGGAGGCAGACGTGCTTTTCTGCCTTGATGACCAAAACACTAATTTGGGATTGGCAGGCACCAAGGTTCCACCTCCTGCCTTGATAAAAATGTCGTTTGGAAGGCTGAAGGGACTGTAGTCTGTGGGGAGAGTTGAGGCTGCTTTTCTAGAGGTAGAAGTTTGAATTCCCACAGACAGAAGACAACCTGAATGTGACTTCCCGTGTCATAGATGAGCGAGCTGTTAGGTATGTCAGTCTACCATTATCACTACCTTTTCTTGTGTTCGGTGTCAGCTTTGAGGAACCTGAGTGCATCCCTTTCTTCTGGTGAAGGGGGTGATCCAATAAAGTAATGGCTTATTTTGTGAGCATTGGGATTTTGGTATGAGTTAAGCAACCTGATGCTGCTGGAATTTTAAGGATTGTGTGGGCACCACCAGGCAGCCCAAAATAATTGAAACCTTCTTATAAGAAGTGCTTTGAAATACATGTCATGCTGTATGAAATGTGGTGATTTCAATCCCCCAAAACTTTTGCAGAATGGATTCTGTCTCTTTCTCGATATCTCAGCTATTTTATATCATCATTTGGTAATGTGATGTATCAACATCTCTGGCATAAGTGCCACCATCTTTATTGCCCTGTAACATTTCATAATGACTCTAAGCATTATCATATGCTGTAAGAGCAAATAATTGACACAAGCCATTTAGTCAAACCATCTAATTTAATTCTGGTGACATCTGAGTAAAGTTTCCAGGAAGAACCCAGGCTGAAATTGGTAGGAGAAAATCACTGTATGCATTTTCTTTCTGGTGCTACGTTGCTTTAGTGTAACTGATTAAGATTAAAATTTGAAACAATTCAGCCAATTATGTGGGTTGAGTGGAGTGAAACACAAGGTAGTGTGCTAGCTGAACTGGATCCAGGCAGTCAAACTGACTTTGAAAGGTGATGATTTAATAAGATTAATGGAGCATATGTATTATTGCAACACTTCCTGGATTCCCTTTCTCCCTCTTTAATGCTTCCAAGGATGCTAACTTTGATGATCTTTTCTCATACATCTTTGACAAATGCTGTCTTGTGCTTTAAATACTCTGATCTGCCAGACCAGGGTTCTCTTCTTGTGGGCCACCCCTACAGAAACTCAGCTGTCATGACACATTGTGCCTTTCCCCACTAGAACCCCCACGATGCCATTATCCTGCAACTGATTAGTTGTGTAGCTGTTGTGCTGTCATCTTCATCATTAGGTTCCCAGTTTTCCTTCCTGGGGACAGGTCTAAGCCTTAGGTCCTGAATTCCCTTGGTCAGCCTCTGTATGTGTACGTCATGGGAGGTGGCATAGTGTATGCAGGGGTGGCAGAAGGTCAGAAAGTTCTACACACTTTTTGGGCAGATGTTCTGTAACTGTTAACCAGCTCTTTAAACCAGAACACTTAATATCTTGCATCAGCAAGTATCCAAAATAATACACATATTAAATGCAACTGGCCTCATACTTTGCTTGTGTGAGGACATGGTTTAAGGATGCAGTAACTTTTTTTTTTTCAGGGTGTCAGATCAGAAGTTCTTTAAAATCACCATTGATGGTGTCCTAAAGTAAAGAAGAGCACCGTAAGAAAATTATTCTCTCTACCTTGTACTTAAGATGCCTTCCTTGTTACTGAAGTTGCCCACATGGAAGTTGGAGAGATATAATCATATCGAGCAGATTATTTATGGTAGCATTTTCTCTAACTAGTGGAATCTGAAAGGAAAATGATGGCATTTGACTCTCATTTCTTCTCCCCTTCCTTCTGAAAACGGTATTTTCTTCTGTACTGTTTGGTTTGGATATTCTTCCTTTACTTCCTGTAGCTAGTTCATAAGGCTTTTGACCCAACAACAGGTACAAAGCTCAAGACTGTGAAACTATTCTCTTCCATTTTTACTCTTTGGCTGCATTTCTGCAGGCATCTCCAGGGCAGCGGAAGGGTGGGGGGCACAGGAGGAGACCCGGGGGTTTCTACCCTCTGTTCACACACAGAGGCGTGAGCTGACACGCTTTCCTGCAGGAATAGGCTTGGACCTAGATTATTCTTCAGTCCAGCTGCTAAAAGTAAAAGGAAAAGGGCTGTGCAGTGTGGCCTGAGCTCCCTCCAGTCCTCTGGTGTTCCCCATCAGTTCTACATGTGCTACATACTTTTCTGCTAGTTGCTTTCTGTCTTAAGCCTGAATTTTCTTTTTCATTCATATGGACTTTGCTGGTTTTGGACAAAGGTATCTTTAAAAAGTCCTTTTGTTCATCTGCTAACTAGTCAGAAGAGGTCTAGCAAATTCGCAATGATACATAATTTGATATAACTTTGAAAGCTTGTTGGAAGTTTACAGAGATCAGTTGAGACATTAAGAGTTGATGGTGGGCCACTGAATCATAGAAGTTTGGAGACTCTTTGCTTACACCGTTTTCTCATGTCAGTAGTACCCCAAATAGCAACTTCATGCTGTAGTAGCAAAAGCTCTGTGCAGATGGATTCACAGTGCAGCTGAGTTTCAGGTGGTACAAAAAAAAAATCAAGTGGTCTCATGCAAATGTGGTCCACCTATCTGCAGCAGTGATGCACAGGCAGTTTTGCAGGGGATTCTAATAGTGAGTGTATATCCTCAGGATTTCTTTTTGTTTCAGTAGTTATTTGGAGTAGTAAGTTCCTCTTACTCCACTTGAGAGACAGTAGCTCCAGCGAGAGCGAGCACTACCAAACTGTTGAGCTCTGCGGTGAGCCATTAGCAGGACAGAGGTGAACGTGGCAGTTGAGTTATGCCTCACTCTACTGCACTGTTGGTTCTGGTGCCTGTGGCATTCAGCAATCTGGTGTCCCTCCTTCTATCAGGTAGCTGGTTCCAATTTAAAACTTGATGTAAATGTATTTGGGAACTTTTGTAGTAGGTAGAAATTCAACAATGAATTCTGAATAGTCATTGTAGTTAGGATCATCCAGCTGTTAGTACAAATGTGCTGGACATAGGAGACCAAAAGTCCGTGGTATATTGTTATACAAAGGAACGTTTTTACAAGTGTAAGCTTAGCACTTTCAAGGCTGCAGTTGTGATTTATCTCCCTGTCATCTGTGTCAGACCCATTTGGCAAGATAAAATAGGTGTAGCGTGACCTTGACTTATTTAGTCAATGGGAAGTCCATTTTCCAGGTGACTGTTAGCTAAAGGTGAGGCTAGTGAAATAGCAGGATGCAAACAGACCTGGATTATATGGATTTCTGTAGTCTGTATTGCAGAGTGGTGAGGTATGACAGTGTCTTGCTTTCTAGGTTTGATGGTGCAAGGTCATTCTGGTCCTTTTTAGAAGAGTGGATTGATGGTCTGTTTGCTGGAGGAAAGATTATCCGCTCTGTGAACTCTTCTCGAGGTGGCTGATCCTGTACCTTCACTTGAATAGCTGCCCTGAGAAGTTATCACAAAGGGCTAAAAGCTCCCATGGGGAATATTATGATCTCTGTAGGGTTTTGAAGATGAAGAGTAGAATCTAATTAAGCTCTGTGTTGAAAATAGTTTAAAGAGCTTTTTTTTTTTCTTCTTTCTCTCAAAAAAAGACAACTTTAAAGCTAAGTAGTGAAGAGTTGGACTTTCTTTTTTCCCTGCTAAATCGACAGTTCCTAAAGCAGATGCAGCTGTAAGCAGTTACAGATGGTACAGAACAGAAAGAACCTCTTTATCATACTTAAGTGCCTTATGAGAACCCCAGTGTTAGTTTTCTAGCTAGTTGTCTTTCTGTTTAATTTTTTTACGGATCATAAGAGAGCTACCTTAAAAGTAGATCAAAAGATGCAAAAGCCTGCCATAAACCAGAAATACTTCACCACAGGGGGCTTTACTGGAAGAAGCTTCATAAGAATCCCACAGTACTCTCTCTAAAGAAGGTTCCTCCTTTTTGTTGTTGTCACAAAGGTTTTTAGGTATTTGGGCTAGAATTTGTTGAAATCAGCCTCCATCTGTTCTTGAGCTGCCTGAGTTTTGGACCTGGAACTGAAACTGCTGCCTGAAGCTTGACACTCAAGCATACTAAACTGTCCTCTGGCACGCAGGTTGTAAGGCAGAGATCAGTCCCTGGCAGTCTGTCACAGCCAGCTTCTCTCGTGTCTGCAGTGTGTTTCTCAGCCACCTGTGTTGCTGTCAAGACCTTTTTTTTTGAGCTTGCCTCTCTCATAATTGACAGTAGCAAAACCAGGGTGCCTGTTTTGATGGGCTGTATTTTGTATTTTCCTGCCAGCTGAATCTCCTCTCTTCGGTTTGTGCAGTTGTAAATAGTCACGTTTGCTTCAGGATCTCACCAGCCATCATCTGACATCATTATTAGTCTTGAAACATCCAGCATGATGAAAGCTGCTTAACTCTGGTTAGGCAGGCTGGCTACTCTGTAGCTTTGAGTCATTCAGGAATGTACTTTCAGCATTGTCACTGAAGATTCATAGCTTGGTGCTGACAGTGCTAATTTATTCTTTTGTGGACTTGTTACCAAAATAGTGTTTAATTCTACTCAGGCACATCATAACAAAGTATGTATCCTAATCCTGTGTTCTGTGGGTAAGTCAACTCATCAGTAGCACTCAGGGCTGCTCTTTCTGAGTGACAAGGTCATATTGACCAATTTGACTTTGGCTTGTAAATTGTAAGGTCTGATTGCTAAATGCTTTGATTAAACTCTTAGTCATTAGTTTCATGTTTTTGATCTGACTTCTGAATACATTGCTAGAAAGAGTTTGGATTTCCAAGCAAGTGATCAATAAAATACTGGCCTAACTGTCAAAGGTATGAGGTGTGGTTTTGTTTTGGTTTTTTTAAGTCAACAGTAGATGAGATAACATCCTCTTTTCTGACTTTAGTGATAAAAACAAACACCCTTTTGTGATTAGAGAGTTGACTACATTTTTATATTAAAAAAATAGAGAGGATCAAGATACTCTTCATATTTGCAAGTGGAGTGTAGGGATCACTGACAAAATTAAACCTAGAAATGAGGAAAAATTATTATATGTGGTGGGACAGAAAGCTGCATTTTGTTTAGGAAGCAATGTGGCATTCAGATCCACATCCTCCAGATCTGAGAGGGCTTCATCGTGCCTTTGTACATTAGGTCTTGGGTGAGTGTTCTGCCATCAGTTTGACCACCTGCATTGTTGAGTCTGTGTAAACTACCAAATGATGATACTTAGTTGTTGGAAAAGGTAAGAGATCCTGGGGTCTCTAGGATGTGTTCCCCAGACCAGTTCCAGGATTCAATTTAATTAATTCTTAACGTGCACGTATGCAGGAGTGCCTGTGTATGTGCAAATTAAGCTTTGCTGTAGCACGTATAACCAAAACAGATGTATCTCAGAGATAACCAGTTGTAGGGTTGTAGTACAGGTATTCTTGCACTTTCTCTCTCTCTGAACCACTGTGAAGCTTTAGTTCTTGCATCTCTTTTATGAGGAGGCAGGGACTGACCAAAGAGGTGGGATTTGCAGCAGGTTCTACCATCAGAGTTCTGCTCTGCTTAATCAGCTCCATCATTTACGGAAAGGAACCCGATGAATTTCAATAAACACCTCTTTTATTAGGCCTTGGCTCCAGCAAGTATTATATTCTAGATAGTTACAACAAGTAGAATATCTATACTGCTGGATCCAGATGTGTCGACAATTACAAAGTCCAGAGCTGGGCACAGACTTTGCAGTGCTCTGAAGCTCTTGATTCCTGGCCTGGGGTGCTTGTGCAAGGTGGGGAGCAGAGCTAGAGTGAGAGCCCGATGAGGAAAGGTGGAGCTGGTCATGAGGAAATAAGTTAAACTGGTATGTGCACAGAATGGTTTTAGGTAATATTTTGCAAGTGAGGCTACTCATGATGGACTCTCGAGTATAATGTATGTGTCTTGGGTGAAGCTGTACACATAGAAGAGGATGAACTTCATCATCTGGTTCTGGCTTCTGGATGAGGTCAGATACAGCATTGACTAGTGGTATTCCTTTGTGTGGTTGTTAGGAAACGTGTAATTTTTTTGTGAGCTCTGGTGTGTGTTGCTTCAGATGGAGGTACTTCTCTTATTCTGGTCTGAACTGATTTTGGCAGTTACCTGACTGCATCCCCATAGAAGTTAGATTACAGATTTGTTAAGATCCATTGTCCTAAATATTTAGGTTTTTTTTTTTTCTCAGTGTGTTGTTTCCTGTCCAAGCAAAGCTGCCAGAAATGATGACCTATTTATCTAACAGTGCTTTACAATAAGATTTACAAGGTGAATTTGGTTATTAGGTCCTGAGAGGCCTGAGACAGCTTGTCCTGTCTCTAGTGCTGGATTATCTGTGCTTTTCAGCCAAGGGCTGCCTGGTTCACTCTTGGGATAGCAAGCTGAGAGGTCACCTCAGTTCCCACAATTCAGACACCTTGGCAAGTGTCTGACCATGAAGGCTGCACTTGCCTGAACGGGCAAGTCTGGGCACAGCAGTGTTGGTGTGGGGCTCTGCCCTTTGCGCTCGGTTTTCTCTTGTAGAATATTGCAGGCTAACAGACGTACAGACATTTCCATGCATATCCTGAGAGTCCTCTCTTTCTGCCACATAATTAAGCTGTTTTCTTTTGTCATTGCCCTTTTTAAAGTGCTTGCTGGCACCATGACAACCATAATATTCTGCCTGTGATTGAATGTTGATGAATACGGCCGGGACGGTGCATTGGCTCAGTTGCTCACTGGCTGAGCTCAGCTCTGGTCTTCAGAGGATGTCCTGTACTTGGTAACATGGCTTAACAGGAACAAGAGGAGGAGGGTGAAGTTGAGCTATTAGTCATACAGAGTATTTACCTTGAACCACCTTACCCGTAAGAATGCCATTTCTGGCCGTGGATGACCTGCACAGTGTCTGGGGTGAAGCTGAATTGCATTACTAGAGGACAGGCTGTGTTTTCTGATGTTAAAGATTGTCTGAAACCTTGTTCAGATAACTTACTGCTTTGGTTCTGGAAAACACTAAGAGAGTTTCCTTTCATTATGGGAAAGTGTGAAAATTCATTATCCCTTGTTGCTAGTAGTAGCCTTGAATGCGCTGTTTATTGGAAGGGTTTTGTGATGGAGTTTTTCCATGTTATTGGGAAACTTGCTGCTGAACGTCCTGTATCTTGGTGCCATGTAGGAAGTGGATAGCTTTTGGATGGGCAGGGTTTCAGAACACCACGCCAATTTATTAATAGGATCTATACAACTAATTTGGGAAGGCCGCAGTGCCACAGTCTTTTAAAGTTTAAACCTGTTTATGGAAGTAAAATAACAGAATCTCCTGACCCCTCCAGACACTGAATAATACCCCCAGTCATCTGAAAAGATACAACTTAACCTTCATTTCTCTGGCTTATTAATTCTTTGCTGGCAATTTGTGCAAGAGAGGAACAAAGAAAGTAATTAAGAAATAACTCTAGGAATTATGTGAATTCACGATTCTTAGAAAGTATGGTGCCTTATCAGTGAGGTGATATTTTTTTTCCATGAAAGCTATTCAATACTACAGAATTAAGCAAGTATTTAGATCTTAAGGTCGTGGTCACCCAAGAAGAGTGATTCTGCAAAATGACCAAGTAATAGAACTTTATAGTGCTCCTATTTTGGAAACAAAGTTTGCTTTGAGGAGTAGATGTTTTGTAAGTAAAAAGGTCTTGGGTATATAATATGTTGAGATATTTTTAGAAATATGTGTGAAGTGGTTATTTTCTTAATGATGGGATGATTAATTTTTTAGCATGTTTGTAACTCAACTCCCCCCCCCCCTTTTTTTTTTTTTTTTTAACTTTAGTTTCTGTGTTACTGAAGTTAAGGATACCTTTCCCCTCATTTCTGATACATGGCAAGTGGGGAACAAAGACCCAAATGGTGGTAACAATCCTGCACAAGTCTCTAATGCCATTTGCCATTTTCATAACATAAGTATTTTTTTCCCATCTTGTTATTGTGGTATAAAGGTACCAGAGACGTACCAGAACTTGCTTTTTTTTTGCAATCAGGAAAATGACTAACCTCTGCCAAGTTGGGGCCCTCTCTCCCCAAGAAGAAAGATGACATGAATGTGAAGGTGAGCTGGGTAAGGCTCAAGAAACATGTTGCATTCCTGCTGCTGTGTGATTGATTAGCAGTGTGGCTCCCAGTTCCTCTTAAGGTGTTGCTGTGCTTTAGATGAGCTACAAACCCCCCTTGCTGCCAGAAAGCTGTGCTTTCCCAGCTGGAACATTACTCTCTTACGTAGAGAATGTGAAGAGAGTGGCTGAGAAACCCTTAATGTAACTCTGTGGGTCAGATTTAAGATCTGTGCTATTGTTTTCATTACATTAGGAGAGAATTGGAAGGCTGTGTCCTCAGCAGAGTTTAATGGCAAGGTAATCAGTTGCCTGCTTTGCTTGTTAACAAGCCATTGTGTTCTGCACCAAGTGTAATTTTCACACTAAGGTATGTTCCCTCTCTGTAGTTGAAATGGGAGCTATGAGCTGGTATGTGTTCCTGAATCTGGGTCTGTTCAGTATTTCTGTTCCATTGCTTCTTGGACTCCTTACTATGAAGTGCTTGTTAGTATTAGCAAAATAAAAAATATACAATGTTAACTGTTAAAGGGATCTCCTTAAAAAGAAATCCCATGTAACTAGTCATTAAACTTGTCTGTCTGGACATTTGGCTCTGGGCAATTCTGTGATGTTTCTTCTGGCTTATTTGTTTATTCTGACACTTAAGATTGTTTGGTTTATTTGCTAATCAAGAAGAGAAATATTCCTGCTGTTCTGGAGCAGCCTCTGTTTTAAGATACCAGAAACTTGAGCTGTCTTTTGTAGTGCCACTTGATTATTGCAAACTGTTCTGAAGAAAAAATGATTGACTCTGGAAGCACTTAAACTGAAGTTTATCGTAAATGAAATAACCTGTATACACTGACTTTAGGAAGAGCTTCCATACTTCAGGGCATTCACTTGGACTGATTGGGTGTTTTTCAAATTAACTTCTTGAAAGACAGTAATTCCTATTGAATGGCTGATGCCATGGCATCTCAAGTCTGTAATCAAATGCTACAGATGCTGCTGTTTTGCTACAACTTGCCTGTGACAGTTTTCTGGACATTAAGTTTGGTAACTCTCACTGATGTGCTAGGACACTTCTGTGCTCAGTCACTTAACATTTCTTATAGGTCCCCTTGAGGAGCATCATAGCATTCATACAGCTGTCGTGTTTTATAGAGGAATTTTTCACATATGAAGTAGTCTGGGCTTAGACATTATAGAGATGCTTATATGTTTGTTTGTCTTTTGCTAATACTATCTCCAGTGGTGTGTCTTTAGCCGGTTTCTTCTGTTTGAACTTTTGGGCAAATCATTGTTCTGTGCTTTGATTATTGCCATAGTACCACGGCAAATAATTCCTGCTGCTAATTAAGACATAAGGTAGCTCACAGTTTACAAATGAAAACGTGAAACCTTCTGATGTGTGGTATTTGTCTGCTGAAGGCAGATAGGAAGAGCTGCACGTTTCAAAGAGCTTTGTTTTGTCTGGTGCAGATGGAGGGATGTGTTAGGAGAAACATGTGCTCCAAACTCAGTTTGTGTTCCACCAGAGAAAGACCAATTGAGAGAGACCCCCTCTGTGTGGTGCTGAGGCCTGATGCTGGGAAGGCCCTGCGTTCCCTCAGTAACTGGCAGTCTCGTGCTTGGTGGAGTTTCTCACGCAGGTCTCGGAAAGCAAAAGGAGCTGTCTTTGTGATTGTGGAATGAATGGGAAGCCAGTGCAGGCTTTGAGAAGTAGGTAATAAATCCAGAAGACTATTTTAGTGTTGGTTGGAGTTCAGAGAGAAATGAGAAGCCTGATAAAGGTGGATGTGAAACATCTGGGAAATACTAACACTGAAGAAAACTGATGGCAGTGCCCTCATCATCCACATCGAATACCAGAGACTCCGAAACTAGGGATAGTGGTATGGTGTGACTGTATGTCACAAGCCAGATGTGCCTCTTTTCCGTCTGTTAAAAGTAATATGAATTAAATTCTGTTTTATCTGAATTGTGCATAGTTTGCATGCTCTTTCCTCTCATAAGAAAAAGTTGTTAGTAATTCCTGTTTAATACAAAATGATTAAAATCATCTGCATTAGTGATGGCATGAAAGATGTGTCTCCACTGTGGTTGTTCCGACTGCGCTGCATCTGTAACTGGGTAGTGCTACCCATTGTGTGTGTACTGCAGGGGAAAGTGAGGTGCTCAAAGTTAAAAGAAAGTGCTTTTCTAGTCTTTAACAAAAACCAAAAGGTGCTGCCTTCCTCTGACAGGGACCTATGTGATTAGATATTTATCCTCCTTCATTCCCAGGAGAGTGGACATTGTGGCTCATACTTTTGTTCTGTGAAACCAGATTTCATATAGATGATTATTCTTCTGGAGTCTATGCTGTTCTCCCCTAAAAGGAACTGGCAAGCAAATTGGCTTTCTAAAACATGATAGAAGCCTACAGCAAAGTCTTTGTCATCACATTCCTGATCAAATCCAGCATTTGCCTTCCACAGAGTTCCTAATATTTAGCAATGTCCATGGTTTCCTGTGGGGCTGCTTAGGTGAACATAGTAAGGGAGAGCTGTTGAAAGAGAAAAGAATGAAGACTGGCTTCATCAAGAGCTAAATTGAGTGAAAACTACTCTGGCTTGTATATATTTTGTATGTAGTTTTCCAAAATCATACTAGTGTCAGTTCATGTTTCTTACCTTCACAATAAGTTATTCATCAGAGAAGGAAAATACCAACTGTTCAACAAAGTTTATATAGACTATTGAATTCTTATATTCGCTTCAGAAACTATGGGGTGATTGTTCACATCATCTTAATTTTAAATTCCAAATTTAGGACTGCATAAGTACCTGAACTGAGTGGAGAGACCATTGGATAATCGCAGACCGGTGGAACCATAGGGAGCGTGGTCTTGTAAATGAAATGCTTCAGTTGCCCGCTGTAGGAGGACTCTTAATAACCTCCATATCCCTTTGCTACACTGCCATTTGACTGAAGGTCTCAAACAAATCTGCAGACAGCATGACAGTTGAAGAAAGCATGGTGTGGTCATTCATCTGCTGAGGTGTCAGCTGTCTGAAAGCTCTGCTCCAGCTTGCATGGATGCAACCTCCTAAGCATCTCCCGAAGTATCACAAATAAAAGTGAGCCCATGCCATAAGATGCGTAATGTGAGTGTGACTCTGTATGTCTTAAGTATGTTTGGAACTAGTTTGGGGTTGAAAATGTGCTTTCCAAGAGTTGCACTGTAATTTCTGGTGAGATTAGAGGAAAATGTTTGGACAAAGTAGTGTTAAGTCCTGAATAAAGAAACGTTCTCTTCAGTTTTTCATCCAGAGATGTCTGTTGCTTTCTTGCATGGTCACCCAATTTTGTTCCTTTTATATAATTATTTTCTTTTTCTTGCATTTCAGATACCTTGATTTACAATGTTTTTAAAAATAAAATATAGGAAACTAAACGGGCTGGTAAAATGTCTTAAAGTTTGTCCTATTTGGATTTTTAAACTGCTTAATCCTGTGCTTTCCTTCTTGTGAAGTGTTAGAGCCGCTTACACCTTGTCACCAGCCTCTGCTCATTTCCAGAGTGGCAGACAGAGAAGCCCAAAGGGAAAGTCTTCTGCATGCGTGTGTGTGTGTGTGCGTGCGTGCATGTGTGCTTCTTTCCAGACACAGTGACATGGGACTTCAGTTTGTCCCTGCGCTTGGGGAAGCTGCTCAAGCCATGCTTTTGTCCGTGCCAGTGCAGCATCATTCCTAGCCTTGACAGAAACCTGGTCAGGATGATCTGGGGTCTCTGATGTAAGTCTCAAACAGTTGCTTGGATCTTCACTGTTGGAATAATATTTAATAGAGATCAATTCCAAAGCTCTTTCCTGTTTCCTCAAGGGGAAGCTGTTGGTATCTTTACCAAGTGACTGTGTAGCAGGTATTGGTACTTGGGCACACTCTGAAATTGCTCTTTCCCCAGAGTGTTTTGGTTGGTTTGGGCTTTTTTCCTAGCTTGGGATGAATTGGAGCAGAGCTGGTTTTCCTCTTAATAATTTAACAATCAGAGCATGAGTATGTTCCAGCTAGATGTTGCTTATAAACTTCAAATATTAAAATTACATTTTGAATGGCCAAAGCAGCAGCACATTTCTTCTTCTGCATTCTGTGTTTTTGTTTCTGTAAGCTTTTGGAATTTATGTATGTGAATGAAATGTATTTAATTTACTTTTCTGTCTCTGATTGTAGTATTTGATTTGCAACTTTATGCATGGGTGATGAAGGTTAATCACTTACACATTGATTAAAATAATTTTCTCTTTTTGTATTTCAGAAATACAAGATGCAGTTGCTCATGCATAAATCTTAACTTAAAAAATCTCCCAGCCACCAAGCAGTAATGAAACAGGGATTTAAAAACAGCTGAAAATTTATCATAGCTATTTATGGTAGCTGCCACCTTACTGTGCTTTACTACTTATGCAAAAATAGATTTCAAATAAAATATTAAAGATTATTAGCGCAATTTTTAATGATCAGATTTACTTTGTTCATCACTGTACGTTCAAATCTGAATAATGCTGTGAAAGTGAAATAGCATTTTGATACTAGTGTGGACTCAAAGTAGCATAGTTTTTAGTTACAGGAATCAAGGCAAAGTGACAAACTGAAAGTGAATTATGTCTAAATTTAGTAGGTGGCTCATTTATAATACTTAAACCAACAATCAACAAAAAATACTACTATATTTGGGTCAGCTCTGTCATCTTGCTACTCAGTTTTTCTGAGTTTAACTGTTGTTGGAGTTTAGTTTTACTTTCCTCTAGTCCTTTTGCCTGTAGGGTGCTCTGGGATTAAAAGAGCATTCCAAGGGTGAACTCGGTTATTTTTAGGAAGTTTAAACATCTGGATGCTCACGACAAAATCTTTTCCAGGAAAGCAGTTTATTCCTGAGCAAGAAATATCAGCAGCCATATAAATGCAGTACAGCAGCATGTAATCTCTGGCTTCCCAGGGGATGCTGGCATTTGCAGACTGGCCTGTTGCTTAAAGTAACTCTGAGGATTACTGAAGGATATTGGGAGGATTTACCTCTGTAGTATTTTGGTAGGTGGCTCTGAGACATCGGAATCCAGAACAGGGATGAAACTGAGCAGAAGTGCTGGATTAGAAGGGAAGGAGAGGTTATGTGGAATGTAAGAGAATACATTTGTAATGTTTCTGAGACTCTGTGTGTTTGCATTCTGGCTGAAAGAGTAGGTTCTTGCTTGAGATGGGTTGATTAGTAGAAAATTGTACCTTATCTGTTGTCTGGATTCAGAAAATAGAAAAACAGTACAGGTACAATGCAGGTTTTGGGGAAGAAAATGTAGGTCGTACGTAATGGTGTTAAAGCATTGTGATATACGTTGTATGTGTATGGGGAAGAACATAAGGAAAGTTCTGAAAGTAAATTAAATGTGTTGAACTGTGTAGAGAGCTAGACCTATGTTTTGTATGAGCTGTTTTACCCCCTTGATTATACAGAATACTGCTTTAAAAATGTATCCTGGCTGCCTAGCTTGAAACTTGAATGGCTTTATCTAGTCTTATGCAAGTATGCTAATGTGTTTTGAAATTCCAAATTTCAGCAATATTGATTGCTTAAAAATTTCACTTGCAGCTGAGGGGTATTTTTCCCCATTACCAGTTGCCAGATGCTGCTTAGAGAACTGTGACATTCCCTTTTCATTTTCTTAGTATGTTTTGAGTATCTTTAGCTCTACACTTTTTTTTTTTCCCCCAAGCAGGAAAGCTTTAGATTTTCCAATTTTAGTTGGTTACTATTCTGCTTTTCTCATACTGTTGCTAAGATTGTGTGTGTGTGTGTGTGTATATATATATGTGGTGAGAGGCAATTTTTCAAACTAACTGATAGGTAGGTGGTTCGTGTACCCCTTGAGGATTTCAAAACCTCTTGTGTTTGTTTATTGCAAAGCTTAATGTCTCTCCAGTTGTATATTAGCTGGTATAGTAAGATAGTGCTCTGCTAATAGAGTTTGATTTTTGCCTCTGTGCATTATGATGGCATGAGACAGTCCATTTCATTTATTTGAAATGCTTAAATCTGATCACTCACATTTAATTTGTATTTGTTATTTACTACGTATATTGCACGAGAATGTGAATCGGAACAGATGCTGAAGGATCAGCATTTAGGCTTCCAGCATGTTTCCTGGAAAGCTGAGTCCTCCACTACACCATCAGCAGCATGTCTTCAAAACCACATCGTGTTTGTTTTGTAGTAGCTCCTAGATGCCAGGCATATATTAGGTCATTCGGAGCCTGCTGGTACGTGGGTATAGCCCAGTGGTTCTCTATCTTGCTTTAAAGTATCGAGCAATTAATTCCCCAGTCCTTAGGGAAATTACTAGAAGGTAATGTAAAAATTAGAGACCGCTGTTTCAGCAGGCTTCAGCTTTCATACGAAAGTGGCAGTTTGCACTTTTAAAGCAATTCTATTAAAGATGGGGAAAACAGACATTAACCTGACTTGTGAATTCCAGTTCTCCTTCCCTCCGCGTGGTTGGAAGTGCCCTGATTTTTGGTAACACCCCAAAAACTTGATGTGGCTGTTCCTAGCAGCGCTGGGTTAGACTTCTGTCTGGGGTAGAGTTCTGTTGTTGAAGATTTAATCTGACTCTGCTGTAACACTTAATGAATACCTGAGTAAAAACACTTTTTTGGAAGCGGATCACTGCTCTGACGTGTTCCAGTTTGTCTAGACTCCAACACACACTGAATGAGTACAACTTGATTTAATGAGATAAAAAGGGATGTTATGCTAAGAACATCCTATGCTGTGTGAACAGAAATTGTCTTGGATCCTTTTGCTATGGAGTGTCAGCTGTATGTTTAGGGTGACTGCTGCAAACTAATGGATCACCCGTGAATCTTACTTTCCTGTATAGTGTTGATGTGATAGCTTTACATAGAAGTTGTTTTTTTAAAATGCAAGCATTTTGTCCAGTAAAAATAATCTTTTGGTTTTGGTTTCATTTGGGGCTGCTAGTAGCTTTTGAGCTTAGCTACCTAGCTCACTCACAGACGTACGTCTGTCTTGTCTGGCACTGGGGCTGGTGTGCATGTTTCGGCTCTGTGTGTGTAGAAGAAGAATGATACACAATGAAATGACAGTCTCCCTCTGATAAAAACAGTAAAATTTTCAGTGGGTGTAATTTGATACTGGTCAAATAGAAGTTTCACAGGTCCTGTACATGAGGCCTTACAAACATTTGTCCAAGCTGTATACAAGGTGCGGTGTCAAAGACGTGACAGCTGCTGTTAGGAAGGTTCACTGTTATCAAGCATGGCAACGTTCACAGGCTCAGCGTGTGAGATGCCTCTACCAGTGTGCTTGAACATTATCCTTCCATTAAACCTCTACTACGTAGAATAAGTGAGTACAAAAGAGTGGTAGGACACGTTCTTCTCCCTTTTCTTGTTTCTCAGGACTTAAAAGAGCATGCTGGCCACAGTGTTTGGAATGGGTCTTTTTGGGGTTTGGGCTTTGGTTTTGGTTTTCCCCTGTCCCAAAAGCACAATGCATGAAAATGGAAGAACTGCCATCTCTTGTGCTGTCACTAGTGTTGGTGTGACTGTAGAGATGGGAATCTGAAAATGAATTTGGATTCAGAAGGGGGAAAATTGTTAAAATGAATCAGATTGACATTTGGTGTTGGGAAAGAATGTGAACTGCCCTATTGCTGGTAACACAATTTTCAGGTCATTTTAGTCTCACAGTTCCCTCATTTGGTGTTTCCTTTTGCTATTGTGCCCTCCTCTCCCCTTACCCTGTGTTTTTCTAGGCTAAACAAATTGAGTCCTTGTCTCTCCTAGTCATCTTGGAAACTTTTCTGTACTTGTTTCAGGGACAGGCTGATAATTCTGCTCACAATCCACACTGAAATGCCAGAGCCTGCCTTCCCCCTCGTAGTCCTCTTACAAAATAGATTAAAAAGAAAGATGAGAGAACACCTCAGGAAAAATGTGATTTCAGAAGGATCTACTGCAAACACTAGTATTAGTAGGCTTGGTAGTATGGGAAAATCATAATGCTTATAATATAAAACCTTAATTGACTTCTGTGCTAAATTATATGCAGCTTTAACAAGTTAATTGCATTAGAGTCTGTGTATATGCATTTAGTGTCCCACTGACAATTTAAGCTGAAGTTCTGTTCCCTAGTGCTTGCTGCCCTGAGTCATCGAGCCTTTGGCACAGGTACCTTGGAAACACGCAGCGTTGATTGTATTTCTTCATAGTGTATCATTGTGGTGCTTTATACTCGAAATTTTCATGCTTTTTTATAAACACATACAGCACTCAGATTCGTTTGTTTCTGTACTAAAATAGCCATTCTCTGGCTTTGATTAAGAGACTCCTCGGAGTGTGTCATGTGCTTGTGGGTGTGAGAATTTTACCTTGAATTAAAAGAGCCAATGACTTGCATCAGAACAGGAGTAAGATCCCAGTTTTAAGCTTAATTTCCCCCCCTCCAGCACCTCAGCTGTAACTGACCTAACTGTGGGAGTGGTGGTGTGTTCAGGTACAGCTTTGTGCATTCTCTGGCTGGGACCCCTTCAGCAGTGATGAGCTGCTACTTCATGTACAGGTAATTTAGATCCTAATGATAATGATGGGTTTTTTTTTGTCTCTCTAGAGGATTTTATTCTTTGTTTAAAAGTTGTCTTGTATTTGCTTTTTAGAAAGCAAATTATTGTTCTTATTGTCTCTTTTTCATTATTTATTTATTTGAGACGATACATCTGGCTTTGTAAACAGCAGTGCATTATTGCTCTACAAATGAAGTACTGGAACCATGACATATTATCATACAGTATTACAGAAAACATGGTGCAAAATTTCACTTAAAACTTTTCATTCTGATCACATGTAAGGTCTTGGAGGGTTTTTTTTTGTTTTTAAAATGTTTTAAACTGCTTGCTTTTCAGTTGTTATAGAGAGTAGAAGGGGTGTTATTTTCAGTGTTTTTGCTTCAGTGAAGAATTTAACTGTACCTTAAATTTTTTGGGTTCAACCACTGGTGGTTCCTTGACCCATTTGAAACTCGCTTTTCCCCACTAGCATTTTTTTCTTGTGTTATCAGGAATGACTATGATACTTCTTGCTTGTATCAGAATGCCTTTGGAGCATATTTGTATGCCCGTGGAACAGGTTAATTCATTTTAGGTGTTTTGACGTCGGAGTGCCAGTTAATCTGGTACTGGTTTAGAGCTTCCAGTCTGCTACAGACTGAGAAGCTTTTTGCTGTTCTTGAAATGAACAAGTGTAGAGCTGAAGTCTTCCTATCCTCACTTTTTGAAATTTAGAAAAACAAAAACTTTTTTGTAGAAAAAGTCTGAGTGGCACAGCTTTAAAGTACTCAAAAGTAAGGCTAGTCCAGTATGACCAGTTACATGAGCTTGTTCTGGGAGTATGTGGGACAGAAGGCTCTGTTTGGGGCTTGGGGTTTGTTGGGGTTTTATGTTTGTTTTGCGGTTTTTTTTTTTTAGTGAAAATATACTTGTGTGTGCATACATAAAATACTTTTACAGGACTTACTGTTGTCGGAGGGGATTGTTTGGTGATAGCTCATAAAATAAATACAAATCTCTTAATTAGGAGGCAGATGAGATATTTGCTCACCACTGGCTTCCTGGTCCAGATGGAGCAGCAGTGAAGATTGGGATAAATATTTAATTCCAGATAACAAAAAGTCATGTGTTTTATCAGCTTGGACGGCTTTTAATTATGGCTTAGGGTCATCAGAGGTGCTGTTGGCTGAAAGTAAGAACTTGTACTGTCATAGCTGTATTAACAATTTTGAGTCATACAAACTGCTTGTCAGCGTTTTCACCGCAGTGGCTTCTGACGCTGCTTGGAACAGGTCTTCCTGCTCCTGTGAGAGCCAAATACCCACCCTGAGTCTGTTCTGACTGAGCAGTGGCTGGTGGCACTGTCAGGTAGTAGACATCTCACTGTGCAGCTCAGACGGGGGATTCTTGTGCAGAGAGATGTGTACTTGTTCTTCAAGCGGTAAATGTATTTGATTGTAAACTGGAAGTAGGGAGCATCTTCATGTTTTAAGTGCTTGTAGTCATTGTTGCTGAGCTTTTCTGTGAAGTAGAGGAAGGCTTGCAGAGATCAAAGCATAGATGGGAGCTGAAGGTGACTTTGTGGACGTTTTTAACTTCCTGTAACTAGAATAAGTGCCTTAAAATGACACTTAGCACTAAGCAGCCTTCTGGCTAATGCAGGACTGTACTACCGATGCACTGAAGACTCTGGGTTGTGTAGAAATTCGTACCTTTATAACCCAAAATGTCTGAGCTGTCAAAATTCTAGAAAACTTTGCAGTGCCGGGGTAACCACTGACATTTCCAAACGGCTCTTCCTGAAAGCACAGTGTTGTTTGGGTCATGATGAGGCTGTCTGGCGTAAAACTGCAGACAGCTTGCACAGTGGTACTCTGTAGATTTAAATTCCAGTAACTGCTCCCTTGATGTGCCTTTTTTTCTGATGTAAAAAGGTCTATTTTTGGAAAATTCATACAGTTGAAAGTGGTAATTTAGATAGAAGAGCTGCTTCAGCAAAGCTTTGGGGTAGGCTAAATATTGGACTGACCTTTGCAGAGTTCACTAGTGCGTTGGAATCTGAAAATTTACATAAAGAAATATGCTTGTGGCTCTGGCGAGAAAGGATTGTGCATAACAGATCTTGATTTGACCTCCTCTCTTCTCCCTCCTTCCAGTCCTCCCTTGGATTATTTGTGGAAGGTGGCAACATTCCAGACGAGCAAAGTCTTCCTACGCAGTCAGTTTGTTCTCATAGCAAAGCCGCAACCTTCTTCCTTCGTCAGATGTCTCATACATATATTAATGTATATTTTCATAGCTATATATTTACATTTTGTTCTGATCCTTGCTGATCTTAATTCTTGCACAAAAACATTATATTCAGATTTTTGTTTGGCAGTTTATATGGTGCTGCAGCAAAACTTGAATCTGCCCTCTGCAGTATGCTGAAGTCTTCTATAAATTGATGAAGTATGAAGACAATTACAGAAAAGAAAACTGCTTTACTTTGTTCAGCAAATGAGTCATCTCTTTCTTTCCTCATTCTCATGAAACATGTTTTTTAACATACTGATTGTTCAGCCTGTGCTAATGCAGTATGTACTCCTTGTACCTTGTGGAATGCCCTCACATGTTGATGATGCTGGTGTTTCCTTGACAGTCTCCTTAATGGGTGGCTGTTGCCCTGAGACGTTACACAGGGGTAGGACCATGTGGCTGTAGCCAAGGTATCTGGAGAGCAGGGAGTTATAAAAGTGTACGGGTGCTCAAAGGGCTCGTGGGGACTCATAACTACTGTTTTCAAGGGACAGATACTACTGCATGCTGTAGAATTGATAAACAAATCTGAAAGGACTGAAGACATCTGGAAGGGCTGAGGTAGCACAAAGCACTAGTAAAACACTGCAGTAGATGGCAGCAACTACGGTACCTATGGTCTGTCTGGAAACTACCTTTAATGAAGCCCATGTGAACTTCTGCATAGGAAGGTTAGTTTTATTTCATTTACATTAGCAGCAGTAAAGCTTGGATTACAGTGTGCTTAATAGACTTAACTGTGAGCTGCTCCCAAAAGGGTTTTCGTCCCACCTTGTCCCTGGCCACATGTTGACTCCTTTCGTCTTTGCATCACATGTAGTAATTGTGTAACTGCTGGCCTGAGTGAAAACTCACTTCAGAAAAACGATCATTTGCCAAGTCAGCCAGCTGGTTTGCTAGGGGAATTTTCCCACCTCTTTATTTCCTGCCCGGGAATAAAATAAGTTTTGCTAGCAAAACCCAAGCTAATTGTAACAGCAAATGTTTGAAAAAGGAGGTTTTGTTGCTCAGGTCAGAGGTAAGCTAACTGAAGGTAAAGTTACAGGGTTGTGCTGCCTCTTATGCCTCAGATTTCTGATTTCTGATTTTCAAACCAATGTAGGCAAATGTCAAGAAGGGTTAAAAGTGATAATTGTTTTAAAAAGTAAAACCAGGACTGTGCCTCGGCTCAGCAGTTTGCTGGGGCTGGTCTGTAATAAGATGCCAGTGTTCTGGGACAAGTTAGCTCAATTAAAATAAACGTGACACAATTAAAATACAAAACTGAGGAAAACATGCACTTCTAGTAGACTCTGTGTTTTGATACCAGATGTGTTTTTCTGTATATTCTTTCTCTGTTTAATACATTGAAATGATACCTACTAACTTTCCTTCAGGGACATCCATTGTTGCAGACATCACTGCATGGATGTTTTATTTGCATTTTCGAAAAAAATGTTTGCAGTTGTGTATACTTGTGATACAGTTTCAAAATCTACTTCTGGAGAGGATTCCTTGACTGGTGATGACATATGTTTGGCAGTAAAAGCATGCCCTGTTTTTTTCATGACATCTTGGGTTTTGTTTCTTTGAGAAAGGAAGAAGGGGAGGTTCCTGAGTCTTTTTTTGTTTGCCTGTTTTAGAGCACAACCCAAACCAACCCGACCTGCCAACCCTCCTCAATAAAACAACGAACCTCAAAAAAGTACATTTATTTTTGTGTGTAGGTAAGAGGTGAAATTTATGTATCCAGGCTCCCATTCAGTCTACAAGTGGGTAGTATGAGATCAAAAAGCCTGAATTTTCTGTTAAAGCAATGTCAAAGACATTCCAGGAGTTTCTGTATATTTCTTTTGGTTCTGGCTACTTAATTCTCAAAGAGGTATGTGTGTCTAGTACAACTTAATTGAAGATGTAATTTTTTCTCCATTAACCACTGATTGCAAGTTTTGCTTCAAGTATCCTGTTTAGTGTGGTTCCCCCAGAGTGGTGGGGAGGTCGGAGCTGAGGATGCTTTTGGGATGCAGGGACTCTGTTCCGTGTTGGCTGGAAATAATGCTCATTCTTACGCTTCCATGCAGGGACTGGAAGTTGTGCTCCCATTCCTGCGGGGAAGAGAGTGCTTCAAGCTGAACGTGAAACCTGGAAATCTTCCAGTGACTGCAATTCTTAAACACTGAAACATGTCATTCTTCCTTCTGTTGGCAAACAGTGGGGTGAACTAAAAGGGTAGCTCAGATAATGCTTTTAACAGAAAGTGGTTTTTTGCAAGGTTGTCTCTCCTGATGCCTTACTGGCTGTACACTTCAGATTCTTCCCAAAGTGAGCCCAGAGGAGTGTTTTCTCTTATTGGGAGCTTGGCATTTGGTTTTGGGGGTAGACTTTTAGGAAGGCAGCTTTCTGGAAAGGGTAGAAGAGGGAACTGGGGGTTTTTAGTTGGATATGTGTGTGTGTGTGTGTGTGTGTGTATATATATATGTATATATATGTGTGTATATATGTGTATATATATGTATATATATGTATATATATGTGTGTATATATATGTGTGTGTGTATATATATATATATATATATATTTGGTATCTAGCAGTGTGAAAATGTTGTTCTGAGCCCCATGTCTGATAAACAGCAGAATTATTCCCCGGTTACAACTTTGAAATGCCTGCCTACGCCCCAACCAGGTCTGCATAGGAAAGTCTGGGTTTAGTGGAACATCTTAAATTACTCTCTTTTTTATTGCAGACTTGCTTTAACTTTTTTTCTGATATGATCTATGTTTCCATAAATTACTCAGATTTAGCAGACCTTATCCGCACGTGACAATGAGATGAAATTGTAAACTTACTTCAGAAAACAAGCTATTCCTTTAACGTAAGAGAAGCCATAGCAATTTGCTTGTTTTTCCTATGAATCACACTGAAGAATGGAATAGTGTTGAGATATGTTTACAGCTGTGGGTGCCATGACTTCACGCTTAAAATTATACCTTTAACTGTTACACTCAGATTTAACTTTGGTTTGGCAGCAAGCCTAATGGAGGCTCTTAAATATGTGTATATCTTGCACATGTAAGGCAGTTGAAAGAGGCTTTTTATTTATACCCTTGACCTGGAATCCAGTAAAGGAGAAAAGCAGTATTGGTTTTACCTACGGACAGAGTCCACCCCCCAACCAAAATGAACATTTGCTCTATTAACAGTAATTGATCTTCATGTACGTGGCGGTGCTCTTCTTTCATGTGCCCTGGGGATTTGCTCTGAGTCCTTGAGCTTGGTTTGCTCATCTTAATAAATAATGTGATAGCTCACAAATGCCTTGCACTGTAACATCAAAAATTAATTGGTCTTAGCAATAAACTGTCCAGATCACTGTAGTCCCTCATACTTCTTTTAAGGAGTATGATAGTAGAATGTTTGGGAAATGCCAGAGACGAGTAGATTGAAGAGAACCTCGCGAGTGGCGTACTCTTGTGCCATCAAAAGGAAACAGATGCATCAGGTGCTGTGGTTGTGTGAAGGAAGGTTGATTTCTGCCTACAGCCAGTAGCTCCAAAATCCAGGGATGGGGCAGGGGAAGCGAGTTGCAAAATATTCTTCAACTTGTCTTGAATTTACCAACTAGTATTTCTCGAATTTCTGTTTTTCTTTTGCTGTAGTAATCACTAATGTAATAAATGCATTAGATAGCTTTTGAAATGTATAAAACCCTTAGGGGACAGGGAGGTGGGGACTTTCTCCATCCCTTATTCTGTCATTTAATACCAGATTCCCAGCAAAAGTTGGTTGTTGGGATTTGAGGGTTGTTTTCTTCTTTTCTTTTTTCTTCCCCCTCCCCAGTTCCCTTTGAAAGAATTGACTGTGCTGATGTGGGGCCCTCAAACTGAATGCACCGTGCAGCAAGCTCTAAGTTGAATTGTGAGTAATAAGGCAAGGAAGGAGATGCTTCATTGACACCTTTCCACTGCTGATACCTATCTATGAGGAGTTTTCTTTTGTAAAGTATGGAAAATGGGAAAGTGGGATGCGTATTTTGGTGGGCATGGATTGTTGTCACTTTCCGTGTGAAGAGACTGGACAGATACTTTAGCTGTCGGTGAAGAGTACCATATTCATTGGTTAAAATAGTCATGGCTTTTGATGTGGGCTGAAGGGTATTTGAAGTTTCGTGTGGTCACTTCTCAAGCAGCCACATCATCAGAAATCAAAATGTGCAGGTGAAGTCAAATATGGACCCAGTTTACCCCAGTTATATCTGGTAGGAGAAGCTTCCCAAGAGTTTTGAAAGACTTTTTGTATAGGAGAAAAAGCATGGACTAGAAGTGTAGTCAGAAAGACATTAGATGTCAAGAAAAGTCTTCTCATTCACCAGAGTGTTAAACAACAGGTGAGGTGAACATCTGTCATGACTGACTGCTTGTCTTTCCCTGAAGTAAGATCAAGTTATAAGGTAAGGAATTGAATGGTCTCTGGCCATTCCCATCAGTGCAAATTTCTGTGACTGACAGATGTCTGCAGGTTGTCGATTTTGTCCCATTAAACAAAGCAGAAAACCTGCCTCTTCTATTTTAATCCAGCCTTACTCTGCCCTATCTAGTGTGTTTCCCTTCCTTGTATAGTTTTGTTTTCCTTAATCTTGAAAGCACTTGGGTGCTGGTATCGCTGATAAACACCTGATGAGATGGTCCTTTCCAACTTGAGATATTCTATGGTTCTAAGTAAGAAATATAATCCTCTCCTTTCATCTGAACTTTTGTTTGTTCATTTGTTGCACTTTTTGGGTTGTTGCTCTGGTGTTTGCATTGCCTATATGTGCAGTGAATGCAAGTTTGTCTGTTACAACAGCTTTTGTATGCGAGTGATTCATGTCCAAGGCCTTTAGCATGCATTGCTATGGAAACTTGGGCATGTGGGCTTCTTCCCCCCTCGGCAGAATTTTTCACAGTAATTTCTCCTGTACCTGGAAGTCGAGGGAGTGATATTTGCTACTGAAACATTGAGGGGATGAATTTCTTTGATCATACATTTAGCAGACTTCTTGTGCAAACAGACAGAGGCTTTTATTGCAATTACGTAGAACTTCCCTGATCTCTGAGGTGATAATTTTTGGGTATTTAAGCGAATGCTGCCATTGAAGTCTTTCCTCTTTGATTTTTATGTCCAGAAATGTGCTAGATGAGGAATCTGAATCACTTGAGAAACCTTCACATTCACTCTCCGTTATTATTCAAGCAGACAAGTCCCATGATCTGCTTTTCCATGTGGTTGTGCTGGCCTGGGATGAAGCAATAGAACGGGTGTCTGGTAAAAGATGGGAAGTTGCTTTTTTAATGGTGATATTGGGTTGTGATCACATCAGACTGGCCCATGACAAGTAGGTTATGTAGAGAGCAATGCTCTGTGCTGTCACCAGGAGACACATTTGGTTCCTAGTTCTGTCTTTCTCTGGCTCTTTGTTGAGGAAGATGAGTTGCAGATCCTGCTCGACATAGAGGGCAAAACAAAGTGCCAGGCTTTGCCTACGGGACTTCTGCTGATGGTTGGGAGGGACTGTTGAGAGTCTTATCAGGAAATTGCTTTATCTTTGGGTGATAAGGAAGAACTGAAACATGAAAACCAGTGCTTGCATTGACTGGGTGATTTTTGTGATTTGGAAGCGCTAAGAAATAACCAAACCAGAGGATTTAGGAAGTACGTACGTAATAGAACAGTAGGGCTAAAATTGTGGGGGTGGTGTGGTGTGTGTGTTTAAGAAATTCCTAAGTAGTCAGATGGCAGAGACCCTGTACAGAGTGGAAGCTCACAGTTGGGAGTCAGGTGAGCTTGCACTGGTGACCACAGAGGAGAAGAGCTTGACCTGCAGCTACTGATACAGAGGAATGGGAGCTTGCAAGTGTCTCCAGTGTAAGACTATTCCTGTTGTTGCAGTTTTATTAGCTGGTTACCATCTTCTCTAGCTGGGAATGAAGCGGGGCTCTGTTCCCTTGGGAATACAGCAGTTATTCATTTTTTCCCAGAAGAAGGGAGAGTGCTGCTTGGAACGCCAGCTGTAACTGGTGTGGTGTATTTTGCGTGGTTACTGTTGGGAAGTGGTGGTGTGTCGCCAGTGGCTGGGCATCCTTGGAATTGTTCTGTAGGTAAAGGTCTATGGGGCAGTCAGTGCCAGGCCAGAGAGCTCGCTGCTTGGATTGTTGTCTGGACAATACTTTTACTGTATAGCTGCAGGGCTGACACACAGAGTATGTTATAGAACAGTGCTTGCTGTGTCTCTGTCTTGGCATGCCTTGGCAGGCTCTGTGTTGTAAGCACTTGCCCATGGAGCTGCCAGAAATAGATGCTTAATGGCAGGGAATTTGCTAAAATTGATCTCGGCCGTGTAAAGAAGCAGAGTGAGATCTCGAGTTGTAGAGGAGGCGTTTGGGAAGTTCTCTCTCACTGGCTGGCTGAGGAGAGGAGCTTACAGAGAAACATAAGCTATTGGTGTGTTTGGGGTCTAATATTACAGACTAATAGCAGTACCTAGTTATTTGTTACTTGACTGAGTTAGCCAGAACCTTCCTGATAGCCTGATTAGCAAGTAACTTACTTGTCAAACAACTTCCATACGTGATTACTGCGTTTCAGGTGAGGTGGTGTAAGAAACCTAAAAAATGTACTTCCCAGGGAAAACAAATGGTGTCTGCATTCTGAGTGTGGATACTGGAGTCTGTATGTCCTACAGAGATAGGGGAGTTTAGAAATAGATCCATAGTTATTCTTGTAACGTGACACATGGGTGAACTGTCCTTCAAAAGACAGTCTTTAGCATGGCCCTGTCCAGTATTAATTTTCAGAATGAGAATGAAGAATAACGTCTTCTGAGTGGATTGCCATGTGTTAAGTACTAAGAATTGCTTTGGAATTGGTATTTAAGTCAAAGGGCAGCTATGCATGGGCTTGTTCCAGGCATTTGCTGTACATGTTGCCACTGCTTGTTCTGAGATTAAATACTTAATTTTACAGAAGTACCATTTTGAAGTAAGACGGTTTCATTTTCATACATGCAGTGGAAAGCTGGTTAAATGTGACTGCACAAAGTCTACCCCAACTTCTGAAAAATTTCCTCAGTGTGGGGTTTTTGTTTTGGTTTTGGCTGATCCCATTTGAGAGAACATAGCACTGATGCCATGTTGGGCTGTGGGAGGATGTGAACTTGCATATTTGAAATATGCTTATGGGAGAATCCAGTTATATGAGTATGGATTCTGTTGGACTCGAAGAAGGTAATTTAAATTTCAGTTAAAATACAAATGGGTTTGCAGATCACCGTCTGGCATTTTGAGTAATCCTCAGAACTTTGAAGTCATCTTACTTCCCAGTTCTTTCATTTGATGCTGCCATTTGCTTATTGGCTGTAGTCTAGATTAATGCTTTAGCGTTTATTTGGGATCAAGGGGTTTAGTCTCTGAATAAACTGTCCAGTTACAGTTAAAAAGTTGCAAGGTTTTATTGCAAGAATCACTTCAGCATATCAAATTATAAGATTGCTTTTGAGTTCCTTGTGTTGGAAACTTTGGATGGAATCTGGACATGCCCACGCTGCTCATGTGATTCCCATCATGGGGTTCCTCGTAGACTTCTTGTGCCATGTGTGTTTTGTGTTGCTCCTTTTCCAGCTGCCTTGGGAAAAAGCAAAGTGTGACTGTGTCTCCCTGGCCCTCTTTGCTGGGGTATCAGTGAAGATGAGTTCTCCCAGGCCATAATGATGCTGCCCACATGAGTTTAGAATATCCTGCTGTAAAATCTCGTGTGGAGAAGTCAGGCAACATCACTGCTCTGTGAGGAGCTTACTGTGCTTTTGGGCTGTTGTTCTTTCCTTGTGCAGAATGGAAGGACTTTCCTTCTGGTTCCTCCCTTGCACAGAATCAGCAGCTGGCTGTGCCATCGCAGCCACCTGTCACTGGGGCTATGGTATGTTAGAGCATTGTTTAGAATGGGTTTGCAGGGATTTGGTTTCTTTCATTGCACCAAAGAGCAATGTGGGCAGTGCACAGGGCTGATCTGTGACCCATGTATCATCCTTTTTTGACCTGTGCTATAAATCTTTAATGTTTACAGTCATGTTTTGGCTAATGTTTAGTAATTATGATGAAATGGCATTTTAATTATTGTAGCTTCCAAAGTTGTCACTGAATGACAAGTTATATAGAAAAAAACTGTTCATCTTCAAAGTAATTGCAAATTTATAAAGATACAATTTTATGGACACCAGTTAATAAAGTTTAGTGCATAACCCTGGGCATGTTTAATTCCAGTTGAAATTCCATTCACTTTGCTTTTCTTATAACTTTGGAGTTCCTAAAGATGCTTTAAATAAATGAATGCCATTATTTATTCTCAAATCCAACCAGGATAGGAAGTTTACCTTTCCCTTTGCTCAAGCTTGGGTAAGGGAATGCTTCTCCCTGAAATCTAAGCTATTAACAGGACATAAAACCAGTGTGCTTATCCTTAAGCTGTTTCTTCACGGTGTCTGCTTAGCTGTAATCATTAACTAAAAATAACCTGCTCTGAAGTGTACAGTATATAACCTGGACAGCACTTATGTATACACTGATTGGAAGTGCATACTTACACGTTGCATATATTTGCATATTGATCTCTCTGGATGCTTGTAAGAGCTCTGTTCCTGATCCTGGAAACTAAAGGTCAAACATGACTGAAATTTAGAGAAATATAAAACTTTGGATCGTCTTTTTGGCTTGGCCAGCTTTATGAGCCGATAAGACACTTGTTTTTCATGTTGACTGTAGGGTATTGTTGAAGTTATTTATGGTAATTAACTAAGGTAGTTTCTCATTTCTTAAAAGCTTATTTGGTAAGTATATAATTTCATCTAAAAGATGCAGTCTGTTTTTCAGTGATGTTTAATACTGCATTTCTGTAGAGGAAGGTTCACATTTGTGTTTAAAACACTTCTTTGAATATATAAAGTGTGTCCCTAGTGGTTTGGTAATTTTCGCTAAATTGCTTTTAAATTGGGAATGGAATGGGTGATTCTTTAACTGTCCTGTATCTTTAGGTTTTATTTGGTTAGTGGTATTTAATTTGGAACTAAGATGTGATTTGATTCTCTATCTCCCATATCTTTAGCCTAGCTGAAGTTTGGCTTCTTGGCTGGCTTTCAGAAATGTTTGGGTTTGGGCTTGGGTTTTTGGGTTGATTTTTTGGGAGCATTTTTTGTGGTTTTTTGGTAGGATAAGACTAATGCAATTAACATTAGGTATTGTTCACTTCCATTACTTTAGCACAAATTATTGAAAAACGGTTGGGAGTTATAGTGCATCTTGCGGAGTGTCTCCTTGGCTGTCGTACCCGTGTGGTGGCCCTCTTCCTGGCTCACCCCGGCATGTCAGTGGTTTTCCTTTGAGGCCCCAAACTGCAAGCAGTGCCTGAGATAGGGCCTCACACGTGCTGGGTAGGGGGCAGGGATCATTTTTCTTGACTTGCGGGATGTTGTCCTCTTGTTGGTCCATTCCTGAAGGTCCCACTTAAAGGTCTTTCCGTCTTTTAGCATATCAACCCCACTCTGCAAGCTGGGAACTTGCTGAGGCTGCCTCTGTCCCAGTGTCTGGATCAAAAGCAGTTCCAGTGTAAGCTGCAGAGTAGGCTTTGGTCTGTCAAGGGCAGGAAAAGGAATCAGCAGATATTAGTACCTGTCTTTCTGTGCTTTAAACACAAAGGTGTGATGTATCAGGAAATCACAGGGCTTTAAGCCTCCTGCTGAAATTTTGGTAGGGAATCCTGTATCAAGTGGTGTGGAAGATGTAATAGGGAAGTGACTACATGTGGTTTAATAGGTGCACACTGCAGCTTGTTGGGAGGTTGGGAGTGGAAGTGTTGTTTGTTTGTTTTCTTGGACTAAGTGAACCCTGGCTGCTAATATTGCAACTTACTGTTATCGGTTAGGACAGAAGTCTTACAGGAAACAGGATAGACAGATTTGCCTGCAAGGTTGCATTAGTTGCAATTGGAGTAATTTGAATATGTTTGAGGGGGGGAAAAAAAGAAATCTGAATGTGGTGAGTTCAGAACAGGTTACTGTAAGGGTTCTGATTTGTCCTTTGGTGGTTGTGCAGACTTTATGTGCTCTGGTCTTGGATATAAAAAGTTAATTTACAAGCTACAGGTTTTATATTCCTAGATGATACAAGAACTTGAGAGAGCTGCCATGAAGTTTTGCCATCCCGTTCTCTATTTGTGTTGTAATAAGAAAAAGAATTAGCAAATGGCATCGGAGAAGTGGACGCTCATGATGACACATCTACCTTCTTTTTCCAATTCCAGGGCATATTCCCTTGTGGATTCCAGTCAAGTGTCTACCTTCCTGATTTCTATTCTTCTCATAGTCTACGGCAGTTTCAGGTAAGATTTTTTTCTTCAAGGTTCTTCACAGTTTTTCAAAGAAAAATATGGCAAGTGACTGAATACAGTTTGTGCCTTTTGTTTCCTTGTGTTGTTGGACTGACGGTTAATTTAAACAAACTGTTTCTTGCTTTTGAGAAGGAAATGGAGAAGGAAGAAAAAGTAGTTAGTTGGGGTTTCTGAAAGACATAATTGTATGTCAAGTTACGAGCACGTGTATGATAACTGAGAAGTTAGTCGTTGAAGACAGCTCTGTAAATTATTTGTTGGAGGGTATAAAAGGATTGTCAAGAGAGATAAGAACGTAATGTAATGTTTCAGTGTTGGTTGATTCATATGTCCTTGTTGTGATCGTAAACAAGTCTTGTAAACCAGAGATTCCCAAGTCCCAGTGCTATTAGAGAAGCGGGAAGCACCGTTGGAGTTGAATTCCAGTAAAGTGTCTGAGAATTGCAGGATAAGTTTGAACCTTTAAAAAACATGTTTGCTCTGCTTTAGGAGACTTGATAGAGAACATCTTGCTGTCCCTTTAGACTTACATCTTGGTTTATACAGTTTGTTCCATGAAGTGGCACCTAAAAGGAGACTCATGCTGACATATATAAATAAACAATTAGCCCCAGCACAAAAGTAGTGTTTTTTCAAACTTAAGTACAGTGTGGTTTATTTCCTGTTTCTTGAAGACCACTGCTTCATTTAACAAGTCTGTGACAAAAGGCGATACATGCACTGTGAAATGTCTGAACTGCTCTGAGTGTTCCTGACATAGATGATAGCCATGGTCGTACATGTGATGTCAGTGTTTGCCACCCAACTCCTGGATAGACATGCTCTTTTACCATCTTGTCTTATGAATTACATTAAAAACTGCTCATATAACAAGGACTGTAAACCTCAGAACATTGTCACTTCCTGGATGAAGTAGTGGCATGGTGAGGGATACGCCCTGTTGTGGTCCACTTCCTTTGCAGCAGTCCTGAAGACCCCAAGGTACAAGCTGTTCCAGACCAAGATGGGGTCCCATAGTTCTAAATTTATTTTCCTATATATTGTTTCTTTAGCAGATGCCTGAGCTGAAACCCTCAGTTGTGATGGTGACTTGGAGAAATTCCCATTCTGTTTGGTCAGGGAGTGAGGTCAAAAGCGGTTTTTAACAGAAAATTGTACAGTGGTGTTAACCAAGGGGTCTAAGATACAATTAAGTTATTTAAGAAATGCGGGTGGCGTAGTAAGCTGGAAAATTATATTCATCTGGAAATTCCCAAAGTAGTAAAATTAAAACTTCAGGCAAAGTGGGTGAATTTTCTTAGAAAAATGACTTGCCAGAAAGACCAAAGTTACAGCTTAGGGTGCTTGTTCTGAAATAACAATAACGGTGTCCTCATCCAGATTTGAGTGTTTCATCTGAAATGGAGCTGTCGTAAGGCAGAAAGCAAATAGCACTCCTTAGTTAACCTTCATGTGGCAGAAAGTGGGTTTTGTTTCTGATTTTCAGTCTGAAAAGAACCAAATAGAGTTACAGTGGTATTGCTGGCAAGTGACTTAAACAGAATTGCAGTAATAGGATCAGAAAGAATTGGGTGGTTGAGTCATTAGGATAAAATCCACATGCGTGGTGGATCTAATCTGGTGCAATAAGTTTCAGGGCAACAAAGGAAAGCCGTGGTCTGCTGTTCTTACTCATACCAGCAGCATTTGTCCAAAACTGACACAAACAAAAAGCCCAAACCCCCAGGATACTCAGAAGATTGTCTGATAGGTCGTGGGTAGAGTTTGCATCCAGAACCAAGCACCCTTGAATTGAGTTCCTGCTTCTCTTGCTGTGGGTGAATGAGCGTTTCCCTTCTACCCTTGTGCTGGGTCAGGAGTTGCAGCTTCAGGCCCCTCCAAGCATCTCTCCCATGCACGTTCTGTCTCTCAGTCCTTGAACTTCATAGACTTTATTTCTGACTGCCAAAGGGGCAAGTGTAATCTTCTAAACTGTTAGAGGCTGTAAACTGCAGTGTGTGAGTGTATGCATCAGCCAGGAGGGTTTTAAAGAGGTGAGCTGAGCTTGAAACAAATTGTTTTCTTGGGTTCTTGCAAGACAGCACTTGTGTAAGTGCTCCTCTGTGATTTGCATGTTGGGGTTCTGTCCTGGTTTCAGCTATGATGGAGTTAAACTTTTTTTTTAGCAGTGAATGGAATGCCATGTTTGGGTGTTAGCATGAGAATAGTGCTGATAGCACCCTGATGTCTCCGATTTGTTGCCGGGCAATCAAGTACCTTTCTCAGCTCTGCATACTTCCTTACTAGTGAGAAAGGAGGGGACGCAGCCAGGACAGGTGACCCGAATTGGCCAAAGAGGATATTCCATACCAGTTACGTCATGTTCAGTATAAGGGGGGACTGGGGGGAAGAGGGGGAGACAACGCCAGGACGTGCAGTTTTGTGGGGCGGTCGGGTTGTCCGGGACGGGCTCTAAGCTGTGCGGCCTGAGTTGTGTGGTTTGGTGAGAAATTGCATTGTGTATCACCAGTTTCATCTATTTTGTGCTTTAAACTTATGTTATTGTTATATCTAGTTTTCTGTTATTGTTTAGTAAACTATCCTTATCCCAACCTGCGTGGTTCTGGTTTCTAGGTTGTGGTTTCTTTTCCTCCTTTCTTCCTTCCCTTTTTCCCCTTCCCCCAACTTTCCTTCCCCCTTCCTTTTAAAAGTACAAGCGACTGTGTGGGGTGCGGCCCCCGGCTGGGGCAAAACCACGACAGTTATTTTGGCGCCCAACGTGGGGCCACGAACGGTTGGGATAACGGTAGATCTGACCCTAACTATCGCAATTAAGATAAGCACTGTTGTTTTAAGCAATCTCTGATCACGATGCTGTGGTATTTATTCACAAGGCTGTGTCCATGGCTGTGGCAGCAAAACCACCGCATGCTGTATACAATCCTGGCAGGATTCTTTACTCTCTCAGGTCTGCTGCTCCCGTATTTGTTCCCATACTTCATTATAGTGTATTTTATGATATCGGTCTATGATACAATAATAACGATGATCATGAGCTTAATCTGGTACTTGTATGAGGTTTTGCTGTCCTGTCCATTCTTTGGACAGGGAGGGGTTAATAACAGCAGCCGGTATGGTGGGGGCACTGCTTTCTTTTCCTTTGGGCTAAATACAACAGCTCTTATGACAGTTTTTGAAAATCTTCAATATCTCTGGGATATTCAAACTAGCATTTTGCTATTGGTAGGTTTGGTGCAGATGGTTCAGTTTTTGTTATATATCAGGCATAGGTTTATGAATACCACTGAAGAGCTTTCTCCGAGACAGAATAATCACGAGTGGCAGGGCATGTGGCAAAGTATGGGCAAGTACCTAGGTACTTTCTCACGCCCGATGGTTTGGAATTTCACTCCTGAACAGTTACAAGACCCCGATCAAGTGACTGCATACCTAAGGAAAAATTGCTGTAGGTTTCCCAGAGATGGACACCTTACTGCACTATGCTGGGCTCTGGCCACTATTTATCAAACACTGCTTGATAGCAGGCAGCACTGTCAGCACTGTCAGCACTGTCAGGGAGAAGGGAAAGGAAACAGACTGGCAGATACTATAGCTGCTGCAACCACTGGGGCTGACACTGCAGCTACTGTAATCTCTACAGCAGACACTGCAGATGATCAGAAAAACCAATCCACACCAGTGTCTGTTGCTCCCGTACAAAAGAGGAAAGGCACAAAGAAATCAGTTCGCATAGTGACGGATAAGGATGATGATCAACCAGGATCATCTCGAGGATATCAGGATGAGGCAGAACCAGAGATTGTTACCCGATCCCTGACTCTGAGTGAGCTGCGTGAGGTTCGAAAAGATTTCACTCGCCACCCAAGTGAGCACATTATCACTTGGTTGCTCTGATGCTGGGATCACGGGGCCAGTAGTTTGGAATTAGAAGGCAGAGAGGCCAAGCAGTTGGGATCCCTAGCTAGAGAAGGAGGAATTGACAAAGCAATTGGGAGGAGGCCGGAAATCCTCAGCCTCTGGAGGCGACTACTGTCAAGTGTGCAGGAAAGATATCCCATAAAGGAATATATTACATGCCAGACACCCAAGTGTAACAGCATAGAGACAGCAGTCCAGCACCTGAGAGAATTAGCTGTACGGGAGATAATTTATTATGATCTGGACAATTCACAGCTTCCCGCTGATCCCGATGAAGTCCTATGCACTCCAGATATGTGGCGTAAGGTTGTACGAAGTGCACCAGCAGGGTATACCAATTCACTGGCAGCAATTGACTGGAATGATACGAATCCGCCAACCGTAAATGAGGTGGCCTGCCGACTCCGGAAATACCAAGACAATGTTTCCATCTCCGTCATTGCAGCAGTAGAGAAACTGGTTCAACGACTTGACAACAATGTGTCCAACTCCCAACCCGTATGGAGCAATGTTGCAGCTACTGGGACAAAGCGTCCATCGTTCCAAGAGGGAGAATACACACCACGATGTACATTGTGGTTTTACCTGCTTGATCATGGAGAGGACATGAGGAAATGGGATATGCAGCCCACCTCAGCCCTTCGAGCACGAGTAAATGAGCTGCGGGGTAAAACATTCGCACAACGAGATTCTGCCAGGAAGAAAGCTGCACCAGTTTCTACTGGGCAGTTCCCTAGACCAACTGGAAGGCCTACCTATATGTCTGATGTGCCTGATCCTTTTGAAGGGACCTCTAAGTCCTTTATGCAACCAGTGGAAAACAAATATGATCAGCAGCAATAGAGGGGCCCTGCCTCCAGCCAGGTGGAGGAGAGGGATAATCGGGTTTATTGGACTGTGTGGATCCGATGGCCTGGCACGTCAGATCCACAAGAGTACAAAGCTCTGGTGGATACTGGTGCCCAGTGTACTCTAATGCCATCGAATCATGAAGGGGTAGAACCTGTTTGTATTTCTGGAGTGACAGGGGGATCCCAACAACTAACTGTGCTAGAGGCTGAGGTGAGCCTAACTGGGAAGGACTGGGAAAAACACCCCATTGTGACTGGTCCAGAAGCTCCGTGCATTTTAGGTATAGATTATCTACGTAGAGGGTATTTTAAAGACCCAAAAGGGTACCGATGGGCTTTTGGAATAGCTGCTTTGGAAACAGAAGAAATTGAACAATTGTGTGCCTTGCCTGGACTCTCGGAGGATTCTGCTGTTGTGGGGTTGTTGAAGGGTGAAGAACAGCAAGTGCCAGTTGCTACGACAACGGTGAACAGACGACAATACCGTACTAACCGAGATTCCCTGATTCCCATCCATAAGCTGATTCGTCAACTGGAGGATCAGGGAGTGATCAGCCGAACCCACTCACCCTTTAATAGTCCCATATGGCCAGTGAGGAAGTCCAATGGAGAGTGGAGGCTGACAGTAGATTATCGTGGCCTAAATGAAGTCACTCCAGGTATGAGTGCTGCTGTGCCAGACATGTTAGAGCTCCAGTATGAATTGGAATCGAAGGCAGCCAAGTGGTACGCCACAATCGACATTGCGAATGCTTTCTTCTCGATCCCACTGGCACCAGAGTGCAGGCCACAGTTTGCTTTCACTTGGAGAGGCATCCAATACACGTGGAATCGTCTGCCCCAGGGGTGGAAACATAGCCCCACCATCTGCCATGGACTAATCCAGAATACACTGGAAAAGGGTGAAGCACCAGAGCACCTGCAGTATATTGATGACATAATTGTATGGGGCAACACAGCAGAGGAAGTTTTTGAAAAAGGAAACAGGGTAATTAAAATCCTTTTAGAAGCCGGTTTTGCTATAAAACGAAGTAAAGTCAAGGGGCCTACGCGAGAAATCCAGTTTTTAGGAATAAAATGGCAGGATGGGCATCGTCAGATCCCAATGGACATTATTAATAAAATAGCAGCTATGTCTCCACCAAGCAACAAAAAGGAAACACAAGCTTTCTTAGGTGTTATAGGTTTTTGTGGAATGCATGTCCCAAACTACAGTCTCATTGTGAGCCCACTCTACCATGTAACTCGAAAGAAGAATGATTTCCAATGGGGCCCTGAGCAACAGCAAGCCTTTGAGCAGATCAAACGTGAGATAGTCCATGCAGTGGCCCTTGGGCCTGTCCGGACAGGGACAGATATTAAAAATGTGCTCTACACTGCAGCTGGGGAGAACAGCCCGACCTGGAGTCTCTGGCAGAAAGCACAAGGGGAGACTCGAGGTCGACCGCTGGGGTTTTGGAGTCGGGCCTACAAAGGATCTGAGGCCAATTATACTCCAACAGAAAAGGAAATACTGGCCGCCTATGAAGGGGTTCGAGCCACCTCAGAAGTGATTGGAACTGAAGCCCAGCTCCTCCTGGCACCCAGACTGCCGGTGCTGGGCTGGATGTTCAAAGGGAAAGTTCCTTCTACACACCATGCCACTGATGCTACGTGGAGCAAGTGGGTTGCATTAATTACACAGCGGGCTCGAATAGGAAACCCCAGTCGCCCAGGAATCGTGGAGGTGATCACAGACTGGCCAGAAGGCAAAGATTTTGGGATGTCACCAGAGGATGAGGAGGTAACACGCGCTGAAGAAGCCCCACCCTACAACGAACTGCCAGAGAATGAGAAGCGATATGCCCTGTTCACTGATGGGTCTTGTCGCATTGTGGGTAAGCATCGGAGATGGAAAGCTGCTGTATGGAATCCTATAAGAAGAGTAGCAGAAGCCACTGAAGGAAAAGGTGAATCAAGCCAGTTCGCTGAGGTGAAGGCCATCCAGTTAGCCCTGGACATTGCTGAGAGAGAAAAGTGGCCAAGGCTCTACCTTTATACTGATTCATGGATGGTGGCGAATGCCCTGTGGGGGTGGTTGCAGCAGTGGAAAAAGAACAACTGGCAGCGTAGAGGCAAACCTATATGGGCTGATGACTTATGGCAAGATATCTCTGCTCGGTTAGAGAAACTTGTTGTAAAGGTACGTCATGTCGACGCCCATGTACCTAAGAGTCAGGCCATGGAGGAACATGAAAACAACCATCAGGTAGATAAGGCTGCTAGGATTAAAGTGGCTCAGGTAGATCTAGACTGGCAACGTAAGGGTGAATTATTCATGGCTCGATGGGCTCATGATACCTCGGGTCATCAAGGGAGAGATGCAACATATAGATGGGCTCGGGATCGAGGGGTGGACTTGACCATGGACGCCATTGCACAAGTTGTCCACGAATGTGAGACGTGCTGCAATCAAGCAAGCTAAGCGGTTAAAGCCCCTTTGGTATGGAGGACGGTGGATGAAATATAAATATGGGGAGGCTTGGCAGATTGATTACATCACCCTCCCACAAACCCGCCATGGCAAACGTTATGTGCTTACAATGGTGGAGGCAACTACCGGCTGGCTAGAAACATATCCCGTACCCCATGCCACTGCTCGAAATACAATTCTGGGCCTTGAAAGGCAAGTCCTCTGGCGACATGGTACTCCAGAAAGAATCGAGTCAGACAATGGGACTCACTTCTGAAACACTCTTATAGACACCTGGGCCAAAGAGCATGGCATTGAGTGGGTGTACCACATTCCTTATCATGCACCGGCCTCTGGGAAAATTGAACGATATAATGGACTTTTAAAAACTACACTGAAAGCAATGTGTGGTGGGACATTCAAGCATTGGGATACACATTTGGCCAAAGCCACGTGGTTAGTTAACTCTAGGGGATCTACCAATCGGGCTGGCCCTGCCCAGTCAAAATTTCCACGTACTGTAGAGGGAGACAGAGTCCCAGTAGTGCATATGAAGAGTGTATTGGGAAAGAGAGTTTGGGTCATCCCTGCTTCAGGCAAAGGTAAACCCATGTCTGGAATTGTTTTTGCTCAAGGACCTGGCTGTACTTGGTGGGTAATGCAGAGGGATGGAGAAGTTCGATGTGTACCTCAAGGGGATTTGATTTTGGGTGAGAATAGCCAATATAATTAATAAAGTAGAAATTGTAATAATTGCCAAATAACCCATTATTGTATATTTCATTATTGTTATGATTGCTGTATGTTGTACCATAGCATTATAGCCGGAGTCATACAAGTTAATGAAGAATGAGTGCCATGATGATGGAACTAAAGCCTGGCCCCTCAAGAACTTTTTTCTCCCTTTGAAAATAAACTCTGACCCACAGACTATGAGCATGGACCATGCCAGGTGTATCAGTCAAGAGCCTGAGATGCAGCATGCAACGAGCCAATGGAACATACAACTATCCTGAGAAACTGTTACGACAAATGGAGCCTGAAAATCATGGACTAAATGAACTCAACAACTTCAGAGGGATGATTCACAGACTGAGGGAATAAGATCTGTATGCACGTATGTGTGCATACATGTGTACATACATATATGGGTGTGTGAAACACGAAACTGGTTGTACCCAAAGAAAATTGTTGGATCTGGTCATGACGTAAATGGTATGGAATAAGGGGTGGATAATGTCCTGGTTTCAGCTATGATGGAGTTAAACTTTTTTTTTAGCAGTGAATGGAATGCCATGTTTGGGTGTTAGCATGAGAATAGTGCTGATAGCACCCTGATGTCTCCGATTTGTTGCCGGGCAATCAAGTACCTTTCTCAGCTCTGCATACTTCCTTACTAGTGAGAAAGGAGGGGACGCAGCCAGGACAGGTGACCCGAATTGGCCAAAGAGGATATTCCATACCAGTTACGTCATGTTCAGTATAAGGGGGGACTGGGGGGAAGAGGGGGAGACAACGCCAGGACGTGCAGTTTTGTGGGGCGGTCGGGTTGTCCGGGACGGGCTCTAAGCTGTGCGGCCTGAGTTGTGTGGTTTGGTGAGAAATTGCATTGTGTATCACCAGTTTCATCTATTTTGTGCTTTAAACTTATGTTATTGTTATATCTAGTTTTCTGTTATAGTTTAGTAAACTATCCTTATCCCAACCTGCGTGGTTCTGGTTTCTAGGTTGTGGTTTCTTTTCCTCCTTTCTTCCTTCCCTTTTCCCCTTCCCCCAACTTTCCCTCCCCCTTCCTTTTAAAAGTACAAGCGACTGTGTGGGGTGCGGCCCCCGGCTGGGGCAAAACCACGACAGGTTCCTTTGCAGGCAGGTTAACAGCTAAATCTGTTTCTATCCTATCACAATCAAGACACGGTGTCTCGGCTTATGTAAAGCCAGATTTAACCCAGAACCTACCTGCTCAATTATCTGCTTTTAAACCAAACCAAGAAGTGTGAGATGAAACTGTGTCTTGTCGTTAGCCTTTGGGTTCCTAGAGTGTGTGTGTGCAAATCCAACAGCGGCCTTACGGCTGGCTTCACCACTTGACATTTACAGACATCAGAACACATACTTCACAGTAAAACCTAAAGGCTGTGGGGTTCATAAGCATCCCCAGCTGCAGTGCTGGCAGGGTGGAATCCGAGATTTGCCCACACCTCACCAAGTGCTACAAAGGTTGCCCACATGAGTGGGTGTATGTAAAATACCCACTGAAGACAAGATGTTCGTATCAGAGACATGGGACTCAGGTGTTCTTACTCCATATGGGCAATGGATATGTTTTTAGGTGCACTCTCAGCTACTGTTTCCCCTATTCTTAATCCTCCTCTGGATCTTGCATTGGAACCTGTCCTTTGATAGTCCTGGAGCACACAACTCATTTTAGGCTCTCTCTGTCTCTAATATACATTGAGATTTGATTGAATTAAACTGTCTCAGGCCAATGACTGATTCGGATTGTAATTTTTTATTTAGAGCAGTTGAAATCTGGCAGTTCTGTGGCAACCCACAATTCTAATAGCCCCAAACCTGTCAAGATGGGTGACCATCCTCACTAAGTAGAGCAAGAAGGAGCTTCTCAATATACTGACTCTGTAGATACATACTTGCTTTTGGACATGCCGCAGGGTTTTCCCAAAGCGTTACCGCAGTGGAAGTGATCCATAGCTGAATCCGAACTTCTTCAGTAGTAATATGCCAGCAGCTTACTCATTCCTTTGGCCTTAGTGTAACCCTGCAGAGTGGCTCCCTGAGGGACGCTGATCTGAGCTGCTTTGAAACATTGTGCTAGAAATCCTACCAGCTTGTACTGCAAGGACCCAGGGAAGAAACAACTGTGTGGTTTATGGCCTGATGGGAGGTGCTGGCTGAATGCGGCCTTTGGAAGCCCAACAGAAACTTGAACAACAAAGCCAATCTTTCTCAGCTTGTGATTTATTTACAGTCCAGTAGTTTCCAGTATGTCTTGTTTGACAATGTAACTTTTAACTCTCTTGGAGGATGTTTTAGTGATCAATTTTTCATTGTTTTTTTTTATTATGTTAGTGATAATTTGTAGCAGAGGGAGGGGCCAAATAATGAAATGGCTGGAGGCTATTCAGAAGTTGTCTTGGATCTTGGAGCAGCTGTGTTGCTAAGTGAAAGTAATTTCCTAATTTATTCTCACTTTTAGCTAGGGATGTTTGGAGGTAATCATTGCTGACACTATTGCAATGAAAGAAGAAAGGCTGAAGTTGTTTATGAGCAGAGGATCTGATAGTTTTCTTTCCCCTTTTCTTTGCTGATAGCAGTCCCTTAAAGTACAAGCTGCCCAGTGCCCTGGGAGAGTGATGGTGTGAAGTTCTTGCTAAACGGTGCTAATTCAGAGAGGAATGATGCAGCTCTGAGAAAAGAATTAGCTTGTTTGACTGAATCTTGGATCTAGTCCTGGAGGGTTGTCAGCCTGCTCTTGGAGTTTTATAGCTTGCAAGGAAAATTATGAGGCTACAGTGCATTAATGGGGGAAAAGGAAGCGTGAATGAAGGATAAAGGCATCCCAGACAAGATGCAGAGCAGAGAGAACAAATGAAGGAAAACAGATTAATTTATTAGAATTTTAGTGTTCTCCATTGCATCTTTGTATTTTTAAAAAGCTTTTAGTTGATGACCCACAACCTGTGTAGAAGTACTGAATGTCTGAGGTTGAAGCTTCCTCATCTTTTGCCTGAGCCCAAAAGCTGCTTTAATTTCCTATCCCCACTTAGGAGCACCTGTGTGATAGAAGCAGAAGAAACAAACACATTTTAGACTGGAAGAGCCTTAATTTCTTTTTGTGCCCAACCTCTCTTTCTTTAACACCCCACATTTATCTTGATACTGTAGACTTGTATGTCCTCACCTGTGCCTCAATATTCTACAAACTGAGATGAAATAACTTTGATGCCTATGGAATTGTATGGAAGATGACAGAGTATTTTTTTTACTTGCCTGACCAAATAATAAAATTTATTTGCATAGTACCATTACTCACAGGTCGACTTGAAAAGGAGTTTCATGCCTGTTGATCTGGATGTTTTATTGACATAGTTGGTATTTGATGCTGTTGCAGACATGAGGCAGGAGCTGTGCAGTGCTTCTGGTGGTTCTCTCTAGCGTATTTGAACAAGTAAATCTGCAGCTAAGTCGTGGATAATATGTGTGAATCAGAATGAAAAACTACCACAGTAAACTCAACTGCTATTATTTTTATATAAAGCAACCTAGAATTTGTTTGATTGATGACCAAAACAGCCCTTAAATGAACTTCCCTCATATCAGAAAGTTATGCCAGAATTTGTTAGAATGTAACTTAGAAGTTGTATCAAAATCACAGGCTGTGGCAAAAGGGGTACAAGGCTTGTGGGCTTGGAATTGTTTTAAAGTGCCAGTATATCAGATTGAAAAGATGAATTAGTTACAGCTGAGCTGGGTACATGGGGGAATGTTGTCGGCTCTTATGGATGAATTCAGTTGTGTTCATTTGTACTATTTATTCAGAGCTTTCTCTAGTCATCTGTCTGTGTATCCAGTTACTTCCCAGGCTTTGCTGCGACTTACTGGGTTAAGTAAAACCTTCTGTGCAGCAGACAGTTACTTATAAGCTAGTTTTGGTCAGTGTTCATAACAAGGAAGTAATATTGCTCTAAAAATGAATCCTGATAGTTAAATTTGAATGAGAAGTATCAAAATGAGAACTGGGAAAAGGTTCAAATACCTCAGAGAATTGAAAGGTTTATTGCATTTCCATCATGTTCTACACTTCCCAGTAATGCCAAGAAATATCTCTGTTGTGCTTTGTTGTTAACACTTACCAGTCCAGGCACTACAGTGACTGGTCTCACAATTAGAACCTGTGTGATACGGTGCCTCATCCATAACTATAAGCATTTTCCTCGGTGTATATGGTATTTTTTCTAATAACCAGCATTAAAGAGCTTTTTTGGGGAGAGGATGCTGTGGTAGAATGGTGAAGAGACCGCAGCTGTGGAGCCTAAATAGGAGTTTGAAACTTGCCTGTTAAGTTTGCTTTGTTTCCCACAGGTCCCTTAACATGGACTTTGAGAACCAAGACAAAGAGAAAGACAATAGCAGCGCAGCTGGGTCTTTTAATGGCAACAGCACCAATAACAGTAAGGGTTAGCTTTACTCCTTATCTTTCTTTGGTCACTTCAGTGTGCTGCATCTTTTGCTTCATCTCTCTGTGTGTTTCAGCTCCCTGCTTCGTAGATGACACTGAGTGTAATGGAACTGGCTTGTCTCCACACTCACTAATGCTGCTATCTGGTCTGTGCCCACAAAGGCTAAATTTAAAATATTTGGTGTAACATTTCCATAACATACAGAAATTGCATGCTGCACAGTGTGTCAGGTTTGACCAGAAGTGGAAGGTACTTCACTTTTAAAACCCCACTGCAGTTATGAGAAGGGAATGTGATTTCTTTTTGTCTGGTGTTTATAGCTGTGACGTATTTGCCTGCCCGTAAGTAATGAGAGATCTCATGGCATGCTACCAAGTCCATAAGAATGATTCAGCTATATCAATAGAGAAATTCAAGTATAGAGTTCACATGGCTTTGGGCAACTCATTTATAATGGACAACAAAATATGTGTCTACACACAATCTATTCAGAGTGGGGATTAGCCCGTCAGCTCCTACACAGCGGTTGTCCCCTCTGTGATCTGTAGGCTCTAGGCAGCTTGTCCATTTGAGGTGCACTGTTTTGCTGGTAAAAATATGTATGTGAAGAGTTAGAGTAGAATGTGTTGTACACAATGTGCTGTAAATTCACACCCGAGTTCAACTCTGAGCCGTTTATCTGGGTATATTCTGAGCAGCCCTGAGCACAAAACCCTGAATACTAAGGTTGCTTTGCTTACAGTAAGAAATATAGCTTAAAAAATATCAAATGAACAGCATGTCTTGTGCTGTATCTGCCCTTGTGCTTTTTTGCCTTTTCTTGCCTTTTTAAAGAAATATGTTTTTATATAGAGACATACACACATACTCTTGAAAGTGAAGCACTGCATCTGTTGACAACACAGAGCAAAGAGGTTGCTGTGCTTGGTGATTCTGAGTGAACAGTTGAGGCTTTTGGCATCTGGGAAGCAAGAGAAGACAGTCTGGAGCTGGGGAATAAGCACATTAAGGGGATTAGCTGTCAGAATGATCAGAAATGAAATGAAGAGCTTTGACATTTAACGCTGCAGGCACTAATTCCCGTATGCCAAGGTGGCTTGTAGCATGTAATTTCTGGGGGGTTGTTGTGTTTGTTTTTTCCCTTGGGAAGCTGAAGGGCATGTGAATAAATGCTCTTTCTCAAAGCAGGAGGAACTAGATCTAAGTCACAGATTAAAACACAGGAATTTCTGTGTCTTTGCACTGTCATCACTGAACTGTCTGCACTGTACTTTGCCATGGTGTACCCGACCTGTGACAGAAATCAGAAGTGACTAAGTTCTTCTGCTTTGTATTTTTAAAAATTTATTGCACTACTTACGTTTCCGTGACCTGAACTAACAAATGACCATACAGTGGGAGTGTTGGGGCTTCTATGCTCACTGCTTAGCCTCTCTTTAATGAAAATGGTTAAACAGCTATGACACACACTAAGTTGTAGTGAGTGTAGTGTACGCTTGTGTGAGATTTTTTATATACTTGGACACATCTGTAACTATGAGTTGTGTAGGTAAATCAAGTGACTACTTCAGATGTTCCCTGGTATTTCAATGTTCTAGAAGTATGTCTCTTATTTTGAATTAATGAACTACTTAGGTCTCCTTTTCCTCCCCCTCCATGATCAAATGTAAATGCTGCTACAGAGACTCATTCAGTAGTAGAATTTGTGGGGATAGGTGGGCTTTTCAAAGCCTAATCTCAATTTTGTTAGTAATTACAAAAACTCGGGGTAAAGTACAGTAAAAAATGTCCCATTATTAATGTTGTTGGTAGTCACACTGCATTGTTGAGGGGAGGAAAGCAGCCAGACTAAGATACTTCAGTATTGCTGCACTGTTTCAAATTGCTTCCAGCTATAAAACATGAGCCTGAATTTTTCTCAGGCTTCAGCATAAAAGGTTTTCATGGTGCACGCTGGGCTGAGCTTGTAGTTTCACAGACAGGTAAATGACTTGGGTGGTTTTTGAGAACTGCCCTTTATTGTTAGACTTGATGTTATCTGGTGATTGCAACCAGTGATTCAGTCTGAGTGCATGGTGGCCTTTGCCAAGTGGAATTGGGAGCTGTGGCACCCTTGCAGGGGCTCGGTCAGTGAATGGTCTGTAGCAGTGATGTTAGTCAGGGTTTTACCTCGGGCTGAGCAGTTAAATAAAAATTTTATATGTGCTCTTCAACATGTTGCTCAGCATAAAATGAGGCAAATATATAATTGCTATATCTATGGCACAAGAGAAAAATACCGTGTTTCCTTTCAACTTTCAGTTCTTGAATCTGCAGAACACGGTGGCTGCTGCACACTCCCAGCGCTGCCATCGCGCAGCTTAGCTGGAGCACCTCCACGCTGACCCCTGTGCTTGTTATGGTAGTGCACAAGGATTTCAGAGTAAACCTCCCTTGCACCAGCACTGAAATGGAATGGGCTGTGAGAGTCCTCAGCTGCTGTGAGGACAGGCTGTCAGTATGTGTGTGGTAAGGAATAGCCCAAGTTAAATGTCACTTTCTCTCTTCTGCAGGTATTCAAACCATCGATTCCACCCAGGCATTGTTCCTGCCGATCGGAGCGTCTGTGTCTCTCCTAGTTATGTTCTTCTTCTTTGATTCAGTTCAAGTTGTCTTTACAATATGCACAGCAGGTGATTTCAGTTTTCTTTTCTTTATAAGAATTGGAATAAAACAGAAAGCATTGATATAATTAAGTATTGTAGATAAGGGTATAATACATGTCACAGCACATTCAAAAAAAAACCTCATCAGGTTTCACAGTTGTATTTTCATGTCTCTGTATCTATTAATAAAGTGACAAGTATTATTTGAGAAGTATTTTCCACTTAGCGATTTGCTAAACTTACTGAACTATAAATTGCCAGCGTTTTGAAAGATGTTGGACGTATTATTTTACGTAAAGTTTGCTTGGTTATAAATCAGTGCTCAGATCTGTCCATGGTATTTCATTTTTTGGGTACTTTGTAGGACCACAACATACCTCTGGAGATCCTATCCAGAGACTTCGTTTCCTCATTTAATTTTTGGTTTTGCTGTTACATGGTTTTTCTTTGTTTCAAGGGTACTTCTGGTCTCACTAATGTTTTGAGTATCATTCTTCTGCACTGCTTGAACTTAGAACAAAAAAGAAATGGTTGTCCACAAATAAATTGCAAGTCCTCTTGTCCTGATTATTATTGTTTACATTTTGTCATTTAAGTAAATCCCAGGGCTTTGACATCTGGAAAATGTTAGCCTTTTGATCCTCATGCAGCACTTCGAGACCAGCTGCTCTTCAGGGTAGCAGCATTTTTCCTACTGCTCCAAATTTGCAGCAGCTTTTAAGTTGTACTCCTCAGTTCACATACAGAGCCTGTGAAGATTTTTAAACCCCATAATACCTCTCATCCTGTTGGGCTTCATGTATACACAGTGCAGGCTTTTCCCTCGTGAGCTATGTATCCTGAGCTATGTATCCGCTCCGGCCTCTTAAACAGGGCTGATGTTGATGGGTGAAATCTAAATCTCTGCTCTCAGCACCAGACTTGAGGTGCCGTCTCACTCTGGAGGCACAGGCCTGCAGGGCTGTGTGGAACGTGCTGTGATAACTTTGACCTATGACACATACGTTCTTTCCTAGTAAAAATAAATTATTCCTTCAGATAAATTGTACTATGTGCTAGATAGCAGGGGAGTATACACACACACATTTATAAGATGTTACAAAGAAAGATTTATGACAAAAGACAAACTTAAATGGACAAATTAATTTCCAGAATGACCTTGACATTTGTCATTATATTTGTGACCTTTGTGGTGTGTAATCAGACGATATTCTGTCAGTTGGGGCTCGTTGCAGGCTTAAGGGGATCGAGTCTGTTTGGATCAGTGCCCTTGGGTACCTTTATTCTTCAGCCTGGTTTTAAGATGCTTTGGTGTTTTTCCCTGGTCTTGCATCAGAGGGTGTCATTAAGCCCAGGGAACTTTGGCCCCAGGATTTCTAAAAGGCAAAGCTGCTTTAGAGGCTGTGCAGCAGGATGCAGACCCTGCTGGAGTTGGCAGCTTGAGAACTCTGGGACTTGATCCCTCTGTCCCCTGAAGTGGGGACAGTGCTGCTTTACACCCACTTTTTGTGGATTTTAGAGGCTGATGTGGGGACACTTAAAAATTACAGCCAATGTCTGGTTTCTTAATCAGAGTCAGGAGCAAGGGTAGGTACAGCAAACAGCCCAAGGCCAGGACCAGCTGCTAAGCAGAGGGCAGAGCTGAAGAGTTGTCGCGTTGTCTGCAGACAGGAGTTAAGCCAAGGGATTGCTGATTGAATAATCAGTGTTGAGACTGGAGGGAAGAGAAAACATGACTGGAAGCCTGGGCAGTCGGAACGAGATGCAGAGTAGGGGCTCATGGGCGCTGGGTATTTGTGTGCTTACATTTTAATTCTTATGCTCCAATTGAGCCCAGCCTTGGGTGGCAGTGCTTGGGGATACCAGGACAGGAGGTGCAAGGCTCCCTGCTGAGAAGAGCTGGAGGGGAGGAAGGGGAAGGAGAGGCCCCAAGGGCCAAGAGGGTGAGGAAGGGTCAGCCCCGCTGTGGTGGAGATGGAGAGGGGGCAGGGCAGGCAGGTGGTGAGGCTGCAGGGCTTGGGGCAACAGGAGCACATGTTTTGCTGAGCAGTGTTCTTTGCCCAGCACCTCTGAAAAAGTTCCTAGTTCAGTATGTGTGGAGTTGCTGCACTTTGTTCTTTCCCTCCCCGTTCTGCTTTTTCCCTCCTCTCCTGAGATACAGATCAAACTTGAGTTTCCATACAGACACTTTAAAAAATTTTCGTTTTAAATTAATCAATCTCTGCTTCTTAAATCTTCTTCACACCAGAAGGAGCAGAATTGACGGGTGGAAAGATGCGGTTTGACTTAGTCTGGAGAGCTGTGTGGGGAGAAGCTTAACCAGATGTAACAAGGGCAAGGGTAGGGTCTGGCATCTGGGCAAGAACAACCCCAGGTACCAGTAGAGGTTGGGGACTGGGCTGGTGGAGAGCAGCGTAGGGGAGAGGGACCTGGGGACCTGGGGGACAGCAGGATGACCACGACCAGCAATGTGTCCTTGTGACTAAGAGGGTCAATGGCTTCCTGGGGTGTGTTAGAAGGGGGGTGGTTTGTAGGTCAAGAGAGGCCCTTCTCCCCCTCTGCTCTGCCCCGGTGAGACCCCACCTGGAATATTGTGTCCAGTTCTGGGTCCTTCAGTTCAAGGACATGGAACTCCTTGAACGAGCCCAGTGCAGGGCCACCAAGATGATGCAGGGAGTGGAGCACCTTCCTTATGAGGAGAGGCTGAGGGAGCTGGGCCTCTTTAGCTTGGAGGAGACTGAGGGGTGACCTGATTCATGTTTATAAATATGTAAAGAGCAAGAGTCAGGAGGAGGGAGCCAGGCTCTTCTCAGTGATGGCAGTGACAGGACAAGGGGCAGTGGGTGGAAACTGGAGCACAGGAAGCTCCATGTGAATATAAGGAGGAGCATTTTCCCTCTGAGGGTGACAGAGCCCTGGGACAGGCTGCCCAGAGAGGCTGTGGAGTCTCCTTCTCTGGAGTCATTCAAACCCGCCTGGATGTGTTCCTGTGTGATTTAGTCTGGGTGATCCTGCTCTGGCAGGGGGGTTGGACTAGATGAACTTTCAAGGCCCCTTCCAACTCCTAATGTTCTGTGATTCTGTGACCAAACTGATTTATTTTCTCGAATTGACTTAAGCCCTGTGCTAAAGAGAAAGTTCGATGCCTTTCCACCATCTTCATTTGAGAAAGAAAGAAACCAAAAGCCTTTTAAAAAATTGGGGTTGCCGGTGGTAGCTTTTAAGGAGTGAGAAGAGGAGAACACAGATTGCAGCATGCCAAAAAATGTTGAGCGACTCTGCCATTTTCATTTCAGTCTGTTCTTGCGACAGCAGTGTTGGATGCTTGCTGCTGACATGCTTGTGTCTCCACACCCTCACTCCTCCGCCTTTCGAACGGTCCTCAGGGCAAATTCAGCCCTAAAAAATGGAAGGAAAAATTATTATAAATACCAGCAGTTACTAAATGTTTTTACAAATGTGTGGGTGGGATAAGTCTGCTTCTTAAAAAAGAACATGTTTATGGAAATAATCTGCTTGGGTATTTATGCATTTTTATCGCCCCCTTTTCAAACCTGCAAGACCCTCTGGATTCTGACAGTTCCAAGTTGCCAGCTACTGGATATAACCTACTTTAAATCACACTGTGTTTCAGTGATGAATAAAGGGTTGTGAGTGAGGTGGGGGAAAAGCGACTGAGCTAAAAAGTGGAACCCCCCCTCTATTATGCTGACTTAGGCTGTGTCATATGTTGAAGAATTATCTCACAACCAGATTGTAGTAAGTTGGGCTTTTTGTTGGTTTGGTTTTGGTATTTGAAAACTGCTTTACTTGCTGACATGATTGTGAATAGCCTTAAGATTTTATTATTTTTTTAAGGTTTGGGGATGGAGGCGTTGCATTCCTGCGAGAGCTTTTATTTTGATTGAAGCTTGAGAGCCTGCTAACAACAGAAGCTCTGCAGAAAACCTTGGAGCCTGTAGCTTGCTTCAATAATACTGCACCATATGATAATTGGGTGTTGTTGCAAGAGCTTTTTCAAATTGGAGAAGCTTGTTTGTGTACTGCAGAAATTAGGTCTGAATGTACTAATCTTACCTTGTCTTCTTCTTGTAGTCCTTGCGACAATAGCGTTCGCTTTCCTTCTGCTCCCGATGTGCCAGTACTTAACACGGCCTTGTTCACCTCAAAACAAGTAAGGACCTGAGAAATCTTTTGCTCCTCTTCTTGTATGTTGTATTGATTTCTTTTAATGAGAATTCTTTAATGGAGTCTTTGGTTCCCAGCATTAACCTCGAGCCTCCAGTGCTGATGATTGTACATGTGTTTTGTGCCAGTACCAGGTTTCCACAGTCACACTTGGAAGCGCAGTTCTAGCCTGGGAAGTATGATACTGTTGCAGGGGACTAGATTTCCCATCAGTGGTTTGGCTTGTTCTGGCTGAGATTTCAGAGTTTGGGATTTGGTATTGGATTGTAATCTTTGTTAACGCTGGACTATGGATTTTAATGCTGGCTCTTTCAGAGACTGTAGTTACACTAGTGAAAATTACACTGGTATGTAGTGTCCTGTTTTGGAATCTTTTTTTCTTTTTAACCTTGTGACCGGGGTTCATGTTGCAAAAAAGCACTCTTAGATGGCTCTAGGAAATAGCATTCATGGTAACAATTTCAAGAGAGGTGCCAGCATTTACAGGGTTTTTTCCATCTGTGTAGTCCAGTCTTTACACACGTTATTGGAACGTGAGGAAAGCTTTTATTTTGTTGCTGGTACCTATTTGTGGCAAAGGAACTTCCCTTCAGTTGTTCTTGGCATCTTTCATCAGCAGTTGAGCCTCATTCCAGCAGTGTCCATTTTCTGTTCTTTAAATGGAAACATAAAGACTTCTAGCTAATGTTTATATGTTGTTCCTAGGATTTCCTTTGGCTGCTGCGGGCGTTTCACTGCTGCTGAGTTGCTCTCATTTTCCCTGTCTGTGATGCTTGTCCTTATCTGGGTCCTGACTGGCCACTGGCTCCTTATGGATGGTGAGTATGTGATTTTAAGGGATTCTACTACTGGTTTGTGCCTGTTCCAACACATCCAGTCGCCTGGTGATGACTGGTGAAATTTGCTAATATTAATGGCTTGCTGCGTTGTAATATTGTGTGGCAGACTCCCTGAAAACAAGGGCTGTCAGGAACGTGCCAGGGCAGTGTTTGGGACACCTGTTCTGATTTGTAAAAGCTTCTGGGGAAGTGCCAGCATACTCAGGAAAGAACTTTGCACCCATGTGGTGCAGGGTGAGTTGCTGGGTTTAGTTCAAGATGTGGGGAGACAGCGGTTGGGTATGGATCAGAACTTGATCTTAACAATCTGGGTAATTTTTGCTGCGTGTCTTGTTCTTTTTTGGTTCAGATGGTCAAATAATTTGTTGTGAAACAGTTCACAGTAGCTGGTTGTCTTTGATCTCTTTGATGCTTGCCAGTTAGGATGGTGAAATGGGTGATGTTGGCAGGCATCCAGTTGGCTTGAAGGTGTGATGTATTTTTTTTGGTTCATGGTGGTTGAACTGAATTCACAGCTTACTGTTTGGAAAAGAAGCTTTCCTCCTCCCCTCCTGCCTTCCAAATCTCTTGTGCTAGCTCTGGCACTCGCTTAATCACATGGTAAACTGATTCAGCTCACTAGAATGGCAGCGTCCTCTTTTTTGCCAGGAGATTTTTCTGCTACTGCAGTGAGATGAATTGGATTATTGTGCAGTCAGGTATGTGCTAGATTGGGCAAAAGGTAAGCAGCAGCATGATGGGAAGTGAGAGGAAGGAGCAGATATGATAGCAAAAGGAGCGAGGGGTAGCCAGGAGTGGGACCTCCGCTTCTCAGTAGTGTCAGGCAGCTCAACGGGCTTAAGACATCTCGTGAAATGGCTCCTGGGGTTGTGATTGCTTGAGGAAAAATAGCTGGGACAGCATTGCCTGTCCTTGAAATGGTTCATTGCAGTAGAAAACATCAGCTTTCCAGCTCGTCCAAAATGAGACAGCTGCAGCAGGTGGTCCTTAGCACTGAAACCAGTCATGGCACCTTGATGATTTCTTTTGTCTACAGGTGTCATGCTTCATTCATGCTTTTTGCTGCATTTAAAAGCTGCCCCTGTTACAGGTTGTGGGATGCCTTTTGAAAGGAAAGGAGTTAGGGGAAGTTTGTGTTGTGTTAAGCAGAGTGAGATCAAGGGCACATTTGATCTGCGGCAGCTATAAAGCTTATAAAAGTGGAGTGTCTCATGTGGATATTCCACAGAACCTGAACACTTGTCTACACTGAGATACAGACAGAAGCATTTACTTAAAAATAGCTATTTTTGTGGGCACTTTGGTCTGAAATATGGGCTTTGAGGTAATTAATCTGCAGAGTACTGAACAACTGGTTTCTGGGTTTGTTTCTCTTGGTGTTTGTTGATGATTTACCAAATTGTGTTGGTACTGACTAGCTTTGGGGTGTTTCATGTAGTTAGCATCAAGAGAGCTTGCACAACATAGATAAGCCAGAGTCTGTGTTCAGATCCAGTTAAGTTAACATTTGTCTGTGACACTGACCAGGGAGCAGCACTTATGGGGGAAACAGACTGTGCAGTTTTACTCCTCACAGTACGCTGGTACAAGTGGGGTCACACCACCTCTGCTGTTACCCGTGGCTCCTGGGAACTGAATACCTGGGACCCCGGTGACTCTGGCTCGGAGGGCACTGTGGGCAGTAAGTGCAGCTCACAATACACCCATGCCAAGGGCTGGCTCCTCTGTAGGGCAGCACCCTCCAGCTGCTGGGTGTGCTGCGGTCTGACTCCTCCTCCCACACGGGCCGGGATGATCCTCTGTTTCACTGTGGGCAGAAAATGAAACACATGTTGTGAACGTGCTTAATGTTACCTGGCCCCACGGCTGGGGGGAGAAGTGGGGCAGGCGTTTGTTCTCAGCAGTGCACCTCGGGTTTTGTGTGTAGAGCTTGCTGTTGTGCAGCTGATTTTTTCTTTATGGGAGTGTATTTCTAGTTAAGAGCTGGGTAAAAAGGAGTGGAATTACGTCATAGTAATTTCCAGCCCTCACAAAACGGGGTAAGGCAGTTCCTGCCAGAACAGGCTTTGCTGCTCAAATACTACAACTCCCCCGTCTGCACAGTACTTGGTTTAACTGTTCCTCAAACCAAGGGATGTTTTACAGGATAGAATGAGCAGATACCGTCTCTGGGGCGTTGTTCTGGCTTGTGATGATATACATTTATAAGGCTTGAAATGCTTATTTCTCAGAGCTGATCATTTGATAGAATAACCAAGGATGGTCCCTCTCCCCTGGAAGAGACTGGTAAAAAGCTTTCCTGAGTAGTGGACATAGGTGGACATGTACAACAGGAAGGCTGTAGATGTACACAGTGTCTGTCTATAGCTACAGACCAAACCGAGCTGTCCTGGATGCCCCAGGAGTTGCTGCAAGCCCTTATATGCTGCAGCAGTTGGGCAGATGCTGTTCTTATTCCCACTCTTTAAAATACACTTTGGAGTTTCATAGGAACACGATTAGATCAGAACTTGAGTCCCTGCCTTCCACAGGTCAACTGGTGGCCTGTACAGGAAACTGAAGCCTTGCCAGCTTGTGTAATGCTTTGTAAACCAGACACCATGCCACCAACATCTCGGGGGTTTCACCTGCTCCAGACACAGTAGTCCAGTAAAGCTAAGAAATAGGGGGCTGTATCCCCAGAGTCTGCTCACACAGGCAAGAACATTCCTGATCCTCAGAATGTCCTCACTCTGAAAGGAGTGTGCTGGCAGGGACTACCAAGTTAATTAGTTCTGTTAATTGAGTGGTAACTCTTTCAGTTCTTCCTTAGTCAGCTCTGTGAACCTACTGCCCAGCACTTCAAACCAGAGCTACGGTTTTGTGGCTGGTTTACCTTTTTTTTTTTTGTTTTTCTCTTTTGTTTGTTTGTCTGTCTGGGTTGGGGGCTTTTGTTTTGCTGGTTTTGTTGTGGGTTTTGGTTCTTTTTAACAATTTGGAGTGTATTCCAGTAGAGATCTGTCTTAAGTAGTTTGCCAGCTCTATCCCTGAGCTCAGTACGAATGCCTTTGTTGCTTGTGCAATTTCTGGACTTGTTCATTGGCAAAGGAAGCTCCTTCCAGTTACAGAAGCCAGCGGTGGTTTGACTGCACTTTGGCCTGTATTACTCATACTTGCTCCCAGGCATTCTTGCTTCCCTTCTGTTTTTTAATTTACCCATATTTCTTAAAGCAGTTGCAAAACTGCAGAATTATTAGCATGTGTGTTTCACTGTCATCTAAAAGACTCTCTTCCATCTGTCTCCTTTTCTACCTGGTATTCGTGTCGTTTGATGACAGCAAGTTAGTTGTGCCTGTATTCAGTGATAGAGAAGAAGAGTATGTGAACAATAGATAAAACTTCACACTAGTTAAAATATTTCCACTTCTAGTTAATTAGAACCTGGAAATCCTCTCCTAAATATAGTCTTGCTTGAGCTATTATTAACATTGGCTTTAGAGAAACCTCTTTGATTGGAGACAGGCTGTTCCCTCGTGTTTGCTGCTTCGCCAGAGGAAGTCTGGAGCTGCAGGCTATACTGAATTACTGAATGCAGTCCGTTTCCTCGCTGCATTGCTATGCTGGATTCTTCAAACATCAATAATGTGCTTATATCTCATAGCTGCTGACAGTTCTGCAGCATGACTTAGGGTACAGTTTGATCTGAGGAATCCCGTTACTCCGTTCAGACTGGCAGCTGCCACAGCACTGTGCTTGTCAGCTCTCAGAAGATGAGGGGGGTTTGCCAAAGCCGTGGCTGGGCACTGCAAGCAGCCACGCTGGCAGGCGGCCGCTGGCACTCGGCTCCCCTGCACCTGTGTGGAAATGTTCCCTTAGTGCTGTGCTGATGTGATGGAAGAACTCCACGTCTTGCAGGTGAAATAAGGTAGTTTCACAGTTGTGTAATGGTTGTGTAGAGAATCCGACCGTTAGCATGGGAATTTTGGCCCAGTCAAGTGGGCATGGATGTAATGGATCCATTTGCCCTGCGGTGCCACTTGGTTGAAATAGGATTATAACTTTTTTGCCAGTTCTGTGTCACATTGGACAAACAGAGTTTGTTGACAAGTGTCTGAATACTGAAGTGAAATCAGGTCCCACCAGGACTCCATGATTCCTAGTAAATGCACAGGTGTCATAGGTGAAAGTTCAATTACTTTTCCAGGTTTTTAATAATTTTTCCTTTATTTTAGAGATTTGCTTATCACCAGTAGAAGAAATATTGTTGATGGTCACTGGTAGCTAAGGCTAGGCCTAAAGAAGCAGGAAATCACACAAATGTGAAGGCTGGGATATTTTTAGTGCAACATCTTAGTTTTCTACCCTGACAGAATTCCCTTTGGCACAGAACTCACATCTGAGCTGTGGCATGTTGTTCAGCCTGTTGATCTGGCTGAATGCTCACCCTTGGGAGAGGGTTAGGAAGAGACTTGCCTGTATTTTTCCCCATTGGTTGGTAGGCTTTCACATTGATTTTTGTTGAGAAATCTCTGTATATCTAAGCAATAATACCTGACAGTCAGTGTTACATGGTCTTGCCCAAGCAGGTGGTCGGTTTGAGTGGTGTTTTTGTCATTCCATGTTCTAACATGTCACGTAGCCGTGCTATTTCTGAGTTAAGAGTCAAGAATTTTATTTATTTTATGCATTTACTAGAAAACCTCCTGGTACTGTAAAAGCAGAGGTTTGTGTTTGGGGCACAGAGAGTTCAGAGCTGTTTTGTTGCTTCTGTTTTTAATGGGAAGTATGTGTCTTATGGGGGAGGTGAGTCTCTGGGACATGAGACAGGGAATGTTTCTTTGTGGTGTGTAGTGGAAGTTGACTGGAAAGGGCAGTTGTGCCTGGGGGGGGAGGGGAGGTCCTGCTTCCATGGGGGTGTGTTCCCAGGGGATGTGCTAACACTGGATGTGTTTTGACTTCACTTACCTCTGGTAAGAAGAATTTCACTATCTGGAGATGGAACCAGTCACCTAATGCATGCACTGCTGCACAGGCGCAGAGGCTGCTTTGGGGTGTTTTTTCGGGGGAGGAATTGGCTTGGGGTTAGGGGGTTTGTTTGGTTTGCTATTTTTAATGAACTAATTATGTGCTTGCATTTTGTAGCTCTGGCTATGGGCCTGTGTGTTGCAATGATAGCCTTTGTTCGGCTGCCGAGCCTGAAGGTTTCCTGCTTGCTACTTTCTGGGTTACTAATTTATGATGTCTTTTGGGTAAGTGTTTTGTTTGGTTTTGCTAAAACAGTTTTTATCCTTTGGATTTGTAACTGGCCTTGGGCCATTTTTACATGAAATGTACTAGTATGAAGTTGATCAAGTCTGGCAAAGCCAGATCAGCTTCATGGCTCTGTTCTGAGATGTTAAAGTCTGCAGCAAGATATAGAATTATTTCCTCGCCTAATTAGTTGACAAAAGCAGAAACATGATTAGAGTATTTCAACTTTGGTGTATTATTTTTTAAAAAAACAAAAAAAAACCCCCAAAAACCAAACACAAAAAGGGAGATCTCAAATTTTGAAGGCCTGGCTAAAGATCAGAAGAAGCATTTCCAAGTAAACACAGAGCCTTATCCACGCTTGCACAGTATGCACATGCCAGCTCCTGATGAGCAGTGAAATCTGCAAACTCATTTATAGCCAGTAAGGTGGGTGTAAGATGCTACCACGCTTCTACAAGAGACCTGACAGAATACACTCTGTAGCAGTGAAAGGGTCGTGTGTTACCTTCACATGACACTGAGCACTGATCCAGGGAAGCGATTGCTGACAGCGCTGGCAGCCAGATAGTTTCCCAGTGCCATGAACTGTAGGCTAAGAGCCTGTCTGAAACAAGCCTTGCCTCGTTCAGTACTGTACTTACCTCTTCTCTGCTTTCAAGCCTTTGTGTACTGTCAATATCTGGTTACCAACCGTTGTAGCACCAGGCTACCTACCTGTAGTCCAGATGGATCCTTTGCCAAGGGATCTCAAGATATTGATCGATATCTTGCTATTGGGAAGTATATTCCAGTTATTCTTGAGGTTTACTAGTGTAAAAAACTTGAATTTTTGAAATACATTTTGCCTTTTCTGATCATCTCCACAGTGTATGTATGCATGTGGAAAATGTGGGCAATACGCTTTCATTCCTTGAGTAAGCAAAGCAAAAATGCCTGTGGCTTTGAGCTGCTGTGTGGTTGCAGTTTGTAATTTCTGATGCTCTCCCTGCCCTGTAGGTCTTTTTTTCTGCCTACATCTTCAACAGCAATGTTATGGTGAAAGTGGCCACACAACCAGCTGATAACCCCCTTGATGTTTTATCCCGGAAACTTCACCTGGGACCAAATGTGGGCAGAGATGTTCCCCGTCTGTCGCTGCCTGGCAAACTTGTATTTCCAAGGTAACATCAGCAGTTCTTCACTGTGCTGTATCAGGGGTGTTTTCTTGCCCCATCCCTTTTAGTAGCACTAATGCTGTGGAAAATAACAACTTGGTTCCCAGTTTAGTCCCTCCCTATTCATGATGAAAATGTGTTTTGGGAGTGGTGAGGGTTGGACGCTTTGCTGTCTCATGCTGTGCAGAAACAATCCTGATGAGGTTAAAAGGCGGCCTGTGCAGAACAGGGCACAGTTCTGGACATACATGTGAGTTCCTCAGTTTAGTGACTGCTGTTGCAGGCTCTGTGACTTAATGCCTAAAAGCAAAACAGCTGGGGTTTAATGTAACCTCAGAATAATTTTGATTACTGCATAATTGCAAGTGATTGGGTAGGGAGTTAGAAACTGATTTAAGCAAGGGTAGTTTACCAGTTAAGTGCCATGTTGGAGGGAGCTTATTCCACATCTCTCTACCGTGGGTGTTCCTTGGTGTCTTGGTTTCTTAGCTAGATAGTGTAGGCCTGATGGGGCAGTAAGCTCCAGTGCATCAGTGGTTACACAGTAGGTTATGTCAGCATATTTACCCAACTCCTGTTTCGTTAGCTGTTGGGATGCTGAAATTAGAGCAATTCAGAGCTGCTTTGTGTACACTGATAAAAACAAAATTGTTGATTTTGTCAGCTTTGTGATAATTTAATTTGGCTTCGTTTTAATGCAAAATACCTTGGATTTAAGATAATGGTTAATTTTTGTTCCTAATCTACGCAGTAATTGGCTCTCTTCTGGCAATCTGGTGAGACTATGGTTCTCTACATGTTCTGTCTGAAGGAAGCCAAAGACCTGAGGAGTCCATAAACTGTTGTATTGCCTTGTATTAGAGGTGCTGTGTGCACATGGGAGTGAAGTTTGATCAGTTTGATAAAATTGTGAGCTGGTACCTCCCCCCACTTAGAAGAGAGGGGACAAATACTGAGTTGATGGATCTGTTTCACTGAGGGAGGTAAGAGCTAGAAGTAGAAATAAACCAGTTTGGAGCAACATGTCATTACTATTCAGATGGGTATTTAAAACTGGCATCACTGAGGAAGAGTCCTCAGTAGCCAGCACTTAGCTTCCAGTAATAAAACCAACCTGAAGGTTGCTGACAGAAAGGAGGGACGTGCAGAATGAAGCTCAGAACCGGAGTGGAGGAGTCAGGAGCTTGTCATCTTGTGCCTTGGGCATGAACCCAGTTTCAGTCGCTCTCCAGTTCCACAGGCAGCCACTTCTCTATGCTGGGGATTGGAGACATTGTGATGCCGGGTCTCCTGCTCTGCTTCGTCCTGCGCTACGATAACTACAAAAAGCAAGCCAACAGCGATTCCTGTGGTGCCCCAGGGCCAGGGAACATCTCTGGCCGTATGCAGAAGGTCTCCTACTTTCACTGCACACTTATTGGATATTTTGTAGGTGAGTACTTAGTGTAATACGGGTAGCTACTTAGTGAGCAGAAGTGGCATTATTGTAGGTTTAACAGGTGATGAAAGGAAGTGTAAAGAGGCTTTGAGAGAATGCCTGGTTATGTTCTGTGATTCACTGGCATGGTCTAGGGAGAAACACCCTTTGAAGTCTCCTCTGTAAGATTGTTTGGGGGTTATATTTTATTTATAGGATAAAAGAGATTATCGGTGGATTGTTGTTAGCAGCCTTTTTACACCTGCCTTTACTAGCATAGAGGCTGTTGTAGCTCATACCTGCACATGGGAAGAGCATGGGAGTTTCTAGACTGTGCTGCACAAGGGTACATCTCTGGGTAATTCTTGCATTCTACTGTTAATGCTTGTGATCCTGTGACATTTTAGCACATAGAGCAGATCCAAGGTAGTCCCAACTGGAACGCTGTTGTTCATTTGATGTAGCCACTCCTCTCCTCCCCAGCATAAAATAGACTCTTTCCCTTGAGGTCAGGCCATGCATGTGCCTCTCCTGAGGGAACATGATTTCCTATCAGTGGCCTTCCTCCTCCCCAGCCTCCTCTTCCCCTGTGTTCCCTTTGGGCAGGTGTCCAGGGAAATCCTTCCTGGGCCATACAACATTCCTCTTGGGCTCGGGGCCTCAGACTGACAGTTGCAGGAGGGCCAGCACTGGGGCAGCACTTCAGCATGGGGCTTTCAGCGGCCTCCCCTTTGCCTTTTGCTGCATTTCATTAGAGTTATTCTTAGCTTAGTCTTTGAGATTCCAAACTGGAGCAAGTGACTCAACACAGCCTAATATTAAAATAGAATAATTTTTCACTGTTTTGTTTGTTTCAAATGTCTTTGGGGAAAGTGAAGCTCAGATAACTGACTTTTCCAAAGCCTGTCTCTTAGAGCGGTGGGGAAGGCAGCCACATGTGGGTGAAACGGTGAGAACATCCCTATGAAACCTAAAGATAGCACAGTGGCTTTTTTCTTTTACAGGTCTATTAACTGCAACAGTAGCTTCTCGCATTCACCGGGCAGCCCAGCCTGCCCTGCTCTATTTGGTACCGTTTACTTTATTGCCGCTCCTCACCATGGCCTATTTAAAGGTAAGACGGGGGGTGTAATTGCAGTGGGGAGCTCTGGGGGTCGCTGGAAGCAGGTTCATAGAATCACAGAATCCACAGAATCACAAGGTTGGAAAAGACCTTTGAAGATCATCAAGTCCAACCATTCTCATCCTCAACTAAACCATATCCCTAAGTACTTCATCTACCCTTTTTTTGAACACATCCAGGGAAGGTGACTCAGCCCCTCCCTGGGCAGCCTGTTCCAGCCCTGACAACTCTTTCAGTGAAAATTTTTTTTCCAATGTCCAATCTGCCCCTGCCCTGGCCCAGCTTCATGCCATTCCCCCTTGTCCTATCACCTCTCACCTGACTGAAGAGACCATCACCTATCTCTCTACAACCTCCCTTCAGGTAGTTGTAGGTGGTGATAAGGTCTCCCCTCAGCCTCCTCTTCTCTAAGCTGAACATTCCCAGCTCCCTCAGCTGCTCCTCAGAGGATTTGCCCTCCAGCCCCTTCCCCAGCCTGGTTGCCCTTCTCTGGACGCACTCCAGGACCTCAATGTCCTTCTTATGGTGAGGAGCCCAGAAGTGGACTCAGCACTCGAGGTGTGGCCTCACCAATGCCGAGTACAGGGGCACAATCCCCTCCCCAGACCTACTGGCCACACTGTTTTTGATACAAGCCAAGATGCCATTGGCCTTCTTGGCCACCTGGGCACACTGCTGACTCATATTCAGTCTGCAGCCACCCAACACCCCCAGGTCCTTCTCTGCCTGACAGCTCTCCAGCCAGTCCCCTCCAAGCCAGTCCCCTCCAAGCCAGTCCCCCCCAAGCCAGTGCTCTTGCACTGGGCAGCAGCTCTCCTGAGGATAGTGCTTGTCCTTAACAGTGCTGGCCCAGAACTAAGGTACCGCTGCTGCTGGGGGGATCTTTGTTTTGGAGAACTGAGTAACTGAGAGATGAGTTCCTGAAATAGATGATAATTTATGTACGTAAAGTGCCAGTAATTATAAACTGAATTCTGAAGTGTAAAATGCTGTTTTAATTGAGTGAATTTGTCCTCACCCAGCTGCTCATGAAAGAAAGTGTGCACAGAGGTGGAACAGAGGCTGGAGAGGCAGATCCTTGTTTACTCCAGTCACCTGTTCTGAACTGAAATTTTCAAGTGGAACCTTTTCTGTTACAGGGCTGCTGTCATAACACACATCTTGCACTCAGAGCAGAGGGGTAGAATATTCCACCTGCATAAATATTTCCTTCCCATCAGAAACCCATTTTAGGTAGATCTGCCCCCAAAATAAGACATTTTGGCCTGACGGGGAAAGGATTATTTTTTTTTTCTGTAATTTGCAACACAGGTGAAGGATACAGATTTACTTTAAGATGTGTTTGCAACTATAGATGTGTTTTAAAATCTGAATTCTCAGTGGACTTTAAAGTTTCTGAGGGCACGGCCCTTCTGCTGTTTCCCTGCCTAGGGCGATCTACGTCGCATGTGGTCTGAGCCTTTCCACTCCAAGTCCAGCAGCTCCCGTTTCCTGGAAGTATGATGGAACAGATAGAAAGTGACCTGAACTTCTGCCTTGGTCCTTTTCACTTAAACTTGTGGCTTTGTCATCTCTTAAAGCTGGACTGGCTGGTACTTGGGAAGGTACCAGCTACGGGACTGGTATGGAAGGACTTTGTATTAAAAGGAAGAAAAGGAAAAAACAGCTGAGATGCCGGAGCGCGGTGTGACTCCGTTTCTCCCTGCAGATGTGGAATTGGGGACCCTTTGTGCAACTGCAGCCACTTTCCTCTTTTCCTCACTCGGATGGATTAGCACCAGACTATTACCTTGGTGAGAGAGGAAGAGAGAGACTCAGAACTGAAACGGCTTGAGGTCGTTCAAAAACTTGTGAACACTAAAAGAAAAAAAAACAGTTAAGCAAACTGAAGCTTCTTCAGAGACCCCCTTGTGTACATTGGGACCAGTTTCCTGCTGGACTTCAGTTTTGAAAAGAACTGGGACAGAAGGTCTTCTGTCACAATATTGGGTTTTTTGATTTATTAAATATTTCCTGTGGTGTGAGGTTACTTATTAAATCCACAGACATCGAGTGACTTCTTGCAGTATACATATACAGATTTGTTGTAACGAGTTACATTTCCACCCAGATGTCATGTTGCAGTGAAAAAGGGCACGATTTTTATACATATATATATACACACATATAGATATATATATGAATAAATAAAAAGGAAAACCTGCTAAGATCATGCTATGTAGCAGACAGGGGCTTGCTGTAATTTTTAGCATGTAGAGCAGTTTACTATGGCTTTCTTGTATATGGACCTACAACGAGCTGCTGTTCTTTGCCCCCCTCCTCCAACTGAACCTGCAATTTAAAACCCAGTGTAGTATTTGTTCCCATTGTACTCACGGACTTTAGGGGATACTTGATTTTGATCAATGTAGCAAACTAGGGAAGAAAAAAGTTCAAACCTGACCCTGTTTGTTTGGGGGGAGGGGGTGGGGGTGGCTTTTTTGTTTTGTTTTTCTTTTTTATTTACAGACAGCTCCCTTGCAGGTTTTTAGTAGTTCCTTCTTGACCCAGTGCATGTACAATAGCAGCAATTGTCTTTGTGCTTTCTGATCATAGTGATGTATCACTTGTAAATACATTTTTTCTATTTTCTATTTTTTTGTATTTTTGCATTTCGTTCCATTAGTGTGCTGTATTTTTTCCATGCCCCTGCCCCTTAAAAAAAAAAAAAAAAAAAAAAAAAGGAAAAAAGAAAAAGAAAACTGTCCTTTACTGTTGTGACTGGTTGGAGTTCGTGTGCTGACTGCTTTGTACCTGTGGTCTGTTAAAATGTGGATTTTATTGTTTTTGTTTAAACCAGCAGTTCCAGTTCTTTTCTTTTATCACTGAAAGGCTTCCCAGAGGTAACTAGAACTTGTGTCCTGTAAAGTACTGTGCCAGTTTGGGTCTGGGGAGCTGTCCCGACAGCTCATGGCTCGTGGGAGCTGGGTAGCTGCTGACTGGAAGGAGAGCAGCACTGTTTAAGGGTGAACATGACTGAGCGGTGACGACTCGGGTACAGCTCTGTGACAGCAGGTAAGGCAGCTACAGAGAAATGGCCAGTCTGCTCGTTGGGGGGTACAAGAGTGTATTCAGCACAGTCCCCCTGTGTCCCATTGTTACTGAACCTCTCTGTGTCTCGGGCAGGTCGGGCCCTGCTCGCAGGCAGAGGGGCTGAGGACGTTCCAGCTGGCTGTACGAGATCACTGTCACGGTAAGAAGCAGCAGAGCCCTTTGGAGTGGGCTCTAACATTTCTGAAGTGTGGGTGTGGTGGTGGGGGTGTTGTGACTTTATTAATTCCCCCCCCCCAATTCCTATCTTTCACCTAGTTGAGAGCATTTCCTCTAGCATGTGCCTGCAGCACACAGCATCAGGTAACTCTCAGGTTTTAACGAAGTAAAGAGTTTTTCATTAAAAATTTGCTTTTAGGGTTTGTAGCAGGTCTTGGGTCCCAGCCTACAGTCAGCCTGGGACAAAAGCCATCAGTTTTCAGCTACACACCTCAAATTTCAGGTGAATAAAATATTGAAGAGGATATTCAGAGAAAAAAGAGTTGGTTTTGTTGGGTTTTTTTTTCCCCAGAGGTTCCAAGCTGTGGAATAACCTCTTCAGATGCAGTTTGCTACTGCTTTGTCTTCCCAGCTCTTCCACCCACCTGTCAGCCAATGCACATTGGGAGCCTTCAGCTTCTTGGGAGTTCCCTTCCTGCCTTTGGAATTAAAACACAAGATCCTTCTGTGTTTAGAAGTGGCATGGTTAGTCCCTGCCAGGAAAGTGTGCCTATGAATTACTTTCTACACTTTAAAAGCATTGTGGGGAAAAACATTCGAGATGAGAATTAATTTAGCTTTCCAGAAAAAACCTTGGCCTTCCTTTTTAAGCTGTGCTGCCCTCCTGCACACTGTGTGCCTCAGTGACTTGCACCCAGAGAAGATACTGAGCTGTAATTGCAACACTTTGTTTCAGGACGTGCAGGTGGTGCTGCACTGCACCCTCCCCCTGCGGAAGCTGGTGCCTGCCAGGTGAGCAGAACAGGACTGAAATGTGTTTGCTGCCCCTCCAGCAGCTGCCACCGGTGGGAAAAGGATTTCGGTGCTTCCCAGAGGTTAAATGAAGCATGAACTGTTTTAAATACAAAGCTGTTTGCAGAGGGGAAAGCATCCCCCGCGTTCCTCCCTGTGTAGAACACCCTCAGCATGTGGGAGATTAGAAGCAGGGTCCTACCTCCCTACTCAGCTGTTGGGCCCTCTGTGCAGAGGCACCTTTCATCCCTGTCCCTTGTCTGGCCAACCGAGGGTCTGCTCAGCCCAAGGATGAAACAAGGTGAAACTGTACAAGCTGCTGTGGGTCCTTGTGCCACCTGCTCTAACTTCTTATGGAACTCCCTAATAAACTACCTGACACAAAGTCCTGCAGTGGGACCGCCACACCACCTGCCTGCCTTCTGAAAAGTTGTCAGAAAAAACCCCATTTCAGTACGTTTGATTAACATAATAGGCCTTTTTGTAGGAAGGCAGGAGGATACTGGCAAAGAAGGTGCCAACAAAGTTGTCAGGACACAGCCCAGAGTTGTGATGTACAAACCTGTCAGCGGTTACGGCGTCGGGTTTCTGCCGTGTCTGTCTCTTACAGTCACCTATTCTGGGATTTCTGTGAGCTCACACTTAGTCTTCCAAACATGAGGAGTCCAGAAGTGACCTGGGGTTGTCTGGCCAGGCAGTACCGGTAAATGAATCAGAAATGTAAGCTGGTCATGCTGTCTGTATGGGCCTGGGGGGCGCTACCTGTCACATCTGTGCCCAGCGTGGCTGCGGGGCTGTTCCGGAGCACCGCAGGGCAGCTGGCACCACGGTTTCAGTCCTGTGACACCCAGAAGCTTTTTGCTGAGTTGAACATTTCCTGTGGGAAATACAGTTCTGTGAGAGAAGGGGAAGAAGTCACTGAAGCAGTTAGGAAATACATACTGACTACTGGGTGGCTTCATCCCCTTGGAGGGGGAAGGGGAGGGAAGGCTCCCAAGTGGGTTTCTTTTAATACCAGTAATCAGTACAATTTGAAATTAAATTTTAGTAGTAAACTGCCCTTTCATTCATTTTATAATACACTCCCATTTTCCTCTCTATTCCATTTCTCCTTCCTGTTAATCTTACAGGTACTTTGTTTTTTTGCTTCAGGTTGTCTTTCAAATTTGGTATTTTACTGCTTTCCAAGATCCCCACAAAACCTGACTGTGTGGCTGCTACCAGGTCTGTGTGGTATAACAAAGGGTCTCAACTTAGGCAAGACAAAGTTTAATTTAAAATAATTTGTCCTTTTATCTTGTGGATAACACTGGCAGAAGAGACACTACTCTGATGTGACAGCAATTTCAGCTGAGGCCTGAGAAATGTTTTTATACAGTGCTTGAACTTGGCTGAGCTGGCACTTGTGTGGGTTGGGGTTTTGTGTTTGGTTTTTAATTGTGTGAAATTGGTGGGGTGAGCCCCGTCCTGCTGTGCTCTGAGGAAGGCAGGTGCTTCAGAAGGGGATCCAGGATCCAGGCAGCTCCTCGGTCTTGGTCAGGGACAGGCCATGAAGTGCTCCCCATGAAGTATTTCTCATCTGTGTGTATGTAATTGTGACAGCCCAGAATAGCTTGTCTCTTGAGTCTGTTGGGAGCTCACCTGAAGTTTGTGCACTTTATCTATGATGATAATAGGGGATGAGGGGAACAGGGAGTAACTCCTCAGTACTGTAACTCTGTTCCCAAGGAAAGGATTCTAGTTGGGGCTTCACAGGAATTCCTGGAGCAGGAACACTAGATACAGCTGCTGCCTTTGGTTGACCAGTCCTCCTGCTCTGGAAACACTTTTAAAGCTGGTGTTTTTCCAGCTCCAGCTGTGAACTTCCAAGGCTCCCCTGCTTCATTCCCAGCAGTCTGCCTTGTGACCAGCTTCAGGGATGCTCAGAGCATCGTGGAGCAAAACCCGCATCCTTGGAAAGAAGCTGTGCCCTGTACCCCCTCCCCTTTCGAATTTAGGCATCACCTGATTTTCCCAGCTCAGTGGCCCAGTTGCAGTGTGAACTGATACAAACTTGCTGCTTCACCTGCAAGTATTTAACCCCTTTCTCAAAGGAAAGCTCAGCCCTCCCACTCCAAGACAGGTTGGTGCTGTCTGAGGGTGGCTCACAGGTGAGAGCTCCCTGTTTAATGCTGCAAAACTTGTTTGAGTTTTGTGCCTTCAGCAGTTCTGGCACAGCCTGAGGAGCAGACGCACAGGCGTTACAGCCAGACTACAGCCAGCAGCAAAGGAGTCGCCTCTTAGAGCCTTGCTCTGAGAAAAGCCAGCTCTTCGCTTTTGGAGCATTGTGGCAGCAAGGAAGGTCCTAGAAACCTTAGTGTTTGAGAGCCTTTGGGCCCTTGAACCGAGTTGTTGGGGTTTTTTTTTTTTTTGGTTGTTTTTAGGTACTAACAAAAGGGACACGAACAGAGTAACGTGTGTTCCTCAGTTCAGGCGCCTGTCACTGGGTGATGCCCAGTGACTGTTGCCCAGCTCCACCCTTTCTGTAATCCGATGCAATGTCAGTGTGCAGCACTCAGCCTGTTACCAGCAAGTGCCCAGCTGTGAGCCAGGTGAGCGCCTGTACTGATGGCAGAGCTACCAAGAAGCTTGTTCATGAGGCACATGGCACATGATCCAGGTGTCCCCAAAACCTGGCTTAGGTTCACAGGTGCAGCCACAGTCAGTTACTTGATACTGCCAACCCCCTGCCATGCTCTGCAGAAGGGTTTGTAGTGGGTTTAGGGTCTTCAGGTGTGTATTCTCTGGCAGCAGAGGTGTTCACCACTGGTCTCCCCATAGTTCAGCCACGGTGCAGGTACAGGGGCCACTTCACACTGCTCTGGAGATGAGAAGCTGCTGGTATTCAGAGTTCCCAATGAAGGAGGCACACTGTCGAAGAGGAGCAGTCTGAAAGTGCTGACAGTGTGGTAGGGCAGATGTGAGAGAAGGAGCTAGATGCAGAGAGGGCAAACAGTGCACAGGCATGACCTCAGCCTGACTGACTGCTCCGGGTCACTGGGGCGTCAGCTGGACGCAGCACACGGGGTCAGTGAAGACAAACCCTGAGCAGGAACTCCTGCCTTTACTGCAGCTCTGCAGCCCCTGGTCTGGCTGAGTGGCTGCAGGGAGATAAAATCACTTTCTCCTGCACAGTCACAGCAATGAGCCTTCACCTATCAGCAAAGCAGCAGTGGGCTGAACACAAGCCAGAAACCCTCCATGCTGCACAGCACAGTCACAGCAAGGGAATGGTTTATCCAGCAGAAACACCCCCGTTGAATCCACTGACTCTTTGTTAATCCCTAAGTTTGAGAGCAGAAAGGAGACATTCAGGACTTGAGGCCTCTGCCCCAACATGCTGTTGCCCTCTAGCGACATGCAAAGGGATTAGTGATAGCGCTGGGCCGGCGAACACCTGCTGCACCGCGGGGCCTTGTCCAGAGGGTGTGTGCAGGCGCTGGGGGTGTTGCCTCTGGCTTCTGACGGGAGGGAAAAAATACTCTAAATGGATTCACATTTGCATTAAAAAAGGGGGGGGAGGTGGAGTGATGGTCCTTTAAAAATCATGGTTTATTTTCTCTGCTTGCTGATGGGCAGTAGAATCCCACTGGTTTTTCTCTCCACACAAATTAAATAAATGGCACCACAGGAATAAAAACACCAAAACCCAACCAACCACCTTCCAGTGTAGTCATCATTTGGACAAGGCAGCAGACCACAGACGCTGTTGTCTTAATCCTCTCCCGCTTTTCCTGAGTTTAGAGCTTTTCATTTGGCTGTTGAGTCTTCTAAAAGTTAATTTCTTACAGTATAAGATAACCCATTGAGGATACGTGCTGTTGCTAATGCTTCCTGGTAAGGTTTTCTATGCCATCTGTTCATTTCCTTGGTATTGCCCAAACCATGTGATGAAAGGCTGTTACTGCCACTTCATGCTCTTTCCTGGTGGGTAGTTGTTGGTACAAAAATAGCAGCTAGGGAAGCAGGTTGGGGTTTTTTTAAATCAGTCTCAGGCATTGCTGCTTTTCTGTCCTTTGCTTTGACATGTACATGGGTAAGTGGCTGGCTGAGCAGGCAGCTGGGCTCCACTAGGCAAGGCCAAGGGGTTTCTCCTGACCTTTGTTTTTATAATTCCACAGACAGAAACCAGTGCCTGTAGGAAGAGCCCTCTGCGCTTAGATAGCACCTGTCTCCTCCCCTCTGGAAGTAGGGAAAAGTGCACTGCTGCAAGGATTGTCTCGGCACTGCCTGCCCCGTTGGGAGCTCGCACACAGCAGTGTCCCAGCCTGAAATTCATGACAGGCAGTGACCCTTAGCTGGAACAGGACACAGAGGCCACGTGACTATAACTTAAGACACTGGTGATCCAGTACCAGGCAGTGACAAATCCTTCCAAATCTTCAGCGCACAGGGAGAGCTGCTGACTTTACTGAACAGTGAAGTATTTCTGCCATTACCAAAACACTGCTCCAGTTTAAGCCCTACAGGTCCCTCCTCCCAACTGCCCTCGCAGCCATCCCTTACAAACCTAGATACGACCTTCCCTGTGTCACACTGTGTCCAAAGAAGAATCAGCACATAGTAACAAGAGGGTCAGTTACTCATTGGTGAGAGAATCTTCCAGCATTAGCCCCGCTCAGAAGGGCCAAGGCTTGATCCCTGCAGTGCAGGGTTACCAGGCACGCTGGGGCAGTGTCTTGCTCTAGTTGGCTGCTTTCAGCTGCGGTAGGCCTTCAGCAGTTGCCCTGCTATCACCAGTCTCTGGATCTCACTGGTCCCCTCGTAGATCTCGGTGATGCGAGCATCACGGTAGTGGCGCTCTGCTGGCATCTCTGTCACGTAGCCCATCCCACCTAAGATCTGGATGGCCTGAAACAAAGGCAGCAGGTTAGAAAGGAAGCAGGGACAACAAGTTAGTTTCCTACAGGGCACAGGCACCTTAAAAGAAGCTAAGCCCAAGCATTACGGGTGTAGGGGGATGCCACACATGGGGATGGACTGCAGCCCATCTGCAGAGGAATAAACAGCATTTGACCTGGGTAAGAGCAATACTGATGCCCCAGACAAGGAGTGAATTGCTTCGGAGGTATGATGAGTTCATGAGCCATGTCAGACAAGACACTTCTATTAAGGACAAGGGAATAAATGCACCATACATTGGAGGTACTGCTCCACCTGCTCACTGTAGTGCAAACGTACTCCTAGGCCTGACTGGTACACCCATGGACCCCCTCCTGCATCGCTGAGCCTGCCCAAACTTCTGACATGGCCCTGGGTGGCAGCAGCCACAAGACAACTTTAATCACAGCTGCCACAGGCCAGCATAAATCACTGCCCACCCCAACCCCACTAACCAGCTTCAGCCATATGGGGGGGAGATTGTTTCTTTGAGAACAACCTAGTAGATGTTATCCCACCTTCCCCAAACACTTAGGCGACAACACAAACTCCCTTTCAGCATGCTATCAAATACTTCAATGGGTGAAGCAGTTACCTGATGGGCAACGGCTGTTGCAGCTTCTGATGCAGCCAGCTTGGCCATCGCTGCTTCCTTTGGGGAAAGAAAAGATCATTGAGGGTGCAGCTACCACACAAAAGAAACCTCCCTTGCACGAGGCGCTGGAAGGCACACAGTCCAGTGGTGCAGAGACAGACCTGATCACTGGTGCCAGATGACAGTCACCACCCCTCCACCCTTGCCTAAAACCAGGACCCAGCTCAGCAGGCTGCTGGACCACCGACAGCACAGCCCAATAGCTGCTGGTGGGTAAAACACCAACAGCACTGGCTGGGCAAGCGCTGGACCAGCAATGCGGTACAGAGCACAGTTTTCTTGCCTTGAGCCCAGCACTGTCACTGTTAGACAAACACAGGGTTGGATGTACCTTTGTGAAGGGCTTCCCGTTGTCTTTCAGCATAGCAGCTCTCCAGGTCAGCAGGCGTGCACCCTCCAAGGCTACAGCCATATCTGCGAGCTTGAACTGCAAGGACAAACACTGCCTTTGGTCCAGGTGGCCTCTGCCCACACCAGAACAAACCCAGGAGTCTCCTACTGCTGAGGCCAGTACTGCCAGAAAAGCAGTGCCTCTATCCCAATCAGTTTTAAGGGTGTGTGACCCAGAAATTACCACCTTGTTTATCCCCAGCAGTGCAAAGTGCACTGCCTGCCCAAGAGCACATGTGACCCTTACACCAGCAGTGTCTGGAATCGCCCTGTCTGCCTGACTCATACCTGCACTGCCTGTAGCTTTGTGATGGGTGACCCAAAGGCCATTCTCTTTTCAGCATAATCCACAGCACAGTCCAGAGCTGCCTGGGCTATTCCAAGAGCCTGTGAGGCAATACCAATCCTTCCTGCATCCAGAGTTTGCTGCAAAACACACAGATGTATTAAGTCATATTTGATCAAAAATAGTACACTCACACGTCTGCTCTCACTGGCAAGTGCAGTAGCATTAGTGTCATCTGCTCAGAGATCCCCTTGATTCAGAATATTTCCGTTATGCAGGAATAGAGAGCTAGAAAATGAACTGGGCACTGCAGAGAGAGGGCTGGCTTCAAGGAAAGCAGAAAGGAGAGGTACTGCTTCTTACTAGCTGGGGGAAAAACGGGGGTACAAAACAAGGGAACCAGCACAAGGAGGAGCATCTGATCTCGTCAGGGCTAAAGTGAACCCTTTAGCTAGACCCCTGGCTCACTGTGAGCTGACTTTAACTGGGCAGGGAAAAAAAGGAAGTGTGGTCAGTTTTCCTCTTTGGCCCTTATCATCAGTACACACACTGAAGCGTTTTTCAAAATGACTAGTGAATTAAGTCAGCAAGTGGACTGAACTCAACACACCTGCCTGTTAGGCTGTTAGCTGCTTCCCCACCCCGCTGTGCAGAGGAATAGCTTACAGCACAGTGAGGAAAGGCCTCAACTTCTCAGTCCTAGGCTGTGTCTTAAAAAAAGTGGTTGGTGAGTGATGGATTCTTTCCCTTGTGGACATAATGGAATGGGCTGCTCTCCAGGGAGCTTTTTCCAAAAGATGCCAACAAACAGTGTTTTGCCCCTACAGAGGAGCATAATGAACACCTCCATGGGGGCGAGGGGTGTGTCACCGCAGGGAGCCCGCTCTTCTGCAGCTGCCTGGCTCCTCAGAAGCCACACACATGCCATAAGTTGTACTTCATCCACCTTTAGACGTTATCCAGAGGTTGTCCTGTGCCAAAGTTTAGCAAAGAAAAATGCCACATTTTTGTGTATCTATTGGTACAAACTGGAGGAACAGATGGTTGGGAGGAGAAGAATTGAAATGCATTACCCCTGCTCACAAAGCACCGCAGTGGCATGGGCATTCCTTCACCTGAGAACTGCCACATTGGCTCTACAATAAATGTGCTGCCAAGCAGGTTTATGGTAAAGCAACGATTCCTCAAGCTCTGTGGATGATTTCTCCCACTAACATGGGAGACTAGTGTGTAACTGCTTAATGTCACAAATCTTACGGTAGTGGTTCTCAGCAAAGTGATCCCAAGTCTGAAAGTAGTAAGCTTGGAAACTTCTGCTTTATATAGCCACAGCTGTACCCCAATCCACCTCTTACCATGGCAATTTTGAAGCCCATTCCCAGCTGCCCCAACAGGTTGTCCTTAGGTATCCGACAGTCCTCAAATATCAGGTTAGCAGTGGAGGAGGCTCGGATTCCCAGCTTGTCTTCTTTCTTCCCCAGTGACAGTCCAGCCGTTGGCATGGGGACCAGGAACGCACTAATGCCCTGCAACAGGACCCAAACTTTTAGGAGCAGTGCCAACTTCCCACTCACCTGTCAACAGCTTTCTCCGAACATTTTTCACAGAAGCCACGTGTCCAGACCACTGGGAGAAGGGAAGGGAGAGCTGAGGCAGAACAAAGCCCCTCAATGCTCAGTGCCCACACGGCTCTGAGCAGAGCCCCCAGGGCCTTCTCAGTGACTCCAGCCCTGGCCCTTTTTCCTGACTGACCCTCTGAACTCACCTTGTGTTTCAGGGATTTATCCGTAGTAGCAAACACCACGGTGGCCGAGGCATCCCAGGCGTTGGTGATCCAGGCCTTGGTGCCGTTCAGAACCCACTCGTCCCCGTCCAGGCGTGCCACCGTGGACGCTGCGCCTGCGTCACTGCCATTTCCTGAGCAGCACACCAGCACACGAGAGTCAGGCACTATCAACAGAGCCTGGCTGCAAACACACCCCCTGCCCACACCTCTTTAACTGCAGTAGTGTCAGCACTGTCCCTCCCAGAGGACCCAAACAGGAAGGGAAAAGGCCCATGTGTCTAAGCTGGGTTCATCTCCAGAGCTCTGCACATTCTCAGCATGGACCATGGGCATGGCAGTTAATAACCTGGGCACTAAGACTTCATTTACACACAGCTGCTGTAAGACACCTTCCTGCAAACTGTTACAACCTGACAGACCTAAAGTCCATCTTCAACCTGACTGAAGAGAGAAACTACCCTGTGTTCTTTGCAACAGGAACAGTCACAGTCACGTCACCTGGTTCACTAAGGGCAAAACATCCAATTTTGTCCCCGCCAGTGAAGGGAGCGATCCACTTGTGCTTCTGTTCCTCCGAGCCAAACTTGAGTATTGGCCCTAAATACAGAGACTTTTAAGAATTGAGAGTTGAGTTAGTGCCTCTTGAAGGTACAAGCCAGTAACTCCCTAATGTCTAAACGTTCTCCATCCCATCAGAACCGACCACAGGAAGAGATCCCTTTTCTCCCATCCACCCCTCTCCAGTAACCCCTGGATGCCAGCCTGGGCTCCATGCCTGTCCCTCAGGCGTAACCAAAGGCACTTACGTTATTGACACTCATGATGACGCCCGTAGATGCACAGCCCCTGCTGATCTCCTCCACCGCAATGGAATAGGCCAGATAGTCCAGGCCTGCTCCTTTGTACTCCTCTGGCACATCCATAGCCAGCAGCCCTAGGCCACCCATCTTCTTCACCTACATATGGGGAATGGAGAAGTAAGATCCCCTGGACCACCAGTGTCCCAGCAACTACATGCAAACAGATGGACATAAAGACAGGTCATAGCAGGGCTACACAAAGGGGAAAAGATTTGCAGAACTCCTGGCAAAATGGGAGTCTGACTGTACAAACTGGTGTCCCCAGGTCCTGATGACTTTAACAAGAGCCATATGCAGTCACTGCTGCCTAAGAAGAGGTTCTTGCCTATTTAAAGACACCTCTTCAGTACTGGGAAGGAGGAAGCCTTTTGAAGGTGAAATAGGAAGACACAATGCCACCACCATGTCCTTAGCCTCCCACCAAATCTCTTCCCCTCGCATGTCTCCTGCCAGGAGGACGCTCTCAATGGGAAATCTGGCTGATCGAAATCATTAGAACTTTACCTTTGAGTCTGCTGAGCTTCAGCCTAGGACTGCACAAGGAAAGAATTTCACAGAATGAATGACCCACAGAACAGTTTGCATGAAGGTGATTTTTCATTCCCTTAAAAGCCAGGTCTTGCTTCCCAGTTGTTTTAATTGTCACTTACATTCCTAATTATTCCACCCCAAGTTTCTCAGCTGGACCCCTGGCTTCTTAACCAACAGCATCTCACTCTACTTTTGTTGTTAACATTTGGCAACATACAAAGAGCCCCCCAAGCTTCCCTCTGTTTTTGTATTTAAGACATCAAGCTTTTTATGTTGTGGAAGTATCTGTATTACTAGCCTCTCCTTGCTTTAACAGGACCCAGGAGGAACTTTTAAACAAACATTTTCCCTGCTGTATGGGCACCCAAAGCATTAGTCCTTCACATGAAATCCAGAGGATGCACAAAAGACAGCCAACTAGTTCTATGTACCTTGCTTTATCTTAAACACTGTTTGCATTTTGAATTTTCCCCCATACGTTAAAGTGAAAAGCCTCAAAACCAAACATAAAATTTTCAGGTAAGAACAGTGAAGTGAAGAGGAAAGCTTTCTCTTCCTCAGAGTCACTATGGCCTTCCTGGCTATCCTCCTTGCTCCTTAATAGAAAGGGGGGTATATGACAAAACTCACATGCCTCTGTGTTGCTTGCAGCCTTTTGGCTAACATAATTGTAAATATCTTTCTGGAGGTTAATATATCATTGCAACGTAAGAGGTGAGTTGTTAGTCTGCTCAGCACAGCACAGAATGTACTGCTGTGTCTGCATTGCTTTCCAGGAGACACGTCACAGGTTTGATTGGAATCTCTGCTTCTTCACAGCCCCAGAGGATGAGCAGCACGTATCTGCTCCAAGTGCCCCATAGGCATCGCAGCCTCCACAAAGAACACTACCACAAGCTGGTCTAAACTCCAATTTTCTAGTAAGCCGGAGCTTACGCTGTTCTTCAGGCCCGGGGTGGCTCAGGCTCTGGACGAGCCAGGCCGCCCCTCCGTGCGCCCCTTCGGCGGGAGCAGCACGCACCTGCTCGCCCGGGAAGCGGTGCTCCTTATCCAGCTGAGCTGCCAGAGGCATCAGCTCCTTTTCTGCGAAGTTCCGGCACGTCTGACGCAGCATCTGGTGGGTTTCCGGCAGCTCCACTGTCTGGTACACCGTGTGCAGCCGGCGGAGGCACCCGAAGGCCAGCGCTGGAAGGAATGGAGCGCCGTTGTTTCCCCTCACGCCTGGGGCAGAGGATTCAAACCGACCCGGGGGGGACTCGGCCTTAGGCGGGACTCGGGCGGCGCGACCGGGCACCTCCCCGCAGGGACACTCTTCCGCCAGCACCGGGACCGCAGCCGGGGCAGGGGCCCGGGGGTCTCAGCTGAAGGGCGGCACCGCCCCGCCAGGCTGAGGGGCCCGGCCTCAGGCCCTGAAGGGCACCGGGACGCCGCCTCCCGCGCAGGCCGCGGCCCCTCCGCAGCCCTCTCGCCCGTCCCGCAGCACCCCTCGCGGCCGCGGCGGAGCAAGCCCGAGCCCGAGCCCGAGCCCGAGCCCCAGCCCCAGCCCCAGCCCCAGCCCGGCGCACTCACCCCTGGGCGCCCCGCCGCCCCGGGCCAGCAGAGCCGCCGCCACCGCCATTCCCGCCTGCCGCCGCCTCGGGGGAGCGCGAGCAAACGGCGCAGGCGGCGGGGCCGTGCCCCTCGCCCCGCCCCCGGAGCGGGCCCGGCCGTGCGAACGGAGCTTCGTTTATTGCTATTGCTGGTGACAAAACGACCTTCGTACAGATACAGCGTCACCCGGGCGGCGGCCGCGGGGCGAAGGGGGGCCGCCGGGCGAAGGGGGGCCGCCGGCACCGTGCGGAGACACAGAGAGGCAGCCGGCGCCCCCAGCCCCCCGCGTCGGACCGAAGGGCAGCGCCGGCACGGCTGCCACAGCCCCGCCACCGCGGGGACAGCACGGAGGAGGGGGCGGCGGCAGCCCCAAGGCCACACGGTGAGAGATGCAGAGTGTCCGGTAACAGCACGGAGATCCAGACAGAGGGAGACGGCGGTTGCTGGTGTCTGGTTTTCCTTTCGGCGCAGAGAGGTGCTGTGCTCCGCCAGGCAGCCGGCCCCAAGCCTTGTCCTCGGGAAGGCTATGGGGAGAGGGCAGCGATGGAGTCTGAGGGTTACGCCTGGCAGCAGGCCACGCTCTGGGGCAGGTAGCTCACTGTGACAGGACAGCAAGGCAAACACTGGGAAAAGGCTGAAGAGGATGTTACAAAAGAGAGTTGAGAAGTAGAGGTACCACGCTTGGACCTTACTGCTTCATCACCACCACCCTCTTCGTTCAGTTCTGACTCCTAAAGACTTGTTTTGTTCTTCCTGAACCCTAGGTAAGCAGAATAAACATCCTGAAGCACCAGAGGAGAGGATGCTGCTGCTTCTCTGCAGGAAGAGACATTGAAAATCATAAGGAAGACACTGCCTACCCAAAATGCTGGACAAGGACAGCAGTACCCAGTCCATACAACAAGGTATGACCTTCACACAGTGCTTTGTATCCCCCAGTCAATCATGACAACAGCTTCCATGGATCCAAAAAGCATTTGCCTCAAAAATGTAAGAAGAGGTCCTGGTCCTAAGAGGACAAATACTGGAAAGATTTAGCATGAGTTTGTGGGTTTGGTCCCTTTTTTTTGTTAAAGCAGAACACATGTGATCCCAGCTCTCTAACTCAGCACGCAACCTGAGAGAAGCTGTCTGCACACATACCTTTTCCCTTGCTCAAACTTGAGCTGAGACTGAAAGCGTCTCCCCTGCATTCAGCTAGGACAGACCATCCACCTGACAAGGACAAGATCCTATTGGAATTTCTTCCTAGCTTACTGGCATGAGTAGCTTTGACCCATCATCAAACCATCAGGACATATAATCCAGAAGGAAGATGCTCAGTTAAACCATGTTTACCAAAGACATCACACCTGCCACAAAGAAAAGACACTTTATAGAATGCATCTAAGAGAGAAGGAACCTCGGGAAAGCGGCTGAAGTGGGGCAGGAGTTTGGAAATCCCTGACTTTTTTGATTACAATCAACTCTTTCAGTGCTGGATTGCCCTCTTGTAGGGTTTTTTTCCTGCAGCATGCATTTTGTGCAAAGACCTAATCTGGCAAAGCAAACCAATTCAGCTAGAAAATGAGGGGTGCTGGTGCTGCGTGCCAGTCTTCCCATTTTCCTCCATCTGTCCTTTTTTTTTATTGCTAAACAGCCATTACATTCACCAATGGGAAAGCCACTGCTTCAATGCTTTTTTCTCATCACTACTGGCAGAGGTAATGACTAAAGACAGGAATCCACTTTCCTATAAGCATCAAATGCCTCATTTACACTCGGAGTGCTCCCCTGCTGTCAGTCGCGTTCTGCAAAGCAGCGGCTAGATGGCACCCACGGCCCTACAGACACCCGGACCGACCGTGCAGAGCTGCACGCCAGCTACTACAAACAGCTCGCACCGGTTGCTATTTGCCCATACAGCAATTCCTGCTTTTCTCTCTGGCAGCAGTCCATCTTCCTTTTAAGAACCTTAACGCAGTGACACAGAAAACAGATGGGAATTTTCAGACCCATAAGAAAAGTAAGACATCGCTTCACAAAGAAAATTATAGAAAAGTAACATTTAAAGGCACCTGGATTTATACTACAGAGAAATTCAGCTCAATATGCTGAAGTTTCCCAAGGAATAATTAGCAGGCTCTTCAGAAACTATCCTGAGCATTTCAGAACACTTCAGGGTGAAAAAACAACTTCCAGGCAGTTCTGCCTTGTCACCTGTTCTTCCACCAAAATAAACATCTCGCCCCTCACAGGCACTGCACAAAGCCTTCTGAAAACCATCATGGCAAGAGGTGTCTCAAGCTCTGCCTTAGAAGCAGCTTTAACTCATTCTAAATAACTAATCAAGCTTGCCTAAGTGCCTTCAGAGATGCTGGAGGGGATGGATGGTAGCAGAACTGTTCTTCATCTTTCAACCACGCAGACCTTGCCCCTCTGCATTCCCAAGACATTTGTTGTGGTTGCTCATGATTAATGCTCCACCCAGAATAGGTCATTTGTTGTGGTTAATCATAATTAAGTATCTTCCCAAGAGCTTCTTTCTTTCATGGCTGCCACCCCACAAACTCTCACTGCCTACCCAGATGCCAGCTGATCTTCTATGCCAAAAAGTTAACATGATTAATCTGGGAGGTAAAGGCAGTGGTTTCCTACAGCTGCCTACGCATTAACAAGATCCAGGCTGTGATGCCCACTGCACTTAATCCTGCTAAAACATAAACTATGCTGAATCTGATCAGGCAACCGACTGTATCCACCAAGGAGTTAGGTTTCAACTGTCTCAAGGGACAAGTGGAACTAATGCTAGCAGATGTCTCTAGTCCAGACACAACCTAAGTCCCACGTCCTAGAGGTACACCTGATCAGCCCAGTGAGGGGCCAAGCAAAATGCCACTCCAGAAACCTCACAAAATAGGTAGAAAAGGGTTTTGTTAACTGAGACCCTGCACGGTCAGGAGCTGGGCCCCAGCATGGCTGCTGGGAAGACATGGGTCTCCTCTTTCCACAGCACAATGCCATTTGCTATCTCCAGATCCCAGATGTAGCCATGAAATACACCCTCTGGTCCAGCAGTAACTGGCAGAAGAGCTTCCTAAGACATAAAAAAGCAGCTAAGTAGGCAAAGCCATGATGGGAACTCAACTGAAAAGAGAACCACGTCAATTCTCACTCTGTAAGAATCTCACTCCATAACACAAGAGTGATTTGACCTGGGAAGCTTTTAACTACTACTATACCACTACCTCAACTGAAAGAAAGCAGACGAGCTGGTTAACACCGCTGTGTGTCCTTCCAGCACCTCTGACAGATCATTCAGGTTTAGAAGCCTAGGAAGCTCTGCTTCCTACATGCTTTTCAAGTGACTTTCCACATTCTCCCTTTTCCCTCTAAGCCTCACTAGACTGACACCCCCCCTCCACCCCAGCTAGACTGACAACAGGCTGTCAATCTAAAAAGCAATACATTCTGTAGCAAGAGCCAAAATTCCTACACAAAGGGAAGCAGGAGGAATGGTAAATATACCGAGATTAACTTCAGCTCTAAGGTTGACCCCTGAGCTCCAAAATTCAATGATTTGCTCACAAGAGCTCAAATAGAAATTCTGTCAGACTGACCCAATGACCAACCTGGATAAAAATCCTCCCCACCCCATCTCATGTCTATAGTAAAATCTGTGGCAAAGCACAGATTAAACTGTTATCACGGGTAGATCTGGGCCCTGGAGGCAGAAGGAAGATTCTTGCACTGCTCAGAAGCTAAATTAGTCTCTTTCCCACTGGTGAATACTGCGATGCACTCTAAAAAGCAATCACAGCCATGCTACGAACTAACCCAGTGCACACTAAAGAGATGATCTATCTGGCTGAAGAAGAGATCTGCTCTTCAGGCATCACTGGCTATTGAAGGGGGAAATTTTTCCTGCTAAGAAATAGCTTGCCAAATAATCTGACCTCTTGAAAGAGAGTAGTCACCCAAAAGGTGAAACATCAGGAGCACTAAAAGTGCAGTCTAACTATAAAGACTGTAACAGCAATAATTTTCTGAGAGCGTCTCTGATCCATGACCTAACCAAGGTACCAGAAGGTAACCAGAAATTAGAGAATGAGAGGCAGGATATGTTGAGTATCGGATAGTGAAGTGTTGCAGGGAGATTTCCTTTAGTCCCATGAGCTGTCGTCTTTGCTTCATGTTTTCAGCCTCATGCAAGGAGAAAAGGTTTGGCAAGAAGCCTTCTTGCACGAGACAGCAACTCCAGTCCACTCCCGGATACCTGGAATGATTAACGGCATCAGAGCACCCAGCAGACACAGGCTGATTACTGTCCTCCGTTGTAAGCATAGTCGGCCTTGTTGTGCATAATCAGCTTGTTGTCCACAAAGTAAAAGCTGTCTGAGCGGGTCTCGTATGGATTTTCCACCATCAGACGGACTGTGAAAGAGAAAGCTCCATTACATTCACAAGCCGGCCACACGCCCCAGGACAGCACAACGTCAGGGTGAAAAGGGCTCTTGCTGCTCTGTGGGACTGACCAGGCTGATGCTCAGCCCTGCCCAAGTAAGAGAAGGCCACCGCTCTGCTGAGCACACTTCAAAGCTCCGGCCTGCCCCTTCCTATTCACAAGTGCTGTCAAAATCGAACAAAGAGGGATGGAGTAATCTCACTCGGCACCTCAGAACCAGTCAGAGCCACCACGAGAGCAGAGCAGCAGCCACGTCCCAAGCAGAGAGGCAGCAAACCGCAAATGAAAAAGGGGTGGCACTCCCCACATGTACACAAACCCTGCACACCTCCTGCACCTCGGCAGCCACAGAAGGGCCCATGTGCTCCTGCACTATCCACTCCCTGAGGTCAAACATATCCTGCGCCATGTGTATTTGCAGAGATCTTGGTAGGCTCAGAAATACACCTCTCTCAGAAGAGCCGGTCCTGTTCCAAAGCAGGAGGCTCAAGCCCTAACAAGCAAGTGCTGAAAACAGACGCATGGCTACCAAGAGAATCCTTCTCCTGGGTTTTGTTATCTTCTGGGCTACTCTATTAGCCTCCAAGCATGTCAGCTCTGTGACTCGGACCAGTCCTTGCAGCCTGTGACTTGACAGGTTGTCCAAGGCTTTTCAAAGGAGATCTTGCAGCACAAATCTGTAGTTCAGTCAAGCTTCCACACAGCTTAAACTAGGAACCTCTATCTATCTGTTCCTGTCCCCTCCATCCCAGTCACAACTTAATTCACAAGTTGAGAAGGAGATAAGATAGGCATACGCACAGACACAAACAAAACACAACTCAGTGCAGGAAAGGAGATACTTACTAAGGTCTTCTGAGAGCTGAGGGAATTCATAGATGTGTTCACATGTGTTCCTGCTACTGGGGATGCAGAAGCCAAAATCAAAGTCAAAGTTCTTCAGCAAGCGATCTCGGAAGTAATGTCTTTCAATCATTCGAAAGTTTGACACTGGCTTTTCTCCCACTGTGAATTCCACCCTGTATGGAAAAAGTAGGAAAAAACAGCTGAAACAACATACCTCTCTTCTTACTGTGAAAAAAAGAGAGCCTTGGACTACACAAGAATCCAACAGATCACTCCAGAGAGAGAGAGACTTTAGTATTTACAGCATAAGATGCGTTCTCGTTAGTGTTTGACTCAGTTTTGTTATAAACCATCAGGTGACACTTTGTAAACATCTGCTTCTCCCTTCTATGAACCCATACTCACGTTGCACCAACAGTCCGAAGACGGAGAAATGCTGGAGTGAACTGGTAACGAACAAAGCGGCCTGCACTAGTGTCCAGTTCACTGCTGTCATCTTCATCCTCGTCATCTTGCTCTAGAAAGTGCATCAGCTCAGAGTTATTCCACTAATAGTGTACACATAAGGGAATACTGGCTAGCAGGTGTATTAGGACAAGCTGACTATTACTCAGGCACTGAACATACAGGTGTTTAGTAACTGGTCTGAGACTCATAATGGCACTAAGTAATAAAGAAAAGATCTGCTATGATAGTTGGAGCAGCCTTGCTGGCTCCGGAGCCACAGCTACCCTCAATCTCACAGGATATCCCCTCTCACAATTGCCAAAGCACATGAAAGCAACTCTGTACCACAGCCAGCAAATAAGATCTGTAGCTGATATCAATCCCCCATCTCACAACAGTCACAGCTTTATGATCACAGAATCACAGAATCGTAGGGGTTGGAAGGGACCTCGAGAGATCACCGGGTCCAACCCCCCTGCCAAAGCAGCTCCCCAGCTCATATTGCACAGATAGGCATCCAGACAGGTCTTGAATATCTCCAGAGAAGGAGACTCCACACCCCCCTGGGCAGCCTGTCCCAGGGCTCTGTCACCCTCACTGGGGAAAAGTTCTTCCGCACGTTGGAACTTCCTGTGCTCCAATTTGCAGCCATTGCCCCTTGTCCTATCTCCTATGTCCTATCTCCTTGTCCTGTGATGAGTTTCTCAGCAACAGTAAACTGAGTCCTGTGCTTAAAGGAGAGGAATTCAGTCGTTGGGATATATGGAAGGACCTTTCAGCTTGGTTTGCATGGTTCCTGCATTGTGACTTCTGAGGCCCGTGAGCCTCTCTAGCCTCCCTGCAACGTGAGTGTGCTATACCTGAAGCAGATGGCTTTGCAATTTCAAACAGAACTGTTCCAGTTTCGAGGTCCCGGATCTTAAACCTGGTGAAGTCAATGTTGTAAATGTTGTCCTCAGGTTTGCATAAATAATCTAGGAGAGAAAACATACAGTAGCATTTCAAAAGATCTCTGAGCAACTACCAAAGGAATTTCTTTTCTAGTTAGGCCCAGCCCGTTAAAACACATACTGCAAGTTGTTTGGCAGAAGCTTCAGGAAAGCGGAACAAAGCTGAGGCTTGGAGAGACAAAGGCATGCTAGGTGCCAGGTAGCAGAGCAAGAAAGGGTCAGGGTTAAGGGATTGGGACAGAAAGGCAGAGCTCAGCAGCGCAGAGGAAGAAGAAAATAAACGGAACTGAAATCCCCACGCCCCAAACTTTCTGTAAGTTAGTAAGAGAGCTGAAAGCAGGAGGACACCGCACTGCTGCAGCCAGTGGCGCGCTGCTCAGCCGCTTCCGAGGCCGGCGCACCGGCTGGCAGCACGTATCCGGCCGGCTCAAGCTCCGGCGCCCCCGCCGCCCTCCCCTCCGCCCCGGGGGCACGGACCAGCCCGGCTCCGCGACGCCGGACGGAACGGGATTAACGGAGCGGCGCAGTGTCCGGCCGGGACCGCGGGGCCGGCTGGACCCCGGCCGAGCGCTGCCGGCCCGAGGCGCCCCCTCCCCGGGCACGGCGCCCGCGTTCCCCGGCCCGCACTCACTCTCCGTCACCCGGCACAGCCCCAGGACGTGCTCGGGCCGGACGGTCTCCAGAGCCAGCAGCTCGGACTCGGTCCACGGCGGCCGTGGCGCCGCGTCGGCCGAGCCGCGCCGTCCCCGCAGGCGGCTGAGCGCCCCCCCGGTGCCTGGCGGCGGCTTCTTCTCCGTCCCCGCCGCCGCCGCCCTCGCCTTCGAGCCGCTCATCGCCCCGCCGCCGCCAAGATGGCCGCCGCCTCCCGCGGTAGCTATGGGAGCGAGGGGCGGCGCCGCGCGGGTCAGAGGGCGCGGGCGCTGCCTAGCAACGAGGGAGGGCCCCGAAGCTAAGCAGAATCGGCTGCGTGCGTAGCCGGAGGGGGGACCCGGGAGACGCGGGGCGACCCGCTGCTCGCACAGCCCCGGCACCGGGCACCCCCTCCCTGCCGGGGCCGTGCGGCGCTGGCAGGGGGGCAGGCAAGCCGTGGTAAGAAGCACGAAACGCAAAGAAACCCCCACCCGAGCAGCACCCCTCTCGCCGTCAGCCCACACCCCACTCCTGCTGCAGCACCCGGGAAGGCAGGAGATAACCCCTCGCTGCACAGGGTGTCCTCCCTGGGTCTCCTGCTAATTAAATGACAGTCTGGATCTCAGGCTGCAGCGGGTACTCACAGAGAGGCCGTGTCCCCCAGGCAGCCCGGGTCTTTTTAGGCAACACTGGCAGGCACTGTTTGGGGAGCAGCTGCAAGCTGACATGGTGACAGCACGGGGATGCAATTGAGCACAGAGCCCACTGCGGCCCCGGGGACACCCCAGCGGCAGTCCTCAGGCAGCTGGAACCCAGATGAGGGCAGGGACAGGACCCCGTGACCCAAGGAAGGTCAGCACCCTGCCAGGCTCTCCCCAAGTCAGCCAGCCTCCCAGCCACACCACGGCCACCCCCTCCCCTGGACCCACGAGCACACACATTAGAGGGACAGCAGCAGACATCCGATGAGTCACCAGAGACAGGCAGGAGGGACTAGGGAGATGCCCTAGGAGCATCACACCAAGGAGGGCAAGCCTTTCTCCCCAAAGGAGAGGCAGCCCACCAACCTCCAGCCAGGCTTAAAAGCTGCTAAGAGTTACCTCCAGCCCATCAGGGAACTGGGTAAGAAGAGGAAACATCTTTGTCCTCTTTTCAGACTCCAGCCAGCGCTCAACACCCTCAAGATGACTGGAAAGAGATTTAGAGCACTGGTTAGCAACATTTGCAGCTGCTGCCTGGGAGCAGCATGCACTTGCTACCACCAGCTAAATGCTATTTATTTCAAACACGCCTGCCCATGCCAGTGCTCCCTAAGTCCTCCTCACTGCGTTGGGTTTGGTCCCTCCATCCTGGGCCCTAGAAGGGCAGACCAGGCCCGGGCTGTCTGGAAGAGCAGCTGCCCTACACAGGGCCAAGATCCCTCATCCTCCAAGAGCAGGCATCTACAAGAGGAAGGTGTTGCTTTGCCTCTGCTCCAGCTTCAGCCCCTCTGACCACCTCTGACGCAGTTTCAAGCCGAAATCTTGCAAAACCCCAGAAGGTAGATTACATCTCTGGTGTTCCTGATCTGAGCAGGAAGCAACAGGGTCCACATCAGCACTTTTAAGAGGATGTTGTACCATTCAACTTGTACTTAATTGCCCAAAACAACTGGCAAGAGAATACTGGAGCAGTACCAGAGGCAGGCAGTGGCAGGGAGAGGCTCTGGGCTGCAGCAGTGGTGGGATGCTAAACTGCATCTCGGCAGCAGCCTGCAGTCCCTTCTGCAGTGCAGTCTCAGCCTCCCACGCCACGAGCTGAGCCATAAAGCAGAGGGGGCTCTCCCTTCCCCACCGCTAGAAAAGAGGGACCAACCTCATCCAAGTGACAATATAATTTTGTTTATTTTCCTTTAACACACTGCTGGTTAAAACTTCCAGACAGTAGATTTCAGGACATTCCCTCAACCAAACATCCTGGGGAAATTAAAAAATAAAACCGCTACCATGTACCAAAAATAAAATAACTCACCCCCACAGCTGTCTTTTCCCCCAAACTAGTCCCTGCAAAGCCAATGCACTCAGAAACAGACATCTGTGCTCTTCACCCAGGGCCCAAGCTTGCTGCAAAACCAACTAAAAAACGTCACTGCAAGTTGTTATAACACAAAGCAATGGGCAGTAAAATAAAAATATCCTCCTTAAAAACCCCTTATATCAGTGACAACAACAGATGGAGATCTCTCCCCACACTGTTCAGCCTTTACAGGCAACTCAGACCTGCAGCCTCAAGCAGTTTGTGCCACATCAACGCTGACAGCACGGGCCACGTCCCACGCGCCCCGGCCTGCGCAGCGGGGAACGATGCAGCAGCAGGACCCTCTGCCAATGCTAAAAGCTGCTACAACGTCAGGACCCAAACATCACAGTCATCTGCCCAGCATCTCGCAGTGCTGGCTGCTGCCTGCTGGCACGAAGCACAAATCCTGCCTCTGCTCTCACAGTGCCCGGGGCTCCTTTACCAGCCTGGCTGCTCCTTGAGCAGGAAAGCCCCAAACACACAAAGCCCCTGGGGAAACCACAGGAACAGTCAAGCCCCTACTTGCACGTTTCCAGACACCACCAGCACGCTAGCTCAGGAACTGTTAGTGTGACAGAATGGCCACAGAAGCACAGGCAGGCACATCCCCACTACACGTGACTGGGAACGTCTCTGGGGCAGAGATCCTGTGTTTCCTAGATTCACACTCTCCCCAGTTAAACTGGTTCAAGATGTACTTTGCCCCTTGCCTTGAATTCTCCATCACACAAACTCTCTAGCAGAGACATCTGATGTTTGCAAAAGATTATTCACATCTTCTAATGAGCCAGCACTGTTCCAAGGAGGAATGAAAGCACTTCTGTTTTATTATTTTCATTTTTTTTTTTAAATAAAGCACTTTTTGGGAAAAAAAAATTAAAACCTATCAATAACCTGCAGTAGCATCCCACCTATCAGCCTGGGGACAGCACTGCCACATCCCTCCCCCTCCCACATCTTCCCCCCAATCTCCAAAAATAGTATTTAATATACAGCAATAAACTCTGAGCAAGCCAGAGTCCCGGAAGACATGGACCTGCTTTCACCCCTCCAGTCCAGCCCAGCACCATTTCTACGCGGTTGCTACTCTACTCCCGGAGCAATCCACTGGGATCCAAGGTGAAATGCACGGGGCCCAGCCCTGCTGGGCAGCACACAAAGCAGGGGTGGAGCACAGGAAGCCTATTTGTGTCATCACCGTCTCTGAGCCCTCACAGCTCCAGCCTGGTGCTGTTTGTGCCACTGAGGATACCTCTCCGAGCCATTTGGGACTAGCCAGTGAAGACAGACTGGTGGAACCAGGCCGACGTTAAAAAAAGTATCCTTGAATTGTATTAGACTTTGGCATTTGTTGTGGACATGCAGAAGCGCCAGTAGGTAAATTAGCTCAGTGCTGGCCCAGCTCCCGTTTCCCTTGGATTCTCAGCAAGGATATTTCCCTCCCTGCCACATAAGTGCAAGAAGCAGACAGATCTCTCCCACATTTGAGCACCAAACAGAGCTTGAAATGCTTGGTGCTTTACAGCTGCTCAGAATCTGTCTCACATCAAGGGCTGAAACTGCAGTGCTGGTCCTCTCCCTCCCCCTGCTGTTTTCCATCAAAGACAGGCCTCTTCAGACCAGGCTTCCCCCATCAAGACATTGCCCTGGCTCTCGCACTCCCATTTCAACTTAAACAAAGACCAAGGGACAAGCACAGGTCTGGCCCTGCTCAGACCCAGATGGTGTGGGGCAAGCCTTTGGTGAGTGAGCTCAGGGGACAGGACCCCCCAAGCCACACTCTGCACCCAGAAGCTGTGAGCATCATACGACTCCCAGCACCTAGCCATGACTCACTCGGCTCTGAACTGCACAGACACGCAGGCACCAGACTGTCTGGAAGTTCTCCATCCTGCCTTCAGGAGATTTCTGGGGCAGATCAGATCTGAAAGAACTCTTCCAGTTCTTCTATCCCTCCTAGGCTGTTTTTCCATTGACCTCAAGGGCTGGAACTAAAAGATACTCACTCACAGTTCTCTGCTTCAGCTGTGACCTCCGGAGCTGGCATCCAGGGACAGCAAGACAACCCCCAGCTGATCACAAGGGCAGGGAATGCCTGTCCCTTGGGGAAAAAGAAAAAGCAACTCAGAAGCTCCTTAGAAGGAAAAAGAAAAATAAAAAGAAGCTTCTTCAAATAGACTTTTATTCAAAGCCTGAGACAAAGGCACCAAAAAGAGAAAGGAATTCATTTGGCTTTCTGCTGCCACCTGGGACACTCAGAAGGGTCAGAGCTGCTGTTTTAGTCACACACACAGAAGGGGAGATGGCCTGGCCTAAACGTCCACAAGGAGGGGCTGATGAGGGGGTAATTAAAATAGGCTTTGGAACCACTCCCCTGAGGCCGGTCCAGGCCCAAAACATGATCAACAGTGTCATCTCCCCTTTATTAAGTGGAAGCTTTATAAAATTGCCTTCTCTGCCCCTCTCTACACAACTGCTTCAGGGATCGAGGCTGGGTCCGTTCTGACCCAGCTCCCCACACTGCTGCACAGGGACACACGTCTCGATCACCTGCTGCTGGCTGGAGGCAGAGCAGCACAAACAGGTTTGTCCCTGACCCACTGCAGTTAAAAAACACCTTGGACATTTCTTCAAACCCCTGTGCTGGAATGCTACAGCCAACCCAAACTTCTTTCCCTAGTGAGGACCAGGTACCTCATTATACCCATCTGTCTGGCCTGCAGGTGCCACAGCCAGAGGTGGGATGGGGACCCAGCCCAAGTATGCCACTCCCAGCGAGGTGCTGACTGCTTATCCCCTACCACCTTCCTGTGTGCTTGGTTTGAAGGCTTCTTCAGAGGTAAAGCTGTCAGGAAGGGATGGACCAACAAAAACTGCTCATAGCACCATAACAGGGTCAGGAACCCCCCAGCCACCTAGACACCACCCTCGGACTGACAAAAATCCCTAAAACCAGAGCCAAAATAACTCAATTGAAGCCATGAAGGATGAGCTATTCCTCCTCCCTGTTCTTATTCAAATAAGACATCCATTTGAACTGAGCAACTGGAACACGGGAGATCACACCCTACACAGCCTTGCTTTAGGGTAGATAATGACACCAAATGGGCACCCTTGCTATACTACCCTAGAACTGTCTCTGACTTTTGCACAGCTGTACCAATGCACACCCCTTTTCTCCTGCTAGGCAGGGTGCACAGAGGGTGAGCCACGAGAACCTGAGTGATTCCTTCCTTCAAGAATGCTCAAATAAAATGCAATGTAAAAGGCCTGGAGGAGAACAGCTCCTCACAGAGAAGCTGGCTTTCAAGCCCAGGTTCTTTGCTTAACAAATCGGTGCAGTTCATGCTTCTCAAAACTGATAAAGATCTAAATATCTGTGCTCCAGTTAGAGCAGTCCCAAAACCACTGGAGAATCTCTGCAGGCACTGTCATCAAACAAAACAGGGCTTGAAGAGTTTTAGAAGCACTAGAATTTTAGCAGCAGCTAGAAGATCAAGCAAACAATTTCAAACTTACTGCTTTTTCAACTTCATGTTTGTTCTTAAGATCTGCTTTCTCTAAAGCCTGTCTTCTCCTTCCAGTGTGTCAGGGACCCTCTTGCTTCTCCCAAACTGGCTGCTATCACTTGTGCAATCGGAGGAGGTTTTTAAGGTCCTACTGCTTGCTTTTTAGCTCAGACACAGAATCAGGGTCAGGCCTACAGCAACAATACACGTGGTCAGAGAGGCAAGGATCAGTGCCACAGCTGCAGAGAGTGGTGCTTGGACACCTCCCCCAGCTCCCACCCTGGAGCTAGTGAGCCAGCAGCTCCTATCACAGCTTGGAGGTTAGGAGGAAGCAAAGGTTTCAGCTGCTTGGGCCCAGAAGAGCAGAAGGGCTGCTCCTCTGGTTTCCCTTGCAGAAATTAGGGAATTATGGTGACCCTTCTCAAAAAGCTGAGCCACTGCAGGGGATCGAGCCTAAGAACAACTGCTAAGAACACTCAGGCCCAGAAGGAGGACATCACTCAGTGCCGCTGCTCTACTAGGTGGACAGCGCTTCAGAGAACAATAGAGATAGCATGAGGTAAAGTGTTCTGTGAACCTAGAGCTCACCGATATCAGAGCTCTCCTGCAAGGACCCAACCCTGCCTGGCACACAGAACATCTCCCTTCCACAAGCCAGGAGCACTCAACATGTCAGAGGCCAAGCCCATGGGAAGGCAGCTCCTCAGGGCCTGCAGCTCTGGATCAGCAGGTGCAGCGAGGGCTCTGGCTCTGCTCAGCCTCTGTCAGGCAGGCACAGGCTCTGTGTGTGGAAGCACAAGCCTCTTGCAGAAATATCCCTGGGGGGAAGCAGTGACCTTGTCTCCAGTGTTCCAGGCGCTCCCAGATCTCTGGAGAGCAACAAGCCACCTTGCTCTACAGTACTGAAATGTGGGACATCAGCCCCTCTGCCACAGCGCCTTCACACGCAAAAGGCCGAGCTAACTGCAGGCACTAACCAATGCTGCTGCAGGCAGGCCTGGTCCCTGTGACAGGAAACGAGAGCCCACAGGAAGCACCCACAGGGCTGCTCCGCTGTCGTACAGCACGGGCTGTTCAGAGTCACAGGGCAGAGAGCTAACCGTCAGGAAGGTCAAGGAGCAAGCCCAGAACCTCTCCTCTAGGTCACAGCTTCTTCCAAAGGAGAGGTCACTTGCTAGAAAGGGCAAAACGAGGAACTGGGCTTAAAATGAAACCTTTGAAAAGAAAAGGATGTTAAAGGAAACAAAAGCCATCATCAATACAGAAAACAAGTGCATCTGATCAGACGCGAACGTCAGCCTCTTGCAGGCTGCAGCAGAATCCCTCTGCAATGGATCTAACGTTACAGTTGTCAAACTAGGAAAGTCTCTCCCAGCTGGTGCAGCAGAGCAGGCCAGATAAATCCCTCTGCTCCTGGCGCAGCTTGCACTCTTAGGAGGTGAATGTCTCCACAGAGGCTGAGTGGCTAGCTGGAGTCTTGGTATCTTTATGCAGGAGAGTACCATACATCGTGTTGCACACATTCAGGGAGATGCTGAGCCAGGCTCCGGCCTCCGTAGCTGTTAGTCACCCAACGGCACCACACCACTGCCACGCTCCCAGACAAAATGTGTACCCAGGCCTGGTTTTAACAGCCTGCTTTCCCTGCTTAAGGAACCGCATTCCACCCAGCAAAGGCAGAGATCTTGCAGCACATGGCTTTCTCTCAGTGTGGGATGTGGCCCAGGACTGCTAGCATCAGCTTTCAACAGCCCAATACACAGACAGCCGGGACTCAGTTTACTCTTGGATGCCCCAGGGAGGATCGGAGGCTGCACATGGTGTGAAGGGGAAGGCGAGGGCCTCGCTGCTTGCTGGCAGGGGGAAGGTAAGCTCCCTCTTACCTGGACCTGATATTCATTCCAAATGAATCATCTTTTTTTTCTTTTTTTTTTTCCTTAAATTATGAACAATATGGAGAAATTGAAAGCAACCGTGTTTGGTCCAACTCCTTCCCTCCCAGCCCCTGGGCTGATGCTCTGTGGGGCTTGCTCTCACAATCGGCAGAGGCAGAAGAGGGTAGGAATGAAGACACCAAAGGCCACCAATATAGGAAACATGAGGCTGCTGTTGTCCGAGGCATAGGGGTTTGGTGTGCGTGGGCCTGACTGAACCCGGTTCTTATTTGCCTGTTTTTTAACACTGGAGCCATCGTCATATTCGTCTTCATCATCATCTTCCTCTTTTTTCTCCAGACCTGGGTGTGGCTGCAGCTTTGGAACATCTGTTGGACAAGTCAAAAGGTTGCAAGGAGTCAGGATGTAACCTGGGAAGTCACCCGAGTCGCTCCCGTCCACCTGGTCCAGCATGGGCACCTGACACCCTACAACCACCTGGCCAGAGCACCCCAGGAAATAGGAGCACTGTCCCTCACAGAGGCTCACTCTGCTATTCCTTTCCTCCGTGACGCAGCAGCTTCTAAAGACCCACTCTGCAAAGAAAAACACATCCCTCCACACCATCTACGTGTTACCCAGCAGAAGTTACAGCACAAAAGCACCCTCTCAGCATACAGCCAGGCACTGCAGCTGTGCAGTGAGATCTAGTCAAGAACAAGCACCAGCTGCCTGCAGGATCAGCAGACACAGGAACAAGCTTTTCCACAAATGGTCCCACATCACATCACCCAGACCTACCAAAGCAGCACAGCCCAACCCCACTCAACCCCAGCCCTCTGGAGCCTGATTTGCCAGTCTCATACACAGCAAGGTGCCACCTGGCCACAAAGCTACACACCAAATCTTCAGGTGCACCTGGCAATCCCTGACCAAACTGATGTCATGGGCAGAGAGGGGTCCTAAGCTTTCCCTGTTCAGGAGCTAGAGGGGCTCCAACTCCAGCACAGATTTACAGAGAGGGTGATGAAAGAGCAAGGACTTCACTAGCACTCCCCACTGCTATCCAGAGGGACTGATATCTGGGACAAAAACACAGCTTTGTCTTCGAGCTGAGAAGGCAAAACAAAGCTCCAGGTAAGACACACTTAACCACCAGCTAAAAGATCTCTGTAAATTACTTGTCTGCAGGGCTGCTACTGACTTCCAAGGCCAGAGGGAACTTAGCTATAACTGTAAGGTAAGACTGACCAATGTGTTCCCTTCTCCTCTACCCCTCATGCAGGAAATCCTGGACCAAACTGGTTTTTTTCTTATTCCAAAAATGACATGGTTTTATGTGGTTGGAGGTGTAGGACACTACACACCTATTTCACTTTCCAACAACACTCCGTGGGAACTAGCTCAGAGAGAAACAGCTTTGGCAGAGATGGGTCAGCAAGAGCTATGATCTCATAGTCTGAGAAGCAACAGGCTGCTCTCCAAGGGGGAAGAGCCTTCTGGCTCCAAAAACTGTGCTTACCTTCCACTGTTCCTTGCAGGATGTATAGGGCACAGATTTTTGGATTGTCATAGTAGCCCTAGAGAAAGGAAAGAAGGAACTCAGTGCTGGGGCTTTGAGGCAAGAAATATTGTCCCCACCTACCATCATCCCTCCTCCTCCAGCACACAGATGTGTCACATGGCTCTGCCCAGAAAAGCTTATTACCTTTACAAACTCAATGTGGAGCTTCCCTGTGAACGTGGAAACCTCTCCTTGGACACTCAGTTTCCCTTTTTTGATGCTCATGGGAATGATCTCATCGTGAGCTGTGCTGTGTCCAACTCTGTCAAAAATGTCCAAGTCCTTCACCACCACGTGGCCATTCAAGCGAACATCAAACACCTTCAGGGTGGAAGAAATGACAGAGTGTCAGAATGGATCCAGGCACATGACAGTTGAAAGGGGAAGAGAACAGGAAAGGTCTCTGCTTGTTACACACCCAGGACCAGCAAGCACTGCAGCACACACTGTCCCACCACTCCCACGGGAGGGATTCAGAGCTCAAAAGCAGCCAGGTAAAGAAGCTTTAACACTGCTTTCAGATACCCTCAAATCTGCCTCCTCCTCTTAAAATAACCCCTACACCTGCTGTTCAGAACTGAGGACAGCACAATTTTTTTCTGGTTTGTTCATATTTCGCTTTCACAACTTACTTTCCACCCACTGGCTGAGGACCTGCTCCTACCACCCCAGGGTGGCTGTGGCACACCACACCCTAGGGAGTTAAGCTGTTTCTAACTAACTGCCTGCAGCAGAGAAGGGGAAACTTGCTGGTGAAGGACACAGGGTCTGAAGGAGATAAAATGCTGAACTGCTAACCACATCTGTGAATGCAGAGTGAAAGTCCTCCTCAGGGCTGTAATGACTCAAACTTCACTCAGCACCTGGGGAATCCCAGCAGAACCACATGAAGGAAGAGGAACCAAAGATGCCTCAGCTCTTCGATTTAATCTGAGGCTGCTTTTTGCATCCATTCTGTAAGCCAGTCCCACCAGTTCTATTCCCTGAAATACTTCCCTGGCAGGAAAGCAGCACAGTGCTTAAGGAGCAGGGCTCTAAAGAAGCTGATGGAGTCAGAGGAAAGCACGACTAAAACACACACCCCACTTCTGTCCCAGTTTATCACAGGGCTTCAAGCTCTTTGTGCTTCTGCATCCGCATCTGTATACGAACGATTTCAAAAGTGGGCAAGGATTGTTCTTCTCTAAAGAGCAAGAAAGAGGCTTGAATTTAACTCTGTGCTTTCAGGGTCAGTTTGAACCACTATCAAGACTTATTACATGCACAGAAATCGTTTTGAGTGTGTTATTAACTGATTCGATCAATGCCATACTCCCTGCAGCACAAGCATGCTGTCAGGTCAGAAACAAGTGTTCAGGAAAAAGGGGAAAAAACACTTCTCAAAACCAGCACAGCCTAAACAGATCGTAAGACTCCAGTGCTAGTTATGTTTAGCTGCATGTGTTTCTTTGAATACGCTGTCATGCAGTTTTCCAGGTCAACTGTGTATCTGGAACGTGGAAGAGAGCTCGAAGATTCAGAGCCCACAAGAGCTCTAGGAATGAAATTATAAACCATTCCAGCCTTACTTCACTCCTTTCTCCAGCATGCAAAACAGCAGAGGCAACCTAGTCTCTCAGCCAGGAACTCACTAGGAAGAGACAAGCAAGCAGCTGTCGCTTACCTTCTGTTGAGACTGTGCAAAATAGACCTCTGCGAACTTCAACACCAGCACATAGTCACCCTCCTCTTTGATGGGAACTTCATAGCCAAAGGTTTCCTCGTTGTAACGCTCAGTCTGGTACAGAATCTGATCTTCTGCATTGGACCGCAAGATTGGCAGCTTCATGCCATAGTCAGAAGCTGGGTTTCAAGCACAAAACAGTGAGAGGAAGGGTTAATTTCTGAGGCACGTGGAAGAGACAGTTTATATACTGTTGAAGTGCTTAACTCCCTGAGTGGCACTTGCCACTTAGTCAGACCTGCCTCCCCTCCTTGCTCTCACCAGGAGGAGGCACTACTGGAGCAGAAGCAGCCAGAACCCCCGAACCCGGATCCTGTAGAAAAGGAGGTTGTGACCTGCTGTAGTCCAAAACACAGTAAACTCACTCCCACCCTTTCAGAGTGTTTCACAAACAAGGACTTGGCCATTGACTCTTGCTTCAAAGGGGAAAAAAACACCTAGAATATTTTGAAATATTTTTTACCACATTTTCAAATTACAAACTCTGAGTACAAAACCAAAACACTCAGTGTAGGGCTGATTTGACTCATTCATTCAACAGATTCACAGACAACAGCATTTGGTTTTAGCAACTCGCCCTACCCAAGTGAAAGCCTGGGGAATGGCAGAAGGCTGCAAAGCATTAGACATCTTATAAAGCCCTTTCTTCTCACCACAGCCACGCAATACCTGCCAGGTCAAAGACATGAAGAAAGAACCAAGAAAGATACACAAGGGTCACATCAGCTGCTGTCCTCACAGCCAGCCTGCTGAAACAGAGTGCTCTCTGCAGGCACTGGAACGGCCCCCTGAGAAAGGTCCAAACAACATTCCCAAATGGGACAATACTTGAGAAAACAACAGAAATCTTAAAACTTGCCAACTATTTCACCACCTCTAAAGCAGCTTGCAAAAGGTCTTAAGCCAGCTCGACATTTTATTGTGTCAGGGTTACTGTACAAAGGCAAACTGATGCGTGTGTTGAGAGCTCTGAATCAAGTAACTTCCCAGTAATGCAGGGGAAGGAGGAAAGACTGTGGACATCACCTGCCCAGTGGCACTTCAGTCAGAAGAAGTTGATCCAGACAAAGTTCTCTGCTGACACTTGCCACTTCCACCCCCATTTCCATGGGAACAGACACTGCATTGGCAAAGACAAAGCCAGAACCACTAACCCAGTGCACGTTGCCAAAGATGGAGCCAACACAAACGAGCGAGAAGAAATTAATGCCAGTTCTTAGTCTCCTGTTTCACGTACAGCTGCTCAACCAATCTTCTGCTTCTCTCTACCCCTGAAACCTGGGCGAAAGGCTGAAGGCTCTGATCACCAGAAATACACAGGGTGAAAAGTTTAACCTGTCCTCCCACACAGATATTTCTGGCCAGCTACAGATTATAGTGCTAGCAAACCAAGGACTCCACAGAAGGCAGCTCCTATTAGAGGGAAGCCTGCATAGGAAGGAAATCCTTTAACAGCCAAGAAGGTAACTGGAGAGAAAGACCTGTCACCCACGTATCAGAGGTCTGTTGACATTGCTGTGGCAGCAAGCTTGATTTCACAGTGTGCTGAGAGGCAGCTCACCGAGACAAGCAGCATGCATTAAGCTGCGACTCAGCAACGTTTGGCACCTGGCTATTCTGTAATTGCCATCAGCACATTTTGTCCTTTAGGGCACAACATCTGAACTGAGGCTGGGGAAAAAAAAAAAAAAAATAAAGGTTTTAATTTGCCCAGAGGCAGCACAGCTCAGAAACACTATCCCCAGGTCCTTTCCTCACAGTCTGCCACGTATTTCTGCTGTGGCCATTACATGCCTATCAACACAGAGAGTCCAGAGCAAACTGAACAATGGTGCAATAAAAAGCCATTGAGGGAAAAGCAGCTGAGAGCTCAAAGGGGTAAAGTCTCCTCCGCTGTGCCTGGCACCACGGGCTGAAGCAGGATTACTGTAACAGCCTTCAGAGGAGACACTGCAGACTTTCCCTAAAGGGAGAGCACATCACGGTGTGTTTGAGAAAAAGCCTTTTTTCTCACCAACTCAAAAAAACCCATGTTTGAGCCCACAAGGACATTCTCTTTCAAGTCACACATGAGAGGTCTGGTGAAGGGAAGCTGACCTACAGCGATCAGTGCACCTTGGGAGCTGGTGCCCTAGACACACACCAGGGTGAGTAACACCTAACAAACCATATTAGTATTTACATGTGACCTTCGCTGTCTCTGCTGTGCCCCAAGGGCTCTCAGTGCAGGGTGGAATTATTCAGGGCACGGGCAATGGCTGCACAGCATGGGACAATCCTCACCATCCTACACAGAAACAGTGAAGGTCAAACATAGAAGTCAACAGATAGCTCATCCTCTGTGCACTCCACCACGTCTGTCAGCGGGCAGCAGCAGCAGCTCAGCACTGCTAACTTTTCAACACGTTTTTGAATCAACCAAGTTGTGGTGCACCAACTACTAGAAACAGGCAAAATTCATGCAACTCAAACAGTTTCAGGGGGAAGCAGGAAAAGGTATACCCAAGCAGAAGTGCAATGTTAAGTTGTCCATCCCGTCCTTACCGGTAGACAGGAGACTTTACTGATTCGGTAGTGAGAGCAGCTGACCAAAACCCATCTGCCTCTACTTCTGCTTCTGTCCCTGCCCTGCTCTTGAACACCGTCAGGACCAGAGCTCACCTGCTCAGTGGAGCCAAGCAGCCAGCTGCACCTTCTTCCTGCCCGGTGCCTGCACTGGGGCTCCCAGAAAACAGTGGTCCCCGCTGGGGCCCCGCTGCGGGTGGTGGGCATCGCCCTGCGCCGCACTTCAGCTGCGCAGAGCGCGCAAAGCACTCTCACTTGGCCGAGAGAGCGCTGCAGGCTGGGCTTCAAACTGGCAGATCTCGCTGTGGAAACCGGGGTCTTCCAGTGGAAAATGGAAGGAGGGGAGCCAGGCAGCCGCCTGCGGCCGGTCTGGCAGCCCAACGACTCCCGCCTTCTTCCCAGCCGAAATTCCGCTCCAGCCCGCGAGAAGCGGCTTCCCCTCCGGCGTTACACAACCTCGCAGCCCGAGGCCGGGAGCACCGGCCCCGAAGCCCGCAGGGCTCATCCTGCTGCCACCGGGGCCCCAGGCCCGCTCCGCTGCGGGGATGGGGAGTGCAGTCCCCAGCCGGGCCCGGCGGGAGGACGGGGGGTGGTCGCGGTCCCGGCGGGTGACAACTGCCGAACGGGGCCTGGGCCAGCTTCCCCCGGGCCCTCGCTGTCCCCCAGCCGCCCCCTCCGCGGCGCCGGGCCCCGGAGGCCGAGGGAGAGGAGACCCCGCCTGCGAGCCCGCCCGGGCCGCGGCAGCCCTGCGGGGAGACCCACCGGCCCTTCGCGGTGGGGCCAGAGGAGGCGGGACGGGACCGGCAGGGAGCGGGGGGAACGCGAGCCCCGGACCCCCGCCGACACAGGCGCGCCTCCCCGCCCCCCGCGGAGCCGGGCGGGCCCGGAGGGCAGCCCCACCGACACCCCTACGGCGGCCGCCCGCACGGCACCGGCGTGTCCGTGTGTCCCCCCCCGCCCTCACCTCGGCCCACGCGGCCCTCGAGCGGGTCCTTGCGGAAGTGGATGCCGTTCACATCCACATGGGCATCGCCGCCCGCGTTGACGGCCCAGACGACGCTGTCGGCGAGGCCGCCCGCCGCGCCCCGCAGCAGCGGCGGCAGCAGCAGCAACAGCAGCAGCACGGGCGGCAGCAGCGGCGCCCCGCGCGCCCCGGCGCCCACCATCTCGGGCTCCCGGCGCCGCGCCCGCCCCTTCCTGCTGCCGCCAGGGGGCAGCCTACCCCGCTGCCGGGGCGGAGCAGGCGCCGGCCAATGGGCGCACAGGAAGGCGAACATCAATCCGCCGCCCGCCTGCTATTAGGCGGCCGGGGGCCTGCATCTGCATATTGGTGACGCGCCGGGCCAATGGGCGGTGGGAGCGGGCTTGGTTGAGAGGCGAGGGGACGGCGGCGCGCTGCGGCGGGAGGCGTGTCCGGCGGCAGCGGAGCGACCTGGCCCAGAGCGGGGAGTCGGTCCCCGCGAACCGGGAGTGCCGGCACCGCTCGCTCGGGGAGGAGGGCGAGGGCAGAGCCGGCTCCCCCCGAAGGAGCGGAGAAGGCGGACGCGGGTTCCCGGCAGCGCCGCCAAAGCGGGAACAGAGCCCTGTGAGCTCCCGTCAGCGCCGGGCGCCTGAGGGGAGGGTCCCGCCCCCTCCGCTCCTCCAATCAGGGAGCTCCAGCGCGTCGCGGACGCGGAGCACTGTGGGATGGCGGCGGGAAGCGGGAGGCCGGTGGGTTGCCGGGGCAACGAGCGGCGCCGCGGCAGGACCGGAGCGGAGCGGCCCCGGGCCCGGAGCAGGCCCCGTGGGCAGCGGGCGGGACGGGCTGGGGGCGGAGTTGGGGAGTGGCAGCTGCGCTGCCGTCGGGGGCGGCTCCTCGTTACATCCCGATAGATCCGTGCCCACCGTACCCTGAAGAGCGACTCCCGCTACCGGCTGTCTGCCTCAGCAGGACGCGCCGGTTCCTCCGTTCGCCCCCGCCACGGAGCGAGGGAAGAGGCAGCTGCCGGCCGGCCCGGCAAGGAGCGAGGCCGCCGGGTGACGTGCAGCGCTCGGCACCGCGGTAATCTGCTCGAGGGGCGGGAGGGGCGGGGGCGAAGCGCTGCTGTGCGCGGGGTTGCCGTCCCGGTGTGCCGCTTTACAGGTTCGGAGGGGGCGGTTCTGGGTAACCGTGGCGAGGCCTTGGGCGGGCTGGGGCGGGACAGCGCAGATGGAGACCGAATTGAGCTCAGCGCGCTGTGGGGGGGAGCGCATAACCGACCGTTTGCCCCCGTGCTCACCCGTCTGCCTGATCCCGGCGTTCCCCAGAGCGTCAGACACCGGCCAGGCCTTGTGTCCGTGCTTTGGTCTCCCACTGCGTTAGCAGCAGCTGCTCCCAAGCCCCAGTGATGTTTTATTAATTTGGGTCTTCCACAATGCATTTGCCTTCAGAAATAAAGACTGAGCGCTGCAGCTTGTGAGTTAAATGGGCTTGTTGCTTTTGTAACACTCTTGCGAGGTCTCTTAACAGCACACAGCCTTGGAGAAGGGAAGTCGGGTTGGTGAGGGGGGAGTAAGCACCCACCCACCGCTCTCTGACCTGCTCTGCTCAGCTCCCAGCAGACTCCAGAGCACATCCATCATTTCTGCTGTCACATCAGCTCTTGGGCTGGTGGTATAACAGACACAGCACTGCTGTGTTCCTACGCCAGCACTGCTGCTGGGAAGAGGGGCTTCTGCAACTGCAAGGTGGCTTAGGAAACCACATCCAGAAAAACCAGTGGAGAACGTGCATGCTGGCACCTCTCCAGATTATGCCACCTCACATGTGCTCCTGGCAAATCATCGCAGTGTCACAGACCCCAGCCCTGGCAGCTTCTGGCAAAGTCCAGACTAATCTGCCTTATACCTGTGTGTCTGTGCCCTGTTGGGTCTCCCAAGTTCACTTACCAAAGGAGTTCGAGCAGCCATGGCCAGAACAATACTGTCCAGTTGGCAAAGCAGAGGGAGGCCTCATTAGAGCTCATTTGTACTGATTACAGACAATCTTCCCTAAGCTCTCAAGATTCCTTAGCTTAAACTGTGGTGTTCTTGGGTCAGGAGCACAACTTCAAAGCATGTAAATGGTTTGTGTATCACCAGGTTACTGCTGTGAGCTGCCAAAGTGAGGAGAGGGATGGTGTGGACCGAGGAGATGGTGGGGCTGAGGTTACTAGCTAACACGTAGGTGTGGCCAAGATGGGTTCCCCAGCTGAAGGGGCTCTTTGGCCCCAGATACACAAGGGAAGCTGAGAGCTAACCAGAGTGTCATGGCTGTGCCAAGCTTAGGGTCTCTGTTGAGGACTCCCAGTGCCTTGCACACCTCACAGCAAAGTATCAGCAACTCTTCCTTGAAAAGAGTTTCCCCAAAAAGGAAGAGTTCCCCTCCTTGAGCAGAGGGTGAACCCTCTCTTTCCCCTCCATCCAAGGACTCAGCATTTTTAGAGGGTAAGGCATTGAGCATCACAATACCTCCTGTGCCTCCCCCACCAAAGCATCTTCTCATATCTACCCTGGATGATTATTTCCCAAGAATCAGCAGCCCATCATGTAGCAAGAGGGATTAACTGAGCAGATGCACATGAGGAGGGGCAGTGGCTACGCTCACCAGGGCGCAGGAGGAGCACCCGTGGCCGCTATGGAGGGTGCCAGGCCTGCTGCGCTGCGCCCTGTCCCTGATGTCCTACACTGCTGCCCCTGAATCATTACTTGCAGTCACCAATGACTTGATGCCAGCTTGTTCCCCAGATGTCAAAGGCCCTGTATCCTGTTACTAATCCACTCAGCCATCAGCCCCTTGATGAAGGCTGGATTTACACCAGTAACCTACAAGTGAAAGGCTCGGCGTTGTCTTCTCAATCCTTTGATCTCCACCCCCCCCCCCGTCCCCCCCCCCCGTCCCCCCCCCGTCCCCTGGCAGCTGTGCTGACTGTCTTCAATCCATCCTGCCTGGGCTGCAGCTTTGATCAGTCACAAACTCTGTTTTGGTTATTAGCTGTTTACTGCAGGAAAAAGGGATGCCCAAAAAGAGCAATGGAGATGTGTGGGTTGGAAGCAGACCTCGTGGCTAACAAGACATCTAAGAAGTCAGTGTGAGCCAGCCCCATTGCATCTGCTAACTCCTGACCCACACAGGACTATGGGGCTCAGCCCCCTCCAGAGGAGACCAGCTCTGCCCTGCCATGTGGAGCTATTTGGGAGCCTCCCTGGAGCTGGACTGGAGATGAGAGCAAAAGGATTATCTCTTGAATTAGATTATTTAGATTGGAGCTTTAATCTCTGACTCTGCCTGCACAAGAAAATAGTAAAACTCCCTGGGATTATTTGGGGTTTGTTGTGCAAGTAAAGCCAAGCTTGCAGCAAAAGCTGCTGCTGGAAGGAGGGGCAGAAAAATGCTTTGGAGAAGCACCCTGTCTGACCTGTTCACTGTATCGTGGTGAGACCTGGCAGAAAAGAGCTACAGATAACTTGGCAGAGACCCAGCTCTCCTCGGATGTGGCTCCAGGACTGTGTCTACACTGACACTAAGGTGTCCTGCAGGCACCCTTCCCTAGCACCATTGTCCCTGCAGTTGTGGGGAAGACACAGGCAGCTCTGCCATGGTACAAAGGCAGGGACCTGCCTAAGTGAAAATGGCAGCAGTTTGCAGAGAACATCCCCAGCCACCACGCTGCTGCGCAGGGAATCAGCGCAGCCTCCAGAAACGGGCTTACAGTTTTAAATAAATTAAAACCGTGTCCTGCCATCTGCCTCTGTGGGCAAAGGATGTGGCTGCTCAGTGCAGGACCCGGGAACAAGTGGGCAGAAGCAACCTCCATGCCCACTGCCACCGTCTGTCGGGCTGTGCATGCTGGCTGCTGCACAAGACGTGCCCCGAGGGTCACTGGTCCCTGCGAACAGGGGCACACTGCTGCATACAGGCACGCAGCACAGCTCTCCTCTTCCTCTGCACACACACTGACCTCTTCCTCTGCACACACACTGTCCTCTTCCTCTGCACACACACACATGCTTTCCCCTCAACGGGCTCCGCTGTCAGGGAAGCAGATTGGTGCACCAACAAACACTCCCTATGGCAGACACGAGCCTGCACAGGTCTCGCCCTCCCCAGTATCATCCTGAGTACATCTATAACTTAGCAGCTCTCTGGACTCTGCTCAGTTTATCACCCTCATCTCCTGAGCACTGTGCAGCCCAGCTGCTGTACCAGTCAATATGGAGAGCTGTAAATATCCATTTTCCAATTTCTTGGCTCACACCCGCATTTCTAAGGCTGGATCAGCTCCATAGATACTCACACATAGTTTGCATACTCCCACTTGCAAACAAACTCTACTGCTGCACTCCCTGGTACCTATCTGCACTCCCTGCTTCTACAGGCACACACACAAACCCTTCCCAGTGTACACGCCTGTGCAAACATGACCACACACACACACACACACACACACAAAGATAAGGAGAAATGTGCTTGTTCTGTTGCTGGGATATCAGCCATCGCTGCAGCTGTGCTGGTTGGCACAGCAACAGGAAAGGGGAAGAGAAAAATCCTGCTGTGGGACATGGAGAATTCTGGACCCTGAGAATTTGAAAGGGAACCTCTGGGAAGTGAAAGATTTGAGATGGAGGAAGCAGGAGGATATTGGTCCCTAACCTCCCAGCTGGAGCAAGGGGGCAACTGGGAGGAAAACAGCTCCCAGTCACAGTGAGAAACATGCAGCTATGATGAAGTCCTATGAAGCCGAGCAGAAATTAGCCCTGGCTACTTGTGACTGAGTCTCTGCACAGAGAAAGGGGACAATTGTCAGTCTGGCAGAGTAGGGGGGGGAGATTGGGAGACTGGGAGCATCTTGGGGAAAGGAGGATGAGCATCTGATGCGTCTGGAAGCAGCTGGCAGGGCCTGGAGCCTGCTGCTGTCACCACTGCAGACACACGCAGCATTTCTGAGTGTGAACGAGCTGGAGAGCAGGGCACTGCCACCCAGGGCTCCTGGCCAGTGCCCAGCACCAGCAGTGTGACAGCTCAGCTCCCACAGCACAGCCCCCGCTGTGCATACACCCAGTTGGGACAGAAGTGGTCTGAGAAGGGGGGCGGTTTGTGATTGCTGCCTATCCCTGTCCCACCCAGCTCCCCTCCATGCCCTTTCTCCCACTGCTCCTTGCCAGGACACCGCAGGGCCTCTCACCTGCCGCCTTGCAAGCTGTGGGGTGCAGAGGTGGGGACGCTCCACACCACCCTCAGCAAGAAGCACCTCTAGCCCCCTTCACTGTGAGGCCAGCAGGAGGGAGGGCAGAGCCCTGCTGCAGGCTTAATGGCCAGCAGTGACTCCCCTCCCCGCAGCAAGGACTTGCCTCTGGACCCCGCTGCATCTGCCCCAGCCCTTTCTCCCCAGCCCAGCCACTGCCTCTCACAGGAACATCCAGGCTCCACATCATTTCAGCGTGCATATTTATCGCTTTCCCCCCACAAGACATGTATTTGAATTTACTCTTGGTAAACATAACCACAGGAGATGCAAATATGTGCTGGGGAAGCATAAATAACTCCACACAGAGAGACACACACACAGACAGCAAACACAGACACGGTTCACCAAGGAAAACCAAGAAGTGCAGAGCACGCCCTGAGGCTGCCACCAGTCCCAATGGCTTTGCTCTCATCCACCTAGCCAAGAGGCTTTTTCCTGCTCTTGCTTTGCAGCAGCTGGTGGGAGAATAAAGCTGGGGAGGAGGAGTCTAAAGTTGCAAGTATGCCATGAAAGCATCGTGGCAAGTCCTGGCTCTGCAGTTATCCTGCAATCGTCTCCAAGGAATGGTTCCAGTTGTAGGAAGTTGCAAGTCTTTCACAGTGTGAAAGGGTGGAGGGGCATGGGGACCACCATGAGGGAGGAGCAGCAGGTCTTCTTGCAATGTCCCAGTTACAGCCAGCCGATAAACCTTCATGTGGGAACATCGGGGCTAGATGCTCCATCTAGGTCCTCTTCTGCCCTCTCTAAGGTGCTGATTCTTCTTTAGCTGAGAATTATCTTCAGCGGGACATCATGCGAACAAACTCTGCAACCAACAAGGAAAGACAGGCCTGAAGCAGAAGGCAGCCATGGCGCCCAGCACAGCTCTTACTCCCTGGAGGCAGCATGCAGCCCAGGTGAAACCGGGAGGCCAGGTGCTGCCAGCAGGTCTGTGCCACCCCATGACTGGCCCTGGAAAGCCCACACGAAATGGCTTTAATCCTTGCATTGAATACAGTGATAGGATCCCACTAGCAGGGCAGTTCATTGCCTCAGGCTCCTTCCCAGCCAGTGGACGGGCTTGTTTGCACAAGCATCTCCTCAGAATCACAGAATCACAAGGTTGGAAAAGACCTTTCAGATCATTGAGTCCAACCGTTCCTGTCCTAAGCTAAACCATATCCCTGAGCACCTCATCTACCCATTTTTAAAACACATCCAGGGAAGGTGACTCAGCCCCTCCCTGGGCAGCCTGTTCCAGCCCTGACAACTCTTTCAGTAAAAAATTTTTCCCTCACATCTGCTCTGACCCTGCCCTGGGGCAGCTTGAGGCCATTGCCCCTTGTCCCATCTCCTGTTCCCTGGCTGAAGAGACCATCACCCACCTCTCAGCACCCTCCTGTCAGGTAGTTGTAGGTGGTGATAAGGTCTCCCCTCAGCCTCCTCTTCTCCAGGCTGAACACCCCCAGCTCCCTCAGCTGCTCCTCAGATGATCTGCCCTCCTCATGAGACACTACAGCAAGTGTCGTGTCCCTTCACTGAACCTTCATTTATTGTCTTGGGAACACAGTATGACTTCTCAGTAGGACTGCCACTTCACAGAGACACCAGTGTGGGAAAGCACTCGTGTTTTGGTAGGTACCAGCATTCATTTTTGTAGAGAAACATTTACTTTGATGAACTTCTTGTTTTTAAAGATACGGCTTAAGGATACCCAGGATCTCTCTCTTCACCACCCTGCAGCTTGTGAAGTCAATTATGATTGTTCAAATTGAGTATAAATGCCATCAAATAAAAATGTGTTTTCGTTCTGCAGTTGAATTGCCAAGGAACTAATAACTCTGCGAAGAGAAGGGCAGTGGAAATTACCCCCTTGACTTCTTTTCCATTGACAGAGCTGTCCTTTGACAACTAAAGCAGTAACTCACAGAGAAAATGATACTGGGACAGCATTTCATGTATTTTAGCTGTCTAACATAATTTAGCTGTGGGAAACAAGGAGAGCTACTGTCATGCAATCAGCCAGCACATCAGAACAACTGCAGCTACCAGATACTTTCTAGGGAGACACTTCTAGTTTTTCAGCATTTTCAAAGCCCTCAGAAGCTTCAGTAATCCTGAGGACTGAGACTCCTCGTCATGTAGGGGACCCAGGAATGCCTCTGAGCCAAAAAAATTATGTCCTTTTTATTTTAATGCCATGGTTCCTGCCCTTCACCCTTACTGCAAAGGGATGTCTGGATTTGCATTAGGAAAACAAGCAGTCTGCTGTGCTCTCACACCTTCCAGCTCTTCTGTCTGCTTAGCTGTCTGATACCAACTGCTTCCCTTGCTGGAAACCTCAAGCTCTATTAATATTACTCCTGCCATGGCTAATGGCTAGGGTAGCAGCCTAAACCACTCCTATTTCTCCAAGTCCTTCTGGCATGAAAAGTGTAAGAAGAAATGAATTCTCTCTCAGATTTAATGTGACACCTCTAGATCAGGTATCTGCAGCCCTAGTGAGCACGTCTGGCACATGACCACCTTCTGGCATAAAGGCACAGAAACAAGTCTCTGTAAACCCAGGTACCAAGGTGAGCCAGAGGAAATGGAAGAAGGGAAGGTGCAGTGCACCCTCCAAACCAGTCTGGCCTCCTCACAGCTCTTGCAAGAGATTTAATCAAAAGGCAAATGCTGCATAAAAAGAAGGTTGACCAGAATCTGCTTCCCTGTGACAGGGTGTGTCTCTCACCACGCTAGAGTTCTGGAGGCAGACCCAACTGAAACTGAGACGCAGTGAGAGATGATACACACCAATGAACACTTCAGCTGAGGAATTTCCTGTGTGGGCCAATATTCTCCATTTTCTTCAGCTGACCAGGAAAACTGACGTGCCTTGTTTGCTTTTGATACCTGGGTCCTGAGGTTGCAAATTTCCCCTTCAGCTTCCTCCTGAGTCTGAACCTGAGAGAAACTCTGTTCCTCTGAGCTGAAACTCTGACTCACACCAGAGCAGATGGACAGGGAGCGTTCATCCTTTCTCACCTTCAAAATCAACTCGCCCATCTCCGTTCAGATCCACATCCCGGATGATCTCTTCAATATCCCGATGTCCCACCTGCTGCCCTAAAAGCTTCTTCATGGCTTCTCGCAGCTCACTGGTGCTGATCTCCCCATCACCATTCGTGTCAAACTGCAAGTACATGAAAAACACCAGCAAGGGAAATAGAGTTAATGGAAACCTATCTTGCTCTGGGTAGGATTTTGTATTGTCCTGCTCCTGAGAGCCCTGTTTTTCCTGCATTCCTTCTGTGTCCCTCCTTTTCTTCCTTTGGGTGCCTGTTGGATCCAGTCTGTCTTTTCTCCTCAGAAACCCCTGTCTGCACCAGCTTTCCTCTTCCTTGCCTCAAGGGTTCCCTTACCTTAGTGACTTTCTCTGCTCCTCCCCTGTTTCATGCCTGGCTTGGCTCTTTCTGTGTCTTCCTCTGTGCTGCTCTGTCCCCCAGTGGGTCTTCTCTCTCCTGTTCCTCACCTCTCTTGGGGGGGCACACGGTAGGGAGCACTCACCTCTCTGAAGGCATCGCGGAGCTCTTTCACACCAATCATGTCTGCAGTTTCTGCCAGCAGCTTCGGCCCCATCAGCTCAACAAAATCTTCAAAATCCACATGGCCACCCACTTGGGACAAGAAGAAAGACCAGGTGTAAGAACCCCATGCATTACCCAAGCCCAGCATTCACTTTGCACTTCTGTGTGCCCTGGAGAGGGCTGGTTCTCCAGGAAGCAAAGCACAGAAGGTGTGGGACAGCAGAAGGAAGAGCAGAGGCAGTTTCACACTGTCTTTGTATTTTCTGGACTGCAGGCTAGGTGCAATGAGCCCAAGCTATTCCATCCCAGGCTGCCATGGCCTGTCACATCCTTACGGCATCACATTCAGGTATTAGAGGCTTGATCATTGCAGTGCTTACAGCAGCCCTCTGCTGCCTGTGCCAAAGGGAACAGCAAGGGCACAGCGTGATGCCCCTGTGCAGCCTGGGCAGTGCCCTGCAGCAGTGCTGGAGCCTTGCTCCATAGCAGGGGCTAACGTACGCCCAACTGTTTAGTCACTGTGTTAGTCCTTGTCTGTCCCCCATCCAAAAGCTGGTAATAACACTCTCAGGTCCCAAAGCACTTGTGTGCCAGGGTTATCAGCTGCTTTTGAGTGTGACTGGTTGTGTATGTCACAGCTGGTTTCCCTCCCCAGACCAAGTAACTTGGACTTTTGACATCATCATGCACCAGAAATAGCATGCACTAAATATCCTTCTTCCCACCTGGCTGAGGGTAATACACTGCACTGCCACAGGCAAGAGGTGACAAAACCCAGTGCAACACAAGGGGCAAAAGCACAGCTTTGGTGAATCAGGTGTGTTTTGTCACATTTTTCCATGACTGCAGCAGATGCCCCCATCTGACACTGCCAGCACGGCTCACTCACAGCCCATCCCCAGGCACACCACAGAGCTAACAGCCCACCCCTCACCCACCCTGACCAAAGCACCTCCATCTTCCCAGGCTCTTTCTTCAGTCTGACACCAGCTTCAATATGACACTGATGTCTATCTGCCCCCATCAAGGGCAGTTTTATACCTGACAGCGTAAGCATGAAGGACAGCACTTCCACACACTGTTCCCATACAGCACAGCCCCTTTGTCTGAAGCAAAGGCATCAACAGCTAGGGACCACAAACAAACAGATGATGGGGAGCAAAAATGAGAACCAAAGAAAGAGGGGAGAAAAAAAATCAAAGGAAAAGAGACAGCAGGAGCCTGGGAGAGCCCGAGATGGTGATGCAGGGCACAGCAGCAACAGGGAGGTACAGTGAGGTGGGTGTTACTCACGGTTCATGTTGATCTGCTGGGAGAGCTCTATTAGCTCCATCTCAGTAGGCATATAGCCCATGGTTCGCATGCAGTTCCCCAGGTCCCTGCAGTTAATAAACCCATCCTTGTCTTTATCAAACTCCTTAAAGGCTTCTCTTAATTCTGTGGGAGTGGATCCAAAAAAAGAACAACATTGTCAGTGACAGCTTGAAATACCTTTTCCAAGAAACCTCCCCAGAATCAGCAGCACTTTATGAGGCCAGTTTCCCTAAGGTACTCTGCATTTTCCCAGCAGATCTCTCTGCAAAGAGGCAACAACTGGAGCAACGTTAAGCTGCTGACCTATACCTTACAGGAAAGCTCCCTTGGACCACAAATGCCATGAACTGATCCTTCCTGAACTGCTCTCTCTAAAGAAACTGGAAGCAGCAGGTTTTCCCAAGTTTGACCCCTGGACTCTATCATATAGTGCTCACTGTAGGAATCAGCAGGCAAAACAGCTTCCCCAGAGCCAAACTCTACAACACTTTCTGTGGGAGCTGGGGTGGAAACAGTTCCCTGACAGCTAACATCCCATTACTTTACTTATCCTCCCACCCTGAAGAAGCTGGAGTGAATGCAAACTCCTTCCCAGTCAGCACTTTTGCAGTTTGACACATTCTTTTTGCTGAGGTTGCCAGGAATTATTCCAGTAATCATCTCCCTTGATTTGCCCCAAATTATTTTATCCCATGTTGTGGTTTTGCCCCAGCTGAGAGCCAGACAGCACACAGGGGCCAACCTGGAAGGACCAGCCAGTGGGTTTTCCCTGAGCAGGGAGAAAGGTGACACAGAAGGAGCAACAAACTTTACCTTCAATTTCTTCCGGACGCAGTTCTCTATCCTGCAAAAAGAGAACATTCCATGTTAAAGCTTGCCACCAGCATAGTGTCAGAATAGCACTTGTTGGTGCAAACAGTTCTGGGACAAGCCAGAAAAGTGAGAGAAGAAACAAGAAGGTGATGACATGTTTAATACCGTCACCGAGCAAGGCTTCCCAGCTCTCCTCCCCAGCAGGGTGGGTGTTAGCCTGCACACTTCCCTGTGGAAGCCCCTCTCCATCTCATCTGCTGGACAGGAGGATGACAGGAACTCCCCCCAAAACAGAAGAGACCTGGGCCAGCACAGCAATACATGTGGCCTCCCCACCTGACGGTACTATGAGCATCTTCATGAGGCTCCTACATCATCCCCCAGCATGAAGCGCTGGAGTGGAGCCTGGCCCTGCAGCAGTTATGATCTCCTCTAGAGCACTGATTCTATGTCCTACAGCAGCTCCCACTGACACAGCCAGATCAGCACTGCTGGAAGCAGGCCCTGTAACCAGCAGGTCTGTATCATCGTCTGCTTGGATCGCTGCTTGATCCCTGTCCTTCTGGCAGGATGGGGACAGCCACGAGCTCTTACAGCCAGCGTCCCAGTGCCACCTCCTACAGTCAGTCCCCACAAGAAGGCAGGAACTTCTCCCTTCCCCCGAGCCTCAACTCCATAGTACAAGCATTTTGAAACCAGGGATGAAGGCAGACACACAACATATACATCATCAAGGTCATCTACAAACAAAACAGGACAAGGATTCACCATGTTCAGGAAACACTGCAACTTCAAACATCCAATTTGAATTTCTTGGAAGAAGGGGGAGGATATAAAAGAGTATAGGAAAATTCCAACACTGCACCAGGAAGAAGAGATGAGCATGGAAATGCACTGCTTTCTGGTTTAAATGCCCTTTCTAATTCCTCTCATGGCTCCCAGGCAAATCCAAAACATCTGAGAATTTGGAAACACAGAAACGTGATCTCTTTTGTCGTCTCACTCTTGGCTTTTCCCCTCAACCGTGGGGAGTTTCTCCTTGCCTTCCAGGTGTCCTCCCATCTCACCACACATCCCTGGAGATGGTGCCCTTGATCAGATGGAGAAGGATGATCCTTTGCTATTTAACCACAGGCTCCTCTGGAAACTCTAACAGCAGCTGCTCAGAGTGCGCAGCAAACTAGGACACACACTGGTTTACGTCTGTGAAAAAGTGGGCTGTGCCAGAGAAACGACCAGCTTGCCACTCATAACCTTCCCAGAGGCATCTCTGTGCTGGATGGAACTGTCGGAGCGCGCTGGCTCGGCCATTTCATCCTTCACAGACCTGGTATTTTCAAACATGTCATCCCATTTGTTCTGCTTTCATCAACACCAAGTAATAAAACAATTCAAACTCCTGAGGCCGGATGCAGGAGGAATTATTGCCCTCCTGCCTTAGATAAACAGCAGGTGAAAACCACCCGTGATCAGTACCAACACCTTGTAAACCCCATCCCAGAGTTCACAAACATTAATCCCTGGAGGCAATGCTGTGTGCCCGCAGCCGGAGCGGTGGCGGATGCAGGGGTATGGTTACCACCGCCGCGGTGCAAAGGGTGCTGTGACTCAGCCGCAGTAACTGCTGTCTTGTGAGAGTGGCTGGGGTAGCACCCAGGCCTTCTTCCAGCACAGTCATCACAAGACCATCCTCCTCCTTGCTCGCTGAAGACCATGCTGCAATCGACATGAGCGACACGTGTCAGAAATGGGGGCTTCAGCTCTGGCTCTAATTTCGCACACCAAGGCATTTGCGTTTGCAGGGCTCTGAGCATCTCTTTTGCACATGCAGATTCTTACCATCAAAGAGCCACAGACTGCGAATGCAAAAGGAGGGGGAGGGTTTACGTCCCTCCAAAAATCTGACTCAAGCAGTAACTAACGTCATGAAGAGGTTTTCTGTTTTAAATTTGAAAGAAGATCCCCTAAAATGATAAGGGAGGAAAACTGCTTGGGAAGAAACTGGCTGAATCACTCTAAAGCTTTTGGAGAGCATATGGAAAGAGGAATAAAGCTGTTCAGAGAGTTTAGATCCTAGATATGAGCAGAGGTGACCCCCAGGGAGTCCATTATACATAACAGACTTACCCTCATTTATTTCTGTTCTACACACAATAAATCCTGTTGGTCTACAGAGTCGGTAAAACTAAAGCTGTTTATCAGATGCACTTACTCTACTCCAGGGTAGTTAGAGACATCACTAATCCTATTTTGGAAACTTCTTACGGTGCTGTGAGTGTCCAGAGCCTAAACAGGATGGACACCTGTCCAGCTGCGAGCCTTCTTCTAGGGAGCTGGACCTACCTCCTGTGTCAGGTAGCTCTGTGCACATGTGCTTGAGTGAGAATATAATGGTTTGTGTTTTAGTGAACTGGCCCAAGGAATATGTGATCACTTAGTGGCTGAAGGGTAGGAAGAACAATTGGGTCAGTAACAACAAATAACGATGCTTTTCTGGGTTGTTGGTTGGGGAGGTTTCAAAGATGATGATCTAGGTGCCTCCTACAGCTGTAGATAACCCTGTTAATGCACAAGAGAGAGGTTTCTTACAGAGGTAAGAAAGCTCTGACTCTCAGGTCACTGGGGTGAGCTTTGTTTCACCAGGAGAACATGGAGTGCACTGGGTGAGTATCTGACAATGACCTATTCGCTCATATGTATGCATGAGAAGTGTGTTATTAATAGATTTGTGTGTATCCTTAAATTCAAGTTATAGTAGGAATCAAGTGTTTATGTGCAAAAATATGGTTTACTTCTTGTAAAGACACAATACTGGGGCACATGTTTCCCTATATTTAACAAGTTCTGGTGTATATATTTGAATTTACATACAAACACCTTTTTTAATATATGTAAATGCATACATTAGATGCATATGAACACAGTTACAAACAGGCATGACTGGGGAGGGACAGCTGTTCTGCTGTTTATCTGTGTTTGTCGGGGTAACAGCATTTGGTGGCCTGGCACCATTTGCAAAATTGAGGACAGACTGCTGTTCTTTGGTTTATTGGGCTGGGATTGCTGCAGTGCCAGCCCGTGTTTGTAGAATATAAGGGGCTGTGTTTGGGTACGTGTGAGGAGGCAGACGTGTGGTGCTCATTTCTGCAGCTACTAGTGTGCTCACTGTGAGCTGACAGGAATGGTTTCAAACACGGGCACCTTGGCAGGACAGCTTGTTCCCATCATGGATGCCCTGATTTGCATTTAAGTGGCTATTTAGGCCTTAAACGCTGATCTGAGCTTCTAGAAATCAGATGTGGGTGTCATGCTGGACTAACAGCTTTGAACACTGAACTCCTCCCGAGTCTATATGATAATGTAAGTCCTGAGGTCCTAAGTGCTTCTCCTGAGTCCACATGTTTATGCCTACTCGAGAGCAGGCCTGTATCTATCTTCTGTAGCTGCATTTTTAGAATCCTCCTTTCTTGGTGTTTATGCACAGGGATCTCTCTGCACATCCTTCTGGATAGACATTTGCCTGTGACTGTGTCTGCACTTGGAGCTGGAGCCGAGATGCTCGAGACCCGGGCCTGGGGGTTACAGAGCAGACAGAGCACACGGGCAGCTCCACATCCCCAGCTCGCACCCACGTGGCTTTGTGCGTGTCTCGCCCGTCTGGGTGTAACTTACGTACAGGCTGCCTGTTTTCTGCGAAGCCCTTCCTCAGGAAGATGCATGCTGGCCCCAGCAGGTTGTGCATGACGGCGCAGTTCTGGGCCAGCACCATGAGCGGACCCTGGTACTCGCAAGCCGACGGCCCCTCTTCGCTCGTCTGGACAGCCTTATAGCACGTCTTCTCCTCATGGCGGATCTTCCCAGCCAACCAGCAGCAAGCAAACAACACAACAGAGGATGTTACCTCCCCGTCTCGCCCAGCCGTTCCTCTGAAGTTTTACTGAACCGCCTCGCAGAGACATTATTGCTAAATTTCCTTCATCTGGTCCACACTGTGTCCCCCCCACCAGTCTGTTAGGATTTGTACAGAAGCAGCAAGTCCAGGAGTTCACTTTCAAAAGCTGACAGAAGTAGAACCAACCAGGAGGATTTCGCTTTGAAATAACATCAAACTCTCAGCACTGCTCACATCTACCCAGACACAGCCCAAAGGGCCGCGCTCCCGCTGCCGGCCCCACAGTTAACGATGCCTTGAATGAGCTGCAAAGGATGAGCACGTCCCAACCTAACACGCCGTGTGCCAGCCTCATGCCCGGGGTGAAGCTGCTGGCATCGCTGTGGCAGCCAGGGCATCCCAGGAGGCCGGGCAGAGCCCACACAGACACTGCGTTAGGCGCCGTGTTACATCTCAACAACACATCACACGCTTTACAGCATTATTAGAAGGCCGTTTACAGCACTGAGTGACTCTGCCACTGCAGGCTCACAGTCCCTGTGCCACTTCTAATTAGTTACATCCTCAGGGGCTCAGGCAGTTACTGCACTGGCCTCTTCTAACCACTGATGGTCCTGGCATGGAGCAGGCACGGGCACAGCATTTTTGTCTGTTTCCATTTGCACATTTTCCGAAGCGCACACGTCCTGCTAAGCTGGGGCTCCAGAACAGAACCCAGCACTGGATTTTATAAGGAGGCACTGCTTTCCTTTTATAGAAATCCATTTCCCTGGCTCTGCAAGAAAACTCTTATCCTGATATTCCCATGCAGCTATAAAAAGCCAGCACAACCCACAGGACCCTTGGTTTTATAGAATAAACATTAATCATACATCAGATTCCTCTTCAGGAATGATTCTACTTTCACAGCCGGTGTTCCCAGGGGTGATCGGAGAAGCTCTGTCAACTGTCATTGTCTCTATTAACCCTTTCCTTAAAGCCTGAGGTGCTTTTTCAGGCTAAAAGACCAGATACACACACACACCCCACTCACTCTTGTCCGAGTCTATTGTATCTGCTTGCTGTGTCTGGCACGTGCTATTATGCTGCACACATGGTTTGTAGTTCGCATTTTTGTACACAGTCTTACACCAATCTGCTCATGTATAATGTCATGTGAATACCAAGCATCAAAACAAAAACAACTGAAAAACTAAGCCATGGAGAAAGAAAATGATGAAGCAGAAAAGCATTTTCTTTGCAGTCATGGGGAAGGAAAAACAAACTCTGTCTCTGATTAAATCTGACACAGAGGACAGTTGTCCTTAAGATCCTGAAAGATGAGCATCCGTCCACAAATGGCATATTACTAACTCAGCTAAATGTCAAGGCATCTGCGTTGAACTGCACAGCTTCATGACATCAGTGCGATGTATTTTCAAAATTATCAGCTTTACTTCCTGGCACATTTTTCAGTTTAATACACCAAATAATATGAATCACCTAAAATAGCCCCCATCAGTGCTGTGTTTCATCCCAGTGAAGCCATGTGAAAGACCGAAGGCCCCCAGCCCCTAATCCTTGTTTGCTGGCCCTTCCAGTCAGTGTAGGTTATTACACAGACAGAATCACAGAATCACAGAATCACAGGGGTTGGAAGGGACCTCGAGAGCCCATCGGGTCCAACCCCCCTGCCAAAGCAGCTCCCCAGCTCATATTGCACAGGTCGGCGTCCAGACGAGTCTGGAATATCTCCAGAGCAGGAGACTCCACACCCCCCTGGGCAGCCTGTCCCAGGGCTCCCTCACCTTCACTGGGGAAAAGTTCCTCCGCATGTTGGTGCAGAGCAGTAACACGGGACGGTCATCCCATTATTTTCCTGTGTGGCTAGAGATTGCCAGTTTGATGAAACAGCTGCTGAGAGCCACCAAGGATCCTGACCAGGCAAACTGATGCAGTGCAGGATGACAAGGTGCACAGGGATCCCTGCCCCAGTCTGTGCTGCAGGCAGGATTCATGGTGTTCAGTGTTCCCTCTGCCAGCAGCCCCCCAGGTTTCTCCTGCAAGTATCCCCACAAGTTTCCTCCACCACATTCCTGCTACATCACAGCAGAGCTGGGACATGGGTATGGGGCAAAGCCACATCAGCCACCCGTACAGGGAAAAGAGCAGCATACATGACAAAGAAAGCACAAGGGCAGGGCCAGGGAGCACAGGCTTTTTCCCTGCCCCTTCTCCAAGCAAAGGACCATTACTCTTCCTGGCTGAGCACAGCCCTTGGCTGTGTCAGACCAGCAGACTGTGGAGAGGGAAGAGACCAGGTTGATTTGGAGATGGCAAAGGGTGGTGAATTGAGGCACCTAGATGCCAAAACTTTCTATTTCTGCCCAGCAGAAGCACAGCAGGATTCACCTCATGTTCCTGCCTGTGTGTCAGAGGGACTTTGCAGAGCAGCAAGCCCAGGAGGGCCTCTTCATCCTGACTGTGGTGCCTCTCGGAGGGAAACGCAGCCCGGCTGGCCGCTGGGATCATGGGGAGCACTGCGACAGTGGAAAGGGATGCTGCCAACAACAGACTGTGGAGACAAAGTCTGAGCATTGCCACTAAAACAGGCAAGGTACCCCCACATCAGCCAGTCCCAGACCAGGCCAGCTGGTGCCTGGGACTCCCAAACTTTGTGTTGAAATGATGTATTCAAGACATCTGTCACCCAAGAGCCGCTGTCACACACGCTGCCCGCAGTCCCTCCTCTTTACCGTTTCAGGAAAATGAGTTTGCCCAAGGTAACATCTGAGAGAAGCCTGGGATCATAAAACAGTCAAGTGAAGCTGTGCAGTGTTAAGACTGATCTGCAGAGTCTCCACTATAATCACGTCTGTCGTGATCAAAAGAACAGCAGAGCCCCAGGACCTGTCAGGATGAGTGCCCAAGGCCTTAATTCATGGCTAGCTGGAGCAACGTCTGAGAGATTCTCTAATTCAGCTTTGCAACTTTCTTTCTTTAGTCCTGCCATCCCAGGCCTTGTAACAAGGCACAAAGTGCATTATTTGAAGCAGCTTTTAGGAATGAAAGCATAAATTACCACAAAGACTGACGACACAGAGCTTGTAAGTTCCTGAATCCATTTTCATTCAAGCAGCCTGGCCACACGTCAGACTTTAATTGCAATCGCCTTGATCATGTTGAGCACAGCTGCAGCCAACTCATTTTACTGCGATTTGGAGGTGACCTAAAAGCAACCAAGTTAGTTTTTCATATGTGGAACATCTGGGTAAACCTCAGCTACTTCTGCTTCTCCAGAAGGTCACCCTGACCTAGGGACTGGTCTGAGTGCTGCCTAACTGCTTGGTGATGAATTCCCTCCTCCTGTATCCCAGCTAACCCACAGCAGGCCCATGCCATTACTGGCTTTGCTTACAGCAGCCAAAATAACAAGCAAACTGTGTTTCTGCACAGCAGAGGCCAATCTCCAGCCAGAAGAAACTCCCTGCTAGGGAGGTCCTCTCGCCAGCAGCTCCCTCTCGAGGAGCCTTCCAGGTGGCAAGGTTTCCTGGCTGGAGCACCCCAATGGCAGTGGCATTTCACTGTCAGCCAGGTCTCCACAGAGGTAGCTCCTCGCTGCCATTACTTTAGGTGCTTAGCATAACTTTTTCATTCAGGAGGAGCGAATTGCCCAGCTTTCTGCTGAGTTATGAGACTGTCAGCAGCGCTAAGCAAGAACTGTGCGACTGACAGGTACACAGTGCTGCCAAACATCCCCAGTCAAACCAGAAATGTTTCTGGGGCACGTCACTCCCATTGCAATCTAGTCCCTAACAGCAGAATCCTTCCTGAATCTAATTTGGCCTGGGATGACCGTAAAACCTCAGCACAGAGCAGACCACAGGCTGAAGCCTGGCAGATACACACAGCAGCTCACAGGTGAGGTCGAACTGAGCCCCAGCATGCAGGCACATGGGCCATGCTGACGTGCAACGCAATGCCCAGCGTGTCCACTCACAAACAGAGGCACAGACAAACAGACCACAGAGAAAAATGTGCTTCTGTACACAAACACATGCCTACAAGACATGTGCATATGCAAGGATGGATATATCTATAACAACACACATGTGCCTACATACAGAGCTCTGTGAGGACACACACATACACACAGAGAGCGCCAGACAAGCAGGGACATGTGTGTGATGCACACAGCTACCCCCCCATACACTCACAGCACATCCTGCACGCCTGCTCATGCACCTCAGGATGTGTATGTGGGGACATAACTGGCCCAGGACACACACACATGCTTCAGACGGGCTCCTGAGGGGTGCATATTCTTACACACCCACAGGAGTACACACAGACACACGCACATGGATGCACATCCCTACAGACTGGGCTCCTGCAGACACCTCTTGCCTGAAGCACATGCACACACACACACACACAAACTCACACCCATACACAGACAGCCAGATGCCCGTACAGAAACAGCGTGCCAGCACACTGCACACTGACAAGCACAACCTTGCACATACCCAGAGGCCGGCTACACACGCACAGGGAGCAGGACACAAGCCTACTCACATGTGTGCACACACAGAGGTTATTTACACACGTGCTGTGGCACCCAGCACCCCAGGCTCTACTGGCTGCACTCACATGAGCAGCTCTTACAAAAAAAGACTGGTGAAGAGAGCTGAACCCTTCGTACACATCTCTGCAGCTCTCCCACCTCCCGCTCCCATCTGCCCCCAACGTCACCCGTCCCAAGGAGCAGGGCTGGAAACGCACAATGCACTTTGATTCAGGGAACATACCTTTTTTGAGAGGTTTCTCAGTGGAGACTTCACACAGTTGCCCATAATATGTTGAGTCTGCCTTTCCGGTGGACTTGGTTATAAAGGAACTGAAGCAATTGATCCCATTAAAGGTATTCCTTGGGAGCAAAGCAAGAAAGGCAGTGCCAGGCAAATCCAAACAGCTACTGGCTGCTGGGGCTTCCCTCCTCAGGGAGCTTTTTCTCTCTCTGCCTCTCTCTCTCCGTGTTTTTACTTTATGTTCACTTTCTTGAAGAGATGAAGCAGGAAGGAGAGGGAGGGGAGAGAAACAGACAGAAAGAGAGGGAGAGAGAGGGAGAGAGAGAGTGAGAAGGGAGAGAGAGAGGGAGGCGGATGTATAATCTACATCAGATTAATGTTCAAATCCCTCCCACCCCCCTCAATCTGCAGGCAAGATTGTTTCACTCATGGGAGAGGGCTGATTCAGGGAGAATTAAAACAGAGAGGCACTGCAAGAAGTGATTTCGGTGATGAGTTCAGTGAATCCAGCTAGTTTGGGTCCACACAACCTCTGAACATCACATCCCTACCCACCCCCCTTCTAACTCCTCTCAGGTTTTCAATCACCAGAGAGCTAGGCTGGCCAGAAGGCAATCCACTTAGGGGCTTGGAGCAGAGTCCAGAGCTCATTTCGGAGTAAAAAATGGACCATTTATCTGGGTGGGACCTGTTTCAGCTTATAAATACCAGCAGACCTAGAAGTCCCTCATTCTTTTCCTGCCACAGTGGAAGCAAGCTTGACAGCAGCAGCCCAGGGACCCTACAACACTCTCAGCCCCAGGATAGTAATTTTTAACCACAAGAGAGAGACTTTGAGCCAGTCAGCAGTAAAGTTTTTCCAGCATTCTGTAAGTAGAAATCAACTGGCAGCTTACCCACACAAAGTCTGCCAAAGATGGGCTCACACCTGAGTCCTGAATCTGAACAGCCCCAGGCTAGAAAATGTGAAGCAGAGAATTTGGAGGTCAGGTCCATCCATTCCACTACTGGGCAGCCAAATCCTGGAATAAATAAGGGGCTCCTACACCTAGGCCTGTTGTGATAACAGAATAATCTGTGAAAGAAAAGGGAAGAGTCTTCAACACACCTCCCTCTGATCCCAGGCTGAACATAAGAGCATTCAGTCTAAAAAACAGAAAAACCTCACCATTGCACCCAGGCAATAAGATCTGAACAGGACAGCGAATCCACCCTTAGCTGTGAAGCCACCATGGCTGCAGCTAAGCACTGCTAAGAAGCCATGGTGTGAAGAGCTACCTCCTTCAAGAACTGTGAAGACCAAGATGACACTAGTCCTACACCCTATCTATGCAGTAGGCTGGCTGGATGCTCAGCTGAATGGTTTCACAACTTTATTTGTGAGTGTGGTTCTACACAAAAGGCTCCACAAAGACCTAACCCATGGGGTGAGCACTTGCACCACAGGGTTTTTTGTGCAGGAGCCAAGGACTCACTCTCCTGGCAGCTCTAGGGCTGTAGGACAGAGAAAGATGAACTATCAATGTCACAACAAAGCAGAGATTTCTCTGCTTTCACACTGACAGTGCTGTGGGAAATAAAGTAAGATGAATCAACAGTTGCTTTAGAGCTTAGAGGCTTTTTCCAGCAGAGGAGATAAGGTCAGGAGTCCAACTATGACAAGAATCAACAGCTTCTCCAGTTCCAGTTGCAGCCAGAAGCGCATGACCATGTGGGATAGTGTATCTTGCTCTTCCCTGTACTAAATCCTGCCCAAGATCAAAGTTGGTGGAACAGTCTCCCATCAGATGCCCTCAATGCTTTCTTCACTGCATAGCCTGGGAGGAGCTATACAGAGGTCATCCACAGGACCTCCAAAGCAAGAAGCTGTGGTACCAGATACTAGAAGACACCCCTTGAACCCAGGGCAGACTGAGACAGGGACAGGAGGGATGAGGAAGCTCTGGTCTGGAAGATCTCCATAGCAGAGCCCACCCATGGTGGTCTGGAAAGTGAAACTGTTCCTGAGCTGGGTCTGTCTCCTGCTGTCCCAGTTGAGGACTCATGTCTCTGGGAAGAGATACAGTCACTCCCTGGGGGCTGTGCCAGCCCCGGCTCTTGCAGCAGGGAACTTGGCAGGAGGATGCTCCTCACAAGGCTGCCATCTTTAGCTCTGTTTCTCTTCCCCCTCCTAGAGCAGCTAATGAGAGGTTGATCTACCCTCGGCCGAAGTGCCGGTCATTAATAATGTCCTCTGGCAGCTGGAGCCATTCCCCAGGCTCCTTGTTTATCGACGAAGTGCTTGTCTCCCTTGAGCAGGAGCTGCCACACAGCGAGCAAGGCGCCCGGGCTCTTACCCGAGACAAACGACTCCAATTCCAGAGCAGAGAGGAGAGAATCGCCTCCCTGCTGCTAATGAATCTCCCCTGACAGGCAGCACAGAGGCCAGGCACACCCTCCAATTCCAAAGTGCCGATCTCCTGCATCCTCCCAGAGAGAGGGAACATAGCAAGGGATGCGACTCTGGCCAGCAGAATCCATCATAGCCCCCCAGCTGCACAGGGCAGCCTTGGAAGTCAGGCATGTGCGTGCCTTATGGGGCTCTAAGAGCCTCTCAACAAAAGCTGAGGTGGCCATCCTCTAAATATCAGCTTGTACCAGAGCACTGGGAGCCATCCCCACGGCACACTGCTGCCTTTGTGGCTGGAGGCAGCTGCAGGAAACGTGCAGGACTGAGTGAGAGGGCTGAGACCTGCTGCTGGGCTTGGCAGGGAGTCCCCAATCCAAGAAGGGAAGAAGTGATGGGAGCTTGCTTGCTTGCACTGGGTCTGCAGCATAACCACAGTCCTTTGACTCTGCAAGAACCCTGGCAGAGCTGCAAGGGGCCCAAGAGACGCAATCGTAACCAATTTTCTTATCTCCTTATTTACCCTGAATCTCTTAAGTGCAACTAGGCAGCACATCACAATCTAGCAGACAGACCCTGCTGACCCCTGCGGAGGAAAATCACTCTCTACACTGGGATCTCGCTCCCATCACCACCCCAGGCAGCTCAGAGATAGGCAGGAAAGCGGAGCTGGCAGCAAGGTCATTAGAAGATTAGGTTAGAAGGAACATATTTTCTCCCTTCCTCCAACTGAGGCTGCTGTAAGAGAACAGGATGCTGAGAATAAGTGTGTCAAAAACATTTGTGTGTAGGTGCTGATCTGTGGGTATGCCTATATCTGGGGTAGTCAGTGTGCGTGTGGGAGGGCTGCACATGCATGTATACTGGTTTTCCCACACTGTTCTTTGTGGCAATCACACTGTTCTTTTAAGGTCTAGGGCTCTCTTGTAAACTTTCTAAAAATCAGTAGGAACTTTGTGAACTGCTGGTCTTGCCTATGTGTCCACATCCCCTGCTCTCCCCTGAGGTCCAAGGTGGAGAGCAGAGCCCTCAGCAGAAGTGGTTTGGCACACTGACTGACCTGAGCAGAGTGGGGAGGAGGCTGGGAGCCTTGGCATTGCACAGGGCACGATTTACTGCTTTAATGTATTTGGACTCATTACAAAGCAGCAGCACTGTGCTTCAGGCTGGCACCTTTGGCAGAAATGCTCCTTCCTTAGGAAGGTGTTGGATCCCACCATAGCTAATCACTTGGTAGCTGCCAGAAACTTCATCCAGTGACAGCAAATACCCAACAGCCACAACAGAAAGAACAAAAGTCAATCCTAAACTTGGGATTGCTTGTCAGACTGTAGCTTTCCTTGGCAAAAATTTCCAGTGAAGGATGGATTTGTACTGGAAGATTGTTCAGAAGTCAGGCCTGACTCAGTGCACGATGCTTCACTTGCTGGGACATTGTTGAGTGGTTCTCAACACAAGACAAACACTGCCCAAGGGCAGAGTCAGCATGGAGGGAGGTTACTTGCTGAGGGGAGTATATAGTAAAGCAGGGAAAACTTAGTCCTAGCATCTTTTCATTGAAATCCAGAGTTTTATCTAGGAGCCCAGTCCATTGTGTGCTTTAAAATGCACCACCTTACTTCATTTATCTTGGCAGGGTAAGAATTTTTCCTCTATTTTTTCCTATCAGAGTGGAGAGAGCACATATTGATTAGCAGCTCTGAAACCTGCCCCCTCCCACCCTTTAGCTGGGGGCTATACATCTGTATTTTACAAGAATCAACCCAGCCTTGTTTACTGGATGACCTCAGGTGGGCCTCAGCGTTTGGAATTGTTCACATCCTCCCGCTGCCAGTGCTGTCAAGGGCCCCGTTTCACAGCTCCCAACTGCTGGAACGTGCTCTGGCACTCTGAACTTCTGCAACTGGCTTCCCTCTCTCCTTCTGTCTGCATCAAGCTCCCCAGCGCTTCTGCTGCTCATCGAGTTGTGTCTTCTGACCTCAGATGAACCTTGGATAGTTCCATATTCCAGTCAGACAAGTACAGGTCCATCTCAAGAGGGGGAACCAGCAGGTATTGGTGGATGCAGTCCAGATCCTTGTCTAGGGAGAGGAACATTTCTGCAGAGAGTTTGGGAACTTTCTTTGCTGTCAGCTGTTCCAGGAGGAAAGTGTTGCTGACTCATGCTGTGCATCATATTCTCCTCCATTAGAGCAATTGGATCATATTCAATCACAAACAACAGAAAGGTTATTAAAAAGACCAAGGATATTTTCCATCCCTCTGAAGGTAACACAGCCCGGACTGTCAAGTTGTGTTTAGAACAGCTTTGCCTGTAATTAGCTAGCTTTATTCCACATTAGATGAAAAGAGATGGGAACGTGTCATCTCCTGACACCTTCCATGCAGATCTGGTCCTCGTATTTTGCACTAGCCCAACTTCCAAGTCCCTGCACAGGAGATGTGTTGGCCAGAGCACAATGTGTTATGGTTATTTTCTGCTTTCAAGATCATCAATGGGCTACAAAAAGACATGTACAAGCTTGACAGCTCAGAAGCTGCTGTGACAATTTGCCACGTATATGCAGTACAAAGATTGTTTCAAACAAACCTTACGTGGTCCCTTCTCCTTGCTCAGGAGCATGAGAGCTGTGAATCACTCTGCCCATCTGGGATTACTGCAAAAGCAGCTAGCTCAGCCCTGGCTCCCTCACCTCTTTCAAAATAAAAGGGACAAGGGGTCAGTGTTTGGCCAGCACACTGAGGTGTGACTGATTATGAGATGAGCAGAGAGGCCTGGGAGCCACCACCAACCAAATCCTCCAAACAGCAGCGCTACACGAGATGTGCCACCACAAACCCGACACCTGCCTCGCTTCTATTTTGAGTAAGGACCTGACAGCACCCTTAGAAGGCTCAAAGTGGCCATCCCAGTATGAGATCTCTGGCTGTACCTCGACACAGCTGGTCAGAATCTACCTAAACCCTTTCTGCATCATTTCAGCAGGGGGGTTGCTGGTGGTTTTCTGCTTCCTGCCTTCAGCCGTTGTGACATGATGCCTCACAATGTTACACGGTTGCCTGTTTCCTTCCAAGAGCAGAGAATGTATTTCATCTGTGTGGGATGAGGCAATGCTATATATTCTTTCCAAAGATGGTTGCAAGGTGCAAAGTACTCTAGGGGAGGAAGGGGTGGAAGAAATATTGGAATATTGCTAATGACTTAATTCACAGACAGTCCTGAGTTCATGGGCTCACACTGGTGCAGAAAGCTACTAAAAAACTAACTATGACCACGGCAGCTAGGGCAGCAGCTAGCCTTTATTTCCAAGTGGGACATCTGGTTGAAACCAGAGGATTACTGCAGTTCATGGGCACTGCCGTGGCACTCTGAGGTCATGGGAATGTCAGAGAGTTATTGACAGGGAGCCCAAAGTTAGCCAGGTGTCTTTTACTGGATGCACACCACAGAACTGCTTGTTAGGGGAAATCAATACCACTCACGGACTCACCAGGGGAAACCAGTTCCTGAAGCTACAAAGAACCACAGCTAATGCAGCTGACAAACCCGCAGCCCAGCCGCTGCCTCTGAAGCTAAACCCTTCCCTGGCACTTCCTTCAAGACAATATTGCATGAAACAAAACCCAAGACAGTGTAGGTCGATGGCATGCACTGTGGACTAATTAAAATGATTAATTTATTACCAAAAGACTTTCTTATCTCAAAAGATAAGCTGAATCTAACCAGAAGGTTTGTGTATTTCGGTGCATTAGATCAGGCTGCTGTATATTTCATGAACGGAATATTTAATGAATGTTCTTTTAGCTTGGGTTTATTTTGATGTCTTTCCATATCCTTTTAAAACAGATTTGTTTAAAAAGTAAATCGCTGACAAAGATTAATGTTTGCTGGCAGACCCACTGCAGGCAAGAAGCTTATCCATTGCCCCTCAGTGATTCTGTACGTCTGGCTCCCATCCCTCAAGCTCTTTACAAGCAATAAATGCTACAAATTTTTCTCCAAGCTGAGCAAGGGGGGGGGCGAGTGGACGTGCTCAAGTGGAACAATGTTTTTCTGTGTCCCCTGCCCATAGCAAACACGTGAGACGTACCTTGGAAGCTGTGGCGGGTGTCAGCAGGCAGGGGTGCACACGTACGCCCATCGGCTTCGCCCACGGGAACACACACGCGTGTACAGAGGTGGTTGCGTGGACACAGAGGTGGCTTAGCAGAGGCTGCACACACGGCGTGTACGCGAAGGCTCTTCGCATCGGGCTACATGCACGGACACGGGCTGTGGCAACGCATGCAGGGATGGGAGCGCGGAGGCTGACAGAGCCCCGCACGGGTACCTCGAGCCCCGCACGGGTACCTCGAGCCCCGCGAGTGTGCCCTGGCGACCAGCGGGCCGGCCGGCCAGGCTCTCGCCTCACCACGGGGCTACTCTCACCGGGCAGGCCCGGGGACCGGACTGAGACCGAGCCCCGGCGGCCCGGGCAGGCAGGGTGCTCCGCTCGAGGCCGTACCGCGGCGGCCCCGAGGCCCCGGGCAGGAGCCGCGCCGCCCGCAGCAGGGGGCGCCCTGGGGCCGCTGAGCGCCCCGGCCGGGCCGGGCCGGGGGCACCGGGCGGAGCCGCCGCTGTCCCGGCGGAGCCCCGCGGGAGGGGGAGAGAAGGGGCGCGAACCGCCGCCCGCAGCGGCGTTTCCCGGGGAGCACTGGCGGGCCCGGCCGCCCCAGCACCGGGCGGGCACGGCAGCAGCTCGGGGCGTACCTTTGGCTGCAGTAGAGCCCCGCGGCCGCCCTTCCCCCGGCGCGCCCTCTGCGGTCGGAACAAGCCTTCAGAGGGGCCGTAACAAGAGGAGACGAACTCGGGGGACGATACGGTGTTTGTTCGGGTGTTTCCCCTGTAACCTGTGCCGCCCCGCTCCGTACCGGAGAGCTAAGACTGCGCAATGGGACGAGCATCGCTGCGGCGGTTGGTCGTTTTGAGCCAGGGCAGCCTGTTCAACCCCCAGTTACTTAACGCGGTAAAGAAGTAGCTGTTAGAGACTGCCCTCAGTTTGCCCGGAGCCCTGACATGCCACCGCTTCCCCTCCTTACAGCACGGTACAGCACCGCACGCAAGCGCCTGCCAGCCCAGGCCTTTCCCCATCCCACAGCGCTACACTAAAAGTTTCCATTGCTGGCATCACCGCTTCAGCACAGCCCAACGCGCTGCAGCTTCCTTCGCTAATTCACAGGGTCAACTGCAAACTTCCATTACGGAGCCATTAACCACTGTCCCTGGGCTGGCCTGGCCCGGGCTCCCCGGCTCTGCTGGCGCCGCTCCAAGCGTGGTGCTGATGCAGCGACTGCTCTCGGGCAGAACTCCCGATAGAATCAGCTGAAGCCGAAGCCATTGGAGGGAACAGGAGTGTCCAGCAGACTAAGAGACCAGAAGGGTGAGAGGCTGGAGACTGGACACGGTGCTTTTCAACCTGCCCCCATCGCTCCCGGCTGGTTTAGAGGAGAATGTTCATGACAACTGCTTCCAACACAGGCAGCCTGGGGACATATCCTGCCCCCAAAATGGGGCCACTTCTGTCATCCCAGCTTGCTGTAAGGTCAACTGAGACCTATTAAGGTGGACTAAAGCTCCGGGAGTAAAGGAAGATGGAGCAGGACAAGAAAAGGAAAATGATACAGGAAATGCAGAAGGATTCCTTCCCTATTTTAAAGGTAATGTGGACACTGATATTAATTGGGAATGGGAGACAGTGCAGATAGGGAGAGAGGCTTTTAATTCCCTGTACAAATAGAAATACAAAAGCCCCTTTGGCCACAGTGCTAACAGCAGAAGCCTGTAAATATTTAATGATTCCCTACGGCATTGTTTGACCCCTCTGATCCCCATGCTACCAGAGGCAATTGACAGAAAACTGTTGGGGAATCACTTCACTGAAAAATTTAACAGGCAGGCAGGGTGTGAAAGCTAAACGGCTCTGAAAACGGTCAGGTCTCACATGGCAGGATCGCTTGCGAATTAATACTGCATAGCAAAGGCCTGGAAAAAGCTCCTCTTAAAGGTGCCAGCTAGGCCAGTGCTGTGGCACAGGAGGGTTGAAGCGAGGGGAACTGGCAGGTTTCTATGGTGCAGTATCCACATCGCGCTGTGCCGGAGCCTGGTGCCAAGCTGCCGCTGCACCATCGGTGCTGCTGCCTCACCGCTGCTGCCCTGCGAATCCTGCTGCCACCAAACTGGCATCACCATCCCTGCTGCCACCACAGTGCTGTCCCACTCTCTGCTGCTGTTGTCACATTAATAAACCGTCCCGCTGCCAGGCTGCCACCTCCCTGCCATCCCAGCTGCCGACGGATCGCTGATCCTCTGCTGTTAGAGACACACACCTGCTCCATACCGCACTGTTGGGAAACTGTCCTGTAGCCATGCTATAGGCATTATAGGACTGTCATGCTCTGCAGAGGTGATAGCACGCTCCTTTTTGCTCCGTGACACTCCTTCACCAGTTGGCTACTCCAACACTACCCCGCTGCCAGGCCGAAATTATATGAAACACCCTCCCCACACTCCCTTTCCTCGCCACTTTCCCACTTTGCTGCACTATCACACATGCACCCCTTGCCAGCTACACCCACGAGTCACTGCACTGCTCACACACTGCACCGAGCTACCGCCGCTGCAGAGCCGCTTTAAAACACCGCTGTCCCACCGCCGCATGCAGGTATAACCAGGCTGTACTCACTGCACTTCTGTCACCCGCTGAGTCTGTGGTGTTGCCCTCGTGCTAACTTACTGAGTCTGTGGTGTTGCCCTCATGCCAACTTACAGCCGCGCTTCCGGAACTGCAGCACGGTGGTAACACCTCACTCGCTGCCTTCTGGCGCAAGGGGATGGCGCTGTCAGGTCAGCACAGCCCTTTGTAACACACCAGAAGTAACCACTCCTGAACAGCATAGCTCCCGTCTGGAATATTGTATTACTCCATCATTAGACTGTGAAACTCTTCTGTCAGTCCACAACACCCCACAATTATCACACCTGTGCACTGCCAAACTCCTACTGCATGGCACCAGTATCACATCTCCGTTCCACCTCAGGACTGTGTTACCACACCACCGCACTGTCTACGCTGTGCTCTCCAGGCTGCAAGCTAACCTGGTACAAACTCCACAGCAGAGTGCTTTCCTGCAGCTGCCTTGACCATCCAGTGTGCAAACATGTCGTTAGACTAAGATGATGTCCTGGCTGATACCTCGTTACACTGCCCGACATTTGTTAATTTGTGTGCCACTCAATCAGAAAAAAAAAAACCCTAAAAGAGTATTACTGGTTTATTATTTTAGAACATCACTGCACTAATATAGCACGAGCCTAATTAATAAAATATCACTGCATCCTGTATCCTGGCAGTATCTTAGCATTCTCCTGGAGCACACACACCCACAGCGCGCTATATTGCTGTGCTGGTTATATAAACACGACACTTCTGCCTTCACTCTGTCTTTTTTTCTGCACAGCTACAAATCTGTCTCCCTCAGACACAACCCTGTAGTCCTGGGCTGCTCCTTTTTGCTGTTACTGCAACAGTGACATCCTCTGTGAAGTCATCCCTGCAATCTTTTCTGCGTATCTGATCCTATCAGCATGGTGTCTGCATCTGCGGCCACATCACTGCACCACCGTGGAACAACAGGGTGACGTTCCACATCTGGAGAGCTGGGACAAGATATACTGGTGCTGCTGGACCACAGTGCTCTGCTGCTGCAGATGTGCATCACTGTGCTCCTCTCCTTCCATGTACCACAAAATTACTGTTTTAACTGTTTCACAGTGGGCTGTGTGGGCTGGAGAGAAGTTCTTGTATTAAATAAATTATCTGCTGAGCTGTTGCTCTCTTCTAATTACAACATGGAGCAGGCTGGCGTTACAGCACCCGCAGCCTTACACTGCAGTCCCGGACACTTCTGCGCCTGTGACCCTGCCACAGCCCACAGGCAGCAACTTGGGGTCCTGCAGGTTTATGTCCTTGTCTCAAACCATCAGTCACAGCTTTACATGATGCTCAGCATCTGTTTCTTCACTCGCAGAAACAAAATTTCCATCGTTCAGCTCCATGACAGAATTGCCACAGTTCTTATCCTTGGGCCTTTACTCATCCCAGGATTTTGATATCACTACAAAAAGTCTTAACATATCTCTCCCCCTGACCAGCTCTTTGTGTTTCCTACATTACAGTTCCCTTTCGTGCATCCACAAATCCCCTGTACAGCCCTACTACAGCCCACTCCTAAAATCTCCACTAGATGGTCGTTCTCTCATAGTCACCTCAACCACAGCAAGTGAGAGATGGGTACAGGGAGAAAGGGAATTAAATAATATGATGCTGTAAAAGAAAGGTGTTGGTGTTTGTTTATAAGCATTGGTGCAATGTACTCAATGAAGTGATGAGCACTAGAATTGTACCTGTCTCCTCTCTGTATTGAGCAGAACACCATTAAGTTCCACTAAGTTTACGGCTTTCAGAGGTGCCTTATGGCACTGGAATGCAAGCAGCAGAGCTCGTAAAATAAAGATGCCATTCAGGTAAGGATCAAGCTCAAAATCAAAGGGGCTTCTGTGAGTGGGAAAGAGACCCCTTGGCATGGGTCTGTGTGTATTTCTGACACTTTGGGGACATACAACTCCACAGATTTAAAATCTGTTCTCAGCTACATCTTCACTTTCCTTAGAACTACAGCTACAGCACAAGGCAGAGCTGAGCCACAGATTTCAAAGCCTGGTGCTGGAATATTGCTTTTTGTAACCTGATTGAGCACCAAACCGCTCACTGGGCCCTTCCTTATTGCTAGTACAAAATTTTCATCTCGACTTCTGGTACACCATTGGCACAGGGAGGGTAATACCCACTCTGAGTTAAACACAACCGCAACATTCATAAATAGCAGACTGTCAGTGAGGATGCAAAATTGTTGAGGCGAACAGATGTGCTTGGATTTTTCTCTGGAGAAGCCAAGATGAACAGAAGTAGACAACATTTCCTGACACCAGATTAAACAGATACGGGTGTATCACCTCCTTCCACCCAGTTACAAAAATTCTTCTCATTCTCTCTGTAATCTTAATTTCTTAATTTAATTGGGCTCCCTTGCAAAGCCTCCCAAATCTGCTTTAAAGAAAAAAAAACCAAAACAACAAAACAAAACAAAAAAACCCCAAATAAATAAACAAACAAAAAATCCCAATGACAACAAACCCCACAAATCATAATTCTGGTTTAATCGATCACTTCCAGGGCTGGAACTTAGCCGCCCAGGCTACTGGCTTATACCTATAATTGTGCTTCTGGGAGATTGCAGTTACATTAATCTTCCTGGAGATTACATCTCCCAGTAACATCCCTAAATGGCTCTAAAAGAAAATTTCGAGCCAGTCTCCCTCTGCCTTTTCATTTTTAGAGGGTAGCCCGGTTGGGTAATTTCACTACCAGAAGCAGCTAAAAACGACAGCTTTGTACCAAAAGAGCTTGCAAACACCGAAAGCATCTGTTCCATCCTAACATAGTGACTGGGAAGGCTTCAGAATTGGGTCAGGATTTTTTTTGTCGTCCTCCCCACTACCTTCTTCTGACAGCTTCTGCCATCAGAAATGATTCATATGCTGATTGTACAGAAATGTACCATAAGGAGATGTAAACAAATACAGCAAAGCAAGGCGGGGAGCCAGAGAGATGGAATCTAATAAGTAAATACATTTTTTTTTTAAAATTCGCTTCTCTGACTCTCACCCTCAGCAGGCAGAGCCACAACTTCCCCCGGCGACAGGGAAAGCACCGGCACTTCCCCCGCCAGCACCACCGAGAGCGCCCTCCGCAGCGAGCGGGCGACCGGGGGGCTGCGGGCGGCTCCGACCCGCGCCCCCTCCCCGGCGCGGAGCCCTCCTCGGTGCCGGCCCCGCAGCGCCCCGGCGGTGCCGCAGCGCCGGGAGAAGTTCGGCAGGGGCGGCCAGGAAAGCAGTGCATTTACAGCTGCGAGCTGAGCCCGGAGGCGCGGGGGGCTCCGGATCCGGGAGCCGAAGGTCCGTGAGCGGGCGGGAGGAGGGGGCGCGGAGGGCAGGCAGGCAGGGAGCGAGGGAGGGAGGGATGGAGGGGGCGAGAGGCGCCTTGCCTCTTACCTGGCCAAAGACCGAGCTGAGCATGGGGTGCAGCTGGTGGAAGAGGGGGTCCGCTTCCACCGACCGATCGCTGCCGCTGGACTTGGTGGAGTACTTGCTGCTGGATTTGGACAGAGGTGAAGCGCCTTCTGAGAGCTTTAGGGACTCTCTGCTGGACCTCTGCCTGTGACTGAAGAAAAAGTCCTCCTCTGCCTCCTCCCCATCCCTGTCTGAGAGCTGATGCTGGTCCTGGGGGTGACCGTGGCTGGCGTGCGGCGGGAGGTGGTGGTGGTGCCTGGATGTCCGCACCGGTTCCTTGCCGCTGCCTCTCCTTGGACCTCCTTCCGCCGGCTCCGGCTGGCTCTCCCCCCGTCCATGTGACAGCTTCCCTGCGCCCCTCGCTCCGTCCTCCCGGGCGCCCGGGTGACAGAGCGGCCTGCGGGCACTGGGCTCCCCGGGGAGCGGCTCCTCGCTCTGCTCCCTCCCCGCCTGCCCGCCTTGTCCTCTGCCGTCCCGGGCGCGGCTGCCGCGGGGCTGGGGCTGGGCGCCCGCCGCCCTCCGGCTCCCCGCCGCCTTCAGCAGCGAAGTGCGGGACTCGCTCTTCGCCATGGAGGAGCCGCTCATCGCGGGGCCGCTAGAGCCGCATCCCCGGCCGGGCGGAGCGCTGCCGCTGCGGGCAGGGCTGCGGCGCGCCGCTCACGGCATGTCCTGCGGAGACCCGCTTAAATCCCGCACCGCGGCCCATGTGACAGCGCAGACAAAGGCCGCGGAAGGGGCGCTCCGGCGGGGGCTGGCGGGCACCGTCCCCCCCCTCCTCGGGTTCCCCCCCGCGCCGCCGCCGCCTCTCCAGGTGAGCCGGGGCCTCCCCCCGCCGGGGGCCGGCTCAGGCCGGGGCGCGCCTGCGGGCGAAGCGGCGCCGCCGAGGGGGTGCGGGCGGCGGCGGGCGGCGCTCCCGCGGCGCAGCGGGCGGGCAGGGCCCGGTGGGAAGGGGAACCGCAGGGCCGCAGCCCCCCGCGGCGCGGCAGCGGGCCGGAGCCGTGGGAGCATCGCCTCCGGCGGCGGCGCGGACGGGGAGGACGGGGGCGGTGACGCGGAGATGGGGGAGGCCTGACCCCCGAGGGTCCCGCGCCTCTCCGGGAAGGAGCTTAGTGCCGCCGGGGGCAGAGCCGGGAAGACGAGCGAGCCCTCCTGCCCCGCGGGGCGGCCCGACTGTCCCACGCGTGCCGCTCCGAAGGTCCCTGCGCTCCCGCGCCGGGAGCCAGCGCGCCGCGGGGCCGGGGCGCGCAGCCTACCGAAGCGGGACCGCGGTGGGTACCGGCCCAACAGGTCAGCAGCTACAGGTCTTGTCGTGGCAACTGAGAGGATTCAAAGCCTTGATCCAAACCCCAGATTTCCCGAAGTTCAGGAAAGGAGGCTTGGCGCTCTGACACAGCCCACAGGGGGAAGTTTGGATCCAGCCTTTGAAGTGGTCATAGCTGCTCTGCTAGGGCGCATCATAAAAGGATGTGAAAATGAAGGAGCTTGTACCTAAAAAGCTGATTACTTAACGTCTTTGTAATCAAGCACAGGTAATTAAGTGGCAACAGGTGATTCAATAATGATGTTCTGTTTAAAAACAGTGCAAGATAATGGTGTCAAATCAGACATATGTTCCCAAGGAGGAAAGGACCCGGTTCCTTCTTGCTCATCTTCAGACAGTGATTGTGCCTCACTGCCAGACTTGGATACCTCAGCAGTTTATGTACCCAGAAAGATGAAGGTGTGATTATCGCATAATAAGCTTACTCATGCTAGCTCTGCTCTTGCTGGCACATGCACAGCAGTTACTATGTGATGACACAGTCTTCTCTGCAACAACCCAAGCGCAACTTCTCTCTGCAGCTTGGGGTCCTGTTGCAGCCCGTGCTGCTGCAGTCACACGTGCTGGCTGGGGCAAAGCTGCTGTGGAAAGAGAACTGTGCTGTGGCCCTGGCTCAGTGTGCTCTGTCCCCTCAGCTGTGCTACCTGCACCAGATGTGCAGCAGCCACGCACAGTTCCCACACAAGGTGCTCTCCATCCATCCTCAGGATGGCAGAGAGCCTGGTTCCTCTGCTTCTCTCCTGCTCTGGACGCTTGGCAGCAGCTGCCATGGTGGCTAACGGGCTGGTTTTGTGAGGGGGCCATTTGTTGAGCAGCGATTTCCTATTCATAGGTGCAGCATCATTTCAGCTCCTAATTACAGCCAGGGTACTTGGGGGGTGGGGTGTGTTTTGTTTGTTTCTACACAGGCTGCTCCTGTTTGATATCAGCAGTGCAGAACCACTGCTGGTGGCTGGATGGATATGAAGCCTTTGCTTTCCCTACTGCAGCTGCATCGCTGGAGCTGCTACAGGGATGCAGCTGCCAGGAAGCTCAGAGGTAGATGAGGTTGAAATGAACACTTCTCAAGACCTGTCTGTCCCAGGGAAGTTAGACCTGTCAGGATGTAACAGTGCTCGTAGAGAAGCTGCCATTCCTGGAGTTGAAGCCGGTGCTGACGAGGCATTGCTGTGAGGAAGCTGGCACAGAAAAGATTCCTGTCGAGCCTGACTAATGCTGCCCTCACCCTCCTTGGGGTGTTTTGAGCTATTCCTGAGGACTGTAGTGACACTACTGTCTACAGGTAGGTTGTAGATCCTTACCTCAATCAACAGCACTGCAGAATTTGGAGCGGATGCCTCATTAGTGAGAAGGGACTCACTAGTGCAGGTGTGATTCATCACTTTGGAGAGCACTTCAGGGATCAGGGCAAGAAAGGGCTTGACTAACAGAGGCAATAACAATGCAGGCAGGGGCCGCCTTACAGAACCCAGCAACAAAACAGCAGCAGCAGCTGAAAAAATGCTATGAAATGGGATAGAGTGAGAGCACAAACCAGAAGCTTGGCTGTCCATGATACCTGTGTTTGCGTTTCAGCTGGGAACAAAGCACAGCTGCTCGGAGAATCTGAAGTACATCTTCCTCACAAATTCATTTTGGAGGTTCTTCGTGTATCTCCTTTTCTAGACAAATTAATCTTGGGATCACAGTGGCTGCGTAGCATCCACTGCATACTAAAGAGCTAGCTATTCTGGAGCCAAATGCCAGGGAACAACAGTGCCCGGCTGCAGAGAGAAGCACATAATTCCAGCACGGCTGAGCAGTGAGATGTGCAGGGACATCTCTCCAGAGAGAGCGTGGCTCCTCTTCCATCTGGCAGCACAAAAGAGGACAGGCCTGAATCCCCAAGACACAAAGATTATATTATGTAACGTGCAAGCTCTCTGCTTCCCGAGATGGAGCTAAGTCAAAACTACCCGTGCCATTCAGAGGGGAGCTGTGCTTCGCTTCCCAAACTGGGGGGGATTCTGGAGAGAGTGAGTAGCCTGGGGCCAGTGGGAGAAGGCGGATCCAATTCCAGCATGCAATGACAAATACAGCACTGCCTGAAAGTGTAAAATCCGCTCTTTCCTTAAAAGCACTGTGAAAAAAACATGCCTGAGAGCAAAAGCATGAGCATTTTTGGAGAAGACTGCTGTCAATTCTTTTTTGGCTTCACTTGTGTAAAGACCATTTTTGAAAATAGTTGACAGTACTGTGCAGAGAAGCAGGGGCTGCACTGCCTGCCCTGAACACGGTGTGTTTCTGTTTCAGGTCAAGACTGCACCCCCAAAACAAGGAGCCTGAGAGTGAAACGTTGCCAATTAAAAAGTCTCCAGCAAGTTGTTAATGGGAAGGCACAAAAACACTGGGATGTTTTGGAGCAGTTCTCTTGGTACTGGTTTCCCAGTCTTCATTATTTCTCTCACCTGCATTTGCAAGAACATCATCACCTAGGACATGGCATTATACAATTTGCTTGTGCCAAAGCACAGTAAAATCTAAGCTGGAGCGCACTATGAATTGGGATATTAATCAGGAATCTGTCCTGTAATAGAAGAGGAACTTTCTAGTCTTCATTTATGGCCTCACTTTTCCCTTCCCTACCTTTCCATCACTTTAAAGGGTTTTAGAAACGTGGCATGTTTCAATAGTTATGAAGATGCCAAGTATCAGTCTTCCAGCATATTGTATTTGGACAGGCATGTGTTTTCCTCCAGAGGAAGCAAAAGCACTGACAGCTGGAGATTCTGTTTGCTTGAAGACTTGGTATTGCTCTTCAGGTTTTACTCCACGGGAGAGGAATAATCCCGACAGCATTACAAAGGCATTATTGTTCTGGCTGTAATCCCTGTGCTCAAATCCACCCTGGTTACTTGCATCCTGATTGCAAACGGAGACCTTCCCTTTATGTTTGTCAGGCAGATGGACTGGAAGTCACTGTTTTCTGCAGTCAAATAGTGTTGAAGCTGGGAAGGGCTGTGGCATGATCCTGCAATAAGCCTACAGGACTGGGAAAGGAGGATGAAGCACAGTGGAACCACAAAAAACAGTCCACAAGAGAAACAGGTAACTACAGGAAAAACACAGTTGGAGGAAAGCAAGATGGCAGAGGGGTAAGGGTGAGAAGAAAGTGTGTAAGGGACAAAGGTGAAGCTCCCTATGCGTGATAATGTAAATACACAGGGCTCACCAGGGGCCAGCCTGTGCCTGCAGAGCTGGCAGTGAGTAAAATAGGTAAGAGCAATCATCTCTGTGGAAGAGGGGATGGTTTCCAATGGGAAGCAGCAAACCTTTTCACTGCAGTGCTCTATGAGAGCACAGACCTCAGCTTGAATAAGAAAGTGGGCAGGAGGGGCATGAGGCCAGCATGGCTAAGCAAGGACCTGCTGGTCAAACTGAGGGAAAAGAAAGGCAAATACAAGCTCTGGAAGCAAGGGTGTGTAGCCTGGAATGAATACAGGGATGCTGTTCGGACTTGCAGAGACGGGATCAGGAAAGCCAAGGCGCAGATGGAACTGAACTCGGCGAGGGATGATAAAAACAACAAGAAGGGATTTTACAGGTACATTGGCCAGAAGAGACAGGCCAAAGAGAGCAAACCCCCCTTGGTAAATGAGAGAGGAGAATTGGCTGCAACTGATGAGGAGAAGGCTGAGGTACTGAATGAGTTCTTTGCCTCGGTCTTCTCTGGCAGCCAGGATTCTCCTAATTCTCAAATCCCAGAACCTTGCATCCCTAGAACTCCAGGTGGGAACTGGGGGAGCAATTCCCCCCCCCCACTGTAAGAGCAGAGCAAGTCCGTGACCGCCTCATGAGACCGAATGTCTACAAGTCTATGGGGCCGGATGACATGCATCCCAGGGTCCTGAAGGAGCTGGCTGATGTGGTTGCTGAGCCGCTCTCCATCATATTTGAAAAGTCGTGGCTGTCAGGAGAGGTCCCTGGGGACTGGAAAAAAGGTCACATCACTCCCATTTATAAGAAAGGGAGCAAGGAAGACCCAGGGAATTACAGGCCGGTGAGCCTCACCTCTGTGCCTGGGAAGATCATGGAACAGATCCTCCTGGATGACATGTTGGAGCACATGAGGGAAGAGCATGTGATCCGGGACAGTCAGCACGGCTTCACCAAGGGAAGGTCGTGCCTTACCAATCTGGTGACCTTCTATGATGGAGTGACAGCATCAGTAGATAAAGGGAAGGCAACCGATGTCATCTACCTGGACTTGTGCAAGGCCTTTGACACAGTCCCCCATCACATCCTTATCTCTAAATTGGAAAGAGGTGGATCTGATGGGTGGACCATCCAGTGGATAAGAAACTGGTTAACAGACCGTAGCCAAAGGGTGGTGGTCAATGGGTCTATGTCCAGGTGGAGGCCGGTGACAAGCGGTGTCCCCAGAGGTCTGTCTTGGGACCGGTTCTCTTTAACATCTTTATCAATGACATCGATGATGGGATTGAGTGCACCCTCAGCAAGTTTGCGGATGACACCAAGCTGAGTGGTGTGGCTGACACAACAGAAGGAAAGGAAGCCATCCAGAGGGATCTTGACAGGCTGGAGAGATGGGCCCGGGTGAACCTAATGAGGTTCAACACTGCCAAGTGTCAGGTGTTGCCCTTGGGCCAGAGGAATCCCAGACATAGATACAGACTGGGAGAGGAGCTCCTGGAGAGCAGCCCTGCTGAGAAGGGCCTGGGTGTCATGGGGGATGAGAAACTTAACATGAGGCAGCAGTGGCTCTTGCAGCTCACAAGGCCAATGGTATCCTGGGCTCCATCAGCAGAGGGGTGGCAGCAGGGACAGGGAGGGGATTGTCCCTCTCTACTCTGCCCTCCTGAGGCCCCAGCTGGAGTCCTGTGTCCAGAGCTGGGGCCCCAATACAAGAAGGATGTGGAACTGTTGGAGAGGGTTCAGAGGAGCCATGAAGATGATCAGAGGGCTGGAGCACCTGCCCTACGAAGAGAGGCTGAGGGAGCTGGGCTTGTTCAGCCTGGAGAAGAGAAGGCTGCGGGGGGACCTCACTGCAGCCTTCCAGTCCCTGAAGGGAACTTATAAGCAGGAGGGGATTCAACTTTTTAAAAGGATAGACAATGGCAGGACAAGGGGGAATGGATTAAAACTAAAGGAAGGAAGGTTTAGATTAGATATTAGGGGGAAGTTTTTTACAGAGAGAGTGGTGAGGGGCTGGAACAGGCTGCCCAGAGAGGGGGTGGATGCCCCGTCCCTGGGGGTGTTCAAGGCCAGGTTGGATGGGGCCCTGGGCAACCTTGTGTAGATCCACGCCTGAGGTTGGTGGCCCTGCCTGTGGCAGGGGGGTTGGAGCTCTGTGATCCTTGGGGTCCCTTCCAACTCAGACCATTCTATGATTCTATGACTCTTGACTGTTGGCATGTGAGAGGCCGGTTGGAACAGGAGACCACACTTTGCACAGAGATGATGCTGCAACCCTTTCTCAGCCTGTTAAACCAAATAACATGAAAGAAGATGCAACAGAAACTCTGCTGGTCAGTGGGACAGGCATGGCTGAGCTCCTGGAGCTAGCACGTGTGGCCTAACTTGAGCCAGACTCATGAGAAGAGACCCAACTCTCCCCACTCCAGGTGTGTAAAAGAATTTAGAGAAAAAAAAAAAAAAGAGTAAATAATTTTCCTGGAATTACTCCTCACCCTACCTCCTTCCCACACACCCTTTTGAGACTCTCAGTCTTCAGTTCACACAGCTAGGAATGCAATTAATTAAGCTGATATAGCTGGCTCAGCTTTGCAGTTTCAGAGCCCACGGCTGGCAAATGTCACCTCTTTCATATCAGACGTCTCTGTTGCCAAACTACAATCAACTTCACAGTCACATCTGTGTAGAAGGCACTGCTGTGTGAGTGGAGGTGAACCACAAGGCAGGCGGGAAGCATAGTGAAGTGGAGGTCTGAGTATAAGTTCTAGGAAGAAAATACTTGGAGAATCCCTGAAGCAAGAGTGAGGTGGTTCTAACAGGGATGCCTCTCTCCTGTTTGACACAGTCTCAAGGTGCAAAGTAACGTGCCAAAGAGTAAGTAGCAAAGGAATGCTCAATTGGTCAGCTTGTCTATGGCTTACATTGAGAGCAGCAATTAATATGGGAAGGAGAAAATGAAATCACTTTCAGATGACCCGAGCTCTCCCAGAGAAGAGCAAAGCTTCTCACGAGCCCATGCAGATGTTTTACAGTCAGAGAATTGTGTATGTGATTCTGAAATGTGATCTGGACTACAGGATTATGGCTGCTTGTCAGAGACAGGTGGCCTTCTTCAGCAGCATTAGAAAGGATCCCTGATGATCAGGTAAAAAGCCTGCTTTTTGGGTATTTTTTTCAACTAGGAACATTTAATTTTTGATAGTTTAAAAAAAATATTATCAACTATCTAAAGAATTAGTTTCTGGGAATGGGAGGGAAAAGGAGCAGCACTGAAGGCCAGACACTTGTGGTCTGGGTTGGAAGTAGGTTGGGAACAAGGCTGAATAAATTGCTTTTGCTTCTTCATTGCCTGGCAGTCTTTTCTCTGGTCAGTCTCTTGCCAAAGAAAACCTCTTGTGTTAATTTTGGGAGACTGTTACTTTCCAATGGAAAGGGTAAGAAGGTGTATTGAGATTATGATACATCAGTCCTCATATTTTATTCTGCTACTATTGATGCACCTGGGGTATCAGAATAAAAGTAGCTGCTGCTTTTCATCCATGGAGTCTTTTGCTACCACCAACTAAAATATGAGCTTCCATCACATGACAGCTCAGTTATACAACATAAACTCAGTTATACAACAAACAGGCAAGAGCATGAAATAACCAGTGAGTTCAAATTCATTTGAGATGGGCTGGAGCAAATCACTCGTTATCTCCAGGGCAGCAGCTCTCTCAAATATTTTATGTAATGAACACAGATACTGGTACCTAACCAGCATGGTTCTGGTAGAAGATAGCTCCAGAGAGAGACAAGGTTTGGCACATCTGGCTTGTAACCAGAAAGGAAGCCCTATGAGTGGCAAAACATGGTCAGGTTTCTGTTCACAGCTTTTTCCTTTCCAGTGAAAAGTTGTAGCCCTAGTACTGACACTAGAGAAGAGGGTCAGGAACACATGTCCAGTGGAGGAAGGACACCTTGTTTCAGTAACAGAGCTGCTCAAAACCCCTGTAAAAGCAGCCCCACCTCACTGCTGAGTCAGCAGGCTGGCAGAGGGACAGGGGGCAAGGTGCTGCCACCAGTGTCATTGGCAGAAGAAACTAAACAAAGGCACCAAGGATGCTTCATCTGAGAGATCTGAAGTATTTTTTGTAAAAAATAATTTAATAGAAGACCCAATGTCCTGAACAAATTACATCTTAGGTAGTTACATTCTGCCTGGATTATCCTTCAATTTCACAAAAAGTCATTTGTCAATTCTACAAATAAGTTGACAAATGCTTTATAGGCCTCATTTCAGAGAGGGGTGCTGCATTTTGGTAGCTGATCTAACAGCATCTCAGTACAATTATCAAGTTATATTGAAGAATGTAAGTTTTTATTAACGTCCAACAATTCCTGTTTAACATCTAGAGCAGCATTTCTATCTCACAGTTGATGAAAGATCCCATTAACTCATACAGAACAAGCAGCTTTAGCAGTAGAAAAATCAGCTTTGCAGCTGGCAACATGCACTGCTGGATAAGCAGGGAGCTGGGTGTCAAAATGAAAGCTAATGACCACTCTGACTGCCTGTGATGATGTTTGAATCACTGAATGCTAATTTCTGACACCTTCTCCAACAGTGAGGAGTACCTCCAGGGATCTGAGCTCTTGCACCATGCCTTAGTTTCTTTCCATGTGAAGCACAGGCAGGAACACCTGCTTTCCAAAGGTGTTCCCAGGTCTTTGGATTGAAGAATTGATGTTCAGAGCAAAGTAGAAAGTGTTGCAGGCTTCTAAAACTCATTTAACACAGCATGTATGGAAGCTGGAGGAAACAGAAATCTGCTTCTGGATGTGACTTTTAAGTACAAGCTGCAGACACATGCTGGTATGTTCTTTATTTTCTGAAGTGGGATTTAAGGAGAGGTTCATATTTGCTGTCTGAAGCTCAAGTTCACATCTCTCCTTTATCTGCTTATTAATAACATCAAACTCAATTAAAGCTGTTTGTTTCCTGCATCAGTTTACCAGGAAGGTTGTCTTCATTCAGTCTAAACAATATGTGTCTCAGCTGAATCAATCTCCTGAACAAAATCTCCTTAAGGCAAGTAAAACATGAAGGTTCATATTCTAAACATGCCAGTTTGTTAGTTTTAAGGCTTGTTTCTAGTCTTCAGTAAAATACCTAAACATTGGGAAAAGCTGGCAATTGCCTGAAAGAGCAAAAGCAGAGGAACATCATCTGCAATGAGGTAGAATCTTAAAAAGCATACTTCATAAAGTCTCATTATAATTAACTAAAATGCCTCTCTCCTTCCTTTCCAGTGGCTTTCTGAGATACTCGCAGCGAGGAAACACGTAGTTGCCAGTTGCCAAGTGCTCTCATCTATTTACCCAGTTAAACAAAAAACCAACCCTAATGCATAGTAGGATCTTATCAGCACTGGCACTTTACAAAATATTTTAGTTCTCTCAGTTTCCTATAGTATCTTGCCCTTTCCAGATGACTGAGAGCTGCAAACAAGGCTCCTAGAAGACTTTAGTAGAGACTTTGCTAACTACATCACTTAAATCTGTACATGACAGCAAGTCTCACTCTTTCTAATAATATCAAATATTTAAAAATACACATTGACTGAGCTTAGACATTTGAAATGCATTGTTAATTTCTAATGGATTTGTGCATTAAAGGCATGAGGACTAATGACAGACTAGGCAGATCAAACAGGTTTTTCCTGACACTCCAGCTCTGAAGGACTCAAGTGTGGATAAGGCTGTTATGTAAGACAGGCTTTTGGATATCACTGAAGTGCTTTACAATTAAGATGGAATATTAATAAAAGACTTAAACTGAAAACCCCCAGCTATTAAAAGGATTAGGGCTTTGCAGTGGGCTAGGGAAATATATACAATGTCAAAGCCATCTTCTTGGCTGCAATCAAAGGCAGAAGAGGCTCTGGCAGAAACATCATCTTGGAGGGAGGGGAACAGATCTGCAGGGTCACAGAATAACAATAATAAATTATAATAATAATGGTAATAATAATAATAGTAGCAACAGCAGCAACAACTTGTGCAGAGGTTGCAATCCACAGCAGCAAAAGACAAGAAACTAGGGGTGCAGCCTAGAGCTTCTCTGGCTCAGCAACGTGCCCTCTGACAGCGGGTGCCCCTACAAGAAGGGAAAAAGCATCTGCCCATTTCCAGCCCTGGAGCTGCACTGGCTTTCCTGGGAAGAGGTGAGAGAAGAGAACTTGTACTCGGTGCTTCTGTCATTCAGCAGCGATGTCAGCTCCTGACACCTGTGCACTGGCCAAGAGGAATTAGCAGGAAAGCTCACAGGGCTCTATGCTACGTAAACAGACTGGGGTTTATTAGATTGCTGTCCTGCAGATTGATTCTTTTGCTCAAAAACAATCTCTTCAAGGAAGTGCCCTAAAGAATATTTCCTTTAAGAGCCCAGGCCATTTCCCTGGGATTCCCATGGGAACAATTACCCTGAGCATTGCATTCTGTTCTACAGCAATTTCATTTTGTAATTCACTGCAGTCAGGCTGACAACATTGACCACAGTTGAATACACTGCTTGCTGCTGGGCTGGTCTCCTCTTGGAAAACCTGGGAACTGACCCATCTGCCAACGTACCATTCCCATGCCATGGGAATTCCTCCTGCAGGGACCGTGCCTGGAGCCTGCTCCCTCCCAAGCCACAGCCCTGGCTGTCATAACTGTACCTGGCTCAGTTGCCCAGGCTCAGGAACAGGGACACAGCAAAAGCCTTTGTTCTGTTAAGGAGAGACAGACAGAAATGTGTCATTCATAAGGAATAACTCTTTAAGCAGTTTGGGTGATGGGGAATTAAGGAATCCCATATGGTATCAGGAGTAAAAGGATGCCAAAGAGTAACTTGAATGGAAAAGCAGCAGCTACCAAGATGCCCAGAGGAGCTGAAGTCTGGAAATACAGAATGCAACTGGGAAAATACTAAATTGCATGTGTACGTACTAGAAATCCTTGTTTATCTAAGAGCCAGGTATGGCAGTAAAATGGAAGACAATCAAAAGCTTTATTTTTCTTAATACTCAATTTTGATGCATTTAGAGTGTCTAAGAGGTTCCAGTCAATTCTGGCAGTGAAAACCCCTTAGAAATCCATATACATGATGAGATACTGCACTTCATGTAAAAAATGAAGTGTAAAAGGTATTTTTGTAGGCAAATATAAAAAAAGGAAAGTGAAGAAATGCACACACCTGGCTGATTCTTACCATCTCAAAAATTACTAAGGGGTGAATCTCCTGAGATTTTTAGTGAAAAATCAATTTATGGTCTGGCCTCTTCTTAGGGAAGTGGTTTTCCCTCAGAATTTTCAAGACTGGTAGAGGGTGAAAGAACAAATCTATTGCAATTATCTAGTTCTGAATTAAGCACAAGTCAAATTTAAAGACAATGGAAACAAAATACACCATGCAAGAGATCTGAGAGAGAAAAGCACATTAAGCTCAAAGGTAAAATCACGTAGAATCACACACATGACAGCCAGGATGGACCAAGAAGATATTTGGCATGCGGGAGGACATGGATCAGCCAGCTTCACAAGTTTTGCAAGTAGCAGCAGAGCAGCTACCTCAGGTAAGCTCTTCATAGGAGAAAGGGCTGGTGTTGCAGTGATAAATCAATGTGCTATCAGCTTGAAAGGAAATGAGGCATTCATTAAATTGGACAATGGCACACAAGTGAGTACCATGCCAGGAGCAGTCTGATGTACAATTAAGAAAACCCCAACAACAACAAACAAGAGATAGCAAGGGATCTCCAGGTACAATTCAGAGATCACACTGATAAGCCTGTCACCATTAAAGGATTATAGAGACTGGATATCTGAGTAAATAGGAGACTGAAACAAGTGTAAGGGCAGTGGTAAGAGTACTGTTCACCGTGCCAAGGCACAGCAAACCCTGGACTTGAGCAACTGGCAACACATACAGCTAAGTTAGCATGACATGGAATGTAAATAAAGTTTGATAATGATTTTCCAGCTGAGAGATGCCAGCTGCATCCCTAAGCCTTTCCAATGCACAAAAGGCTTATTGGTCTCAGAGGCACCAACTAGGTAAAAGACAGACCATTATCCTCACTCCAACAGCGTGGTGGAAAGCAGTGCTAAAATGAGCTCTCAGCTATTAGCAAATGCTGTTGATAAAAATCAGTGCAGCCAGATCCTCATATGTTCCAATATGTACCCAATATTAGATAAATTGCTCCACTGCAAGGATATCCAGTGGGTATCCAGCTGGATTCACAACTCACCCCTTTGTCAAAAGGAACACTGGTGACTCAGGAAAAGTGTTCAACCAAAATATTCATAGACATAACTAACAGCACACAAGCAACCAGGACATCAGCTGAAGCAGGAGAGCATTTGAAAAGCACGTTTTCCAAATATTTGTCTATTTCTTTTTTGTGGTGACAAAGCAGAAGGTTAATGCATCAGTTACTTCTGCAGTAAAATCTGCACATTTCCAGCAGAAAGATGAGATAGAAATTTAAGAACTCCCTTTCTACTCACATTTAATTCAATTTCTTATTGACCCTTCAGAAAAAGTCGATTAGATTTTTTTTTTTTTTTTACAGTCTAAAGGTATGTAAAAAGAGACTTGCCTATACTGTTGCTGTAATAAGTAGCTGAAGCTTTCAGGCTAGACAGTATCAACTGGTTCATAAATTAGTGTCCTCTTCTACTTAACAGACCTAGCATGATTTTATTAATGAAGTTCCAAAGTTCATTAACACTTCAAATTACTGTCCCTGGTTCAAAAGCTTGGGGAATATTGACAAGGTTGAATATGTGCTAGGGAGCCTGCTTTGGCAGGGGGGTTGGACCCGATGATCTCTTGAGGTCCCTTCCAACCCCTGTGATTCTGTGATAGAATGGTCTGGGTTGGAAAGGACCCCAAGAATCATAGAGTTCCAACCAAACTCTAAACTAGATGAAGTCAATAATTCCTGAAATTCTATTACTGTGTTTACATTGATGTTTCAGTAAACAAAAAGCTTTATGTATAATTTTGAGTATTTATGATGCAAGATAATAGCGGCCAATGCAACATATTAGAACACTACATTAATAAAATAGGGCTTCTTGCCTGTAGACAACATATTTAACAAAACAAAGAATGAGGATTAGAATACTTACACTGAAAAAGCTGAAGTTAGAGGAACTGGGGTTTGCAACAATATTGAAATAGATAAAATGGAACCAACTTGCAAGCTACACCTTGTAGTTCCTGGAGCTGCTGGCTTTATAAGCACAACACAATACACATTCAGGATTAAAATCAACAGTATTCACAGGAGGCTGTGGACACAGGAGGTTGTCCTGGAAGTGAGGCATATGCTGCAGAGGAACACACGTGGTGTTTTAGCCCCAAACAGTGGCCGAGCACCACACACCACTCACACACTCCCAGAGCACAAAGAGACCCAGCCACGGTGGGTTGGGACAAGGACAGTTTAGTGATAAGAGCACTGTGATAAGTAGAACAATAGCAGCCAATTACACTCACACCCGGTGATAAGAGAGTGCTGCAGGACACAAGGACAGGACCAACCCAACACCCAGCCACACTCAGACTGCCCTGGAACCACCCAGAAGCACCCCTCCTCAACCAGCCCCTTTTATGGGGAGTGGTGTCAGGTGGTGTGGAAACAGCCCAGGCTGACTCAGCTCACCTGGGCTGGCTGCTTGGGGAGGTTGACTCTGGCCTGGCCAGAACCAGGACAACACAATAGATTTCCAGCTCCAGGAACAAGATTTTTTCCTTACCTGAGCAAGTGACAGCTTGGTAGCAGTTACAATAAATTGAAAGAACTTAATGTAGGTGTGGTTATCACCAAGTGAGCTTAGCAAACCCTAACAGCAGCAGTTTTGTACATTGGTAGACATTCTCAACTTCATGCTGCACTCTAAATCCTCCAGAGAATAATGAGGACTTTTAGCATGCTGGTTATAAATATTTATTAGACCCATGTATCATAGATTGTTTGATGATGATGATGATGATGATGACTTGGCTTGCACAGAAGAGTGAGATATTGAGCATTTAACTAGTGTGGCCTCCCAGACACAGGAACTTAGAGGAAGAAGCCCAGCAGAAACACATGGTGGCTAAGCAGCTGCAATTCTGACTGATGACTGAATGTTATGCAAGCAGAGCCCCTGCACAGTTCCCTACAGTGATTTCTGCTGGCAGGAGAGGCTGGAAATTGTAATAAAAAGCAGTGCTTGCCCATTACAATAGCAGTATGGTGACCCATACACATGCTCAAAGAAGATGTCAATGCTGAGTGCTCATTACCCAGACATTACTAACCCCATCTCCCAGCCCGTAGAGGTGTCTCACTCCCAGCTAGAGATGGGCACTATGAAAGTCTTCCCCCAACCCAGTGCTGCTCCTGGAAGCCCAGTCTGGGCACATTATTTGATCCCCACTTGGAGCAGAAACACTGATCTGGAACACTGCATCCTGTACCTCTGAGAACAGCAAATCTTTTACAGGTCCTCCTGTGACCCAAGAGCCAGGGGGACACCATGAGGAAACATCACAAGAAAGCCCTAAATGAAGAAATGAAATATGCTTCCCTTGGAGAGGAGGCTTACTGGAGTGTAACGAAAACAAGCCCTGTCCCTCCTCCCCTGAGCACACACACACACCCTGGAGGCTTTTGCAAAGCCACAGGAACGGAAATAATTTCGTTTGAATCCATCAAGCATTAAAATCCGTTCGCTGAGGGATTGGAGTGAAAAATGAGCCGGAGACAGGAATTAGAAGCTCACTGCCTGGGCTGTCAAAAGGGATTTTCCCCAGATAGAAAACAAGCAATTGGAAATGCAGGGAGGTAAATCCTTTCAGTCTCTGACATGTACACATATTCTTAGTTTCCCCTCCTGGCCCTCTCGGTTCTGGGTCCCTGGAGCCAAACCTGGGCGCTCTTCAGCCATAGAGCCCATCCTTGGGACCCCCTTCTGGGGGTCTTCTCAAGAATGTTGCAAGCCTCAGGCAAGGGGAGGTGGTGAGATGTGCAGGGCAGCCAGCTGCACTCCACACACCATACTCATGGGTCCCAAAGGTGCCAACAAGAAGACAAGGCACCTGCTGAAGGGATAAACCAACAGGTCCCAGAACCACTTTATCTGCTGTGTAAAATTTGCTGAAGAAAGACAACAGGAGAAAAGTTGGCATTATAGTGACAATCACTGCACATCTTAGGTTGCCACTCAAGAAAAGCCCCAAAACAAATCCCAAACCCACAACACTCCCTGCCCCTGAAGTATGGTCTTTCTCTCAATACTAATACAAATACCTGTGCACCAGCTACAATTTGTTGATGTCTCAGAGGCATATTTGCAACCCTAAGAGCCAGAGGTCTTCTTTTCCCAAAACGAAACAGAGATTCAGGAAAATAATGTGGCAGCTAGGGAGGGTTGAGGCTACTGTGCAGAGGCCAGTCCAGGTTATGAGCTGAAGCATATCAGGTATATCTCATGTTGACAAATCTCTGCAGTCTTATAACTGGGCTTCGAGAAAGAAATGATCATCACAACGCTGTTTGGTGTTATGCAGGGTAGAATTCCCCTTCAGTTGGTTGCCAGACCTCAAGGCAAGAATTATTTGTAGTGCAGCTTTTCTATGAAGATAATAACACAACCCACTGTAAAAAAAGGCTGGTATACCTCTGGGTCCATAGCACAGGGGTGCAGGACAGGTAAAAGAGAAAACACAAAAAAACATGACAGATCTACCAAATGTGCTGAGACTTAAACTCATCAAACTGTACACTGGCCATTTACTCTGGAGCCAACTGTCTACTTGGTGAAGAAAGGGTAGGAAGAAAGCAGAGAGAAGAAAAAGGGAAGGTGGAGAGTCAAATATGCAACATCTAAGCTATGGGAAGAAGCCTGCAGAATGACAGGAGCCAAGGAGCCATCTAACCTCAGCCCAGTTCCAGACAACACAAACTGGTTTGAGGATAGGGCAGAGGTAGAACAAGGACAAGGTAAGCATTCACACAACGGGATCCTTGGTGCCATGTGGCTTTGAATTCAAAAGCCAGTTAAGAGAACAGTCAACTTGAAGAAGTTTAGTTTAACATAAAATTCAGTCATTTTAATGTATGCCAATATGCTTCAAGATAAAGGCCCAGTTACCTAGATACAAAGACGCATGTGTTCATAGTAAATATTTTCTTTAACACATGCTGTCCTCTACTGTTGTGTAATATGCTTTCCTATTGTTCTGTGACTCTCTCTGGTAATAATACTACCACTTAGGTGGTGTTTCATAGCTATAGATCACACTGTGCTTAACCCAGGAGGTATTATTATCTCTGCTTCGCATATAGAGTCGTGGAAGGACCTAAAGATTAAATGAGTCCATGGAAAGATTGGAAAAACAAATACAGTTTTATAAATTATTGTGTTAGCTTGTATATAAGAGAAACCTCAGGAGGTTTAAATGAGACTTTTTTGGCAGCATAAAGACTGTTTGAAAACACCCATGAAAAGCACTCATCTTAATGGCAAGCCAGGGATAAAAATGGACAGGAGAAGGTAAGGTGATAATGCTGTGCCCATGGGTCAGACAGAATTAGTAAGAGCCAGCTTAGCAACTACAGTAGAAAGAGTTTGTGTTTCATTCACACTGACCATATTCACAGTTGCCTCCCTGCTCTTTGAGGAGCTGATGAGTTATCAGCAGAATCTCACACCAGGACCAGAGCACGCAGAGAGCTGAGCTTGGGAAAAGGGCTGGCCAAAGTCAGCTGGTGGCTACAGTATTGGGGTGCAGGTTGATCTGTCTCTGAAAAGTCTTAAGTGCATGCCAACCCCATTCTGTCCCCCCTCCCTCTGCTGAAGATGCTGCTGCACTGAACCTGAAAGGTCTGGTTATAAATAGCTTCTCCCTGCAGCTCCTCAATGAGCCACTGAGGCGGAATGAGTCATCTCTGCCGGCTCCGTGGCCCCCCCAAACCGACTGCGTCAGGTTGGGAGCCTGGCTGCCAAAAGCAGTGGTACACTCTGTTCTCTCTCAAAGGGCAGTGGCCTTGGGGGACAGGGACACTAAACAAACTCACTCCACTCATTACTCATAAGCACCCAAAAGCCACATCCCTTTGTGCATAAGAATAATGCAGAAACCATCAAAAGTGCTTAGAAACTGACACAGGCACTTCAGCCCCCTCTGTCCACACCATTATCCGTGCCACCCTGGTTTTCAACTGGAGCTTCTAGCCCATTGACTGGTTTGTTATGGCAATGATGGAGCACATCTCTGAAAGTGAACCTTTTATTTCACTTAGAAAGAAATTCTCCTTACCAGGACTTGGTGACACTGTTCAGTGAATGGACACAGCAACAAGCAGGTGAGCTGACAAAGCTAGGTGAGGCATGACAGTAGCAGAGCACACCTCTCTGCTTCCTATGAGGAAAAGACAAAGAGAATTTTAACAAGAAAAGTCAGACTTAGGTTTGCTTATTCCACTGTAGAGAAATCCACCCAGGACCCACATCCTGGTCCAAACAAGACAATGCACAGAGCTGATGGGCAGCTCTATCTCTTCTAATTGTGTTGCAGGAGAGTGTTCCCCTGTGTGACTTCTGAACTTCCACAGAACATCAGGTACCCAGAGTAAAGGGATTCCACGGATTATTTGCTTTGTTCATGGGGGCTTTCTTCAGAGGCAAATGGAACTCTCCTGGAAAATGTCCTTTCTCAAGCCTAAGACAACAAAGATAGGTATTTCATGAGCTTTAGGGTAAACACCTATGTAAGCACAAGTCCTAGCCAAGATAAACATATCAAATTTGCTGTAATTAGCAGAGATTGGAGGGTCTGGAAGTGAATACTTACAGTAGGGGAAATAATTTCAATCAATACTGTGTTGAAAGGAAGGAAAAGAATGATCAGGTAGGGAGGATAATACAAAGTGGATGCCACAGAACACCAGCAGGGTCCGGAAGCTGGTTGTTACTGTTATAATAAAGAAGATTTGGAAATAGGAAGTGAGGAAATCTTCCAGTGCTACATTTCTTTCAAATGGAGAGTTTAACAAGGTGATGGAAGTGATCCGGGTGTGTCTTCCATAAACTAAGTTTAATGGCTGTGACCCATGGCTCACTCAAGTATTGTGTGAGAAAGCAAGCACAGGACAGCAGTGAGCAAGGGTAACAAGGACAGGCACTCCAGAGTATGTTACCCATCAGCTGAAGCCAAACCTTTGCAAGTAGAATCTTGAAAAATAAAATTCTCATGAAGCTACTATTGGAACTGAAAACTGGTAAGGTTGATGAAGGTCCACACAAACAGAATAAACAAAGCAATATATTTCAATTCCCTTGGTTTGTCAACCTTCATTGGTGCTGACAAAAGCAATATTCCCCAGCTATATGGCCACTGCAGTTCTGCAAGTGATCCCTGGCACTGCACTGTGTGATGGCAGAGGGGGTTTGCTTTCAGGTCGTGCTGTGATGCAAAACGATGACAAAGCCGGACAGATTTTTTTGCTACCACAAAGGTGATACAGTGTTGTCTCAATGGAGGCAGAGGATGATGCAGCTTTACATGAGCTGCCTTTTCATTTTCCCTCCAGTTTTTTATTCATCATCAAATCAACAAAGTACATTCTGTTTAAAGTTAATGACTTTGTTCTGATAGCGTTTTAAAACCGACCTACTTCAGAGTTTTATAAGTTCATCATGTACAGACTCATCATTTCTATATTAATGTTGTCTGGGAATATTTTATCTTTGATGATTTTTTTTTTCTAAACAGAAGGGTCTTGCTCCATAGAAGAACCCAAACCTAGAAAAGACCCCTGTCCTGCTTTCTACTTTCTTCTCAGCACTTAGAAAGTTATTCACAAGGACCTGGCATTCAGAAATGACAATTCTTCTTTCTGATATCACCTCTAACCTCTCCTCTCTTTCTTCATTATTACCTCTTCTCTGTCTCCTATCAAGGACACAAAGAATATCTGTTTTCTCTTGCAATGTTCCCATATCAGTGAGTAACAGAAGATCCTCACCCCCTTACTTTTCACAGCGCAGAAGGGACAGGCTCAGCTCCTCTAAATTTTGCAGTTAGTAAACATCTAGTGACATTGCTACTGATTGCTGTATTCCTTAGCCTCTGAGGAATCCAAGCGTTAGAAAGGTGGTACACCTGCTGACTAAGTGGGTCTCAAGGATGTATCTGGGCTGTACCCCAGTGCTGCCCCCAGCTCCTCTGTTGTACGATGGCTAAGAAAGAAAATCACAAAGGTCGATCCCTTGGTGACAATGTCAACCCCCCATCTTCCTTTAATGATAGAATAGGCAAAGTCCTGCAATTTCATTCATTTCTTAGCACACTAGGATTTTTTAGTCTCACTAATAGATTTAGTTATGTGGTGGTTTGTTCCTGGCTGGAGGCCAATGCCCACTGAAGTCGCTCTATCACTCCCCTTTTCAGCTGGACAAGGGAGAAAATATCTATTGAGAGGCTTAGGAGTCAAGATAAGGACAGGGAGAGATCGTTCTGCAGTTAGTGTCATGGACAAACCAGACTCAGCACAGAATAAAGGAAAGAAAACTCTCTACTTGATGACACTGCCCTGCACCCCCAGTGACACCAGAGTCGGGTGATGAGAAGTGTGACCAGATCTCAAAGCACCTCCCCCCACCCCTCCCTTCTTAGCAGACATCTTATTTGTGATTTTGCTCCCTTCTCCCCTCTCCACTGTGCCATGGGAAGGGGCAGGGAATTGGGAATGGGGATTATGGTCAGTTCCTCACAAGTTATTTTCCTTAGTCAGTGGGGACATTCCTCATACCCTTCTCCTGCTCCAGCGTGAGGTCCCACCATGGATTTCTCCACGGGCTGCAGGGGCATCTTTCCCTCTGGCACCTGGGGTGCCTCCTATCCCCCTCACCAGCCTTGGTGTCTGCAGAGTTTCTTACATCTTCTCACTCCATTCTCTGGGGGCAAAAAGTGTCTGCTTGCATTTTTTTTCCTCCTAAATGTGATTCCCAGAGGCGCTGTGACCATCACTGATGGGCTCAGCTTTGGTCAGCAACGACTCCGGCCTTGAGTCGGCTGGTGTTTATTCTCTGGGGCCCTGCAGAGAGCTTCTGGCTGCTCCTTGCAGAAGCCACCCCTGCAGCCCCCCTTCTCCACCAGAACCCAGCCACGCAAAACTACAAGTTATCAATAGAGAAACTTAACACTTTTGTCTTTGGTTGTATTTGAATCCCAGTGCAGGTTATTTTAAGCGTAGCTGTAATCCTGTTGCTTGCCACTTGGATACAGACATAGCAGCCAGTACGAGATACAGAACATAGAGGGATATCTCACTATGTAAGAAAGCAAATCCTTTGCTCACTTGCAAAGATACAATTCCAACTACTTCAAGAGGCATGGCCCATATACCTGGAGGGAGCATCTGTCCTAGCAATGAGAAGGAATTCCAACGGCAAAGGCACTGTGACTACTCCACAACAGAGAGGATGGTGGTTCCCATGCTTAAAAAACACAATATTTATTTTTATTAACGAGCAAGAAAATAGTTATTAAAAAGAAAATTAGGCATATGGGAGGCAAGAGCCTTAGTGAGGGCTGAGGTTCTGATGGGAGCAGGGGAAATACTGATGAAATAAAATTTTGTGCTTTAAGTATTCGCAAAGGCCAAAACATCCCAAAACAGCCTTTCAGGACATGAATAAAAAATGTCAAAAGAGTTCCACCAATAGGTGTCCTAATTGTCCCAAGACTATGAGGCATCTCTTGTTATTGCACACAGTGAACTTGGAAATCAGAGATACAGAAACCTTCTGTTGAACTGGTGTTTGCAGGATCCTGTCTATATTCTTTCTCACCTGAGACCAGGTACCTCTCCAGATCTGCTTCATCCTCATCTACAGCATTCTTTGGCTACTCCTGAGCAAGGGGAATTCCAGCTCCTAAAGACAAAAAGTGAAGAAGCAATTAGCCCAATTGCATCCACAGTATCATTGCACCTGCCTTTTAGACTAAGATTATTCAAGGTATTATACTAATTCCCTAGAAAAGCAGGCCTTTTAAAGGCCTTAGAGGCTGCCTAATTTATACAGACTTTCCTTAAACATCCTAAGGGAGGAAGTGTTCTGTGGGGCTTACGCTGGTCTCTCAGGTTGTGTAGTGTCCCAGGTCAGGTCACCCCGTGACAGGGGTGGTATATATACAAAGTGAACGGAGATAATCGGATGTTTTTCATAAGCAACATCCCCTTGCAATAGACAAAAATTCATGCTAATCAAGACCAAATTGGATGCTGCACCTGAAAACTAATGAAGGAAATATCTGAACCAAAAACTTGATGCACTAGGGGAAACAGGTCAAAAAAAGCCCGATCAACTCAAGGCAGGTTCAGGAAAGAATAATGCAGGACTCATAATTCAACTGTGTTTTCTTTCCTGCATCTTTCCACCATCACTTTTTTCCTCCTTTCCAATCTACAGGATCCCCTTCACTTTCCTTTCTGCCTATTCTACTGCATTAAGCAAGATGTAGTGATTATGCAATGACAACTTCCCTAAACAGCCCAGTGGCATGGTTAAATGATGCATATGAATAGAAGAAACATTCTCCTTGATGCACCTAAAAGGTCAAGCACAGGTAGTGAGCTGCTGATGCCCAGTGGCACGTCCAGTCGCTTGGCCGTGCTGTGTGGGAAACACGGCGGTTGAGGTGCACTGTCATCCTACCCAGCTACAAGCAGGATTTTAGATAATGGCAGAGACACAAGCATTCATATCTGCTGTCAGCATTGCTTAGCAGAATAAAAAAAATAAATTCTTTTGGGTTGTCCAGACATTTCAATTTCTCTTAGGACCCGGTTTAAAAAAAAAAGTAGAAGAAACTGATTATTTCACTGTGGATAGGAATATGGAGGAGGTCACCATATGTGTAGGATAAATATCCTCCTGCTGCAAACTCCTATCAGTCAGTCACCATCATCTGGTCTGTGGGATAAAAATGTCTCAGATACTGTGCACTCAAACATCAGAATTGCCCATCTCATTTACAGTCCTTACTGCTGTGTAGCAGGATCAGCTGTGAAGTATAAGGTGATTTTCAGCCAATTGCCTTTTCTTTTCTTTTTTAATTGAATCTTCACCTCCTCCCTTTTACCAATGTTACAGTTAAAAAAAAAAAACCCTGAAGAGATTATATGATAGTCAGGAGAATTGCAGAAGAACCGATTGTGCTCATGTTAGAAGATTAGATTGCTCTGAAGAACTTTCATCAGATCCTCTCCAACCCTGCTGTAAGGAAGAACAATGAGGGAAAGGGAGAGGAGCTCAGGGATGAAAAGAAAGGCCAAGCAATAGCTGAAAAGACAAAATCCTTTCTTTTTGCTCTGTGTACCATCTCTTGTCTCTTTCTCACACTCACGTTCCCCCATCCTCTCCCTGGGGCTAAAGGAGACTGCAGTACACAGCGTAGCTTTGGCTTTAAACTGAAACTGAGTCCACACCTGACATTTCCATTTCTAGAGCTCTGGAAGGGAATGGGCAGGAGGTAAGAGCATCCCTGAAGAAGCAAGGCTTCTCTGGCAGAGCTGCTGCAGCAGCAAAGCTATTAATAAATGTTTGCAATCTTTTAATCATTCTGCTAAATTGCCATCGTGTTCTTGCAAACCCCATAGTGTGTCAGTGCAGCTGCCTCCTCCCGCCTGCCTCCCCGTGTTCGTGCATGTGAGTGAGGGGGAACATCAGGAACATGCTCATATCTGAGGGCTGCTGCAGCGTTACAGGGAAAATGATTTTGACAAGTGACTTTTTAAATCCCCCCTGTTCCAAAGCAAGCAGCCCTATTAGTTACATCTATAAACCGTACTTTCACCTGGTTTTCCTTCTCCAGCAAATCCTGCCTGCTCAATCCAGACACTAAACTTTCCCTCGTGGAAATGTCACATCTGATCTGCCATGGCTTGGGACCTGCCACCCAGGAGGCCACATCTCTTGGGATGTGATAGCACCTTAGTCACAATCAGCTGGCTCACACAAAGATACTCTCAGCAACAGAACATTTTTGTCCATGTTATGTGACACACTATGGAGCTGATACTCATCAGGATACAACACAAATGTATATTGTTTCAGGCTTTTATACAGGGTCAGTTAGTCAGAATATAAGTGGACTGGAAAGCTGTGATCCTATTTATGTCAAGAGATAACATTTCAGGATGAAAAGGATTACTACTTTTAAATATATTGTCTATTTGCCTCTTCATGTGCCTAAAGCATATCCATTATTGTCCAAACCAGGATATAACAGACAAAGCTACCTTCTAACGTCATGGTGGAGATCAGCTTAATCCTTTGTCTGTTCCCTCCCCCAGCTCAAACTCTCATCTTCGTCCTAATTATAATACCATTGGAAATTATCATGGTTTAAAAAAAGATGCCAGCTTATATAATATTCTTATTGCTTATTAATGATTTCAGAAGGGAGAGCAAGTTGCCTTGCATTCTGGGAATTATGCAAACGAAGGCTGAGCCATACCTTGCTGGGCTCCATGAGTTTCTTACTGGGAAGCCTGATGTGTGAGGATTACCATGTAATACCAGATGTTAAGGCTTTTAGTGAATGACAGGCCTGCCGCACACCCTTGAACAAGAAGACATGACAGGCGTCCCATTTCACAGTGATTAGCCTGGGGCACTTTTCAGAGGCAGGAGGCTCGAGGGGAAGTGACTTTAACCGCCCTGCCAGCGTGATAATCCCCGAGATGGCACAGCCTGGAGAGTCTGACTGCTGTTCAGCAGGGGAGCTTATGAATAATAATAAAGAAAGCATCAGGCTAGATATCGGTGACACGGTTACACCGTGCTGACAGCCAGAAAGACACTCTGGATATGAAGTCCTTAAATCCCTTACTTAACCTAAAGTTACTTATACCCTGTCCTCCAAACATCACCTCCTCTATAGAGCTGTAACATGTGAAAGACACCAAAGACCTGAGCTCGAGGCCTAGTTAGTGCCCTTCCATTTTTACTGCTGCAGTAATCTTTCTGTTGGCGAACGCGGCGTAGAGTAGGAGGGAACGTGAATGGGAGCAGGAGCTCTGTATCCATGTTGTAATCTGCTGCTTTTCTATTGAAAAATGAGCTTCAATATAAGGTGACACCTTGAGTCTCTGATAGTAAGAGACTATTAAAAGACTAATGAAGTTGCTTGCCCCCGCGCTTACAGCGAAACACCTGCACCCTGCAAGTCCCAAAAATAAAAGAGCTCTGTATGTGTAATTTAAGTAAACTAATTAAATAAAATTATTTTTAAATTATTTTGTTAATGCCTGCGTTCTGACTCACAGATGTTGGTCTTACAACGCTGGGTAACATAGTAATGGAGAAATAATAGGGAGTATATGTGCTTTTTCAAGCAATAGATTTATCTGTGTAGCAATATACATTAAAATATTGAGAGCTGAAGTTGAATGTATGTTTTAGAGGAACATAATAAACACTCAGAATCATCTTTATGCTTTTTCAAAATCCTGCATCTTACAGAAATAAAGAACTTTAAAATTATTGTTTAAATAGCTGTCCCTCTGTGTGCCACAAACAAAGCTGAGGGAGTTTTGGTTTGGCCAAGTGATTGGAGTGAGGACAAGGAAGGAGAAGAGAGAAAACAAGTTAAAAGAATCAATCCATCTCCTGGAGACAAACCATTGCATGCAGAAAACTTCCCATGTCAGCATATTTAGTAATAAATGTGGAAGACATGCAGACAGTGTTGCAGGTTAGGTTACAGCATTGGGAGTGCCATGTCCTGTGCTAGCCCTGCATTTCCTCAGCAGTGCCTCACCCTGCTATTTACCCTGAGAAGTCCCTTAGGTGCCCAGTGCCTGTCAATGAAGAGGAGCCATGCTGTACCAAAGCAATGGCTCCTGTGATGCTACGGGATAAAAAATCTTGCCACCTCCACACATCCTACACAGAGGAAAAAATCAAACCCAGCCCACACTTAACTGGCTCCAGCTTAGTTTCTTGACCCATAAGCAGGTACCAGTTTTAAGCTACGCACAGCCCACACCACCAATTCTTGACCTATCTCACGTTCTGTCTCTATACCATCTTGCAAATTGCTAGCTGGAAGGGTGGTACTTGGCTTGGCACAGAGACACAGGCAGCCCAGGGTGCTGACATACAACAGGCATATGCTGAAATGTGGGGAAAAGTGAGCTCCCTTAGGAAAGATGGAAAATGAAACCAGATGCCACCAGTAGTGAGAGAGAGAAGAAACCAGATCTGATCCTTTAGATGACTTGATGGAAGCTGCTCATGTTCAGAGGCAGGAGAACCAAATTCAGCTCTAATTAAGTTACAGCAGGATAAACATGATCTTTTAAGCATCACAGGTATGAAACAGCGACAGAGGAGGTCACATAGCAACAACTGCTTGAGTTCCAGCACGAGCGCTATGGAATTTTACTGAGGTGGCCTGAGGGTCAAGTGCTCCCACATCATCTCACTGTGGCAGATGCCACCAAGCATTGCAAGAAAGTTGCTATGTGCACCAGCATGAGCTTTAGCTTGGGACCAACCAGCAGCAGGCAGAAGTCATCTCCAGTGCCAGATCAACCCCCCCCTCTTGCCCTCAGGGCAACTGGTGGAATCAGCCTAGCAAATGCAGCAAGAGATTTGTTTAGTTTGCTTCTGTCTTCGTGGTGTGCATGGCTAGAAAAAGCAACAAATATTTGCAGTCTCTTTCACTCAGGTGCAAGCATATCTTCAGAAAAAAAATATTAACAAAATAAAAGCAAAAAGCCCCAGCAAGCTTCCCAAAATAGGTCAGATGTTTCCAGTGCTTTTCGTCGTCTTTGATCTCTACCAACCAGTGCCTCTGGAAATGTGTTTGCACTGACTGGGCTTTGTGAGCACCCCCCGTCGGCACAGCAGAAATAAGAGTCACAGTTGATTCTCTGCACCCAAACCTGCACTCACACCCTGCACCCCACTTTGCTCTGTGGAGGCTTTTGCTGGCTGTGCTGGGCAGTGGGACGCTGCGGCAAGAGCAGACGGGTGGGGAGGGCTCTGTCAGAGTGGGTCAGGCAACGAGTTGAGACCCGTGTGCTCCAGCTAGAGAGTGACTGACACACTCTTTGCACCAAGCTGACACCGGTACAAGCCAGGACCCTGCAGCTGCCGTGGGGAGCCCTGGCCGTACCCCACCGAGCAGCTCCACAGCAGCTCCCCTCCTCCCTTCACACGTCGCTGCTGCCCTGCTGGAGCCAGGCAGGGATTATATAAATAAAGTTGCTCCAGGATGCCTGTCCTCTCGCCTCAGCCACTGAGTGATGGATGCACTGGAAAATGTTTTTCATTGCCTCCCTCATTAGGGAGACAAGTGCTCTGCGGAAGACATCTCTGATCCTGTGCTGCTCTAGGCTGCTGGAGTTAAACATCAAGCTGTGGAGAGATTGTTCAGAATATGGAAACATAAGCAGATACGTCTTACGGTGAAATAGGACCCTGGCTTAATGTGCACATGGGAATTCAGGAGAAAGACAAAGCAGAGAGCAAAGATCTGTGAGACAAGCAGAATTAGACACATTATTTTTGTTTCAGAGCAGCCTGCCCACCAACTCATATGTGAAGAAGGTGGCTCAGAGTAGGCTCTGTTTATGCCAGAAGAGCTTCTATTAGCTCAATTATTATAACTGCATAATAACTCAATAATTTATTTGTAGCACTCTTTGAAGTAGAAAAATGTTATTTGCCTCATTTTGCCAATGTAAAATTCAGACCTAGAGAGCTTAAGGGCCAGACTTCTCTGCATATGAAGATGCCCAGCGCCCACTGGCAGTTATGCACCTAAATAGTGTGAGGGTTTTTCATGAGCAATGGAAATCAGTGGGGCAGTTGGGAATTTCAGCAACCCACTAATCTTACCTAATTTATAGTGCCCTGCCCTTGTAAAAATCATATTTATTTTTTCTTTTTCATCTTACTCCAAATATCTCAACATAGTCTCCACTTTGTCAGACACCTCTACGTCTGTGCTTACCCACAGGTGATGTACTGGTTACCCAAGAGCCATGGGTTGTCCTTCTTTTCAAAAGCTTCCTTCCCTGACAGCCAAGCTCCAGGGTTTGCTCTGTCGGCATTGTCATTATCATTGTTTGTTTCTAATTCTTTTACTTTGGTTTACCAATAGTTGTTCCACAGGTTTCTGAGGAAGTCTTGCAGGATCATCACTGACAACCAGCCTTACAAAGTGCATCCTCTGTTTAAGTGCCATTCAGCGCAGAACAAAACACCGAGTCCCATCTCACCAGCAGGCTCCCAGATCTGCTCTCCCTGGAAGTACCATTCTCCAGTGAGGGCTGGAAGGTGAGGAAGACTCTCCAAGGCTGCTCCAAAGTTTACAGCAGTCTTCACCATGTACACCTCCCGACAGGTAGGAAGAAGTTTAAATCCCACTAATGCTATTGGATTCTTTGTCAAGGAGCAATTTTTCAATTACACATAATTAATAGTAATTACCCTTTATCTTCAGAGACCAGAACAAAGAATAATTAATCCATCTTAACATCCCCGTTAAGGAGGTTTTAAATATGGGGGTTTTACATAGCAGATTACATAGTAACTTAAGTGGCCTGCTGTTCGGTCTGTGTTCCCTAATGCAGGAAGGAAAAAGAGAATCCTGAACAATCTCAACTAATATTCTAGTTTTTGCCTTAATTTAATTAACTAGCTTGGAAAAAGCTATTTGCTTCTTGCAGCGGATTGCTGCAAATGAAGTGTGCTGCCTACAGACCTCTCCTATACAGAAGCAGTTTTAATATATTTGATAATTAATGACATTCAAGCAGACATTGTACTAATTTTAAACGTGTATCTTTACAGGAGTAAAGTATTTGCAATTACTCTCATTGCAGAGCTGGAGAAAAAGAAGCTCAGAAGTTTATGAGCAGCTTCTTACTTGGCACACCACCTTTTTGCACTGCTTCTCTCTCACACTGTTTTTATCTCCACAGGAAAGGAAGACTCATGATTCTGTGTTCATTCTGGACAGCAAACTCATAGACTCTCATGCCCTTTATCAGATCTTAAAATTTGGTTTCAGTCTTCCAAAGTACTTCCAACTTTGGATACCGCAGTGGAAGCTCACCTGGCAGCTCTCAGAGCACAGAGTCACCATTAATCTGAACAGAAATTTCCTTTCCTTCACTATTAAAAAAGAAATACTCAAAGAAGCATTAATTTATTGTTATGAACTTCAGTAGTCGAAGATCACAAGCCACTGAAAGAGACAGATACAGAATTTGCTTCAAACACGTGGTTTCAGAAGACAAATATTCCACGTGGCAGGATGACAGCAAAGATGAGGGCAGTGCTGCAGGCAGCACGTGTGGCAGCTCTGGCAGTCAGACCAGCAGCCTCTGGCCTGTGACAGCTTGGGTGCCCAGGAAGCTTATGATTAGTGACTGCACACTAAGGTGATAAAAAAGGATAGCTTTTATTCCTACATGTATTGATCCAAGGGATCCTGATCTAAAAAGAGGGGAGCAGAGAGATACAGAAAATAGGGGGAGTAAAAGGGAAGGGACTGAAGGGAGGAGAACGTCCCAAATGTTAAATGAAAGCATCTGTGTGAAAGCCTCCAGGCCAACATGCTCAGAGAATGCACTCTTCTGTCTCAGTGACCTTGTGAAGACAAACTGAACAAAAAGCTTCAGGCAACATCAGACAGAGGATTTAAGAAGCAGTTTTAATTTTAGCCAGATTGTTTTGTATTTTCGACTGCAGGGTTATCTGGGGATGCAATGTGCATACAGTGGAACAAACTGTAGTTGTCACCCCCCACTCTGATACCACACTCGATGGCAACTTTCAGTTCTGTGCTTCCAGGGGGAAGCAAAAATCATGGTTTTGGCTACGCAGTGAGGATCAAATTGCAGTACCACAAGGATGGAGTACCAGCACATCCTAATTTTACTGCAGAATGTAATTACTTACCTAGTTTATGCACAAGCAACATACAAGACCTATACTCCCACACAGTTTGCACTAATATGCTGGCTCCCTCTGCTCACGTTATATCCTTGCTCTGCATCCCCAGACTGACAGCTGTCTACTACGAACAAGTTGTTGAATCCCCCAGTACCTTACTTTCCCCTCTATAAAATGGAAATATCCTACCTAGAAAGATTGCAAGGATTCACTAACTGATACCTGTTTTTTCAGTGAACACATTAGCTGGTAATTTTAATTATAGCAAATAAATACAAACTCTAGGAGCTGGCTGTATACAATAAAACATATGCATTAATCATGGTGTCTGTTGCAGCTTTTAGCACAATTAATTCTATACTATACAAATGCAATTGAACTCTTAATCTGGAGATTACAAATGCCTTAAAAATCCAAAATGAGGGTCTAGATCTTCAAGCCTGCAGTAAAATGTCAAATAATGAACTAAAATGGAAATAAAAGCAACCCAGAACTGATTGGGAATAACCCCACCATATGCAGACTACCACAAGTGACAAGCACGAGCTGGGAAAATGAGACCTGAGTATTCCTCTTGCACCCCTGTAGCATCACTACTTTATAAGACAACCGTTGATGAACTGATAATCTTCTACCCAAAGTTCTCAAACTGCTTTATGAATTATCTCTGGTGTGTATAGGCAGCACACGTTGTTTCTGCCGTCCTCGTATAGTCTGTCCTCCATAATTTCTATTTGATAAGCCATCCTGAGGCCACACTGTCTCTCCAAGTCTGCAGGAGACACATCCATCCTCTCTCTTGGCAGGTCTCTTGAGCCCATCTTCAATTTAAATACCGTTTTCTGAATTTTCCTCTCTCAGATCTTTTCTTAGGAGACAGTTCTTCACCACCGTGACGGTGTAACTCGCCATCACTTGCGACAGTTTCTTGAATCACTGTCGCTGGAATCAATACAGCAGAGTTGGCAGAGGATGGGAGCGAGGAGGTGGGAAAACAAATGTGAAGATGTTGTAACCTTTTAGTCCTGTGCTGTCAGCTCAGCACACCGTGACGCCTGACCGGACTCACACGGCTTGTACTAACACAGGCAGTGACTCTACAGGGAGCTGTGGTGGCCCAGGGCTGCTCTACGCATCCTCCAAACCAACAACAGGGAACTAAAGGCAACATCCTATGTGAAATGAAGCAGGACAGGGCTCTCTCACAACACTGCTCTCTCTTTGCATCGTGTCTCTCCTAATCAGCCTTCTGGACCGAAAACTGCAGCCTTCTCTAGACACAGGGCCAGGCTGTGGCATGCACAGTGCACATGTCCTATTGGATTACAGGGCAGAGTGCACTCATTTGCTCTGCTTGTCAGACACACAGCCCTGCCTCTGCAAAGAGAAGGAAACCAGGCAGGGCATGAATGAAAGCAACCCGAGCGGCCCAGGACAACCCAAGCCCAGCCAGAAGGGGGTTGCCACCCAGGGCAGGGGGCAGCAGGCAAACATACCTTGGCAGGCACACCAGGAGGCTAAGGCAGGGCATCACTCCATACAGAAAATACATGGAAATGTGTTTGATGTCACTCAAAAATGTGAGAATAGCTTATCATCCAGGAGCTTGCTGTATTGACAAGTGGAACAGATGACAGCTAGATCCCAGTTTGGATATTAAAACACAAAGCAATACAGCAAAGATCAATGCAACGCAGCCTCTCTCATCGAGTAAATGCTTCTATCTGCATCAGCTTCAAAAGCTGACAAACTTCCCCTAGCTCCTTTGGTCATGGTCCAACAGAAAAGGTCTCCTGGCAAGTCTGTACTGGACTTTGTGCTTTTTTCTCCCCTGCGACTCATACCCTGCAGTTCTCTGAAAATAAAACCTTGACTCAAAAACATGATCACAGGCGAAGAAGAGAGGAATCAAGAGAAAGGGTCAGAGCAGCAGAACAGGCATCTATTTCAGGGGGCAGAAGTTTATCACCCAGGAGAGGATTACCACTGGGTTTATCATTGTTTTGTCTAGAATTAAGGTCATTAAAGAAGATGTTTCCACTCTGAATTAGCAATGAGTTCCCACTTAATTTACGGTGCCTCAGCGCTCCCATGTGATCTGGCTCCAGGGACCCTGGCAGCAGTGCTGCTCCCGTCATAGAATCACTTGGGTTGGAAGAGACCTTCAAGATCACTGAGTCCAACCACAGCCTAACCCTGCCTAGTCCACCTCCAGACCTCAAGCACATCTACATGCCTTTTAAATACTCCTAGGGATGGTGACATAGCCTTTTCCTGGTTTTTTTAGGATGCAATCTCAAATTTACTAAATGCTGGTAGCAGGGATTCTGGAATCAAAGTACTTCACCAATACCACTGAAGCAATTTCTTTGGAAAAAGAACTGTAAAGAGGAAGGAGGAAAGTGACATGCTGCTAGGAACAATGTGAAATCACCACATCCATGAACAGACAAAAATAATGAAGAAGATGCTGGGAATCAAAGGGGAAAGGGATAAAGTAGATAAATCCGTGTACAGGGAAGACAGCAACACATTCCACAGGCTACTATAAAATTAAAACAAGATTTTAAACCTTTTTAAGGATTTTTTTTGTTTTACAGCTGCTCCTAATCATGACGGGAATGCCCTAACCGGCGCTTTCCCCCGCCTCATGTTCGGGTCCCCACCTCGTGTCTCTTCCCTCACCCTCTCCTCTCCCCAGTGCCGTCTCACCCCAGAGCTTTCCAAAGTGCGCTCCCTGCTTCGCCGCATCCCGCCGGAGGCCGCAGCTCTGAAAGCCGCTGCGGGAATAGCTCTGCTCCACGGTTTTCTCGGCTGTTTTCACCTGTTAGACAGCCCGCATGCCCGACCGCCCCGCACCCGGAGCCTGAGGAGCTGTAAACACCGGAGCGCAGTTTTGTGAGGTAGCGAAGGCAGCGAGCCCCGCCGGGAGCACGGGGGAGGCGCTGGGCTCCCCGGTGAAGCCCTCAGCCCCGCGGCACAGCCAGAGCTGCAGCACCGGGTCTGTCCTCAGCCCCCTCCCCAGAGCGGCTGCGGTCAGGCGAAGGACACCCCGTGTCCATCACCGAGGCGTTTTGGCACCAGACGAAGCGGGCTCAGCCGAGGTGGGCTGAAAGCAGACGAACGGACTGGCGGAGCGCGGAGCCCAGGGCCGGGCGCACCCCCAGGGCTCCCCAGGGCTCCCCGGGGCCCCCGGCCGCCCCCTCACGCCGGTCCGAGCAGCCGCGAGCCGCGCGCGCCCCCGCGCGGAGGGTGCCAGCAGGCAGCGAGGCCGCCCCGGCAGAGCCGCCCGGGCGCAAGGGAGCGGAACGCATGCGCAGAGGGGGGGACGTCCTTCCTTTGTCCCCGCCCTCGCGCGGCGGCGATTGGCGGAGGCACGAAGAGACTCTTCGCCCGTTGGCTAAGCGCGGCGTCCGTCCAGACCGGCGCCGCCGCCGCCGCCGCCATGGTTCGCTTCAAGAACAGGTGAGGTCGGTGTGGCCGCTGCGGTGGGGCTGGTGCGGAGCGGCGGCCTGACGCGCGCTCCCCCGCAGGTACGTGCTGTGCGAGGTGGTCTCGGAGGACCCGCGGTGCCGGCAGTGCATCGAGGACCGCGCGGTGGGCGTCGCTGTCAGGGAGGCCATCGGGCGGGTGCACGGGGACTACGGCCTGGCCTGCTGCTCCATCTCTTTCACAGGTGGGGGCCGGGCACGCCGCCCTGGGCGGAGCGCCTCCGGGAAGGGCCGGGGCGCGGTGGGCCGGGCTCACCGGTGCGTGTGTCCCCCCGCAGTGAAGTACCTGAACGCCTACACCGGGACTGTGCTCCTGCGGTGCCGCAAGGACTTCTACCGGCTGCTGTGCTCCGCGCTCCCCTTCGTGAGGCAGTTGGAGAGCCGGGCCCAGCGCTACCCTTGCTTCCTCAACACCCTGCACGTCGGAGGTGAGCCCCAGTGCTGCGTCCGGAGCCTCTGGCGCTCCGGGGGCGGCCGCAGAGTTTAGTCGTACCGGGCAGGCCCGCTCGAACGCGGTGACCCGGCTGGGTGCTCAGGGTGTGAGGGACACGTCCCCGGGTCGCTAACGGGCAGCCTCTGGTAGGGATAAGTAAGGAACGGGAACCAGCAGTGCTTTGTTGACTCCCTTGTTAATTGTGCTTGTATAACCTTTAACACAAAACCAGAGCAGCAAATACCATATGACATTATTTTCTTTTAAAAATATGTATTTTCAAAGCATAGCATCATCCACGTCCTGAAAATTAACCACTTGCAAGTAATGGACATGGCAGGTACTGTTCTTCCACCCCTTAACCTCAGCAGTGCAGAAACAACACCTGGAGCCACTTTTTTTGTACTTGCATTAATGAAGTTGTCTGGGACATTCGTCAGTCAATACAATCACCTTCAGAAAATAGACTAGCAGCCTTAAGCCCTGTGGTTGTGTAGATTGTCAGATACTGTTCTTGTGACTCCTACAGGTACTATAAGGACATGTCAGAAATTTCTAATTCAGTACAACAGAAGACAGCTGCTGATGTTGTTGCAGAACTGTACAAATGAAGGTAAGTTCCTTCAGCTGCTTTCCTAAAATGTGACCAGTTCCTGGGGGCTGCATAGGGTATGCTGGGCTGCTGCTGGATTCCTGAACCAAGACACATTCTTTTCTTTGGAAGCTGAGGATATCCCACTGTGTGTGAAAAGATCAGTGACCCTCTGTTGCTTTCTCTGTTGCAGAGGAAAGACGGTGTGTACAGAAGTCCTTGTTGAGCTGTTCCCTTACAGAAGAGCAGTCTCAAAGTGGAGATGAGGAAGATGATGATGATGGCATAGAGACAGACTGAACATTGCTAGTTACTGCTCACCTCTGTCCTGTACCGTGTAATCAAGATATTACCGATTATCTTCAGTGTTAAGGAAAGCAAGGGACAGGGAAAGCATCTGTTCATATTTAGACTTAATTCCCCCATTCCAAGTGTTCTTAAATAAATATTTTTATAAAAAGTTTTACTGAAGTAGGTTACTTGCCTGTTCACTCCACTTGCACTCCTGAGGAGCACAGCAGGTCACTGTGATCGTCATGCTGAGGTAGAAGTGAGCTTTAGGCAGTTGGTGCAGACAAGGAATGTAGGTTACTCTCCGTCAGCATGGAAGAAGTTTTTAACATCTCTGGGTTTTGCCTTCTCTTCATGTGTTATCCAGAGTCACAAAAGCACCAGCTGCACACTCGGGAGCATGCATTACAGGGGATGCAAGGTAGAGCTGTAAGGCTCAACCCCATCCAACCCATTATAAAATTCGTAGCTACAAGTACTGCTTAGATATTTATTAAGTTTACACCAATCAGTTACAGGAAAATAGCATTGCTGGTATTATCTCTCAAATCCATAGGAAAATGAGACACAACCTGAAGATGCTGTCCAGAGGAGACTGCCCCTGCAGAAGGGGCAGTTCCTTGCCTGCATCGCTTCCCTTGTTCTAGTGCCTGTGAGATGTGGAGTTACAGCAGCTCCAGCTATTCTGTCTCTTGCCAATGCAAAGAAAAGTTGACTATAAATGCACAGAGGTAATAGAACACAACAGATACTGGTTAGGCACTGCTAGTTACTCCTGTCCCATGGCTTAAAATGGCTACAAATAGGAAACAATAGTACTGTGAGCACAGCTTAACTGTGTACTCGAACTCATTTCTTGCTCAGTAGCTTTCTCTGCCCTCACCAATGATTTCCCAGTGTTTATGTGAAGCATTAACAGCAAGATGTGTAACTGCTTCCAGGCATCTTGCCTTCAATTCTTTGCACTCTCTTGACAAGCTGTACCACCTTTCCATCAAACACCGTTAATTGTGATCAAGTGTGAAGTCAAGCTGTTTGCAAAGAATCTTTTGCAAGTGTTTCCTCTGTCCTCCTGGAGCAGCTCAGTATTCTGAGCCTCCCCGCTCTCCCCCTTCTTTCTGGCTTGCAGCTTTGCAAGTATTCTTTTTGGTGCCAGCTCTCCTTGCACACACCCTGAAGTGCCTCAAGGAAGTACCTGGAAAACATGGAGCCAATAGCTCTGCAGGCAAACACCAATGTATCAACCTAAACTCATTACATAGGGAGACAACCAGTGATGTTACTGGTGGGATCAGTACACCTGACTGGAGGAGTCACACGGCATCTTTGCTCAGACCAGTGTCACAGGGAGAGAGAGGATGCTTCAACTTTGATTTCAAGCCTGTGCCAGTGCAGGCAGACCATGAGGCTGAAGGTAATGGCAAGTCAGTGCCAGCAACCTGGCACACAGTCTGTTGGCAGCAAAGGAGGATTGCAGTCGGTGCGGCCAAGGGGCATCGTGCTCCACGTCTGGATGAGGGGAAGCGTGCAGTACTCTGAGTGCATATATGCATATCATTTATTGCAACTGAATATGCATATGATTTTTATTGCAACTGTTGGCCTTGACTGGTACATTACACCTACAGTTCATTTTATTCAACAAAATCCACACCACTTAACTCATCAGCTCAAACCAAACTACAAGCAGTGCAGAATGTGACCACCCAAAGAAAAGCAGGGAGGGGTCCAGAAGTACCAGCCCGAGGTGCTTAATGCAGATCAACTTACATCCCAGAACCAAGCAGATACAGGCCCTTATCCCACTACAAAAGACCCCAGTCTCTCCCTGGGGTTACAGACTCCAGCTATCAGTTGTTCTTCAATTCAAGAGCAGTGTCAAAGCATCCTTCAGGTAGTTAGAGCCCTAGGGTGGAGTGTTTACTCTAGATGACCAGGTTACAAAGAATGTGGAGCCCATGGTTGGTAAAAAAGAAGAAAAAAATTAGCAGCCTCACTCACCCACATGAAAACAAAATTGAACAACTGAGAAAAGCCAGGAGGTTCCTCCTACCCCTGGTGCCAGTACACGCCAAGAGTCACTTCAAAACCAAGTAGCCAATTTCTGCTTTGCACTCACCTCAGCTTTACATCTTTCCAAGCCAGGAGAACAGGAGGAATTCTTGCTCTTTAGAAAAAAGCAGCTAACACTCTAAAGCCAGGAAGCTCTTTTGCCAGTGCAGTGGAAACCAATTTCTCAAGAGAGCACTTTGACAGCCTTACTGAAACAGCACTACTGTCACAGTCAGATGGACTTCTGCCCATGAATACTTCTAGGGAAACAGAGGCTCTCTGCCTCCTCCCTTAGGTAACCTTGCAGTATTCTGGCAGCACCACACAGCTTTGAGGACTCTCATACTGCTTATTAGACAACAAGAACCAACTTGGCACAGGCTAGAAGCCTCAGCTGATTTGTCTCGGGATTGTTTCTTTCAAAACTTTGTTTCAGTATAAACTGATTAAGCAGTTGGAGTAAAATGATCTTACTTCAACATATACTGCTGTGGTTTCCTCCTGACCCCCCCCCCCCAGAAGCCCTGGAAAAACAAGTTTAATCTGTTCAAATTTAAATACTTAACTATAGCAGCAAAACAAAGCAAAATGAAAAGAAAACCAGGAGAGGAAGCTTCTCTTGAATAGCAGAATCACTTTGTGTGAACAACAGAGGTGCTGAACAATAGCTTCTGCTTCTGTTTCTTTCTTTTCTTGCCTCCCTTTTCCTCTGTGAAGAATTAAAATGATACTGTCATTCTTCTCATGGAACAGGAACATCACACAGAAATTATAAATGGTCTTCCCAAGCCTAAAGGATTTCTACAGGTCTGTGACACTTCCTATCAACTCACTGAGAAACAGATAGTTAACAAAATTTAAAATTAAAAAAAAAAAGGGGGCAAGTACTGCAGGCAAACTAAGGCAGGCTCCATCACACCTAAACCACTCTACAGACATCCTTATCTGATTCTGAAGTCACTGTTGCAACAGTATATCCTGGGACTGCAAGCATGCTGCCATTTGCCTTTCAGACAGCTATCACCTTCATCCATGTCCAAAACAAATGGAGCTGACACTCAATTCCACTGAAAGCCCCAGGCCCTCCCATCCAAGTCTCCATCATTCAGTGCAGCCTCCAAACAGAAGCCAAAGCTATACATCAGAACTGGGCATTATAAATGTGTTTTACCAGGCAGCACCTGGCTTAGATGTTTAACTTCATCTCTGTTTCTGACTCTAATTTGGAATTTCAGCTACCAGTTACCTTGATGCTTTGGTCAAACTTATGTGGAGGTTCAGCAGCTCAGGTACTTTGAGTTTAGAAGTGCATAACCTGTACTTCCATAATATAAAGCTTAAATTCCAGTGAAGACATGACAAACGACTGTCAAAAGCCATCTTTGTCCTACCAGGACTCTCTGCTAGTTGGAGATCTCAGCTCCCACTATGAGAGCTGCTTTAAGCTAACAGAAGCCCTAGTCAAGCTGTTCAGAAACCACAACCTGACAATTTTCAAAACTGTTTTGCAGCCAATTCTTGGTCCCCAGAATTGCTGCTTTCACTTCTGCCAGAGGATGGGGGGGAAATACTTAAGTTTTTTCACTTCTGAAGTTTTTCACACCTTTTCCCCCATCTTTTACCTGCTAAGTGATCAGCTGTGGACGGTTTGTCCAGTTTCAGGAGAGCAGCCTCAATAGCTTGGCTGAAGGAATTCTGGAAGCTGGGCACAGGTATGCGGTCAGAGCTGTCACTTTCCCCATCACTATCCACAGGCACAGGGAGTGCCAGAGTGTTCTCATCTGAAAGGAGGAAAGGGCCTTGAGAGGCAGAAGACTGTACCAAAATAACCCCAAACCAACCCACTTCTGCAGTGCAAACACCCCTCCACACTCCAGACATTCCTTGTGAAGTCACAAGTTTTCTTAGATTAGATGCACATTAAAGAACCTGAAGCAGTAATAGCAAATTGCTTACCTCTTGCCTTTGGAGCAGGCTTGGGCCATGTTTCTGGTTTTGCCTTTCCAACTCTCAACATCTACCAAAAAAAGTTGGACAATACAATTAAAATCCCACGTACAACAACAACCCTGTGTATTGCCTAAGTGGCAGGAAAACTGAGGGACCCCTTCAGGTACTCAGACCCTAGGATGGCTCTGTAAGATTTATCACACATCATTTTTGTGGGGAGGCAACTGTGTTCTCAGACTAACCCCCAACTAAGACACAGGAGTAATTCTGACATGATTTAGTCTGCTACATGGCTTACCTGGGCAAAGGAGGGGAAGGGAGACTCTTCTTCTAAACTCCCACAGAGCAAGGGGCTGACCTGGCTAGCAGCAGGTGACAGTGGAGTTGGAATAGATTCTACAGAGAAACCAGCAGATAATTAAAGCCAGCTACATTTGGCAAAGGCCCTCGTGCTGCTTATCAGGATGAAACAGAAATAAACTTCTATTATCTTATGCAATTAGCCATTTTTATCTCATCAGTTGCACCCATTAGAGAGTGGATTTAAGGGAGATTTAAGCTTGGAGGGGAGGTTGGTTGGTTGAGGTTTTTTGTTTACTTATTTTGGGGTGCTGTGAAGGGGGTTCTGGTTTTTGAGAAAACTTTTAAGAATAGTTTCTATTTAGTATTTATGAACTGCAAAATAAAACATTTGGTAAAGCATCACTGGGCAACCACCTAAGCGAGTCCTCATCAGCTACATTCTACTGTAGTGTAACATGGTGGGGGGAAGATGGGGAGGGTAGAAAGAAAAATATGCCAGCAGGGCATTCCTGGCATACACACTTTTCTTCTGGTTTGGGGTTGGGTTTTTTCCTCCTTTCTTTTCTTCTACCTCAGCAAAGATTTAAAAGATGGGGCAACTACAGTGCAGGTGTCTTATTACCACTGAAATAGAGGCAGTAAAAAGCAAAGGAGCAGAATGTTTCGTAGCTGTGTCAGCTTCTTGTGTACAATCTCACAGGCAATCCAGGGAAGAAGCAGCCTTTGATTGGCATTCAGAAAGTTTGGTGTGATGCCTTGAGCAGTATATACCAAAAGAATGATTGACAGCTAGATGCAACATGTTTTTCAGATGCTCACCTGTCTGAAACACAGGGCTTCTGCCAAAAGGAGACAGACAGAAGCTCTGCTGATCAATGCTGGTAGCTTCTCCGGGACAAGAGGTAAAAGCAGGGAACTGCTGCAGATTCTCTAAAGCAATATGGACCTCTGGATCTAAAAAAAGTTTTTAAATTAAAGCACTACACAACGTCAATATGCAAGTTGTTTCAGGAGTCTAGGAGGTGCCAACTCAATTTTCTTTCCACCCTCTATTTTAGAGGCCAGTACAGCCCTGCTGCTGGTTCCTAGACACTTTTTTCCCCCTCTTCACTTTTCACTCTATATTGTTATTACTATAAAAACAGAAATTAGGAATCCTGAGAGCTGTATACACCATGGGACAGCTGTGCCTCTGAATGCCCTGTCTCTCCCATAACGTGCAAGTATGCAGGAACTGCATAATATTTAACATCCTGACTAACACACCCTTACATGTTTCACTCTACAAATGTTTTTCTAATACCCTGCAATCTTGTTCAATGGACACGCTACAAATTAAAGGCCTTTCAATTCACCCTACAGCTCAAGAAATGAGCTCAACAACTAAAGATGACTGGAAATCCATCAATCACGACTTACATTTGCCCTGTTTCTTGTTCTCTTCTATCTCAATCCTGCGCTCACGCCGTCGCTCATCACGAGCTTTCTTCTGCCGTAAACGTTTCCTCTTTTCCAGGTCATCTAGGAGCAACGACAACACTGGGTGTCAGGAAACCCACACCAATACTTCAGCAATGTTTTCTCCAGCTTTGAGAGCAATGTATTCAGTTATAACACATTAGTAACAAAATATGCTTACAAACAGCATAAGCTCTTCCAAGCAGTCAGGCTTTTTTCTTCTTTGGATAACTGCTGCCTATAGAACAGGGAACTGGGGCTGTTCTGTAGTAGGGGGAGTCATCAGACAGCTGGTGCAAGGGGAGTACAGCTACTGTGTATGATGTTTTTCTGCCATTAGGGGTAAGAACAACTTCCCCTTCACTGATACACAGCAGAGCCTATTGAAAGGCAGTACCAACCTGCAAACAACTCCAAAGTCTCCTTAGAGATGATGGGTGGCTTCAGAGCCAGTTCACAAATGCTGAACTCGCAGGTGAGGGGCAAGTGACAGAGGTAACGATGACGCTGTCTTATGTCCTGATATAAAAAAAAAGCAAATGCATCACCACAACATGGTCCAGAGGCTGGCAGTGATGAATAGTTTATAGAGAACAGAACACCCACCCTTCACCAAATCAAATGGAAAACAAATAGGAGCAGAGACACAGTAATCACATTATAAACAGGTGAAGGACACCCTGGGTCAGAACCAAATGCTCTGAAATTGGTATGAAGCTGAGACAGGGCAGGTTTAAGCTGGATATTAGAAAGAGGTTCTTTAGTGAGAAGGTGGTCGGGCACTGGAACAGGCTCCTCAGGGATGTGGGCACAGCACTGAGCTTGACGATGCACTCAGTTCCATGCTCTGACTTGGCTGGCCCTGTGTGGAGCCAGGAGTTGGACTTGATGATCCTTATGGGTCCCTTTCAACTCAGGAGATTCTATGATTCTCTTCTATGATTTTATAAAATCTCCACCAGCTACATGATACAAGTTTTGGATGCAGATATTCCAGCTCAGTTACCATTTTTTTTGCTATCCCTCCCTTCTCATTCACACTGCTGAAAGTAAGTTCAACAAAACCAGTCCTGCAATGCATTTATTTTTGCACTGGACCATATTTGTCTTTTATGTTTAGAATTATTTGGACCAACAACCACCACTTTGCTAGACTGAAATAAACAGAGTTTGGTATTTTTTCCTTGCAGAGCAGAAAATCTGAAAGACAATTACTTCCTGCCTCTGCATCCATTCTTACTCAAGCATATCCCTTCTCAAAGATGGAATGAGGAATTATGTGTAGTTGTTACTGCACATGCCAGTTCTTACAGCTGTCCTCAGCTCAAGACCCCATCCCCTCTTAAGCACTTTCATTCCCTCCATCTCAAACACTGAAGTTTCTTTCCATCCTCTACTTTCATAACATCCCACCTCTACCCTTGATGCGCAGAAAAAACCTTTTCAAGATGGGCAGAACACTTCTTCAGTGTGAGAAAGATGATAATCTGTCTAGTTCAAGCTACTGTCTTATATGAGAAAACAATTTAACACAGTTTTAACAACAAACCATTCTTAAGCTTGCAATTTTCTTAACTCTTATAGCTTCCTACCCTCTAGGAAAAAAAAAAAAAAAAAAAAGAGTACAGCCTATCTACCAAAAGCAATTTAAGGTACTGTGCCTCACACTGACACCCTTCTCAGGTTAGCATACCTACCCATTCATCATTACTGTTTATTACTGAAGAGAAACAAGGCACCTGTCAGACACAATGATCAATCTGCTAAAACAAAGGCCCTTAATCAATAACAAAATAACTACCTCTGTCATTGAGTAGCCAGTTATCTCCACTACAGCTGCTGTTATCTTCTCTGGACTCTTCTCCAAGCTGCCATATTCACGAACAAGACATCGAACATTCACAGGGTGAAGATACATACACTGTCCATCCTCCGCTGTAAGAGAAGGTACCATCACTTGTTCTTTGCCTGTTAATTTTCAGTACCCTTCTGCCCACCTCAGCACAATCTCCAGTAACGAAACAAAAGCTCTGTTCTGAGTTTCTGTGGGAGTGTCATTGCACAGGGGTTTGCTGCATCTAATGAAGTGACAATCTTCCTTAAGAAGATCCCAAAGGAGGCACCTCTGCCCCCCAGATTTCATTGCACTGACCTTGATAGAAATAGTAAAAAGGAGAGTTGTTAAGATGTCCACTGCTAATTGTATCTTTAGATTCTTGGCAGCTTGTTTCAGCTGGATTTGGTTCTTCTGTAGTGTTCATATCAGTTTCCCCTATGGCATCCACCTCGGTTACTTCCTCTTCATCCAGTACTGCCTCTTCTGCTTCCACAGGAGGGGAAAAGGAACTTGCCAGATCAGAGCATGGCTCCACAAGCTCCTCATCAAATGCAGAGAGATATTCCACACCACACTATGACAGTGGAGAGCATATTGTTAGTACCACAACACCTTCTTCAAAAGATTATAATCTCTGCAAAAATCTCTGGCACCAGTTCACCATACAGTGCAGTGTAAGGTGACAGAATTAACTACTAACAAGATCTGCCAGAGCAGAGTCCTCACCCACCTTTTTCTCTTGGGAAACTGCAGGCTCCACAACCTTGGAGCCTTCTAGGACCAATTCCTCCACAGCTGCACTGATTCCAGCAATGCCATTGTTTTTATCCTGATCAACAGAAAGTGCCGATTCTCGCTCCTACAAGTCATCCAAAGAAAACAAGTTTCAATTTCCTATTTAAACCAGGAGACTCTCACTGCAGTTATTTTTAGCCTTCTCCTACACTTCAGGTTTGCACAGAACTATAATGCATATATACAGAGTGAACCTTGAAGAGAGGTCTTGGTTTGTAACTGGGAAGCACAGCCATTGCTGAATATTCTACAGGTTTGCTCGTGTCTGCCTGACAAAAGTTATCCCGGAAATTGTTGGGCCTGAAAGGGAAACACACTTTCCTTGGAAAGTGTTAGCATTTATGGAAGGGATCCCATTCAGAAAAAAGCACTCTTATCCTGAACATCACACTTTACAAAGGGCCCAAAGGCTGTAGTCTCTTCCAAGATTTATAATGCTATTCTGGCAGCGACCATCACCACCTTGCTAGTACGAACATATCATGAAGACCAGAATAATCACACACAATTACTTATGAGGCAGAACACAGATGCTCTGTGCTCAGCATACTGTTCCAAATAAGGTCACTAAAATCCTCTGAAGAGGTTCTCACCTTCAGTTCCTGGATAGCCGCCTCGATAAAGCAAGCTTCTGGGGTGTGTTTTTCTTCCTCATACTGTTTCAGTAATGCCGCTTTCTCCTCCAGAATCACCAGCTGCAAGACCTGCTCCCTGGATGCCAGAAGCAGCTTTGAATACTGACTGTGCTGGTCATCTGAACAGGAGGAGCACCAAATCATTAATACCCACATGTTTGGACTGCTATTTATCCTGAAGTCTTGTTACTGCTCCATTTTGTGAGTTAATCCAGTGTAGGGCAGACAATATTTAGCAAGAGCTTCACACAGACTCTGCACATTACCATTATGTCACTGATGACACAACCTGGAGCCACATACCTGCTCTGCTACACACATCTATCCCACCCAGTAGTTTAACTGCAACTTTCAACCTGCCACTTCATCACTCAGTTGCTACATATGAAAAAAAAAAATAATTCAAGTCTAAACTTCTATGCAATGGAAGCATCACCTTCAAGATGCCTTGGGTGGTCAAAACTTCCTGAAACAATGCAGTCTGCAGCTGCTTCCTCTTCTCTACATGCTCAAACCTAATGCAACTGGAAGTTCTGCAAAAGCAACCACTGGTTTGGCTCTACCTAGCTCATAAGCCCATATGTATTAAAATCGCCCACAAAACACTATTACAAGGTTTTTCCAAGAGCCACAGCAGAAATAGTAAGCTACAGAATTGCAGTTTTGGCAAAAGGCAGTTGTCTCTGTTACTAAAGAGGTTATCTTAACTATAAACTTCACAGCAACCACAGCATCACACACTACTGCAGTCTCTATATTCACTCTCCCCAAGGGTTCAACCTCATCCACCGAAACAATTAATGTCGAAATTCTTGGGTTTAGAACGATCTCCAATCCCAATTTTTGGTTTGTTTTATGAAAGGATTTAAAGCCCTTTACTTTCAGACACCAAGAAACATGTAAGCACACGCCCTGCCTGCTGCCTACCCAGCATGCATTAGGAGAGTTGACTTTTTCCAGAGCTTAACTGCACGCAGCCTTTCACGACTGTGACTGCGAAATGAAGTGAGCCAAGCCAGCCCACAGAACAGTAATCTGCAGTAAAATTATTTCTTCAGTCACAATTTTTTTTGTGCTCCTAACAGCTAGGATGATGATGTGTTAGTCACATTACTTGACTGGAGAAAACTGAAGAAGCCAGGCAACAGATGTTCGGAATAGGTTTGCAGTAATTCTGATTATTTTCCCATATCATTCACAGATTTTAGCTGGTAAGTGAAGATGATGAAAACCTTATGGAAGATTATATCCTTGAAATAGTTTAAGCACAGAGACAGGAGACAGTTATTTTTGCTAAGCCATATAATGAGGAGCCAGGAGGGAAAAAAGTTAAGGACACTGAAGAGCCAACAAAAGCAGCAAGAGACACACTCAATGACTATGCGATACAAAACACATATCCCATTAACACCAACGATTGAGAAGGCAGGAGTCTGCAGCACGTTAGTCTGAAGGGAAACAGCACAAGTTAGAGCCTTCCAAAAACCAAAATGTGGGTAGAAAGCTCATTATTAATAACTGGTCATTAAAGGTTTTCAGCTGCTAAACCCCATCTTTCATGGTCTGGTTTATTTTAAGGTGACAGCATGGCATTGCCACGATAAATCCTCTCCAGGCAAGTCCTAGTTACAGCAGCAGGATGTCAACAACCAGTAGGCAGGTACACTCACCTCTGACATAAACAGGCTGCACCACATTCATCCACTGAGATTTGGGCAGTGCTACCAGAACACCTTTCTCTCTTCTCATAAGTTGCATCGTAATAGTATCACCGATTGCGTATTGACGTGTTGCCATAGCAACAACACTGCAAGGTAAGGAGGAAGTTAGCAGGGCAAAATCATGTTTCAAAATGATACGTCATTTAATAAAAACCCAGTCTCACCTCTTCAGATCCTTCTTGTGAACAGAGCTGTAACAAATCGGACATTTACTCCAGGTCTTTTCACTCAAGGAGAGATAGTGAAGGATACATGCCCAGCAAAAGATGTGCCCACAGCGGGTGATCTTCGCTGCAGTTGGTGGGTACAGACATATTGGGCAGGAGGGCACTTCATGGCTACAGATTCGCTGAAATGGCACATGAGAAAAATAGTGCAAGTTTTAGGCTTGGAAATCAGTTCCTGTGCTACAGAATAGGCCACCTGTAAGATCTACTCTAACGTATTCACCTTCTGGCTCTTTAGGTTCTCCCTATTTACCAAGAAATTAAGTACACTAAGAAGTCAGTCACACCTTCAGACTGCACATGGAATAACCCTCAAAGCCACCTATCTGGTATTTCTACTCTAATGACATTAAAGTGATTCACCTCACGTTTCCCCCCATGTCTTCATCATCTCTAAGAGTTAATAGCAACTTCATCATTCCAGAGAAGACAGGAAATGAACTCTGCCACCTCACTTACACAAGCAGACTTGCACAGCCCTGTTCAACTGCAAGGCTGATCTTACCCATTTCCATGAAGATGCTAGTTTAGTCAGACACTTCATTAGCATCTGTATGTTGCAGAGACGTAACTGCCAAACAAGCACCTACACCGTTCAGCTCTCTTGTAGCATCAGGTAACAATAAAACCCACCTCCTCTCCAGCTACACCATACATCAAGATTAGTTCTAGCTGATAAGAAGTTTTTACTTGAAGCAACCCAAAGTTCTGACCGCAGTTCTCAAGAGATTTTCCATTTTGTTACTAGGCACGACGGGCCACCTATGCACAAAGTAATTCTTCAAAATTCTACACTCTAGTCCTCTTCCATGGACTCATGCCCAAGTTTTCTGTTAATATCTTGATCACAAGGACTCTGTCTACAGAATGTCAGATACTATTTTTGATGAGCTCCCATCTGCGAAAGCAAGAAGAAGCTGCTAATTTTCCTAATAGATTTTAGCACTTCTCTTTTCCTGTCATGAAAGTATTTCATAATATATTCTATGACAGATCTTTCCCAGTATTGTGGGAGTGACAGAAGAGGGCTCAACTCAAAAACACAGCTGAGTTTTACATAATATCACAGAGATAAAGAGGCAGATAAAGACAGGTTAAGCTTCTTAATAATAATAAAAAAAAAATTAAATCTAGCCCATCAGAACTGACCACTTGCTCCACAAAGTCCCAGTTGACCAATGTATCTGGATCAGCAAAGTGCACTGTGTAGTCCTGTTCTTCAGAGACAACAAACTGGCAGCTGGGGAAAGGCAAAGAGACAGATGATCCACTCAGTTGTTTCTAAAAATTCTTTGAGAACTATCCTATAGGATTCTCTGAGCTGCTTCTTCATCCAGCAGAAAACCACTGGACACAGTAACTTCTACCAACAGAACCCAAAAGAATTCAATTCACACCCAGATTTCCAGCATAAAGGTATGTCTAATTTCAGTTAGACACAATCTCACATACTAACTGCAGAATGAGCCCAGCAGAGTGGTAACAAACAGGCAGCTCCTGCTAAAAACAGGGAATCCACAAGTGGAAAAAAATAATGCTCACAAAAACCAGAACTAGCAGGGTTCCTACAAATAGATTTCACTGCAATAAACCACAGAACGATAGTGAAAAATTGGAAGCATCAATGCCAAAAATACTTCTTATCATCTTTAACATGATGAGATACAGGACATCCTGAACACATTACAAATTCTAGTGAAATTGACCATTATTTCCAGTTAAAAGCAATTCTCCTGCTGGATTACTATCCTGATCATCATTCAGGTTATACTACATACCATGGGGCCTGTGAAATAATCAGCAGTTGAAGAACTAAGACTCATTCGTAATTGCTTTTGGGACTTAAAAATTCAGATCAACTTTCATCCAGCAACTGCTACCCCTACCATCCCAACATACTGCTTTGAGAAAAAAAACCCCAAACTACTATCTTCCATAAGGGAACCACATAGGTCTTCCCAAATGGAATGTCATATTCCACAAGCAATGCTAGAAAATTTGAGCAGAAGACTAACTGGTTTGTATCTAAAGGACTTGTTCCATCAGGTATCTTGTAAATGGGTAAAGACTGCAACTTGATATATTTTTATCCCTTTCAAGTATAGTCATTACCACTAAAAACACTACAGAGAGGCAAGTTCACCCTGGGAAAGTCAACACAAGTAGTGAAGGTCAAACAATTCCCTGGCTGATCACCCCTTACAGCTCAGTGTCTCTGTAGAGGTCTACAAGCCCTGCTGGACTCCCACTCACTTGGCCTGTAGGAAGAGCTCCTTGTTGAAAGGCTTATGTCCCCACTTGTTCCTTTTTCCCCAGTTGCCATGTCCATTCCCATCAAAATGGCCTGCTTGGCCACGGGGTTCAAAAGTGAAGTTCAGTAAGTGGTTCAGATTAATCTTCTTGGGACCAGAGAACTGGGCAGGGCTGAACTCTGCCCGCTGAGCCTCTGCTACCTAAGAGACAACAGCATTTGTTAGAACTTGCTAAAATTTACTACAAAAGCATCAGTACAAGTCAATACCCAGGTCCCACCAGTGATTAGGTACAGAATACACAGCATCCACTCACTCACCTTCTCCCATTCCAGTTCTGCAAATCAAGCAGTGCAGCGTTAGAAGGGCATGAGAACCTGAAAGTTAGAACTGAGTGGTCTTACCCACACTGATCAGGAGGAGGAGAGCACGAAAATAACCCACGTAAAGATAAGTGAAGGCTGGCAAAACCTAGTAGTCAAGGTTAATAACAGAAGAGAGTTGTACAAATCCTGACATTCTTTTAGACAGACAGAAATACGAGTCCGAATGCTATTTGCAGGGGTTGTACTTGTTCTGGTTAGTTTGCATATAATGAAGCAAAGAATTGAGAATTCAATAGAGACAGCAGGTGAGTTTCTAAAGTCAGCGATTTAGATGAGCAGTATTGCTCATTCACTAAAAAAATTAAATAAACCAGAGTCCTCTGTGCCCACAAAAACCCACCAATAATCTACAGCATTTAGACCCACAAGAGCATAAAAGCCTCAGTGCCGTTTTACTCCATCTTGGTGTCACCAAGGCTAATGCAATTACCTTCTCAATACCACTACCACATAAATTTGCACACTGAAGTGGTCAGACACAATCACCTCAGGCTTAAAACCTAGAAATTGTCTCGCTAGGTACTTTGATGAAGGACCTCTGCTTCACGGGATAGGTACATGGCCTGTCTAGGTAACCATTCCTCAGATGGCATTTTTTATTGCAAGTCTCTCAGAGCAGAGAGCACTCCTCTTCTGTTGTTGCAAAGTTGTTCTGCTCACGCAGACTCTGGCATCTCAACGATGTTAGCACCTCTTACCGCTCTTTCCCTTCCCAGCCCAGGAGCTGAACACAGAAGACCTGTCTAGGCAGGTCCGAGTGATCCTCTCGTCCCAAGAAAGAAGGCCTTGGAGATAGGGCATTACAATTCTCACCTCATCTCGTCTTCCACCATTACAAGAGCTAAAAAGTTTGCCACTTCCGCCGCTGCCTCCTCTTTGAGGGGGCATCTTGTTAAAAGCTTTGCTTTTCTGTGAATTGGAGCGACGGGACTGGCTGGAAAAGTTCTCATTTTTTGAATAGGAAGTTTCTCTTTTACGGTTGTAACGCTGTTTGGATCCATTCGCATTCTTTCCATCTGAAAGAAAAAAAAACAAACACAAGAATCAGACCGGCAGGCTCAGAGCTCTCCGTGCGTAGCGCATCCCAGACAGCGTCAGCCGAGACATAGGTACAGACTGGGAGAAGAGCTCCCTGAGAGCAGCCCTGCTGAGAAGGACCTGCTGGGGGTTCTGGTGGATGAGAAACTTAACATGAGCCAGCAGTGTGCTCTTGCAGCTCGGAAGGCCAATGGTATCCTGGGCTCCATCAGCAGAGGGGTGGCAGCAGGGACAGGGAGGGGATTGTCCCTCTCTACTCTGCCCTCCTGAGGCCCCATCCAGAGTCCTGTGTCCAGAGCTGGGGCCCCCAATACAAGAAAGATGTGGAACTGTTGGAGAGGGTTCAGAGGAGCCACAAAGATGATTAGAGGGGTGGAGCAGCTCCCCTATGAAGAGAGGCTGAGGGAGCTGGGCTTGTTCAGTCTGGAGAAGAGAAGGCTGCAGGGGGACCTCATTGCAGCCTTCCAGTACATGAAGGGAGCAGAGAAACAGGAGGGGAATCAGCTTGTTAAAGGGCAGACACTGGCAGGACAAGGGGGAATGGATTGAAACTAAAGGAAGGAAGGTTTAGATTAGATACTACGGGAAAGTTTTTTACAGAAGGAGTGGTGAGGGGCTGGAACAGGCTGCTCACAGAGGTGGTGGATGCCCCATCCCTGGGGGTGTTCAAGGCCAGGTTGGATGGGGCCCTAGGCAACCTTGTGTAGATCCAGGCCTAGAGGTTGGTGGCCCTGCCTGTGGTGGTGGGGTTGGAGCTCTATGATCCTTGGGGTCCCTTCCAACCCAGACCATTCTATGATTCTGTGAGGTGCTCAGGGATATGGTTTAGTAGAGGACAGGTATTGTTGGACTCAATGATCTCAAAGGTCTTTTCCCGCCTAGTGATTCTGAGAGACATCGCCGTGTTCACTTCGGCCACTGGATCCTGGTTAAAAGGCCACTGCTCATCAGGACATCAAACCCTCTAGCAACCCAAACCACTTCGTTCCTGTCACTGCCCAAAGAACTGGTCAAAGACTATAAAAGAAGGTTGTATTGCTGTGCTTTATCTTTTTTAGAATGGCTGAATTTTCTTTGCCCAGATTTGGAACTGCTGCCACCAGACATGAGTGCATTGCCTGGTACATTAAGTGACCAACACCACAACTTCAAGCCCCACTACAAAAACTGACAACAACTATTTTATTTTTTCATTCCATTTTCTAAACACACAATTTATCATATATTGTTCCCTTACTCAAGTATACTGCTGCCAGCACTTGTCTTGAGATTTCCCACTTTGCAAGACCCACAATCCCTGTATTCATTCATTCTGTTCTGCCACCTACACTTAAAAGACCCCAACAAACCTAATTCTGTTTTAAAAATACCCTTTATTTTAATCTCCACAAGGCCAACAAATGCTAATCGATTGTGAATCACAAACCCAATGCTTTGGCCTCGCAGGGCAGGCAACTAAAATCCAGGTACTAAGTCCACCAACCTAGGCAGCAAGGACTGTTTGCCCGAAATCATGCCAAGGCACCACTCACCCTAGCACAGGACACAGCAGTGAAGCACAAAGCAAAATACTGCAGGAATAAAGCTGACAAGAGCAGAAAAATCAGTCTGGTTCTAGAGAGTGGCTTCCTCTGTCTGAACTGTCCTGCAGAAGCAGCTGAAAACCAGTACTATTGAGGTATTCCTAATTATCTTAGCATCCAAGCTGCCTTGAGGCAGCAGCAGACCTGTCAACTCAAGAGCCCCAAGTTTTATTTGTAGGAGAGGAATGTCAACAAGCTTGGACGCAGAACTAGAGGTGCAGGGAGGCGCCTATCCACACCAGCCAGCCCAAAGTCACCCTGGGCACGCAGTAAGCATTACACAAACTAAAAGCCTCCTAGTTTCCTTTTCCTCCCTGGCAGCCCTCCCCAGCCCTTAACACAGATTGTATGCAGTAGGCAAAGAGGCCGCAGTGATTCTGGATGGCGTTACTCCCAAGGGCAGGCTTCCTTACCGGTGCCTGCAGTTCTCCCCCAGCACCACTTCAACCTTACCCAAGCATTTGAAGCAGCTGGAACTGGATCATTCACACAAAGTCTCACTCTTTGTATTATTTTTTGTTTTCTCTCCCACCCCCATCCCCCCAAAAAAGAGAAATCTGTGTGGTGTTACATACTACTGAGGGTCCAGTTTCTTAAGAATAAGTAATCAAAGCAGCTCGACTGGGTTTTGTGGTGGTCTACAGTTTCTTGCAGATGGCAGACTTCAGTCTTTGCCTGCAACTCCCACTCCAGAAGTAAAAGGACACTATTATTGCTGTCACATAATGCCACAGAGCCATTTTGCAGACAAACTTCATCACCGGTCGCTTACTCTGCCCATCCAAAGGTTGATCCTTTAATTCAGAGTTAAACCGACTCCACCAGAACCACAGCCACGTAATCCAAACACATGCCTGCACAGCTTGCAGTGCTCTAACACACATCAGGCTTAACAGACATGGGTTGAGTGTTATCAGGGAAAAAAACACATCAGAAGCTGCCAAGCCCTGAGGGTGTGACCAGGTCTGGCTGAAGGATTATTTAGATAGACCTTTTTGGGGAGTTTTGTAGGCAAGAGGCTATACACAACACCACCAGGTCTCCAGATAAAAATTAAGTACTTTTGAAGAAGCTTAGACAACTGCTCAAGCTGTTGAGGAGCAAAGGCTGTCACTTTAGAGGTCAACCACCCTCTTAAATCTGCAATTCCAGTGAACTCCCCAGAGAGGCACAGGTCCATTCTGTCTACAGCAACCTTGTAGCTTCTCTGCAATCATGAACTGGGGAAAAGAAACCACTCAAAAGTGGAAGTTCAGTGTAAAGTGGGTCTTCACAAGGCTCAGGAACAGGGAACAGCTTCTACCTGCAGCTGATGGAAGAATTTCATCATTAGTCACCATCAAATTCAACACTCAGCTGGTTTGTACACATTCCTGTCAAACTACAGGTCCTTTCAGACCAACTTCTAGAGCCTTTGGAGTCACCCATTTCAAAGGAAAGCCCTGTCCACCGGGGCCATTTTTTGGAAGAACCTTGCACAGAAGTCTAACAATGCTTCAAGCCTGATTTTACTGATTGCAAGTTTCCTCTTCCAGAATAATTACTCTCATGAAGATTCTGGTCCATCAAAGTAGCAATGAAATCAGTCAACAGACTGCCAAGGGTTTGGAGTATGCATTTGTGAACTGGAACACTTTCCCCCCATCCCAAATCCAAGCAATGCTGTTCCTTCCAACTTCTCAAACATGCCACACATAAGGGAGCTCTCTTATCATCCCTCTCTGCATTCCTATGAAGAGTGGGGCAGGACAGGGCTATCTGCACTCACGCGGGGGAGAAAATTAGAAGGTTCTCACTGCTGCCCTCTCATTAGATCCCAGTTTTAAGTAGAGAAGGTTGGGATTTGGGAGGGGGTTTTTCTCCTTCCTTTTTTCACAAATCAGAAATGAGCAACAGTGACAGTGAGGTATTTGCTCTTCACTCAGGTCCTCAGTTAGTCCTTTTGCTGTTCTCACAAGATCTACCCTATAATAAATACACCTACCCATCCACACTCCAAGAAAGCACAGACTTCTAAAAACACTGTTTATATAACTTTATAAGCTCTTGCCTTCTGGACCTGCAGTACTGGTTTGCTACTGGGGTGAGGACTGCAGTTCCCTTCCATCTCTGCTCGCCGCGCCCCGTCAGCCGAGCCCTGCTGAAGCCAGCGATGTTGCATAAGGGCTCTGGGTGATGGATCACACACAAGCTGCAGGGTGATTTCATGAAAACACACTGAAGCTATTGCTGCTGCTAAGGCAAACATCCCAGCGAGCAAGAGGTGACTGAGCAGTCACACACCCCAGCTAAGCATGCTCATACTGCAATAACAAGGCAGCCCAGGAATGTTTGGAGGAACTAATGCTGTCCATCAGGTCTCGAGGAGTGCAGGGAAAGCCAAGGAGCCTATTTCCCCTTAGCTGCTTTATTCCACCCTAATGGGATGTAACTCCTGTTGATGCACTAACATAACCAAAAGAAACTTTCCTGTTGGAAACTTGAGTTTAATTTAGTTTCTAAGGGCAAGTTTGAAAAACAGCTGGCGTACAACTTCCAGAAATACAGGAGCCTGCAGTATTCTATCTACCTCATTTCAAGCTGTGCTGCAAGAGAAACAGAAGGAGAAGGGATGACAAGGTTTCACAAGTGTCCACTTCTTCATTCCCTCAGCTGGATCTGACCTCAGCAGGTAACTCTGGAAAGCACTGACTGACCTTAAATCCAGCGACCATCAGTGCAAGAGTCATGTATGTAACTAAAAGATCTACATTCTGAGGAAGGCCTGAGGTCCATAAGAATACTTATCATATCAAGGGAGAGGCCAGATTTTCAGAACACATCCTACACCTTTCCTGAAGCAGGAGAGAAATTGGATTGACCACATCAGGCACGTGCAGCCATACCATTCCTAAAAAGTCCTGTGTGGTGACATGCTGGTGCCTTCCCTGCAACAGGTACCGGAACACAGCCACTGTTCAACACAGCTGTCCTGTACACCCATCCTGGGGCTGGCTGCCTTGGTCAGAAGCAAGGGAACCTCATTTTAGCTTTCAGTACCCTCCAGCTAAGCTATTCCCCAACATACAACTACTCCTACCAAAAGAGATTCTCATTTCTTCCAGGCCTCTTGGATGCGCTGTAAAGGCAGCAACTCACTCCATATCCCCCCTTTGCCTTCCCCTGCGGTTAAGAAACAAGCAGAATCATGTCAAACCAAAATTTTCATCTGTTTTATTAAAAAAGATGTCTTCAGAAAAGTTGTGAGGGGTTTTTTTTAAATTAAAAGTTAGTCTAGTGTATCAGAGTAGAAGAGTATGGTAGGTCAGGATTTCCCTCTTCACTGGGCCTCTGCTACTAGTGCCAACAGTTTCAAGCCCATAAAAGGTGGCATTCTACAAAAACCACTTAACACTTCTATTCTGGGCTGGAATGACACACCTTTTATTTCCTTACACACTACAGATACATTTTATTCCACGTGAAGGCACAGCAGCCACAGGACAGGCCATCTTAATTCCTCACTGTGGGATGTTTATATTCTGCAAACAATCCTCTGCTGAGTATCTCCTGGCAAGAAAGAACAGAAGCTCATTCTCCACAACAGGAAAACCATGTGTGTGCCAGACTTTCACGCTGCCTCTCAACACATGCAGGGACCTTTACACACTCTGTTATCCCATTAGAAGCCAAAAATTCAGTTCTAAAACTTTCACTGCACACCTTGCACGTGATACCCCCTGCTTCCATCGGCCTGTTCATTAGAGACTGAAAAATAGGAGACCATCCTCTCCTACAGAGACAGGCTGTGAGAGTTGGGCAGGTTCAGCCTGGAGAAGAGAAGGCTCAAGTGAGACCTAATGATGGCCTAACAATACTTAAAGGGGTCCTACAGGAAAGCAGGAGAGGGACTGTTCACCAGAGTGTCATGATACTACAAGAGGTGATGACTTCAAGCTGAAAGAGGGCAGGGTTAGATTAGACATCAGGAAGAAATTCTTTCCCATGAGGGTGGGGAGGCCCTGGCACAGTTTGTCCAGAGAGGGTGTGGAAACCCCATCCCTGGAGGTGTTTAAGGCCAGGTTGGATGGGGCTTTGGGCAGCCTGGGCTAGTGAGGGTGTCCCTGCCCACGGCAGAGAGTTGGAATTAGGTGATCTTTGAGGTCCCTTCCAACCCAAAGCATTCTGTGATTCTGTGACAGCAGCAGCTGGGGATAGTAAGACACTCACATCAAATCCTGCAGCTGATGCAAAAAAACTTTGCAAAACAATTAGTTCTTCTAGAAATGACTGCCTAAAACATTCCTCCTAAAAAAAATCTTCCATGTGTTTGAAGTTAAAATTTCACTATAATCACAGAGTTGCAGCACAGCCATGGGTGAGCTGCCTCCAATGTCACTTGCTTCATCCTCTCCTGTGGGAGACCAGTTAACACAGAAGAGGAGCAGCTTGGTTAGCTGGCACCAGGGTGTGTTTCAGAGGTCCAAAAAGGAGTCAACACCTTCAGGTTATTCACTTTGTTAACCCTCCGGAACACACTGCTGCCTCTCAGAGGCCTGAAGTAAGAGAGCTGAAACAAACCACGGAGGAGGAAGGATATTAGCACAGCGAGGGTGTTGTAGCAAGCTGTTGACACTCTTACATGTACTTCCGGGACTGAACACACTAATTTTAATCACTGCTGCTCCATTTCTAAGTTTTAGGGAAAAAAGATACACAAAGTTGCCAGGAATGTGCTGCTCCCAAACAGTTTTGGACATGGCTTAAGTCTTAACTTGAAAAGATAGATGACAGGAACCACAATGGTTCCTCATGAGCTGCTGTATCAGCAAAACCATTTCCTGGCCAACACTTCGGTTTAAATGCCAGGAGAGCAAACGATACGTATCAAGCTACAAGCTCTTCCAGAGGGGGTTACTGAAACACAGACCGTAAGGGGGATGCTGTGCATCAATACAAGACTTCCTTAAGCAAGATGCAAAAGCACGCTCAACTGGAGAACAGAATAAAGTTAAGGGTTCTCTTAACCAAGCAGCAGCAAATGTATATTCTTAATATAAAACCAGAGCTTTGGTGTGAAGCTGATTACTCCAATGCTAATGGAGATAAAGCGTTAATCCTTAAAGGAGAAAGAGAGTGGAAACTACAGCTCACCAAACAGGGGAGCCAGAAGAGGATGGAAAAAGCGAGTAAAACCAAGAGGGGACCAGAGATGCAGCCCATTACAACGGCGGAGAGGCAAGCCAGTCAGGGGGAAGCTGGACTTCACAACCCCAGCACAAGGCCATCAGCTCTGCAGCCCCCCGCTTCTCCCTCCAGCTACCACCGCTCCAGACCCACCAGGGAGACCCAGAGGCCGCCGAGGGGCCGCCGCTCACGGCCTGAAACCCTCGGCTCGAACCGGCCCTCACACCGCCCGCTCGCTCCGCCGCCCCCGGCCCGGCTCTTACCGCCTTTGGGCTTAGACTCCCCCGCGGCGGGCCCGGCCGAGGCGGATCGCGGCTGCTGCCCTTTGCTGCCGGTCGAGGAGCCGGGCGCACTGGAGCCGCAGGGGCTGCTCTTGTCCATGGCGGAGGCTGAGGCGGGGGTCGCGCCGGGCGGGCTCTGAAGCATCAACGGGCGCCCCGGCGAGCGAGCGGCGGCCCTGAGCGGGGGGGCACGACGGGCACTGGCGGAGCCGGCAGGGGGCCAGGCTCATGGCCCGCGGGGGCGACCGGCGGGGACGGCGCAGCGCGGACTCGGCCTCCTTCATGGCGACATCTTCTCGCTGCTCCGCTCGAACGGGGAAGGCCGCGGGAGGCCGGGCCGGGCCTGCGGGGCTCCGGGCGAGGAGGGAGGAAAGGTGCTCACGGAGCCCCGCGGGGCCCGGCGCTGCCTGCCGCCCGAGTGGTCGGCACCACCCAGGCACCCACCGGCTCCTCGGCGCCGCCCCGGCCCCGGCTCGGCCGCCGCTGCCCCGTAATGGCGACGAGTCGCCCACAGCAGTGGCCGGGACCCGGATGGAGCCGTTCCCGGGCGGACCCGCGGGCACGACGGGAGTCGTAGGCCGCGGCCGCCGCGGAGCAGGCCGGGAGCTGTAGGCCCCAGGATGCCACGGCCACCCCGAGCCCCGCCCGGCGCCCCGCCCCCTCGCTCCCGGCCCGGGGACGTTCTTAGCAGGGAGGAGCCGTTCGTCCCCGGGCTTGAGAGCGGGCACACAGCGGCCTGGGAAGGGGTAAGGAATCAAGTACTCCCACCGAACTGTAGCAGGCAACCGCGGAAGCAAAAAATAACTCTAAAATACACCTGATTTAAGTGATCGTTTTAAACCTTTCCTTCAAAGCAAAAGCAGGGGAAATAAACCAAACATACAAGGCAAAAGAGATTCAAAATGCATTTTAATTAATCCTTAAAATAACACTCAAAGATCTTCAACATATTTGATGATCCTTTTCCACAGGGATGAGAGCTTCAAGTTCACTGGGAGAGCAGATGCCAGGTTTCTTACAAGAAACGTAGAGTGCAGAAGGGCTGAGCTAACACACAATAGTTTAGGAGAGCAAAAGGAGTTCTTTTCCCTCCTGTTTGCTCCCTATACAGGTCTATTATTCTTAGAATCACTAACCAATTTGTGAGTCACAACAGTGTTTGGATGGTTTGGATTTGAGAAAAGAAACTTTTTAACAAATCTAGTCATCCACGTTCACTGGGGAATAAGAAATAGCAATGTGATATCAGAAAAATAGGGTAGATAGCCATAAAACTTTTAAAGACAATACTTTTATTATCAAATGAGCTGACTACAGAAAGATAATAAATATAAGTAAGTTTGGATTTGTGTTTATGGGTTTTTTTTCCCCTAATTACATTAAAAGCATCAATCATGACAGATACATCCCTTGAAGGATGAGGTCTGCTTCTTCAGAAAGGCTGAAGGCAGCAGGCTTCATCCCGTTAGCACACAACTGAGTAATGAGATGAGAGTCTGAGGAACAGTCCACGGCTTGAGAAGAATATGAACAGGACCCAAGGATGAAGCATCTGGACTCCTGAGTCACAAAATCCCTTCCCCCAGCACACTGTCAGGTAGGATTATATTTCTTGTCAAACTCCTGCAGAAAAGACCTCTACAAACTTAGCAATCTGCAAAGGGCTGTCTTTAGAGAGCAGAGGAAAGGACTTAAATAAAAAGAACTGGGAAAGAGAAGGGGAAGAACTAGAAAAGTGCATATAAAGAAGACAGAACGGAAGATAAGGACACCAGTCTGCAGAGAAAGTCTGACTGAATTGTCTAGAGTCCACAGAATTTCCTTGTCCAGAACTACTTACCCACCAACATTTCTAAAGTCCATATAGTGCTCAACAGGAGGACATTACAAGCAAACACTTATCTTCTTTCTGTGAGCTACATCATGCTCAACTCTGCACTTCTCCAGAGACAGAATGGCACGCTCCACAGCATCTCTTCCAAGAGGTCTGTATCCTTTATCACAGCCAGGCGATCACTCACGGTTACCTGGAATAAACAACAGATAGAATTCAAAGCTGCAGGAGCGGCTGCCTGCCAGGATCCCCAGCCAACCAGTCACAGGGGTATCCCTATTCCCCGCGGGGTTTCGGGGCCCATGCGCTGCCCACAGCCGTGGCCGGGCACAGGCCTTGCCGGGACTGTCCCAGGCGCAGGCACAGCCGGCGCTCAGAGCCAGAGGAACGGCGCCTTCAAAGCCCAGGCACAGCACGCACCTGCTCTGCGGCCGCTCCAGCGCCGGAGCGGGGTCAAGCCCCGCCGGGCACCGCCGCCCTCCCAGCCCCTCTCCAGCGCGGCACGGCCCGACGGCCCCGGGAAAGGGCGCAGCCCCTCCAGCGCCCGGACCCGACGGCCATTCGGAAGCAAGGCAGGAGCCCGCTGCCCCGCCCCAGTCTCCCGCTGCCCCTGACCGGGCCAGCCGGAGGCCGCCGGACGCGCCCCGCGCTCAGCCGTTTAACCAGCCCCGAGGGAGAGCGCCCGCCCGCTCCTCCCCTCCTACCGCCTTCGGGATCGCGTTCCCTCTGGGCAGGACCGCCCGAAGCAGATCGCGGCTGCCGCCCTCCGCTGCCAGGCGCACCGGAGCTGCTCCTGCCCGTGGCGGGGATAACACAGATCCGCACTGCACCACCAACGACGGCGCTGGCCACCGCCGCTGCCCAATACCAGGACCCGGATGGAGCCGTTCCCGGGCGCACCCGCGGGCACGACGGGACTCGTAGGTCTCGGCCGCCGCGGAGCAGACCGGGAGCTGTAGGCCCCGACACACCAAGGCCACGCCAAGGCCACCCCGAGCCCCGCCCGCCGCCCCGCCCCGCCCCACCCGTCTCCACCTCCTCCTCCCTCCCTCCTCCGGCCGGGCACCTCGACGGGCTCTGGCCGCCGCTGCTGATCTCCCTCCGTCCCGAAGGGAAGCAGAGGGAGCCACGCACAGGCCTGCGAGACCAGTGGCTTGGCTCGGGGCCGAGATACCCGCCTCCCGGGCGGCACAGAGCAGCCACAAATAACGACCTGGGGGCTAGCTGGGGCAGAGCCTGGCCTTTATTTTCCAAAGCCCTTCTCCAAGAGCATCAGCAGAAAAAAAAAAAAGAGACAGCTGGCACTTTGGGGCAGTACATCCAGCAAAGTGAGGGCAGGGAAAATATGCAAAAACAAATCGGAACAACAAGAGGGTTTGGACAGAAAGAACTAAACACAGTCAGTACTTACTTAGGACAAGCAGTAATTGGGCAATACTGTAGATGGCTATAAAACTCTGAGGTGAAACTGCTCTACAAGCAAAGAAGCAGCCTTCTGGAAAAAAATAAATACAAGGAAGACTTTTTTGGTATTTTTCCTTTTTATATCCACAATGTAACATCATCTGCTATAACATAATCCCTGCCATTGGCCTCGAAGATCAAAGTCTGCATCCTCAGGAAGGCTGAAGGTAGGAGGCTGTTTGGAGTCAGCACACAGTCCTGTAGCCGGGTGCAAGTCTCAGTAACAGTCCGTGGGTCTAGCCAGACTTGAAGAGAAGAATAGCAACTTGGCCGAGGTAGAAGTAGATGAAGTGCTTGGTCTCATGAGTCACGTAGCTGCCGAAGTTCCTTCCCACGATGCAGTGCCAGGTGGGATTGTATTTCTTATCAAACTCCTGAAAAAAAGATCAGTAGAAATCAAGAACTGTTCTGAACAGGCATTCACTTTCAGAGCATAGCAAGAAGAGGAAGAGCAGATGTGCCCTAAGTGCTGGGATCATCTTCTCTACATTTTTATTGTTCACCTGCTGGTCAGACAAAAAATAAATCCACAAAAAAGCCACAGAGCTTCCCATCTCAGCAGTAATAAGTAAAATACTATTTTCCCTGAACCAAGGTAATATGTCTCCACTCATAATTCATACTACAATCTGGAACTATACCTCTCCAGTAAAAACTTCACTATTGGTTTTATAACCCACAAAGATTAGTCCATAATTTATATTTCATTGTCCATTTGCAAGGGATTCACAGGTACTTCTCTGCTACACACTCTGTAACAGTAGTGCTATCAACAAGTCTGAGAATTTCCATTTTACACATTTGAAACAAATCTGCTACAAATTACCAGCAGCTGCTACAAAGAATAGCTGAAAAGTATTAGCTTAAACTCTCTCTTCACTGTCATAGATACTTCCTGCACCTGGAAAAAAGAATGCCTTTCTGTACAGTCAGCATAACAAACCAACATTTCTCTCATGGAAGCAATCATTCTGCATAGTCCCTTTTTAAGCACTTCCACTCAAATATGTGTAACTTCCACAGAGAAATCAAAGAGCGTCAAATCTCCTGAGTTGACGAAGCAGGAAATACAATCAAAACTAGATCATTCCCATGTTCAGTATTGTTAAGCTGACAAAGGACACCACAGACCTTGCAAACAACAGACAATCAGTGCCAGCAGCATTTTTGGTGGGTTGGTTTGGGTGGGGCTTTTTGTTTATGTCACTATGTAAGCAGAGATGCGATTACAGTAGATTTGCACAAAACTACTTTTCCCTGAAATTTTTTGACCCAGCAGGAAAGAACTGTGAACAGATCTTTAAGATTAACTTCAATAAAACTGAAATCAAGGACTATGTAAATCAGGCTTTCTCTCAGGGGAGAGCTGCAAGAGCTCAATAGAGCCCCTGTGTTTTGTACCAGCTCATCAGTCACAGGGACAGCCAGCTGCTACTCTGCTCACCTGGACAACAGGACAGGGACACAAAAGGCTGAAGTAGAAGGTACTGCAAGAAAAAAACCCTAAATAACAAATAGAAGGACCTGGAAAAGTCTACATAAAGGGTGGGGAAAGGAACATATAAGGACACCAGCCTACAGAAAAAGTCCAACTTGATTATCTAGTGTCTCTGGAACTTGTCTCTCTAGAGCTACTTGCCCAGCAGCATTCTCCCTGATTGATTTTTTATGTGCATAGAGATTTCAGGAGCACGTTACAAGTAAGCGTTTACCTTCTTTATGTGAGCAGCAATGTCCTTCTCGATGTTGTACTTCTCTAAGGCCTGAGTTGCACACTCCACAGCATCTTGCTGCATCTCTTCTGACATGTCCGCATTCTTGATCACTGCCTTTCGATCACTCATGGTTGTCTGGATTAAGCAAGGAACAGGGAAAATTGAAAGCTGCAGGAGCGGCTGCCTGCCAGGATCCCCAGCCAACCAGTCACAGGGGTATCCCTATTCCCCGCGGGGTTTCGGGGCCCATGCGCTGCCCACAGCCGTGGCCGGGCACAGGCCTTGCCGGGACTGTCCCAGGCGCAGGCACAGCCGGCGCTCAGAGCCAGAGGAACGGCGCCTTCAAAGCCCGGGCACAGCACGCACCTGCTCTGCGGCCGCTCCAGCGCCGGAGCGGGGTCAAGCCCCGCCGGGCACCGCCGCCCTCCCAGCCCCTCTCCAGCGCGGCGCGGCCCGACGGCCCCGGTAGAGAGCGCGGCCCCTCCAGCGCCCGGACCCGACAGCCTTTCGCTGCCGAGGAGAGATGAACGAAGCTCGACACTCTCCGCAAAGGGCTCGGAGCCCTGCGCGGCTCCAGAGGAGTCTCCCGCTAGCAGCTCCCAAGGACGCGGTCGCTGAGACAGGGCCCCGGCATGGAGGAGCTGCCGGGATACCCAGGCACCAGCTGTACTGCCTCAGCCGCCCGGATACCTGGGTGGTACCGGGCCCCCCTCGGGAGCTGCCCCACCCCGTCGCCCGAAGCCCTCCCGCCGCTCCCCTCACCATTCAGCGGGTGCTGCGGGACCAGCCCTGCGCGGAGCGGAACGGGCGGGACTCAGAACGAGGGAGACACGCAGCTCGCTCTGCTGCCGCGTCGGTTTAACCGACCCGCGCGTGCCGCCGTCGCCTCCAAGCGCCTCCAGCCCCACCCACTCCGTACTATCCGCTAGCCATTGGTCTGCGCCACCACCCCCCCGAGCGCTCATTGGTCAGGATCTGGCGCTCTCATAGCATTTTACTGCAGCAGTTTCTTTCAGCCCGGCATGCCTTGTGCCTACCTCAGTTTCCATAGCAACGGAGGGTCTTGCAGATGGGGGCCGAAACCCGGGCTCGGCGGGAATGACGCCACCTCAGGGGTGGCTCCGGATCCCTCAGAGCCTCAGCTGAGGAGAGGCCGGGCCGTGGCGAGTCCGCAGAACCCTGCTTGCGGGTGTGCCTGGGCTGGTTGCTCTCAGCGCTCAGCCTCTGCGTGGCCTTCCCATTCCTTTCCTCACAGCTGAGCTGCCTGAATGTGGCTGACTGTTGGCATCTGTACAGCAGCCTGTGATTGCAGCGTGAGAGAGGCCCTCGGGGTCCTTCTTTGCTAGGCAGAGGTTGTTTCTTCTTTTAGCTGAGGCAGACAAAACAACCCCAACCACCAATCCCCCCAGCCCAAAAGCTATGTGATGCCTTGCAAGGCATCCAACCCCAAAGAACATAAAGAAAAAAAAAATCAGAATTTTAAGTTTTGCTTAATTCTGTGGAAAATTACAGGAAAATCATGGTAGGGCCAGATTAAGGTGCCAATAAGGTTCAACGTGGAAGATCTTGGCCAGGGAGACCAACTCATGCTCAGGGAATGCAGTCTCTAGTCTGATTTCTTAACAGTGTGATGTCACTTCATGACAAAGGGTTAAATAACTTCTCTGTATCTACAAAGCTGACAGAACTTCTGAATGACTCAAATAATGTTGCAGGAAAAAAAATAAAACCAACAAAAAAACTGCAGGAAAGGTCCCTAATTGGTGCTGCTGTCCCTGACAGGACTGGGGAGAACCGTTCACTGCTCCCCTCAGTTCAGTCCCACGAACCAGCCCTCCCTCCTGCTCCCTGGGACGTTCTACTTTAGCTGGGAAACAGCGAAATTAAAAATCTGACGTCAGAGAAGATGATTTCCCAAGCTACAGAAGTCTGCTGCGTCAGGTGTGTTGGGTTTCGGTCGGGTTTTTTTTTCTTCTCCCTGTCACATACCCGCCGGGACGGATTCAGCCCTGCACATAAGCAGCCCCTAACACCGGTGGGTCCACAACTTGGGCCCGAGGCCGAGTACGGAGCCCAGCCGCAGCCCGCCCCGCCCCGGCTGGGCCGTCCAGTCTCGGTAGGCCGCCTCCTTCCCTTCCCTTCCTCCTTCCCTCCCCCGCGGGGTAGGTGACGGAGCCGTGGGGCCCGGCGCGGTGCGGCGGGCGGTGCAGAGGTCGTGCCCTTGCAAGATGGCGGCGGCGGGGCTCCGCCCGTGCCGGGTGCTGCTCGCCGGGCGCGGCGGGGCTCTGCGGGTGCTCTGCGCCTCCGTGCGGGGCCTCGCCGCGGCGCCGGAGACTCACTTCGGTTTCCAGACCGTGACGGAGGCGGAAAGGAGGGAGAAAAGTGAGGGCGGCGGCGGCGGCGGCGGGGTGTGCTGGGGAGCCCGTGCGGCTGGGACCTAACGGGGCTCCCGGCGCCCGTCGGCTGTGGCGGCTGACGGGGGGTGGAGACGTACTTGGAGCCGGGCTGTTGCGCTTGAGGCGTTACCGGGAGGCTCAGCGAACAGTGCCAGTGTTGAGCCGGTTACAGTGAGAGGCTGTGTGTCTTCAGAAGCGTTTGTCAGGCAACAGGCTCAGTGCGGTTCCATCGCAGTTTTTGTAAGGAGTTTTCAGGTGGTACTTTTCCACTTCCGCACGATGGAACCACATCATCACGAGGAACTGAAGGCCGCGTCTTCTACAGGAGCATTTTAAGTAACTTGTGTCTCATTCCCGTGTCCTTTCTTTGCAGTTTACAAGGTTTTTGAAAGCGTGGCCGAGAAATATGACGTGATGAACGATTCAATGACTCTAGGGATTCATCGAGTGTGGAAGGACATCCTTGTGCATAAAATGAACCCTTCCCCAGGAACACTTCTTCTTGATGTTGCTGGAGGAACAGGTAAATAATTGTGAATTCCACATGAACATGGCATGCTGGTTTTGAACTGTTTGTGTCTGCTCAGAATGAAGTTGCCTAGTCTTTTATATATATATATATACACACTACTGATAAGCTGCCTGGCCTTTATATATATATATATACATATACATGCACACACTCTCTCTGTCTATACTGTGTGGGTGTTGGGTTTTATTCTTTATTTATGTATATAAAATCAAATTGACTCAGTTTGATGTTTGAAGCCTTTGTTCCAATTTCCTGCGGCCAGAAAGCATGCCAAAACATGTATCTCTCTTTCAAAATGCAGGTGACATTGCCTTTCGATTTATTAACTATGTTCGCTCTGTACGAGAACGCCAGCTCCAGCAGAAGCTTAAGCACCATCAAAATTTATCATGGCAGGAAATTTCTGAGACTTACCAGGAAGACAAATCTAAGTCACTAGGCGATTCCCAAGTGGTGGTCTGTGACATTAACAAAGAAATGTTAAAAGTTGGGAAGCAGAAAGCACAGCATCTTGGCTACTCCGAAGGTAAGTCATGCACTGTACCGTTTCAGTAGCATGCTTGATAGCAAGAGTTTGATGCATGATGGAATTACTGCTTCAGGATTACAATATACATTTTATAGATGTGGTGTATACTGTAATTGTGCATGCGTATTTGCCAACATTGAGTTACTTTTTCAGTAAGTGTGTAAGTAGTATGTTGTTTAGTTGTACAGTGATATCCTGAATAAGACATGAACTTTCAGGAACACATATATGGAAGTGTCCATGAGGTCTGATACCCAGCTATCCTTCAGAATTGGTTAAATAACCTAAACCTCCTGCTTATATCTCTGCAAATGAATCTGATTAACTAAGGTAGATAATGCTAAAGAGCTCAGCCCTAGAATGATTACACTGAAGATCTTATAATGGGAATTTGAAGAATCAAGGCAGCAAATAAAAAATGAAAGAACTAAAGTGTATTGTGAACCTGTAAAACTTTCCACAGTTAGAGCATATGCTAACAATTATCAGAGAAACTGAATTATATTAAATGTTAGTTTGCAGGTCAATGGATTAATTCACTGATATCTAGAATTTGTTGGGGACCGCGCCAATCCTGATTGAAAAGCCTGATTTTAAGAAGTAAGACATAGAGAAAGAAGTTCTGCTTGTGGCTCAGCGTTTGTATGATAGTTGTTTATCCTCTCTTTATTTATGGATATTTGGCCAATATTTTAGCAATTGGAGGTTCCCAAACTTTTTGTGCCTAGGTACCACCATCAGGTATGCCTTGGGCAGCATCTGTATATGTGCTATGAGATCTCATGTGGCCTTTCACTGTGCCCTGCTCCCACATCAGCACTTCAGCCTACAAATGGTGTAGGCTGAAGGACATACAGAACGGCTCAGTACCACAAAAGGGCCAAAAGATAAGCTGCTGGCATAGGTTCTCTCAGCTGCTCTTGCTGTCTGCTGGTGGGTGGGTTACCCCAGGCTGTTGCCTGCCTGCCTCTTTCTTCTCTTTAAAAAGCACACTAATTGTAAAGACATTGGTTTTTCCAGCTCTGGTAGACTGCTTGTATCATGCTTGTCTGAGCAGCTTGCAAGCTCTATGCATAGTAGTTTGGCAACACCTGAACTGTGCTAAAGTTGTAAGTATAAAAGCTTTATGGCTGTAGCTCGGGACCTGAACTAAAGCTTGATGCTGCCTCCTAATAACTGTAAATAAAGCATACTGTTTAATTAGCTGCACTTTTCAAGTATTTTTGTGACTTAACAAATTCTCAAAATGAATATTTATGTCTGTTAATCTTTTCCTCTGTACATCATAGCTATAGAAGCCCAACCATTGTCTTGTTGCCTGGCTTGCCTTATCACAGAATCGTAGGGGTTGGAAGGGACCTCCAGAGATCATGGGGTCCAACCCCCCTGCCAAAGCAGCTCCCCAACTCATATTGCACAGATAGGCGTCCAGACAAGTCTTATGCCCCACTGTGCCACAATTCTGGTTCTTTACTCTGTCACTCCCTTGTTCAGCACACATCCATTTAATATGCTCTACCTTCTGGTTGTAATGCAATTCTTCCCTGTTATTAATTTCATTTCTGAGTTTGCTTACCTGCTCGTTGCCTGAGGTCTAAAGATATTTTTTTCCTTAACATTGTAGAGGGCAGAGTTGTCTGTTGTTGTTGTTGTCCCGTGTACATTCACCAACAGTGGGGGCTGGGCGTGCTGAAAAGAAACACGTGTTGCACAACTGCTGATTGTGTGTTTTGACCTGCAGGAATGGTAGGCTGTGCTGCACATGCCCCAGTTCCTCTTGTACACCAACAGCCCCCTTTATGTATCACTTACAAACTCCTGGGCTGTGATTTTACCACAGACATTCTGAGGGACAGTTTTGCTGTAGCTCGAAACCTTTTTCTGAGGTTCACTTCTTAGGTGTCGTTTCCTACTGTCTACACTCTGATTGATAATTGCTTCTTTAATAATGTGTGCTGCTTTGCATACAAGGCTTTCTGCAATTACAAATAGGTATATTTTGTAAAAATGAAATTTTAATGTCTCCTGGCAAAAACTGTTGCTTGCTGCTGCATTTTGCTCTCCTCTGTGGCACTTTCTAGCATACTGCTCTTTGAAACTTCTCATCTCTCTTGCAGAGGACTGCTGTGGAGTTTTGTTGTTAGCTTTTTTGTTTTGCATTTGAGTCACCAAAAACAGTGACTTTAAGAACTATTCATTCTAAATTGAGCAGTCTTCTTTTTGGTACAAACAACTTGGAGGTCCATGCTCCACAGATAGACATGGCCTTGATCCAGTGGGGTCTGGGAAACAACACAGCAGCAGCAGAGTCACATGATGAAGGGAGTGTGGCTTTTCTGTTCCTTAATCTGTAGAAGCTTTCTAGAAAAATGCGATAAGTGACTTGGCTATAGTTGCATGTGGCAAGACATTAATCATTGTTTATAGTTACTCCTTGAGAAGAAATTCTCCTTTTGCAACTTTGCTACAGCAGAATGGCAGTCAGTTTCTGGAAAGCCAGTTGATTTCCACTACGACGCAACATTTAGGTGAAATCTTGGCAGACAAAGGCACTGTGAGGTGCAGAGTTAACTATTTTGTTTGAAAGACAGATGTATAGCACAGGCCCTGAAAGCTTTGTCATTATAGACCAAAGTGTCTTTTCGCAAATAAAAATGCAAAATTGAAGTATTAGTTTAAACATCACATTATTAATAATAATTTCCTTCTGAAGTAGATAAGTTTGAGTGTTTCTGGAGCAGCCTGAGTTAAGGTCTTTCAATATAGTGTCCTTGGCTTTTACTGCAGGTTTGTCCTGGGTGCTTGGGAATGCTGAGGAGTTGCCCTTTGATGATGATAAGTTTGATGTTTACACAATTGCCTTTGGAATCCGAAATGTAACTCGTATTGATTTGGTAAGTTGCTATAGTGTATCCTGACATGAGGTCCTTAAGATTCATCAGAGGTTTTTTTGCTTCCTATACTAGGATAAAGGAAGAACTCCTTGGATATAGGAGCATCATTGTCTACTCCTGAAACATTTAAAATAAGTAGCATGTAGTGTGCAACTTGTTTGAATGAAGAATGCAATTAAATGCCTCACCTTTGTCATAAAAAGTTAAGTTTGTGCTAGTTGCACCCAATCCTTCCAGCTTGGCAAGCCACACAATCCCTTCCTAAGGCAAAAAGGGCCGATTGTTACAGTCATTCCCCACGACTGCACCTCTACGTGCACAGCGCAGTCAGTCTGCATGTCTGGAATCTTCCTGACACACCTGGTGTATGTCCCACCCGCAGCAGGTCCAGCATTTCCTGCCCTGTTTTATTTGCCTGTCTGAGCCAGCAGAGCTCTCAGAGCACACAGTGGGAAGCAGCTGGCTACTGCCACCACTGGTGTTGAACTAACCCATTCAGTCCACTGCTGCTGAGTGTCTTTATGTTGGCTAGTAGTAGGGCTTCCTGTGAAGAATGAGTATGATCTTAATTAGGGTAAGTAGCACCCTTTGTTCTAAACAGTATCTGCCCTTTGAGAATGCTTACCTGTCTTGTGTGTGAAGGTAGGTTAGCCTAGCTGTCTAGCTAGACTAGTTGTCTGTTTTGGAGGAGCGTGTTAAACCCTGGCAGTACTCCTTCTGTGGAAGATGTAGCATTTGGATCCAAAACACCCAGAATTGTATCCCTTTGAATTTCTCCTAATGTGGATGGCCTTTCAGGATGCTTCACCTGCACCCTTCCAAAGCACAGGCTTGATTTTTACCCCTTTGTGAATATAACAGTCTGTTAGCATAGCTCCTTGGAGACCTGATAGAAAACACTTCCAAGCCTCCAATTGTTTTGCAAAGCTCCTGTCATGTATGTGTTCTGTTTATATTTTATGCCTCAGGAACATGACAGTTGAAGTTGAACAGATGTACAATCTGCAGATGTTCTTGAATACACGTCCGCTGTGCTCTTGTATGAAAAAGCATACAGTTGTAAACATGATTTCTCTTGGTTCATCTTAGTTTTTGATTTTGCATATACAATGGAATTTTCAAAGTAGCCAAAGATCTTCTCTCTCCTTCCTCCCTGTTCTCACACTGCTCATTCGAAACCCAGTATCATTTCTTCTTTGATCCCGTGGGTGTGCCTCACAGTTGAGTAAAATCTTTTCTTTGACTTAAAAAAAAAAACAACCTATCATGAGTTCTTTTCATTTTCAGCTTCTTGCAGCTGAGTCACCTTCTTTTTAGGTTTGGTCTGTAATTACAAAAGCTCTGCTGGCAAACATTCATCATCTAAGAATAAGGGAAAGAGAATAAAAATTGCAAGCCTGGCATCACAGTTTTCACACAAAGCCTGGTCTAAATCTATTTATGTAACAGCAGGAGTGTTTGTGGTTTGGTTTTGTTATTTGTTTGGAGCTTTTTTTGTACTTGTCTTGGGATGCTTCCCCACAAGTAAATACCAGATATTGCCAATCAGGATTCTCTTTACTCCCCTCAGGTCATCCCTGAGTTGCCATCACATGGCATGATAATAGACAAGCGCTGTTCTACAGAAACAAACTTAGCACATCTGCTTTGTCTCAGGCACTTCAGGAGGCTTATCGCGTGCTGAAACCAGGAGGAAGATTTCTCTGCATGGAATTTAGTCATGTCAGCAACCCTCTTCTTTCCAGGTAGGGACGTGGTGACGCTTTATGCCATATCACAAGGCTCTCTTACTTGTACTCAGCCAGAATAAGAGATGAAGACACTTTGAAACCACCTCATTGTGCGCTTTGAAAATCAGAGGCAGGCTCCATAGCGAGTGTGGTACAGAAATCAACTTGTGTTGGATAGGGTTAGTTTTAATCTTGTTTGTGTTAATCTGTGTCTGGTGTCTGTCTGTGCAGGCTCTACGATCTGTACAGCTTCCAGGTTATCCCTGTTCTAGGTGAGGTTATCGCTGGTGACTGGAAGTCTTACCAGTATCTTGTGGAGAGCATCCGCCGTTTCCCCCCTCAGGTAAGACAGTATTTTTCTGGATTCACTAATACACCAAACATTGGCCCAGCATCATCTTGCAGGCAGCTAGCTGGTATATAGGCCTTCAGGTTGTTATAATGATGGAACTATTATTTTTCAGGAGGAATTGAAGGCAATGATAGAAGACGTGGGGTTTTTTAAAGTGGATTATCAGAATTTAAATTGGGGCATCGTTGCCATTCACTCAGGTTTCAAACTGTGAGGCTACTATGTAGCAAAAACCACAAAGTGCAAAGGCTGTGGAATTTTGGCAGTATCAAGATTGAAGAGGAGTTTGAAGAACTCATGCAGCAGACACTTGCTCAGCAGTCAGACCCAGAAGAACATGAGCTGCCTTTATTCCCCCCCAAGAAACCTGTGGATGAAGTGACTCCTGTGCTTTTTTTTTACACTTGTGTTTCTCCTCAAATGCAATGTAAAGGACACAGCCAAACCGGAGCGATGATACAAAGGAAGCAACTTCAGTTACCAGTGGTGTGGATGTAGAAATAGACTGACTGGGCTTTGAATAAGATGCCCTTTTTTTTTTTAAAACTAAGTTTCAAGGAGGACAGTGTACCAGTGAGAAGTAACTTGGATTTATTAGCTTTTTATTAAGCTCTCATTATCTTTTTCATGTGGACTTAAAGGGGGTTTTTTCCCCACAATTCCTTTACTGTGAAATAAAACTGAGCTGTATCAACCTTCTTCAATTAAGTCAGTATTTTAACCTTTCTAAGAAAGGAATGACATGTTTTCACTCCTGTGATTTTTTTTTGCAGAGGTTATGCATCTAGCACTGAATGAAAATACTGTGCATTTTCTTCTGCTCTTTAAATTACACTGCTGAACAAATACTTCTGTAGCAGGATACAAGGCCTGAGTAAAAAAAAATGGAGGGTGTAAGTTTACATTCTAAAGTGACAGCTGTGTAATGAAGTAGTATGAAGATTTACCTCTTCTGAAAACTGGGAGACGAAAGGACCATTGGTTTTAGGTTACCCAGTTCACTTGAACTCAGAGAAGCAACAGAATCTATCTAAACTCCAGCCCTTACTCTGGAGGTGAAAAGGTGCATAAGAGGGGAAAAGCAGTCTCTGCAGATTCTCCTGCAGTTTTCAGGATGGATGACATAATCAGAGTAGCTCAGGCTTCACATGCTGTGGAGTTGGGGAGGGGGGTGTGTGTGTGTGAGATGGAGGTGGGCATTCACAGCAGAATAAAGAGGGCAAGGCAAACCCAAACACGACAGAAGGACAGAGAACGTTTTTTAAAGGACAAACTTGTTCCAACAGTTTTATTAGCAAAGAAGCCATCTTTCAAAAGAAAATAAATACAAGGAAGACACTTTTGCCTTTTTTTTTTTTATAGCCACAATGAAAATATCAGCTGCTACAGCAAAAAATCCCTGACCATTAACAATACAACGAAAGACCTGAAGATCAAAGTCTGCATCCTCAGGAAGGCTGAAGGTAGGAGGCTGTTTGGAGTCAGCACACAGTCCTGTAGCCGGGTGCAAGTCTCAGTAACAGTCCGTGGGTCTAGCCAGACTTGAAGAGAAGAATAGCGACTTGGCCGAGGTAGAAGTAGATGAAGTGCTTGGTCTCATGAGTCACATAGCTGCCAAAGTTCCTTCCCACGATGCAGTGCCAGGTGGGATTGTATTTCTTGTCAAACTCCTGCAGAAGAGAGGACAGTCAGGAACTCAGAGGTTTTGTGAGCATGATACCAATATTGTCTAACAGGGTGGTTTTGCAGTCATCTGTCACTCGTTAGCAAGTACCACATTTGGATGAAGGCAATTAAGCAGCAGCATATGCTCTGAAGTGCAAAGTTCATCTATCACTTTGTAACTTATCTGCTGCTTAGTCAGACACACACACAAAAAAAAAAGTGCTTCCAAGCTGAGCAGGAATAACCTCAGACCATATGTCTGGGGAAGTAACTTTCCCTGAAAGTCACACCATGATCTCAAACTGTAAGTTTTAAGGACACATGGGCTTGTTCTGAGTCTGTACCAGTTAAGCTATTTCTGTGACTTCAATAGCTGTTCTCAACAAGCCTGCTGAAAGGACACTAGATGGAAATTTCTTTGCCACATACTTGTTACCAGGTCCTGAACCCATATTCTTCCTACACACTAGTCAGGAGCCCGCTATGACTTTCAGATAAACTTGTGTGCCCAGGTGTACTACAAATAAAACATTGCAGTCATTAGTTATATACTGCAGCATCAGCTGAAGAGACTCTTTGGGAGAGCATGTGAGAGTTTGTGTTGTGCTCAGCCAAAGCCTTTGACTACTTAGAGCACATCAGCCTCCCAGTAGGAGTCAGAGAAAAAAGTCTGACAAACTGGAAGCTACGAACCATCTGTTCTACATTCACATGAACAGTTTGTCTTGCACAGGGTGGTAAAAAAAAACCCAAACCATGAAAACACTTCTTTATTACAAGGCCTGCAAACCACCACTTCTCAAACAGGCTTCGATGAAACCCTGTGCTTTGTACTAACTCATCAGCTCGCAAGGACAGCCAGCTGCTACTCTGCTCACCTGGACAACAGGACAGGGACACAAAAGGCTGAAGTAGAAGGTACTGCAAGAAAAAAAAAAAGAAAACAGAAGGACCTAGAAAAAAATCTACATAAAGGGTGGGGAAAGGAACATAAGGACACCAGCCTACAGAAAAAGTCCAACTTGATTATCTAGTGTCTCTGGAACTTGTCTCTCTAGAGCTACTTGCCCAGCAGCATTCTCCCTGATTGATTTTTTATGTGCATAGAGATTTCAGGAGCACGTTACAAGTAAGCATTTACCTTCTTTATGTGAGCAGCAATGTCCTTCTCGATGTTGTACTTCTCTAAGGCCTGAGTTGCACACTCCACAGAGTCCTGCTGCATCTCTTCTGACATGTCCGCATTCTTGATCACTGCCTTTCGATCACTCATGGTTGTCTGGATTAAGCAAAGAACAGGGAAAATTGAAAGCTGCAGGAACGGCTGCCTGCCAGGATCCCCAGCCAACCAGTCACAGGGGTATCCCTATTCCCCGCGGGGTTTCGGGGCCCATGCGCTGCCCACAGCCGTGGCCGGGCACAGGCCTTGCCGGGACTGTCCCAGGCGCAGGCACAGCCGGCGCTGAGAGCCAGAGGAACGGCGCCTTCAAAGCCCGGGCACAGCACGCACCTGCTCTGCGGCCGCTCCAGCGCCGGAGCGGGGTCAAGCCCCGCCGGGCACCGCCGCCCTCCCAGCCCCTCTCCAGCGCGGCGCGGCCCGACGGCCCCGGAAAAGGGCGCAGCCCCTTCAGCGCCCGGACCCGACGGCCTTTCGCTGCCGAGGGGACGCGAACGAAGCCCGACACTCTCCGCAAAGGGCTCGGAGCCCTGCGCAGCTCCAGAGGAGTCTCCCGCTTCCAGCTCCCGGGGATGCGGGAGAGGGGACGCGGTCACTGAGGACAGGGCGAACCGCCGGGACACGCAGCGCCGGCTGCCAAGTACCCATGTCCGGCCCGGTCCTTTCGGAGCCGCCCCCCAGCACCCTGCCCGTCTCGCCGTTACCCTCACCGTTCCGCAGGCGCTGCAGGCCCAAACCTCAGCAGAGCAGCACTGCGGAGAGCTTAGTGCGTGCTGGGGCCGCCTCCCAGCGCCCCAGCCCCGCCCCCCAGCATCGGCTGCCCCCGCCCCCGAGCGCTCATTGGCTGCGGCCCGGCGCTCTCCCAGGGTTTTACTCGGGCGTTTTCTTTCGGCCCGGCGTGCTTCGCGCCCGCATCCGTTCCCATAGCGACCGGCGGCGGCGTGGGAGCAGCCCCGGGCTGGGCGGGACCGGCCCCGCATCCCCGCCGCGGGGTGCCGGCCGGTACTCGAGAGCACGTCCTACGGGGCGCCTACTCATGGGGATGCCAGCATAGATTTCGGCTGTGTACGGAAAAGCTCTGTCCTGGCTCCCATGCCCCCCTGGCATCCTCCAGTGATCCTGGACCAAAGCTCTTGCTCCTTGAGCCAGCCTGTCTGCTGTGCATTGTGTCCTCCAGTTCCTGGAAAACACCCTTCCATTCCCGATATTTGGGCCCCAAAGGCCATTTTATTACCCAGCCCGGATCATAGACACCGAATTTAACCTGGTAATCTCTGCAACAGGCCCTTGCTGCTCTTTGAACTGGGACAGCCCTTTTGGTAAGATGGCCCTATGCTGGAGGAAGGAGTTCCGTAAATGGCATTTGATCACCTTTCTCATTCATGTGTCTGTTTTCAGTTTGCCCTTGTTTTTCAGGCTAAGTGACCTCTGAGAGAAACCTTCTACCCATGTTTACCAAGTGGGATCAACTCCAAACTTGGTTCCTTCAATTAACTGAATCAGTCTTCTTGCATCTCCTTTAAGGCCTCTTTTGCAGACCCCACCATTCCTGCCACTCTTGCCATTTTTTTTTTCTCTTTTGTTAATGATGCAATATGTTTTGGGAGATCCCCAGTGCTCTGTTCTGTTAGTTTCACTCTCCCTGGGGCACTTTCTGCTTATACTCTTGTCAGCAGCTAGAAAATTGCTGTTGAGTCTTCCAGAGCTGGTGATCTGTTAATAATAGGACTCTGAACCATATCTACAGCAATCAGCATGGGATAACTTAAAACAAAGGTTTTCAAATACTGGTTGGTGGGACTGTCATTTCCTTGTAGAAATAAACTTGACAGTAGTCATCCACCTCACTTGAATTGCAAGTATTTTTTATGTTCATACAGTATTTTTACCTGCTCAGCATCATTCATAACAAATGTAGTGTAACTGCAAACACCCCTTTGCTTTTGCAAGCTCTGAGGAGCTCAGAAGAATGTCCTGGCCCCAAAATATTAAAACTGTATAATGTAGGACTTTTGTCACTGTAAATTATGTCAGAAATAACTCCTGATTTTAGCTCACAGGTTTTAGCATTCCAATTAGAAGAGATGCAGTTCAGAGCTTGGCTTGTCTTGACATCAGGAGCACGTGTTAGGGACAGCTCCAGAAGTTATGAGATCAAGGGATGAAAGGGTTTAAGAGACCTTGTGTGCTAGCAACTTGAAGCAGCTTGGAATAGTCTTGGGGCCACATTAAGCAATTCATTTACGGAACTGTGTGTGCTATCTGCAGCACCAGTAATGGTTCTTTGAACACTAGACAGCTTTGTGCTGACAAAACTGAACCATTTAACAATCTTCCTAGTGCTTACAATGAACTTCAGAAACACCCATGAATCTCTGAGGAGGTGGATGTGTTTGGTAGCTGCAGGCACATTTTTGTGCATTGATTAAGAAATGGTTAGCTGAAGGAACAGATGTGATGACGACTGCAGGAAATGTCAGTGTGGGTGAGATACACGTCATTAATGAGAAACATTAAAGCCTGGGATACACAGCTTTGAAGAGAAACATTAGAGCCTGACTTGTTAATCTCAAATATTAAAGTGTAGTTTCCCTCAGGACATAGCTACAGGGGAAGGCAGAACAAATACACGTAGGAGATGATAACTGGAGTAGAGGAGGTGCCAAAGAAAATTGGGTAATGGATAAGGCATATCATAAGATCTCTCTTGCAGATGGAGGTTAGATTTAAGCACTTCTCAGTTGAGGCTTCCTTTTTTTGCTCTGTGTTGAACATGGTATGACTATATCTAACAGATCTTTCCTGGGGCTGTTAGTTACTATCAAAACGTAAAATAATCATTATTAGCAACAAACCAACTTCCATTTTATTTTTCTCCATAAAACTGAAGAAACCTCCATCTTGACATTTGCTTTGTAAACCTGGAATCTGTATGCTAGGGCTTCTGATCCAATTTTATATGTTATGGATCTACACAGTAGTGGAAAAACCTCAGCAGGTGTTGCTCAAGTTATCTCCATGGTCTCCAGGGAAACTAGATACATTTACATCATCTTAGAATCTGGCCTCCTTTTGTTGTTGTTGGTTTGTGGTTTGTTGCTTTGGGGTTTTTTTTAACCAAACAGGTTATTTTTTCTTGTTGCTGTATCTATTAACCACTGAGAAAAGATGAGTCATTTCACATATGTACAGTATTTTTGCCTCGCTGCAGTTACAATGAATTCACAGATAGCAATTTTATTACATGAGTCCTTAGCTGTATTTATTCACTTGCCAGCATTTATAAATTGCATTATGGCAGAATACCAGAAAGATCTGACCCAGATCCAGACCCACTTGAGGCCCTGTGGTGAAACAGGTGAACCAGCAGCATGAAGAGCACCTTGTCCCAACCTCAGGGTGCAGCCAGGGCCAAGTTGGGGCTTCACATCATCCTGTGGGGCACAGCACTCACTACATTAGACATGCTGAGGGCAGGCTGAGGCACTAACATGTTCTGCCCTGTAGGCAGCTCATCTGGTATTTGCTGGGGTTTCTGTTTTGGTGGTGGCAGGTGTCTGAGTCAGGCCTGTAATTCTTTTATTAGCACTGAAGCTGCAACAAACCCCTTCATTAAGGAAATGTGTATTTTCCACTTTTAGTGCAGTTTGGGCTGCAGGGAACAAGCATCAGGCAGTCTGTTCTCTCCTGGAGTGTGTGGGTAAGGGAGCAGCAGGGAACTGGCAGTTTTAAGCCTAGCTTGTGCTGCATTGGGAATGTGGGATCATCCCTGTGCAAATTGTTGGTTTGGGTGTTGCTTTTAAATAGTTACTTGCTGGTATAACTGGTTGGAAGTTCCTGTGGCCATGCAGTTCACTCTCAAATTCCTCTTCCCCTTGTCCCCATCCTCTCTGATGGTCAAAAAGGGGCCAAAATAGGTAGAACAAATGGAGTTTTCTCAAACTGCTAATCCTCTGCTTGTTGTATGGTGTGACTTGAGGTCTTTCCTTGTGATTTATGTATGCATCATATATGACTTTTAGGTTGAGCTTGTATATTTGTAAAACTTGTAGCATTTGCAGGGGCTGAATCTCCAAAAGTCTTAGATTAAAGCACAAATATGGTGTTACAGCTTTGCAGAGAATTGTATTAGTGGGGTTAGATAATTGTAACTCAACACCCTTGAAAGAATTCAAGTATCATAATAATTACATGTGTTATGCATCTATGTCTGTGTGTATATCATGGAAATTTAATGAAGTAACTGCCCAAACAAGAGCAGGACCAGTGTTTCCTCTCTTTCTGCTTGAGAAATATGAAAAAAATCAGTTCTAGGAAAAATCCCCAAACAGTTGAAAGCTTAGCAAACATGCAGCATTCTGAGGGTGATCCTACCCAGTGGCTGTGATTTCTCATACCAGACAGCTGTAGTCCTTTTCACTCACCCTAGGTTTTCCATTAAATAGCATGTAATGAATGGACTTTTTTGAGATGTTAAGAAACAGGGTGTGTGTATCATTAATCTCCAACGTCTATTGCCCAGTGTTTGCATATGGGGAAGATGCAGCTCACAGGAGGAATTATTACAGCCAAGGCAGGCAGGGACACACGCACCCAGCTGGAAGTGCTTATCATGCACATGTGTGGTAAAACAGAATGGGAACAATGGCTCTTCTCTGCAGAAAGATAAAGAACGTGCACTGTGCAAGCTGGATGACATGTTAGCATCTCAGGAGGTGAGTTTCTGCCCTAAGGGAAAGCACGTGCCTGCACAGTTGTGGAAGAGCTTACTTTCCTTCTGTCTGCAAGAGCAGAGTCAGAACTGAGATTTCAGTAACTTCAGGGGTCTCTTCTAGCACTTCTGAAGAAAATTCCAGTGTGGCTCAGGACATAACTCTATGCACAAGAACACAAATTTGAATAAATAATTCTGGATTCCTAAATCTGGGGGGGGCATCGTCCAGGAAGAACAGTCACTGCTGCTTCCTGCTAGCATGTCTGCCTACACCACTCAAGCGTACTGGGGTCCTTCTACTTCTATAGCCTGTTCCAAACAAAATAAGTTATACTACATATTTAGTTCACTGTGCCAACAGAACAGAAATGCCAAGTTCACAAGTAATTACATTCTTTATTTACAAGTTTAGCCATATTTTAAATAACACAAATAACTGCAGTGCCTTTGGTTTTGGAAAGGAAAAAAAATGCTTAATCCACACTGCTGGTGCCACTAGAGATACACATTCAGTGGACAGAAATACTTCTGCCAGTCATTTCTGTGCTTGAGAAGTACTTTCCCAAATTATGTACAACTCTGAGTATTTAATCTGTGAGAATAAAAATACAGTGTGGGAAACAGAAGGTAACCCATTCAGACACGGGGCATAGAGATAAAATGAATATTCAGTAGGAGCAAAATATTTGAGTGCATCATTCTCAAAGTGCCTTTTCAGGCACTCAGCAACGTTACAGACTCCTCCTTCCTAACAGACTTTGTTAATTCTGACAGGGGCAGAGCCAGAGTCACGGTAAAAGGTGAGAAATAGGCAAATACAGACTTCTAACCTCTCCCTGATAAACCTGTTGAGGCAAAAATAGTGTTCTGGGGTTTTTAAGCATTGTCTTTGAATGTTCTCTTTATGCCATTCATTATCTTGAAAGACACACATCGAATTCACTTTCCTGAACAAAAGCACTGAGGTAATTTGTCAGGCTGCCTTCTGGCTTCACAGACACCCAAGTATTTCAGTAGCACTGCTGAAGGTTTGACACCTTCCTCCTTCTCTGTGTTGTCTTGCAAGTGCTCTCCTTTTAGTCCGTGCTGGGGTGTTTCAGATGTGACTGCACAGAGCTTCACCTTTTCAAGTAAAATACTGAAACCAGGTTTGATTTCTGGGCTTTCACTACGAGCTCTGCAGAAAAGTCTCTCGTTCCTCTAGCTTTGGTAAAGGGATGTTACCTGATAGGAAACAAAAGTTGCATCAGACCAGCTACAAATTACCTTCTGAGCAGTACGACTTAGAATAAACCAGAGGAGCAGTTTTGTGCTAAGCTATGCATAGGCAGCAAGCAAGCAAGGAAAGCAAGGCCTGTCTGACTTCCTGTAAATCATCGCTCAACGTGAGGTAACTTCAGAGTACAGTGAGCTGCTGTACTGCTTTGGGACTGAGGGAGCACACAGCCATTTACACAGATGGCTGTAGTTATTTATTTTAGTATTTCCTTATTACTAGCTAGTATTTCTGAAAGTAAATGCAGTTATATTCCTCAGGATAACTCAAGGAAGATTAGGAGGTTTTTAGAAGCAGAACAATACCTGGTGGGGCTACAAAATATTCCTCTACTTTCTCTCTGGCGTTTTTCAGTAGTTCATTTGTGCAGTTGCCTTCTGTAACATCATCTTCTCTGAGGTACAGACACCTGAAAGACAAAATTTACTAGAAAAGTTACTGGCTTGTCTTTAAGGTGTTCTATGATGTAGGAAGTGTGACTTATCTCTAAACCTGGTTTTGGTCTGAAGTAAGCTGTAAGACAAGTACTGGAATATTTTGAAGCAACTAAGACTGCCACAGACAGGTATCTGGGGAGCAGCATGTGCTGATCATTCATGACAAGTCAGATGCACAAAGGAACTGGAGGACACGGGGCAACGGGTACAAGCTGGAGCACAGGTTTCATGGGAAGATAATGAAAAACCCTTTCCCTGTGAGGGTGACAGAGCCCTGGGACAGGCTGCCCAGAGAGGCTGGGGAGTCTCCTCTGGAGACATTCAAACCCGCCTGGATGTGTTCCTGTGTGATAATCTAAGTGATCCTGCTCTGGTGGGGGGTTGGACTAGATGATCTTCAGAGATCACCTCCAATCCCTGACATTCTGCGATTCTGTGATTCATCTTTGCTGTGCTTACACCTAAAGGTGACGGGTGCCAACACCACCCTCCTTCCACACAAACCCATGGTAAGGCTCCTCTGTAAGCAAAGGGGCCAAACATGTGACCAGGGTGATTCCCGGGGGAAAAGAAAAGCTACAAAAGCTAACAGTTTGCTACCTCAGTAGCCAAAAGGAGGCTGCTGACCCATTACCTGTCCTCCAGGACCGAATCCATGGGTTCTACACCATCGGTGTTCACTTCGTGCAGCTGATCGGCAAACTGGATGGCCTTCTGCAGCCGCTCCACACCCTCTGCATCGCGGAAATCCACCAAGGCCAGGTGCTCCAAGTGATCCAGCACCGCCACCGTCACTCCCTGCTGCACAGCGACGAACCGCGACAAGGGCGGCAGAGGTGAGCGAGCCGGTGCCGTTACTGACGCCTGGCTCCATGGCACGGCCCCCTGCTCCTGCCTGCTGCGGCGCGCTGGCTCCTGCGGTCCCTTGGCAAACTAACGGTAACCGAAGCCCTGACCCCCTCCCTGCCCCCTTCCCTTCCCTTCTCTTCCCCCTTCCCTGCCCCCTTCCCTTCCCCCTTCCCCGGCCCCCTCCCTGTCCCCTGCCCCCTTCCCTTCCCTCCCTCGGCCTCGTTTCGGGGCTGCGCTCGCCCCATCTCCCGCTCTCCTCCGGCCGGGCCACCCTACCTGCGGGGCCGGGCGCGGCCCGCCGCGCTGCCAGGCCGGGCGCGGGGGAACCGGCGCGGAGGCCCCGCTGGACGCCGCGGGCAGGGTGCGGGCGGGAGGCAGCGGCAGCCGCAGCCCCCGGAGCCACCGCCCGAGGGACAGCGGCGCCCGCATCGCGCGCTACCGGGGGCGTCACCGCCCCGCGCCGGAAGCGCGTCAGAGCGGCGGCGCGGACGGACGGACGGGCGGGGGGCCGGCGCGGTGACGGGGCGCGGGGGGCGCTGGGCCGCCGCCATGAACAGTGTGGGCGAGGCCTGCACCGAGCTGAAGCGCGAGTACGACCAGTGCTTCAACCGGTGGTTCGCCGAGAAGTTCCTCAAAGGCGAGAGCGCCGGGGACCCCTGCGGGCAGCTCTTCAAGCGCTACCAGCTCTGCGTGCAGGTGCGTGCTCCGCCCGCCGCCCGGCGCCGTGCCGCCGGTACCCGGCGCCCTCACGCTGCGCTCGGGTCTGTGCTGCCGGGCGGCTTTCCGCCCCAGCGGGCTTCCGCCGGCCTTGCTCCTCTCAGCGCTCTCCTGGGAGCCCGGGAGGGGCCCCGGCCCGCAGCTCCGCCGTGATTTGCCGTCGCCTCTTTCCGCCGGTCGCGGCGTTTGCTGCTCGCGGTGCCCCGCGCTGCATCTCCTTGGTGTAGCTCCTCAAGCCTGCTCGTTCCCAGGCTGCGAGGCCGTGGTGGGTCAGGATCCGCTCTGTAGTTCAGCGTGAGTTCGTGGTGCATCTCTGATACCGAAGCTTTGTCCGAACCAGTCTCCAGGCTACTGTTTCTCCATCGTCTTTGTAGCAAAGCTTACATCACTGAGCACTAAAGACGTTTCAAGTTTACTGTTTTGGGTTTGTTTTTCTTCTTTTCAGAAAGCGATCAAGGAAAAGGACATACCTATTGAAGGCCTGGAGTTCATGGGCCCAAGCAAAGGAAAAACTGAAAACTCCTCCTGACCTCAACTGTATGGATGTGGGTCACTGATAGGAGCCTTCAGATGAAGCAATGTCACCAGGCATCACAAGCCTAGAGGCCACCAGGGCCAGACCTTTGTTAAGCTGCTCACTGGGAAGGAAGGAATTGGCTCTGCTTGTACAAACAGCCACCAAAAAACCAAAAGACTGGACCACATAACTCCTGCTGCCCTTTGAGGGGATGGAGGTGGTGGTGGTGCAGCATCTAACAGCATGAAAGCCCTTTGAACTAACTTCCTCCTGAATGTACTCTGTAACGGTAAAGTGCTTCTTGGGGTCGGCTGAGACAGTAGCTGCTTTGTTAGCAATTTCCTTTGTTTATTTGTATAACACTTGAAAGTGTTTAAAGAGACTTGGGAGGAGGTGTGGATTTCCTTTGTCTTCTCTCTGCTGCTGAATTTTGGTGAAATGTTTGTTTTATATGATCTTGAATGCTGAGGGGCTACAGCTTTGGTTTGTATCAGAACAGAGATGTATAAAAGCACTCTCTTGGACCTGCAATAACTTAGCTAAAATAAATATAACCAAGTTCTATTTTGTTCAAGTAGATAACTGTGCAGTAGAGTCTGCAACACCTAGGAGGGATGGAGGTGGCCTGCAACAGAAGCTGAAGGGAGCACTTTTAATGCAGAGGCTACTTGTTCAGCCTTGCCTGAGGTGCTGAAACAGTCCTGGAGCTGGGTTCTGTCTCCTTTAGCATTATACTTTCCTCCAGTAAAACTGCAGCACAGACCTGGCCATCCTTTCCCACGCTGCTCCAGAGCACCGGGCTGGCCACCAGCACTGCTAGACTTCTGCTTGTGGCACTTAAAGCACATGTTGAACGAGGGAAACACTGAGTTGTGGCTTGACACCCAGTGATGTTAAAAGCCCCAGACGTGCTCCCAAAGCTGCTCCTTGACTCTGTGCACTTCACACCCAGGACAGCAAACAGCAGCTACTTGCTCTGGGTTGTAAATGGCAGAAATGCTTGCAGCAGCTGGAGGTGTTTGGAAGAGAAGCAAGGGATGGGGATCCAGCCCATCCAGCAGCCCTCTAAGCGCTGTGACAGGGAAGAGATTTCCACTGACCTTAGTACAGGGATGGAGAAAAATTGTCCTCTCTTGTTACACCAACACAGGGCAAAGTGAAAAATAGTGCCTGGTGACAAATGAGACTTCAACTCCTATTCCTCCTTGTGTTAGTGAGGAAAAAAGTGAGCTTCACTCTGCTTCTAAGCATTACCTGAAGGATTGATCACTCAGAGGTTTTACTGTTGGTTTGGGTTTTTTTTAATTTTAAAAGAAGTTGGAGTTCTCAAACATACTATGGGGCTTGTCTGCAGCACAGCCTGTCAGTACTGACCCCAGGCACTGAGAGCAGTGTGGGACTTCTGCAGAGGATCAGGAACTGGCACAGGCAGGGCTACTGTTCCCCCTGGCTTCCAGGACAGCGGGCCTGGGTGAGCCATACTCCTGTTCTCCTCCTGCTGTGTCAGCACAGGGATAAACAGACAAGCTGGTGACACTTCAACTGCTGGGTCACTCAGGTACAAATGAAAATAGCAAGTGTAGGGAGAGGGCACTGTAAACAGAGTAAGTATGCAGGTATTTGGTTTGGTTTTCTTAAGGAGTAACTTAAGAAGTGTGGTTTTCTGTGATACTTGTGTAGTAATTAATGTAGTGCAATTTTTGTCAGCTTTAAAACACTGCCCATCAGTGCCTTGCTCTGTGTTTTTAACACAGAAAAGCTTGTCTTATTCATTTTACTACTAAGTGGATGAATTTAAAGCGTGGGGAGGGGTGTCCCACAGCACCCACTGAGCTGCTCCCTTGCCATCCCTTGCTCCTTCCAGCAGCAAGATGCCAAGCCAGCTGCTGCCTTCTTCCTTCTGGGGAAACGAGTGTGAACGACAGCCAAGCTGTGAGCTCTCTCTCTCACACCATGCACAAACACACCAGTTGCAGAAAGAATCGGAAAACAGTCAATGTGCAGAAAATTAAAACTTCAAAATCAATATTGTATTGGAACAGACTCAAGACTTTAGAATTGGCTGTTAACTATGGAAGATAATTAAGCTTTTCTAGGTTAAGAGGCTTCTGAGTGACACTAATGTATTACACAGACATATGCAATGGAGAAAAAACTGTGTTTCCATTTTTAGCCCATGGATGAGAGACTTTGCACAACCCAACCACAGCTTTATGAGAAGCAGAGTTGAGCAACGTCCATGCTGATAAATGTGAAAATCTGAGAGCTGGAGATTAACACTGTAGAGGCTCACAGGGCTTAATTAAACATCTTTGCTGCTGCTCCTTCTCCCAGAAGGGAGACTGTTAATAAATATTGCAGTAGCTAATTATGGAGAATGTGCTTTGGTATATATTGAATTTTAATCTGCAGTATGAGGTTGATAGCTGTTCATCTGGCTGTGGGTTTACAGTCACCAGTTAAACCAGATGTGAAGTGTATGAAATTGAATAGTATCCTATGCCAAATGTGTTCCTGTTGTGTTACCAGATCCAGGAGCAGGTACTGACATTGGGGTAGTCAAACCCCCACTCCTGCACTGTATCCGGTGGGAAGCCTCGATGTGTCAATCAAACACTGAGCTAAAGGACACGTAAGGATTCAGATTAATAAAAAATTCAGATCCTAAACTCAGGTTCAGAGGCATTTATTTAAAGGACCTCTACACAAGTACAGACAGAGGCTGCAACACTCTTCAGCTTCTCCGTAGAAGGAACGTGGAGTTTAAGTGATGGTTCCCTAAATGATGTTTCCCACACAACGTTCTGGTACAAGACAGGAAGAGCCAAAGTTCTGGCTGTGGTCAGGATCTCAGTGTTCATCTTCATAACCAGTTGGGAGAGCATTAACGTGGGGGTTGTGAAACAGAGTTTTGTTCCCATCACCCCAAGGAAAAGGCTGTTGGAAGAAGAAAGAAAATGAACCAGTTGCAGCTGAGAGATCTGTCCAGCACAGGAAATTAGGGGCACCATGGACTGAACAATGGGACAAGGATTAACTCAGTTGGCATCTGTTCCCAGGCTGTAGGAAGCAAGAGCTGGAAAACAGTCTCCCTGTCTCTAGACAACAGGATCATTGCTCCTGCCAAAACATCAGCTGCACTGTACTACTTGACCTCCGTCTCGAGAGTCTGGGACCACCTCATTAGCTTTTAGCTTAAGTACAGCAGCTCTAGGGCTGACATGTTCTTCAGCAGAGTTTCTCAGCAATGGGAAGGCCTGTGCACACCATGGGTACTTCACCTGAGCTGCAAGAAACGTTTTTGCTGCCTCAGAAACAAAGCCAGGAGTTACAATCACGGCTCTGTACACAGCACCTCACGTAGCAGGCGGGAGAGCAACAGACACTGTAGTAATCCAAGGTGAAACTCTGCAATCGGGGAAGAAATTCAAACCAACCACCCCGAAAGAGGGCAGGCAGACATACCTTGGTCCTGATCCGGAGGTGAGGGTAGGGGACAAACTCGGGCCTCTCGTGCTCGTGCTGCGCCTTCAGGTAGCAGTTCAGCATGCAGACGCCAACCCCGGGCAGAGCCACCACGTAGCTCAAGAGCTTCCACAGGCGAACTAGTGCAAGGCGGGACCCGAGTCACTCAAGCCGCCAGCGCTGGCATCGGCGACCTGAGCGCGGCGAAACGCGACCGGCGCCTCGACGGGGAATCGCGCCACGTCCCTCCCCACCGCGCGGGTCAACCCGGCTTTGGGGAGAGGGGAGCTCCCCTCTCCTGCGGGTAGGCCGAGGCCCCCGCCACGGGGCCTGCCGAGCGCCCCGGATCCGCAGCAGAGGGCACCGGCCGTCAAGGGCAGCGGCGCGCCAGCCGCCAGCCCCGGCCGCGCCCTCGCCCCGAAAGGACCCGTTACCTCCGTCGCCGTCGTGCGCCGCGGCCGACATGCTCCGCCCCACTAGGGAGCGGGGGGCGGCGGCGCCGAGCAGCAGCCGGGACACCCTTCCGAGCGCCGCCATCCTCTCCCCCTGCACCGAGCCCACCGGAACCGGAACTCGCGGCGGCCGGCGAGCCTGAGCGTGCGCAATGCGCACACACCCTGAGCCTGACCTTGAGCGGCGCCGGGCTGAGGCCGCCCTGCTGCGCATGCGTCGCCCCCTGGGCGGGGGAGGGCGGAACCGTTAGTGACGTGAGCGCGGCGGTGTGGCCTTAAAGGGGGCGGGCCGGCGCTATCTTGATCATGAGGGGAAGGGGGTGGTGGCCGGTTTGCTGGGCTGCGGGTGGTGTGCGGGGCTCGTCCTCAGGCGGGGCTCGTCCTCAGGCGGGGCTCGTCCTCAGGCGGGGCTCGTCCTCAGGCGGGGCTCGACAGCGGCAGCTGGGCGGGACGAAGCGCAGCGAAGGAGCCTGTCGGGCTGCGGAGGAGCTGTGGGGCTGGGGTGCAGCGAGTTGTCCTGGCTCTCACCGTGTGGAAGGGCAGCGCTGGGCGGGAGCTGCGACCAGCGAGAAGCCCGCTGCTGTACAGCATCGTGTGCAGGGGCGTCCCGGGCCGGTGTCCCGTGTGTGGTCAGCGCAGGAGGCAGCCCAGGCATCAGCCCTGGCATCCTGTGCGGCGCAGCCCGGGCAGCTGTGTTTGAGTTCCCTCTGGGCAGCGGCAGAGCAGGGCTGTTCCGTGTGTTGGTGTGGCTCCTCTCATGCTGAGGACCAGTCCCGCTGCTGGGATGTGAAAACTGTTTCGGTCACGGCAGTAAAAAGATGCTTATCACTAATGAAATGTAGCTTTGTACCCGCTGATGTGTTTTTAATTATGTGGGTTCCTGAAATGGTTCTGCTGAAATAATAACATCACTTGAATACAGATGAAGTCTCAAGAAAAAAAACCCAGTAATTTGCAAGTATCTATATCCTATTTCATTGTAATACTTATTTGGAGCCTGGCGGTTTGCTGTTTGACCTTGGTGGAAGCCATGGAGATGGAGAGCGTGTTTTCAAGCACTAAAAACCCCACAGTGAAGTGAGACAGCCCACCTGGGAGTGGCTGTAGAGACTGAAATGCAGTGAGTGGGGAAGTAGAGAAATGGGAATTTGGGGAAGAGGATAGAACAGTCTGGTCTGTGAGTGAATGATGATGAGGGAATTAGATCTTCCTCCTAACAATATGTGTATGTTTTGTGGAGGAGGAGGAGATGTCATATGAGATCGGCATCTGTGAAAGATGAGAAGGAGCTGAAGGAAGTGCAAGACTATGGGACTATGTTGCTGTAGAGTGGTGCTCTGGCTGGGGGTAGCACAGGCTCATGTTTCACCTTGTCCCACAGAACCAGTTACTTCTCTGTTGGCAAGACCAGAGCACATGGCACGGTTGTTGGATGTGACCCGTGTGTGCTGCTGAAGAATGCAAGTTCCTTTTGTCACTTGGAGAAGAACTTGTGTCTGAATTCACTGTGTAGCACGTAGGAATGGTAAGATGACCATGATCTTGGAAGGCTGGTGTGAAATATACTTTGGCATAAAATTATTGCTTGGTTGTTTATGTTCACTGTATCTTTGCAGTGTAAACCAAGTACTTGGGTGTGTTTGTTACTCTGTATTAAATCACAGTTACATCTTCCAGCAATCCTTTGTACTCAGGCTTATGAGAGATGTATCAGACTTTAAAAAAAGGAAGTTCCACACCAATATGTGGAAGAACTTTTTCACAATGAGTGTGACAGACTGGGACAGGCTGCCCAGGGGGGTGTGGAGTCTCCTTCTCTGGAGATATTCAAGACCCATCTGGACACCGACCTGTGCGACCTGTCCTAAGGAACCTGCTTTGGCAGGGAGGTTGGTCTTGATCTCTGGAGGTCTCTTCCAACCTCTACAATGCTGTCATTCTGTGAAAAACAACCAAACCTCTGTCTAGTGTGAGGAAGGAAGTATGCAGTGATATTCTCTAAAATAAAAAGAACTTGTGAGCTGTGCTGCTGCAGTAGCCTCAAAAGAGAGTGTGCAGGTGTTTGGCAGGAGGTGAGAGCAGCCAAGGTGTGCTTCTCCCTAGTTACAGAATCATAGGGGTTGGAAGGGACCTGTCACCCACCAGGACCCCCAGGTCCTTCTCTGCAGAGCTCCTCTCCAGCAGGTCAATCCCCAGCCTGTACCAATTCAAGAGGTTATTCCTTCCCAGGTGCAAGACTCTACACTTGCTTTTATTAAACCTCAAATTCTCTCTGATGCCTTCATTCCTCTGACAGTCTTGAAAATGCTCTTCAGAGAAGAAAATCTTCACAGAGAGAAGTGTGAAGTAGTGCCAGCTCTTAGCACACCTGCCCTGGGTTAAAAGTTCTTTGTGAGGGTTTCTTTCACCCATGGAGCTCCAAGGGCCTCATGGAGAGTTCAGGGCTGTCCTGAACCTGTACAGTGGCAGTTTCATTACAGTGAATTGCACTGGTTTAAAATCAGACTTTCTTAGGCTGTGTGGTGTAGGAGCCCCCCTTGAGATGCACTGCTGCCTTACAGAAGGGACTTCTTGTGAGTTTTACCTAAAACTGACCTATTTGAAGGCCAGTTGTTTGAATTAGAAACTAGCTTATCACCTTTAAAACCCTGGTCTTAAATCCAACTTTCTGAGGGAAGTTTCAACATGTACATTCTTCCAAAAGATCTAGCATCCTGGGAGCTTTCAGAGCACAGAAATGCTATGGAACCAGCTCTGAAAAAAGGAGATAGGGGCAAAAAAAAGTTACTTTAAGAAAGCTGTTCTCAGTGTGGACCAGAACTGTAATCTGACCTGGCTCCCCAGACATGTCTCCGGTTGGGTATCCAGCAGTGACTGATGTGCAGTACCTGATTTGAACACTTTGGATCATATTACTGTTTGGTTTAGCAAAATATGAACGATCACAGTGAGCTTGTGTTCAGTAGAGGTGTGGTTGGCTTGCTAAGTTGGAAACAAGTTTGTAGCACGAAAGAAAGCTTGTGTTTATAGGAACTGAGCACAGAAATGCTTGGGAGGGCAGGAAGCAGCAGCCTGCAGGTAACGGCCCTGAAAGCTGAAGAGCTTTAAGATAGGAAGGTCCTGTTGTAATTCAGAATCAAAGGCTGCTTTCCAAAGACTCGTCTTTCACCTTTTCCTGATTTTTTCCTAGGTGCAGCGGTGGCTAGCAGCGGGAAGAGGACACGGCCAACAGCGCGGATCACTGATGAGAGAAAAGCTGACTGTACAGGAGGCACTCAGAGCAATGCCGGACTGGCCCGCCTGGTGGCAAGCTGCTTTCGCTGGAAGTGTCTCTCCGGTTAGGAGGTTTGGGAACAACGACTGTGCTCACTGGGATTTCAGACTCTCATCTCATCTCTCTGCATTTTCAAGTTTTCAGGGACCCGGCTCATCTCTCTGCAGCGATGTTTCCTCTGTAAGACGCTCTGTTAACAAACGCAGAGCCGGCTGTGGAGATAGCCCCTGCGTCTCAAACTTCACAGAGTTTCTGGGGGGTTCTTCATCTTTCTCCCTGTAGTCCCAGAATGGCAGAAATCAATATTCTGCCATCTGTAAATCCTTTGTTCCCCTTTTCACCAGGGCTTTATCAGCTTTGTAAGTGAAGGAGGGAGGGGGGAAGAGGGCGTTGAGAGAGCCATTGTCCCTTCTCTCGGGAATGATCTGGAAGTACTATGCAAATCTTCATTTGAAGACCCTGGGAACTGGGGGAGGGCTTTAGCTGCGAGCTCGGTAGGAGGGGAGCACTGCATCTCTGCTCACGCACTCCTGCATAGTGCAAGTAGCTGGGAAGAGTTTTTTGAACTGGCAAAAGAGGTTTTGCGCTTTGTGCACTTCTGGGGGGCTTGGCGCTCCGCTCCGTGTGTCCCGTGCTTTGTGCTTTTTTTTGCCTGCTTCTTCTAAAGGTTTGCATAAGAATTGGGTGGGGGAGAGATCTAAAAGCTGCCGTTAGCAGTGCTGAAGCTAGAGCAGTGCAGGGCGCAGCACCCTTCCCCTTCCCCACCTCGCACCCTGGAGTCTCCCACCAAGTAGCAGTGCAGCTCCAGCAGTGCAGCTCGGCTGCTGCCATTAGCCTAGAGCAGAGGCGCAGTTTCAGCAAGCAAATGATTCAGCTGGTCAGGAGTGGTGGAGTGAAAAGTTTGTAGTTCTCAAATTATCACGTTGTAGCCAGGTCTTAAAACACTGCCTCTTACTGGGGCAAAGACTCACAAACCGATACCTGCTTTTATGAAACCCTGTCAGTCCCGGCTTGGCTCAGAGCTTCATGTCATCTGTTTTGTATTAGGGCAGGGTGACACTCACTGCCAGTTTCCTGGAGCTGCATGGGTCTTCCTTAGGCCTCATGGAAGGGGAAATATCCTGACTGCAGACACGTGGATGGACAGAGCAGTGGTGGAGGGAGAGTTATGTCAGGTGTTGTGTTTGTAACTTACTGAGAGGGTGGGTGTCGTGTTTGATTTTTCTGACCTTCATTTTCATAGTATCAGTCCCACTGATTATTTTTTAAACTTTGAGGGTCCTTGTGTTCCAACAAACCCACAATTACTTTCAGAAAATGACAGCCCTGGAAGATGCATCACTCCCCTCTCCTGGGTGGCTGAGTTGCAGCCTTTTAAAAAATCTTACCTCCTGTCAAAGCCATGGAGCACATAACATGAGCCCTGACTCTGTTACCTCCCATGTTATACCCAAAGCAATGTAAACCACCAATGTTTTGTTGGGCAAGTACTTTACTGCTTTGTGGAGGGAAGGTGCATCACAAGCACACACTCATATGCACAACTGGATCTAAATCTGCTCTGATTTTTTTCACATCTAACTCCAGAGTGACTCAGATGACTTGGGTGAAGGTCCACTGGAACCGTGCTAGCTGGAAACCAGCCTGAACACCTCCTCTCGCTCCTGTAGGTACTCCCAACTACCTGTGCACACTGACAGCACCGTGTAGATGCCTCTCCGAGTACACTTGTTTGCATGCAGGCTGGTGTATGAATGCACATTCTTCTCACCCACTCTTCACATATGCATGCAAACACACACGCATACTCAAGTGCACACGCCCATTCCCTTTCTCTCCTATACATTTGCCCACATACACAGACCTTTTTGAAAGCTCCTGTTTTCAGAAAGGTTTTATTTATAGGTCCTGCCTGGTTGTGAATGTGAAAGGGAGAAAGCCCCTCAGAGGGTTCCTTTCATGTGTAAATCAGCCTAGGCTGAGAGCATTGGGGTCACAGAGAGGAGGATTTCACTCTTAATTACTCAGAGAGAAAGCAGGCAGGGGACTTTCTCAAACTAATAGGGTTGTTCTCTGCTGGGGAAAGCAGCTTGAGATGCCCAGGTTTCTCTTGCATCAGACTCCGGGTTCTGATTCACAGGCCTCTTCTGCCAGTAGCAAGAGCTGGTGCGTATGTGGCACTTGGAACAAGCAGCTCAGCTTCCAAACCGGCTCACTTGTTAAAGATGGCTATGTTCATTCTGATAACTGGGTGTTCTTTGGACACCAGTGCAAGAACTGACCCTGTTTGCTTTATTTTTATGCTGCTTTTATTGAAAAATTGGTTTAGTCTGTGCTGGGTATGTCTGTGACTTGTCTGAGGCATTCTTCTAGGCATACCTGAAAGCTCCCACCTCTCTGCCCAGTAGAAAAATGTCACTGCCTAGAGATTAGTCCAGTGAGCAGGACTCTGAACTTGGACTTAAAACCAGCACTGAATTCCCAGTTCAGCCACTAAATGCCTTTGTGACCTTTGACAAGAGACTGGCTACCCTGTGCCTAGCTGTGAAAGGCCTAATCTTCTCCCTGGGCTGGGGCTGCTAAGAACAAAAGTCAATACGGATTGTGATACCCCTGATAATGAGGCTGCAAGTGCCAGGGTAACCGTGGGTGAGGCATGTCTGAAGAGATGTGTCTCTTTCCTGCAACACAAGCACTTGGGTTGCCCTGCAACCACTTGGGTTGCCCCACTTAAGTATCATTGTCACTTCTCATCCATGGACACACAACTGACTCTGGAAGTGTGCTGCAGGGACCTGGACACTCCAGTCACAAGCCACTCCCTTCTCTATAGGAACTGCAGGACTTGCTCGTGCAGCCACACATGAGCATATGAAGTGCAGTTGTCAGTAGTTGCAGGGAAGAGATCTGTGTTTTCACACACATGTGCACACACAAGTAAGAACATCTTTAACTTCAGTTAAATTCCATCCTTTCGTCTGCACCTCCTTTTATATGGCCTCTGCTTTTCTGGATAGCAAAGAAATGCTTTGAGGGCCAAGTGTTCCCAACCTGTGCACAAACACCTCCCCAGGGGCCCTGATACAGGGTTCTGGAAGCTGGGTTAGTTCAGCTTGCCTGGGAAGGCAGAGGTTTTAGTCTGGGAGCACCTGTTTGAGGAAACTCGCAGCAGTGGTGGGGGCCATTGGCAGATGAGGTCAGCAGTCTGAAGTGTCTGCTGAGGTCAGAGAGAAATGAATGGGTCATTTCTTTTGCAAATGAAGAGCTGCAGCCTGGAGCAGCCTTAGCAGAGCCCAGCATGTGGGTCCAGGCTGTTCCTTTTATGAGCTGATGGAAATGGGGCCCAAAAGGACTTCCCTGATGGAGTTCTGTCACAGCCTTTGTTATCTTTGCCTCCCGCAGCATGCACTGGGCATAGAATATGGATTGAGGGTTATCCTGGCTACCAGCACAGTCAAGAGGATGAAGGCTTTATGGCTGCACAGAAAACCTGCAGCTGCAGGGTATCCTTGCTGCCATTCCACAAGAAGAAAAAAATCTTGTTTTAAGGTGTAGAACCCATGTTTCTTTCTGCTTTAGTGCTCCTTTTTAACCCAGCCTACACTAAAATGAGTAAATCCAAGGGCTGCGTCAAAATAATGCACAGAACTGAGTAACAGGGATTGAAAAGCCTGGATTCTGTCTGTCATTCTGGTACTAAATTGTCAGTTACTCTGACAAAGCCCTGTGAATGCCTCATGCCTCACTTTTTCTGTAACCCCCTGAGAATAGTAGTGTATTCCTTTTTCTAAAACATGTTGAGCATTTGAGGCACAGAGTGCTTTATTCATGAAAATGTTGCTGTTAGTAGCACCCTCTGTCAATGAAATCTTTTTGTCTGCTTTTTAGGCAACAAGGTTACTTTCTCTGAATTGTTGAATCAGAATTCCCTTTCTGTTACATAAACAGTCAGTCCTGTCTTGCCATTTGCTCTTTTGCTTCTTTCCAGACCACCAGGGAACTTCTTTTGCTGTGACATTGTAATGGGAGGTGGAGACACCTCGAGGAGAAGGTCGAAACAGACAACAGCAATTACAGTCAGTAACATCTGCGACGTGAGAAAATCTTGCCTCAGTTCCAGGTTTGTGTGTGATCCGTGCATGGCTTCTTTCCTGTGTGCAGGTATTTTAAATAAAGCAGGATGTGGGAATAACTTTCCCTTGTAGGAGCCCAAGGAACAGCTTCCAGTTGTTGCTGTCTTTCCATGGCCTCAGATGGAGTGGGGCAGGGTGGGCGTTTCAGGGGGAAGGCAGCGAAGGTTGGAGTTACTGTGCTCAGGGTTTTCCTCACTGCTGTGATGTTACAGCCATGACAAGCAGTTAGAAGTTACAACAGTCCTGGGACTGCCAGAACTTGCACTAAAGAGGAACATGAACTTAGGTTTAAATTTTATTTTTAAGTCTCTGCTGTGCGTGAAGGATTGTTGTTGGGGGGGTTATGGCTTTCATCTTTTGTCTTCCTTTAGAAACCTCAGGAGCACTGTCCACCTTTCAAATCTGTTTTGATGTGTTTTAAATGCATGATACAGGGCACAGCCACTCTCAGTAGGTTGCAGAAAGTAGACATAAAATCATAACATGTCTTTGGAGAGGTAAAGTGTGTTCTTGATTTCCAAAAAGCACCAGCCAGGTTTACATCACTTTGTGTTAAGAAGAGCTGCAAGAGAAGATGGATGTTTCTGAGGGCTTGGGGACAGTTTCATGTCTGGGGTAAGGTTGAGGTTAACCATGGAGCCTGTGTCCAGGCAGTAATTTGACAGCAGACATGGGCACACAGTAATGCAGTCTCTGAAAATCACAGAAGCCTGCTGAGTTATTGTGAGCTGGAGGAGCTTTTCTGTTTGTGGGCACATGGGTCTGCCTGCCTCTCATTGTGAAGACATAACTGAGACATAAAGGAGGCTGGCAAATTGCAGAACACTGATGGAAGTGGGGACAGGGGGCAGAAGAAGAAAAGTTAAGAGTTTGTAGACAAAGGGCTCGAGCTTAGTTGTGAATTCCTAGCAGGTAGCTGGTCTCTAAATGAAAGCATTTGTCAAGTAACTACTGATTTAATGTGGGAATTTGGATAGATATCTGCAAAGGTTTTTGCACGCTGTTGCAGTGTGATTGCAGGAGATGTTGAGAGAAAGCAGTTTTGCTTTCTGTCAAAGCTTGTATTTGTCCATGTACCCAAACTGTATAGGGCAGGTGGTGTGGAGGACATCACTCACTGAGACACATATGACACCTTGGGGTATGGGCATACAACATCCCCACAGATTACACCTGGTTGTAAATAAGGCATATAACTTGCTTTCTGTCTGTTAGTACTCTGGCATACTGTGAGCACTGTTGTTGGCCTGTGCTGTCCCTGGCTGATGGTCTATATCCCTGGTCCCACAGACCCGCCCCAGTTGCACCTGGGCAATGCTCCCTACTCAGCATCTCTGTTACCAGTAGTGGCTTTCCTGGATCCTAGGTTAGCTCTTTCCTTCGCATGAGGACATCAGCGTCACGATGTAGCTGCTTGGTTGTGCTCAGCAGTAGCTGTGATCAGACTACACACCTGTGCAGTGCCTGTCACTGAACTGATGGAACAGACACATTCCACAGAGCACAGCCAGCAGCTCCTCTCTGGTCAGAGTGTATCCCCTTTTTGTGCCTGTCAGGACTTGGCTAAGGAATAGAATGGGCTCTGCATGGCAGGTTGGTAGGCACTCCCCCTACACTTCCCCCAGTATCTTACCACAGCTCTAGCTGATGGACAGAGTACTACTAATTTGAGATTGGTCCTGTGTTCCTTTTTTTTTTTTTTAACCTTTCAAAAGCCTCTTTTTGAGCCTTGAACCATTTCCATGCTGGAGCCTTGTGAATTAATTACCAAGGACTCAAAAGTTTTGGATAGATGCATGCAGAAACTACATGGTTGACCATTCCTGTAAATCATTGGACTCTTCATAAATTTCTTTCTGGGCCTTTCCTTAAAAGCCCTCTCCCAAAGTGGACACGAGACAATGGACACCAGCAGGCACAGCTCCCAGTGACTAGGATATTGTCACATATCCAAAAGCCTGGTGGGAGGAGCAGACATTAGCTCTGAATTCATCCTGGCAGGGAGATTTGGCTGAGAGAGGAGGAAAAGAAGGTCAGAGGCAGCTCCAAGGAAACGGCTTTGGTTTAAAATGTTTCATTAGAGTTTTCACACTGGAAATACAAAGTGTGAGAATACAATTGCTTGGCAGAGGAACCACATTTAGTAACAGTCTGTATACATTCTGTACTCCATACAGAAGGAGACAAAATATATCCCTGGCCGTCACAGCAAAATTATGGGTCTCTCTTGTAAATGTGACTTTTTTCAAAATAGCTTACATAATCTGGAGATTTTTTAAATCAATATAGATAAAAGATGTTGCTTTTCCAGTAGATTGTTGTCTGCTGTAGTCACACAGCCTTTGCAGGACAGACCAGCTTTATCTAAGCACTGTATCAGCATCAGTCCAACTGGGAACACTATTGGGATGCTCACCTGACATTGTTTCCCTTCTCCTTTGTGTCTGTTTTTGATTTTTCCTGTTGTAACTCAATGAGATAATCATGGTCACCCTTTTCCAAAGGGTTAGGTTTTTCCCTGTTGATTTGACAAACTCCTTTTTTGAAGAGAGTTCCCACCTGCCACTTGAGCTCTGTTGCCTCAGGATGTTTTACCCCCTCATGCAGGCAGGGCTAGGAGTTTGGAGTGGTGTATGTACCCATGAGATCTAGGCAATGCCAGCTTATGGCAAATGTCACCAGTGAGGAGGTAGGAAATGGGATGCCAGTATGTCTCATCTGCTTTCTTCTTTTGGGACATCGTGTCATCAAAGAATGGAGCAGTTGAAATGTCACAGAGGAGTATTTTTTTAGGAAGCCAGGATTAGTTTACACTTCTTTTTTCTGTTTTACCTTATAGGTGAAAAACTTGGAGGTGCTTTGTCATTACATCCCAGTGGCAGTTTTAAATCTGCTCTGGCTTAGAAAGAAGCCTTTTCCAATGGACTGGCAAAACAAAAGCACACATACTGTGCCCTGCAAAGGTCATTCCTGACCAGACCCTGAAACAGCTGAAGAACACCTTGTCAATCGTTCATGCTGCCAAACCCTTGTGTGTGTTTGTACCCAGAGTCTTTTGTCAGTGCTCCAAGTAACATTTATGCTCTCTACTCAATGTGCTGGGCAGCATGTTGTCAGGGCCCTGGGTGCACCAGCTGACTCTGCAACCCCTTTCCCCTGTCTTACAGGCTTGGATGCCTGTGTTTGAGGTCTGCCCCAATATGGTGGAGTATAACCTGGCATCAGACTGCTGTGGAAAGATCTGTGTGCCAAAGAGCTGCGAGAGAGCCTGCTGGGGCCTCCCCGCTTCCCTTGGGAGCCACAGACAGAGCTGCCCTTGTCCTCGGTTCTCGCCTCAGGTAGGCTGTAGGGCTGTGCACAGCTGCCTATGGGCCTTGCTTCTGACCCTGACTTGCTGTCTTGATCTTCCACCTTGGCCTCAGACCTGGCTCATCTCTACAGGTTTGTCTGACAGTCCCTGGGCTCCTGGTAAATGTGGTTACTGTCACTGGACCTGCTCAGCTCTTCTTGCTTGGCCACTGTGGCACTGTCCCCCTTTACCCCAGGGTCCTTTCCCTCCCTGCTCTCCTCCCGGGGCATGGCATCTCCGTCTGTCTGAGAGTAAACGGGCAGTGATACAAGAGCCGTTGTGGGGTCATGCTGGTTTATTGCTACGAGAAATACGAATGTGGCAGTAGATTCGCCTCCATTTCCAACTTCTGAACAGATGAACCAAAAATCGGGTCTGTTGGCAAGAGCTCGGCCTGCCCAGGAAACAGCCGGCAGGAGGAGCTCTCTAAACACTTCGACGGATCATTTTCAGACTGTCATAGCTGCATGTTTCAAGGGCATCACTAGATCTTCTTTCTTGGGACTTCCCTGCAGACAAACCAGCAGCAGACACAAGTTCGTGGTATTACAGTTGGGCAGCTCCAGTGATTGGGGTTTTGTGAAGATTTCTCAGGTTCCTTGTCTCACTACGATGTTTTTCTCTGACCCTGTTTCAGAAACTTAAAGTGTTCCTGAAGATGTTAGGGATTTTTTTTGGTTCCTGGAAGGTGACAAGTGTTATATCTTCCAAGAAACGTAGCATGAGATTTTATGGACAGCAACCTAACCTCAAGAATTGCAAAGCAGTGCTTGTCTTTGCATAGAAAGATAGTCTGCTGCATTCCCCATGATCTCTGAGGGGACCTGTAAACAGAGAAGCTCCAAAATATATCTGTACCATTCTGAATATTGGCCCCACAAAGCTATTCAGACAGTTATTAAAAAATAATTCAGATTATTTTTTTTCCTGTAATGTGGTGAATTCTCTACTTCTGTAAGTCTGGCCCTCATTTAGTTATCTAAATGGGAACTAGATGGCTTCTGGTCTTGAATGTTGCTGTAATAATTATTTTGATTCTGAATGCACCAGAAACTATTCTAATGCATATCAGTGTAAATTAAGTCAATAGAGATTCTTCAAATTTATCCTGGTGTTCAAGAGAATGGAATTCATGCACTTCAATTTACAGCTTATTAAGTGATCAGAATTAATGAACTTGCAACAACCTTTTCTGTTCTTGTTTACACGGTTTCTTCCCATTCACTCATAACATACATGGTTTAGAAGCAGCAGAGAGTTGAAAAGGCAATGTGTGGGTCAGATATGTCCCACGGAGCACAGCATTGTGCTTCAGGCTTTAATCATTTTAATCAAGGCAAAGCTGCTGTGTAGAAATGGCACCTTCTGACTCAGTTGATGCACAGAAACCCAGTTTGATTTTTCAGAACCCCCTCTGCATTCTGAAAGGTAGTAAAATATTTGTGCTGAGGAACAGGGAAGGTATTCTCCAGAGTCACTGGAGTTTAAAAGATGCAGAACAATTCCTCCTATTTTTTGAGAGTAATTTTTCAGTGTACTACCATATTTCAGCCTGGGGTTGAATAGTGCAAACCATTGGAACCACCTTTCTTTTTATTTTGAGATTTGGAAATCACTTGGGATGTCACCAAGAAAACATTGCATAAACCATTTTTTTATCCCCCGCCCTGACCATCTGAAGGTTATCCCAGCTGTGCCTCATTCAGTTCAAGGTTGGAGTGACAAAAGGATCCCTTTGATTTTCATACTGTTTAAGGCTAAACTTGTGAGGCTGAATGTTCATCTGAACTCTATTTTACTCTGACTTCATGGAACCAGACAACTTCTAAATGCTCCATCTGATCAATTGCAAAAATTTCAGAGACTTATTACTGGGAGAGAGAACATCACTAATTTGTGAAAATACTAAGAAAATGAAAAGGGAAAAATAGGGGAGCAGCAGTAATTTAGATACTGCTGCATTTGTAGATGAAGCAACTGGGTGATAGCACTTGCATACCAATACCCTTATCTCATCTTTGTCTATCACTCTAGAAAAGTTATCATGTGAGCACACTGAAAGATCTATCACTAGATAAATAAGAATACAGTGCTTGTGTGCAACCTCTGCAGAACTGGAGGAGAATGAAGACCTGAAGTCAGAAGGAAAAAGGATGGAGGACAAAGTTACCCTGATACAAGGGAGTTGAGGGTACCCCACTACAGCAGTAGTGTAGGTGTCCACAAAAACGCCAATAGTGACATTTAGAGAACTCCTTTAGGGAAAGGAGGTAGATGGGAAGTTAAATTGTTATTGGAGAAGAGAATGAGGAATTCCACAAGAGGAAAATGTTGGGATGGCAGCAAGCCACAGCCTGCTTGGGGGCACCATGTGCTAAGAGAGGCTGAGGGGTTTGGAAAGGTGGCATATGAGGTGTTTGTGCAGGGGAGAGTGTGGCTTGTGTTGTAAATCCCTGTAAGAGAGAGCAAAATCTTTAAAGGAAGGGCTGTAGATAGTGAAGTGCCCTCAAGAAATGAGAAACAGGCCAGGCATCTTGCACTGAGGAGGTGAGAGCCAGGGGGACAGAGGTAGCAAACTGCAAAGGTTGTTTCCAACTCTGTGGGCTGGTTCTCGCTGAGGTATTGCTTGCTGAAAAACAGAGAAACTGGTAACTCAGGCAGGCTAAAGTGGAGCCCAGGGCTGGACAGAGCTCTGAGCAGCTGACTGTGAATTTGGTCCCTGCAGAGCAGCTCAAACTGCCTGCTTGGCCACTCCTCTCCATACTGGTGCTGAGGTGGTCACCTCGGGGACTAGGGGCAGTCCCTGTGTGTGAAAGTACTGTGCAGAGGCAGGTAGCCTCTGAAAATCGATGTGCACCAAATTAAATTCCTAGTTCTTTTTACCTCTTTTTGCTTATGTACTTGTATACCAGTGTTAAATGAGGAGATAGAGCCTCAGAGGGAAGAGTAGTGAAATGATGCTCAGCTCTGAGGATTTGTAGAAGCAGGGGGAGGAGAGCCCGTGGTTGCATTTGAGGAAGGAAGAGCATGGTGGATTCACAGGACTCAGCTTTAAGTATAATTAACTTAAAATTCTGATTGAAAAGCAAACATGTCTTAATACACACTTTGAGTACTCCTCTATTTCTGAAATTGTTACCTTTTTTCCTCTTTCCTTCTTAGTGCTAAGTGTTCAAGCCCACAAAGCAAGAACAACACCACCACTAGTATTTCCAAGTTCTGTTTCTTTAAGAAGTTCATAAAACTTGTCACAATACCCCAGTAAAGCTCTTTCTGCTGTGCTATCTAATCCAAAGTAGTTTATATCAGATTTATGTTCTGGCAGCTCTGTGATAAACTTGGACTCTACCACATTACAAACACAAAAGATTACTTAAAGTTGTTGTTACTGAATTTGAAGGACTCTTTTGTTTCATGCAGTCCTGCACCCCCCATACCAGGGTCGTTGTCTCCATGGCTCTGCACCTCATACATTTACAAACTTGGGCAGCCAGGGGTGAAGACATTTCTACCAGTGGCAATTTAATATTTTGGTAGATTTAATTTGAGTTAAAATTGTAAATGACTAAAACACAGTAGAAGACACAAAACACTGGAGAATTCAGTGAATTCTAGTATTTTGACCAAAGAGTCCTTGAGATGTAAATGCCAGGTCTTCTCTCTCCAATGTAAGTCCCCTTAAACCTGATGTCTCAATTCATTCAGGCTTCCCTGAAGCCCTGGATCAATCTTGTGAAATGGCTGCCAAATACCCAAGGCCAGAGACCTCTCATCCTGGGGCCAGTCCTCCTGTTATCCAGCAATATGGAGCTTATGTCCCCAACTTATCGAAAGAGGAAAAATTACTGACATCCGTTGTAGATGATGGAATGTGTTGGTTGGTTTGGTTTAGTTTTTGTTCAAATGAATGTACATTTGGCTGAAGAAATAGCAGTTTTTCTTACTGTGATTCCAGGAGAAACAAATATTTACCATCTCTCTTCCAAGGGAGAAGTTCACCTCGTAACATCAGGTGTGCCCTTGGGGCTGGAACTAACAGTGACTGCCATCGTTATTAGTACAATGGTCTGTACTAACTGCCCCTGGAGCAAAATATTAGTTTAATCATTAATGAATTCATCTTTAAATTACTTGTCCTGAAAAGGTTATATATTACTTGTGTGGGACTACACAACCCAGTCCCTAAATTGTTTCTTTGCTCACGACCATTGCTATTTTGCACGTTCATTGTCGGATTCTTCTGACATTTGTAAAGCATTCATGGAATTTGTGGGTTTCCTTATAATGTTATATCCCAAACACATGACTAGCTCAGCAGGACTCTCGTGGAGGGCCACTCTGCATTGCTCTAAGATCTGTTGGAAGTCCAGCTGTGCAATTGCAGCAGCTGAACAGAGCATGGACAGGCAGAGGACATGGTGAACTTCTCAGCTGGCTTCTTGTTTCCAACCCCATGCTCTGTTGTGTTCTGCTGTGAGAATCCTTCAATTCTTCTTCCCTTTGGGTCTTTAACACTAGCAAATGGAAATCCAGCTCAACTTTCAAAAACTCTGAATAATTTATTAAGAACAAAATTGTTGGGTCTGAGAGCTGGTTCCTTCTCTCTCTCTTTCTCCTTTTCTCTTTGCAAACTGCCTTTCAGAGGCAAAGTTTCTAATTACAGGTCAGGGAGGCAGGTTTAATCACACAGCAGAGCCCTTGATGCAGCATTAGAGAGTGTTATTTATACACCTGAATTAATAGGGATGCAGCATTTCAGTTGAGAAGAATAAGATGGTTTTCAATTTCACTCTTTTTATGTAAAACAAACCACATCAGATTCACTGGGCTTTTTGACCTAAATTATTGGGATTTTGAGTAGCTAACAAGTAACTGCTGTGCAGAACTAGAGCAAAAAAGGAGCAAGAATAGACAGAGAACTGCTCACATTGCAGGGGAACAACAGAAGCAGGATGTATCAGAAAAAGCTGGGAGGGGAAAGGCAAAGCCATTGGGAAAGCTGAACAGGGTAAAAATACATACATGCAGCTGTCTATCCCAAGGAAGACTTTTGGAGAGTGGGAGCATCCACAGAAACTGGAGGGCAGTCTGCAGTGTGTTGGCACACACCCAGATACCTCAAAATGTTGTTCTTTTAAGACCAAGAATAGGAGAGGTGGAGATGAAATCTGAAGCGTGTGAGGAGTCCCTCGCACTCCATGCTGCAGGGAATGGGATCCCTGCACCATCAGCATGTAGAGTCATCAGCAGATCTGATGGGAGGTATTGGTTCTGTAGCACTGAAAAGAGGTGGGGAGTCCTGGACAGGATTGTTTTTGCAGCACTGTGAGCTCCAATGTGACTGGCTTACAGCAGAACAGAGATTCATTTTCTCTGCCATTTTGGATGTGAAACTCTCAATCCCTGTGGACTTTTATTCCCTGACTCTAACTCGTGTAGTTTGGTTTTGGGTTTGGTTTTTGCTGTGAAAATTTCCAGGAACTTTCTGAACTTTTCTCAGGGCTAAAAAACTGAGAACCTATGCCCATGCCTCTCATTCTCTAAGTTATGGGACACACTGAGTATACTCAGACACCTGGAGTCATCGTTCGAGCTCTGGGATAGGTTTGTCTATCTCCCACAAGCTAGATGTTGGCCTTTCCTTCTAGCAGCAATTCCCCTGGCTGTGGTTCATGGATAACAACACCTCTCCCACGGTGTGCCCAGGTACCTGGCAAAGCTAGGAAACTCACTGTCACCTGCCAAAGCAGCATATCTGCCACGTAAAAATCCCAAAGTGACAAAGAGGGATGCTATGCCTCAAAATAGCTGAAATGCAGGTTCTGTGGGTATGGAGCAAAGCATAGCAGCCGGAATGCCGTGTCTTATGCTCAGTGTGTGGGACTTGGCATGGCCTTGAGCTCCTAGAAGCTCTATTTTGCTGCGAGTGGTAGATTTATAGAAGCTGTACTCAGCAGTCTCTAAGTGAAGAGACAGATGAATGCAATGCAGTCGGTACCTACTTCAGTAAAAAAAAAGGTTATCTGCTTTTGTAAATTTACTTTCAATCCCATGATAATTTTTTGTTTAGATTACCCATACTGTGGACCTTGTTCCCATGTATATCTGCAAATCATTACCACGGTGCTGGAGTGCTATGAGCAGGGAATAGAAACTGATTCACCAGGTACAGGGTCACATTACTCTGGCCATTGGATTAATCTGACTGGGGCAGGATGCAAAACTGGGTTGCAAACTGGATGGAAACTCAGCTGTGGAGAAGAGGTCACAAGCAAAAGGGAAGGCTGCAGCAGAGAAACATGGACAGCACTGCTCCCCTGGATGCTGTGGGAGCAAGCCAGCTATGCTTCCTTGGCTTGGCATTGCCAACAGGAGGTTTTCTAAGCAGGCGGCAAGGGAGGAGGATGCGAGGTCTGTGTGTGCTCCCCCTGTGACATCCCTGTTATTACTGTCACACGCAGATGGCTGACACCCGCCGTGACAGAGGCAGCCGAGGGTTTGGTGTTGTGCTGTACTAGACAACTTGTCGGGTGTGTGATAGCCAGGCTGCCCTTCCTGTGGGAGGAGGCTGTGACAGCACTCCTGCTTTTTGGTATGTATGTGGTTTTCTCCTCCAAAAATAGCTATCTGTTGAAGTGGAGGGGTTTCAGAGATGGGAGAGGACTGGCAGTGATGACATAGATGGTCATATTTCAGGGCAAACACCTGAAAAGCAGTCTAAGCTTGTAAGTAGCAGCTGAATTCACCTCAGTAGCACTTGCCCTTTGTCCATTTGGGGAGGCTGGAGCCAGCTACCCAGTCCTTGGAGTGCGGCTGGTGCTACAAGCTCAGCTTTTACCCACCTTCTGCGCTGGTTCAAATGGAGCAACTATGGATGTTGACAGCTGACAACACTTAACGCATTGAAGAGGTGATGGCATCTTTTTAATACATCTGCATTTCTACTATCTTATTCCAGTTCTGTCCCTTCTTGGAGCTCTGAAATGCTTTTCCTTCCTGTTTAGTTGTTAGGGGCTCTTTTTGTGGAGAAATTCTTTTAACAGTAGAGATGTTAGATCATGCCTTCCAGCACTGCCCCTTCTGTTCAGCAGAAGAGCTGAACGGGCAGGGAAGAAGCAGCAGGGGCGGCTTGCCTGGTTTTCTAGAGGTGAAGCATGCAGCTGTTGGAGCATCCTCTGCACTTTACTGGCACTTTCAGAAAAGACTCTGCTGTGTGGAATTTTGGAACAAACTGCTGCAAACTCCCCTTTAATGAACTTTGGGTATGAATGTGTTTGGAAAACATTTCCTGTATAGACATATGGCTTAACTACAAACTATTAATGATTGTTAAGTTACTTTGTGAGCAAACGATGTGTACCAGTGAACTGGTTGTGAAAATGTGGTAGGGTCACAGCACTCAATCCAGTTCTCCTGTCAACTTCTAGACTGATTTCTGATATTTTCAGTATTTTTGTGCCTGGGTTCCACTATTCCATTATCCTGGGTTTCTAAAAAAATCATACCAACCTCATCAAGACTCTGAAGACATATGAGATCTTTGTCTAGCTTGTGTGTGCAACTGAGATCATACAAGGAAAGCATCCTTATATTTTCTGATATATTTAATTTTTGGTAGCTGCTCTCCCTTTTATATAACTTACATGCATATATATACTTACCTTTACATAACTTGCTTTTATATAACTTATACTTTAAAGTGAATATTGCTGTGAAAGAAGATCCAGTAATTTCAAATATTAGGTTTTAATAGTAGTTTATAAGGTTTTTTTAAAGGATGCCAGTAAAGTTTTATCATTCTTATTAGCTTGTCACCATTAGATTGGAGTGTAGTTTTATTTTGTTTGTTACAGAGATCAGTAGTAGATACTTCAGAGAAAGTTTCTAGTAGAAGAGGTTGTACAATAGGGAATTTTATTCTGTAGGTGAGGCAGTGAATATCCAGCACCAATGGAGGTCCCAGCTTTGACCTCAGCCCATGAGCTAGTCCCATAGGGTCTAATAAACCACTGATATCATTAGGAGTACATCCTTCCTTCCAGCTAAGCATACGTTAAGTGGTTATACATATGTTATTGAGCTCAGACAGCAGGTCTGAGATCTGTTAAATCGTCTCCTATTTAACGTAACTGGCTGTTGCAATTACTGGTGTAAAAGTCTCCCTGTTAGGTGGCAGTAACATGAACATGCCCAGCTGGGCAGTTCAGGGCCCAGCAGTCCCTGCAGATCTGCTGGAGACTATCAGGCTGTGTCTGGCTCGGGTGTGATGCGGGCGCACGGTGCGGCTCTGGGTAACGCAGGGCTGAATGCTCAGCTGCTCCTCTCCGTGTCTGAAGGTACAAGCCCAGCTCACCTGATCATGGTAGTTGATCAAATCTTCATCAAATTATGGAGCTATTTTATTTTCTCAGTTGTTGTCATGATACTGCAGGTGTTGCAGGTGAGCTCCCTGCTTCGGGCTGGCTGCTGTCTCTGGCCACTCTGCCAGGTAAGCACAGGTGAGTATCAAAGTCCAGAACAGCGTGTTGTGAACAATGAAGAGCTGTTGTTTTCTTCTGTCACTTTGTATTCACAAATAGCAAACTGGACTAAGACAATAAGGGCTAAGAAATATGCTCATCTGGGTCCAGGGAGCAAATAGAGTTCTACATAGATCTTTTTGAACGTCTTAACACTGGTGCTGTCACTGCCCTGCCTGTGAGCATGGGGGTTCTGGGGATGCCAATGCTGGATTTTCCAGAAGGGTCTGGGAATAAAGAACCAGGACAGGTTCAACAAGGCACATGACATGATTTCCACTGTTTCCATATGAGCTCAGTAACATAACTGCTGCAGATCTAAAAGGTTCTTAAGAGGCACCACTTCTTCAGGTCAGTTACATACAATGTTCTCTCAATAAAAGAAAAATTTGGCATTCAAAACAATTTGCATCCAAATAAATGAAAGTGAGTGTCATCATCCCTGTTTTACAGATGCAGAAACTAGGTTTTCAGCAAGGATTCATGCAGGTGAGAAAACCAGGACTCAAATCTGGTATAAGGATGCTCTTGTAAATGCATGTCCTGTGTTTTCACAAATGTGAAACTAATTGTTCAGACCTCCTTCTGGCTTTGGAGTACAGGAATTACTGGGAACAACTGGTGTGCCTCTGAGAGGCTGCATTCATCACTTCAGGATTCTGCTTGATAGTCACTTTCCCTGCTGAAGCATGTCACTCTAAGTTTCATTCCAGGAACTATGGGTGTTAATTTCTTGAGAAACTTCTGTTAATTGTAATGTAAGCAGTTTTGGGGGAGGGAAAGAATCAGCTGTATCAGAAAGAAGATCCAGTTCTGTACATACAGGACAGTAAAGATCTGGCTGTGACAAAACCCCATTCCCAGATTTTCTCGAGTGCTTTTGGGAAACGCTGCACCTTTGTGGGAAGCAGGGTTGGCCTGGGTGAGTTGCTGGCATACAGCTGTTGATAAAAAATGCAGTCTGTGAACTGCCTGGGTGAAGAACATTTTATTCTCTAGTAGGCATAAAGAGTTGCCAGTGTCATTGAAATTTTGTAGCTCTGAATAGTTGCTGTAAATTTCATCTGGGCAATATCCCCAATTGTGTTAGATATAATTACATTCAAAGTTCTTTTTAATCATTTATTTGGAACATGTCCCAAGATTCAGCAGTTTTGGATTGGGACAGAAATTGAATTATTTATTATCAATTAGAGGTTGTCAGAGCCTTTGACACCACGTCGGGCTGGCATTGTTTGGTATCTGTATTAATGATCATATAGATAAAAGCATGAAATTATTGGTTAGGAAGCTTTTATTCTAGGCTGAGAAGGCTAGTTTGCATACTTGGCTGGATGCTTCCCTACCCTCACTGTCATTATGGCTCTGTTTAATCAAGTCAATGTTGCCTGTGGAATCGCTTGCCCATAAATTGATGAATTGAGTGGAAGAATAATTCCCCCTAGATGGAACCCAGTTGTGACTTCCCTTGCCATACCAGCCCAACACATTTAGACTCTTCTGCTTTGGCTGCGGTCTGCTATAGACCCTGGAACAATCTTTGTCACATCTGTTCTTTTCTTAGGAGAGCAATTTATTGATGGCTGTTGGTGCTGTGGTAATGCTGGATGCTGAGCTTTTGTTCCCCCAGGTGAGGGGATGGAGAGCACAACCTCACAGGTGTTCTTGAGCTCTCTTCACAGCTCTCTTTTGCATCCTTCTCTCAACAGTGTGGGTCTTACAAATAATTTTTCTTTCTGTGTTTTGGAACTTTGCATGAAAGCTCAGCTTAAGAGGAACATCATTGGACAGAAGACTGCATAAGGTAGCCCCAGCTACATCACTGCAGAGAGGGAGACTCTCAGGAAAGCAGAGGAAAGGAGAATGGAGAAGATGCTGCTTGATGTTATCCCATCCCTGTATCTTCTGGATTTGGCAGTTGCCAGGGTTAGTACAGCTTTAGTTGGGAAAAATAGTTAAGAAAAGGCCCTCCTGAGGACTATAGTTGCAGTTTTTTGTAGCAAATACGGAGTTTTTCTGCCTGCAATCCAGATTTCAAAATCTTTAACATTCCAGAATGAATCACGTTTTTTAAATCAAACTTTCTTGCACAATGAAACTCTGACAACACAGTTTTGTTTTGGTCTGAGCAGTTCCCCTGATTTCAGCATCTTTAAACGGAAAAGAGTTATTTTATATATCTTTATGTAACTTTTTATATAATTACATTTCTCTTTGTTTTGAGAAGCTTTTCCCAACAACATCCAATATATTGAAAATGCCAAAATAGGCCTTTTTGACATTACTGAAATACCTCCTTTATTTTGTTGAACAGAAAAATCACCGTGTTTTTCAAAAACAGTTGGGTTTCAACAAACATTTTCCCATTAGCATTCCTCCACACGCAAACACTCATTATCTGGACAGATATTTTAATACTATGTAACTCCCATTCTTTTCAAATTGGTGCCTGTATGGCAAGAAGTACCTCTTCCAGTGTGCTCATTTGGAAAAGCCGAAGCCGCGTGTATCCAACCTTTCGGGCTCAGCGCTGACCTCCACAAAGGAAAGTATGCAACTGGAATTCCTGGAACAGACCTCTCTTCAAGTATGCGCTTTGTATCAAAGATGCTATTTCTCAAGGGAAAAACAAACCCAAGTCAACCAAAGCCCGGTAACAACACATCAACAAAAATAAAATCAGCTTTTGTCTTGACCTGCAGAAGGTGCAACGGCCCCTTCATCCCCTCAAATCCTTCTATTTAGGGAAAAACAAACAAGGGGGAAAAAGAAAACCCAACGTGGAAAAGGAGCATGTGGCTGTGGAGCTGCGGTACGAACCCTGCGAGCGACTTCTCTTCCCCAGGCTGGTGGGGATGTTTCCGACTCCCAACCTCCCTCTTCAGAGCCTGACAGGCAGCAGCAACTCTCGACTGCGGCAGGCTTGGGAAATGACTAATTAAACACTGATTGCAGGATTGCTTCCTGACCTGGGTATCAGCCCACAGGGGTGAAGCTTGGTGAAGATAGAGTGAATGCAGGAAGCAGTCCTGGATATTTCCACAATGGGGGCATTATGGAGCCGTGCCCTGGAGGCTCTCAGACCTCCTGAATGGCTCCTGATACCATCGGGGAATGGAGTACCTGCTAGTTCAAAGCAAGCCTGAATGCAGGTTTTAATCCCTTCTGACAATTGTTGAGAGGAAATGGCCTTTCCTCTGACCTTATCGTTGTAAACAACAACTAGTCATCAGGTTTGGCCAGCTAAGGGAATAGTCAAGGTCTGTGCAAGGATTTTACTTAAGGTTGTTGGGTTTTTTTCTTCTTCTCTGATTACAATGGTTTAATTCTCCAGACCCGAAATGCATTCTCACCCCTTAATATACTGGCTTCAGGTACATTCTTTGTTAATTATCGAGTCCACACAGCTCGGCCTGGTTCAAATTAGCTTCTTGGAGCTGTGGGCAGGCATCCTGCGGCCGGTTTCGGTACTCAAACCTGTGGTTGTTTTTGTGATGTCTTTTGGATACACCGGTAGCTCCAGAACCGGGTGGGAGACAAGCTGACAAACTCTTCTAGCATGACAGGGAATCCCCAAGAGCACCAGCAGACAGGATGGAGGACTTGCTGCTGGGCACCATTAGTATGGCAGTTTTAACACGATAGAAGGATGCATATGCTTCTGGAATTGCTGCAGTGGGCGGATTTAACTCTCTGGATTTGTATGGCTTTTAGTGCTAAGACAATACAGATGACAGAGGAAATGAGACAGTAGCTTTTGCTGCTCCTGGAGTTAGAGCCAACTGTCTGTAACCAGCAGGGCAGAGTGACGACGCAGAAGGGGGATGATGTGCTCTCCTGGCAGTATTTCAGTGTGATGAAATCCATTTTCTCCCAGACCTGGGCAGGACTCTGCCACTGACAGGCCCCAGTATTGGGAGGTGCATGGCTGTGCCACCTGTAAGCATCAGGGTCTAAATGGTGTAACAGAGATCAGCTGTCCCAGCCTTTCTCAGAGGGGAGTTGCAGAGCTCTTAGGAGGGTGTTTCTGTGCTTGCTTCTAGACCTGGTTGGGGCAGAGGAGGATCTTGGGGGCTTTGTTTGAATGGCTTTTTAAGTCTAGTGGAGGTGATAGGTAGTACTTGTATGACTGCTTTGTGGTCCAATAGCTAGGCCAAAGAGACTTCTGCCTTGTGCTGTGCAGCCTGGCTGAATGCTGTGAAAGGAGGGATGGGTGGCAGAGGTCCTTGTGCCTGAACTCTTTGGAAATCACAGCTTTTTTTTTTTTTTTTTTTTTACTGCATCAAAGGAACTATGTCTTCCCTAGGTAAAGGCAATGAACTGTATTTTTTTTCTTGTTCTCCTGGTTGACCCAGCTTAACTTCTGCTTCTCTAGCTTGTAAGGATTCTTACTGCATGCTTTGAGAAGAGAAATGTGCAGTGTATTTTCAGTAGGCTGAAGTTCACTATATGAAGGCTTGCATTTCTAGTGAGAAACCTGTAAGGGTCTGCAAATGAGAAAAGGTTGTAAACCACTCTTCCTGGTTTTGTAAGAAGCAAAGAGTGGGCTTTGGCAGACTGAGGGAAGACTGGCAGATTTTATAGAAAGGATGGCTGTTTTTCACAATTACATCCCCCCTGTGGTAAGCTCGGGCTGTGGTGTAATGTAACTGAGCAAAGGTAAAAGCCTGACAGTGCAGGGAGCAATCTCTGAGCACTGTGTACATTCTGGGCCAAGTGGATAGCCAAGGTCAGGGCTCAAGCAGCCAAGGAGACTGTGTTGGATCTGCTGGTGCTTTGTCTCTGGCACCCGCACGTGCTGTGGCCGTGAAGGGACCGTGCCCCAGGGGGTGGGTTTCTCTGCTTTAGGGATCTGTAGCTGTGGGTGGAAAAGGGTGTTATCCTGAGTATTTGCTGTCTGTCCTGTAACCGTGCAAAGTTGTTTTGCTTGAGCCATATCAAAATGAGTTGGGATCGCTTTGCTTCTAGTTTTGTTCAGAAAACAGCTATACAAGGCTGCCCCCCCTGTGCGGCAGCGGGACGGAGGCGTAAGTGGGAAGGATCTCAAGGAGCTCTGAGGTGATATGCCTGAAAGGATTTCCTTTCCTCCAGCCCTGGGGCAAGGTCGTGTGATTAGGCTGCTTGGAGATCTGGTCACCAGGTACAGCGTGTGCTCTGAACCTTGCTGGACACCAGCAGGTCAGGGGTGGGAGCAGAGGGGAGTGGCAGGACACAGTGCCACCATCCCACTTACCTTGTGTGTGCTGTCTGTGTCGCCTGTGTGCTGCCTGCATCAGGGACTCATCAGAAGACTGAAAGGAAGAGTATTAGTAGAAGTATTCCACTCTTAGCTGGGATTGATACAGTATTTCCTGAAAGAAATGCTCTCTTTCCACCCTCCACCCCCCGAGATTCACTTGTTTCTCTCTTTGCAGGGCGTAGCTCCCTGCCTTGCTGTGGTATTACCTGTGCTAAGGAGAGTCCTACAAAGATAAAAAGCTCAAGCACTTATCGATTCAGCAGTGGAGCCGTTCTGGCAGTGATGAAATGCTGCTTTGCTTCTCCCTCAGCTGTGGAATACCCATCACGTTTCCTCATCCTACTCTGAGGTTCCCTTTAAGAATTTTTGAGTTATTTCCTCCACTTTCCAGAGCTGTAACAAAGGGTGGGTGGCTGGAGCACTGTGCCAGCTTTACCTGAGCAAAAGGGGCCACAGAGGGGCTGAAAGGGTGCCTGTCAGCAGGCTGCTAATTGCATGTGTCCATCAGCAGGTTGTCCTTCTGCTGAAGAATGTTATCTTGAGATGAATCCATAGGCAGCACAGAAGGGTCTTGTTGAGAGAGGCAGACTGGGGAGCTATGGAGTGCTGCTACTTACCTGGACAGTGTCTTCGCAGCAGGTGCAGGAGTGAGAGAAGAGCAGTAGCTATGCAGGAGCTGCTGTGCCTTGCAGCGATCATGTTTAAAGGGAGTACCCTCTGCTTTTCCCTCTCTCCTAAGGGACCACTTGGGCTGCGTTTTGCGCTGCTCTGCCACATTTCTGGAAGCCTGTGGTGACCGGTTAGCATTCCATGGTGCTTGTTTGTGGTGAGCAATGCTGCGTTCCCTGCTTGTTTTGTCCCATGCAGGTGATGCTGTGACACTTCAAATGCTCTGCTGGTAAAGAACAGAAATCTTTTCATTTCAGATCTTACTGAGTACTGTAATAGACTGTCTTGGCAGTCTTCATACCTGAGGGGTTTGTTTGTTTGTTTTGCTGTATAGGAGCAGCACATCTTGCTGTTCTGCACAACCCAAGCTCTGGAAGCATCTAAATGTTCTTGTACAGTTCAAACATTCCCTGTGGCCTGTCTTGGAAGCTTTGCACTGAGGCCAGGGAAAAGGGCAGCTACTTAAAGATATTCACATGTGGCTCAACTTTTTTCTGAGCTACTGAAAAATAATCACAATCACTTCCAGATTGTTTCTTTGACTCAAAGGAAGCATCACCAGAGTTGACAAGGTCTCATTCTCAGTGTGCTAGATAGTGTAATTAGGATGTATATTGCCATCAGCACCCTGAGACCCCAGGAGGACTCGAGCTAAGGATTTTGCTTGTCTGCCCTTACTGAATGTATGTGAGAGTCTCATGAATATTTTTGAAGCAGGTCAAATACTTGCCATTGCAAACCTATGGAGGCTGTAATGAAAGCAGCCCTTTGAGCAGCAGTGAAGGTGGATTTCTTCTTTCTTACAAGAAAGCTCAAGGAGCACTGGATGGAATAATTTTGAAGCAGTAGGTAATGCCTATGGAGTGAGTTTTCCTTCCGAAGTTGGAGAGGGGAGGTTCCTGATCTTGATTCAGCTGCAGGCTGGCACTTAGCACATGTCTGGGGGCAGTGGAAGAGCCAGGCTGACTGTGGGGTGCAGTGATATACTCGACATGGAAATTGAGATGCTTCCCAAAAGCAAGTTTGCTGATTATATGGCACCAAACAACTTGCTGTTAGACATGGGGTATGGTAGAATCCTCCTCTTTGGAAGTTGTTGTTGTTATTTAGAGGTGCTTACGTGGCTAAATGAACGCCTCACAAACATTGTTACCAAGTAAAGTCACCTGTGATGCTGCTGGCAGGTGGTGGCAATAGTGAAACTGCGTCAATATGTCACCCCCTTGATGCCTCCAGAGCGAAGCAGAGGAAACCCCAACACAACCAGAGTTTAGCTTTCATGTAAAATAGCTTTGTGGGATCCTCTTGACCTGACCAGGCAATGGGGGTGTGCCTGAACTCTCCAAAGAGGAGTCTGGCTGGAGGTGTGGGGTGTGAAGTGCATTTTGGATGGGGTGGCACTGGAAGCTCGAGATTTTAGAGCTTGAGTGCCAAAACGTCTGGTCTGATATTAGCCCCACGGCCTGACTGAAAAGCAGGGCTATTGAGGAGCCAAGATGTTTATCCCTGAGCTCAGTGGCAGTCTGCAGAATAGACAGGTATTGGCAGAAGAACTTGCTGTTTGCCTGGAGAGCCTGGAACATCTGGCCATGAGGGCTAGGGAGCCTATAGTTAGCAATGTGTGTCTCTGGCTGTTGGAAGTGGGCAGGATCTTACCCATGCTGTTGAGCCAGCGCTGCATCTGTGATTAGGACCGAGTTTTGTTATGTTTTCATGAGCTCATGATGCCATTCACTGACTCACATTGCCAGATCTTCCTTTCAGGGTTTGGTCGTGTCCTGAACCTGTGAGCAAGACTGATGAGATCCCAAGCATTGCCATGTTCATAACTAAAATTCCCTCTTCCTAAGTCACGTGCAGGATCACTAGTCCACTTCCCACACTCATGATGCCCAGGGAGCTGGAGCTGAGCTGCCTCAGCCCTGGTTGCTTGTGGGTGGAGCTGGTTGCAGGAGGGGAAACCTGTGTTTTGGTGTCCTGTTCCTTAGCAGCTGGAAGGTTTTTCTGTTCTTCAGGGCTACATACATCCAGGTAGACTTTTTTTTTAAGAGACAGAATAATCTCTGCTCTGGCCTCAACGCAGGAAAGTTTGCTTGGTGCTGCCTTAGAGCCAGGGAGGATCTTTCCTGTGAACTCCTGCACAGAGGACGCCTGTTGCTGTGAGCTCTCACATAGTAATGAGAGGAAACAACTTTGGGCTCCCACCACTGGTTACACAACATGGCTGGATTCAGCTGCTGTTTGTCACCATGCAGCCCAGCACCAGCATGCTGGTGCCTCTGTCCTGAAACCCCTCCTTTGCCTCCATCCCCTCTCTGGGGACCTGCTGTGAAGATTGCAGGAGTCTCTGTCCTACAGTCAGCTCCCAGGTAAACCCTGTCTGGGACCTACCAAGGGAAAACGTAGCCCCTGAGCAAAACAGTCCAAGTTTCCAAGGCAACTCTCCTCCATCCCTATTTTGAACACGGCCTTGTTCCCATAGAAAGTTGCCCGTTGGTCTGGTCGGCAGCTGCTGTGGGAGCACGCCACCTCCAGAGAAGTTGTCTTTTGCTGGGCTCTTTATTCCCTAACGAGCAGTGGGGGGACGCGGGTGGCATGTGCTGCTCAGTGCTGCTGGGGCAGGGCACCGCGTCCAGCCTGAGAGCTGCTTTAGAGAGGGTGAGGGGGTGGTTGTGCCCTTCCACCTTACCAGGGAGAGAGAGGTGCTTGGGGTGCACGGGAGGTGCGTGGAGCAGGAGGCTGGGGCGCAGATGGGGCTGTTCTTAGGGGGGTTTTGGCGAGCGGGAAGGTGACAAGTGAAGAAAAAGGACGTGGCGTTTTATTTAATTAGAAAAACCAAACTCCCTAAAACTAGCCTCCGAAGGGCCTCCGTTGTCATCAGCTGCACAAAGAGCTGTGACAAATGAAAGGAACTGAGCAGAGAAAAGGCTGCTTTCTCTTTGTGTCTCTTTCCCAGCTTCTGTTTGCTTTGCTGTCTCCCTTGCTCCCATTGATCAGGCATGTGGAAACATTCCTCCTCCTGCGCTCCCATTGTGGCCGCCTGGTTGCCAGGCTGCCGTTGGCTTGAATAACTTCACTAAGCCAGGCCTCTCCAAAACCATGCCATCCGGCAGGCTGGATGCAGAGCCAGACGCTGCCCTCCCATCCTCCTCCTCTCCCTCCCCCTCCCCGGCAGCGCAGGGGTGCAGTGAAAAAATGCGCCAAAGAACAAGGGAGGTAAAGCGGAGCCCCAGCTGGCCCTGACGCGGGGGAGAGGCGTGAGCTCGCCCTAAGAAAATAGGGGCAGCAAGGAGGGGACAATGGCCAGCCTGCGCTGCCGCCTTCAAAAGAAGGTGGGTGGGTGGTGGTGGAGGCTGTGAAGGCTGCTAGCCCAAAGTTTCGGGGCAGAGAGGGGACCAAAAGGCCCATTTCCAGGGGACATAAGCTAATAACGTGTGGGGAGGTAAACCCCAGCCGTGTTTCCTGTGGAGGGTAGAGGCAGTGAGGACAAACCAGGAGGCAGCAGGCAGCCGGCTGTGACTGGGAGTGATTCGTGGCCAGCTCTTGCTGGCTGCACTGCAAATGTGTCCCTTCAGCAAACAGGGCACCTTGGGCCAGGCTGGGCACTGCTGCTGGCTTGTGCAGCACCCAGTGTTTTGGGGCTGGAGGTGATGCTCATCCTGAGGAAGGTGCGGGGGCAGTCCAGGGGGCTGTACCTCCAGGCCTTGCCCCTGGGATTAACCTGGGCTAGCTGGGGTGCTGCAGATCCTGCACTTGAGCACAAGCTGGTGGCCCAGGGACCTGGAGGTTTGTGCTGTTGCTGTAGAGGGTCTGGCACCCGACCGAACCTGCCCTCAGCTCCGCTGCCCACAGCCGTTATTATGCCGGATACGATTCTGGCCCATTGTTCTTAATGCCATTTTTCATCGGTGAAATAGCAGCAGGCAATCTGTGCTTTCAGAGGTGCTTATTGACTCAGCGTGGCCGGGGCTGGATCCTCAGCTGGAGTAAAGCAGCCCGTGCCCATCGGCTCACAGCATCAGGACCTCCGTGTAGCCTTTGCCCGGCTGGGCCATGTGGATCCGAGGAGCTGTCTGGCTGTGGGTGAGGGTCCCCCCGGTGCTGGGTCCGTCCGCAGGGATGGCTCCTGCGTCCCCCGAGGTGGAGAGAGATGTCCCGGGGCAGCCGAAGCCTGAGCCGGATGTGTTTGCTCTGCAGAGGGGTCCTGGGTTTGTACTGGGCTTGTACTGGTTTGAAGGGCAGGGACTGCTGAGCTCAGGTGATTAACATAACAATCCTGGGGCTCTGCCTTCATCCCGCGGCTAAAGCCTGGTTTGCTCAATCCAATTTCCAGCCTCTGCCCTTTCTTTAGCAGGCTAATTACACCGGCAGGACAGTGGAAATGACCTTCTTAAAGCCACAGTGCCCCTCGTCTACTTACCTGTCAAAACACAGGACACTGAGCACTGATGTCATTCGGAGAAATAGCCCATTTAGGCACAGCAGGCAAACGTCCTGAAGTAGGAGAGCGGTCCCCCGAAGCTCATCGCGGTGCCTGGTGGTTATTGACAGCAATGTGTGTTTGGAAAGGTCTTTCTGAGCAAGGTCCTCTGGCTACAGGGCCACAGGCATACGGGTTTGTGCAAGTTTAAGGAACGGTGTGGTGTGCAGTATTACACCAATAAACGTGTAAACTATTGCCATCTCCCACAAACCTGTGAGGGTGCTGGGCTGGAAAGCTGCTGCAGAGCTGGCTGGCTTCTCTCATTAGTCATCCCAGCCTCATTCTGTCTCCCTAACGCGTACTGCTGGGCTCGAGTATGGCCCTGTCCTCCTCCTGCACAAACCTGGATGTGGCCTTTGGGCCCAAAGAAGCTGTGAATGCTCTGATGTCTGCTCCCTGGCATGGGGCTGCAGCTTCAGATCAAGAAGCACGGGAAGCTGCAAGCTGTCTTGCTGCCTGGTGAGCCACAGGAACCTCTTGGGCTCAGCACAGGGTGCTGGTGTACAGACAGAGTGCTCCTAAAGTCTGGGCAAGGGCTCATCCACTGGAACAGGAAACTTCCTGATTTCCAAGGAAGACAGAGCATGTTTCTGTACTAGCATTCTGACCAGCTCTGCAGAGTCCTCTGCTGCAGGTGGGCTTTGTACTCAATTCTTTAAATTATGTCACCAGCCACAAAGATCTGCCCCTTCACAGAGGATGACAGAAAGGAAAAGCTGGTGCCTGACCAGCAGCTCAGCACAGGACGTATCGGCTGTGGTGCTGTTAAAATTGGCAGAGATACTGTGTTAGGGCTGAGTTTTACTTAGGATTGTCTGTATTTGTGTGATGTTAGTACTTGCAGAGAAAGAGGCAATCTCCCAGTTACAGGGCCGGAGGAGCTGTGAGGTGAACCCAGACTAATTGGTGGAGCTGTTGTAGCAAAACTTCTGGAGCTAGAAGGATGGGTTTGCTGTCTCTCTGGCTTGGAAAGAGGGAAATATGGTGAGTGTCTTGAGGTTTAATGTAAAAAAACAGGCCAGAAATAAAATGAACTGGATAGCTGATACAGATGTGTCAGTCACACTTTGCCCCAAAGCCACTGCTGATTGCTGAGATACCTGTTCCATCAGGCATTGAGAAGAGGTAGGAAAACAATTTTCAATTCATGGCAGTCTTAAAGAGACCTGCTGCACACAGCAAATTTGATGCTGTGATAACTGACACTGTTTGTGACAGACAAATCTGTGGCTTGTGTAGTGAAGCAGTTCAGAAGTGCCTGCTGTCGCATACCAAAAGGCTGTGGAGATGTGCTTGCTAAGAGAAACCATTGCAAGGGGATCCCAGCTACCAAAGGCATTTACAGAAAGCCAGAGGAGACCAACAAGATGTTTTAGTATGCTGGGAGAGTTCTTTTTTTTTTTATTTTAAATGTGTTTTTCTTTCTGAAGGTACAAAATGCATTTGACCTGATCCTGTTGGAAGCTACGAAATAGGAGACTGCTGAGAAACAAGGTGGTGCCAGGAAAACCAGTGCTCCAGGACTGAAGTATAAAGATAAACTGAACATATCTGAAAGAGAAGGAAACAATTACAGGAAAGGCTGTTACTAGAAAGCTGCTGGGAGGAGGGCAAATGCAGCCAGGGCAGCGAGCCTGGGACAAACATAGGGAACAATCTTGGAGGTGTGACCTTGCCCATCCTCTCACAACAGCCTTTTCCTATATTTTGTTACTGGGAAGGTGGTGACAGGAGTTGCTCTGTCTGTAGCATTGAATGCAGGGCTGTAGGGAACAGTGCAATTGCTTAGTCCTCCGCAGAGTGATGCAGCTTTCCAGCAAGGCAGGGCTCACCTTCAGAGCTACATGCATCAAGATGGACTTGCAAAAGTTACTGTTGATGCTGAAAAGCAGCTGGTTTCTTTGAGCAGTTCAGATATAATTTGAAATTATATCTGTGGCTTAACTAAAACCCACAAGATAGAAAATGAAACACATCTGTAATGTGTATGCTACCCATGACACAGGTGCATGAAGGCAAGAGGCAAACCAGAAACATTGCTTAGAAGGGGGAAGAAAGTCTTTCTAATATGATCTGTGGGGCTTTTTGTTTGTGTTTTCCTACATGAACCTTCCAGAGGAGTCTGCCTTGCTGGAGGAAAGCCCTGCTGCTCCTGTGCGGCCAGGCTCTCGTGGTCAAGCGGTGACAATAGGCAGCTTGGCAGAGCGTAGACTTTGCAGCATTAACAATCAAGGCAAGTAGTGTTAGCTCCTCTCTGTGTGTGGCTAAACGCTTTCCTCCTGGCCGATGCCAGGCACTGTCGCAGCCCACTGCTCACAAATGCCTTTGCCAGGTGGAGACCACGTCTGCTTTTAGCTGGAGCTAAGGACCAAATGAGACTTGGGTCTCTGTGTCGCTTCTAAATGATACTTAGGCTCATATTTCAGGGAGGGGGTTTGGAAAACTGGATCCTATGACACTTTCAATGGGTGAATTCACTGATCTCTTTTTTTTTTTTTTCTTTTTCCTTTCTCTGTGCTCTGCAATACATGAATAACCCACGTGTGTGTGAGAGCTGCCCCGTACCACAGCTGTGTCAGCAGAGAATCCTGTGTTTCCTTCAGATTTCACAGCACAGTGAGTGACTCGGATCAGCCAGTCTCTGAGGGAAGCCACCATGGGAATCCTGTTTTCAGCATCCCACACCATCCTTGGACAGAAGTCAGAGACCTCTCTGTCGAGTCTGTTAAGCAATTGGTTGCAGTGCCCCTGTTTTGGGGACATTAGTGCCATGGTGTCCACAAGTGGAGATTGTGCAGGCTGTTTTTGTACTGAAGAGCTAGAGTAAGACAGTAGTAGGCAAAGAGTATCTGCTGTGTATGGTTTTGTACAGGATAAACTGTCTGGCTTAAATCTAGAAGTGGCGTTCTTCTGTCAGGAATCTAAAAGAAAATTCAAGTTGGTGTTTGCTGGCAGTGTGTTGGGTATGTCATTCACTTACCTATCTAAATTCCAAATGTAATAGGTAAAAGAGCATTGATTCATTTTCCTGTGACGTATTGGACAGATGGAAATCATTAGACATTGGTGAGGTGTCCCCCATCACGGCGTGGCAGCTCTCTGTCAGGGCCTGGCTCGCAGGGACCCAGGGTCCCTTCCGCAGGCTGGGCAGCTTGCTGTCCCTCCTCCAACGCTGACTGTGAAATCTCCTTGGCTGCTGATTACTCCCTTTCTCTGTTGCCCACAAGGACCTTGATTCAGCTGTGTCTGTGGCAGGCTCTTAGTAACAAAACTTCTGTCTGAAACGTGCTGTGTCTGGCAAACAGGCAGCAGCTCCTGTGAGGTCCTTCCAAGCAGGTTCTCTCCTTGCTGTTGCTCCCCATGCTCACGCACCCCGTGCCCGTCCCAGGATTTGTTTCCTTCCTTGTGGTGATCGACTCTGTTATTTTGGAGCACAGGCTCACAGAGGATTTCCAAGGGAAGTTTTAAGTGTTCAATAAAAGAAGGAATGCAGGGAGAAAAGAAAGCCCGACTCGAATGGCATCATTCTCTTTCCTTCATCCCTTTGAGGTTCTCCTGCTTTCCCTGCCTGTGTGTGACCTCCCTCCTCTCCCAACCAGCCAATTTCTTTTTTTCCCCTTCCTCCTGCCCCTCACCCTCCTCGTTCATTGATCTCCCTCTAGGCTTTATTAGTGACTCCCCCTCCCACCCTTTCTCTCCCTCAGTTTTTCTGATTCTCTAACATAAGACAATTGAATGAGGCCAGACTCCTAAGCCAAAGCTGGGGGTGAGAGGGAAGAGGCGTTAAGATTTAATGATATTGCCTCTTTAAGGAATCCCTAATTCCTAACACCCATCTCCTCCCCCACCTGAGAACCAATTAAAACTCAATGAATTCAAGTGGAGGCTTTTGTGCATCACATGTGCTTGACTAACAAAGCCTTCTCCATGCTGGAATAAAAGCTTCTATTCAGCAGCCAGTTTGTTCTAATTCAAATCACTTCCACTCCAGCATCCTCTCCTTCCTTGCTGCTCTCCAGTTCCCAGGCTGGGCTGCTGCCATGCTGCCCTGCCCAGAGCTCCACGCTCCACCTTGCAGAGCCCTACCTTGGTGGTGGAGCAGAGGACAGGAGATGACCTCTGTGCAGTGGGCAGACCATGGTCCATATGGTTCTTTCCCCATGAGCCTGCTGGGCTGGGGGGTGAGCCCACACGGTTCCCTGCAGCACAGGAGCTCCAGCCTTGGGAGCTGCTTCTGCAGGGGCTCTGCTGTGCCCTTGGGAAACAGCTCCTCTGCTGCTAGATGGCCTTCCTTGAAACCAGTGAAAATGCTCTCCCATCCTCTTTGCTCCAGGGGTTATGCAGACCTGGTGACACCTGAAGTAGCACAGGAGCCCAAAAGCCCTCAAAGTCTGAGTCCAAGCAGTTTGTACTTTCACCTGCCTTGGAGTGTAAACTGTGCTACCTGGGAACCTAAGGGAAGCTTCTGTCCTCTACTGTGCCTCGAAAATTAAAAGGGGCTTGAATCTGGGGGGGAGGAGGATATATTCCGTGATACTCCCAAATTTAAACACCTCACTTGAAAGCTTGGCAGCTGTAGATCTGGGGTTTGGGTGACTTTATATAGGGAGGCAATTCTCTGTCCAGATGTTAGTCAGGTAATCTACAGGAACTCTTCTGCTCAGAGTTTCTGCCTGCCTTCACTGATGGGTGTTGCCCAGGCTGCCAGCAAAGCTGTATGTGTGGCATGAACTGGGTTATCCTGTCTCTGTTCCCGCAGCCTCCTGTTTGCAGAGACACTTTGGGAGGGGTTTTTTTTTTTGGGGGTTGGGGTGGGTTTTTTTTTTTCCTCTTGTGAGAAATCTCTGGTAGGAGCAGGTTGAGTGCTCCGCTTCGATGGCACTGAAGTTTCTGCTCCCTCTAATCTCTCCAGGGAGTGAGCTCCAGCTCTGTGGGCCGGCTGCCAAGGAAGCTATCTGCTCTGCTCCAGAGCCTTGTTCTGCTCCGCGGCACTCGCGTCGCTCCTGAGACGCCAGGCTTTCCCAGGGAGTCACGGAGGAGGTACCCAGCTCTTGGGTACCAGGACCTGTCTCACAAGGAGCTCTGGCAATTAAGATGAGTTCTTGGGAGCTGGTTTGATATTTGCAGAGGCACGGATGGGGAGAGGAGCAATTTGGGTTTCCATGTAGTTAAGGACCCGTGGTGACTGACAGTGGGGGTATTGCATTCTGAACTCATCTGAAAGTCTGTAGGGCTGGTAATTTTTTCTACCACACTGCCTTGCAGCTGCCAAGCAGGGCAACGAGCAAGGGCTCACACACATCAGGGTGTGTTGCAGTCATCTAGTCAGCTTCTATGAAAGAAAGATCTGATGCCCCTTAGCAGTCCTGTTTCTGGCTATAGCTGTGGTCTCTCACTTCTGGACACCAGCCCCAACTGTGACCAGCATCTTTCACTGTTCCCAAAGAGCATATTTGGGTCTGATACTTATCTATCTCATTCGTGTGTTCATAGATTTGGATGTGGAATCCTTCTTTGCAGTCAAAAGACTTTTCTGCTTAGTACATTGGCACACATTTTTCATCCAGCCTTTTTCCTGTAAGTGCAAGTTGGCCCCTTGTTGCAGCGATGTGCAGAGTCAAAAAACCCCTGTGCTCTGCTGAGGTTTTTCCTTAGCAAACCTGCTCCTGTGTCTACAGAAATACACAAGACTGGGGATTCTGAAAATATGGGCAGTGGGCTGGGCTCGCAGCCTAACCCACGAGTTGTAAGGAATGGTTCTTCAAGTGACACAGTAACTTCAGGTGACGCTGTGCAGTGTTGTGACAGTATAATCTCTGTCCGTGAATATGCTGAGGGGGAAGAAGATCAGATTGAAGTCTGTTGGTTTGAAAAAAATACTCCATTCCCTGTGAGTTAGAGAGTGCTGGTTATTTGGAGGAAGTTTGAAAGTATTTCCCTTTAGGACTTTTGGGTTATTTCTGCAGCATGTTCTCTCTCAAGATCTCAAAGCTTTTTCTTTTGCAGGTTTTTTTTTCCTTAGGTAGTGAAGAAAACCCTCAGTTTTCAAGTAGAAAAGCAGAGTTTTCCCGGCCCAAACCACCCAACGAATCCTTGAGAAGAGGTAGGAGAGGAGCAGCACCAACATCTCGTGAGCTTTGGAAGACCTGGGTCCTCTTTCTTGAGCCTCCTGTGAAATGCAGCAACTGTGTCATAAACTCCCTGAAGTGGGTGGTTTAGAGAGCCCCTGCAGGAGCTGTGCCTGCTCAGGGACTGGTGTGGCTTAGTTGGGCCCTAGTTTGGTTGTTTGGGGTTTCTTTTGGTAATACACATGGTTAATTGAAGGGAGCAGAAGATCTGGGCACGTGTGGCTGTGCAGCCTGGTGAGCAGAGCTGCCCCTTCCCCTGTGATGCAGCTGAGCTCTCCTTGTGTTGAGCACTGACCTTCATCTCTGGGGCTCTGCACTTTGTTCCTGTTTCTCGTTAGTGAAATGAGTTTGATGGTCTCAGACTTGCTAGTAAATGGTTTCTACTTCAAAACAAAGTGCAGTTAGTTTGGCAGGAGAGTCCCAAGTCTGACCTAAAACTAAATTACAGCTGACCCTGAGACAGTGAGGCCCCTCCAGGTCAGGGACAAGGGCATTGTCAGGACACTGGGAGCTTGCACTGTAATTAGCAGCAAAGGTATCAAATACCTCCGTTTCCAGCATTCCTGCCCTTAAAGCAACACAAGCATAAAACCCCCAAATTTCTCCTACTGCAGCTTTACTGAAAACACTCCCCAGCAAACCCCACAAAGGGGAAGTAAGGCTGAACAAACTTTTGTGGATTTGCTTTTTTTTCTGCTCTGCAGTAAATCCCTCCCCATCTTACAGTGTCTCCCACAATCCCTTGTTCCTCCAGCATCTGGGAATGAATTTACCAGACGCTGCCTTGCTTTCAGGGCTCCAGAATGACCAGTGAACTTGAGCACATTTTGTCTGCCTAGCAGGAGTGCCTAAGAGGAGTTTCCCTACTTCAAAAATCTGCTTGGCTCTGAGTTGCTCTCCCAGCAAATGTCCCTTCTAATCCCAGGTTTCTTCAAACACCAGAAAGGCTCATCTAGATTCATCCTCCAAATTGTGACTTGTTTTAAATAGCTTTTATGTCACAGGAACATGGTAACTTTTGAGACAGGGATATGTCTGTGCTAGCTTTCTTGGAGAGAGACAGTAAGCAGAAGGCAGGATGCTGTTGTGGCTAAAAACATACTGAAGGTGTATCCAAGTGTCATGCTTTTGACCTAGTCACCTCTGCCACTACTGAGAGAGAAACAGGGATCTTGAGTAGGTGCCTTGAGACACCATGCACTTGTTTGTGCAGAAAATGTTGTGTTCCCAGAGCTTCCCAGGCCTTATTTGGGAAAATGAATGTTTACCTCATCCCCAGCTCTTTGACTTGAACGCTCAAAATCGAGGGGAAGTTTTGGAAGATGCCTCACTGTTTCCATCCGCCACAAGTGGGCAGTTTCCAAAGCCCAAGGGTGTCTGTGAAGCAGCAAACTTGGTGATCCCCAGAGGGGAAGTGCTGGAGCAGGGCAGGACGTACTAAACAGGGCTTCCAAAAACACCCATATAATCAGATTACAAGTCCAATGAGTCAGGATGTCACAAGCCCAAGAATGATCCTGCTATTTCCAGTGTAATTCATGAGATGTCAGTCTCCTGACAACTCCAGAGGCTGGCCATTCCTGCAAAGGGGAGAGCAGAATCTGCTCACTGATTGATCAGGAATGTGGCAGGTAGAAGGAACTAAAATTGCAAAAACCTTTAATTAGATTGAATTTTTGTAGGAACCTTCAGTGTTTGGGCCTCCTCTGTGTTAATGTTCCCCACTTGGAGACCTGGATCTGACAGACTTTGAATTGCAGAGGTTACTGCCTGGTTCCTCCTTTTAGTAAAGGGATGGTTCTAATGTATGTTGTGCACCTCCACTGGGAGAGACATTTCCTGTTGCTCCCCTGCATCCCCCTGCTTTTGGCTGGAGAGTCTCTCGGACAGCTACTTTGGAGGGAGCTGGTCCTTTGCTGTTGCAATGGCTTGGCCACCAGCCAGCTGAGAGCTCTGAGGATCCTAGTTTGTGAATCACTTCTTGCTCCTGGTGGGAAGAGGGTCAGTGATTCTGTTTACTTCAGCTTGTGTGTGGAACTGCATGGGCATGAGGTAGGTGGGAAAGTTCTGCCTGGGACAAAAAAAAATAGAAAATGGCATAAGGACCCTGATGTAGCAAAATCAGCCTTGAGGGAAATCCAGAGCAGGCAACGGCGTGAAAAGAGAAATGCTTAAAGGCTGTGAAAAGTGAGTAAAAGATACAAGGGCAAGAATGGACAAGTAGCAGCAGGAGCAAAGTATTTCCCACTAGACTATGAGCTGTGTGGAATCAGAGCTTGTCTTCAGTGCAAGGTCTGTGGGCAGTCACTGGGTCCTGGGACCAGCTGACAGACTTTGAGCCTTTTCCAGCTCCAAACTCAAAGTATGTAAAAGCTGGAGTAGGTTGCTGCAACTGGAGCATTGAGTAACAGCCCTCTCATTTCACACTCCCCAGCATGGAAGGATCAGGAGCCTGTAAGCCTGAGCGAAGATGCTGTGCCCTGGGGTGGGGGAAGCCCTCCCTCCTTCCCTCCTTCCCTCTCTGGAGGATGCCACTCCTGGCCCTGGAGCATCTGTTACAGGAGCCCTGCTGTTGAAAACCTGGAGTTACTCTAAGTACAACACCCACTGGGGAAGCTTGTGCTTTCCATAGAGAAGCTCTGTGGCAAACAGAAGAGTGACCAGAGATGACCACAAGTGCCCCATGACCCTCGCAGCCTCTCTCACTCCCCTCCCCATTCGGCAGGGAGGAGGTTTGGGCAGGGTTACGTGTACAAAGCTGCTAAATGGCTCCTGCAGCCTGAGGACGGGAGCTTTGCCTGGGAAGACACTGGTGTCTGTCTTGATTAGGATGTGATGCCTGATGGAAGTCATGTGACAAGTACAAACAAAATACCTTGGCAAAACCTTGAGGAACCAGGACAGGCTGAGCTGCTTAAGGAGATTTACAGCATGTATTTCTGTCCTGTACACTTGCCTTGGCCTGAACCTTTCCTGTCTCAGGAGCTCCAGCATGCACCCTGGATTTTAAAGATGCTCTTTCCTGTTCATTCCACCAAATAATCTGTAAACCTCGATTTTGTTAAGTGACTGGGACCACACTGTTAAACTTTACACTGCCATAGTGCCAGAATGCTATCAAGTTGTCTTCTGAGAAGTGCTGTAGGGATTTGTGGAGCAAAGGTCCCGTTGGCTTAGATTAGAAAATAAGTCTTGAAGAAATGGGAGAGTTAAAAGCCAGTGTGAGTGTTACAGCAGAGGAAGGAAATCGATTATGTCCTGAAAGAGAGGGGATGAAGCAATGGCTTCTGCTTGCTCAGCTCCCGCTCCTGTGTTGAGCTAAAAGTTCTGTTTGCTCTTGTAAGTGCCTCTTCCTTCTGGGGCTGCTCTGGGACAGTGCCAGTACCCAGATTTTCTGCCTCCTGCAAGCATCTTGGTGGAGGATCCAGCCCTCCAACCCCTGAGCCCTGTTCTCACCTTGCTCCCCTGTTCCCTTGGACTCTGCTGTCTTTAAGAGGTCCTTGACATGGTGCTGACTTCAGCCCTGGATGAATAATTCACATGTGCATCAGACCTGCAGAGGATGTGCAGATAACTGATAGTGCAGCATCACTGGTTCCTGCCTGAGAAACTGGTTACTGGAGGCGCAGCAGACTGGGCTGGAAGGCACCCATCACTGTCACTGTGGGGAGTCACTGGGATAGCTGCGTTGGGTGCAGTGCTGTGGTTGGGGCTTTTCTGTCTCCCCCCAGGAGTTTATTTTTAATGCAGAACTTTTAATTCAGTACTTTTAAAAAATGTTAATACAGAAACTGAAGTTACCTGGTGACTGCTGCCCTGGCTGGTGCTCTCCAGCCTGACCCAGACTTTTCCTGTCACCCCTATTTACCCAACCCAGTCCCAGGCCTTTTCTCCAGTCCTGGGGGTGGTTGGTGCAGCCTGGCCCCATGCTGCACTGCTCTGTGCCCTGACATGTGCACCACAGGCCTTACATTTCTGTGTTACTTCTCTATTCTCTAGCCTTCATCTGCACATTGGAGCACACTCAGAACTCCCGTGTGAGACAAGCTCCCATTTCTGCCTCCTCTATTCCATTCCCTTTTCTGTCCCTCAACCTGCCAGGATGCAGAAACTGTAGGAACTGAGCATTGAAAGTGGTGCCAAGGGTTTGCCTCTGCATGAGGCAAGGACAAAGTAGAACCTGATCCCTGAACCAACATTCTTAAAAATCTTCATGGATGGGGATTCCTCGACCTTCCTGGCTGACCTCTCCCATCTTTAGCCATCCTCGTAGTTGTGAAGTTTCTCCTAATATCTAACCTTTATCTCCTTCTGTGCCAGCTCAGCCAATTGCCTTATCCTCAATGAGCACAAGGAACAGTTTAATCCGTGTTGTCTTTAAACAGTCTGGCACATCTGGTGGATTTCTCTGGTGTCCGTCCTCACCTCTGCCCTCCAACAGTGGGGAAATGGGTCCCTCTGTATCACCCCGTGGGAAGCTCTGAGCTCCCAGGCAAGGAGGGGAAGAGCAGGAGGTTATGCTCTGCTTCCAGGCCATGGAAGAGCCTCTTAACAACAGATGCTCTGGGGAATGTCCCCTCAACAGGGATTGCTGGAGTGAGGACTGGGGAGAAGTTAGGTAGGGGCAAGGCTGGAGCAGAAAGCAGGAGGAGTTAGGTAAGAGCACGGCTGGAGTAGAAAGTGACTGTTGAAAGTCTGTGACAAGTGATAACTGAGAGGTCAGTGGGAAGGTGGAGCTCAGGGCACCTGTGAGGAGGGAGATCTTGCTTTTAAATCTGTTATTGCTTCCTGTCACTTTATATGCAATCTTTGGAGAGTTGCTTTGAGGGGGGGGGGAAATAAATTAATGGGAAGTGCAAATGTTTTCAGCTCACTTTTGGAGAGAGGGACCAACCCTTTGCAGGCTGCTGCGGGGAGGTGACACCTGCACAGGGAACAGGCTGGTGTGGTGCTGGGTGTGTGGAGCAGCTCCTGTGTTAGAGCTGAGCAGTCAGTGTTTGCTCCCTTGTTTGCTCGATTGATGTAGATAGGATCATGGAGACTAGACACCACGTTGTAGTTTTTAAAGCTTGTAGAGGAGGAGAATAGCAGGAAGGGCTCTCTGGTTTTTCCCTTAGCCATCATTTCCAGGACAGCGAGTGGAAGCCTGCAACTCCTACCGTCCTTCAGAGACCTCTCCTTTTTGCTGTTTTATGCTGAATCCTTGTTCACTTCACAAGTTCTCCTGATGTTTTATTTTCCATCCTGTGCAGAGCTCTTTCCCTCTTTTTTTTTTTTCCTTTTCTCTTTTTCTGAGGCCCCAATCCCTCTTGCTACTTTGTGGTAACTGGGGTGGTCTCCTCTCTCCTCCCTTGCTCCTTTACTCCAGTCATCCCAGTTATCTTTATTTACTCATTACTCTCCTGCTCTTTATTCACCCACACCTATGTTTCTCTTCTCTTTTCCTGTCTTGCATGCAGCCCTGCTTCTCTCCTCTCCTCTTTCCCACTCTGTTCTTCAACGCTCTGCACGTGTCCTGTCTTCCCATCGCAAACCTCACCCTGTGAGGCTGCTTACATGAAGAAATCCTCGATGCCTTCAGAGCCATTCCTCCCTTCCTGTTGCTGACTGCCCCTCTCCTCTACCTGAGCAGCATCTAAATAACTAAATTTCTCTAAACAGCTCTTGTCCTGCTCTGTGCCCTACTCCTGCCCCAAGGCAGCACCTGCCAGGCAGGAGATGGCTGAGCAGCAGGTTCCCTTTGGGGCAGACACCCCTGGCTGCCCTGTGCATGGGATAGCACGGAGGTCTTGCATCAGCCTTTCCAGAGGGTCAGCATCCCTCCCAAAGCAGGCGTGAGCATCGCCGGAAGCCGCTGCCAGGGCCCGGCAGCCCCAGGCTGCCCGTGAAGCCAGGGTTAATCTCTTCCAGGTTTGCATATTTGGCAAGGCAAATATTACAGGAATGATTTGAATTCCAGGTTGAGTTTGTTTATGAACTGTCCAAACTAAATGAAAAGTGAAACTTCTCGTAGCACCGAACTGCCCAAGCCTCCTGGCCAGGGCCAGCTCTCCAGGACACAATCTCTCCTTGAGCTGTCTATGAGGGAGGAAAAGAGGCGGCTGCTGCCCTGCCCCTCCCCTAACCTCCACTTTTTGGAACCTCCCTCTCCCCATGAATAACTCCAGTGTCTGCCACTGGTGCCGGGCAGAGCTTTGCCAATCATCCTCCTCAGCAGGAAGTGGACATGATTTTGATAGTGTCACTCTACCACACACGAGACGCTGAATAGCAGCAAGAAAACTGAGCAGTTTTGTTAATCTTGCTGGTGTTTGGCAACCTCTCAGCAGCAGCCACAGAGGCACTACAGCTGTCTGTCTGCAGCCCCAGGAATACAATGCTGCATTATTTTATATTCAGCAGATCATCTTTCCAATCATAAGGTCCGGAATGTTTTATATATTTACTTCTCTGTGAGGAAAGCTTCCTACTGTCACTGATCAACAGATTTTTCCAAACCCACTGTCTCGTGCGTTGTAGAGATAAATGAATCGACGTTCCCAAAGCACTTTGGGGTCCTAAGGTGGAAATGCAAAATATCCCGTGTATGTTTTGGAAAGGGCCTTGGAATAAGTTACATGGTACCAGTGTCATTCCCAGTGATGCAAGTTCAACCACATCCTCCATTCAAATCCTCCCAAAGGCTTACTTTTTTCCCCTCTGACGGTCACAGATGTTAACTCACGTTGATCCTGTTATTATTTTGGTGGAGAAAAAGAGAATAACATAATAACCAGAATGCAGAGAAAGATGCAGTGAAGCGTTTTAACACCGTGTCCTTCAGAATGCTCCGCTTTCTCTCCCAAATAAAGCCCCTTTAAAATTACAGCAATGCACTGGTAGTAACCCAAGAGATGTTATCCTGTAGTGTGTCCAACACCGAGCTTTTGTTTCTTTCCCCCCACCCCCTTGTGTTTGATTAGCATTAGTACCGTGCAATTAGGTTGGGCAATTCTGGAGCGTGAAAAGCTGTGCCAGGTGACTCCAACACATTAGTTCCCCCCTTTGGAGTATTTGCCATCCAAATCAACCAGCGCAGGTGCCAGGAGGCAGTGCAGCAGTGGCGAGTTTGGGCAGTGAGGCAGGCAGCAGCAGTGGCTTGCTGACAGCCCAGCTATCGGCTGGGTCTCTCAGGGTGTACAAGGGGAGGTGGTTGGGATGCTGCCTCAGCACTGCCACTTCCCCTGGCGGGGCAGCCCTTCCCTGTCACTGCCAGCTGCAGTGCCACCTCTGCACGGTGGTATTTTCATTTCTCTTCTGCACCAGCCCAGCTGCCTCTCAGGGCACCTCCACCCAAAGCAGTGACTTCAGCCCTGTGGAATGATGAGTTGGGTTGTTCTGGAGAAGCAGCTCAGCCTGGGCTGACGGCAGCAGAAGCTGGGGCTGCGTACCTCGTTTCCCAGAGGTGTTGGGCGTATTGCTGTGGCCCGGTATGGGGCCAGGAGGTGGGATGGTGTCACTGACCCAGCTCAGGAAATGGTGTAGGTGAATGGTGGTTTGGCAGAGCTAACAGGCAGAGGACGAGTTTAACTCAGAGCTCCAGCCACAGGCGTCAGGATGAGCCCGTGTAACAAAAGGTACCATCACAAAGCATTGCTAAAACCAAAGTGTCCTGGTTCCTCTCCAGGAGGGACATGAGGTGTGCTGGCAGGCAGAAAAGCAGTCATGAGAGAGGGGGAAGAAAGGTCAAATGAGAATGACACAGCCATGAGAGCTGTCAGTACTCTGTGCCAGGAGCAGAGACAGAGATGTGTGTGTGTGGGGGGAGATATTTGGCAGCGCTGGCACACACACCTGGGACCCTGCGATGCCCTTTGCCACGAGGGGCTCACTGCATCTGCCACCCGAGGCTTTGCATACAGCTCTGTTCTGGTACACCCCAGATGGAAACAAGTGCCTTCACCGAGAGAGATGCCACAACTCTCACCTGACTCTGGCTTAAACAACCAGCCTTTCAATTGTTCCTCTCGGAGGTCCTCCAGCCACCCAGGCCGGTTTCCCGAGAGCAGAGGCAAGCAGTGCACAGACCTGCTCCAGAAGCCACCAACAAGCGGAGGAACTTGTGTGGCAGTGGAGAGGCAGGAGCTTGGCACAAGCCCATCTGCTCACCTGAACGAGCGAGACGCTGCGCCGGGACTTGGGGCCCAGCCCGACCCCCTCCCGGCCAAGGGAGCAGGCTGGGCTGCGCCTACCTGGCGCTGCGGGGGCTCCACCGCGGTGCCCGGCAGCAGCTTCGCTCGGAGCCCGCCGGCCGGCGCAGCCCAGGCACCACCGTGGGGGGCGGGCAGCGGCGAGGCCGAGCAGCCCCTGACCTCCGCAGGACCCCGCGGACGGCGAGGGGACACGGAGGCACCGGGAGGGCGCCTCGGGTGCGGGCGCCAGGGCTCCCCGCTGCCCGGCTGGGGTACCGGGGCGACTAGGGCAGCGCCGGTCCCACCTCTGAAGCGCCCTCGGCAGGAAGGGGACCGGTCCCGGGCCCTTCCCACGCCGGCTTTAACCCGCCCGGTGCCCGATCGGCGGCGAGGCACCGGGATGGGGGCTGTCTCCGGGCTCCGCCACGGCGAGCCCAAGCGCATCGGGTCAGGCCTGGCTCTGGCGCGGCGGGGCTGAGCCCGCCGCCCTTTGTCCACCGCCCCGGGGCAGGTGCGGGCGGCGCGGCCGGGGACAAAGCGGCCGCGGGCTCCCGGGCTGCTCTCGCCGCAGACGGGCGCGCTCCCCCGGCACGGTGCGGGCGCGGCTCCCGGCGCTCAGCCCCAGCGCCGCCGGCGGGTTTTATGCGCAGGGCGGCCGGCGGGCCGGCGGGGGTGGGAGGAGCCGGGCAGGTTGTGCCCGCCGGGCCCTCCTCCCTCGCTCCCTCCCCGCCCGGCGGAGAGGGGTCGGGGGAGGGGGCAGCATGGCCTGTCCGTCCGGCCCCTTTTCCAGCGCTCATCTGCCCCGGGAGTGCGGCGCCGCTCCTCGCAGGGAGAAGAGGTCCGAATGGAGACAGACGGCAGCCAGCCCGGCCTCGCCTCCCCGGACTCCCCGCACGACCCCTGGTACCGCCGTGGCCGCCGCCGGCCGGCCCCCCCGGCCCCCCCTCCCGCCCCCATCCCCCTCCCCGGTCCCGGCCGCGGCCGCCCCCTCCCCTCGGCCCTAGCCGGCCGGGCCGGGCAGGCGCGGCGGCGGCGGCGGCGGTGCCGCTGCCAACATGGCCGATCCGCGCCCTCCCCTCCCCGCCCGGCCCCGCCGCCGCCACCCCCGCGGGGCGCCGCGGCCCCCCGGCGCGGCCCCGCTCACGGGTCTCCCCTTCCTCCCGCAGCAAAATGTTCATCGGGGGACTGAGCTGGCAGACTACGCAAGGTGAGCGCCGCGGCGGCCCCGCACCTGCCGCCGGGGCCGGGGGTGGCGGGGCCGGGGCCGGGGTCGAGCCCGGCGGGGGCGGCGGGGCCGGGCCGGGCAGGGACACCCACGGTGGGCGCTGTGCTTGCAGAGGGCTTGCGGGAGTACTTCAGCCAGTTCGGCGAGGTGAAGGAGTGCCTGGTGATGCGGGACCCGCTGACAAAGAGATCCAGGTGAGAGGCCGGGCCCGCGCCTCCCTTCGCCCCCGCCGCGGCCCGGCCGCCACTTTAACCAACTTTCTCTGTTCTCTCCGCATCCCCTCTCCTGCCCGGGCTGCGGGGCTCAGGGGCTTCGGGTTCGTCACGTTCATGGACCAGGCTGGCGTCGACAAGGTCCTGGCCCAATCCAGACATGAACTGGACTCCAAGACGGTGAGATGACTTCTCTCATCTCAGGGGTGCGTTTGCCGGCGGAGCGGCTGTGCTCGGAGCAGCCGTCGATCGCAGTGTTTGATTTCCAGTTAGAGGTTGTAAACTATCGATTCCCAATACGGATCGATTGGCCTCTTCTCTGTCCCACTCACCAGCGGACAGCCTAGCTGCTGCCTGAGCACTGGGCTCGCTGTCGACCCGGGGGTGATGTCCTGGCATGGGTTTGCAGATCCCAGTGATGTTTTTTCCTCCCACCCATCAGCCCTAAGGCCTCTCCCAGGAGTGACCGTGGCCCTTTCAGAGCTGGGACACCTGAGCATGTTTGGGCCGAGGATTCACACCGGGAAATGGATGCGGTTGTGTTTGGGAAGCAGGGAGCCGCCCCTTCTATCCGCGCGTTGCTGAGCACCACTCCCTCCCCAGGGGTGCCGTTCCCCAGCACCCAGGCCCTGCTTCCCCTGGCCACCCTGGCTTACGCCCTCCCCTCGGCAGGGAGCCCCTCGTGCTGTGTGCCCCAGAGACTCTCTCCTGGTTTCCCTGGGCAAAGTTTTTGTAACGGTCATGGAGGTTCAAGACTTTATTGTCTCCGAGCGTGGCCAGCACCCGCCCATGTGGGCCACCGCCGGCCTCTTGGAGCGGCCGCAGCTCTGTCCCTCGCTCTACAAGCAGGGGATGAGTAGGAGTCCTGCCTGGGCCAGCAGAAAGGATTTGGTGGCTCTCTGGGTCGGTGTCATATTGTGCCCGGTCCTGCCTTGCAAATCTGCAGCGCTCAGGAGATGTGCGGGCTGTTTCAGGGAGTGGGGGTGAGGTGTCTGAGTGGGAGGTCCCTTCTCTTTAGTTTTAGTGACTTGCCTTCCCCCGAATTCCTTTTCCTTATTGCTGCCCCAGGGTGAAGGTGAGGGTAGGGATGGGGGAGCAGCAGGGGCTGCGAGGGGGTGGCACGGTGAGGGAATGCCATCTGACTCCGGGCATGGGCTGCTGAGGAGTCCAAACGCTCAACTTTATTTCTCCAACGTGTGGCTCGGGCGTCCTAGCCTTTATCTTGGCAGAAGAGAGAGGGCGGGAGAGCGAGACCCCCTTTCTTAGGGTTTACGGCATGAGTTGCAGCGAGATTTATGTCTGTTCCTGTTTAACTGCCTGGATCGCTCCCTTTGATGTGCACAGGTCCTTCCTCCCCACGGGAGCTCCCGGTTAAACCTACCCCAGCCTTCCTGGCCAAGGCTGGGTCCCCAGGACTCCCAGCCCTCCTCTTTTCAGGAGTGATGTAAAGTGAGTTTTGCTCTGGGGGAGGGTTTTGGTAAAGACTTTTGAGGAGGGCCTGGGGCTTGCTTTTTTTTTTTTTCTTTTTTCTTTTTTTTTCTTTTTCTTTCCCCTTTACTAGCCCATGTAAATGCAGTGTCTGCTCAGCTAGTCCCATCATGAGTCTGTGGGCTGGCACAGACCCCTCTTGGAAAGGCAAGTGATGGATGTCTGTTGTAGCAGTAATTCTGAAAGCGTTTTGGGGCTAGGAGCGGGCTGAAACCCATGGTCTCCATTCTTCTCCCTGAATCACTGCTGCTGCCTGTGCGAAGCCGCTCCGCTGCCCGCCGTGCCACCCATGGGGACAGGGAGGGATGGGCAGGGGCGGACGGGCGGGTGCTGTGGGAGAACAGAAGGGCCTCGTGGCACAGGGCGCGTGGGGACCGGCCGGCCATTGAAATTCCCAGCTGCATCTGCTCTGCTCACCCAGACGGCACGGCAGAGAGAACAGGGGCAGTTCTACCCTTCCTTTGTTTGGAACTTCGATCCTCTCCCCTCTTCCTTTTTATTTTTCATTTGGTGTGCTTCTCAGCTGGGTCAGAGGTTTTGAGGTGCTTTGCCTGGTAGTTGCCGGGTGAGAGGTTGGTCCTGTGATACCGCATGGAGCCTGCGTGTGGCTTTTTGCTGCTGGGCTGAAGGGCTCTGCTGTGAGTCATGGGTTACATGAAACAAAACTCATCTGAAGCCTAATTTAGGGGTACAGGGAACTTTGCAGGAAAAGGCCCAGTGTGCTGAAAGGCCCGGTGTCTCCTGGCCAGCTGGGTGTCTCCTGGCCGGCAGCGCTTGATAGACAGTGTCAGCCCAACTTGTTGCTTCATTGTTTTCTGATTCTTCCTACCCTAACGAGGACCGTTGGCCTGACTCTCCGGGGAAACCTTGTGCTCTTCAGACTCCTCTTTGTTTGTAAGCTAGATAGCAGCAGCCTACGGGGGTTATTTATGGACATGCTTGATATGAGAATTGGCTTTGCAGTCTCAAGGTAAAAGATCTGTGTGACTTTGTAAAGCTGCAGCTGGTGGCTGCCTTGAAGAGGGGTACAGAGTCTGCCTGTCGTTTCTTTGTTGCCATTAGGAGTTTTTGCTGGTTTGTGTTTTGCGGCGGAGGGAGCGACCCTCGGTGCTCGGGCAGTGCTGGCTGACGGGGCCAAGGTAGCTGTGGAGATGCCATGAACGTGCAGAGATCTCCTGGGTTCTTCCCTGCCCTCCCCCTGCTTTGGGGCACCGACACCAGCCAGGTTAACGCAGGAGTTCCGTGACCTTGGGTATTAAACGGTGCTGTAGGTGGCCTGAAGAGCGTTCCTGAGGAGCCCAGCTGGCCCACTGGTACACCTGCCACATCAGCGGGGTTCCTTCTCCCCAAAGCCTTGCGACCTGAAGTGGTTTGTGCTCAAGTGACTTTCACTCACCACAGCCTGATCCCGGGGTTTTGTTTTTTGGATACGATCTGAGCTGTTCTGAATGCTCTTACTCTTAGCAGATTTCTATCTAGGCTTGTAAAAAGGATCTATTACGTCAGCGGGTGACACTGAAACACAACTCCTCCGGGGCTATTTGTTTTAACACCAGAAATGAGGGAATAAGGTACCAGCTCCTTTCCTTTAATTAGAAGGACTCCAGCCACTGAGAAGCAGTCCAGTTCGAGTAACTTGAGTCCGGCACTGAACTTGCTCCCCTCTGCGTGTTCCCAGGGCTGCCCCTGCAGTCGGTTGCTCTGGCCTCCCTCTACCTGCAACAATAGCTGGTTGTGCAGAAGAATTTGTTGAAATGACTGCCTGCTCCCTCCAGCCAGGAGGACACGTTATCTCTGCCCAGTTGATCACACTCAGGGTAATGAGAAAATGAGGCTGAGCTTAGCATTGCTGAGTATGAAAGCATCTTCTTGGCAGGAGCTGAATGACACTGGCTGAGAAGTAAAAGACAGTAGATTATTGTTTTTGCTTATTATCTGCCATCAACCTCCTGGTCTCCTGCCGTCCCCTGTCCTCAGAATTCGCTGTGGGTGTCTGCACTAGCCAGGAAGCGTTGGGGGGGTGTCTGAGTGTCTGTGTGGGGAGGGGAGGGACCATTCAGATGCCCCAGGGAGGCACCCCAGGGTATGCTAATCTGCCGGTGCTTGGAGCTGGGGAGGGAGGTTTATTTTTGAGTTTATTTGTGCTCTTCACTTTTGCCTCTGTTTACTTACGTGCTGAGTTTATTTATGTTGTAGGCTGTGAGTCAGGATGGAGGTGGGGAAGGCAGGGAGAGGAGCTGGTGGAAGGGCATGGGGAGGCCAAGCTCTGGGGCTCTGTGACAAGTGAAAGGACGTGGGATGGGAGGGCGGCCAGGGTGGAAAGCTGAACAAAGCAGCAAGGGGAGCTGGAGAAACACAGCTTCCTTTTGGGCTGTTTGAGCCGCCAGGCTGATGGGCCGATGCTCCGGGCTGCCCTTCCAGCTGCAGCCTGGCTGAGTGTGGGGATGAGCTGGACCTGCCTTAACCACAGGTCTTTGTAAGCTGATTTGTAGGTCTGGATCATCCCCGATATGATGTAACTTTCCAGGAGTTGCTGTAAAAATAGGCTATAAAGACCGAGGTGGTGGCTGAGGAGGAGAGGAGGCTTCGTGGGTGTTTGGCTTGCAGCTGCATTAGTGTTGTCCTGGCTTTTTGTGGTGGTGTGAGGCCAATGCAGGCGCAGGCTCGGCCGTGCTGAGCCCAGCAGAACGCAGCACCTGGATGGCGGCAAGACGGCAGCTCTGGCCGGCGGCAGGGTTAGGAACAGGCACAATGGAGAGCTCACCCTGCAGAGGGGCTGCATCGCCTCATTGTGTGCAGCACAGCCCGGGGAGAGGGGCAGCACGCTCAGCCCTGCGGCTGCCGCAGCCTGGGTGGCTTTGGGCTCCTCTGGTTAATGTGTGCTGGCCTGTCTGCTCTTTTCTCTTTCTCACCGTGTGTTTTGCAGGATGAAATGTTTGGCTCTTTGTGTTCTGCCTCTTTTTTTTTTTTTTTTTGTGTCCTGTTACTACCCAAGTGAGCTCTGTGTTTGTAGGTAGAGCAGAGGGGGAGAGCAAAAAGGCAGAAGAAAGCACTTTTAATACGAGGCTGGTGACGCAGGGCACCCAGGGGCAGGCTGAGTGGGAGGGTGCAGCTCATCCTGTTAATCCCAGCATGTGATGGGCTCTCGGGTGCATCTGGCCGGCACTCAGCCAGAGACGGACCACTGCATGCTGGGACTTGTAGTCTCCCTGGATTACACCTTACCGAGAGGGAAAGATGTCTGCAGCCAGCTTGCTTTTGTGCACCTCAAGGTAGATTCTTTGGGTTTTTAGCAAGGTGCCACCTGGTCAGAGACAGCCATGTGCATGGAGGAAACCCCGTGGCTGTAAATAGGCAGCAAAAGCATGCTGACCTGTTCTTCCCCACATCTCTTTCAGATTGACCCGAAGGTAGCATTCCCCCGCCGAGCACAGCCCAAGGTAAGTGCTGCAGGCAGCCCTTGCTGCTCCTAAGGGGGATGAAGTTTGTGGTGGTGAATCTTACCCCTCTGTGCAAGGTTGCCAGTGCATGCAGCAGAGTTGCTCTCTGGGCTTTGCTCAGGACCCAACCTGGAGCAGGAGCTGCTGTGCTGTACCACCAGCACGATGTGCTGTGCTGTGGTACATGCCTGTTGGGCTGGCAGTGTGGTGCTGGGGGATTGCCTGGCACTGGCAGAACCAGGAGTCCCTCAGTCGTGCCTTCGGAAACACTAGTTGGAGCTGGTGAAATAAAGGTGAGCTTAGTCCTTCCGGGGTTGCAGCTGGTTTCTGGGGGTTTCAGGCCTGAGGAGATACAGCTCCACGCTGCTGTGCGATACAAGGAAAGAGGCTCGTGTGTATGAATAGGTGTGTGGCAGGGATGGGGAGAAGGGTTTAATTCTCTGAAATGCCCTTGTGTGCTTCCACACCGGAAAAGGCAGAAGGAGTTTGGCATTGGACCTTATCTACAGGAGGCTCTGGCATGGAAATACACAGTTGCAGGAACTTTTTGCAGGAGTGCAGATAGAAACTTTTGGCTGAGGAGTCTGCCACAGGCTGGACACTTGTCTCTAGGCTTTGGGTCTCCCTCTAATCTTTGGTCTTGGATAGGAGTTTTAAAGTTTAGAGTTCTATTCCAAGTGTTGTCATGTGAGAAAGAATTGGGGAGAAGCAGTGTCAAGAAGTGAAGAGGGAAGAGTTGACCGGTGCTGGGAGGGAAATAAGGGGAGATCAGGCACTGAGAACAATTGGTGAGCAGGTATCCCGAGTAACTGGAGCCAGGAAGCACATGGTAGGAATTGGGTTAATTCCATTAAGCAGTTTGGTGACAGAAGGTGCTTTAGTGTTAGAACGGGCTGCTCTCCAAGCCAGGGAATTGCTGCGGATTAGCCCTGTGCTCCTTGGGGTAATTAGGACCATGTGTTCCTCTGAGAGCAGGGGTGTAGCCAAGCAGCTAAGGGGAGGATGCAGCTGGAGAGCTGGTTCAAAGGATGTTGGTGTGCCTCAGCCTGGCAGCAATGGCCCCTCTCAGGGTAGTTAGTTTTCTTCCTTGTCCCATAGCATGAGTGACAAGTGGCAGAGGGATCTTCCCTTTGCCTTCTTGCAAAGGCAAAAGAGATTTAACTGGGAGTTGATCAGGCTCCATTTTGGTGGTGGGGGAATGGGTGCAAAATGAGGCTTAGTCCACGCAAGACTGGATGCCTTGTGATTTGCAAGCTCAGAGGGAGAAGCCTGGGGAGCCTACCAGCGCTGGCAGGCTCCTGCCTGACTTGCCGCTCTGGGAAGCAGAGCAGGCATCTCTGGAAGAGGCTGGCTGTGCAAAGTGGCAGGGCTGCAGGAAGAGCTGGAGGGTTGGGGAGGGGACAGTCATGCCCCACGCCTTTGGCATGGTGCAGAAGTGCCAAGACAGTAGCAGCAGGTTGGTGAGGGGAGAGGCCCGTAAGGTGCTGTCTGATGATGAGGTGCTGGCTGGCCCCTGGCAAGCAGGGTGGGGCAAGGCGGGAGTGTGCCTTGGGGTCTGGTGTGGGACAGGCCTGCTGGCCGCGTTAGGCCCGTGGGCCTCGAAGGTGCAAGCTGCCGCAGAGGGCCAGGTGCTGGAGCAGTGGCAGTTGGTCTCATTCTCCGCTCGTTTTGGATTTATTTGGTGAATTCTTGTCCTTCCCTTTTCCAGATGGTGACCCGAACGAAGAAGATATTTGTGGGTGGTCTGTCTGTGAACACTACTGTGGAGGATGTGAAACAATACTTCGAGCAGTTTGGGAAGGTAAGTCTCTTGAGGGGTATTGGATCAAAGCTGTTGCTTCTTGGGCAAAAAGGAGTTTTCTGAACTTCTGTAGAGGTGGGATTACAAGTCTGTGAGTCTTCTGCATGGGGGTTAAGTAGATTGAAGGTCAGTCACGGATGTGGAATGGCTGTAATGTCTGTAGGGGCTACAACCAGTGATTCCTGCCCTGTGTTGATTTGAAACAAAGAGTTTGTGCCTGTTCCTGGAGTCAGTAGGACCCAGGCGAAGGAATATGTTTTTAACATGTCTTTCCTATCCAGAGGCTTCTCGTGGCATTTGGTCCTTCAGATTTGCAGTTTATTTAAACACTGGGCTGTGGGTTCGTAGACACTCCTAACAGAGCAGCTGCAGTGTCAGACCCGCGGCTTTCGCTGGTTTCTAACTCTAGGCCTTGTGATTGATATTTCAGTAATCCTTTATTAAAATAAGCCTTTTGGTCCTGAAACTTCTCCTGCTGAGTCTTGGGCAAGCAGTGATGTTGTTTTTTTGGTGTTTGAAGAAAATTTGGCACTACAGTTATCCCATGCGTTGCTCTGGCTCTTCTGTGCCAGCTGGGGGCTCGGGGAAGGGTAGGCTTCTGTGGGTTGAAGTTGACTGAACCTAGCTCGGCCTTGGCCCTTCAGTTCCCTGTCAGGAGGTTGTGAGCATCCCCTGGAGCAATCTCAGTAGTATTAGACTAAGGGATCCCAAGATTTTTAATGGGATTAGGAACTGAAGGGGATCATCGTGCCCAAATGCTGAATGTGGTCACCTCTGGGGTAGGGCGCTGTCGTTCGGTGGTGGTGTGTGCGTGGGCTTGCTGTTTGGGGCAGGAAGTGTTGGATTCTGTATCTGTTGGGACCTTCCTGCCTGGCTGGGGAGGACAGAACACAGTCTGCTGGGCGGTAATCTGGCCAGGACGTTGCTGATAGCATCATGGAATACTGAAAAAGGTCTTGCAAAGGGTGATGTTATGTTAAGGCACATTCATTGGTGAAAGGAAGGGGGGGGGTTGTAAACAGTTTTGCTGTATTGTTGCAAATTTTGGGCAGAGAGGTTGGAACAAGTGTTTTCTCAGTACCTTTGTTCGTTTCCTGAAGTCAAATCTGCGTGTCCTGGGGTACTTTCTGACTGCAAAGTGGGACTCCTTTGTATTTCTGTGGCAATAGCAAAAGTGGTGAGATATTTCCGTGTTTGCAGGTTGTTAGCTCTGTGTACTTTTATTTTCTGTGAGAAATAAGCAAATTATTGTGCCACCCAGAGCTTTATTTGGCAACACTAAAGGTGGTGCTGTCCATGTGTCTGCATAGTCTGAAGGTTGTTAGTTTGACTTGGATGTAATTCTGTGCTGCTGAAGGATGCATTTGTTATGAAAACAAAATGTCTTGGGCATAATCCCCTTTTAACCTTAACTGTGCCTCTGTTAATTTGAAGCAGAAGCATGTCATGTAGCACTGGGTTTACAAGCAAGTTAGTTACAGTTTCTCTAGTCTGAGAAGTACTTTCCAGTTCTTTTGGGGTGTTATGTATTACCTTCCTCTTGTTTAATGGTCACGTGCTGAGAGGTGCCCTGACGTCAGAAGACTGGCAAGAACTGGTTGTGTCGGATTGTTTCCCTGGGACTGGGCAGAAGAAGGGAGAGTTCTGCATAGCTCAGTGCGATTCATTTCCCAAGAACCATCCCGGACAACATCCTGTGCTTAGAATCTGCATGAGGCTGATGCAGCTGGCCTCTCAGCTGTGGGAAGTTTCTGTGGGGAGAGGTCAGGGCTGATCAGATTGACTCTTGGGTTTTGGGGTAGTTTTCTGACTCATCTGGCAGTTTCAGCTGAGGTGAGACTGCTCGGAGCTCTTGTATAAAGCATCCCTTATGGCCTGTAACCATCCTGCAGGATAAGCCTCAAACAGCTCACTGAAGGTTAGGCCAACTGTTTTCTGAGATATCCTCTTCAGTCCACATGCAGGGTCAGTGGGAAGTGTGTTTCGAAGAAAAGCCTCTGTGGCCATCGGCTCTGGGGTTCTCCCATGTGCTGTGCTGTGGTTTCTAGGGCTGAGAAAAGCCTATTGCCTTCAGTTTCAGATTTGACTCATGGAGAAACAAGATTTTGGTAGACAGGCTCTTCTGGTGTTAGTTTATGATACTCTGGGGTCTCCTAACTTCCAGAGGATCCCTGCTTCAGAGGTGCTCTGGGCTCCTGACTCTGATCTTCATCTCCTCCATTTATGGCATCTTTGAATGAGAGGTGGCAAAGCTTCAGTTGTGTCATCCTCTTCTTGGAAAGCCTCTCTGAAAAAAATATTTTCTGATTAATTTGGGCCAGTACTTCTGGAATTGGGTAGGGACTGTCTCAAGAGGAATTGTTAAAGCTGCACTTCTAAAGCATGTCCATGGAGGATTTATCCTCCAAGGAAATGGCTTTGTCTGCATTCCCTCTTTTTCTGCACAGTCCCACAGTTTTCAAGGATCTGATGGGAGAAAAAAATCTTTCCTCTTTCCCCCTGTCTGTCCAGAGAGGCATGGGAACACATAGAGCCTAGAGGAGAGAGCAGGGAGCACCAAGTCATCCTGTCGTGATTCCTTGACATCAAGGCACCAGGTTACTGGGGGCTGGTGGAGTGTGACTTCTAGTCTATCTATCTTTGAGAATCCAGTGGCAAGCTCCAGTTTGGATCTCAGCTTCAGGGAGAGATCATCCTCTGTTTCTGAGGACAAGGGAGTATAGACTGATGAGTCGGTTTTGCATGAAGGTTATCTTCTTAGGTAGCCCTCAGGCTGCAAGCTTAAGAGTGTGTTAGATTTACCACCACTTAAGGCCTTTAAATTAGGATAGATGCTTTTTGAGAAAGACATTTTAGTCCAGACAGAAAGGATGCACGTGCTGTAGGAATTACAAGAGGAAGTGCTATGGCCTGCAGCACAGACAAGGTCAAATTAGATTATCATAATGTTCTCTCTGGTCCAAATCCGTGAGCTGCAGTTCACAAGTCTACCAAGGTAGCTAGTGTGGGTGTGTGTCACGTCAGAAATGACACACCTTGTGTGCCCATTAGCAGGGAAAAAAATGGCCCTTTGGTTGGGCTGGCAATGAAATGGTTCCCCATTTCAGAAACTGAAATTCCCAAGTCCAATTTTTCTATTTTTGGCATTTCTGCTTACTTTCCTATTTTTATTCTGTGTTCTTTCCTTGCCATGTCCCAAATCTCTCAGCTTTGTAAAATGGAAGTGGCAAAAGAAAAATGAAAATGTGTGAGGAAGAAATCCATGAGTATTACCTAGGGATAAAGGAAGAAAGGGAGAGCCTAGCACCCCAGTTCTTCATATCAAAATACATGGTTTTAACAGGCACAAAAAGGTGACGCTTCAAAGAGGATCCCAAATACAGTGTGAGTTTCTTTGCTTCAAAGAAGGATCACTTTTTCCTTCCAAAACTGTGAATGAAAAATATGGACTGCTGTCTTCCTGAGGAAGAAAATACAAAGGGTTTTGGTTTTGGGGTTGGTTTTTTTTTTAGTCCAGAGAGAGACTGAGAAGTGCCCTCAAGCTGGCTTGTGGTTTGTCAGGTGCAGCTGTTAGGGCTTTGAACATAGCGGGATCTCTAGGAAACACTTCTGGCTCCAGAAGTCGAATCTCTCAGAGATGCAAGCTGAGGCCATGGACATGCTTTCTAAGGGAGATGATTTGTTCAACTGTAGGACAGAAGTCCTGGAAAGAATTGCATTCACAGTATGTGTAGCCAAGTGTCTTGGCTTAAGTTGGATGGTGTTGGAGATCTTTAGACTGCACAAGGAAGTATTTCAACAGCCTCTCTCAATTCAGGCTTCCACCCTCACTTGAAACCTGAAACAGGGAGGAGGAAGGTATCTTGCGCCTACCACCTTGGGTGTAACTAGTCCTCTGTCTACTTCAACGCATATGAGGATGCTGCAGAAAGGCTCAAGTCCCAGCTTCCTCCTTTTCTATTTCAACCTGTGGGACAGAACAGGATGCTCTGGGGGGAGAAGGGGTTGTCCATCAGAGTAATTTCTTTGCACCTTTGGGTAAGCAAGGTTATTTGTTTCAAATCATTACTGAACATACTCAGATTATTTTTCTTTTTCAAGGGTTGGTCTGATGAGGTTTTGCAGTAGAGAAAGTCAAATGAATAGCATGATAGGAGACTTAGAACAAGTAAGGTCTTTTTGCCATGGAGCTTATCTAAGCTGTGAAATCTTTTCCCCAGGATGTCATTGCTAAACTTTGCACAGGCTCCAAAATGATCTGACAAATTCATGGAAGGTCTTTTAAATATATAGGCACCCCTTTGAGTTCAGGAAATCTCCAAATCACAAATGGCCGCATGGAGTATTCTGGGGTCTGTGTTGTAATGCCCTTGCTTTGCCTTTATGTTCTTCTAAAGGTGTCTGTTGTTGGTTGATATCTTGGGGGGTGTTGGGCAAGACATGCCTCTGCTGTAACTTGATGCAGCCAGTCTGTTTTTTTGTCATGAGAAGTTGGTCCTAGTTCTGACTAGAAGTGCAGAGGTACCTGAAGAAATAGGGGTCTGGGCCCAGTTCAGCTATTTGAGCTCAGGGTTTCCTTGTGTGCTTTTGCATTGCGTGAAGCAGAAGTGCAAGAAATAAATTTAGAATGACATCTTTGCATGACTCACTAATCAGCTGTGGCTCCAAGGGTGCTTGAGAAGTGCTTAAAACCAGTCTGCACCTCTCCCTGGGCCTGCAGGTGATCTGCCTGTGTGGATGAGTCGGTCACGAAAGCTTGGCCTCTCTGTGAGGCAGACCATGCCTGGAGAGAGATCTGCTCTCTAAAAATATCCTGGAAGCAAACAAGAAAAAAGGTCTGCCAAGGTCTGAAGGCGATTCTGACCTTTAGGCTGCCATCTAATACACAGGCCAAATCCTGGACTGTTTGCATGGACACGTGCTGAGATCTCTCTTGGGCAACAACTCCAGTCTTGTCCTGACCAAGAGAAAACCACTGCATACGAGGCGCTGGAATGTGATGAGGGTTTGTGTGTCTGTCACAAATGCATATTCATGTACACCTGCCAGAAAAATGGTGTGGCTGAGTTGGGTATATGAGTTTTCCCTGCTGACTAATTGGAGAACCTTTAGATACTGATGAGGAATTTCTTTAAAGGAAGACTTGTTCCTGCGCTTATGGTGGGCGTGATTTCCCTCCCTTTGGATCGGAAGAATGTTAATTAATTAATCCTTAATCTGCTGCTTTCTGGAAGTTTCGGGGATCAAAGCTACTTGTCAACCTGCTGTGGATTTCCAAACTGGATTTTTGGATTTTCTTCCACAGATCAGAGGGCAATTTATGCAAATTCTCACATGTAACATGGTTGCAAGGAACAGATGGGGAGGGGAGGAGAAGGGGAATCTGATCACCTCTCTTGCGGCAGTAGGCAGTTTGGCTCCTGGTAACAATGCCACTGGAACAAAGGGTTCTCTGTGCTCCGCATCTGGTAGGCAGAGCGCCAGAAGTACTGTAGCAGCAATGGTCATTCGGGTCTTGGGTGGCTCATATGATATTTGCCAGGTGCCTGTGGTGCGAGAGCGGGCAGGAACACCTGGGCAAGCTGTCCTGCTCACCTGTGGCACAGAGTGGGCTCTGTCCCATGGTTGAGTCTCATCCCCACAATGTTGAGAACAGCTCTGCAGAGCAGGGTGAGAAGGGTGCTCCTGGCGCCATGTGGGTGCAGCCCAGCTCCCTGGAGCCAGGCAGTGGGCCCATGTGTACTCCTCCCCAAATCGGCCTGTCCTGTCTGAGCAGCTGGTAGAACCGCACAGGGGTGCTGATGGCCAAGGTGTTTCTAGATTGTTTTGGTTTTCATTCCCCATGTTGAAGCTGGCTCGGCAGTTGTTATTCTTCTGTGGGATTGTTCTACCACTATGTTGCCATGGCTCCTTCTAGGACCAGCCAGACATCTTTAGTTGCTGTTCAGGTGGAAGTCACCTGTTTCTGCAAAGCCTTTGCTTGAGTATTTACAACTGTCATCAAGGTCTGCCTGTGTAGAAGTGCATTCAATGTTTCTCATCACACTTGTGTTGGAAATTTTATTAGCATTTTTTTAATCTGCATGAGGCTGTCATTTGCTTCCTCCTTTGCAGACACCTGTGACTGTCCCAGGAAGATTGAAAGGTATTAAGAGTGGGACTGAGCCACTGAAAATCAGGCCTTTTGGCCAGGGCCAGGCAGAGCGTACAGCGTTCTGGTTTGGTATGAAATGCCAGCTCACATCTGTGCACCTGAGTATCTTGGCTAGGCTGAAGGCTGCTTTGGTGGACAGCGTCTCTGTGAGACTGTGACTGTCACTTTTCCTTCCTGTCACCACCATGCTGCTCTCATCAAAACCAGGTGCTGGTTTGAGAGTGACCAGTCTCCTTTTGGGAGGGTGCTGCCTGCTGCCCTCCCAGCCTGCTGTCCTCCCAGAAGAGCTTCCTCCCCAGGGACAAACCCTTTTTCACTTTCTGAATGTGTTACCTCCATTGCACCAAACCTTTATCTATCTTCCACTCCTGTTTGGTTTAACAAAGCTGGAGAGGGCCACTGGAAACAGAATTGAGAGGAGGGGATGTTGGACAGCTTGACACCCCGGATTTGTGGTGCCTACCCCCTGAACTACCAAGGACCTGCCATAGAAGCTGTCTCCTGCAGTTGGTTTCCTTGGGAAGGACACAGCTAGAGAGCAGGAATCACTGCTCTTGGGACTCCCTCTTTTTTCCTTGATATTTTTGACCTTTGTGGTGAGGAGAGACACCGTTCCTCAAAATTAACAGACCTTGAACTTATAACTTCAAATGTTGGATCACTGCAGCCTAGACCAGCAAGTTATAAAGTTCCCTGGGAGACAGCCTTGACCACTAAGCTAAACAGTTTTCGAGTAAAGTGATCTGCTTCTTTGACTATGTTTAAAGAATTGAAACAAATATTTATTTAAGGGGGGGTGGGAGAGAATGGGGAGAAAGACAATTCACCAGGCAAAACGGCCTTTGTTAAAAGTACAGTTATGATCATAGATTATTTCCACACCCTATTGAAAATGAACTCAGGACTGCTTTCTGGAACGCTAAAGCACTGTTTTCCACATGCTTCTCCATCCAGCTCTTGGGTAGTTGACATGTTTTGTCTCTGCCATTCATTGGGAACTGGCCGGAGGTGGCACCACCGCTCCTCTCTCTCTGGGGATCGCAGACCCCCTTCCTGCCTCTGTCCCAGACATCCCCGTCTCCGTGTCCCCTCGGTCCCTCACAGCCTGCTCAGCCCAGGCCCGCTCCCTCCCTCGGGGGGTGTGTGAGGCAAGATGGCGGCACCTCCGTCCCGCCTGAAGCAGGGCCGGGAGGGGGACACAGTCAATGCAGGAAGGGATCTCGCAGTGAAACCGTTCTTGCGGCGCGAACGCCCTGCGTGCGATAGCGGCTCGCCTATGGCGGCCTGCGGGAGGGCACCGGAGGGCGGCCGCGGGCCCCCGGCCGCTGCCCTCCCGCAGACCCTCACAGGCCGCGGTCTGTGTGAGGGCGCCGCCGCTGGCGGGGCGGGCGCAGCGGGGCGGCTTTGTGCGCGGCGCTAATCCAGGCGGCAGCTGCTATTGGCGGCCGCGTTGCCGTGGCGACGGCCCCGCCGGCGGCCGCCTTTGTTGGGGCCCGGCGCGGCCCAGCCGGGAAGGACCCGGAGCGGCGCAGAACGGGAGGGGTGTATATGTGTCGGTTTGTGGCCACAATAGGTGCCCGCCGTGGGGCTGCTACTCATGCTTGGTCGTGGCTGCGGGGTCGGCGCGGAGCCGGTTTCACCCCTGCCTGGGAAAGCCGGGGTCGGGAACCTCCATCCCCTTGCTTCGTGTGAGGGTTTGCCTGGGTGTTTGGGTGGTGCTGGCCTCAGGGAGTCCTCTGAGTTGAGGCAGCTGGTTCCCATCTCCTCACCTGGGTCTCCAGTAGGGGAGGTGATGGCAAGAGCTAGGAGGGATGTGGCATGAGGCCAGAGCCCGTGGCGCTGGAAATGGCCGCTCCGTGTGTGTGCCTTCCTCCCAGCTCTGCGGGGTGCTGCTGTCTGCAGCCCATCCAGCTGGCCTTTGCAGGCTCCAGCACTACCTCTGCCTGGGTTGCAGGGCCCTGCTTTGCCTCAAGGCAAGGGCTGCCTGCTGTCTGAGCTACCCGACTCAGCTCACCTGTTGCCTTGGAAGGACAGGAGATGCTCATGTATAGGTTTTGTTGGCAATAAAAGACGCCAGTTGTAGCTATACACAAGAGTTGGGGCCCTAGAGTTGAGTGAGTAGAGTGAGGTTATTTCACATGTTGTGTGAATATATCCGTGTAGATAGCTAACTATCTTTGATTTAGTTCATAGCAAGGAACAGCTTTCAAATAGAGTGTGTGTTACTGTCAGTGGTTTTGCAAGACAAATACGTTTTGGGGTTCTGGGTAGGCACCTGTCTCAGAGCACCAGCAGAAACTTGGAAGAAGGCTTAGATGGAGAAAGGCTGCAGGTTTTCTCTAGGCATATGGAGCATGGTTTGGGATGAAGCAGTTGTATGTCTCTCAGCTCTGAGTGCTTGAGTGCTGCAGGTGCACTTAGCCATTGCCCAGGACATGGCTGTGAGGTGTTTTTTCATGTGGACGTGTGCTTTGCAGTGGCAGCTGCTACCACTTTCCGGGCTCTGGGGAGAAGGAGTTCTTGCTGGGGCTGGTCGGACAGAGTAAGTCATCAGCTGGACTGTGGTCATCCTTGCTGGGTTTATTTTTCTCTTGTCTATCTCTCACTGTGATGGGTTTGTGGGCTCCAGCTCTCTGAGTTGATTGAAGTCTTCAGGGACAGCACTGCTGCAGAGTGCCCCTGACACAGCTTGCTCCGAGTGTTTACTGGGGAGGAGGACAGCAATGTCCTCCGCCTTTCTGAGAACTGGATGGAAGAATGGGTCTAGCTTAAGAAACAAAGGCAGTAAACTGTCTTGAAATAATTTTAAGCCACATCAGGTTTCCCCCCAGCACATCACAGTTGTGCTGGCACTGTGAAGGGAAACGGTGCAGGAGGAGAAGTGAGCAGTGATGGGGAATGGCAGCATGATGAGTTGTCCTAGCCACTAGCTCCCTGACTGCCTTGGGAAGCTGCTGAGGAGTTGCTTTGGGTCTGTGTGAAGTCTTACGTCCCCCATGGCTCTGACTGGGTGTCTGGCTCATTTCTCACCTGTGTGTTGACTTGATGGAGGGAGTCTGAGCTGGGAGGGTAAGATCCTGGGATGAGTGGGAGCCAGGTTGTCTGTCACCTGGCTCTTGCGGGGTGGACATGTTGGACAGGCCCAAGGGCATTAAAGATAATCTCTCTCTGCTTGTGGTAGCACCAGAAACACTGGCAAGGGTTCCTTCAGCCTTCATGGCACTGAGGTGGAGCTGTGTCGGGGGTGGCTGAGGCTAGGCTCCCTCTCCCTTCCCTGACTGGGGCTGTGGGCTCACCCAAAGTGAAGGCAGTAGCTGCCTGCTCCGGGCTATGGGCAGCGCTTTGCCTTCACCAGCAGGCTGCTCTGGCATAGGCAGCAATGCAGATGTTTCCCTGGGACAAGACAAGGGAGTAATCCTTCCATGGAGTCGGGGGTGCATGGGGCTCACTTCTCAGGGAGTGACTGTCTCATATTGAGGAGGAGGAGAAGGAGGGCTGGGGCAGCTGCTGGCCAGAGACTGCTGCTGCCTCTCCTGAGCACTTGCATGTCCAGTTTCATAATCGGATTAAGGCAGTGGTATTAGTGAGGAGGGATGGGTCAGTGGGACAGGTTTACACTGGGGCTTACACGGAGGGGATTGAAGTGTATTTTTTAACCCTGCTCGGCCTGACCTGGGGAGCAGTGCAGATGCAGCTCTGCAAGGCAACACCCAGCGGGAAGATGGGGGGAAAAGTGGCACCAGGCGGTGATATGCTCGCCGGGGAGGAGAGCAGCCCCAGGCCGGCTGGGGGATGGGATCCAGCCGCCCCTCCCCCCGGGAAGGCAGCCCTGCTCAGGCCTTGCAGTAAATTTGCTCTAATTACAGCCTCCAGCAGTGGGAAACCTCACTTAGAGGAAAGGCTCCTCTGGGGTGGGGGTGGGGGCGCTTCCCAGCTTTCCCAGGCAGGCTCTGTTGTCTGAGGCCTCCGCTTCCCCTGTCGCTGGGAGGCCCCTTATTCCTCTCCCCCCTCCAGCTTTGCTTCTCTCCCCCCCTTTAATTCTCCTGTCCTTTGAGGCCGGGATTTGGGAACAATGCCTTCCCTGCTCCTTGCCCCCCGGCTGGAGCCGCAGGCAAACAATCGGGGTCGCTTGCTGCCAGGGGCCGGGCCGAGGGGCTCAGCCCAGCAGCACCTGCCCTGGGCTGGTGGGGGGACGGTGCTGATTGCGGCTCAGGGCCATGCCTGGTGTGGGAACTGGTGCCTGTGTTTCCTTGGGGATGCAAGGTCTCGATCCCTTTGGGTTTGGGGAGGCCCAAGAAGCTCTGCACAAATGTGTCAGAGGATGCTCATGGCAATGGCAATAATCTGATCTGGAGCTCTCTTCTCTTTGCAGGTGGATGATGCGATGCTGATGTTTGACAAGACAACCAATCGACACCGAGGTGAGAGCGGCCTGGCCGTAGGAAAGGGAACTGTGGAGGGTTTGCCTCCTGCCTTGCGTAGGGAGGGGTTAGTATCCCAGCAGCAGGGCATGCGGGTCGCAGCTGCTCTTTATCTTGCCTCCAGTCACCCCATCCTTCTGCATCTGCATCCTTTACCAGCGTCCCTTGCAGCACAGAGAGCTTTTGTCCAGTGCGTTTCCTGTGCTGTAAACTCGCCGAGTTGCAGATATGTGAGAGGAGGCGGCCCCCTCCCCTGCCCACTTACCTCCATGGCTCCAGCCCGCTGTGTGTGTCTTACCTTGTCCTGAGTAATCTGAGCTCCAGGAAAGCTGACACGGGAGCCTGAAGAGTGCCTGCCTCTCGCCCCTTCCTCGGCTCGGAGCCTGCTTGTGCTCCCAGGTCACCTTTTCTTACCCAAGTCTTGCTGGTGGAGTTCGGTTACCAGATGGGAGCAAGGCTGTAATACTTGCGCTCTCCAGACCCAGCCCACCCATGGGCGTCCCTGCCTCCCGCTCTCCTGCTGAGCCTTCATACCCACCGCCCCTGCGTGTGGCAGGGTTCCACACCAGCAAGCATTGCACTGGCTCAAAAGATTTACTGGCAACAACTTAACCTGCAAATTTAGCTTCCCTCTCTTCCAAATGAGGGCCAGTAACAGCCCTGTGCTGGGCCACTTTTGTGTCTGTGTTGTTGGAAGCTCTTCCAAGCACCTCTGCCCCAGAGCAGCGAGGGAACGCTCCCTTCTGCTCTCTCCACACTGTGTGCCATTCAGATTTTTCTTTTTTCTAAAGCTGTTAAATCTATTCTGGTTGCCTGGCCTAGGATGCTGTTCCAGCTTCATCTGAAAGGGAAGAAGTGTTCACCTCTGTTCTTCCATGGATGTCTCCCAGTCACTAAACCAATTAAAGAGTGGTTGGGCGTTTCAGAAGGAGAGAGAGCTGCTAGCTGCTGTGTTGGCAGCGTGGGACTCTGCCCAGGGCGCAGCAGCCCTGGTGGGGGTCAGATGGGGCTCAGGACTGGTTTTGGAATTGGGATTTTGCTCTTGAATTCTGGAGTTCCTCTGCTCGCGGTTTTTGAGGTGAATGGTGTGAAACTGCTTGGGCACAGACGGCTGGAGCAGTCTATGGAGAGGCTTATGGCAGTATGGAGAAAAAGTGGGGTTCTGGGCAGTGACTCTGCCTGGTTTTCAAAGTTATTTTAAAGCACCGTGGAATTGGCCAGTGCTGGAAAGCGGAAAGCTTTGCTTAATCCCAGCTTGCTTGTAAGGCAAGCTTAAAGACATCCTCCCACCTGCCTCAGTTTTCCGGAAGCGCTGAGAGGAGTTTAGTCTGCCCAGCCGAGCTGGTCTTTGCCAAAACTGTCAGCAAAGGGGTTGGTGAGAGAAAGGAGGTGCGATCGTGGGCCAGGGGCCAGGAACATCCTGTCCTGTCTTACCCCAGATTCTAACCTCACTTTGGTGGAACTTTGCAAATCACTCTGCTCCTGTCTATCTGTGCAAGTGCATTGCTGATACATGCCTGCTTGTAGGCAGCTTTGTCACTGGTGACTGAGGAGGAAACGTGCAGAGTCTTACTGCTGGTGGGGTGCGTTTAGCCAGGATGGTGATGTCCTGGCAAGCAGCTGTTCACTTCTCCACTGGCTCTTTGTGTGAGCGGCTGCCGGGATCCTCCCCAGCATTATCACCCATGTGGTTTCCCTTGCAAATAGGAAAGTTTAAGAGAAACCAAAACAAAACTTGGTTTTTAGAGTAATTGGGTTTGGAAAGAGAGGGAAGTAGGGAAGTACAGGATGAAGAGGAAAGGGGAATCTGTCAGGGGAAAGTCCAGTTGGTGTGTGTAAAAGCAAGGTTTGCTGGAGAGGGAAAATGAGTGACAGCCCTTTTAGAAAGGGCTGATTGTACCGTCCTTCTGCCAATAAAAGGATGTGGGTAGCAGGTGCAAACTGCACAGTGCTTTGACCTGATCAAGGAGTTTTGCCTTTTCTTCAGGGTTTGGGTTTGTCACATTTGAAAGCGAAGACATTGTGGAAAAAGTGTGTGAAATCCACTTCCATGAGATCAACAACAAAATGGTGAGTGTCTGGGGCAGAGCCCTGGGGAGAAGGAATACAGGGGATAGCGTGGGGCAGAGGCACAGGGGCAGGGTGGGAGGCACTTGGGTCCCAACATGCTTTCCTCTGCAGCAGGGAATTGGATTGAGTCTTTTCCCCCAAAATCACAGCAGCCAGTCTGGGAAAGAAACATGCAGCGTGGAGGTGAACTGAGCTTTCATGGACAAGAGCTAACTGTAACAAGGAATTGTGCAGGACTTGGAGGTTTCAAAGTTGCATGAAACCTCCTGGTGGCCTGGGAGAGGGCAGGTTTTACCTTTATTCAGAGATGAGGAAAATTCAATTTTGAGGCTCTGGTGCAGCACCAGGCAGAGCATGGAGGGGGGAGAAAAGCAGTGTTTGAGCTGCCTGTTGCCTTTCGTGGCTGCAGCACGAGGGGGAAGGCTGGCAGTGTGCAGGCCAGAGGCGGGATACAAGGGAAGGACAGCGGGACAGGCTGGTGGAGGTGGCCAGTGCTGGGGAGTGCTGGCCTGCAGCCGGGGCGCTGCCTGTGCTCTGTGCCACTGCTCAGTGCTGGTGGCAGCAGAGCCTGATCCCTGATCCTTATGTTCTTGTGGCAGGTGGAGTGTAAAAAAGCCCAGCCAAAGGAGGTGATGTCCCCAACGGGCTCGGCACGAGGGCGGTCCCGAGTCATGCCTTACGGGATGGATGCCTTCATGCTTGGGATCGGCATGCTGGGTAAGCCCGAGGACGGATCTCCTCCCCAGCTCCCGGTCGTGCCAGGCAGCAGCTTAGAGGTTTTATTCCGAGAGCGGCCAGGGCGGCCAAGGGCAGCTCTCCCTGCTGCAAGGCCGGGGACGCTGGGAGGGCGCCGAGACCTGTTTGCGATCACAACTTGCCCTCTGGTGGCACCTGGAAAAACTGCAAACTTGTCACTGCTGCCCTGCGACAGCCGTGTGCTGGGCAGCTCCGGCCCTCCCCAAGTGTTGCCCGAGCGCCACAGCATATGAACTGTCAGTCTTCAGTGCTGCTCTCGGTGTAACTGTAGCTGAACCGGGTGTGGAGCAATCTGTGCTCAGGCATCTTCCTCACACTTCTACAGGCTTTCTGATGAATTAGCTGATTACAGAGCCTCTGAGCTTCCACTTGAAACAGCGGTCTGTATAAATGTCTGTGCTGCCATTTGGAGAGTATAAGACTGTCCTTTAAGTCCATGTTAAGCTTGATCTCACTTTGTTCCCTCCCTCTCAGGGACAGCAGGTGTCCAGTATTGCAAGGAAAAACCATACACTTATCGTGGGACCGTCTTGTTAAGGAGAAACCCGAGGCAAGCAGGCTGCTTTCATGTCTGTGAAGGGTTCTAAGGCAAATGTGCTCCGATAAAAGATTAAAACAAGGAAAAAAGCCCTTTGTAGCCTCCACTTCCAGGTCTACAAACCTTGTGCCTGGATCTGAGAATCAAGCATGATCCTCCCAGCGCGGGTGCTGTCTCTGGTTTCTCTCCCTCCCCACGTTTGTTCTAGCTGGGCTTGACCCAACAGCACACTGTTTGCTCAGCATCATTGCTGGTGTTGCTGGGCAGGGTGTACTCAGCCTGGCTCTCCTGGCTAAGCCTGACAAGTAGCAGTTAGTCACTGAACAAAACTCCAAAAAGGGCATTTTTCTCCTCCAATGTTTTCACTTGACTTATCGAAGGAAAATAAATCTCCAGCCTGTGGGTTTGAGTTTTGCCTTTTCTAAGTCATCTGAATTTTAAATAAGGAAGGCTCAAGCTGAGTCACTGGGAAATCCACGTACTCATGTCTTGGGAGATCTCAAATCAAATATTCATCTCTGAGTCAGTGCCCTGCGTTCTCACAGGCTTGTTCTGTCTGGGTGGTCAGCTTCCTGGGGAATGGCAGGAAGTGCCAGGAAGAAGCGCTCTGTCTGTGTTTGCCAGCACTTCTAGTGCTAAGGCAACTCGGAACTATTCAGCCATTCAGGTCCCTCCACCTCCCTGATCTTCTCCTGTTTGGAATCCAGCTGATGCATCAGAAAGCCTTACTCTGCAGAGCTGTGAGTTACTGAGAAGGGAAACTCCATATCTTCACATGCTTGAAGTGAGGGAAAAATTAAGTGGGCCTGCTAAAACTCTTCTGCAGACATGCATGTGTGCAGACTCTGCACAGCAGTTCCCTGGGCTTCTGTTGTAAGCCCTATTCATGTGTTCTAACACTAATGGTCACGCTGCCCGTGAGCAGCCAGGCACAAAGGACGTGGAGCTTGTACTAACAGAGGCCTTTTCTCTTCCCCCAGGTTATCCAGGCTTCCAAGCTGCCACCTATGCAAGTCGAAGTTACACTGGCATTGCACCTGGCTACACTTACCAGTTCCCTGGTGAGTGGTGCTCTCTGTTTGGTTTTTTGGTCTGCCTTCAGGTGATGGGAGTCCTTGGCATGATCCGTGACCCAGGCTCTGCCCCTTTCACCCTTTCCCCTGTTTGGTCTTTCTTTAAATTGGAGACGGATGTGGAAGGGGGAGGAAAGAAGCCCTGGAATAGGTGGGAACAGCCTGTCCTTCATTAGGATTATTCTTGCACTCCAGTGGCAGGAAAAGCCCAAGGCTGCTCAGTGATGCCCTTTGTGTTAGCCTCCTCCATAGGGCTGCTGCTGTGACACAGAAGGGCCCCTGCAGCTCTGCCTGTCTCGCTGCCTTTGTGTGTGTTTGTCTCTCTTTACCAGAGTTGCCACCGCTCTGAAAGTAGCATGGGGGTTTAAAATGTGGCTTTCCATGGGCCAGGCACCTGCATTTCAGGTGCCTGCAACACTACAGCTGCGTTCTGAACAGCGCCTGGACCACTTGTGGCCTCCAGAAAAGGTCTGCTGGGGTGGTGGGCTGCAGATCTCCCACAAACTGGGTGGTTTCAAGCTCCCAGTCTCACCATGTGCTCAGAACATGGACTCAGCAATCAGTGGCTGGAGCCTGCTGTGCTGCAGCTGCTCAGAGCTTTCTGGGGCCTCTTCTCCCTCGTGTTCTGTGTGAGGCAGGGGAATGAGGCAGAGCACAATTGGAGTAAAGGCTGTCTTGCTATTTTCTGGAGAAGTGGCAACTCCGAGCATCCCTTCCTTACTCCATTCCTCAGTGTGATGGTTTACATATGGAGTCTTGTTGGTACGGGCTGGGAATGGGGAGTTTCCTCTTTGCCTGGGGCGAGCCCAGGCTGACTGTGGCTGAAAGCTGCTGTTGCCTCCTAGCTGTCTGGAAGCTCTCTGTGACTCCAGCTTACGGGTCTCAGCTGTGGTGGCTTCAAGCACCTCATTGTACCCCCATGCCCACATGAGTGTGGCATGTACTGAGCACCCACTGGCATTGCAGCTGAGAGGTCAGATTGGATGGGTGCATCACAGAGCAGTGCTCCAGGGCGGACCTGAGGCTGCACAGTGAAGCTTGCACTTGCCCTGCCTTGTCCAGATTTATTCAAAGGATAAATGGATACTTTTGGTCTCCAGGGCAGGAGTCCAGCACCTTTCAGCACCAGTTATAAATGAGTTTAAAGAAGACACTGGTCTGGCTGCAGGCTGCTCCCCAGCAGACCCTGGCTGCTGTCTCTGTGCGGGGTCTCCCTCGGGGCATTTGATGAGTTCCTAAGCTGTCTTGCATTTCGTTTTTAGAGTTCCGTGTAGAGCGGACCCCTCTCCCGAGTGCCCCCGTCCTCCCTGAGCTCACAGGTCAGTCCCACTCATTTCCTACACTCACAAGCTGTAAGGGGAGAAGGGGGCTTTGGGCTGTTCCAGTGGTGTCCTGCTCCACAGCCTGGTGCAGTTAGACTGGAAGTGTTCCTTATTTCCTCTTCCATCTGTACGAGCTCCATCCAAAGCCGGGGCTGGAAAGATGGGAGGCAATCAGAGCCATGTGTATTGCCTCTGAGAAGGGCAGTGCAGGTCAGACCAAATGAAGGCATGTAATCCTTCAGTGGTGTTTCCTGCTGCTTGCCTTGTTTTTAGCTCTTTGCCCCAGGCTGGGTGTCAACCAGATATGGAAAACTGCAGAGAGCAGGGCAACTTCTCAAAGGTCTACAAGTGATCTTAACCTGAGCTGCTGCAAGGACGAGATGTGGAGTGCTGGGAGGCGGGAGAGGGTGTGGGGGCACTCCTGGTTACTCTAATCCCATTTCGCTGTGCAGGAGGGGCTGCAAGGGAATGCTCTCCCCACTCCAAGTGGTGCAGCTCTCCAGCTACTTCCACACAGGCTTCCTGGGCTGAAGCAAACACGGTGGGACTGCACGCTAAAGTCCCGTAGTGCTCATAGGGAACTGAAATGAAATGAGGGCAGAGGACCATTCTCCAGAGACTAGTCCTGGCTTGCTATCCTCACAGTGCAAATACCCTCTGGATCTTCAGCCCCTGGGTTGTGTGCAGTGTGTTCTCTCTAGGTGATGCTCCTTCTGTCTACTCTCCCTTCCATGGCCATGTTTTCCCCAGCTCTGTTGTGTCCATGGTTTCTGTCGTAGAAAAGCAGCTTTCTGTAGCACCCCACTCCCTGTGTGCCATTTCATTTCTATGATGTTCCTCCTCCCCAATGCTTCCTTGCCTCCACCTGTTTCAGGGTTTGAATCTCTGCAAGGGGGGTAGGGGAAAGCTTCCTGGGAAGCTCTCCTGGAATTATCAGTAGAAACAGGCTTGAAAGGGGATTTCTGTGGCACAGAACCGTCTTGATCCTCAGGGAATCTCTGTTCCTGAAGATGTTGAGGTTGGCAGCCACCAGTGAACGAACTGCCCCAAGAGGACACCAAATCCTAGCTCCCTCTTAATAAAACACCCTGACACCATGTGTGCAACTGCACCAACACCTGGCCCCTGCCTCTGAGCCTTCTGGTTGCTAAGCAAAGGAAATGCAGGTCTGGTGTGTATTTACATGTGTGCTTTTTCAGCAAAACCCATCAAATTTGTAGAGGAGGGTTGGTTACTTGGCAAAAGTGCTTTTCCCTGCGAGGTCTACCCCTGGGTGCACTGTGCCTTTTCCTAGCAGAGGGCCCGGCTGTCACCAGCGGCATGGTGCACCAGGGCTCGGTACAACAAGAAGTTATTAATGCTGCAGTACTGGCTGGGTGCCACGTTAGCTTACAGTCCTGAGTGCCTCACTGAAGTACCAGCTGGGGTTCGTGGCATTCTTCCCTTCCCGTTACGCTCACCTACTGTTAAACAGTCGCTGTGCAGCCGCTTGGCTGGGCCGAGAGCTGCGCTTCCCATGTATAGGCTGGAGTTGGTCCCGCGAAGGGCAGGGCCCCGTCGTGCCTACAAAGGCCCAGCGAGCTGTGCAGTGCTCGAGGGCCCTTGTGCCTTCAAGTGGATGCGTGTGCGAAAATGGGCTGCGCTTTGTGGGCTTGGCAAGTGGAGCTGAGAAGAGGGGATGGCACAAGCAGGGCTGATTGCTCCAGCACGCAGGGAGCTAACGTGCAGGTGCTTTGTCATCGCAACACAACTCTGGTGGCTCAGTAGATAGACTGGAAAAGCAAGAAGGGTGGTTTTTTTTTTTTCCTGGAAAAAGAATTGGAGGCTTTTTGAGAAGACCTGGCCTCTGTTCTCAGTAAAACCATGTTTGGTTGGGTGCTAGGGACTTGAAGCAGTGATGGGGCAGGAGGGTGGCTGCCAGCACCCGTTCCTCCCCGGAACAGCATCTCTGAGGGTGATGTGAAGCAGCAACATGCTGATGTTGGCCCGGGGCCTGTAATGAGTGGCTAACCCAGATATAAGCCTCATATGACGTTTGCTTGAAACAGGCTGGTGTCTGCTACTAAATATTCCCTCATAAGCTAGTCTGGGTTTCAGCCTTAACGCGATTGATTTGTTCTGACCTCTTTTTATGGTGCTCTAAACAGAATCACAGTGAATTTCACATTCAACCATGAAATGCTGACCCAGTCATTTTAAGGGCAAAGAGAAACATACTGGCTAGATGCCTCCTGCCCCGAGGGCTGGACGCCTGTGGCAGTAGAGTTGGGAACTGGAACCGCTACATATAAATTAAGACTTAGTGTTTTAATTAAGCTATTTCTAGTTCCTGTTCCCTAGGTATATGTTTCCTGCTTTTCTACAGTAAATGGGAAGGGGTTGAGCAGTTCAGGAGCGAAACTCAGAGTAGGGAGGATGGTGCATCTTGAGCAGAGTGGAGAAATGGAGAAAGAGGCTATTAAACTGTTATTCAAGGATAGTACCAAGGGAGAGAGAGGAGGGGCTGAACCTTGGGACGCTGAGCTGCCAGCTGCTGCGTTTCTCCACATTTACAGCCAAAATCTGGATCTGCAGCTTTAGAACTGGATCCTGCAAGTTAAGTAGTGACAGGATACATCCAAAATTGCCCACTTCTGGTTCAGTTCTTCCATGTTGTGCTCCAGGGTGCAGGTTTAGCAGAGCCTGGCCAGGGAGTGTCCCCAGAAACCTGCTGTGCAAAGGGATACCAGTAAGTGCAGGGCTGTGCACTCCTCTGTAGTCACCCTTGGATGTCTCATGATATGTCTGCATGGGCCTGGTATTTTGCAGCAGGAAATGAAGGCTCCTGTTGAGGAGTTTCCCTTGTAGCCCCTGAGATGCCTCGTCCTTCTTTTCCAGCAATCCCCCTCACTGCGTATGGACCAATGGCGGCAGCAGCGGCTGCGGCAGCCGTGGTGCGAGGGACAGGTAACTGCCACTTTCCTCCCCAGCGCGGTGTCCTGTCACTGAGGTTTGCCATGGGCTGCGGGAGGGGGGTGGGACGGGGTTGCATTTTTGGGATCTTCACTCTGTAGTTTTGCTGCCTCCCTTAGGTTCCACCCCCAGTCGCACCGGTGGATTTCTGGGCACCACCAGCCCCGGGCCGATGGCAGAGCTTTATGGAGCCGCCAACCAGGACTCAGGGGTCAGCAGTTACATCAGCGCTGCCAGTCCAGCCCCGAGCACCGGCTTCGGCCACAGCCTAGGGGTGAGTGTTCCCTGTCGGGCTCTGCGTGGGGGGAGAAAGGTAGAGAGTGGCATGGGTGGGGGAAGGGGCTGTGGCTGCATGTGGTGATGGAGGTGAGCAGACTCCCTCTCAGCCCACAGTCTGCTTTTTGGTTAAGAAATGCCACCTGCTGCAGCATCCATGCCACCGCTGAGTCCCATAGTGCAGGTGGGTGGTGCAGGATGCAGCAGTTCACTTGGAGCCCACATTCGTGGGCTCTGCTCGCTCTCCTCGACCACCACACAAGGTTCTGATCTCCAGACCTTTCCCTGGTCTGGCTAAGACTTTCCAAGACCCCATCTTGGCTCTGATGCAGTATCCTCTGAGCTGATGTGCTCTTTAGACCTGGCACCTCCAACTGAAACCAGCTGTCACAGAATTGTAGGTGTTGGAAGGGACCTCAAGAGATCGAGTCCAACTTCCCTGCCAAAGCAGGTTCCTTAGGACAGATTGCACAGATAGGCATCCAGATGGGTCTTGAATATGTCCAGAGATTTCCCAGCACCTGGGCTATGACTGAATTTGTGGTGGTAGTAATTCTCCATCGTTTTTCTTCTGTTTGCTTAAGAGTGGGTTTTTAACTCTTTTCTTCACAGGGTCCCTTGATTGCAACAGCTTTTACCAATGGGTATCACTGAAGCTGGGGACCAAGGAGGCAGGAGGTAAGACAGCTTCGAACAGGACTGGGTAACAAGAGAAGTGAAGTTCTGAGCTGGCCCCTGTGCTTGGGCTCTCTGCAGGAGCTGCAGATGCTGGTGTGAGGCTCGCCAGCCTGACGCAGCCTGTGGGAGCAGTCCTGCAGCCAGCCTGAGGCCCTCTTTGCACCACAGGGGTTCCTACCTTAGGCTCCTCCAGCTGGGAGTGCTGTGGACAGATCACTTAGTGCCTGGATGCAAAGGGAAAAGAAATAGGAGCACTGGTAGAAAGAGGAAAGATCTGCAGGGTTGGCCAGAATTCCAACCCAATGAAGGGTCCAAGAGACAGGCATGGCTCACCTGCCTGGCTGGGAAGCCTCTTCCACACAGCTGGTTGTTCTCACTGCTGCTGATATCCTGTCTCTGGGGAACAAGGTGTTTCCTCTTCTGCCTGGGAGAAGGGCAGAAGGAAAATCTGAGGCTGATCAGTTGTGTTTCTGGTCACGGGCCTGAGGGAGAACTGGTGGATAGTCTCTGTTTGATTTGCAAAGGTGGCTAAAAATGAAAACAAAACCCCAGGTTTTTTAAACAGAGAACAAAAACTTGTGAGGATCAGTGTCCAGACAGGAGTCCAAGGCAGCCTGGCAGGGCTGCACCGAGCCGAGTGCTGGAGAAACAGCTGGGTCCTGGAGTGCCACAGGTCGGGCAGGCAGGCTGTGTGGCCTTGTTTCCCAGGCCTGTGTCTTGCCATTACGGATAGAAGCATCCCTGCTGCACCCCCAGTCGCTCTGCCAACGCGGTGCAGAGCTAGAATGTGTTTGGGGTGAGAAGGGGGTAGGAGTGCTTCTGTCAGAGCACACCAGAAGGAAACCTCTGGAGAGCAACTGTTGGTTGTTCTAGACCCTGTCCTTTCCCTCCCTGCTGTGTCCTGCAGATTCCCCAGTGACCTAACCGAGGAGAGCGGCTGGAGGATCTGGTGAGCCTCGGGGGATGAGCCAAGGTTACCTTTTTCTTGAATCAAACTGCACACTGCCGGCTGGCTGCCAGGCTCCTGCCGCCCTGCCCTGATCTCTCCCTTTGACCAGACCACACTGGACTGAACCCGAGGAGATCATCTCGCTTTCATACTAACCACCGACGGTTTACGCTTCCCCCCTCCCTGCCCCCAGCCCACCAATTCTTCTTTTATTTATTTTACTAGCTGTTAGTTTTATTTTTTTATTTTATTTTTTTATCTTTTTTTTGGGGCTACCCCTTCTTTTTTGTTGTTTGCTCTTTCCCGAGCTAGTAGACATATTTTATGAATTGGCTTTGTGATTGTGTTAGGTAGTTTTTATTGAGGAGTATTTTTATTTGGCTTTGAAACTGTTTTGAATATTTTCAACTCTGTTGTTGTTGTCGTCAGTGTTTTTAAAGCACGGTATGTAACAAGAATGCAGTTCTGAAGGGAAGATAGAGACACAGAGAGAACAAAGGCTGAGAGGAACTGATGTATTTCTATTTTTTTTAAAGAAACTGTTTTTAATTGTTTCTGTTTTGTAAATGTGAGGCTTTGAAAAGTGTGAAACTCCAAGGATCCGAAAACGTTGGACATCGCTATGGAACAAAACAAATGTATATTTTGCTAAGTGAAAAACACTATCCTTACAGCTGAAAGATTTTTTTTTTTTTTTCCTAGATTTAGTTTTATGTGGGGTTTTCTTTTTCCTCCTGTATAATATGTAAATATCGCGAGCTGAACCTGGCTGCTGCCTGCAGCCTGGCTCCAAGGAGCAGCTCCAGGTCCTGGACTTGGTGCCGCAGTGTGAGCAATACTCTCCAGCAGAATCCTGACAGGACTCCGTTCTTTTTTTGTATACCTTTTACTGTAAGATTTTAAGACCTCTGATGAGATGAAAGGGGGTGGGTGGGGGCAGGGGTGAAACGTACCAGCCATCAGCTGTTTTGCTGAGCGGGTTAAAGCTGCTTCCGATCGCTCAATGTACAGACTCCATCACTGGGCTCCGTAGTGCCAGCGTCTGGTTTGGCTTTAGGTAAAGGGCTTTACCGCCATTGCTTGTCTTGGTTACTTTGAAAGGAATTCACTCTCCAAACACTATCGCTTGTGTCAAGGTTTCCTGGGAAAGGGGATCCTCCTCCTCCGGAGGTGAGGGTGTCAGAAGGGGTGTTGGCCAGGGGGAGATTTGGGTGGTTGTTCTCTGAAGGGCAGGGCGCTGGGTTGGGGAGTCATTAAGGGGGGAGAAAAGCATTAGGGTGGTGATTTGGGGGCGGGTTAAGGGCTTCTCAGGGATTATATGACTTCTAGAATTGCAGCTTCCCGTTTGCTTTACTCTGTGTTCCGAAGACTGTGGGAATTTGTCTGTTGTCCTCTGTGTTGGGTGATCTGGTCTCTTCTCCAGACCCTGCCAGGGCTTCCCCTGGTGCAGTCCAGGCCCCTCCTAACAAGCCTGCTGCCAGGGGAAGCCTCTGGCAGGAGTACAGGGGGCAGGTTTGGGTCTGGATTTCAGTGAACCAAAGACCTTGTTAAGAGGGGTGATTAAGCCTTTTATTAAGATGCAGCCAAACTCTTTTCCCAGGGAAATAACAGCTTCATCTTAAGTTTTAAGAATCATTCCCTCTCTTCCCCCAAACTAAGCCCCCTGTAAGGGAGAGGGGTGTTTAGAAAAGGACCAGGAGGGCTACAGTGCCTACAGGGCCCTTCTCCTCTTCCATCCCTGCCCCGTCTGCCGGAGCTTGTCCTGACCTGGGCGATGCGTTTGGAGAGTTCTGTTTAGGTAAGAGGGTACTTAACAGATCAGTACTGAAAACACAAAGCAATAATTTTTGTTACTGAGACAAGAGTCTGTATGTCTGTTTTTTTAAATATTTCCTAATTAAAGAAGAGCTGCATTTTATTGGGTTTATTTTTATTCTGTATACTTCAAATTTGGGTCTGCGGACAGCGCTTTCCTCCCTCTTGGTATATGCGCTGAACTGCTTCTGTGCCCCCTCCAGACATCCAAGGCCAGCTGTGCTGCTGCTGGGCTGTGATTCACTCTCTGGCCAGTGCTGCCACTGCCTGGAGGCTGGGGCTCCGGTTTCAGGGTGGGCATTTTTTTTAAAAAAAAAGAAATAAAGCTGTGTTTTTAAGCCAGTAAGTTATTACACTCCAATGTTCTCTCCACACCTGTAACCCTTTTTCCAGATTTCAGTTTTAAATTCCTAATAAATTATTTGAAAACTGTCCTTTTCTGTCTTTATTTGGGGGGTGGGAGATTTTCAAATGGAGAAGGTTTCAGGTGAACTTGGACCCAGCAGGAGCTGCATCCTGCCATTAGGATAAAAGCTCCAAGCAGGGCTCCGTCTCTGTGTTCTCCCAGGCTTTGGCAGTGGCCCAGTTTATAATGTGAGGCAGATCTGGTTTTAATGGAGATCATGTCCCTCCTCTAGGTTACAGAGGTTTTGTACAGGTATTTGTAGGTTCAAGAAAGGAGGAGATAGTGCAGGGCTTAAAGTTTGGCTCTGGATTCAGTGACTGGTGGACCATGGAGACTAGATTTAACAAAGTGAAATAGGCAGGGAAGAAAAGTTCTTAATAGACAAGAAAGGTGAATTCTAACTGAAATGGTAGGGAGCCCTGTACAGCAGGTCTTTAATTATAGAGAATTCTTACAAATAATCTACAGCTCACAACTGGTTCCTACACCTACAGGTTTGAGCTGTAATGTCCTCACAAGCACACTGGGGACCAGCAGCTTTGTGTGCAGCACAGGTTGGGGGAAACCAAAAATAGCATTGGTGGAAAATTCTTTACCCTGCTGGGATTTTTCTCATGAGGCACTCCTGTAATGCTCATGTGCTCGCTTTCCCACACTTGGTGATCCTCTTGTTGAATTAAAATGTATGAAATCCAAGATAATGACAGTATCTTTGATTTGTGAGTTAAAAAGGCCAGTTTATTGGAAGCTTTCCTGGCAATGTCAATAACAGATACTGAGAAGTGAGGAAAAGGAAACTACAGAGTCTTAAGGTTTGTGGGTAAGAGAACAGAGAAGTAATTAAAAAAAGAGTAAAGGTGGCCAAAGTAGCAAAAGGCAAAAGAGAATGTTTAAATGGACAGTGAAGGGCAAGTTATCAGATTGTTCTGTGGGCAAAGGATTAAATTCTTTTTTCTGAACTAGCTGCAGTACAGGCTGTCCTTTACATCAGCCTTTAATGTTTGCTCAGTGTTCTTACTCTTAGGACATTAGAGTCTTGAATCTGTAACAGGGTGTCTGTTTGGCTTTAGAGTGGGCAATCCCACAGAATCTGCTCAGAAAAGTGGGAGTGGTTCTGGCTGGTCACCAGCATGCCTTCCTTTAGCTAGATGTGTCAACATCCTATGGACAGGAGGGGCACCCTGGCACAGTTTCAGCCACTGTGACGGGGAAGGGGTCCTCATCCTCCCTTACACAAACACGTGTCTGAACCTACTGAAGTGAGCTGAGCCCTGAGCTTCCTGAGTAAGCGGTTTGGTGTGTTAGACTGTTGTGGAAAGCAGGCTTTGCCTCTTTCCCTGCTCTTAAAAACTGAAGGCTTGCTTTGTGCTTTGGAATAAGTGGACTGTAAATACCAAGTTAGCAGTCCAGGATCTGTATCTTGAGTGTGTAAAAATGCCAGACCCGTAGCCCTGACAGCAGTAGAGCCTCTGTGGGTGGATGATGAGTGCTGTGTTTTGGACTTAGCCCCCGCCTGACTCTGGGAAGCTTTTTCTCACCCATTTTTAAAATACTATTTCAGGGGTCCCAACTCGCCTCATGCCTTGGCATAGAGAACAAAAGGTCTAACTGGTTCTGCTTTGGTGCTGGAGAAAGAGAAACTGCTGTCTCAGCTACTGAAGTATGCTGTGTATGTCAAAGCTTCCAAGACCAGGTCATTTCCAGTGTAACTCCCTTAAGGTCACGCGAAAAAGACCCTATTCCTTGTTGAAGCCAGGCACAGAGGCTTTCCAGGTTGCTCTTGACTAGTAGTACCTATTCCTCCTGTACAGTTTCAAAGTACAAAACAGCTTTTTTTTTTTTTTTCCAGCTCATGCCAAACAGCCATTTGGGAAGAGAGGATGACCTGTACCTTTTTCTCTGAATTATGCCAGGGGAACCCATGGAGAGACACAGGATTAATGAGAAGTGGCATACCACAAAAAAGGGATGCAAGTATTAGTAGGATGGGTTTTGGTGTGCCATGCTGCTGCTATTCTTTAATAGAAAGCCCTTAAAACCATCCAGATCTTTCAGGCTGGCTTCTAACAGTGGCATTAAAAGATTTTAACAGCAAAAATCTAGAGAGCAAATACTTGCATTCCTGGATTTCAGAGATTTAGCTGAACTGGCCTTCAACTGGTCATGTACCAACATCTGATGGAAGAATTCTGCATTTAGTAATATAAATACTGGTGTGCTTATCTCACCCATGTCAAGGTGAGCTGCTTGTATAAAGGGCTGCATTTCCTTTAGCAGCAGGCTCTCTGTCAAATCCGGAGAATGAAGTCCCTGGCCCTGCTTTTCCTGCTGTCTGGTGTGTAGGCAGTACCCCCTCCCAGCACCCACTGGACAGGTAACCCTGTGCCTAACTCTAACCTCTGTATCTCTCCTCAGTGGGTGCAGCCAGCGCTGCTCTCTCATCCCGGGCCGTGTGGGAGTTTCGCCGCATGATCCAGTGCACCATCCCGGACAGCCAGCCTCTGCTGGAGTATGCGGACTACGGCTGCTACTGCGGCTTGGGAGGCAGTGGGACACCAGTGGATGAGCTTGACAGGTTTACAAGGCTCTGCTTTTACAAACCTCTTTCCTTGCCTCTGCTTTCACAGTTCCATGTCAGCTTCATCTCAGCTGGCCTCACCTACAAATGTTGACAAAACTCTCCAGCTGCTGTGAATGAATCTTTCTTTCAAAGACTGATTGAAGGAAAAAAGGTTGTGTAGTATCACACCTTGATGCCTTATTACTAAGATAAAATATAATCCAAATAACTTTATTTTCTCTTCCATGGCAGTCAGGCTGCTCTCATTCCAGCATTTCTGTTTTGCAGCAGTGCTGCACCAGCAGCCCAGACCCAGCTCTGAGCACCCACCGCCCAGTGCTTGACCATCAACGTGTGCAGGGCTGAGCTGCAAAATGCTAAGAAGTGGCTCAGGCAGTTTAAAGATCACACTCAAGACTGATAGCTAAGGCGTGGTGAATTGTGTCAGCTCTTACCTCTTCTGCTGCCAGGCACTGATGGGGAGCGTAGGGTAAATTCTCTGTTGCTTCCCTGCTGCCCAACAGAGAACTTTGTGGAGATGCTCCAGGAAGCACATGTGTACCAGGCACCTCTTGGACCATTAGCTGGAGGAACTGTATCCTTCTGAGTCTCTCATGTTTGTCCTCTTATCTCTGGGTATCATTTTTTTGCAGTGCAGTGCCATGTTGAAGGAATACCAGTGTATTTGTGTGTCTTACAGGTCAGCTGAGATTGCATTTCTGGTATTTTTTGACCTTTTCCTCCCTGTTTGTCAGGTGCTGTCAAACACATGATATGTGCTACACACAAGCAAAGAAACTAGAAGCATGCAAATTCCTTGTGGACAACCCCTACACAGAGTCCTACAGCTACTCCTGCTCCAACGGGCAGATCACATGTAACAGTACGTCCAACTCCATGTCACTCTGCTTCAAATGTCACTCCAGTCTCCCCCTTCTGAAGGAACGGGGCTGCATTACGCTGGAGGCTTCCATGGCAGGAAGGCACAGCTCCAGTCCCTGCTCTGGGCTGGCTGTTAGAAACAGGGCACCTCACGGGCACCGGAGTGTATATTCTCCGTATACCACACAATGTGTATGGACATACGGCTTTGCAGGAGGCAGGGAAGCATGTCCCCTCTTTGGGGGATTGCATCTCTGTGGCGCTTCTGGGGAGTAGCTTTAATGGCAATATTGGAGTGAGCAGCACGCTCATCTGGGAGCGGTGCAGCTTCTGCCCGGCATCGCTAATGTAACGGTGGAGCTGGTACAGGGCTCCCAGCGGAGGTAAATAGCAGAGAGGCTGGCAAACAGGAAAGGAAGGAGGGAGGGAAGGAGGGAAGGAGATCGCCTGCCCGACCCACACAGCTTTGGGGCCAGAGGGGCGGCGGGGAGAGGCACATACACCCCAAAAGCCGATGGCAGTGCAGTGGCGCTGCCCCGGCAGCAGAGCGCCTGCCCGAGGCTCTGCCGCGCCCGTAGAAGGAGCCGGGGGCCTGACGGCTCCCGCTCTCCCCTCCAGGCAAAAACGACGCGTGCGAGATGTTCATCTGCAACTGCGACCGCACCGCGGCCATGTGCTTCGCCAAGGCGCCCTACAACCCCCAGCACCAGCACCTGGACACCAAGTACTGCAGCTAGTGCTGCTGCGCCCCGCCGCAATAAACCCCCTGCACGAACACTGCGCCTCCGCCTGCTCCCTGCGCCGGGCTGGGGGGGGGGCGGGCAGGGGGCGGTGAGGGCCCCGCCCCTAACGGCCCATTGTGGCGCGTGCGGCGCCCGGCGTCCTTTGATTGGCCTTTGGAAGCGGCGGGGGGCGGGGGCTGGGTGGGCGCGCTCGGGAGGCCGCGAGCAGGGGTGTCGCGCGGGGCGGCCCCGCCCCTCTCTCTCCGCCTGAGGGACCGGCGGGCTGAGGGGGGCGGTCGGGTGCGTTCTTCCCTTTCGGCCCTGCTGCCCTCCCGTTGAGCGTGGCGGGGAGGGCCGGCATCTCGGGCCGCCCGCACGATGGCTGCAGGGCAGCTGTCCCTCCTGTGGGTGCGTGTCTCTCGGCTGCGTGTGGGTGTGAGCCGTTTGTCTGGCTGCTCGCTGCTCTGAGACCCGTGGGTGCCTACCCTGTCCAGGGCTCTGCCTGGTCCGGAGCTGTAGCAGAAGGGGTAGCGTCAGGGGATGGCAGGGAGCTTCTTTGAGGGACAGTACCTGCCACAGTTTCCCTGTCCTGACAAGGTCCTTTGCCAAAGCTTCTACGCAGACATGGAGCTATGACACTACAGAGGCAGTTTTACTGGCAGATCCTCTTCTAATGGTGTTGGTGAGATCCTGTGGTGTCATTGCTGACAGGGCAGGAGGAAGGCCCCCATTCATCACCAGAAACCAGCTCTCTTGCTGCCATCAGCTGGAGTAGAACATAGGCCCTGCCCTGCCACCTTTGATCAGGTACAGAATGGACATCTTGGATGAGTTTGACAACGAGTATCCCCTCAGAATATCATTTTGCAAGCTGATCTCTGTAGAGGACTTTGAGGAGCAGTCTGTGTCCTACACTCAGAAGTGCCTGCATGACCTGTATGCAGACATGGAGTGGAACCCAAGGATCTGTGAGAAGGTTTTGAGAAAGCAGAAACAGCTGGAGAAGGAAGAAGCTGGTTTGGTATCTTATTTGAAGGTACTTGCAATGCCTTCCTAGTGAAGGTCACTGCATCCTTAGAGGAATTAGGATAATAATGGGATGGCAAATTACAGTTTGTTCTTTAAAAAAAAATAAGATGTGTATCTCAGCTGGATACTCCATCTTAAGGCAGATTGAGTCCTAGTTTTGTACCAATATTAATTGATTTTTTTTTACTTAGGTGTTTGTGTTGTTGAATTTTCTGGAAACCTTGAGCTCTTGGGGTCCTCCACAGAAATCCAGAGGATCCTGGATGCATTCCCGTCATACAGCTGAGATGAATCATTCTTAGGGCTACAAGTGCAAGGTGAGGTTTCCTGTCCTCACACACTAGCTTTGATTCTGAAATTATTGTTTGTACAGCAGTAAAGGTCCTAAGTAATGTAAATGTTACTGAAATCCCTTTGTAGTGATAAATGATAAATCCCAAAGTAAAATACCATCCCTATCTAGAAGAAACACTGTACTTTCAAGCTGTATCATCACAAGCAGGGAAGAGAGCTGGGGTGCAGTTGGAAGCATTTCAGAAATTGTTGGTATAAATTTTCCCTGTGGTGGGAACTCTGGATTTGAGGTGAGTAGTATATCTACTCCTAGCATCCACTGTGCTAGCATTCTCTAGTAGATAGATGAAGGCACCAATTCATTTTCACAGAATCACAGAATAATAAGGTTGGAAAAGACCTTTAAGATCATCAAGTCCAACCATTCTCATCCTCAACTAAACCTTATCCCTAAGTACCTCATCTACCCTTTTTTTGAACACATCCAGGGAAGGTGACTCAGCCCCTCCCTGGGCAGCCTGTTCCAGCCCTGACAACTCTTTCAGTAAAAAATTTTTTCCTAACAGCCAATCTGCCCCTGCCCTGGCACAGCTTCATGCCATTCCCCCTTGTCCTGTCACCTGTCACCTGGCTGAAGAGACCATCACCTATCTCTCTATAACCTCCCTTCAGGTAGTTGTAGGTGGTGATAAGGTCTCCCCTCTCTGTCTTATTCCATACAGATTTTTATAAGCCTGCACGTATGTTTGGTGTCTTGATCATACTTCTTATTTACACGCTGTTTTGTGCTGTGAAAGACCTAACAGTAGATTTAAACAGTCCCCTGAGTGAGCCCAATATATAGGGAAGTGTTATGGTGTAACCCCAGCCAGCAATGAAGCACCATGCAACTGCTCACTCACTCTGCCCCCAGCCCTGCCCTGTGGGAGGGGGAGGAGAACTGGGGGGAGGGAGGAGGGAGCAGGAGTGAAACTCATGCGTTGATATAAAGACAGTTTAATAGGAAAGAAAAAGATAATAATAGAAGATATAAAACAAGTGATGCACAGTAAAGGTGCTCACCACCTGCTAACAAATGCTCAGCTAGTTCCTGAGCTGTGGTGACCCTCCCTGCCCAACTCCTCCAGTTTGCGTACTGAGCATGATGTCCCATGGAAAGGAATATCCCTTTAGCCAGTTTGAGTCAGCTGTGCTGTCTATGTTGCCTCCTGGCTTCTTGTGCACCTCCTCACTGGCAAAGCATGGGAAGCTGAAAAGTCCTTAACTTAATATAAACACTGTTTAGCAACATCCCAAACATCAGTGTATTATCAACGTTGCTATCATCCTAAATCCAAAACACAGCACTGTACCAGCTCCTGGTAAGAAAGCTGACTCTATCCCAGGTGAGGCCAGGACAGGAATCTTCCCACATAGTGTGAAGTGGCAGGCCCTAGGCAATGGCAGAGGTGGGGCTGCTGAGGGGTTGTGCTCTTGCAAGGTTCCTTTTAAGGCTTTGAGGAATGTTGTGGAAAGCAGAGTCTAACAGGAGGCCAGTATTGCTTGGTGTGACTTGGTGCCAGCTTATGTGGAGTACAAAGAGGAGAAGAACTTCTGCTGTACCAGTCTGTATTTTTGTTCCAAGATCAGAAAGAGAACACCTGAGACCAGGTATCCCTGTGCTCAGCAATGTGGGAGCACTGAAGCCCTCCACACCCCCACAGCCATTGCAGCTGGTGTGTGAAATGCTGTAGGGCTGGTGGCTCTGTGGGCTTATGTTGCAGAAGTGAAGTCTCAGCAGCTTATCTTCCTTTTCTCTGTTGTTTTCTAGACCAAGATTTTTCAGGCTCTGCAGGGAGACCTGAATTACTCTAACTATATGGGCATTGCAGAGATGAAAGAGAAAGCACTCCAGCTGAGGCAAGACATGCAGAGAGCAAACACCTATGCATGTGGTAATGACTGTGTTTCAGTCTCCATTTGGGTCCAGAGACCAGTACTAGACAGTTGCACTGTTGCTCTTCCTCTTAGGCTCAGTTTTTCTTCTCTGCCACTGTCTAATTAGTGACACAGTAGGGAGGAAGTGCAGAACGTGGTAATGGGGTATCTTTCATCAGTGGGAAGGGAAAGGACAGGGGGCTGCACATAGAATTGCAGATATCATGTGGAACAGTGGCTTTAAACCCCAGCTGGCTTGACTCTGCTTTTCACCTTCCTAAAGCAGTTTTGTTCCTAATCATTCAGGAAAGATCTCAAGGAGTGTAGTGATACTGTTTGTCAACCCTCTCATGTTTTTTCTTGGTGTATCTCAGAATTCCATACAAACAGGCATGGGCCACAGTATTGTGTCTCTTACATTACAGAAAACAGATGCCAAGAGGTGAAGTGGCTTTCTGAATGTCACAGTGTGACTTCTGGATTGATAAAGGACTGAGAATTCACTCTGGTCTCATCCTTCCAAGCCTAGCAGTCTGTCCCCTGAGCAACACTACCAAAGTTTTCTTCTGTTGGCTATGCTGTCACCTCCAAAAATTAAGCAACATAAAGAGCATGCATCTTGTAGAGCAGAAATATCAGTTACAATAGATGGGGGAACATTTCTGAGCAATTAATACCCAGCATTTCAAAAACACCTCTTACTGCTGGAGTGTTCCACAGATATGATACAGAAAACACCACAGTCAGTGATGGGTTTTGAAAACCTTTCCCATTTAATCAAAAATACTCCTTTGACTTATTTTCAGAGCAAGAACTTAACTGCTCTTGAAGGCAGTATCAAAACTGTCTTAAGTTAGGACAGGAGCTGAGGTGCCTATATGATATGTGCTGCTCTGACTCCACGCTGAGTGCCTGGTTTTTGGTTTCTGGGCCATAGTGTAGGTATATTTAGGCCTGTTAGACAGTTGTTCCTACTCAGCACTGACTGTTCCTGCAGTTTGGTGTCACTGAGGGCAAGGTCCTTACAGAGCAATAAATCAGATCCTGTGTGGTTCATAGGCCAGCTGTTGCAGGGCTGCTTTTCCCTGCTTTTCTCTCCTCTCTGTGGAGTGCTGAAGGTCCCTCCATGCTCCCTTGGCTGGCCCAGCTCCTGTGGTGTGCGTCATTGGCCTGCAGCTCCATGGACACCACCTGCATGCCCTGATATAAGGAACTGCACTACTTACCCTGTGTGTGCAACACCAACAATCTCCTGTAGTCCACCAAGCTGTGCCTTGGCACTGGCCAACCCTGCCAGACATGGAGAAGTCTGTGATGTACAGAAATTCTGCAAAGCCAGTCACTCTGCTCTGCAGGTATCAGCTGAAATAACCAGCTATTAAAGAGAGCGCTCCCCAAACTCTGCTGTGTGTGGGGTCTGCATGGCTGGGCCTGCTGGTGGGATGCTAAGGTTCTTGCTGTTGGCATTCATATATGTCTCTCAGGTCACTCTCTCTTTCCCTGTTTTATTGTGGAGAGTGGTTCTTGAAAGACAGACTGCATGGAGATCTGAGCAAGGCATTATGATTTTGGGAGACCAGTGAGTTTATTGAGACTAAAAGACCAAAACTTTACCCAGCCTGTCTCAAATCTTTTTAGTGACTTTCTGGACTAAGTGAGACTGCTCCTGCCTGCTAAAACATGCCTGTCAGAACTTGTTCCCTAAGCCAGACACTGTTTTGCCACCTGGAGAGAAAAAAAGCAGGTTCAATACCACTGTCTACAAATACAGTCTTTCTGCTGGGGCTGTTTGTACAGCAGTGATTTGCAGTATGGTGGAGAGCATGCAATTTATCCTAACTTGATAGATGGGAGAACTCAGAGAACTGAATGTATGTGGAGGGTGTTCCAAGTGAGGGAGGAGAAGTGATGGCTGCAACAGTATGTACAAGGACAGGTCTTGAACCTGACTCCCTACATGTGAACGCTTGCTGAGGAAATGCTTAGATGCTCAACTGTCTGTGCCCCATGGAGCTGAACTGCATGCTGCTGTTTAGAAAGAACCTAGATGTTCTGTTGATTTAATTGCTCTGTCATGCATCCTTACCTCCTTGAACTGCTGCTGTCTCCTGGCAGTGAGGAGGAGCTGAGTTCCCAGTTGGTCATCTGCTATTTGCTCCCTGCTGAGTTCCCCTCTGCATGGGGGAGGTGGGTAAAAGGAGTCTGAGAGCAGTTTCTGCTCCCTTCCCCAAAACACCAAGCAATGGTGTTGCTGTGGCAACTAGCAGGGCAACTGCTGCCGACTCCAGTTCTTCTGCATCCCAGTAGTACACCCCATAAAGGAAGAGCAAGGCTGCCTCTGACCATCATGGGTAGCTCTATCTCCTTCCCTAATTGATTAACCTGCTAAATGCTGTGTACAAGCACTGTCTTGTTTTCATAGCTGTGAAGTAGTGTACTGTGGGGTTTGGGAACAGCCCAAGGTATTTAGTAGATTACTTCAGCAGAGGGTTAAGTGTAATAGCACCAGTTGGAAAGGCCCTGTGGTGTTACTGGGTTCTGGTGGATGGAGGGTGTTGGTGAGAGGAGTGGTTCAGCCCATACCTTTCTGAAATAAATGGTGACTGGCCGTTTTGGTCAAAGAGATATTTGGAGCTGTGAAAATCTGATTGCAGAGGAAAGCTTGTTTTAAATTGGGTGATGGAACATGGAGCTTAATCATACCTTTCTCTACCCTGCTTGCTGCTCTCAAATGCTTCTTGACACCAGAACTGCCAGTGTGAACTGCAGAAGAGTTCAGGGAAAGCACCAGAAAGATTGCTAGCATTTTCTGTTCTTTTTTTTTTTTTTTTGAAGATATTACCCTGATTAACTCTTTTACTGCTGGGTATCATGTCCCTCTTTTAAAAAAAATTTTTTTTAATCATCACCTGAGCAGAAACCACTTGCTGCAGCTTCAAGTTTCTATAGGAGAAACATAATCACTTGCTTTGCAAGACATCAGATTTATCTTCCATTTTGTTGGGCATCACTGAAACTTATTTCTTGGATTTTTGTCGTAGTTTTCATGAGCCACAAGCTCCATGTTCCATCACCCAATTTAAAACAAGCTTTCCTCTACGATCAGCTTTTCACAGCTCCAAATTTCCCTGTGACTGAAAGGGCCAGTCACCATAAACCTGGCAGAGCTTTAGGAATTGTCTTTGACCCTTTTGGCAGTGTGCAAGTCAATAAACAGAGGTTACTATTCCCCCTCATGCTAAGCTGTGAAAATGCATCAAAAAGCATTTCCTTTCCTCCACTCCAATGCTGTTTTCCCAGGCAACAGAGGGACTGTTAGTGAGAAGGCAGCCTTAACCCCACTTGTGTGATAGCCTTAATTTCCTGAGGATCCTCCAGCTTTCCTTACTAGTAAGCACAGCTTCTTTATTGTAATGGTAGGTGTGCACAGAGAGATGAGTTGCCTCACTGCAGCCATGGTCTGTTCTGTGCACAGGAGTCAACTGTTAAACCCAATTAAGTTCTATTTAGCACTTGGCATGACAGGGGTGGGTATAATCTGATTTTTGTCATATGCCACCTGCTTGAGTAAGAAGCCGAGCATTGCTGCCCTCCCACCAGCAGCAGCTTGTGTCAGACAATGAACTCTGGGGCACAGGTTGACTTGTTGCAGATATTCAGGCTTTAGAGTTAAAGTCCAGTTGGATTTTCTTCATCCTTGGCACTTGCCAGTGTGAAGATGTGGGATCACACTGGAAATCTGGATGGGGCATGTGTCTAACTCTTTCTATAAGTTTCTTTTTTGCAGGAGTCTTCTTAGAAAGGAATAGCAGAATGCCCCAGAAATCCTCTTCTATTAGCAAAAAGGCACCATTTCTGATTTGCATATGCTGAAGCTGCATATGCTGTCTGGGTCTTGGCAAGGGCAAGCAGCACTTAGGTCACTCACTCCCAACTGCTCGTGTGTGAAAGTCACAGCTCTGTAGCATGAGGGCCACTACCCCTAACTGCTTTTTTCCTTTTTCTTTTCTTTTCTTGTATTTTCAGGCTTAGTAATTGTTACCTGCTTGTCTAATTGTCCTGGCAGGGTGAGCAGATACGAATTCCTTACTGCCTGTCTGTGTCCCCTGCATCACTCCCCGGGTGCAGAGGTGACAGAGCTCTGTTGGGGACCCTTGCAGGTAGCAAACCTCACAGAACTGATACAATAGGAGGAAGAGGACTAATGGGCTCCTTTGTGGTAGTATTCCAAATGCATCATCTACCTCTTTTTTCTAAGGCTCCAACCAAACAAATCAAAGCTAATTAACAACCCATGTACCAGAATTTCCTGTCCCAACAGAAAGCAAGCATCAGCCAGGAGGAACCTGGCATCTGAAAGATATTTTCACAGTATCTGTCAGTGATGAAAATGGTCAGACCAGTAGGACTGGAGAGGCAAAGTCCTCTATTGTAAATTTACTCTCTCAGCACTATTATCTTTTCTGTAATCTAAAAACAGAACTGCTAAGGATAAGTTAGTTCAGCTCTCAGAAGCTTTCTACTGAGACTATATAAAAGGTGGCTGGGTGTAGTAATAAGAAACTCTGACTTCAGGTATTTGTCTGAGACCCTTCTCATTCCTTTCCCTTTGACTCCATAGAGCCTCCTAGAACTGTTGCTTTTAGTTGCTGTTTACCTGGGGCAGCCCTAGGGCAGGTTCTGTGAGAGGAAGACTTCATCTGTCCTGCCCAAGCCCCAGGTATTGAATGAACAGACAGGAAACCAGTAAGTTGGCACTGGTTTGAATTTTTTTTCCCCTTCTCTTCACAGCTGCAAGGACTGGGAAAGGGCGACATCCAGGGCAGTCTCAGGGGGAGAAGCATGCTCGGGAAAGGAGACCTAGTTGCCTTCACTCCAGTGTTTCTGAACCTCTCAAGTTCACCATGCCCAGGGTCTTTGGTCCTTTTCCAGAAGTTATGAATCAGCAGGTTTGTCAGTAGGAGCAATCTGACTGTAAGCTGTGCTTACACCATATCCACCAGGCACAATTCCTCTGGGCCATCTGCAGTCTGTGCTGCCCTCACTGGAACGCAGGATGGGAAACACCTCTCTGAGGCTGCAGGGCTTAATTACAAAGTTTGCTTAGAAACAAAGATGAGATTTGCCAGATAGGAATTAGCTTTTATTTGCTTTGAGTAACTCCAACTCCACTTTCAAAAGAGTGGCAGAAAAATCTACTATCAGGCATTCTCAGTTCCTCTATCCAAACCTCAGGAGCTTGTCCTAGTAGGAACAGCTGTAAGAAAAAAGGGAGAGCACAAGCTGCTGATTCAGCTAATTTCATGGTAAAAGACCTGACATTGTGCTGTTGTCTGATGTTTACTTTGCCACCCATAGGTGGGCAGAGCTACGACTGAAAGCCCTCATCTGAAAGACTGGTGGACTGGTCTAACAACAGTGAGCCAAAAAAGGTAGGAGGGAATTGAATCATGTGGTGGATAACTAGGCAAGGTAGAAAGGACCTGCACTTCCTAACGATGACACTGCTCAGGCTCTGTAACACTCTCTGTTAGCTTCAGGCAGTAGTACAAAGATTACCATCCTTTTATTTAGCCTTTTAAGAACAATATTTCTCCCCTTTTAAACCCCTCCTCCCCTGCACATTCTGCATAGGCTGAGAGAATAAAGCTGAACACAGGTCAGTTCTTTTACTGAGTTTATTGTTTTCCCACAACACAGCTGATTCACATCCTATATTGCTCAACCCTGGAGGTTTCTGTAATTCCCTGGTAACTACATCAGTAAGCTGAGAAACACGAACTTCTCAGGATAGGTCTTTGCTAGCCATCTGCAATGACATGGTTATCTTCTGATAGCTGTTATCTCTGCATTGCATCACCCTGCACAGGGAGTCCTCAAGGAGTGACATGGGAAGGTGTCAATCAGCATTAGACTGAAGCAGATCTCGCTTTTGGTGTAGGAACTTGAGGCTTTCTCTGTAATTTCTCAGTTGAGTGAACTTACTTCTCAGTGGTATCTTGGGGAACATTAAGAGGTGAAGTGCTCTGATCCTGCTCTAGAAGAAGTCAGTTTTAGTATTGCTGGATCAGCTTAGCAGAAAAAAATCCAACTCCTATCTTAACCTCATATACTTGTTGTATATATGCTAATTAACATATACTAATAAACCATGCACAGAAGTTTACCATAAGTGTTCATTTACTGGAAGTCATTTGCCTAGTGACTTAAAAATATACAGTGTAATCAGTGGAGGGTCAGTGTAACATGACTCATCAGTGATGCTGACGATACCCCCTGACTCCTCTCCTGCAGGCTCAGCTGCTCAACTGGGAGAAGAGGCAGGGATGGATGTGGGAGGTTTAGTTAGCCATCACATTGCTAGTGCCAAGTCCTCACTGGAAAAGTTTTCTTGTTTTAGACTTCATGGCAATGCTCCCATACCTGAAAATGCTGGCTCTTCTGGCAATAAACCTGCAGCCTCTGTTTCTAACACACCTATGTCATGCAAGTTCCAAGGTGATGCAGAAGATGACATGGATAGTGAGAAACCCAGCCACAGTTCCTGTTATAAAGAGTCATAAATGTCTCTTCTTACATGGAAAAACCTATGGGAATAAATGCTTTCTGCAAACTCCATGGCTATGTGTGGAAACTCTTCAGTGGCTTGGTGATTTCTGCAAAAGCTCTGGTTAGCAGGACAGCTGTACTATGCTGAAGATGGAGTGACATCTATGAGCTTTCTCCATGTCCTGGTTCTGGCCAGGCCAGAGTCAACCTCCCCAAGCAGCCAGCCCAGGTGAGCTGAGTCAGCCTGGGCTGTTTCCACACCACCTGACACCACTCGTCCATAAAAGGGGCTGGTTGGGGAAGGGCAGAAGCTTGTTGTCTCCAGGACAGTCTGAGTGTGGCTGGGATGTGGAGCAGCCCTCTGTAATCATCGGGTCAGTAAGGTACTCTGTGTTAGCACTGGGTGTGAGTGTAACTGGCTGTTGTTGTACATTCACAGTGATTTTTGTCAGTAACCTGTCCTTATCCCAACCCACGGAGGCTCTGCCTGTTTCTCCTCTGGGAGTGAGTGAGCGAGCGGTGTGTGGTGCTCAGCTGCTGTCTGAGGCTGAACTACCACACTTCACTACCACACAGCAAATACCTAACTGGTTGGAAAGCAGGATCTATTAAATGAGAAAAAATGCAGGTAGGGGTCTTGAACTTACCTTGCTTGGCATCTAAGTGAAGCACTCTCTCCTCTGACCCACAATAGCCACACTAAACATGGCTAATTCCCTTCTACCTTCTGCAGAAACTGGGTGCCTAAGTATCCCTTAGGTTTTGTGCTTTACTTGATCCTGTCTGATGTGGATTTGAATCAAGAACAGTAAAACAGAACTTTACATCACGTGGCTAGTTGTCCTTGCTTTGCTACTTGACCTTTTGGCAGATGGCTCTGGCAATCTTGTTTCCAACTGCTTGTTACAGTTCTTGTCAAAATAGTAATACAGGACAGGTCTGTGGAGAGGAGGACTGAGGCATTTGAAGACCCAAACAATTAAAATTCTCTCATAAACAGAAGGGGAGTGGTAGATTAATGCAGAAGGTTGGGTCAAAAATGTGTTCTAGTCTGAGCAAGACTGTCCTTTACTCCATAAATGGTTTAATATGCCTTATGCTATCACCCTAAGGATCAACAAAAAAATGGTTACCCAGTAGTGATTGATCTCCTGTTAGGAGCGTGGAAAATTACATCTATTAATAGCTTGAGATTACCTCCTGAGAGAGACCTCCTGTACAGATCTAATTGTGTTTCTCTCTTAACTCATCAGCTGCAGGTAATTACATCCGGTGTTTCTGCAAGGGGAAAAAAAAAAAGAGAATCTAAACTGGCAGTAGAGACTGTACTTAAATAAATCATAGGAGGGAGAGGAAATGACGATGCAAATAGTACCAGTCTTGTAAACAATTTTAATTCACTACTTAGTTATTAATTAAATACTGTCTTCCAAAAATGCATTCCAGAAAATGTAGCCAGTGCTGGTCAGATTACCCGAGAAGAACTTCTCTGGCATCTCAACAATATATAATTTTTAAAGGGCTCAGATAGTAAGCGGTTTAGCTTGTCAACTGTCAGTTGAGAGAAATGCTGACTTCCCCAGCTTGCTAGAAGATGTCAGCTCTATGGTCTGTGCTTTCAAATAATCTCTTACAAAAGCAGTATTCTGGTTCAGCTTCTATTTTGAACGATTTATTCTTTTTTTAAATGACAACTGCAGTTCCTTTGGCCTACTCCACAGCTGCCCACTAGTGGTATTGGATCCTCCAGCATAAACTGTGGTTTTCCATATCCTCGTCCTGTGCTATAGCCTCAAGTTACTCAGTCAAAATCCACATCCTTTATTCTTCTCTAGGGACAGTTACGAGAAACTGATTTTGTTCTCAGGTATGATTATGCTGTCCCAGTGAACAAGAAGAAAAAGCTTTGTTTACAATAGCAAGGTGAGGCAGAAAAGTACTTTTCTCATCATCCTCCTCCTGTTTCCTGCTAAGTGGAAATGGCTTCAGTGGATAAAACTGGCCAGGTTGACATATGGGAGGCTTGCTGCCCTCTGCTGGCGTCATCGGGGCCATGCACTGGATCTCACAGCTGCCTCTTAGATTGAGGTTTTCCCCTTTGGAGATGAGTCCTTCAGGACTGGAGGGAAGAGGCTGCTTTATGGAGGGAATTGATTGTTTTAAACAGCAGTGTTTTGATTAGGATTAAGCGGGATCAATTCGACCAGGCACACCTTTCAAATTGTCAGCTGCAAAGGCAACACTGTTGATCAGGTCCTTTGAATCTGCAGATGATCCCATGTAGTTTTCCAATTGTGACAAATGGATCAGAACTCAACACCAGCGAGACTTCTGGCCGCTCCTGCCCAATCTTCTGGGATCGTTAGCACTTAGCATGCTTTGATCATGGGAAACATCAGAGCATACCAGCTACAGGTGAAAATGTACAGCCATGTTTTAGTGTGCACTGGGGGAACGTGTTTTAGACAGTGCATCTCAGTCCCCATATATAGATGGGAACCCATCATCTTACCCTGTAAGGAGACTGACCAGGGAAGGTGCTCACCTTGTTGAAATAATTTTACTTCCATAACTTCTTAAGATCAGCTTGTTGGGTCATGTGCAACAATCAAAGGCAGCAGCTCACCGCAGCGGGAATTCAGTTTTAAGGATGCAAAGTGATCCAGCCTTGTGGGACCGATGTTAAGGATGGCGATGGGCAGCTGCTTCTCCTGGGCAGCGAGAGCAAACCTATAGCCAGAATACACCTGCAGGAATACCAGAAGGCAAAGTTACTGACAGCTCAGGCAAAAGAAGACCTACAGAAGGGAGAAAAGAAAGTAAAGTACTTGGTGATGGCAGTGGAAAAAGGGGCTGTATGTACATGCTGAGTCCAGGCTGGAAATGTCTTCATTCAGGAACACACAGGAAAGAACAGCTTTTAACCTTTGCCACTGAAGGATTTGCAGATTCATAGAAACTGAAACTTCATACTACACTGAAGGGAAAAGTCCTTGTCTTGTAGCAAATCTCTGCAGCGTTTTTTATTAGTTATCATAGGTACTTAAATGTTTCTACTTTGATGGTTCTCACATGGCCTGGCTTAGGTAGTACAAGAATGAACCTAAGGAATTTCAATCATTCCTGTATGAAGGATTATAAGCTTAGGAAGTACAAGACTAAGGAATTTGTCTCCAGTTTCCTGAAGCCAAGAGAATCACAATCAGGCACTCTTGGGTTTCTCTCAGAGGCATCAGAGAAGGTCTTTTTAAATGTAATACAACTTGTTCCTGAAAATTTTTTTCTTATTAAAACTATTTCAAAAGCTTCCATGAGTTAAACAACAAGGGTTTCTACCTTACCTTATAGATAAGAGACCAATAAAGAAAATGCACTGTGATACAAAGGAGAATCCTCAGCAGCAAGCAGAGATATTTCTGTTTTCTTATAGAGAATTTAAATAGGAATTAGAGGTCCTAAAATCTGGTATTTCTCACAGTGTACCATGATGCCTAGAAAGCTGTCAAAGGCCAAAAATAAAATCAAGCAAAAAAATGTGAGGTGGTGATCTCTGCAGGACTGAATTCTATCAGGGATCTTTGCTTTATGGGCAACTGCAAACCCACAGTGTACTGATGGAGGAGGCAGCAGAGAGATGTCTGAATGGAGTTATTTATAGCAGCATGAGGTAGACTGGCAATAGAGTGTCAGGGAAGCCCAAACAGGCTGACTGTGAAGCCAGATTCCAGCCACAGTAAAAAAAATACAACACATTGTGAGGCCAAGAATTGCTGGAGGCAGAGTAGCACAGAAATAGGAACACAGTGCTGGAGGGAGACCCACTTACCTGCATGGAGGATCCTGCCACCAGCATGGAGTCTGATTCTGCCAAGCGTTCGTGCACAAAATTCACCTTCTCACGGCTCACTGTGTCTCCAAAGAATGTCACATCAGGCTTCAGGATTCCACCACATTTATGGCAGGCTGGTACTTGGAATCCACACACCTGCTCATCCGTCAGGAAGACATCCCCATCTGGAGCCACACCGAATGCTTCAGCTTTCCAGGTAGGATTCAGGGCTTCAAAACGCTTCTGAAGCTCAGAGCGCAAGATTTGGTTTCCACAGGCCAGGCAGAAAACCCTGAAATTCACAGCAAAGTCTTAATGGAGACTCTCATGTCAGCTGAAGAGCTGGAGTCTGTAACTTGTTCCTTAGAAGGCCTGGAAGGTCTGTTGTCATTATCCACATTTATTTATCAAATAGTACGGGTCAAGGAGTGGTCTTTCTACCTCTTAGTGTTGCTTTGTAGGAATGCTCTAGAGGAAGCGATCTGAACCCTACCATGCACCCTCTCTCCCAGTTTAGGCTTTGCTTTCTCATCTGGAAACTTTGGGTGTCACAGCCTCTACTTCATGTGGTGGCGCCGCCCCAGTCTGCTCATGCTGTGCATTTCTGGCACTATCCACTCTGCTTAGGCCTAGGTAATCCTTGCATCCTCAGGATCCCCTTGTCCTCTTCACCAAGAGGACATTTGCTGTAGCAAGGAAAGGGGAAATTCTGACTGACGCAGGCTCCAAGGGAAATGGTCCAAATAATGCCCCCAAAAGATGGACTGGTGCTCATCTTTCTCAAATAGTGTTCTGAGAATGACACTGTTTTATGATCTTTTCTCCACCCCAGCCCAACACCACCTTTGAGCATGTCATCTCCAGGAGCAGAGCACTGACATTTTGCCTCCTTTCTCAGCAGCTAACATTGACTGCTTGTCAGTCACCCTGAAGGAGAGACTGGAGGATTGCCCATCCTCCCTCTGCTGACACAGTACCTGTGCATGCAGCCATGTAATTCTGTCAGGCGCTGGCTCCCGGCTTTGCTGTGAAGGGCATCCACGTTCTGGGTCACCAGCCAGTGCAGCTTCCCCAGCTTCTCCCAGTCTCTCAGTACCAGGTGGGCTGTGTTTGGCTGGTGGGAGGAGAACTGGGGCCAGCCCACAAAATTCCTTGCCCAGTACCTCTGCCGGACACTGGCACTATGAATGAACGCAGCATGCTGGATGGGCCGTCTGTTTGTCCTGGTGTAGAGCCCGACACCTTCAGAGCGGTAATCTGGGATCCCTGATTCAGTTGAGATTCCAGCTCCAGTCATTACAAACAGCTTCTTGGCATTGGAAACAAAGCGTTGCAGCCCCTCTACTTCAGTGGGATCTGGGGGAAGACAGGCTGGCACGAAAGTCAAATCTAGAGACGTTCTGGATACAGAATGAGATCTGAAATGATGGAATCTGATGGCTCTGCAATCTCCAGACAGCTTCCTGGCAGAGAACATGTTCAGCTAAAAGCCAAGAACAGAACACATGGCAGGTGTAAAAGAAAGCAAAGAACATGTCTGTTTTCTTGGCATTCTCTGGAAAATGATGCTGATAAGTACTCTTTGCTCTTTTTTTTTTCTTTTTACTAAAGCAACACATTATTTTGGAAATATTAACTAAAACCACTGTCCCAGGACAGTGTTCGTATGTACCTTTAAGAGAGGGCAGTGCTGAGGACTGCTCAAGGTACAGGGACAAAGTTAGCACCCCTGCCTTGCAGGAGTCCTGCTCCTCTGTCCTGGTGTGAAGGACTTGTGAAGAGCCCGGAGAGACCTGAGCATGCAGTCTTTCCCAGCTATGTGCAAGACAGCAGAGAAGTTGGCAGGAAGGCCAAGCACCCAGCCCCAGAGGCATTGGCTGGCTGGTTCCTCCCCATAAGAGACCCTTGTCCTGCTTGCTTTCATTCTGCCTCCTCCAAATCAGTCCTTTCTATCTATCCCCCCTCCCCTCTTTGTTCTGGGAAGCACGAGAAGAGCAACGCTGAGATGTTGCTTTTTCAGGACAAAGGCTTGACTGGAGTTACTCCTGGTTTTGTTTTGGGTTTTTTTTATGAAGTCCTGGTACAGAACAGGCCTTGAAATTGGCCTGAAGATGATGAGCAGACTGCCTAAATGCCTCTAGCACCTCCTCCTTTGTGGGTGCCACCTCACCAGAGTCGGTGGCGAGGTGGAGGGTCCTGTGTTGCTTCTCCAGAAGAACAGGAGGCTTTGCTGAGAGAGAAAGATCACACAAACATCTGGGGGGTGTGTGTGTGTCAGAAACAACTGCCTGGCAGGTATGGGGAGGGGTATCCTCTTTAATGGCAGAGTGGCATGCCCTGAGGCACACAGACAGGATGGCTTTGCTGACAAGTAACCTGGAACTGTGTGCAGGACCTGTTGTGACATCTCTAGGTCTTTCTCCATTTCACTATTTTAAAACTCTTTTTTTCTGGCCCTGTCTATGGTTTTGCATAATAAAGGACAAAAGATTTTGAAGGAAACAGTACGGAGAATTGACTGTCTGGTATTTCTCCCTCCCATCACCTCCTTTGGGAAAGGGGGCTTCTATGAGATGTGGAGGACGGACTTTAACCACTGATAAAAGCAGATTACCTCTAAAGAGCTGATTGCAACAGGTCCAGACCCAGTAACACTTCTGCCCTCCCCGTCACGAGTTACTGGGAAGACACCAAAGGGACTGGGTCAGCTGTCAACTGCAGCGGATCCCTTGTGGCTGTTCGAGGCAGTGGTGTGAAGGAGGGCTCTGCAGCTTGTTATCTGCCCAACTGTTAAAGCCCGTGGGCAGTTTTGTAAATGCTGCCTACAGGAAATCTGCAGTGCCTGTGAGGTGTGTGGCAGCTCCAGAGAGTCACAGGTATTTGAGCAGTGAGTGTGCTTGTCTAAAAGGCTGGCACACAGCACTTTGGATAACCTCTGCTTCAGTGCCTGGATGGGTTTTAGACTCATGTCACGTCTGAGTTGCTTTGCCTCAAGTCCCTGGTCCCCTGCAAGTACTAGTTCTCAGAGTAAATGGAGCAAAATTTAAATACATTTAAGGTTTGGGTGTAAGTATTGTGATACTAGACTGGTGCTAGTGGCAAAGAGTAGCTTTATCTCAGTTAATCTCTGGTTCTCAAGGCCTTGCTTCATCATCAGTTGAATTGCAGGGAAGATTTGACTTCCTCCATAGTCCTGAATTATTTTTTTTAAATCTAAGCAGTGGATTCTGTTCACAGTGATTTTTGCCTTGTTTCATTGTTTAGCAGGAGTTGCGTTGGGCATTCCCCCTGAAAAGGTTTAATTTTCCATATGAATGGACAAAGTCTCACAATAAACTGTAAGTTGCTTTGAGAACAATTTGTGTCATGATGCTCCCCAAAGGCGAAGCCAGTTTGACAGTGTTTAAATTGCTTTAAGTGATGAAAACTCTCCATTCCTGTCCCTTATCATCAAAAGATCTCTCTGAAGGAAATGAGGGGGAATGAAATGAAGATATAATTTGGGTTGGCTCATGAGAGAGAAGGGGATGGTAGGCCCAGCAGCAAAAACAACATACATCTGGGAGCTGCTGTGAAGCACAGAAGTAGGACACTGTAGGAGAGAAACTTAAAAATGACAAAGTGTTTCCTGTGAAATGCAAAGCTGCTTTTAGAATCAAAGTGCTCAGGTTCTAAAAATAGCAACTCCTATACATAGTAAGTGAAAGGCTTTAAACATACCTATTGTGATGCGAGGCTAGAGCTGCTTTCTGACAGGAAGCCAGGATGCTCCACAGGAGATCAGACAAGTTTAAGACGGGAGATAAACAGGTTACAGACCACACACGTTACAGGCCAGAAATTCACAGGGACACCCAGCTCACCGCGTCTCTTCTGCTGTAATAATGACGGGGTGGGGCGGGAGGGGGGAACAGCCAAATGGACATACCTAATGAAATCAGCGGGATATGGTGAAGAATAATGCTTCAAAACTTACCTTTCATAATAGTGCCGTGCCGGAAGGAAGGGGCTGGCCTGCCGGGACAGGAGTTTGCTGGGAAATGGAGTTCACAAAGATGTTAAGCCCCGAGCACAGAGACTACAATACCCATGCTGCAAAGAAGATAAACCCCGAGTTCCTGGCACCTGGTGAGGTCAATTTTGAAAACGCTAAAAGCTTGATAGCCGTTCTCAAGGAGGTGTACAAGAATAAACTCAGATGTGATTTGATATAAATGCAACTAACTGATGAAATGCATTACAGAGGCTTGTTCATATAAAAGCATGCATTTCATTCCCATTAACGGGCTTTGGGTTTAAAATGGGACTGAACAAATAACAGAGGAAAAATCCACCGAGGGCTGTTAAAGACACCTTTTCTAGCTCAGGAATTCCCTGAGATGTAAATTGCTGGAGGCTGTGGGAGTATACTGGGCTGGTATATTTGTCCCATTCTGACACATATGCTTGGTCCCAGCAAGATGGATCTGTCTAATGCTCCTGATGTTTGTAGTTTAACACATTTGAGATGACAGGATAAAGATTTGGGAGGAAGATGCAGGAAGGGCCTGTGGTAGCAAGGATGGACATGTAATGGCAATCAGGTGCGTTGTGCTGCAGTTGGTGTGGGCAGATAAAACCCAAGAGCTCTGCACAGGACAAGCAATTTCAGTGTGGCTTTCAGAGATAGCACGGGTGAAAAATGAGAGGATGGCGGTTTCTTTGGTCGGGCAGGACCTCTCTCTGGACATAATCAGACACCCTAAGCCACATCAGAATTAAATTCTTTCCTACCAAAGGGCTCGTACCAGTCATGAAGTTCACCAGCCCCTTCCCGAGTTGAGTCCATCATTTGCTTTATCCATCCTCGCTTTGCTGAAGGTGGGTGTCTGACCCAATGAAACCTGAGAGCTGGAGAAGGGGAACAGAAACCACCTCCCTGCAGGAAGGGAATGAGCTGTGAACCCATCTGTGCAGAACAGCACAGATTACTACCATGTCTCAACACCCAGTTAGTGGGAGGAATTTATCCCAGCATCTTCCAATTGATCCAGCAGATCCCTCTTTCTAAGTGCTGAGCAAGCAGGGCTGGCTACTTGTGGTGACTTGAGTCCTTGTGTGAACATGGCCCACCATGCTTTTGTGGAGCTGACACCAGTTTCCAACCCCAGGGCTGTGCTGACCTGCCTGCTGCCTGCCCCGTGCTCCTTGGCAGGAACCGATGGAGCCTCTCTGATTGTGCAGGTGTCAGTCCTGATAATCATGAGATAAACCATATGACTTGCCTGGAGATAAGGGGTTTGGTTTGTTTAAATGAGTCTTGTTTCTTTGAAGAACAAATAAATAGGAGGAGGTCCAGGCTGCGGCATGGTAGCAGCCTGGCACTAGATGCTCACCTGCCTTATGTACAGCGGGCTCTGAGTAACTTGGACTGCCTTTCAAACACGTGCTCCAAATAGCTTTTGCTAATTAGTTTGATAAATTGCAGAAATATTGACTCAATTTTCCTTGCCTTTTACAGTTGCTTCAATGCCCAGAGGAGCGCAAGCCTGCGTATAGCAGTGTGGAAGAAGCACATCCTGCTTGCTCGGGTGGTGCCGGCCCTGCCCATCGCATCCCATCCCTGCTGCCCGGTGCTCTGCAGTGGTGCGGGGCACGACCCCCTTTCTGGCATTCCGTGACCTTCGGTGCAGGTTTGAAGAGTTGAAACGTGGTTTCAGACCTCCGGGTGGTCACTTTGCATCAGTGCCACCGGGGTGGCGACGGGACCCGGACCCAGGCCCGGCAAAGCCGGTTTCGGCCCGTGGCCTCTCCTTACCCGCTCGCTCCGGCGAGGCGGGGCCCGTCCCGCGCTCATTACCATAGCGCCCTCCCGGCATCCCCCGCGCGTCCCGCCGCCGCGCCGCCTTGTCCTGCCTCCCTTCCCCGGTGAACCCCCCCCGCCGACCCCACCGCAACCGCGGGGTGGGGTGGGGGCGGGGGGTGCGCGGCAGGCCGGGACGACAAGGCTCGGGGGTTCGGCGGCGCGCTCTGACCGCGGCAGCGGGTCGAGGACGGGGGGGCCGGGAGGGCGGGGACTCCGGGCAGCTTTGCGCAGTGGCAGTATCGTAGCCAATGAGGTTTATCCGAGGCGCGATTATTGCTAGTTGAAAACTTTTCCCAATACCCCGCCATGACGACTTGAAATATAGTCGGCATTGGCAATTTTTGAGAGCCTCTTCGGAGGCTGCCAGCGCTGGTCAAAGATAAGTCTCTGAGGAGCGTGCGGCGGGATAACTACCTGTAGGGTGGTTATCTTCGTTTAGCCGCTTATTGTGTTGGTGTATCGCCACCGGCTGAGGTGTGTGGCCCTCGGCTGGAGCTCACTACTGGCCAGGCAGCATGGCCGTGGGCTGGGGCTCACTACTGGCCGGGCAGCATGGCCCTGGGCTGGGGCTGATCACAGGCCGGGCAGCATGGCCCTAGGCCAGGGCTCGCCACCAGTTGGAGTGCATGGCCCTGGGCTGGGGCTCACCACCGGCCGGGCAGCATGGCCCTGGGCTGGGGCTCACCACCGGCCGGGTGTGTGGCCCTGGGCTGGGGCTCACCACTGGCCGGGCAGCATGGCCCTGGGCTGGGGATCGCCAAAGGCTGGGGTGCGTCACCCGCTCGGGTGTGTGGCCCTAGCCGGGGCTCATCGCTGCCCAGGGTGCTCCGCCGCGGGGTCGGGCTGGCTCTGTGCAGAGCCGGTGGAGAGTCCCTCATTCAGCGGGGATGGGCTGACGTCGCTCCTACTTTGCATACTCCTTCCCAGCAAGCTTCGCGGCCACCCTGCCGCTCGGCACGGAGGGGAAAAACGGGGCATCCCGCTCCCGGCAGCGGCGCGGGGTGGGGGGTGCGGCGGCGCGGCAGGGCTCGCTGCCGGAGGAGCCTCCGCGGGGGGCGGCCGGGCGGCGGGGCTCGCCCCGACCTAAGCGGCGGCCTCGGGGCCAGGCTCGGCGGTGGCGGGGGTAGATGGGTCAGCTTTGCGCAGTGGCAGTATCGTAGCCAATGAGGTTAATCCGAGGCGCGATTATTGCTAATTGAAAACTTTTCCCAATACCCCGCCATGACGACTTGAAATATAGTCGGCATTGGCAATTTTTGACAGTCTCTACGGAGACTGAACTGTTTTGTGAAAAAACAGGGCAGCTGGAGGGCAAAACTATCGAAAATGGCTAAAGAAAGTGGTGTAGTTGGAGTAAGAGATGGGTTGGGGTGGTTGGGAGGCAGACTGGGGGTGCCTGAGGGTCGCCGCTGGTGTTGAGGGGCCCTTAGGGGAGCCCGGTGTTTCGCGGGTGGGCGGTCAGGCAGCACGGCTGGCGTTTCTGGAGGAAGGGGGGTCTGTGAGAGTCTGAACTGTGCTTGACTGGCTCCAGAACTGCTCCAAACCCCATCAGGGAGCAGCTTTCAGTACACTGTAACACAACCTGCATGTTGGGTGGGTATCTTAATCTATACCCATTGGCATAACTTGCTTTAAAGTAAGAAAAAGGATAGAACTCCTTGTCAAGTCGCAAGCCTTTACTCTGGAAAAAAGCAGCTCCTGACTTTGGTGTAAAATCCCATTTTATAAGTTAAGTAACGTCTCTCCAGTTCTCAGCTGCAGCTGTTGCTGTGTTTGGCAGCTGAGCAGGGCTGTGGAGGGACACTGATGACCACTGCACACCAGCTCCCTGGGCTGGATCTCCACTGCAGCTGGAAGCAGCTGCCCTCTGTCGCTTTGTGTGAATTAGATGCAGTTTGTGCTGCTGCCAGGTTACCTCTGGAGTTCTCAGTACAGCCATGTGTGCCAGGATGCTCCTACCCTGCCTGTGAGACCCTCAGCCTGGCAGCTGTTTTAAACTGTAACTAAGCAGAGTAGAAAACTGAGTAGTGAACCTTAATGTTCCCTCTACTGTAACATTCAGCTGGGATGGGGTATTACACACAACAGTGACCAAGGAGTGACAGTGAAACCTCATAGATTGCATTTGTCCCCCCATTTGTACTTCAGAGCTAGCAATATCAATTTGAAATCAACACCTGAGGCGTAGGGATGCCATTACCCTTTGGTAAAATAAGCAACTTGGGTAAAGACTGCAGGCATGTGTAGGGTACTGTGAGTAATACACTTCTGTAATTGCTTGATTCATGTAAAATGTATTGATAAGTATTGGGTTTATCACTCTGGTGTTTCTCATCTCTTCTGCCCAAACTGTCTGTGATAATACACTGGTGTGGTGCTTTCATTCTGCATTGCCATGTCATGTCCTACCTCTTATGCTAGAAACCAGGTTGGTTTGTTTTGCTGTAACAGATCCTTCTAATGAGTGTCAAGCTGGACCTTGAATGGGGAAGTAGCATGTCAATGTTTACTGCCACTGCTTTAAGCCTAAAGCTCTGCCTAAATTTTTCTATTATGTATCCACCTGAAGAAAGAGCTGCATCCCCTTGCATGATGGCCATGTGGCACAGAGGACATGCACTGCAATGAAGTCATTGTCATTGCTCTGCAGTTTCAAGTCAGTCTCTGAAAGGTGCACAGGTAAGCTTTCAACATGCCTTACAAGTCAGTGTAGCTTCATATCTGTCCTCCTCTGACAGATACACTGTAAATAACGGTGCTGTTCACAGGAGGTATTGTGAAATGAGCTTGGATTGCTCCACAGCTAGGCTGAGATTACAGCCCTGAAGGGGACAGTTAGACAGTTAATCCATCTGGTCTGTGACTGTCAAGCATGTGGTCAGAGGGTTAAGCCACCCTTCTGTGGAGCTGGTCCATAACTGGTAAATGATGCTTTGATGAGAGGGAAAGACACCTTGAGCAAGTATCCTGAACTCTGGGGTTGTGTGGAGACAGGAAGTCCTGAAGTCCAACACTAGGTCGATATTGACTCACTGTCTGACTTTATTTCCAGTTTCTAGCCCTGTTTCCCATCTGGAAATGGGGCAATAACTTCTTGTCATGCCTTCTGCGAAAGATGGTGAGTCAAGTCGTAACGTGTGATGGTCACAGGGACCCTGTAGTTCTCGGGTGCACCACCTGCCTTCATTCCCCAGTGCTTCCCATCAGGCACCAGTTAGGAAGGATGTAGCTGCTCTTGGTGTCACTTCCCCCTTGGTCCCACCAGCAGCCTCTGAGCACACCTTATGTCTGCTGCTCTGGTGGGAAAGGGTTTGCTGGAGGTGCCCATCACTGGGGAACTGCAGCTGCTTCTGTTGGCAGCTGCCTGAGAATGGTGCTTGAGCAGCAAGCAGGTGTTTGTGAGTCAGTAAGAGTTTGAGAGGCAGAGGGCAGGTAGATGGTGAGAAAACAGAAGTTGCAGGCTGTAGGAAGGACAGGAGAGGGTAAACCTTGTTTGGGTGAGTTTAGCTGTAGGCCACAACACTGAGCAGTTGTCTTAGCAGCTTGGGTTTTGGCTAAAATGGAGACTTAAGAACTGGCAGTTTTAAATATGAAATGTTTGTGTGAGAAGAAGAATTCATGTCTGGACAGTACCTGGCTGTGAGGACTGCAGTGAGAGGAAGGTTGGTTTTAAAAGCCATACTGCCAGAGGATAGTGTCACTCACGCAACAGCTCTGCTTTTCCACCTCACTGACCCTTTGTAGCAGTGCTGAAACCACAGGCAAAGCTTCAGAGACAATGACTTTTTTGGTTTTTACACTGAGCAGCTTGGACACAACCTATTTCTTGGGGGTGCAGCCCTAACGGGTATTATGATATGTTAACTTCAGCCCTGAGACAGAATAGAAACTGCTTGCTCCGTTTGTACTCACTACCAGACTCCCAAAGGACGCTGTAGCAAGCTGAAGATAAAAATTGCATACTAGGCTACAATATGAACAGAGCACAGTGGGCACTTTATTTATGCAGTGGTAAAAACACAGCCCGAGTCAGGACAGACATGCCTGTCATGCATTGCTAGAAGAAATATATACAGATCCCAGGAAAGGATGTGTTTCTGATGACCTTAGGTCCACTACCAGCAAATGCTGGTGGCTTATGTTGCTCCACTCATGGGGACACATCCTGAAGTCATCAATGTGCAGCCAGTGATAGGTTTTGAGAAAATATAATGCTTTAAATTTTGGTCTGGGACCAGCAAGGGAGGTGTGAGGTGAGATCTTTGGCATTGATGGTGAGGCACATGGTGAAAAGTCTTTACTTACATTTGTATTGTACTTAGGTGTAGGTAAGGATGTAATTTTCTGAGGAGTCCTGGATATGGAGTAAAACTTAGAATGAATTCCTGGAGGCTGTTTGATTATTCACAAGCTGGGACTAGGGAGGGGATTTTTCCATACCCCCTAGTGATTGTACTCATTACAGCATGTCTTAACACAGGAAATAATGATGTCTGTTGAATTTGCTAGCTGGGGAAACGGGAGTGTTTGTGCCTAGAGGTGGAAAAATAAAGCATGGGAGATTGCAAGCAGCTGACCTCATGGTCGCTGTTGGTATGAGAATGCGATCCTGTAATCTAGGCTAGACAACAGAACGTGTGCTGTTCCACTCTGAGAACACTCTCTGACTCAGTAGTGATTTTGTAAGGAGAAGTGCTACAAGAGTCCCATTTCCTGGATCCCTAGCTGTTCCCACACTGATAGTGTTCCATGTATCTCTCACCAGATTGGGAGCTGAACATTTGGGCTGAGGAACTGTTCTTACTGCCCTGTTGACTTGGCTGGAGCCTAATGGTAGAGTAAACACTGGCTCTGAGGAGGGTGGAGCTGCTCTGTGGCTGGGGCAAGGCTGAGGACTTTGCTGCGTTGGAGCAGGGTTTGGTAGTGGTTGGAAAGGAAAGGCAAGCGGGAAATGTTGGCTCAAGATGCACCCTGACATGATAAATCCAGGAGGGCTGGTATGGCGTTTAAGCAGGGCAGAGGAGAAGTGGTGGTGACTTTCCTTTATGGTGGCCACAGCTAGTGGAAGCGTGCCCAGGAAAGGTCTCACATGCCCAAGCGATCAGGTGAATCACCTGGGGCTCAACAGCGTCGGTTTGAAGGTTTTTGGGGCACAGAGCAGCACTGCACCCAGCTCCTCCTGGGCTGCCGCAGCCCAGCCAGGCCTGGCACGCCTGCCTGGCTGCCCACGGGGAGGGTCGTGCCCCTGAGGAGGGTCTCGAGGGAAGAGGACAGCGCTTTGGGGCTCGGGGTGCGTTCCCGGCCGGGCACCGGCAGCCTCGGACGTGCGTGGGGGTGCAGGTATGCGGGATGGCTCCTCGCGGACGGGACGGAGCTGCCGCCAGGCCCGCGGGCGGGCGGCGTTTCTCCGCTTGGCGTTTCCCGGGGCGTTTTCTCACCGCGGGGCCTGCGGACCGGAGCTCCCCGCGCGGGGCCGGACAGCCGCGCTCCCCAGGCGGGGCCGGGCTGGCGGCTGCCGCTGCCGCCGGCAGGGGGCGGCGCGGGGCGGGCGCGGCGCGGCGGGGACGCGCGCGAGCCGCGGGCGCGAGCGGGGAAAGTTGCGAGGCGCTGAGGCGGGCGGCGGCGGCGGACCGGGCGCGGCGGCACCATGGACGACTTAGGTGAGTTCCGAGGCCCACCGCCTCCCCGCGGCGGGGGCTGCCGCCCCTCGGCGCTCCGGAGAGCCCCCGCGGCCCGCCCGGCCACGCTGCGCCCCTCGGCGCCGCCGCCGGCTCCGCGCTGTGGGGCTGTGGCCGGGCCTGGCGGCGCCCGGTGGACGTGTCGTTTCCCCGCGGACCGCGCAGGCCATCCCGGCTGGCCGCGCCGCCCGCTCCGAGCCGCCGCCCGCTCCCGGGCCCCTCGGGTGGGCTGCCCTGGGGCCGCCGCCCACCCCCGCCGGAGGTGCGAGCCGCTGGTGTGTGTCCCGGCTCTAACCTCGGCCGGGGAAGGCGCCCCTCGGTTCCCTGCCCCGGGAGCAGCGTGGTCGGGTTTCAGCGGACGCCTCCTCCCCTGCCGCTACCCCTCGAGTTTATTCTTGGGCGAGGTCTGTAACTTTGCAGGGGTGTGATCGCTCAGAGCTGCTCCTTCTTCCCCCTTTACTTCTTCTCCTAGGTGTGCCAAAACCTTCCGAAACTGTGCAGTGGGGAAACGTCAGGCAACTGGTCTCACTGGAAAGATCTAGAGAGTTTGAGCTCTGGTGTACCAAGCTGGAAAGGGGGGTGGGTCTGCCAAAATCCCTTGTGCTCTGGGAGACATTAGGGTGACTGAGTTCCGCTTGTGCAGCTGATTAAATCAGACACTGGGGAGGGGCTGCACTCCGCTACTTCCATCCCACTTTTAATACAAACCAGACGTCCTGCTAAGATATCCTCCAGGAATATTGCAGTTTTATTACTGGCCCTGGACTCTCACATTACAGTGCTGGCATAAAGCTGGTGGTCACACCTTCAGAAAACAGACTCTGAATTGGGCTAATGATAAAATTTACGGGGCACAGAGTCAGAGTCCATCAGCTGCATGGCTTCCTGGTGAAAGGTGCACCACCAAGGAAGTGTGAAACCTCTTAGGGCATGAGACCTCAGCCTGGGTGAAGTAGCTGGTGATTCAAAGAGAATGAATTTCTGCTGCAGCTTCTTCTCATGGTTGTTGTTTCTTTAAGTGGAGACAGTTCTGTTTGCTGTTTCTCATATCCCTCAGCTTGGTTATCTCTTGGAGATTTGGTTCTGCTCCTTCAGCAAGTTGTTGGAGTGCTCAGGAATGTGTTGCTAGTCAGAACAGGATTCACCCAGTCTCTGTATTGACTTGCTGAGTGGCCCTTCAAGGTGAGCTTATAGGTAGCATTGTGTAGGGCCAGTTTAGTGCCTCATGAGTCTCCTCTGTAACCAACCATTGGAGCTGTAGTGTGCCCACTGCAATTGTTGCGTTCCTTGAACAGTGGTAGTGTGACTTTCTGGTTGTCCAAACAGCCTGTTGCAGTTTCAACACATTTTTTCTTTCCTCTGTAGGAGGATTAGAGGTGAACTGCAAAGAAATTTTGAAAACGATTTGAATTTGTGTCTGTTTTGTTCTTATGATGAGTTAAATGTATTGGGATGACCAAAAGTTAAAGTTGTGATCTTGTTGAAATTGAACTTTTTCATCTCAGCAACCTGATTCAAGTCTTGGTTATGCCATGTCTTTCTCAATTTTTGTGTAGTCTTTCAGACTGGACAAGATCTGATTATCTAGTAGTAAGCAATTAACAAAAGGGGGCCCCTTTTTTCTCTATAAACTTTTCTCTGGTGTACAGAATTCACCACAAAAAGGCACACCAGCTCTTTTTCCCTCTGCAAATCCTTGTTGGCCCCCAAATTGTTCACTTAATGTTTCTAAAGCCATTCACCTTGGGATGTGTATGTAAGGGAGCAATGCTCTGCTGTCAGAACTCCTCTAAAATAAGTCAGACTTTTGAATTGAGGTGAGAGTCGCTTGGTTCTCTTTTCTCATTATCTATGGGTGGATTATCTGAGCTGTGGATTAACTGTGCCATGGGTACAGGCATCTGCTCTGGTTCGGTCCAGAGTTGAGCTGGTCCAGCAGGACTTGTTGGTTCAGGCACAATGCCATGCAGACAGAGCTGCGCTGCTTCCAGGGCCAGTTTTGGCACAAAAGGAGTTCAGCATTGAGCCTGAGCTAGTATGCCTTGCAAGTTAGGAGTTGATGTCATGTAAAATCAGTTTAGATACTGCTACACCATGCTTCTCAATCTGTGTGGTGCAGAAATGACTAGTAGACCTTGCTGGCCATGAAGGAACACCTTGTAGAGCCAGTTGGTGTGTCCTTAATTCCCTGAATTTATAAAAAATCACCTCCTTTGTCCTGGATCCGATAGAGTTAATCAGTGTGTATTTTTGCACTGTAAAATGGACGCCCAGAAGTATCTCAATTTCATGCTGCTTGGGCTGGAGGGGTTAGGAAACATCTGTGAGAATGGATGTGTGTTGTTTTGGGGATTCGTTTGGAGTTGAAAAGAACTTTGTTCCTTTCCCACACAGTCCCTCCCCCAATGCTGAAGAAGTGATGTAACAGTGCACAGCTCACACAGAAGACTGTCAAAGAGCTCTGCAGGTGGAACTCATGCATCCCATGGAGTTGGGGGAGTCTCAGTGTCACAGGGCGTTTGGTGCTGAGCCCGGGTGTGCACTAGAATAGCACACTGTGGGGAGGGGGAGGACTCGAGCAGCTGAGCAGCCTTGTCCAGATTGTTGTCCTGGAATCTCTCTGAGGAAGCACGTTTTGCGGATGTGCCTGGAGTCTGGCAGGAAGCATGCTGAATGGCTGGGCCACTCTGCAGCAGTGACACTGGCACAGGGAGTAAAACTGAGTCCTAAAGAGTGAAAATCCCAGCTTAGGGCTGTCGTCCCTTGCAGGGGATTGCCAGAGCGCAGCGTGGTGGTGTTACACACGGTGCTTCCAGCACACAACTGCATGCATTTGATTCAGACAATCTGAGGTGTTGAATTAGATGTTGAATTAGTCTTGATTCTGTGGTGCTACCTTGTCTAAGTAGCATGTGTGAAGAGTCTATTGGGATCTGCTGGGTGTGGAGGAAGAAACCTAATTCGTGCAATGTGTCATGTATTTTATGGTGAGAGGAGGGGGAGAAAGGAAACTGTTTGCCTTAGTCAGATGCTGTTTGATTGTGACTTTGAATGATTTTTACAGCCTTTTTCTGAGAAGAGTTGTTTGCAAACACTACTGAGAAGTCCTTTTTGATGGCTTAGAAATCCTCACTTCTCTACAGCTTGTTTGTTTTCTCTTAAAGGCTTCAGAAATTTTTAACTGAATTTTGAAATCAGAGCAGCATTCACCAGAACTTGTAAAAGGCGTTTTACAAAGAAGTTGTTTCTGTTTAATAAGAACGTATTTATGGCAGTGTTTTGGCTGTGCATGTAAACTAGACTGTAAGCTTCTTATTTTCAATGTGCTTGCTCACTTCTAGAAGTATCTTTCTTTTGCAGAATGCTTGTCTGGCGGCGGAGCTTCAAAATTCCAGGCACAAAGATTCAGCAGCACAAGAGATTTTACTTTAAAAGTTGTTTGCCTCTGTTTTAGGAACTGTAACCCACCCTCTCTTCAGGGCTTAATCCTCTCAAGATTGACTTTAAAGGGAGCAATCTTGCCACTGATTTTTCATGGGAGTGTGGAGGGAGGTGCATGTGTTTCCATCTGTCATCTCCCCTAACATTTGGAAGATTGCTGTGTTCTGCAGGCCTGTGCTGTCCATCCCTCTTTTGAGGGGGATGTTTGCCTGTTTCTGACTCAGTTCCTTCAGGCTGCAAGTCATATGCAGTTATTTGACTGAAAGTTTAGTGTGAAACTGCTTATGGTCAGCTACACCCAGGAAATGGTCTTGGGGGGCAACAGCGGTAACGCAGTTTGGTCCCTTGGCTTTCTCCAGGCTCAGGTTTCCGAGTCATTCCTGCTGCTGGGTGAGAAGACTGTAAACAGAATTAATACTCTGCACAATGGAGTTCTAACTTGTTTCAGCTTCTTAGCTGTCCTGACCCCTCGTAAAACAGGGACTTCATTGTCCCGAGCGACTCAGACAGGGAGTGCTCTGCCTTGAGCAGTGTGCGATGCAGAGAGAGGCTTCTTTTCTTGTTGCTCTATTTCCACAGGGAGGCTGGACTCTGTGCTGTCTTTAGCTCCTTTGTCCTTTGCTGGGAGAGGTCAACTTACCCCGAGTGTTCAGCTGCCCTCCTGGTTAAAACTGATCCTCCAACACCATCTCTACCACTAGATAAAGAAGTGGGTAACTTCTCATACATCATCTTTAAAACTGTCTCTCTGCTTGTTCTTCCTTTCCCAGGGAATCATGACACTAATTTCTTTGGATCCTTTTCTCCTCACCTCTTTCCCCTTGAAGTGAATTTATTATGTGAAATGAGTTGTGAAACTGTAGAAATGACAGATAGAATTCTCAAGTCTGGCAGCAGAACAAGCAGTAACAGTGCACTTCTACTTAGATCAGAGTTGTTTTTCTGATCCACTACTCAGACAGACACATATTAATTCCTTACATTAAATCTGTGCAAGTAGGAGGGGGAAAAGCCTGTCCATGGGCACAGAACAGATCTTCTTGAATCGGACTAACGTGTTAGTTGTGATATCCAGGGTCTACTGCAGCGTTGGAGAAAGCCAGAACAGCTTCTGAATTAATTTGTGCTGTGCTAGTTGAAAATCACTGCAAGTAAATAGGATCTCTGGTCCCAGTTTCCTGCTTTGTGCCTCAGACTGTGCTTCCCTCCCTTTGCCTACTGATCTTCTGTGTCTCTTTTTGTCTGATGCGGAAGCAGTTAATGAAGATGCTCTTCTGCTCCAGCTGCTGAAAGTGAGGCATTGTCTGTGGGCAGCTTCCCCACGCTATGATAAGTTGGAGTTTCTTGCTCACTTTAGCCTGTCCTAACTAACTTAGGTTTAATAAGCCCTGGGAAGTACAGGTTGTCATGACTACTAGGCTATTATATATTGTTAGGTAGGGAACTGCAGAGACCTTTGGGTCCTGTTCTTGTTCCAGTGTTCATAAAATCTCACCTCGCATCTCATCCAGTTTCAAATCACAGTCAAAAATGGTGATTCCAGCTTCCCTATCTCCGGTGTGATTGCTGCTTACTTAGTGAATATTACACTCCAGAGTGGACTGGACCAAATTTCTGATCTTTTGGAAAACCAGCTCTTTCCCCCAAATTGAACAAACAATCTGCTGTTGGATCAGTGGGCTTGAACTGGCTCTCTTGTGGCAGGATAACTAGATCTGGTGCTGTATAGAAGCAAGGAGTGACACCATTCCTTTCTAGACTGGGCTGAAGCTGAATGGATTGGAGAGACAGTGGAAGTTGTGATTTCAGATTAGTTTAACCTGATTTAATACACCTGACAGCAGCCAGCAGTTGTGTTCCACTCCCTCATCTCCCTTCCAGGTGTCTGCAATATTACTGGGCTGGGAAGTATGTAAGGCCACCTCTTCTAGCTGTGCTTTGTATTTGATCTAGTAACCCCTTATCCAGAGCCTTGAAAACTTGCCCTGACTTTAGGCATGTTGTTTCTCTCTCTGCAGAACTGGGACATTATTAACCATACTTTGCAGATGAGGAGCTGCTTGTTGAGATCTTTGTGCTTCTGAAATAGCTTCCAGCTGAATCTATCAGAATGTATCATTCTTTCAAGCAGCTATGGTCACCATTGCTAGAAAAGCTTACAGTGACAAGTTTGAGTTAGATTTATAAGTTTTTCTTCCCTTTTCAGCCCTGTTTAGTGTTCCTTCTCTGCCTTTCTGATTGCTCATCCTTTCTTCATCCTCTCATGACAGGCTATGAGTAGGGAGAAAAGATTTCATTTCCCTTCCAAGTTCCCCACAGTAGTCCTAGTCTAGTCTTTCCCTTTACCACAGAGTGTCGTGCAGTCATTCAAAGAATGTCGTCTACTAAAGATACATCATAAAAAATCCGACTTTCTCAGATTGCTCCTCGCTATTTTTCCTATTTGTGCTTTTTCTCATTGGAAATGGCCCCAGAGCAGCAGAAACCAGCTGGCTGGGGACATTCTCCCTTGATTCACTGGTGTTAAAATCCATTTATGTATGTTTTTAAATCCTGATTAAGTGATCTAAGTAGAAATGGGAACTGGAGTGCTGTTGAATGTTTGGTGTTGGTGTTTCAGTTACAGGAACTTGAGTCCCTGAGGTTATGTGTTTGTGCTCTTTAGGGGTCTGCTCAGCTCTCTTTTCTGCTCATATAAATGCAGCTTTTTCTTGTAATACACAGTAATTATCCTGAACTTACATGGGAAATTTATCTAAGCAGTTTGAGACAACTGTAGGCTGGGAATCCAAGAGAGCTTATGGCAGGGCACAGAAGGGGAGGTAGCCTGCATTGTTACTGCTTGGCTCCTTTTTCCCTGAGCTGGACTGTCTCTACACAGTGAACAAGTTTAGTTCAAGTTCTCTGAATGATGATGGAGTAGTCTGAAGTCTTAATGCTGTTTTTCATGCCACTCCTCACAGCATTTTTATTGTCACATGCAAGTTTGGTGTAGAGGGCTTTGTTGGGTGAGCTGCTGAGTATGTCTGGCTGACGGCATGCTGTGGGGTGAAGCTTGACTTCTTATTTTTTGCTGTTTATTGCACATGTTTAAACCTCTAATGTTTTACAAATGATGTGAACAACATAAAAAAAAGTAAATGGTGCTCCAGGGAATAAACTTCCTGAAGGACACTTTGCATGGGGAATTGTGTGTTAAACTGCTCACTATAAATCAAACTGTATGGGGTCTGCAGGAATAAACCAATCCTATGGTTTTGTCACAAAACTGAGCTGGCAGACAGAATTAATCCTGTGTCTGAATAGATGCCTGATAGGACCTTGCTTTATTTCCATCCCTGAAGAGCAAAGTGAGCAGAGAAATTCACTTTGTGCTGTAGGGGGTTGTGGTGGTTCAAGGACTGTGATTAGGCTGGGTTTTTCTATGGGCAGGAGGGAGCAAAACAAGCCAGAAGTAGAAAAGGTCATGGGCAGGAGGGCTGTAAATGATTTGCCATGGATTAGGGGCTTAATACTCCCTCTTTCTATCCTCTTTCATGGTTCTAAACAAGTTCAGGGCTTCTTTCTGAGAAGGTTTCTTTTGAGTTGGAGCCGCTAATTTCATCTGGGTCAGAGAAGAGAGCCTGAGGCACTCTGCTCGTAGTTTAGGCTACCTGTGTCCCTCAGGTTGGAATAAGATGATGGCCTGGCTCGTTGTCTTTGCTACTCTTCTTGTATAGCCTTTAGTTATGCCTGCTGCTCCTCATTCCTCAGCACTGGCAGCTGCCTTAGCATTGGGGACTTTTGTTGCTGCTAGCAAATGATCACTTTAGGGTGGAGGTGGTCCACAAGAGTAGTATGGACTACTCTTAGTAGCATCCACAAGATGCCTAAGAGTAGTACTTGTAGATTGCAGCTTTCCCTCTGTTTGTTCAGGTTTTATGTGGGAGACTTTTCTTGGGCTCTGTAGGTCTGGTTAGGCAGAGTGATACACAGCTGGAACTATTCTGCTGGGCTGTGAGCAGCTCCAGCAGTTAGACAGGATCCCTGCAGAGAGCTGGAGCACTGGGGGAGGGAATGAAATGCCATTTCATCCACGTCATGAAATCTCTTATCAGTGGCCAACTCAGTATTGTGGGTGGGTGAGTGGTGGGGGCCAGAAGAAGCTGCCTTTTATTTCTGCTGTGAAATGTGAGGACTCAGCGCTGTCAGTCAGGCTGGGAGCTGTGGAATGGCTGTGTGGAGTGTGGGATGAATTTGTCAGTCAGGTTCTTATAGCCCTATGTGTGTAGTTCTCAATCTATCCTGCTGGTGTTTAATCTGAGGTTTGCTACTTGGCTGTGCTGAGCAGTTCCCTTGGGCAGTGCCTCACGAGCACAGCTGCTCTGGCATGCTGCTCCTGTACTTCTTAATCACTTAAATCTGGTGCCTCCAGTATCTTCTGCCTTGGGATCATGCTTAAAAGCCTTGGCTGTGTGAGTTAGAGATACAATCTCTTAGGTTATCTTTCATTTTTTCTGTAGGAGATGGTTAAGAGCTTAATTTATTGGATGCTACTTTGCCATCAAACAAGACGGAGAAGTGTACACGAAACAGATCACCATGGTATGGTTTAGTGTGGTGTAGCATTCAGAGACCTTCCATGCTGCCTGGATCTGCTACAGTCCCCTGACTGCCTTGTGTGGGTTAGGAAACTACTCTAACTGGGGTGGAGTAGCCAGTGGGATGTGAGGCCTTTGGTGCCACTGCCCATGGAGCGGTATGACTCTGCTGTGATCATGGGGGTGCGGGGCTGGGGAGCTGTTTGCGTGTTGAGGACGAGGTTGAAGAGAAGGGGCTGAGGGTGGTGCAGGGAGGAAGCTTTATGTAATTCTTGGCCAGCTTCTGAGTAATTGTTTTAATGAAATGGAATGCAGTGTATTCAGAGCTGTTGCTGCCAGGCAAGCAATTTTTTTTTTCCTTTTTTTGGAGGGTGGGGTAGGTTTGAGTTAGTCTGTTTTTCAGCTGCTTTAGCCAGTTAGGCTTGGATTTGTCACAGAGATAGGAGTGGAATATTGTTCTCAGTGAGGGGGCAATTGCACCACTGTGCACACGTGAGAGGTTGTCTTTGGACATTTACTGTGTGAGTGGAGGAGCCTTGTCCCTCTGTTTCCCTGTGGGCTGTGAATGCTGGTGTAGTTCTGAAGTGGATCAGATTAATTTTCAAGTACTCATCAGTAATGGGATGACACTGATGTGAGTAGGTACATGTCCATATAAAATACATATGCATCTAGGTACTTGATAGGAAAATAAATAAATTTTCCACTGTGCCCTACTTCAGTGTATAGTAGGGAAGAACTTGATGAGTGGAGACAAAGAAGTAGCTTAATTTTCAGCAATGTAGAAATGTAGGGACTGGGAATTGTGACTTCTGTAGACTAGTACAAAACATTCTCTCCAGTTAGATAACTGTTGACTTTTATCACAGGATTGATAGAGAACCAATTTGAGATCATGCTGAAACCCCTTTTTTAGTAAATAATTCAAAAAAGCATTTACTTCATGTATCTATGAAAAGGAAGTTTATTCTCATGCTGCTTCTATTTCAGTATTGCTGGCATTTCCATTTTTGGTCAGCACTGGAGATTGGTCTCTCTTACTCATCTTCTCAGAAATCTACTTTCCCTTTGGTCTTTATTTATTTTTTTTTACACTGCAGCTTTCTGTGGACATGAGTTCTCTTGTAAAACAGCCTTTGATAGAACAAATTTTTTTCTTTGTCTAATAAAACAACTTCTGTGCAGGGCACTGAGCTGAAGCAGCTGTCATGCGTTTAATTGCTTTATTAATACTGCTCTTGGTAAAAAGAAATCCTCGCTATTTGTTCTGCTGGTGATGAAATAGGCAAGAGACTTGTGACTAAATACTTCTGTCATAATACCAGATGATAGGCAGAATGATAAGTCATCTACCTTCTTGCAGTAGGAAGAGGTAAGAAAACGTTTGCCAGCTCTTCTCCATCCACTGGCTACACTATGTTTCAGTGCTAAAAATGTTACTGCTCTGGCCTCATTTTCATGACATTGTGAAACTCTTGGGCCACATTCTTCTGCCAATGCTTTAAAAAAAAAAAAAAAAAAAACCCAAAAAACCCAGACCCGTAGAGCCATCAGCAATCTCCATCAAATTACCACCCACATCTTCTCCAGAAGTAGACTGGGGGACCAGTTCCCACATTCATTTTTGGAATGCTGTCCTCCTTTCTTTCCCAGAAGCTGCTTTCATGCAGAAAGAAGATTTTTCAAGTTTTATACCTATTATAGTTATAAGTAGTACTATGATTCACATGACTGAAAAATGTTAAATATTTTGTTGTCATTTCCTCCTGCCCTGCTCTGAGTTTACATTGGGCTTTTGGCAGCGCTTCATGTAAAGTCAGTTGCTGACGATGACTTAGACTTTTTGGCTTATAAAGAGTTTGGTGTTGCTTCCAAGTCTGCTCCTACTCTGTTGCAAAGAACCCCTGCAGAAGCGAAAACTTCTTAAAAAGAAAAATCCACCATTTTGAGAGTACTTTTGTAGTAATTAGATTTTTAACAAGCCAGTTAAACCACATACCACGTTGGACAAAAGTTCCTTTTTCATAAAAAGGGAAACAACCTGCCTCAGAGTGGTTGGCAGGTCAAGCCAGCAAGTCTTTTTAACTTGCCTTTATTTATATCTCGATGTACTAACCTTCTATTTGTTATCCATAGTATCCAGGTGAGATTTGCTGGGACTTTATTTCTGCTTATAGGCAGGAGCTTTTCAAACCTGAGTGCCCTTGCTTTTTAAGGGTAGATTTGCATTTGTTGAATGTTCTTTGCATTTATAGGCTTGGGAGATATGCTTGTTACTTACTGAATGGGAAGTTGCTGGAGTTAATGAAAAGTATTTTCTTCATGGACTAAAATCTCTCCAGCCTGCATTCTGATATCCCGTTTAAGAGCCTCTGGGATGGGAATGCCTCAATAAGATTGTACTAAATAGGGATACAATTGCATTGTCTGCATGACTGCAGTGTCTCTTCAGTGTCCCTGTTCTTTATTGCTGGAATCCTACTTTTGCTGGTAGCCAGAGCATTGTGCATCTCATGGGCAGAATTTGTGCTTCTAATGCTTTTAATGAATTCAGAATTAATACTAATATTTCTGTCTTTCATTTCATCATCTTTATGTGTGTCTCAAATTTTGTAACTGGCACTTTGCCTGGATGGGTCTATATTCAGATCTGTTTATGCTGCTGGGGTAGGATTTCCACTGTTTAAAAGATGCTATTTTTTTTCTCCTTTAAATTTCATATCATCTTGCATAACCATGCAAATTTTACTCTTTCCTTTGTTGGTTATAAGGTCCACATGCTTTCCTGTGTTAGTTTTTAAAAGGCAGATAATTAACACAGAATGTGCAAGCTCTCAGACTGTGTCCAAACCCATTTTTACATATCCAGAGGGATAGGATCATAGTGATCTTATTATTGACCACAGTTCTCTGTGTGGCAAAGGTGAGATGTTGGGGTAGCTGAGGTGGTGGTCCTGCTCACAGTTGAGTAAATATAATGGCTTGCTGCTGTTGGAAGGGGAGATGGCTTTACTTTTTACTCATCCTTATTCCTTTTCTGCTCTTTTCTGTGGCTGTTTGGACAATCCCTTCCTTCTTCCCGACTGCTGTGTTCATCTCTCTTTTTAACCCAAAAGAAAACAGTTACTCTGTTGAACTGGTTTGCAGAAGGGTCTTGTGAGAGCAGGAGCCAACACAAGTAAGTGGCAGCAGCACATGTCTGGAAGAGGGAGTAAAACCTCTCCATTTTTGGCAGTGGTGATCTGCTAATTCGCCTTTCTGCATCTCGTGAAACTGTTTTCCTCCAGTGGATGAGTTGGAATTGGCAGCTCTCAAATCACAGAATCACAGAACATTAGGAGTTGGAAGGGACCTTGAAAGATCACCTAGTCCAACCCCCCACCAGAGCAGGATCACCCAGACTAATCACACAGGAACACATCCAGGCGGGTTTGAATGTCTCCAGAGAAGGAGACTCCCCAGCCTCTCTGGGCAGCCTGTCCCAGGGCTCTGTCACACTCCCAGTAAAAAAGTTTCTCTTTATATTCACATGGAACTTCTGTGCTCCAGCTTGCACCCCTTAATGATGATGTGCAAGGGGCAAGTACTGTTGTAAGGTGTCCTCTTAAGTAGTCAAATTTACACACTTCTTAATTCCACCTGAGGGCTCTGGAGAGCAAGCAAACAAGGGTTACTGTTGCCCAAAGATTTGGAAACCACTGTTGTGTGTTCACACTTCAGATTTGCTGCTGCTTATGGCACTAAGCTACTGCTTAGAAGCTGCTCAGAAGAGTTATCCAGAACTGGATTTGTCTATCTTGTAACCTTAATTTGCTGCTTATGATGAATTTCAGTTCAAGTCAGACCTAACTGCCTATGGTGATGCAAATCTCAACCAAATACAGTCCACTTGGGGCTTAAAGAATGCTCTTGTCTACCCTTTTATTTCGGTGGGCATGTAAAAGGTTGCTTGGGTGCTACACACCTCTGCACTTGGCAGTTTTTCCTGTAGTCTGGGGCTGAGCGGGGTCTGGCACACAAATGGTGGAGTGTTTTCCACTCTGATCTACTGTCCTTGTCCCTGTTACCTCTCTCAGCTTGTCTTTTCCAGAAGGGCGTGAGAACAAATTGCTCGGTTCAGGTTTCTAAAGAAGGTATTTTGGTACTGAAGCTAGTCTGCTGGAGGAGACAGACGACTGACTTTCCCAGGAGCTCCACGTGCTGCTAGGGAAGAAGAATAATAGGTAGAGGGAGTCTTGCTTTTCATGGCACATGGAGGGCAGACCGACTTCTTGGCAAGATTAATTATGATGTGGCATTGACCTGCTGTACCTGGCTTGGAGAAAGCAGCAGGTTTGGAGTAGCATCTGCTATAGCAGAGTTGTAGGACATGATAAATTTCCCATTGCTGTGAAGCTCTTGCTGCCCACTGGCACTTTTTCCATGGGTGTTTGCCTGACTGATCAGCCAAGGACTTGGAGTGTCTCAAGCCCTCAGCTTCTGTTTATTTCCTTTGCCAGAGCTGTGGTTTAAAATCTTGTTCCCTGCTGTTTCTGTATCTAGCCTTGGACTCTTTGCTCTGTTTAATGGAGGTCCCCTTAGTGCTAGATTTGTTAGATGTTTGTAAAATGGCAGTGTTCACTGTGTTTTGACCTAGTCCTTGTGGAGTAGCTGCATGCTGATGTAGCAGGAAGGGTCTGGTTTCTCAGATAGCTGGCTTGGCTGAGCCCCTCTTCCTGTAGCAATACAAGGGAGTTGGTATTTTCATCGGAGGCCTCGGTCCTGGGAAATTGTCCCGAGGGGTCAATTCAGTGGCTGCTTGTTTGGTTTTCATGAATTCTTTAATAATTTTTTTTGTGTTTTGGCAGAGGAGAGGAGACCTTGTTGGACTTCTGAATGTTGATCTCAGTTTCTAGAAACTTGCTGAGGGAAGCTAGCAGCAAATAGAAAGTCTTGACATGCATGGAGAGGTTAACTTAATTATTTTGTGCACGTAAAGGTAAATACAGGACTGAAAGGTTTAGAGCATTGGTGGCTAATGTTTTGGTTTGGTTTATTTTTTTTCCATCTAGAGTGGCTGAAATCCAGCCCAGGTCAGTACTGAGCTGGTATGAACTGCTTAGTTGCTGGTATGAAACTTTTTCACTCTATTCTGTTCCTCCACTAAACTCAGCCAGATGCTGAATTCAGTTTAAGCGCTGCTGTGTTTGAACAGATGTAATGTCCTTTACTTCTGTTTGAGTCAACTTGCCTCCCTCCCAGAGCCAGCTAGGTCAATACTGGCCCTTTGCTAATGCGTTTGTCTGGGACTTCCTGGAAATGTCTGAAGATCTCTTTGCTGTCAGGCAGAGATCAGAAATAGATCTTGCACAAGAGCCACTCTAGGAGATGACCGTCAGAGGCTGTACTCGCTCTCCGTGGAGACCAAAGCTGTTTGGGTTTGGCAGTTAACAGAGAGAGAGAGATGGAGACTCTCTAATTTGGGCAGATTGTTGCTCCTCGTAATCTTTCATACGCCTAACCTACAACTACTTGTAGGAACACCATTCTGTTTGCTTCCAAAAGGAGAGGATCCTGACAGAAGCCTTGGTAGCAGGTGGAGCTTATAGTAGGCTGCAGATTTGGACTGAGAAATTCCAACTTAAGTATTTTTAGTACAGGCCTGAGAGTCAGACTTGCTTTCTATTCTGATATAACGTGGACTTGCCATGTTACTTTGGGCTGTTCAGGGCTGCATATCAGTTCTCAGCTTTGGAAAGGGAGTTGACTTTTTTTGTGCTGTTGAGGTGTGAACGTTAGAGTGAGGGTTTCGATTTGTGATCCTTCCTGGAATTCAGGTGCAGTGGCTGCAGACTTCATGCAGCTGCTGCAGGTCACAGCCTGTCATATCAATAAAATGTAAACTGGCCTACGTGGAGGCTTAGGGTGTGGCACTGTCAACTGCTGTGACTGAAAAATGTGGCTGAAAATGGCTTCCACTTCTGCTATTAGTACTGTAATTTGTGGGTGGGACAACCATCTGAAGACAGTAGTACTTAAGTCATGGTGGTCTGAATCAGTGGAGGTCGTGAGCTGGAGTACTGAGTAAAGGCTGGTTAAGAAGCATTTTACATATAAAGATTTTTTCTTATGCAATTTCCAGCTTCTCTGTCCAGTAAACCAGGACCTGGCTTTGTGCTCTTAAACATTGCACGAGTGTTGAGTTTAGCTCAGCCAGCTGCTCTTGCATGCGCTGTCACAGGATGTGCTGGAGCTGTGACTTGCAAACCCTTCACAAACTTCTCCTGAGTCTCCTGAGGGTTGTGCTTAGAGCAGTGGGAAGAATTCTTTTAACTAAGCTTATCCATCTTTGGTAATTGTTTCCTGTTGTTCAGGACTCGGTTTCAGAGTGCAGTGAATCTGGGTAGAAAGGAACCTCTTTTGGCTTCGCACAACTGTGTGTCGTCTGTGGATTGCTGTATGGAGGCAGTCAAGGCTGGTGTAGCTGGGGAGCTGGTGTTCTTGGAAGCCTTTGGTAGCTGTGACACTGAAAACATTTATTTATTTAGTAAGCTGGAACATGAATTCAGTTTAAGGCACCATGTCTTAGCATAGGGTGTTTTCTCCTGGCATCATGAGCTGTTTGCTGCTGAGGGCTATAAACAGAGGGAAGTAAATATGTCTTTTCACTTCAAGTGTGGAGAAAGCCATGCTATAAAAAAGAGGATGCTGTATCCAACAGGAAATAACACTTCCTTCCCACCCTCTCTAGCACTTTCTGGAAATGAGAAATTAAAGGGGAGGGAGGGACCAGGTTCTGAAACCAGAGATGTCACAGTGCCGTGAGTCAGTTCAAGTACTCCTTGTGGAGGCAATATGTGAAGAATACAGCTGCTAGCTTAAGCTGAATTTGTGTGGCCTTGATTTTGCTCTATGCTGTCCTTACATTTTTTTTCAGTGCCAGTAGAAGTCTGTTGTTCTTAGTGTTTCTGTTGACAGTTTCCAAATGTGACAGTTGTGGCAGCAGAGTGGACAGCTCAGGTAAGTTTGAAGAACTTGAAAAGGCTACACTTGGTTTAGCAGCTTGTTACCTGAAACAAAAAAACCCATATTCAAACCATATTTAAATGGCAAATCACTTCCAGTGTGAGGATATTCAGCAAACCTATAATGTACTGAGGAATATTTCTCTCTGACCATATAAGCAGTTATGTGCCTTGTGAGACTTGACATTTGTTATCTTAGCCATCTAAGGAACTGTTCTGAGGTAGCAAAAAGGGGATGAAAGTTTTTCTATGGTAGTTGGAGGAAGGCTGAATGATTTTTTCTGTAGGTGGTGGTTCATTTCTGTCAGCAAGTTTAAACTGGGGTCTAATTGAGTGTTCAAGAGCCAAGTGGAAAAATTCTGGTCCTACAGGAAAATCTTTTGTGGTTCCTTCACACAACTTGTACTGTAGGCCAGAGCATGCTGTGGATTTGTGTTGTCTCATCCAGGAAACTGCTGATTCAGATCTTTGAGGCAGTTGCAGTGTTGCTCAGACTGCATGCTGCCTTGATGATCCCATGCCCTGTGGGTTTGGTTAAGATTAGGTTACCTTCCTGCCAACTGATGTGATTGGTGCCAGCACATGAAGGATTTCTCAGCCTGCTTCATCAAAGAGAGCAAGAGGTGGGTCTGAGACCCTCACTCAGGGAATGATGCTGTGTTTCCCAGGAACTGCTGGTGTCATGCTGCAAACTGGTCAGCTTGGTTTTCTACTGGGTGTCTTTGTGCCCTTGACAGCCTTGCTGCAGCATTATGTGGGAGGGAGCTGACCCCTTGTGATGCTGGCAGTCTAGCACCTTCACCGTGCTGACAAATCTGCTATTGCTGACGTTACAGGGTGGGCTTGACTTTGAGTGAAATGTTAATTGGAAAGGAAGTGGTGTGGGAGCTCCAGGGAGGATGTTTTTCAGGATCTTTATGGTTCTCCATCGCATGGACCTCAGGGGCAGGTTCCAGGGACAGTGTGGGTTTGCATGCTGGGGGAAGGGGGAATCGCTGGGTGATTCTCTTGACACTGGCAGCATGTGGTGTTGTCAGCTCTGCTGAAACCATGGCCAGAGCTCTCCAACCTAGTGATTCTGTGAAGGGTTTGTGTTTCATCCCCAAATGTTGCTGATAAACAGAGAACCTGCTTTAGGCAGGTGGTATTTGCACACGCTCTTACAACCCTGTGCTGGGCGGGTAGTAGTGCATGTTAGTTGTGACCAGTTTGTTGGCCATAAGCTCTGGAATAAAGTCTCCAGCTTGGGTCTCAGTGGTTGGGGCAGGAAGCCACAATCGTTGCTGTAGCTGTAGATGGGCAGACCACATCTCACAGCTCAGAGTCTTGACTTCGTTTAGACATTCACTGATAGTGGTCAGAGCTGGGCACATGGGCTGCTGTGCTGGGGAAAGCTAACTGGTTTGGCTGCCTGTATTTGCGTTACAGCACAGGTGGGATTCATGGTGGCTGGCATTGTGTGATTTTGAAAGCAGTCCTGTCTGTCACAGGATCAATTCTTACTCAGTTTGTCCCTGCAGCCTGGTGTAGCTAGGCATAACAACTACTAGAGGGTTGCCTTTGCCCTTAAGCTTTTCCGAGGCACCCATGCAGCTTTGTAAATCAGTGCTGCAAATGCAGGGCCTTGCCTGTTCTAAGGGGCAGGATTGGCTTCAAAGGACAGAGAAGCTTCAAGGATCTTAATGCATGTTGTCTTCTACTGGAGTTTGCCCTGCCATGTATTGATACTAGCCTGGGTGTTATTAAGCAGTGACACGAGGCACTGACACTCACACAGTTACCCTGATAATGAGAAAGCACCAGGCTTCGAATAAACCTGGGTCACTGGAACATGTTAACAAAATAGCTGAGGGATTCTTTTTCTTCCTGACCATCTGAACTTCCTCTAGGCAGGTCTAGACAATGTGAAGTGAAATACCAACGGCTGCTCTGTACTGCTGGTACTACAGCAGTTGTTAGGTCTGGCAAATGACTTGGCTTTTGTGCCTTGAATTTTTTCTCTGTCTTAAATGACAATCTGTGCCTACTTCACGAGAGAGCTGAGAGCTGTTATGTGTCCTGTATCCTAACTACCTTCTCAACATACTGGTTAAATTTTGGATACCTCCTCAAAATGTTTTAGCAAGTAAGCCAAGCTATTTTATGTGCTTTCTATATATGCGAAGCAGAGAACTTCAGGATTTTAAGAGCATCTAATTACTCTTTGAATTTTTAAGGTCTCATTTTGAATGTAGTCTTTGTATTTTATTGCTGTTGTAGTCCCTGATCTTTTTGCATTTAAAAACACTGATTAGAATAGAATTCCTTAAGAAGGTTACTACATTTTTTTTTTTTTTAAACCTGGAAGTCAATACCTGCATTCACCTGTTTGTTTATGGGTTTTGTACTTCTGATAATGCTCTTCCATTTTGCTGAGAAAAGTCAAAGTTGCTGTTAAAAAGGGAATTCTAGTTGTCCTGCTCTTTGGGGTCTCCATCTCTTTCAGACTCGAGACTCGAAAGCAGTGAGAAGACCTGCACCACAGCTCCAACAAGTCTTTTTGATGCAGCTTTTCTAAAGTGTTGCAAATGTTTCTTTTTGAAAGGCTGTTTAATATGATAAATATACCCAGGCTGCCCATTCCTCTGCTGTTACTCACAATATAAAACTGCCTTGGCTGGGATTGGGTTACCCCAAGCTGTCTGCCTGTTTGAGCGCTGGAGTTGCATTTACTCCTGGAGGAGGGTGAGAAGACTTAACTGAACCTAATGAGATTTTTAAACTTTAGATTCAGGGATCTTGCTCAGAGTCTGCAAGCTCAGGGTTCAGTTCTGGAGATGCAATTCCCCTTGCCCTTTTAGGGGACACCAAAACCCAAGGATTTAAATTCAGCATCTTAGAGGTATGTGTCTGGTTATCAGGGACACATGGCAGCAGATGCTGGGGAAGATGGGACTCTGTGGCTGAATGCTGAAGCATTTGCTCTGTGCAGAGGCTGGATGAGGAATCCTGTCTCTAATGTCGCTTGCTTTCCAGATGTCCCATGTAAGAATTAGAGCTACAGGCAATGTGTGGCTTTATGAATGTACAGATGTGGATTTCAGCTGCTGAAAATGAAAGGCTGATATCTGAGGCATTTGAAGTATCCTGCCTCAGTTACGCTTCCATTTCCTGCCCAGCAGTAGATGAGATGCAGAAGAAAACTCGACCATGATCCCTTTGATCTACTTACTGTATGGATGGTGCTCCGGTTTGCTGTATTGGCATAGTAAATAGCTCATTCTCAGTTGTTGAGAGAGATGAACTGTATGTGGAAATCAGGTAATTTTCTCTCTTCTGACACTAACGCTCTCATCTTTGAGCAGAGTATGCTGTGTGTCTCTGACTCTTGCACAGGTTGGAGTTACACTGGATGCTCAGTAGTAGAAGGCTTCTCCTTCAGAGAGGAAAGCAACTTTACATTTCTCTAAATTACCTCACTTAAAAAAAAACAAAAGGAAAATTCATAGACTGCTTATGAAGAGTGGAATACTATTTACTGCTTGAGGAACAATTAGCATTAAAAAGCTGCTTGATGCCAGTTGGCAAATGTGATTTTGTTGATGTCTTGTCATGTAGGTTTTTCCAGAATTAGTTCATGATGTGTTCTGCTTCACTGTGCTGCCTTAATCCAGGAGCTTTTTTGAGATGTGCAGAAGGCACAGGAAGAGGGGAGTGAACAAAGTGTGTTTTGATGTGCATGGGAAGATACATGTAAATCTTTTTCTTTTTCTTTTTTCCTTTTTGATTGCGACTCAGACGTATAGAAAAGCAGATTAATGTGTGCATCAGTTCAAGGGGACCCCCATGTTACCCATTCCTCTCCTGTACCTCAGACCTGTGTGCGATCCCTAGGCTGGCGTTGCTTCTCTCTGTCAGACAAACCTGGGATGTGGGAAGCTGAAGAATGTGCCCCTGCGGCTGCACACAAGGCTGTTTCTGCTGGAGGATACTGCATTCGCAGGACAGCGAGTGCTGACACGCAGCCGTGGCGAAGGAGCTTGTGTCAGAGCCCCTGGAATGCAGGAGCTGCTCCTCGGCCTGACAGAGGTGTGGGCCGGGGAGATAGTGCAGGAATGTGCAGTCTGTAGCTTGGGAGATGATTACTCTTTTCAGCCCACATTGAACTGGTAAATGGGACTTCCTCTGAGGTATTGTCCTGCTCTTGCTGATTTTCTCGGTAAAAGGGTATTTTTCCTGAGCAGCTCAATGCTTTGGACATCAGAGGCCTTGTCCCAGGCTGTCTAAATGACTGGCAGAGCTTTGGCAGATGCTGGGAACTACCTTGAAGCAGTGCAGTTGGTATTAAAGGCCACTAATACATACCTAATCCATACGCAGAGCTCTGTGTGGGATTTCAAGACCAGAATCCAAAAGCACTTCATAGTTGATAAGGATTTTTGGCAAAAGGGAGTTGAGAGGGGCAGACTAGTCCACCTGGACTTCCAGATGCCTTGGAGTGCTTCATGGCAGTGAAGGTACTAAAGGTGATACCATCCTTTAACTGTCTGCAGGAAAATCTGTGTAGAAACAACATCTGAATGCGAACACAGCTGTTCTCCCATTCTGGGGAGGATGTGGTTTGAGCAGCCCTCTGGCCTGAATGTGATTTCAATAGAGTGTGTAAGTTTTGGGCTGCCCAGTGGAGGGGGGAGGACTCTGTCCTTCTGTGCCTCTGTCTCCCCTTTGCATGCAGCTTTACCAGGGCCCTCAACCCTTCACCAGTGTCCCTCACTCCTCTGCACCTCACTGAGCAGTACACTGTTAATGGAGCAGAAAATACCATGCCTGTGGGTAGGCTGAGCCCTACTGACTCTGAGCACTGTGATTCCACACCAGCACTGTGATTCCACACCATCCCTGTGTATGTGGGTTGTGTTAGGAGTTAGGGGTAAGGGCGGCAGGAGGGGGGATCCTGTGGAGGAGCAATGGCTGCAAGGTCTAGTATAACTCTGTCTGGTTTACATTGTTACTACGAAATGGTTAAATCTATCCTTTAGAGAGAAATAAATCTCTGATCTTTTAACCTGGGGAGACTGTGCCTCCTAGAGCCGTGTCTGTAGTAGCTAGGAGTGCCTGTGGAGCAGCAGTAAAGCTGTGGCGAGGTCTGTGTGTGTGGCTGTTCCGGAGCTCTGAGCACCCCAGAGGCGCTGCAGTGGGGAAGGTGCACGTCTGCAAGGGGACGTACAGCACATGTGGCACCGGCAGAAAGCTGCAGTGCGCCTAAAATAGGGGCAGGTTCCTGACTCTGCGGGGACGAACAAGTGAGGTGAAGTTCCTGCCAAGTTAGCCGTTGCTGTCGGGTTTCATCTTTCTGTCCATGTAAGGAGGTGGTGGTGCCCTCTGATGGCTGGTGCCTGTGGGACCTGGTCTGCGTCAGCGTGTTCGGGTGACCCAGTCAACTGCTTCCTGCGGGTTTGGAGGGACTAACTGGTTGATATATACCTCCTGCAGCGCCGTCCCTCAGGAGTCACCTTGGGAAGGAACACTTCATTACCCACTAAATCGATTGAACCTTTAATATTTCTATTTAAGTATTTAATATTTCTGTTTAAGGAGCGGTCGCTATAGCAAACTCCATCCTGTAACATGAGGTGCGGTGCTTTGCAAGGCACAGCATCTTCCTTGCAGTTTGTCAGGTTACAGCTGAGAGCACAATTGGTCTCTTCCACTAATAAATTGTCCTTCTTTCACCCCATCTGTATCTCATGTTGTCTTATAGTAGCGTTATAAAGTTGCACAAATGCACAGTACTCTGGGACCTCTTGGGACGAGGTGCTGTGGTATGGAAAACAACATGTTAATCCTTTGGTTGGGTTTTGAATAATTGCCTCCAGTTGCTCTCTGGACTGCAAAACTCCTTTGGTTAACCTCAGAGGGAGTGATTTGCTGCCTGTGCCTGTGGATTGTAGAGTTGCTTCCCCTACACTGGGTGAAGCCCTGCAAGACGGGTGGTCTGAGTGTGCTCTCACCCTGCCCTCCTTGGGGCGTTTCTGCTGCTCTCGTTGAACCTTTTGAAACGCGCAACTCTTTGGTCCAGCAAAACTTCAGGAAACCGGTCGCTGCTGGGATTGGATCAGAGAACAGCTTGTGTGGCTGGAAGCAGCAGTGAGGATGGATGTGAATGAGGAAAATCTTTCCTCTGTTGTGGTAGTGAGCTGGGAGGGAGCAAGTGGGGTGTGAAGAAGGGTGTACCATGGGTTTGCAGAACATGGAGGTGAACAAGCACAAGGAAACGTCCTTTGCCACCCATAAACTGGTGTGTGAACTCCTGTCCTGCTCCTTCCTAGCTCCTTTCCTTGTCCCATCGGCTGGGATTGTGCTGTCCTGCAACTGCTTCAGTATCAGCTGTAAAGTTGAAGTACAGTTTGAGTAAGGGAGCGATTCCGCTCCAGGCTTTTCTCCTCCCTCTGCTTCCTGTTCCTCAGCTCTGCCTTGTTTGCTCAAGTCAGGAAGGGGGAGGGTATGGGGGAAGTTAATCATTAAACTGTAATGTCTTCTCCTTAACTCCTTCAGAACCTTGGGGCAGAGCGCTCCTGGCATTTCCAGACCCCTCTTCCTCTGCAGACTTGTAAAGGAAAACCAGTCAATCAGGGGAACTCACTTCAGTGCCATTAGTAAAAAGCAGGGACTCTGTCCGATGGCTCACTGAGCAGAGTGCTGAGCCGAGGAGGCGAATTCTGTGGTGAGATGGTTACATCTGTCTGTCCCACAGCGAGGGCTGGGGATGGAGGGTGGAAAAATGGGCTTGGTCCCCTCTACAGGGCTGGAGGAGCCCAACACCCTCATGGGATTTTCACTTCCTGGTGGAGTTTGATTTGCCTTTGTCATTGGTGGGGAGAAACAAAAACCACACCTTCTCGGACAGCACTTCTCTGTGCTTGAAACCTCCAGTCCTAGGACCTTCCTGGTTGAAGGAATTGCAGCTCTTCAGCAGTTCCCTTGAGGTATGTGCCTTTTACTGTGGAATCTGCCAGATGTTCTTTTGCTTGAAAATATTAAGTTCATTTCTCCCCAGCTGCAGAAAGCTTGTATCCCCTCGGAGAAACTGCTTCTGGGGTCTCTTGGCCCCTGTGGCTTAAATGACTTGGAGCATCTCTTTTGGCTAAATGAAAGGTGTGCAGAGTTAATTTAACACAGTATTTAATTTGCTAATGGCTGTATTCTGCTCTCTGAGGGCAGCACAGCTTTTTTTTTTTTGGTGTGTCTGATGCTTTGGTTTATGGAAGAGAGTGAATATAAAAGCAGCACCTTCCTTGTCTTGTAATGCAATAATACTGTCCTCCATTTGACCCTTTAATGTCTTTTCTTGAAGGATTGCTAAGTGCATTGGCTGGTGTGGTCTGCTGTGCTCAGGAAGTGGCGTGGAGCTGGCAGGTGCCTGCCTTCTCGGAGCCGGCAGGCAGCCATTAGGGCAGGCGGTTCCTTGGTTGCTATTCTGGTGTCATTCTGGTAACTTCAGCTCCTTGTGAGCCTGGCTGGAGGATGCTGCAAGGTGGCTGTGCTTGGGCTGAGCCCTCCATACCCCAAACCTGAGTATCAAGGTTCTCCTGTGCACAGGAGGAGAAAGACAAATCCTGCTGAGGCTGCTTGAAGATAATTGTGTCTGCGTGGAGGGAGATCCAGGGGGGTTGAGAGAGCCTCCTCTCTGAGTCCTGCCAAAGTTGCGTTACTGTTGTCTGGCTGAATTCCACATAGCCAAAGGGACCTGCCAGGTATGTCCTGATGCTCTTATAATGGAGAGTGCTGATGTCCCTAGTGAGCTGGCTCCTCTCTAATAGCTTTGAAGAGGTGTGCACTAGAGCCTGCTGCCCCAGCAGCAGCTGGGCACCCAGCCAGAGAGGCTTTCTTTAGAAAGTGAGTACAGCCGCGGGCCTGCAGTCCCTCACGCCAGGGACTGCAGTGGGCTCTGCAGGGTGGGTTCACAGGCCTGAAGGCCCAACAAGTTGGGATTTGCCTGTGAGTCACTGCAGAGGAGTGCAGGGTTGGGAATGGGCAGAGGATGGCTTGCAGGGAGAAATCCCAATGGGGGGGGAATGCCTTTTTGTACCCTGTCTCTGAGGGACTGTGTTTTTCCTGCTTTAAGGTTTCTAAGAGGTGCTAACTGTGTGACTTCGTTCCTCTGCCTGGCATGAGTGACAGTGTTTCTAGCTGGTGGAAGTTTTTCTTCTTTTCAGGAATTTGTGAGCAGTCTCCACCCAGCAAGTTGAGAATTGTTTCCAGGAGAAGAAATGGCGTTTACCTGGCAGCCTCTGGAAACTAGTTAACTGTTTGTGTGATGGACTGAGAGGGGTTTGCCTTAGGAAAACTGAAACACACACTCCTGCTGCACCGATGGACCAAACTGAAAGTTTAATGCTTCTTTCACTACCTTAGACTCTTGAACAGACCTTGTTTCCTGCAGAAAGCGGTGCCTGAGGCCACAGTAAATGACTCTGTGATGATGTGAGGCCTGTAATTAGTCTGTGTCAGTATCCTGCCGATCCCTGGGCAGGTTTCTCCCAGGTTGCTCTTCTGCAGGGTGCGCTGAGGCTACAGGTCCCTGTTGTTGGGTGGTTTCCTAGTTAGGACAAAAATCTGAGACTGGCAGAGTTTTTCTGGCTGCTTCATCACCTCTTGGTGTTGGTACTAGAGGGCTGATTAACCCGTTGAGTCCCGGGCTGCAGTAATGTTTTTCAGGGCATTTTGTAGATCACCCTAGATGAAAAGTCTCCTCAAAGATGACCTGATACAGATATCCTCAATGACTTCTAGTCTAGGATTTTACCATTTTGATGGGTTTGTTTTATTTTTCCCCCCTCCCTCTTTCCTGCAGATGCCTTATTGGCAGACTTGGAATCGACCACCTCACATATCTCCAAAAGGCCGGTGTTTCTGACAGAAGAAACACAGTATTCTTATCCAACTGGAAACCACACGTACCAGGAGATTGCTGTGCCCCCTCCAGTGCCCCCACCACCATCCAGTGAGGCTCTGAATGGCACTGTGATTGACCCCTTAGACCAGTGGCAACCCAACTCATCCAGATACGTCCACCAGCAAGTAAGTGTATATCTGTGGATGGGGAGGGTGCACACTTGTTTTGTTGGTGCAGTGTCTCTCAAGGACTTAGGTGAGGGGAGGGAAAAGCGAGAGGAGGGTGAATTTTGCTATGAATAGAGTGGGGAAATTGAGGTGGGGGGTGGGGAGTGTGTTTTTAGTAGAATTAACTGGTTGGAGCAAATGGCAAAAACAATCATCATTGTTCCAACAAAATGGTGGTGTGATGAGATTAGTCATCTGCCCTGTAGCCCATGGAAAGCAGAATGGGGGTTTCCAGCATAGATCTGCAACTCATAGGAAAATCTGAACCAAGTGGGAAGTTGTTCCTGGTGTAGCCCCTCTGAGAGAGTCTCTGTTCTGCCCTATCCACATGTGGGGTTGCAGTAGTGTGCCTGTTCCTTTGTATTCTCTGTTTCCAACGCAAATCTCATCTCCACAGCCTCAGTCCCAGTCTCCTATATACAGCTCTAGTGCCAAAAGCTCCAGTGCCTCAGCTTCTAGAGACGGGCTCAGCTCTTCTTCGCCCCGTGCTAGTGAAGAGGAACACGTCTACAGGTATCTTGTCCCTGTTAAGAGATAAGCCTGACTCACACCTTGAGCCTGCTGCAGCCACTTTCTATAAGTGGAAACAAATGCTGCTCCCTGTGTATGTTACGTTTGCCTTGTGTTGGTTTTGATTACTTCTTCTGTAAGAGGCCGCTGTAGCTTTCATATTCACTTCAGACATTGACCTGGCCCTTTGGTTTGCTCAGCTGCAGAAGAGGTTAAGGATCCATCAGATAGAGCAGGATCTGGATTGTGCTGCGAAGGATACAGCCTGGAGACAAGTGACAAATCCATCCCCCTGTTAGGCAGCCCAGAACCTCTTTCAGAGGTCAGTGGCCTTTGGTCAGTTGTCGCAGGAACTCGGTTGCCTGTGGCTTAGCAGGATGTGCATCCACTTGGATTTTCAAGTAAACCAATATTTAAAACTCTCCCCTCAGGAGGTGACAGGTACCTGGTTTATACTGGCAAAGGCAGCTGTGAGGTTGGAGGAGTAGCGTGTACGTAGGACAGATGTTTCTTACAGCACAGAGACTGCTGTTTCTCTGATGTTGTGTACTAATGGTGCCCAGTTCTTTCTGCTGAGCTGGAAGTTGCTTTCAACCAGAACCAATTCTGGGGAGAGGCAGGACTAGCCAGAGGTAGCCCTTTGGAGGCAGTAGTTGCAATTTTTTTCAGATGGCTGCACACAGTTAGTACAAAATGGAGGTATTACAGACATGAGTCCTCCTGTACAAGGGCCTGGCTTGGCCCTGGTGGGAATGTGCAGCTTGTGTGTTTGGGCTGGGAAGAAGCTGCTCTCCTCACCTTGTATGTGTGGATTTTTTTTTTTTTCTTCTTAATCTGAAGAGAAAGATAATAACTGCCTGTAAGGAATTTCCCATTTGTCACTGGTGTTACAGGTGTCAGAGTCCTAAACCTTGTTACACATTAACTTTCTGATGTTAATATGGTGGTGTGTGCAAGACAGGAGTTCCCATTTTGGATTTGGAAAGTCAGTTTATAGAAAATAAGAACTCTGGAGCAGTTAGTTCTCCATTTCTTAAACTGGGAAAAAATAATTTCCCTACTATTGATGATAGAAAGACTGTTAGTACAGTGTAATTACTATAAAAAATCACTGCATTGGTGCTAAATTTTGCTTTGAAACAGTTTGCAGTTGTGTGTGGTAAACAGGATCACCCATATAGGATAAGGAGTAATTGCAGCCAGTATTCTATACACGCTTCTGCACAGGTAAACTTCTTTAAAAGCTCCTGTATTTAACACAGTAGAAAACAGTTTCAAATTAATGTCTTAGAAATTGATCACAGTTCCCCAAATCAAAGGTTTGAGGGCTTGAAAAGAGACCTTGAGTGCTGCAAGAGGGCACCACATAACTGTTGCTTTTGAGGTTTTGTCCTTGGCTTGAGGTTTGTAATTTGCCTCTCTTTCCAGTCTGTGCTGCAGCTCCCTTGCTTCAGGGGGGAGGATTTCCTTGCTTGGTGTGATGTCAGCAGAAACAAGTAATTTCCCTATGTGCAAGCGAATGGTTCTGCTGCCCTGTGTCTTGGGTCTGCAGACAGTTAACTCTTTGCTATAGCGCTGTGTCTTGCACAGCTCTAAACTGAGGCTGTGTCCATCAGTGCTGTTTCTTTGTCACTGTCAATGACCATGTGGCTAAGCAGTGCTGTAGTCATTTCACAAAGCACAGGTCTTTCTGCTAGTGCTAAAAACACCAGCTTTGAAAGAACACAGACCCCACTGTAGCTTTCCCTCTGTCCTTCTGCAGTACCTTGGTGTAGAAGTTTCACGCTTCCCTTTTATCTTCAGTTTCCCAAACAAGCAGAAGTCTGCAGAACCATCTCCCACGATGACCAGCTCCTCTCTGGGCAGCAACCTCTCAGAACTGGACAGACTTCTTCTGGAACTGAATGCTGTTCAACATAACCCCACCAGTGGCTTCCCAGCAGGTAAGGAATATCAGTGGATAGTTTGATTCTCAAAATAGTACCCTCCTTTTTCTTTCCAAGGCCCTTGTGTTGTTAAGTTCTGAATATCCCACGAGTTTTCCGAGTAGAATGTTGCTCTTGTCTGTGGTTAGCATGTATGTGTGGACTTCTAGGGGTCTGAATGACTCTGTATTTGCTCCCCCTTTAAGATGAAGCCAGCAGAAGCCCATCAGTGCCCAGCATGGCAGGACCTCACTATGTCATCCCAGAGAGCGGCGGCTCTGTGGGAGGGAAGGCTGCACCCCTTACAAAAGAGAAGCCAAAGCGAAATGGTACACGTGGGATCGAAGATGTGCGCCCCAGCGTGGAGAGCTTGCTGGATGAGCTGGAGAGCTCTGTGCCAAGCCCAGTGTGAGTGGTGTTTCGGTGATGGTTGGCTTGGGAGGGATGGGACAGGCTCCTGTGGGAATAGTGGCTGTAGCGTAGGGGCTGATATTGCAGGAGGGTGACAGACAGAATATGGGCGTTCTCTAAAGGGTTGGAAATCAAGCTGGAGCTCAGAGATGCTGGTGGCCTTTTATCTGCTCGTGGATGAGAAAATACATGTCGTGTTATGAGAGGTTGATTGCTCAAACTCTGAGTTACAGCTGATCTCAAATATCTGCTGTCTGACAAAATGAATGTTTGGTTGTCATTCGTTTGGGGTGTGTGTGTGAGGGGGGGTGGGGTGGGGGGGTGTACACACTCGTGTTAGACTGGGCAGAGACTGTGTCTGTGTGTGTTGTGGAAGCTGGGCCTGGGGGTGGGCTGGCCAGCCTGGGCAATGCTGACAACTTGTCAGGCAGTGCTTGCTTCTGGGAGCAGTGGGACTTTGGGTCTAGGCTTAATCACACTCTTCTTTTTCTTAAATTTTTTCTCCTTTTTCTTGCCAGCCCTGCAATCACTGTGAGCCAAGGTGAGGTGAGCAGCCCCCAGCGGGTCACTGCCAGTCAGCAGCAAACTCGTATATCTGCTTCTTCAGCGACACGGGAACTGGATGAGCTGATGGCATCTCTCTCTGACTTTAAGGTACCCTATCAAGACAACTTAATACTCCATCTTGTCCCTCCCCAGCCCCTGACTCTTGCCCATTTGCCGCATCTGCTGGCCTTGTTTGGTCTCCAGAATATCCTCTTGCTCTGAGAAACTTCCCGTGGTGGTATTTGTGCTTTCTGAGGGCTGCTGTAAATGTTCTTGCCTGCTATAAATTCTCATTACTAGCAGGGTAAGGCAGTTCTGGGGTCTGTTTTTCCTTCAGTTCTGCAGTTTTGTCTGTTTGCCAAAGATAATTAGCTTAGTTACTGCTCAGTACAGGGTGAATTACTTTCCTGTGCTACAACTTAACGAGAAGTAAGGCAGCATGGGACACCAGTCAGCTTGCTGACAGACACCAGACTTTTCTGTGGGATGACACTCCTCTTTAGAGTACATTTTTATGCTGCAGTGCTTTCCCCAAGGAGGATCTTCCAGGCATGTGGTGTCAGCACTCAACCCTTGGAATCAGACCACTGGAGACTTGAAAGGTTTCCATCTTAAAACAGTATCTCAGCCACCCCAAACTTGGGATTAAGAGCTTCTTGTGGGGGCAGAAGATGGCAAATACTCTTCAGAAACTTGTTTGGAAATCAAATGATTGTATTGGAAAAGACCTGCTACTTAGTCTCAAGTAGCACATAACAATGCCATAATAGGATAAGCTCAGGAGTGACTTGCCCCTAGTCATCTTGATATGTGAAGTACTTGGCAGATGTACTTGGATAACTTGTTCTCTACCCATGTAGGTATGTTATCATTCTAGACCAGATGTGGAGGTTATTTTCATGAAACTTAACCAGGGTAATCATAGTAAAATGGAAAATGTTTTCTCTTCCCTCTGCTTTCAGCTGCTTTGCTCAGAGCCTTCCTGAATTATTCCCCTGAACTTGTTCTGAGAGAGGTGGAGAAAGCAAATAGATACTCTCTTTGTTGTCGTTGTTGGGTTTGCCTGCCTTATGTACACATGGAGGTCTGCTTTCTAATTCTAAGGAAGTCCCTAACTCTCTGGTTTTCCCTCATGAGGAAGATTCAGCTGATGTTTGGTCATTCTTGCCTGTGCTGAACTCCTCCTCCTCCTATGACTTTAGATGGGGCAGAATGTGCTGTGAGGAGAGGTAGACTGGCCATTCAGTGACAGCTTTGCTGTTTGCAGTTCTCTGATGTGAACGTGTTTAGTGTGTGCCGCAGCACTACAGCCTCCAAATGCTACTGCTGCTCTTATCAGGGCTCAGAAAGCAAGCACAGGGTGTGGCTTTGCTCCTAGGTGAGCTCTTGGCAACTAGAATGACTTTGCCCAGCACAGGCTTTCCTTGCAAGACACACAGAGGGAACATTATGAAGTCTGGCTGTTCAGTTACTTTGCACTCTTGAGAAAAGGCCTTAGAACCTTTGTTCAGCTCCAGTAAAACCTGCATGACAGAGCAGCTGCTTTTGGTAGTGCCATCCCCTTCCTGGCTAAGTCTCTGGTTGAGCTCTGAGGGCAAACTGAAGTGCAGCAAGGTTTTAAGTGTTGGGCTTTATAAATGCAGCATTAATATTTTTACAAGGCACTGAGCTCATCTGAAGCACTAAGAATGTGGTTTCTGTGATCATTTTCCCTTTGTTAATATTGTCATTGACTGTTTCTAAGTTACTTTCCTTTTTTTCCACATTGCTTCATTTTCCCTTCAGTCCTTTTTGATTGTGTTTACCTCCTGTATTTGTGCCAACTAATGGTGGTGGCTTGTCTGTAAAACATGTTTCTGGTCTGTACAACATGTTTCTGGTCTGTACCAGTGGCAGGATGCAAAGGAGGGAAGCAGAGTCCTTGCAAAGGTGAAAGATGAAAGACTCCTGTTTGAGTATTGTTTTACCTGTGTGTGGTTGCATGAAATAGGACAGAAGAAACAAGGATGATGTGTAATTAGTTGGAGTTGGTACAACTGGAGGTTGCAGTAGATGGGTGGTGGTCAATGGGTCTATGTCCAGGTGGAGGCCGGTGACAAGCGGTGTCCCCCAGGGGTCTGTCTTGGGACCGGTTCTCTTTAACATCTTTATCAATGACATCGATGATGGGATTGAGTGCACCCTCAGCAAGTTTGCAGATGACACCAAGCTGAGTGGTGTGGCTGACACAACAAAAGGAAAGGAAGCCATCCAGAGGGATCTTGACAGGCTGGAAAGATGGGCCCGGGTGAACCTAATGAGGTTCAACACTGCCAAGTGTCAGGTGTTGCCCTTGGGCCAGAGGAATCCCAGACATAGATACAGACTGGGAGAGGAGCTCCTGGAGAGCAGCCCTGCTGAGAAGGGCCTGGGTGTCCTGGGGGATGAGAAACTTAACATGAGCCAGCAGTGTGCTCTTGCAGCTCACAAGGCCAACAGGGTCCTGGGCTCCATCAGCAGAGGGGTGGCAGCAGGGACAGGGAGGGGATTGTCCCTCTCTACTCTGCCCTCGTGAGGCCCCATCCGGAGTCCTGTGTCCAGAGCTGGGGCCCCAATACAAGAAAGATGTGGAACTGTTGGAGAGGGGTCAGAGGAGCCACAAAGATGCTCAGAGGGCTGGAGCAGCTCCCCTACGGAGAGAGGCTGAGGGAGCTGGGCTTGCTCAGCGTGGAGAAGAGAAGGCTGTGGGGGATCCTCATTGCAGCCTTCCAGTCCCTGAAGGGAGCAGAGGAACAGGAGGGGGAATCAGCTTGTTAAAAGGGTAGAGACTGACAGGATAAGGGGGATGGATTAAAGCTGAAGGAGGGAAGAATATCTAAACAGGTTAGATATTAGGGGGAAGTTCATTACAGATGTAGAGAGTTGTGAGGTGCTGGAACAGGCTGCCCAGAGAGGGGGTGGGTGCCCCATCCCTGGAAGTGTTCAAGGCCAGGTTGGCTGGGGCCCTGGGCAACCTAGTGTAGATCCAGGCCTGAGGTTGGTGGCCCTGCCTGTGGCAGGGGGGTTGGAACTCTGTGATCCTTGGGATCCCTTCCATCCCATGCCATTCTGTGATTCTATGGGGGTGGGAGGAGCGGAGGCACTGGTGTTTAATTTCCGTCATCCCCAAGAGTAAAAGGTGCTGTTGCAGACTGATGCATTAACCTTTTATCATCTTCTGCTTGTTTTAGAGTTGTTCATTCTTTTTGCTTACAGAATCCACTTGATTTTGGTTATCTGGCTCATCAGTTAGTGGGCACTGAGATTATTCAAGGCACTTGTTTTTCAGCCTCTGCAATTTCTGTGTAATGAGATGCCTGCTTACTGCATACCTAGATGCTTTATTTAACTCTTCTGTTACTGGTGTGTGTTTAACCATTGCTCTTATTTTGGAACTAGTATGTTTTTAATACGCTCAAAATAGTTGCTTTTGAGCAAAATGTTAGATTGGCTTAATTTTGGAAGTCTGGAAACTAACCATGAACCATGGCATAAACCCCAGTTACTTTTACAGGTGCATCCAGCTTAGGCAAAACAGGGAGGGGGGCAATATTGGGAAACTCCCTCATTGTACCTACTGAATGTGCTTGTCCTCTTTGTCTCTGCTGTGACTGTGGGTCTTGATGTGCTCGTTGCTTGAGGAGAGGAGCAATCTGTGGTGAAGGGCACATAGCGATAGGATGAGGGGCGATGGTTTTAAACTAGAGTGGGGCAGATTTAGATGAGACCTTAGAAAGAAGTTTATTATTCTGAGGGTGGTGGATCACTGGCTCAGGTTGCCCAGAGAGGTGTTGGAGGCCCCATCCCTGAAGACATTCAAGGTCAGGCTTGATGAAGCTTTAAGCAACCTGATCTAGCAAAGGTGTCCCTGCTTACTGCAGGGGGTTGGACTAGATGGCCTCGGATAGTGGCAGCTGAAGGTATATGTCTCTTCCCTCTAATGTCAAATTCTGTGCATGTTTTGGTTAATTATATCCTTTTATTCACCATCAGCATCTCAGAAAGGTAAGTAGAGACTGAGATACCATACACAGGCTTAGGAAGTTAGGAGCCCCACTACCTTAGAGCATAAGCATCTAACTTCTTGAGGCTTTAGAAAAGATGACTAAGAATCAGAACAGGTCTTGATAGCTCTTGGATTTGGAAAGCCTTTGTGGATATGTTTTTCAAACTGAGAGGGCTCAGCATTAGTCTGAGGTTGACCTGCTGTGTGAACTTGTCCAAGCCACTGTTCTGATCTTTCGCTTTAAGAAAAGGGAGTAATGGGAGTTTGTCTCCTAGGTTTTAGTCAGGAACTACTGAAAATGGGGAAAGGAGGACTCAAGATCTTTTATTTACAAAAGACCCTGTAAGTCAAGGAGAAACAAAACCTCTGTATCAGTTACTCTTGTTAGGGTGTAATTTGCATCAAAATTAATACTGATTTTATTACAATATAGATATGGAGTCTTTAGCCTAAGGGGAAGGGGCTCATTTAGCCACCTAAGCCATGTTTACAAGGGCATGGAGTGACTGACTCATATAGATTCAGTATGTGTCACGTCCTAGGTGAGATTAGTGATGTGAATAGAACAGAGCCCATGTCATCTGTTCTTGCTGTGAATGCCCTGAAGCTTTGTTTTCATTGCCATGAGCTCAGCTGACTGGAGCATTTTATTAGTGTATCAAAAAGAAAATGTCACACTTTGTCCTATTCGTTGATTGCTTTTTTGTTTCAGCTTTGAAGTGTCACATTTAAACATCCGACTCTGAGTGAGCTGTTAACGTGCCCTTGGCTCTCAGTCTAGACATTCCTGGGCTTGTAGCTGGCTTCCCAGCGGCGGCTGTGTGCCCTCAGCAGAGCTGCAGGTGAACACGCAGCTCTCACTTAGAGGGCATAGGAAAAGGATCTCCATGGCTGTAGAACTTTATCTCCCATACTCTCATGTGAAGATGACACACAAAGTCAGCACAAAGTCATGCTAGTTCTGCTCTCTGATAGCCCTTTCTCCTTCCTTACTCTTGGAAGTCAGAGGCTGTGATTGCTGCAATGCTTCATTCTCTGCTTTGTTTCTTCTCCTTACCTCTGTCTTTATCTTTTTCTCTCCTTATTCCTTCTGTCTCCTTTTTGCAGACTAGTTCCACCGTGTCTCTGATTTCTGAACCCTCACTAGAACCAGTTCCCAGTTCAGCAAATGCAGATGCCAGCAACACTCCTCGCAGTTTAACAGTGCTATCCCATTGCAAACACCCTTCTGCAAGTCACAGTGGGGACCTGATGGTGTCCACATCTGCCCACTCAGCAGTCCCCTGCATTGAGGAAGGCAGCAACACTGTTCTGCCTACTTCAGGGCATCCTGCTGCTCCTCCACATGGCTCCCATTTCCCACAGACGGTCCCTGTGCCCCCACTACGGGTCTCTTCTGGTTACGCTAGTCGTGGGCAGCAGGTGACCTCTGCATGCTTGGCTCAGCTGAGCAGAAAGCCTGGCTCTTCTAGAAACACTTCCCAGGCTGTGCCAGCTTCCAGTGTGGAGCTTCTGTCTAGATGTGCTGATGTGGAGGTACAAGGCCTAGATTACGATGTGGCAAAAGAGACTGAGAAGGAGACAAGAACAGATCCCAAAATCTCAAGTGCTTTAAATGGTCAAGGGAAGGGGCAGATGCCTAAAGAGCTTGATCAGCCAGGAGCATTCAGGGACAGTTCAGCCCTTCCTTCCCAGGGCAGAAGTGTGGAAACAGCTTCAGATGAGCTATGGGCTCTGGAGCTGCCTGCATGTGTGCCAGAGGTACATGCAAAGAATGACAGTGTTTTGAATCCTGTGTATGAGCCTTCTGTTGTGGCCTTGGATCAGTGGGATGTCTTCCCAGACACTACAAACCAGTTGGGCTTTGTAGGGGAGCAAGGACAGGAGCTAAAAGCTGAAGTACCATGTGAAACCAAAGTAGATGGCTGTCCTGATGTGGTCAAGAAGAGGCAGGGCAGAGAGAGAACTCCTAGGAAAGCAGGGACTGCTGATGTGAACAAAGCCAGAGGAGGAGATGAGGAAAACAAGCAGTTCAGAAGCTCTGCAGTTGCTTTGGAATCTCCTGAAAACATTTGGAAGGCTGAATGGGATCGGTCATGCGTCTCCACACCACCCACTGAGAGGATTTCTGCATCAGGCCAGGCAGGCACTGTGTGAATGTAGGAGTAGGAAAGTCCTAGCTGGGACTGTCCTGACAGTGCACTAACATCTTGTGTGTGGTGTGAGTGCTCACCCACGCTAACAGCATGCAGCTCAGAGCAATGTTACGGACAGCTGCATGCCACAGGTTTGAAATCCTCCACTTTCTCTTGCACTCCTTTCTACTTGTTGGTCAGCAGCATGGACACATGCACAGGGACTTTCCTGTGGACTGGACTTTTATTCCTTAACTGGTGTAAGACTCAGTCCACAGAGATGTCTGAAAAACTAAAGGGTTGTTTCACACCACTGGAGGATGCTCCCGGCTTGGGATGGCAGCTTGGTTGCTCTGCTCACCTTTTTAGGTCTCATTACCAGAGCTGGTGGTGTTCCTTCCAGTGCTGGAAGTACCAGACATCTCTGACCAAGAGTCTTCTGCCTGTAAAGGGCAAATGCTCGGTGTCCTTGTGATGCTGAGGTTTCTGAAGTGCTCAGTGGAGTTGTCATGCTGCATCTCCTATCTTGGCTTCCAGCTGGTTAATCTTTCCCTTCCTTTTCTAGGTAGTTATTTTTGGCTGCTGTCATGATCCTTGTGGGGTTTTTCCTTGCACTGAGTCACTGTTCTGGCTGTGCCAAGAGGAATTTTGGCATTGTGGAACAAATATCATCGCTCTTCCTGCTCATAGTTGTCACTAATGGCTTGAGTTTGTGCTGTTGCATCTTGGGGCTTGCTCTGCCATTGCTTTTCTGTGCTGATACTATTACCTTTGTCATTTAGATTAAATCTTTAATCAAGAGGACAAAAGAGACTTCCAATGTGCATCCAATGTATCGTGACCTCTCTCCAAGGCGTAAACTAGGTCCTGCCATATTTCACAAGACTCAGTCCCAAGATCGCTTGATTGAAGAGCTGCAGGACAGACTGGGCATCGCTAAGCAGGAGCAGGAAGCATGGAAAAGCCAGGATGACTGGCTGACAGAGGGGGTCATCATCACTGCCAGGCCCCAGGGGGAAGAGCAGAATGGTGGACAGCAAGTAGAGAAGGTAGAAAGCAGGGACGTGTGCTGGGAAGTTCCAGCGTGTCCCTCTGTCCAGATAGCATTGTGTGGATGTGCAGATTAACTTTCTGAGTGTCCTAAGCTATATGAAACTAAGAACTAGCACCCCCAGAAAGGGAACCAGCCCTCAGGCCCTATATCTTCATTTTTAAGACATGGAGTGGGATCTGAGGGTGCTGGTGATGGTATCTGTTGGGCGTTCTGCTACTACCACATTCCCGATGTCCCTGTGGGGATTATTTTTAAAACCCTGCCTGCCATAGAGGTGTTTGTGTTCCCCAATACTGTACCTGTGCAGAAAGTTCTGGGTGTGAGGTGGTGTTCCTCCTTGAGCTACCCAGGGGAACACATTTTATAGTTCTTCTCTTTCTTGCTGCTTTATCCCCTTACATACACACAGTGGTAACAACCAGCCTTCCTGTTGCAGGAAGTGCTTGTTGGTTCATCTTTGAATTTATTCACTTTTCTTGTTCGTGTCTTTCTAGGTGGTTTTCCCTCCAGAATCCCTGCTCCCTCCAAGGAGGACAGTCTCTGTTCCAGTCTCTCCCCTGCTCCAGCCTTCCAAAGAAGCTGCAAAGACAGTCTCTGCTAACGCTGCTCCCTCTCCTGTCTCTGGTCCGGCACCTCTCCTTCCACTCCCACCTCAGCCTTCCTACATGCCATGTACCCCAGCTCCTAGCCCAGTCTCCTCCTCTTCCTTCAGCTTGGCTCCTCAGCCTCTCTTCCAGTGGGAAACTTCTGATGATGATTATCATGAGCTTTCTGGTGTGGGGACCCCTCCTTCTGAAGATCCTAGGCATTCCTGTTCTCCCCAGACCTGGACCCTCAGCACCAAGACAGTAGTTTCTGTTGGCTGTCAGACTGAAGATGCTTTCTTCCCACAGATGCAGGCAGGCTTCTCTCTCCTGGTTTGTTTTTAGTGGTGTTTTCCAGTCTGTCTACTCCCAAGTTGATAGCTCAGTAGATAGAATGTTCAGGTATAGTCTGGTACTGAACTTCTAGGTAGGAGAGAGAACTCCTTGGCAGTGTCTAATCCTAGCTGTGCCTGTCTAGCACTGCAAAGGACATGTCTATGCAGTAACCTCCAGGGGTATCTGTGGTTCCTGTCTGCCCTGATGATGAGTTTGTGCAGCAGGGACTCTGTTTCCCTCTGGAATGAGCGGAACTCCTTTCCCTCTGCTGCAGTCTTTCCTTTGTTTGCTGGTTTAGACAGGCATCCACAGTGCAAGTGGATTTTGGGGAGGCGATGGTATGATCAGGAGCTGTGTTCTGCATCTCCTGTCAGGGAAGGGCTGCAGCTCCAGGCTGGTGGGATGTCTTAGTGTGTATGAGCAGTGCAGTGGTGTGTGATGTTAGGTGTATGGGCAGCTCTCAGCAGTGAGGAAACAAACACCTCTGCATCTTGAGCTATCATGTTTTCAGGTGTCCGCTGCTCCTCCCCTAATCTGCAGTGCCCATCTGCTGGCTGGTCCTGTGCCCCTGGGCTCCCCAGCCCCTGAGAAGGCAGGACCCCCTTTCTGTTTCCTCAGCATGGTGTGCTCTTCTGGTAGTGTGTGTGCCACAGGTGCTGCTGGGATCTGTTCCTAGAGCTCCCGGTGCCGTTAGTGTAGATGATACCCTGTGGTGCATGGTTTGCTGCTCGTAGAGCTCCTGTCTGAACGTGAGTGATGGTGATGGCAGGTCCCATGGGTGTGAAGGGCCTTTGCATGATGAATTCACGTGGATGCTGTGCTGAGTGTCCCCTGTAAAGAGCAGGCATGGTGTGCAGGAGGTGGAAACCAGCCTCTTCCAGGTGGCGACTCATCTGTGAGCTGTGAGCAGGCTGGATGGCCAGGCCAGGCAGAGGTTGGAGTGTGGGCGGGAGGCTGTGCTAGCGCCGAGGTCAGCTGCAGCTTGCAGGGGCGTGTGGCCCTTGCAGGCGAGGGGGAAGTGCTCTGCTGCTGCATGGTGGATTCATCACATCTCCCTTCTCCCCAGATGATATTTGTAATTGTGTGTGGTGTGCGTGCCTGCCCTGCCTGGTGGCCACAAGCCCATGATTAGTGAGAGAGGGTGTGACTCTCAAGACGCTGCAGCCCTTTTCCTCCTGTACGGGGAGCCCTGGCTTAGTCCTGGGACCTGGCCTGGCTTTGTTAGACAAAGGCCCGTTGTCTCCCTGTGTGAGAAGTCTCCTTGCAGTGGTGTGCTGTGTAACTGTTTATAGCAAACAACTGCTCTGTGGTGGAGGGTTTGTTTTAGGCTCAGGACATTGGGGTGTGATGGGGCTGCTCAGTGTGGCTGCACTAGGAGAGGCTGCAAGTTCTGGGATGGCTGGGAGGAGAGAGGACAGGAAAAGCTCTATGTTAGGCTCTGTTGGGAGTCATGCTGCATACAAGGCAAGGCTGAACAGGAGTGCCTGGAGATGTGTGTGTAAAAAGGCTAAAATTATGAGAATTTTTATAGAGACAAGTAGAAACCAGGGGTTGTCATTGAGTAAACTAGTGCACTGCAAGTGCAAGCAGCTGCAGGAGAGGGAGTAGAGCTCCTCCTGTGGCTGGAAGGGCAGGGTCTGCCACAGCTGTGAAGCGCTTCAGGGTGTCCCTGCTGCTCTGGCTGTGCTGGCAGCAGCCTGGTGGCTGTTCACAGATGGGGATTTTAAGTCTGTTTTTATCTGTCCTTTTAGTAAGAGAAATGTTCTCCAGACCAACACCTCAGGGAGGGATGACTTTGGGTCCCTCCAAACCTGATAGTGGGTATTGCAGGGCAGTTTCTCCCTCCCTTCTGGGAAGCATTTCCAAGCTGTGTGCGCTGTGGTAGTGTGTGTCTCAGAAACTCCCTTTACCCCCACCCCATAGCATTCCCAGCGGCCTGGCAATAGATGTGGCAGTCCTTCCCTCATGGTCCTGTCTGCTCGGGCTCTGCTGTGGATGCACTGCCCTCTCTGTAGGTAAACAGCAGGCAACTTGAAGGGAGTTATTTCCTTTCTGCTTCCACTTGCCTAGCTCAGGCATGGGATGAGAGCCACCTGATGGGGGCAAAGGAGACTTGGCAAAAAGATCTGCAGAAGGCTGTGCAAAGGGTGGGAGGGGAAGGGAGAAGGTATTCTGGCTGAAAGAGAGGGGAGATGAGGAAGTGGAGAGGGATCTCTATCAGAGAGGAGTGGCAACTCAGAGAGCAACAGCATAGAAATAGGGAGAGGTCAAGGGGAAGGGGCCCTCTGGATGGCATCTCTGCTTTGTCAGCTTGCCAGGAACTGATGAGGTAAAGGGAGATTTTTGGCAGAGGCTTAGAGAGCACTGTACTGACTGCTTGGGATCTGCTCGTGACTTGTGCTGTATGCACAGCTTAGGAAAATCAAACCCTCTGTTCACAGCTCTGTCGTTACACATCCGAGGGTCTCTGCATGGGCAGAATACATGTGTGTACTTGATCTCAGCTTTTGCTGGCTTCTGCAGAGAGTGTAGCTGTCTCCTAGCCATGTCCTGTCCATCTCTCAGAGGAGCCATTGGCAGCAACAGCCTGCATTTATGTCCTAAGCACAGCAGCACTTGCCTTACAGGTTTTGTTTTCTCTTCCTTGCAGTTCATGGCACAGGGGAAAGCTGGGAGCAGCTCCCCTCCATCCACAGCCTCCAAGCCTGGCAGTCAGCTGGACACCATGCTGGGAAGTCTCCAGTCTGACCTGAACAAACTGGGTGTAGCTACAGTTGCCAAAGGTGTCTGCGGAGCCTGCAAGAAGCCTATTGCTGGACAGGTGAGTTGAAGGTGCTGTCTCATTGCTGAATCTTGGGCTGCAGCTGGGAGTAATGGGGAGGGCTGTTTCGTGAGGCTGAAGAGGCTGGAGATGCTAGAGAAACTGAAGTACTCTATTTATCCACTGGCTAGGTACGCTGTAAGCTCCTCCAGTGACCTCTACCCTGCCCTTGAGGGACTGCCCTCTCCTGAGATGATAGGTAATTCAGTTTTCATGCTACCCCAGTCCAGGGCTCACTTGAGTAGTAGAACTTGTCATTCTTGCTGACCTCCAGCTGGTGTCTTGTCATGTGGTCTAGGGGAGAGGAAGATAGAGTTGTTCTTCATAATTTGTTTTTCCAACAGGTAGTTACAGCCATGGGGAAAACCTGGCACCCTGAGCACTTCGTCTGCACCCACTGCCAGGAGGAGATTGGGTCACGGAACTTCTTTGAGCGGGATGGTCAGCCCTACTGTGAGAAGGACTATCACAACCTCTTCTCCCCACGCTGCTACTACTGCAACGGGCCCATCCTTGATGTGAGTTCCCTGGGGGGATTAAGGGAGCTGGCGAGGTGCTGCATGTTAAAAACACCACTTCACCTACGTGTCCTGGGTGGAAGGTTGTGTTTGGGGACTTCTGTTTTACCTTTGCCCTGGCTCTGAAAGGGAAACAACTTGGCCTAGTCAGATCCTTGCACTAGTAAGAGGAGTTAGTCCCTCTTAGCTTCACTGGAGTTCCTTCTGAGCTCTGCAGCGATTCCTCAGCGTTTGTCTGCTGGTGGCTTGCAGTGACGGCGCCAGTGCTAGCGCTGCTGGCGGGGCCCGCGTAAGGGAGGCACTGGCACGCAAGATCCTTTTAGGGTAAAAAGTTGTGTGCAGTGGGAAAGCCTGAATCAGCCAGAGGTCGGGGAGAACTGACTCAGCTCTCTGAAGGACAGACTCTTTTAATGCATGCTCTTGTCAGTACCAACGTTAATGCGTTCTTCCCCCAGCCCTCTTCCCTCCAAGCTGAAGCCATCATTGACATGACTTGCATTCTGTCTTCCCAACAGAAAGTGGTGACGGCTTTGGACAGGACATGGCACCCTGAACACTTTTTCTGTGCCCAGTGTGGAGCTTTCTTTGGACCTGAAGGTATGGCAGGTTTATGCAGTCTTTACCCTGAACTGCAGACAAGTATGTAAGGTGGAGCTGCTGCTAGGGCACAGCCCGTGAGAGATAGGAACTGCTGAAGAGGGACGTTTCAAGGGCTGTAGCTGTTGATGGTGGAAGTATGCTAGCAGTAATCTCTTCTCCCTGGAGAAGGAGGGGTATGTGAGTGCACACATGGGGCAGGAAGGGCAGCAGAACAAGGACTGCTGTGTGTATTAGCATGGGGAAGGATGATCCTACCCACACTGGGTACCCCGCAGAGCTTGGCTGGGCACTGGTGAAGATCAGGAGCTGATGCTCTTTGCCTCTCTTCTCCTTTGGCAGGATTTCATGAGAAGGATGGCAAAGCCTATTGCCGCAAGGACTACTTTGACATGTTTGCTCCCAAGTGTGGAGGCTGTGCCCGGGCTATCCTGGAGAACTACATCTCTGCCTTGAACACCCTGTGGCACCCTGAATGCTTTGTCTGCCGGGTAAGAAACCCAAGGTCCTTTGCCCCTCCATTTCTCCCCTGCAGGCATCTGGTCCCTTACCGGCAAGAGGTGTCTGTGGGGTGCTGGAGGGCAGCCAGCCCCACAAGATAAAACATGTCAGCAACCAAACACCTTCTTGCTCCTCTGCCTGTTTACATGAAACTTTCTTGCTCCTTTGCTCTTTCTGTTTCCAGCTGCAATTATGGGCTTCTGCAGCAGATCACAGATAAACAGAGACATTTTCTGTGACCTTTAAATAATTATAAGCTAAGCTGGTCTCTAAGCATTTGCCTCAGCAATCAGATTTTGAGGATCTTCCTCCCATGCTCCATCTGACAATGTAAACTAATGAGACTGACCTTGTTCAGACAAACATGCAAGTCAGGGAAATAGTGGCAGACTCCATACAACAGGCATAATAAACAGGAATACGGCAGATTAAATGCTTGGCACTCTTTCAGAGAGCCCTGCAGATATTAACTCTTAGAGGCCCCAAGAGATGAGCAAAATCAGCCAGTGTTTGCTGGAGTGACAAGGGCAGGCAGAGACCAGAACAAGCAGCAGAACCACAAGCTGCTGATTTCCTGTATGATGCTCAGACCAGACTGTCACCATGCTGTTGGGACTGCCTGCCCAGACTATCTGTGGCTCCCAGAGTGGTGTGCAGAGAGTGGAGACACAGTCCTGACTCTGTGGGGCTGGAGAGGGCCCTGTCTTTTTGTGCAGAGATTGTGACATCTTTGTGACATCTATCAAGCAGTTCTGCTTTCCTTTCCCCCTGCTGCCTCACTGCCTGTATTGGTGGGGCCAGCACCGATGTCTTCCAGGACATGAGATGGGACTCTTCTCATGTTGGCTAAAGCACAGCAGATTTTTCCTGCTGGCTGAGGGAGGAGACTGTTTATTGAACTAATTGTCAGCATTAGAAGAGTTTTGGATCGCTGCAGGCAAACTGCATTTCCCCTGCCCTGTACTGAGTGTGTTTAGCTGTTCATGGCTCTGCATGCCGTTTGCTGGGCTCCTGTGTATGTGTTGGGGTCCAGTTGTGTGTGATTCTTTGTGCTGTCCCTGGGGAAGAGGATGGTGTTGGCGCTGAGCAACAGCAGTATCCTGGAAATCTGGCTTCTCCTCTGGGCTTTGCACCTGATCTTTGGCAAATCTGGCAGGATTCTCCACTCTCCCCTGCAGTGTCAGTTTCCCTCTGATACAAGTAGGAGAGTCTCCCAAGTCTTGTGGGGATGGTGGGTGCTTCTGTTGCAGATTTTGACATGTGGTATCTCAGCTGCCTGACACCGAGGGCGGTGAGGAGCTCTGGATGCTGATAAGCATGTAGTTGCTGTATCCTCGTCTATTTAAAATTATTAGCACTGTAGAACAAAGAGCTTCTCCTAGCAGCAATGTGTGTATACCTGCTGGGGATGTTTCAGGATGGATGATGTGTACCTGTGAAAATGCCAGCCGTTCTGGAGAGATCACTTATTATAAAGATTAGTTGTGCTTCATTTTTCTTAGCTGGAACTGGTCCCATGTTCATCCAAATTCTGCTGCATGCCAGTCTGCATCGGTCCCCACTTCTGCATGCTGTTGCAGGGAAGGTGGAATGAGATGCAGCATAAAGAAGGGAAAGCTGCTGCAGTGTTTCCTGTCTCAGGGGAAGGAGTGTTCTCCTCTGTCCTGGCTGGACACATCTGGTAGCTGGTCTGTAGTATTTTTGTTGTAGAAGCAAAACCAGCTGGGGGAGGGAGTGTGGTTAATTCCCTTGTTTGTCACTGTGTCTGTCATCTCTCAGCCTTTCCTTGGAAACTCTCGTTGATGGAGAAGAGAAGGCTGTGGGGGGACCTCATTGCAGCCTTCCAGTCCCTGAAGGGAGCTTATAAGCAGGAGGGGATTCAACTTTTTAAAAGGATAAACAATGACAGGACAAGGGGGAATGGATTAAAACTAAAGGAAGGAAGGTTTAGATTAGATATTAGGGGGAAGTTTTTTACAGAAAGGGTGGTGAGGTGCTGGAACAGGCTGCCCAGAGAGGTGGTGGATGCCCCGTCCCTGGAAGTATTCAAGGCCAGGTTGGATGGGGCCCTGGGCAACCTAGTGTAGATCCAGGCCTGAGGTTGGTGGCCCTGCCTGTGGCAGGGGGGTTGGAGCTCTATGATCCTTGGGGTCCCTTCCAACCCAGACCATTCTGTGATTCTGTGATGGACAGAGTTTGGCTCTGGGTGAGAGGAGGATGCTGCAAGGCATCCTGCTCACGCTACAGCTCGTCTGTGCCACAGAGTGGAGCTGCCTGCATCCCCAGCTTGAGTTACACAGTCTGTGCCCTTGTGCTCTGTCCTGCAGGAATGTTTCACACCATTCATCAACGGCAGCTTCTTTGAGCATGACGGGCAGCCCTACTGCGAGGTGCATTACCACGAGCGCCGCGGCTCGCTCTGCTCCGGCTGCCAGAAGCCGATCACAGGACGCTGCATCACTGCCATGGGCAAGAAATTCCACCCTGAACACTTTGTCTGTGCCTTCTGCCTCAAGCAGCTCAACAAAGGAACCTTCAAGGAACAGAACGACAAGCCCTACTGCCAGAACTGCTTTCTCAAGCTCTTCTGTTAGAGGCATTGTAGATGGGCGCTAAGCATCTTTCTGCCACCCCCTTGGCAGTTCTGTCTCTCTGAACATTACTGTGATTTAGAAACCTTACCAGGCTGGGGAGGAGGGTGGGGCAGGGGTGGGGTGGGAGTGCTTTCTGCTGCTCCAGGAGGCAGTAGATCCAGAGACGGACCATTAAACTGGAAATGCCCTTGCTGTGTCTGAGTAGAGAGGCCAAGTCCCCTCGTTGGTGTGCGTGTCTCTGTGTGACTGGCACTGAGCTTAGCTCCAGGGCTCCAACTGGGAGATTTTTTTTTACCCAGTCCCCCCTGACAGCAGGAGCCTCTTCCAGTAGGTTTCAGTGTCAGCTCTCTGAGCAAATCCTGACACGTGGCCCTCTGCTTTGACACCTCTTTCTTGTCTGCACGCCTGCACTCTGAGCAGTGGCACACTGAGGGCACCGTGATCTCTGGGTCACCTTGGCTCTGCTTACTAGAGCTGTGTGCCATGTGTGGCTTGCTGAGGTCAGAGTGTCAGTGCAGGCAGCCAAGAACCTTGCAAGGGTCTCTCCAGTTCCAGTACACTGTAAGGAGACAATACCACTTTTTTTTCTTTTTCTTTTTTTAAGAGGAATCAAGATGTTGCTGTGTGGGGTGGTTCTTTTCCCTTTTTCTTTTTTTTTTTTTTTTTCTTTTCATTTTTTTCCCTAGTTTGTTATTCTCTGCCTTTTCTCACCACACTGGAGCAGGAGGTGGAGTAAGCCCCAACCAGCACGGATATGCGCTCCTGTGAGTGACATCCTATCCTCTCCTCTGTCAGCACCCAGGTCTGCTCAGGGCATCTGCTTCTCCTGGGAGAGAGGAAGAGGCATCATCCCTTCTTTAAAAGCAGTGCAGAGAGGTTAGAACAGCCTTCTTCATCCACCCCTGTCGTGAGCGAATGATGTGCGTGCATTCGTCTGGCTCACACTCTCCCACCTACGGGGGCCTGAAACTGTCACAAGAGCAAGGAGAAGTTAGAGGGGTTTAAGAAGCCAGGAAAAAGAAAAGACCTAAAATTTATATCCTTTTTTCTTCCTTTTTTTTCCTAATGAGACCTGTCAGCCCTTGGTATTTCACTTCTCTGTGCTCTTATTAAACATGTTCTACTGAGAGATGCTAGAGCAATAACCTTTTATATTGACTGTTACTGGTATAACAAGTCCCTTGGGTCAGTTGTGTGTGTGACACACTTGGGGTTTTACTATCAAAGTGAATACTGTATCCTGTCTTTGATAAGAACTGTAGATTTCTACACTGATTTTAAATTCATATCTACTTTGCTTTTAATCCTCTTATACAGAAATTGGTTTTGAAGTGATTTTAAGGAAGCAACTTTTTATATCAAGCTGTGCTGTTCTAGGCAGTGTGCCAGTTGTGCTGGCTTGCTGCACTGTAACCTCAACGCTTTGTTAAGCCTAACTAACATGCAATATTTTATTTTTACTGCGGGTTGGGAGGGGCTGGAATCTATAGGGAAGGGAATGTAACTTGTAATATTTTTTTCCTAGCACAGGCAGGTGAACTGTGATTAGCTTCCCCCCCCCCCCCGGGTCACCTAAAAGTGTGTGTTTTGGTTTTTATTGTAACTTGTAAACTGCTGTATTTGAATCACCTGCCATTCTCCCAAAGCCCAGCTTCCAGGATGTCATAGTGAGTCTTAATATGGTGCTGCAGGGGGAAGAGAGCTCAGACCTTCACCCTTGCTTTCTCCTCTTCAGCCACCTGAAACCAGAGCAGAGTTAATTGGGGAAGCGATTCCTTTTCTTCTGTGGAAGAAAGGTCTTGTAACTAAGGAGAAGAAATGGGGAGCGACAGACTCTGTTCCTGACTAGCTGTCTAACTTTGGGCCAGTCACTAAACCTTACTGTGCCTCAGTTTCCCCATCTGTAAAATCGGGGCAGCTTAGCCTGGATTTGTGAGGTTATTGGGAGGCTTAGTTCACGTTTGCTAAAGCACTTTTAGGTCTCTGCCTGGAGGGTGCTATGGAAGGCGAAACATCACACGACAGCGCTCTGTGGTACAGCCGAAGCAGCCCAGTGGTGCTTGGAATTCCCTCTCCAGAGCGCAACAGCAATATCCCCATCAAGGCTGGGTTGTGCTTCCCAGCTTGGTCAGGTGCATTACGGGGCTGGGGGCAACTGTGTCAGGAACCAGCAAGACCTTAGGCTGGGATCCATGGGTTCCTGTCCCGTCTGACTTTGTCACAGTGCTTGGCTGCCAGCTTGGGTCCCTGAAGCTGTTTCTCACCAGTTCCAGTGCACCTGAAACCCCAGTTTGTGGGTGTGAGACTGAGAGGAGCTGTGGAAGCAGGAGAGCGAACGCTGCAGCAGCTGGGCCGGGCACAGCTCTTGAGAGCTTGAGGCGAGAAACCTTAATGCATTTGTCTCTTCACCTTGGGAGCTGATTTGACTTAAACGGGACGTTTCTGGGCTCCGTGTGCTGTATCTCGCTGAAAAGGAAAACTCCCTTTGGCCCCCCTAAAACAACGAAAAGCTGTTGTGGCGGGAGAGGGGCGAGAAGCTGCTGCTGGCGCTGCCGCTCCTTGTGTCCCCCGCAAACTGTGGATCCCGTGCCTCAGTTTCCCTGTCCGGGGAGTCTTTAACCTACTTCACCACTAGTTGAGGCTTGTGTCAGTGACGCTCCTGGGCGCAGGGGGCTGCGGACCGGCGCGGAGCCGGGGCCGGGCTCGCCGGGCGTTGGCGCCAACCGGCGCTGGTTAAACGCTTGTGTCCCGAGCGGGACCGTGCCTGTGGCCGGGCGGGGCCGCTCCAGGGCTGCCGCCTGGCCACGTACCGACTTTCGGCGGCCGCTGCCCCTGTGGTGTCCGCATCGCCCCGCTTTCGGCTGTGGCCCTGTCCGGGGGGCGCTGGGGCTGTGCGGGGGGCCGGAGGCTGCCCGGGGCGGGCCTGGCGCCGCGCCGCCGGCCGGGCTGCAGCCCCCTCTCACTTGTACGCGTACAGCTGCGCTTTGGCTCGGTTGCTTTTCTATTTCGCGCTCTCGCGGTTACGCCAATAAACCTCCTGCCGTCACTCCCGCTGTGTGGCCGTTGTTTTACCCCCCCCCGCCTGCGGGGACCAGGCTGAGGAAGCGCTCCTCCGGCCACCAGAGGGCGCCGTGCCTTCCCGGGCCGCACCTCCCCGAGCCGCACAGCCGCCTGCACCTTCCGCTGGCGTCAGGCACGCTGCTCAATGAGAGCGCCGGCCCGGCCTGATTGACAGGCGGCGGGCAGCCAATGGGATGAACGGGTGTACGCCCGCTGCTGGCTGCGATTGGGCAGGAACCGCGGTATAAAAGGAGGTGGGCCCGCCCTCCGGCCTTTCTTTCCCGGAGCCCTCGTGGAGGTGGGTGCGCGGCGTGGCCTCTCCTGCGGGACCGGCACCGGGACCAGGACCGGGCTCTGGGCCGCGGCCGGACCGTCGGGTGGGGAGCGCGGAGGCGCGGGGTGGAGGTGGGGAAGGGAAGGGAATGGAAGGGTGCGGCCCCGCCTGAGCCGCGCTTCTCCCTGGCAGGTCCCAGCTCGTCTTTAAACCCACCGGGCGATCCTTGGAGCACCGCCGCGATGCCCAGGGAAGACAGGGCTACGTGGAAGTCCAACTACTTCATGAAAATCATCGTGAGTGTCGGCACGGTCCCGGAGGGCTGAGGCCCGCCCAGGAAGCTCGGCCCTGGTGGGCGCTGCCGCCGCCTGGGCCCGCAGTGCCTGCCGGCGGCCTTCCTGAGAAAGGTGGGGTGGCGCGGCCTGGCCCGGCCTGTCAGCGTGGGGAGCGGGGATTGGGTCCGGATCAGCCCAGTTCTAAGGTTCCTGCGGGAATTTGCTGTGGCAGCTCGGGATGACAGGCTGAGGGACCTCGCTGGGTAGCAGAGTGAAAGCTGAACTTCCTGGAGCTGAGCGTTTCCAAACTTCTGACGGATTTTTTGTTTGCTTTAACCCGTTGGTGGTTTCAGTGCTGCTTTGTGCACTGGTCCAGATTTCTTTGTGTGGTTACAGTATTTTTCTTCCTATAGCAACTCCTGGATGATTACCCAAAATGTTTCATTGTGGGAGCAGACAATGTGGGGTCCAAGCAAATGCAGCAAATCCGCATGTCCCTGCGTGGGAAGGCTGTTGTGCTGATGGGGAAGAACACGATGATGCGCAAAGCTATTCGAGGTCACCTGGAGAATAACCCTGCGTTAGAAAAGTGGGTATTGCTGTCTGATTGTACTCCTGGAACCTCTTGTTTGGGAGGAGGAGGAGGAGATGTTGTCTGGGAAGTGGAACTGAGGGCTGTCATCTTTCCTTCAGGTTGCTGCCTCACATCCGTGGGAATGTGGGCTTCGTGTTCACCAAGGAGGATCTGACCGAGATCCGGGACATGCTGCTGGCTAACAAGGTAAAGGGAGATCAGCCCCTGCTGCATCTCTGGGCTGGTAGAGACCTAATTAAAAAATAAAACTGTAACTCAGGGTGTGTGTGTATGAGGTGTGTTACCTGATTATTAGGAGTCTTCAAGATTGGAACTAGGCTGCAGCAGCTGTAGCCAAACCGATATATTTCAGCCATCTGCCTCAAGTGCGTGCCTGGGTGCTGCCCACCCTGGAGGAACACATCAGGGTGGGGTTGACACCATCCCATGAGATCTGAGAGAGAGATGATAATTACTTCAGCTTCTTGTTTTCCCTTTCTCCAGGTGCCAGCTGCTGCCCGTGCTGGTGCTATTGCTCCTTGTGATGTGACTGTGCCAGCCCAGAACACAGGTCTTGGACCTGAGAAGACCTCCTTTTTCCAGGCCTTGGGCATCACCACGAAGATCTCCAGAGGAACCATTGAAATTCTGGTTAGTGAGCAGCGTGCTGCTGTCCTCAAAGCTCTTCCATGACTGGAGAGCTCTGATTGTGGTGGTTGATGGAGCTGTAAAGTCTTGGCAGGCTGAAAGAAGATGTTTGGCCTGGCTTGGGGATGCAGTGTGGGGGGATTTAAGTTCTTCATCAGGTCTAAGCTGCGTGTTTAAGCTCTGCTGGAGTAACCTGCAGGAAGGCCTTTCTCCACTTGCAGAGCCTGGTTTTGTTCCTTCAGTTCTATCTCTTGCCATTGGCAATGGGTGTTTGTGACCCATTGTGTTAATGTGCCTGAATTTCTTGGTGCCTATTCACTCCTTTTCTCCTTCCTCAGAGCGATGTGCAGCTCATCAAGACTGGAGACAAAGTGGGCGCCAGCGAAGCCACCCTGCTGAACATGCTGAACATCTCCCCCTTCTCTTTCGGGTTGGTGATTCAGCAGGTCTTTGACAATGGCAGCATTTACAATCCCGAAGTGCTGGACATCACCGAGGAGACCTTGCATAAGCGTTTCCTGGAAGTGAGTGCTACAACCCGTCCCCTTTAAGTTCCACCTCTTGTGCTGACTTGTGCTGGCAGCCAGCACGACCCCACAGCAATTCCTGCAGAGCCAGGAGCTTTTCCCAGCGCCCTGCAGAAGCGGCCTGGCAAGGAGTTCCTTCTGTAGGCACTTCAGAAGGCACTTGATGCCATTTCAATCTGTGTCTGGTTTCACTGGAGCTGTGGTATTTGTGCACACTGTGCCTCGTTATGTTGGCAGTGTGAAATGTGCCATCATGCACTGTGGTGTCTAGTCCAGGTTGTTCCTCAGAGCACAGAAACATGAGCATCTCTCCTCACAGGGTGTTCGTAACGTGGCCAGCGTCTGCCTGCAGATCGGGTACCCGACCATTGCTTCTGTGCCCCACTCCATCGTCAACGGGTACAAGCGGGTCCTGGCCGTGGCGGTGGAGACTGACTACACCTTCCCGCTGGCTGAAAAGGTAACGGCTGCGTGAGGCTGGAAATGCAGCCAGGCCCTTGGAGGGAAACACCTTGTGTGTCCCCCGGTTTGAAAGGACTCGGGGATGCACCTGTGTGGGAGGGACTGTCCCTGAGAAGAGGTGCTTGCTCCCTACGTTGTGTACGGGTGGCAGGAGAAGGGTGAATTCCCTGGTGTTCCTCCCGGTGGTTCATCATGTGCAGCCACAAAGCGTTGTGCTGCTGGCAGGCACAGCCTGCGTGAGTGGCAGTGAAGGTTTGGTCCTTCAAAATGCTCGTTTCCTCCCAGCTCACCTTTTTACGTTCCCCTTGCTGTTGCAGGTGAAGGCGTTCCTGGCAGACCCCTCTGCTTTTGTGGCTGCCGTGCCCGTGGTGGCTGAAACAGCCGCGCCTGCTGCTGCTGCTGCCGCTGCTCCGGCAAAAGAAGCAGCCAAGGAGGAGTCGGAGGAGTCTGACGAGGACATGGGCTTCGGTCTCTTCGACTAACAGCAGCCGCCTGTGTGTGTGTGAATGGCAGAAATAAAGAGCTTTTACACCTCCTTGTGTGCCCGCGGCCGTGCTGTGTTCCCGGGGCACCGGGGAGCTGCGGCCCCCGAGGGGCAGAGGGCGGCCCGGCCCCCCCTGCCGGCTGCTGCGGCCGGGGCCGAGCGGAGGCCTCTCTGGGCGGTTTGGGGACGCCGCCCGTCCCGTTCCCCCCCTGCGGCCGGGCGCAGTGGCGCCGTGCGGGTGCCGGGCCGGCCGGGCGGCAGCAGCGCCGTCGCCATGGGGATGGGCCCGCCCCGGAGCGCTCCGCGCGCGGCCCGAACCGGAAGCCGCTACTGTTTCCGGGGTCGCGGGCGGCGCCATGGCGGCCGACACGCAGGTGAGTGCGGGACGAGCCCGTGGCGCGGCGGTCGCGGCCCGGTGTCGGCTGCTGGGGAGTCCGCCCGGGGCCGCGCCCGCTCCCGCCGAGCCGCCTTCCCTCGGCCCGTCTGCGGGGGCTGGCTGGGCGCCCGCGGCCGCACGGAGACGTGGCGGCCGGCCCAGGGCGAGAAGGCCGCGCCGGCGCTGCTTGCCGGGGCCGTCCGTAGGGCCGCGCCGGGCTCTCGCAGCCGAGCCGGGCGCCGCGGCAGCCCGGGGACGGGGAGCTCCCGCCGAGCGACCGGCACGAGCACCGACCTTCCCGGCTGCGGCCGCCGGTCCTCGGGCGGGCCCGCGGCGCTCCGCGGGGGCTGCTGTCCCGTCCCCCTCCCCCGGCCGCGCCCGGCAGAGCCCGAGCGCCCTCCCCGGTCCGGCCCGCTGAGCGCGGCCTTGCGGGCTGTGCCCGGGCTGGCAGGGGCCGGCCGTGCGCCCTGAGGGGCTTTTACCTCCAGCTCGGTGCCTCGTGTTGGACGTTCCTCGGCTCCGTGGGGATCCGGGCCTTGCCGGTGCTGACCGCGGCCGTGCTCCGCTCTTGCAGCAGCGCTGCTTGTGCTGCCTCCCTCAGGGTGTGTGCGTCCGTCCTAATAAAATCAGTGGCAAAGTAAAACGCTGCCTGTCCCGGTGCCTCTTCCGCGGAGGATGCAGAGATGCAGCTTGTGTCAGTCACCGAGCTGCTTGGGCAGGCCTGTAGTGGTACTTGGGGTTTGTATTTTTGATTTTTAGGCTCTTGGGGTAATTTTAATGTGGGGTTTTTTTTGTCTGTCTGCCTCCTTGCTTGTGATTAAGCTGTGTGAGTAAGCGCAGCGTGGTGTGAGTTTGTGTGTGATGAACTCATGTAATTAAAAGGTCTGAAAGAAGATGGGCTGTTTAATGGCAGCTGCTGCTGTGGGGTCAGATGGTAAGGCATCCTCCTCCTCCACAGGCTGACCTGTACCTGCACATTCAGGGGTGCAGCCCTGCTTTCAGCTGGTTTTTAAGGAGAGCTCTGGGTGAGGTGGTCCACCCAGGTGGGTGTCTGTACAGGATTCCTCTTCCTTTGGGCAGCAGAAAGCCTTCACTGGAGGCAGCTCTTGAGAAGGAGGGAGGTTTCCTGGGCTTGGAAAATCCTTGATTTGACAAAACTGACAGAGCTTTGCTCGAAGAAGGACAGAACAGCTTTGCTGAGTTTCTAAATGCACATTGATTTGCTGCCCTTCCATAAGATGATGACAATGATTACTATTAAGATATAAAGTCACTTAGTTTTAGAGGTGAATCTTGAAAGCTTTTTCTGGAGAGCTGAGTTGTGAATGCAGAAAACCCATCAGCATAGACCTGGCTGAGCCCTGTCCAGCCACACAAAGTCTGCTGTCCTGAGTGCTTTGTGACACTTGGAAGCTCATGGAGATGGTTTCAGTAGCCCTGGTGGCAGATTACTGATAATTTGAATTCCTCCTTAGTCTTTCCAGCACATCTCACTGTCTCCACTTGGGAGCTGAAACAAGCTGTTTACAGGAGTTAAACTCCATGAGCTGTCCCAGTCAGCCCCAGTGTAGCTCCGGGCATGCAATAGCACAGGCATGAACACCCCCCCCACTTTTTTTTGGGGAATTTTTATCTTTGCTTGGGTAACCTTGGGTGCTACTGATAGCTCCTGGGAGGATTTCCACTGTGAGGCACCACCTTCTGTAATCTGCTGGGTCCCACTGACAGAATCCCTGTGGTGTGTGTGTTAATTCTGGGGTGACTCAAGGTGAGCAGTTTGTTCCTTTACTCTTGTTGAGAATTTCACAACTACTGACAGTGTGAAGCCACGGAGCAGTGTTCCAGTCAGCCCTGGGTCATCTGCCTGGGCTTTAGGAGATGGCATCAACTGAAAAGCACCTTTGTGTTCCTGAAGTGTGTATTTTGGGGTGCTTTTAAAAGGTCCTGTACTCCAGGCCATTCATCTTACCTCTTGCTCTGCCCTACTTTTAGAGGAGCAGACGTAGCTTAGGCAGGGCCTGGGTTGGCACAGTGAGGGCAGCCATCCTTCAGCCAGACAGGAAGGTCTCTGAGTTGCCTTGCACAGGGACCCTTTCCCTGCAGGTATGACTGTGTGTGCTTGCAGTTGGTCACTAAGGTGACGTGTTCTGTGCTCTATGTGAGAGCAGAGACAGTCTGATGGGGTTTTTCCTCCCTGTGTTTTAGATTTCTGACACACTGAAGCGGTTTGCGGTCAAAGTAACTACAGCCAGCGTGAAGGAACGGAGGGAGATCCTCACTGAGCTGGGAAAATGCATTTCTGGGAAAGGTAAAAGCTTTGGGGCACACTTCTGCTGAAAAGACTTTGTTTCAAAGGCAGTGTGAAGCTTGGGGGGTCCTATCCTGAAGTAGGAGTGGTCTGCACTTTCTTGCGGCGTCCCTAAGCATGGGGCTTGTAGCTAGCACAGAACTCCAGTTACTGGGGTCTTTGCTTTTCCAGTTAGTGCTGCATGTGGGAGTGTAGGGAGGGGGTGAGCGTGGAACATTTTAGATCATGTTAACAGGCTGCACCTCAAATACTGTGTTCAGTTTTGGGTCCCTCACTACAAGAAAGACATTGAGGTCCTGGAAAGTGCCCAGAGAAGGGCAACCAGAAGGAAGGGGCTGGAGAGCAAATCATATGAGGAGCATCTGAGGGAGCTGGGGCTGTTTAGCCTGGTGAACAGGAGGCTGAGGGGAGACCTTATTGCCTACAGTTACCTGAAAGAAGGGTGTACAGAGGTGGGTGTTGGTGTCTTCATCCAAGTGACAGGTGATAGGACAAGGGCGGATGGACTCAAGCTGTGCCAGGGCAGGGTTAGGTCAGACATTAGGAAAAAGTTCTTCACTGAAAGGGTTATTGGGCATTGGGACAGGCTGCCCAGGGAGGGGGGCTGAGTCACTGACCCTGGGTGTAATTAAAAGATGGGTAGATGAGGTGCTTGGGGATATGAGTTAGTAGAGGACAAGTGTGGTTGGTCTCAATGATCTCAAAGGTCTTTTCCAACCTAGTGATTCTCTGAATAAAACAGTTGAAAATCTTTCTGATTTACCTAATTTTCTGAAGATGACTGGAACAGTGTGTGCTCCAATTTTTCCTTACTTTAAAAATACGCATAAAATCTGTAAAAAGGGAGAACTCTTGACTGTGATCTTCACAAGTGATTTCATGGATGTGTAGAGGCTGTGAGGTGTTCCCTGATTTCGGTTGTGAAGGGAATGATGTTTGTGTTGAAGGTAAAGAGGAAATGTTTTGAAATAGATTCTGTTACAGATCTTCCAGAGGGTGCAGTGAAAGGCCTTTGCAAACTGTTCTGCCTTACTCTTCATCGATACCGGTGAGTGACTTGATGTGGAAAGGCTGTATTATTTAATCTGGCAGTATTTATGTGTTTAATTAGTTAAGTTGTTATGGAGTGTCTGGAAATGTTAGTGTGTAGCATCTCATAGATGTGTATGACACTGGATGATGCCTTCTAGTAATTAGGCTTGCAAGTTATGTTTGAAATGAAACAGTTTCCCAGCACTTACCTTATGTTTCACTTGGACTTTTGTAATTGAAACTTGCATCCTGTGGTCAGACTGCAAGAATGAATGTCCATGAAGCAGGACTGCAGGTGCCTTTAGACATCTTTTAGACATTTCTAGACTAGATTAGATTGTGACCTGTTGTAGAGAAGCTGTTAGAGCCTGTATTTTCTTCTGCAACCTGCTGGAGAACCTCAACATAACTTCTTTCAGCTGAGGAAGGGAATCATAGAATCATAGAATGGTCTGAGTTGGAAGGGACCCCAAGGATCACAGAGCTCCAACCCCCCTGCCACAGGCAGGGCCACCAACCTCAGGCCTGGATCTACACAAGGTTGCCCAGGGCCCCATCCAACCTGGCCTTGAACACCCCCAGGGATGGGGCATCCACCACCTCTCTGGGCAGCCTGTTCCAGCCCCTCACCACTCTCTCTGTAAAAACTTCCCCCTAATATCTAATCTAAACCTTCCTTCCTTTAGTTTTAATCCATCCCCCTTGTCCTGCCATTGTCTATCCTTTTAAAAAGTTGAATCCCCTCCTGTTTCTCTGCTCCCTTCAGGGACTGGAAGGCTGCAATGAGGTCCCCCCACAGTCTTCTCTTCTCCAGGCTGAACCAGCCCAGCTCCCTCAGCCTCTCTTCATAGGGCAGGTGCTCCAGCCCTCTGATCATCTTTGTGGCTCCTCTGACCCCTCTCCAACAGTTCCACATCTTTCTTGTATTGGGGCCCCAGCTCTGGACACAGGACTCCAGCTGGGGCCTCACGAGGGCAGAGCAGAGAGGGACAATCCCCTCCCTGTCCCTGCTGCCACCCCTCTTCTAATGGAGCCCAGGATACCATTGGCCTTGTGAGCTGCAAGAGCACACTGCTGCCTCATGTTAAGTTTCTCACCCACCAGAATCCCCAAGTCCTTCTCAGCAGGGCTGAATGGAGCTTTCTGCCAGAAACATCTCTTCCTGAAACAGAGAGGAGAAAATAACCATTAGCCCCACTGCTGACATGAGAAAACAGAGTCCTTTGTGTGATGCAGGTGTAGGAATAGGTGCAGCCTTGGCCAGGTCTCTCCTGTTCACCGAGATCTGTTTTTGGTTCCAGTGATGCAGCGTCCCGCAGAGCCCTGCAGCTGGCACTGCAGCAGCTGGCAGAGTCCCAGCCAGATGCAACAGCAAAGAACCTTCTGCAGTCACTTCAGTCTTCAGGGATCAGTGGCAAGGCTGGAGCTCCCAGGTGCTGCATGGGTTTCCTTGTGTGGAAGCAAGTTGCTCTTGTGTTCAGAGTGATGCTCCTGGTACTGTGTGCCAGAGGTGTTAAAAAAATTTAAGAGACAAAGCTGTTAATGATGGTTCAGCTGTTCCTCTTGTGCCTTTTTCATGTCTTCTCTGAAAGCAGGAGGATTATCTTGGTGTCACTGCTGGTGGGTTGGGTCTGATTAGCCTTCAGGTCTGGAGAGATGAGGAATAAACTATTTTATCAAGAAATAGACTTCAAAATGATTAGGAAAGAGAATTTCCTTGCTCATTTTTGTTCAAGTGGTGGAATTCAAGGCCTAGGAAGATAATCAAATTGGAAGCTGAGCTGAGAAACAGCCTGGTGTGGTCTTGTGGTAGCATCTGGGAACACCAGTGGCTCCAAAAGGTGACAAAGGGTTTGTTCAGCTGACAGAGGTCACAGGCTGCTGTCCTGCAGTGCTGCTGTGGCCAGCTGGAAGGGCAGCTTTTAGAGAAAATGCTGCTCTTGGTTTGAAGACTGGCAGTGAGATGATACTGACCGGTGGCTGGCTCTGGGTGCAAGGGCGCTTTCACTCTGCGGTAGCGCTCAGGGAGCTGGAGGGGATACCCGTTACCTGCTGAGGAGGAGGAGGAGGTGAGAGGTAGCTGAAACCAGAGCTGAGTAGTGTGCCAGGAGGGAATGCAAGCTGAGAAATGATTTGGCAGTCTAAGGCTGGGAAGCTCTGACAGTAAAGATGAGCAGCAGATGAGAAATCTTGAGTCACTTCTTTGAGCGCTCCTAGTTGGCAAAGTGTTTAACTCCTTTCTCTAATGACACTGCCAAGATCCAAAAATGGCCTTTCTTCTGCTGGGGTTTTGCATTCCCAGCAGGCAAGACTTGGCCTCGTGGTGCCATTCAGAAGTTCTAAGTGTTAAAGAGGAGCTGGAACACATCGCTTGGGAGGAGTAATTACTTCCTTTGAATGCTTAGACTTCAGCTGTGTTTTTATCTGTGATAAGATTGCCTCACTTGTGAGCTCATGTTCTGACTTGGGCAGAGACAAATCTGTTATGGACTACTAGGTGTAAGTTATCTACTGGGAGCAGTAGATTAACCCCCTCCTGTTTGCCCAACAGTAAGAGCAGTGGATCTGCAGCCTTGCTGGCACTCTCCTGGACATGCCTGCTCGTACGCACGGTCTTTCCAACCCCTGAAAAGAGACAGGGAGAAACATGGAAAAAAATGGTAGGTTCTTTTTGGTTTGCAGAAATATCCCTTTGCAGATAAGGACTTTAATGTGTCTGCTGTCTTTTAAGTTGCTGAAACGATGCAGATAATTCTGGATATAACTGACAATGCCACTTCAAAATCCAGGTGAATTTGACCATCTTTTTTTGTTTTCTGGTTTATTTTGATCTCTCCTGTTCTGCTGGAGAAGGCAGGAGGTGTATAAAGCATGAGAGTGGGGTAGTCTTGCACCTGCACAGAGTTGCTCTGCATATTGTGGGGTATACCAGTGTTTCTAGACTAGGTGTGCTGGTGGTGCCTCCACGGTGCAGCCTGCATCGTGCCATGAATTCCTTGGGCTTCCCTTGAAATGGATGTGTGTGAGATTCCACCATACAGTGTCAAGTAGGTTTTTGCTTTCTTTTCATCTGCTTTCACAACCTGGACCTGCAGCCATGCTCATAGCACCTTGGGATAGAATTGGAACACATTTTAAGAAGAGAATAAACCTGAAACAAATTGCTGTTTTCAAAGTCAGGGTTTCCCAGAGCTGTTGTGTGTGGTTCCACAAAGTGGTGCGTGTTGGAAGAACTTAACATGACCTAAGGACTGTTTCCCAAGCAGATTCAGCTAGTGACTGGCATCTGACATGTCTTGTTTGATGTGAGCTTTCTGAGAAGCAGGTGCATGAAGGTGTTCTGGGCTGTTTCCCTTGGCAGGTAGAGGTTCAGTGTTTGCTCCTTTTGGAAGTCCTGGGAGGTTCTCACAAGCAGGCGGTGGATGGGGCCATGAAGAAGCTGAACAGGCTGTGGAAGGAGGTGATGTATGCCTTAAGTGACTATATTCAGTAGCTGCTCTGGGTTCTGTTGTGTTAACATGCTGTGCTATTTTTCTCTTCAGAACCAAGATCTGGTGGATCAGTACCTAACTGTCATTCTTGGTCTTGAACCGAACCAGAGCTACGCTGCAATGCTGGGACTTCTGGTCCAGTTCTGCACAGCCCAGAAGGAGATGGGTGTTATTAAACACCACAAGGTACATCTGCTGTACTGCTTTTTTGGTTTTGCAGTAAGTAGTGTCAGTTCTCATTCTAGAGAAGGGGGGTGGATGGATGTCTTGAGGTTGGAACTTCACATCGATCCCTTAGATACACATTTAGCTCTTGATGCATCTTCTGAGTTGGGCTTAAGGGTAGGGCAGAGGGCCCAGATCTCTGCTTCTGCATGTGAGGATGGAAGCAAAGCTTCTGATTAGAGGGTCAGGCTGCTTTCTGGGGGAGGATGAGGTGGGGTGTCAAGCCTGGATTTTCCTGATGGTGTGTGGAGAGCTTTGTTTAGGTTGTGATGTGGTTGTAACTTTGTGTTCCTGCTTGTTTAGAGTGCTCTTCTGGATTTCTACTTGAAGACCATCCTTATGAGCAAGACAAAGCCTCAGAAGCACGTGCTGGTGAGACATACTGTTGCAAAGCTGGTTGTGCTTTTGTCCTATGTGCAGTGTCCCCTGCTGTGCTGACCACTTTGCTCCCTTCACAGGACAGCTGCTCCCCGCTTCTCCGGTACATGTCCCATGCTGAGTTCAAGGACTTGGTGTTGCCAACTCTGCAGAAATCCCTGCTCCGGAGTCCTGAGAACGTAATTGAAAGTGAGTCTGTCCTCTCTCTGCATTGCTGTGTCAGAGAGCACCCACAGTTGTTCCTTAGAAGTCTAGAGTTGTGGTGGAGCGTATCTCTGGATGGTGCTTTCTGTCCTGTGAGTATAGGTGGCAGGATTGTCTGGCATCTGAGGGTTGGATGTGGAGAAGCAACATTTGTGGTGTGATCCCAAGTGTCTGGGTATGTGATGGCTGCTGTTTGCACCATGGACAAAATTCCACAGCTGAGTGCTAGGAACAATCCTGAATGAATCTGTTCATTTGGAGTCAATGTCAGTGTTTTTAATTCCTACTCCTTACTGACCCTGTCTGCTCTTGATGCAAACGCTGGAGAAGGGGGTATGAAAATGCTGAAAACAGTTACTTAACAAAATGTGATATGCCATCATCTCTTCTGTCTTCAGCAATCTCTTGCTTGCTCGTATCTGTGAACCTGGATCTCAGCCAGTATGCTGTAGACATTGTGAAAGGACTGGCCAGTAAGTACTCTCACTTCTGGAGGGAATGATGAACTCAGAATAAAGCTTTCTTCCAACTTGCTGGCAGTACCTCTAACAGCATGATTGCTGGTGAAGAGGCTGTTTTATATGGGAGGGGGGAGGGTGCTGTAGCTTGGAACCGGTATAGTTCACGATGGTTCCAGAAAGTGAGTCAAGCCACATGGAAAGACACATGCTTGTCTTGCTGATTTTATGCAGCTGGGTGTAAGGAGCTCTTAGCTTGGGTGCTATTTTCTAGGTCACCTGAAATCCAACAGTGCACAGCTGATGGATGAAGCAGTTGTGGCATTAAAGAACTTGGCTCGACAGTGCAGTGACCCTTCGGCTGTGGAGTCGCTGGGCAGGCACCTTTTTGCCATCTTAGGGGGTGAGTATGTTGCTGGATGAGCAGTGGAGATGAATGAAGATTTCCTGGCTTCCAGGAGTTCTGTGTGTTGTGTTTCCTTTTGTCCTTAGCTGCCTGTATGGCAGGGCTGGCTCAGCCTGGATGGGATAATTGGCAAGCTTTTGTATTTTTAGAGGGGCTCTTGTAGCATGTAACCATTGTCTGTCTGTGAGTCAGGTGTCACCTGTTTGTTTCTTGTTGGCAGGCTCAGAAGGGAAGCTGACAGTTGTTGCTCAGAAGATGAGTGTCCTTTCAGGTGAGGATCCTAGAAGAAAGGTGGAGGAGATTCAGCAGAAGGCTGAATGAAAGGCACCTGTGCTTCTGCTTAGTGGGTCGGGCTGCCTACTGGGGGAGGATGAGGTGGGAGGGATGAGGCTGTCAGGATTCCTTGGCTGTTGTTCCAAATTCTGGTTAATGTCATAGAGGGTGCTGGATACCACATGCCAGTTCTTCACTTTCTATTCAAAGGAAATTGTTGGCTAAAATGGTTTCTGCAAGGAAGATGACTCTATTTTGGGTAAAAATGAAGTCAGAGGTCCTGCAGTGCTGGTACATGGTGGATGTGGCATCCAGGTGTAGTGACGAGACAGAGATGTCTGTGCAAGGATTGAAATGTGAAGGATCTTCTGGTTTGTTTTTAGATTTTGCACCAAGTGCTGGTAGTTTGAGAACTAATGAGAGAAATCTGTCCTTCCAGGGATTGGCAGCCTTAGTCACCATGTGGTTTCTGGATCCTCTAGCCAAGCTCTAGCTGGAACTGTGGCTGAGCTTTTCATCCCTTTCCTGCAACAAGAAGGTGAGACCTCTGGTCTTTGTTTTGGGTTTGCTAAGCTGCTTTTGTCTTGAGTGGGGTTTTCATCTGGCCTTTTGTTCAGGATAAATGTGGATTCTTGCATCTCGTGTCATAAAATGTTCTGATGAGCAGCCCCATGGAGACAGTCCCATGTCTCTTAGAAACACATTCATTCTTTTCCTGCCTCCCCTGATGTTACCTGCCTTCTGTTTGATGTGTCTATTTTATGCAATTGCCCTGCTGACACGAGCTCACTGTTCCTTCCTAGTCCACGAAGGCACCTTGGTTCATGCAGTCTCTGTCCTGGCTCTTTGGTGTGTTCGCTTCACCACGGAAGTTCCTAAGAAGCTGGTAGAATGGCTAAAGAAAGCTTTCAGCCTTAAAACCTCTACATCAGCTGTGAGACATGCCTACCTGCAGTGCATGCTAGCCTCTTTCAAAGGTAACACTACAATACAATACAATAATGCAGCTATTAATAACTCTTGATTGTGAGGCTTAGGAGAAAAGTGATCAACTTTTGTACCTCCCAATACAAGTCAATAGCTGCTTGGGTTAGGAAAGATTTTGTAAGGCAGTATCTGTTCCCTGACCTCCTTTGTATTTCTCCTTGAACTCTCTTTTGCCTTCCAGTTTGTAAATATGGTTTGTGTTGTATAACTAGCATTGCTGCCCATTGTGCTGTGTTATCACATACCCCCAAGTAATTGTTGATTGCTTGATTTTTGTCCTATGATTAAATGGTAAGGTTTCAGCCCAGGGACCATGCTTTTGTTTTTATAGCACCCAGCAGACTGGGATCCTGGTCTGCAGCTTTGGCTCTTGGAAGTTTTAACAAAAATACAGAAAAATAAAACCTAAAGTCTTTGAAATGAAGATCTACAGAAATTCTAAACTTTTGGTGATCCTTCTGAGCTTTGCTCCTGTTGGCCTTGCTGTCCTTCACTCTCACCCATTTCATCCACGGGTCAGCAGGTGATCAGTCTGATGCCTGTGTGTGAGCTCTCCCTTTCTGGATGCAGTGTGCATTGCAAGGACAGTATGTGGTTGCTTTGGAGGTTGAGAACTCAATGTATTGTATAGATCCCATGGATTAGCCATCACCTTCTCAATATGGCTGTGAGTGAAATTGTAATTGTACATTCTTCTGTTGTGGCTCCTGGGAATTTCTGTGCTATCACAGGACTGAAAAACTCACTCTAAAGCTGCTCAGATGTCCCAGGATGGTGGCCCTTTCAGAGACATCGATGCAGCAAACCTGAAGTTGCCATGGGCATGGGGCATGTGGGGTGTGTGCAGCTGTTCAGGGGATCAGGGCCCAAGACATTAATACTCTAAAATAATCCACTAACCATGGCAATGCTGACTGCTGTTGCTTTGGCCCACCCAGTGTCCCATCCAACTGGGACATAAAATAGAGATTCGAACTCTTAGGAGTTTATATAGTTAAAACACTGCCTGCAAATACTCAGTGCACAGAATCACCAAGTCTCTTCTTTCCTTTTTCAGTATTGGGTGTGAGGTGTTGCTTCTGGATGTACCAGGAACTCTGAGCTCAGTTTCTGTGGAGGCAGGGGTCACAGATCAGTGGGGTTCCTTGACTTGGGAATGTTTGAAGTGGAACAGGTGACAGCTTGCCAGGAATTTACTTTCCCTCTCTCAGGGAAGTCTTTGAAGTCAGTCTTCCTGTGATTTGAACCAAACCCTTTAATGTAACTGAATTAGCACTGTCTTTTGCATCCCATGAACAGAAGCTCCTGTTGAGATGGGACTGTTGTATCTGTGAGAAGAGGACTGAAGTGGTTATCATTTAGCTTTTCATAGATAAGCTTTAATCATAGTAGTGAGTGGCCAGTAGTCTGGGAGTTCCAGAGTCCTCCCAGTATGTGTCTGGTTCCCTTCCTGGTCTCATGACACCAGAAAAGCCATTGATATCCTTGTCTCTTTCTGTCTCCTCAGGTGACACGTTGTTACAGGGAGTGGACTTGCTGCCAATGCTGATTCAGACAGTAGAAAAAGCAGCATCTCAAAGTACTCAGGTTCCCATGGTAACTGAAGGAGTTGCTGCAGCTTTGTTGATCTGCAGAATGTCTGTAATCGAAGGACAAACTGGTAAGGTCACAAAACATCTGGTAGAATCCAGCAGAAACAGGTTCTGAGGGTAATGCTTACACTTGACAGTGTGCCTGAGATACTGTTCTGTAATCTCTGTACTGTTTCTGCACAGAGAGTTGTTGCCCTTTTGTAAAGCAGGGAAGGATTTCTTCCCATCTCTCTCCTGTCAGTGAAGAATTCTTGCTGTCCTGTGGCTTGGCATATTCCAACTTCTTTTTGCTTAGGGCAGTACTGCTCTTTATTGGACAGAAGATGTTCACCCAGACCTTGCATGCCAGGGCTTGACTGGTGCATTAAAACTATTACTTGCTTTTTATTTGTGTAGTATTGAGAAAGCACAAGGACTGGAAATCTGTCTGCCCTTAGAGGATATTCCAAGAACTGTCTGAGTTCATACATTTGCCAGGATATAAAATCCAGGAGTGTTTTGTCTACCAAAAGCAACACACCAGTCTCCTCCTTTCCTTTGTTTTTAGGAAGAATTGTCCTGTGAAAGATTAGGTGAAACAGACTTTACATTTCACAAGTGTGCCAGAGAAATGAAGTTTTTTTCAGCAGGGGTTTTTTGTCATGCTTATAGCTCTGAGTGAGAGAGATGAGTAGCTTTAAAACTGGAGACAAGTAAAACTAGAAATAACTTGAGTGGTTTCAGGAGACAGAACTCTACTGTAGATTATGCACCCTGGTGAGTTCTGACTTGTTTTGAAATGTCCTTGATACACACCTGTTCTTCTCCTGTCAGAGTCTAAGCTGAGTGGCTTCTGGCAGCTGATTCTGGATGAGAAAAAACAGATTTTTACATCTGAGAAGTTCTTGCAGTCTGCATCAGAGGAAGGTAAATTGTCACTTATTGTGTATCTGGTTGCTGATTAACTCTATTACTTGTGAGAGCTACTGTTGCTGTTAGCCTTGTTGTATGTTCCTTGGAGGATCTAGTTTCAGATTAATATGAAGAGCTGCTCCTTCAGAAAGAACATCTAGGCTAATTGTAGTCTATAAATGTGACAGTAATGAATCTGAGTTATCAAACATTTGTAATGCCAAATCTGTATATTCTGTAAAAGTCCTTCAGATACAAAAAGTGTCCCAGTTTGTAAGCAAATACTTGCAGCCAGTCTGAGGGATGTGGAGAAGCCTAAAATTAGGAAGAAGATGGGAAAAAGTAAAATAAGACTGGAGAAGAAAACGTGTAGGTGAATATCTTAAAACACTGGGAAGAGTAATAACAGGAAATCAATGGGGTTATAAATTAGTGTCTCTATGCTCTGTTTTGTTCTCTTGTATTTAAAAATTAGCTGAAAAAATAATGGCAAGTGCCCAACAGAAAACATTGCTGGCTAGATTTTAAACTAAAGTTTGGGAAATGATTTGATGAATCATTTCTCTGAAATGAATTAATTGATCTTTTGTACAAAGCTTTGAAGAGCTAAACTTTTCTAAGTGGTATAGAACAGACTTTTACTTGCTGTGATCCTTATTTCTAGAAGCTGTTGTGTATATCCATTCATTTTCCCTCCCAAGTCTGCAAATATCCTGAAACAATGTGATTTGGAGAATTTTATATTGCTGCCTTCGGACATTAGCTCCAAAAACTAATACTGATACTTTGAGAGTCAACATTGTCATGATGTGTTACTGGTTATTTAGGCAAAAACATCCAGTTGACATGCTTAACATCCCCAAACTATCTGCTGTACCATCCTTACTGGGAGTTGTAACCCACCCCATGTTCCAGGGCTTTCTGCTCCTGTGTTTATGATATGGTTGAACAGTGATAGACAAACCAAAGGGTCCAGTGACAGTTGAAGCTCAGAAGAGAGTATGAGATAAATACCAAGGCTGCTATTCAAAGAGCATTATGTACTTTTCTATGAATTCAGTGTAGGGTTTATTGTCACTGGAGACATTTTGGCAGCACTCAGGGATTAACAGTGTTGATGCTGCGAGCATTGTGTTTATCCTTTGGTTTGTGCTGTTGACTTAGACAGAAATAGGCTACACACAGTGGTCAGGAAAAGTCATCTGGGATCCAGCTAACAACACTTCTATGCAATCACAGTCCTGTTTCCAGTCTTGGCAGATCTGAGCTGGATTTGTCTCTAGCTTCACTGACATTATGTAGTGGCTCGGTTTGGGCAGCTATTTTAATGTATCCTGCTTGCAGTTTCTTTGCTTTCAGGTAAAAAAAATCATCTGTTTCCTTCATGGATCTCACACTATTGTAAATATTTGCCTTTTCCCACAGCAATGTGCACAGTGCTGCAGCTGACAGAACGCCTGCTCTTGGATCATGCACAACGACTGCCCGACAGCAAAGTTCAGTACGTAGACTGCTCTTGCTGCCAGTGCTCTGCATCTGCTCCCTCAGTGTTAATGTGGGCAGTGGAGAGGGTGGGCTCAGGACATTGCACAAAATATGGAGCTCTTTGTGCTTTTCTGTCCAGTTGGTTTGCAGAGCTGCCTCCCTCACTAAACCTGTGTGTTTCTGGTATCAGGCAGTATCATCGTGCCCTTGTTGCGGTGCTGCTGAGTCGGACCTGGCACGTTCGAAGACAGGCTCATCAAACAGTTAAGAAGCTCTTGTCCTCTCTGGGTGGGTACAAACTGGCCTATGGGCTCTTGGAGGAGCTGAAAGTCATCCTCAGTTCTCACAAGGTGAGTAGTCCAGAAGCCTAGTCTGTGCTTAGCCACTTGTTTGCATGCTGCCAGTCACCTCCCTACCCTAGATTTGCAGTTACTACTGACAAACAGTGTGATATAAATCATAGAATCATAGAATGGTCTGGGTTGGAAGGGACCCCAAGGATCATAGAGCTCCAACCCCCCTGCCACAGGCAGGGCCACCAACCTCAGGCCTGGATCTACACAAGGTTGCCCAGGGCCCCATCCAACCTGGCCTTGAACACTTCCAGGGACGGGGCATCCACTGCCTCTGTGAGCAGCCTGTTCCAGCCCCTCACCACTCTTCCTGTAAAAAACTTCCCCCTAATATCTAATCTAAACCTTCCTGAAGATGATTTGATTCCTGCTGTATGATCTGGAGTGCCACTTCTTACTAGACTACTGCATGTTACTGGTCCAGTGCCTGTGGTGTGCCTAGTCTTCCCTGTATATAAAGAAGACATATTATTCAAAATTATCTGGGGAGGAAGTTGCAGTTTTCCACTTCATTCTTGGTGTCTCTGGTGGTTTGACCCTGGCTGGAGGCCGGACACCCGCCAAAGCTGCTCTGTCACTCCCCTTTTATCTGGACAAGGGAGAAAATATCTATTGAGAGGCTTAGGAATCAAGATAAGGGCAGGGAGAGGTTGTGCTACAATCAGCATTACGGGCAAAACAGACTCAACACAGAATAAAGGGAAGAAAACTCTCCAATTTATGACCCTGCACTGCACACCCAGTGACACCAGAGTTGGGTAATGGGAAATGTGACCAGATCTTAAAGCAGCTCCCCCCACCCCTCCCTTCTCAGCAGACTGCACTTTAGTCAGGATTTCACTCCCTTCTTCCCCCCAGCTGTGGCACAGGGAGGGGCAGGGACTGGGGCAATGGGGGTTTCAGTCAGTTCCTCATGAGTTGTTTTCCTTCTTAGCCGGGAGGGATTGGGGGGGCATTCCTCACACCCTTCCCCTGCTGCACCGTGGGGTCCCACCCATGGCAGACAGTCCTCCATGAACTTCTCCAACATGAGTCCTTTCCCATGGGGCTTCAGCTCTTCCCCAGCTGCCCCAGCGTGGGGCACTGCTATGGCTGCAATCATAAACCATAGAATGTCTGTCAGGCCCAGCCTGGTCCTCCATGGGGTCACAAGCCTCCCCCCACAGCAAATCTGCTCCAGGGTGGAAATACTTCTCTCTCTTGCTCATCTCTGTGCCTCTGTCTCTCTCCACGGGCTGCAAGTGCTGGCAGGGCCTTGCTCCAACGCAGGTCACAGCATCTCCTGTCTGTCTCCCCCTGCTCCAGCGTGGGGCCTTTCCATGGGCTGTGGGGGGACACCTGTTCCATCATGGGTTTCTCCAGGGGCTGCAGGGGCATCTTTCTCTCTCTCTGGCACGTGGGGCACCTCCTCCCCTCCTTCCCTGGCCTTGGTGTCTGCACAGTTTCTGACATCTTCTCACTCCCTTCTCTGGGGGCAAAAAGCAGCTGCTTGCATTTTGTTACTTCTGAAATGTGATTCCCAGAGGTGCTGTGACCATCACTGATGGGCTCAGCTTTGGTCAGCAATGACTCCCTGAGTCAGCTGGTGTTTGCTCTGTGGGGCCTGCAGAGAGCTTCTGGCTGCTTCTTGCAGAAGCCACCCCTGCAGCCCCCCTGCTCCACCAGAACCCAGCCACGCAAAACTACAACAGTGGTGTAATTCTTTGGCCCTGGCTTATAGCTCAGGCTGCCTATTTAAAGCAAATGTGATGGAAATACTACTGTTAGAACAATAAACAAGGAGAGAATGGGCAGTATATTGTTTGGCACGCTGCTAAACCAGTGCCACATCAAGTTGTATAATAGATTAAGTTGCATTACTGAGGAACCAAGCCTGGGACTGCATACGTGTCACAGATACAGCCTGGATAAAGGATTTTTGAAAAGATACTGGGTAAAATTAGACTGCAGAAGTTTGGCATAGTGTTCCCAGCCAGCTGGTTCAATCTTTTCCAGTCCTCTCTGCGAAACATGATCGTTTTGGTTTTATTTTACCTTGGCTTGCCAAATATAGTGTAGTCCTCCATTCTTAGTCTGTCTTTCTCTGTCATCCCTGTGCTTCAGTTCCACTGGAATCATAGAATCACAGACTGGTCTGGGTTGGAAGGGACCCCAAGGATCATAGAGTTCCAACCCCCCTGCCACAGGCAGGGCCACCAACCTCCAGGCCTGGATAATCCTTTATCACTTCTTTCCTTTGAAAGCTTCAGGTTGTTGGTACTGACAGAGGGAGCTGACTGCTCAGGAAGACATAGTGTGATGTGTTAATGACAACTTGTCCACTCAGGTTCTGCCTCATGAGGTCCTGGTGATGGAGTCGGGAGAGCTGTCAGAGCTAGGAAAGACCTATGTTCCTCCTCGTGTCCTTCATGAGGCACTCTGTGTCATCTCAAGTGTGGCAGGGCTTGATGTGGATTCCCACGAGCCAGAAAAGCTGGCTCTGGAGATGCTGCTGGTGAGCCATCATCCATCTGTAGGTAAGTAAAGGGCCAAGACCCCTCTCCTGACCAATGTATGGGTTTCTAACAGTGTTTCATTGTTAGCAGTCTGCTTCATATTTATTATGCTCATTTATTGTTCTTGCTAGTGGCAGTGCAGCCAGGTCTTTGGCCAGCTCTCCTCATCAAGATGAAGATAGATCCCAAAGACTTCATTACCAAACACCTGAATGACATATTACCCAGGATCACTGCCTATGCTCCACAAAACCAGGTGCTCAACTGCTTGCTTTGCGTTATTTTTGGGAGATTCTTTGGAACAGGAGAGTTTCCTGGAGGAGTTAAGCACTAACAGGCCTATAAGGAAGGAGATCTGTCTAAAAGGTTCAGAGAGAATGTCTCTGGTGGAAAGGGGAAGGAATATATGTACCAGCTACTGAGTGGAATTCTAGACAAGATTCAAGTACCAGCTGAACGAGGAATTGGGAATTAGAGTATAACGTGGGCTGCCTCAACAGGGCATATGTTTTTGAGATAATGTCAAGGAGTACTGAGAATAATGTTTTTTCCTTTGTTTTCTTGATAGTCTTCTATGAATGCAGTGGGATCTCTGTCTCTGCTCTCACCTGGCACAGTGCTCCCACAGCTCATCAGCATCATCTCAGCTTCAATGGCGAATCCCGCTCTGTGCCAGGTTACTCGAGAGGAATTTGCCATCATGAAGACACCAGAGGGAGAACTCTATGACAAGTCTATAATACAGAGGTAAGATGTGAGAAATTCTTTTCTCTGTGGACCTGAGGATTGATTTCTCCTGGCATTTAGCCAGCAGCTGAGTGGGATTGTCAGATGCCTTTTCCCCAGATTTGTGTGCTGGGATCTTAGCCCAAAGCAGTGTTGATTCTTTTCTCTGCTTTTCATTCTCAGTGCTCAACAGGATAGCATGAAAAAGGCCAACATGAAGAGGGAGAACAAAGCTTATTCCTTCAAGGAACAGATCATTGAGCTGGAGCTGAAGGAGGTGGGTTGATGGGTATGGGAAAGCCATCACTGGGGGTTCTGACAGCAGGCTGTCCAGTTGGTTTTGTCACATGGCTTCTGGCATCTGTGCCTGCACTGTTGGGAAGGATCCTCTGAACTGCTTTGAATACTTATTATCTGCTCTTATATTTGTACATGTTAATTTCTTTTATATCTATTTGTGTCAATTTATGTGGTATTCTACTTCCTTGTGAGCCTTGGTAATACCTGTTTTTTCTCTTTGCCCCTTCTTCAGTGTATCTCATGTCACTTTTTCAGTAAGGCTTGTTAAACCGGTGCTTCCATCTTGTAAGGAGCCAAGAGTTTTGTCCAGTCTGGCCAGAGCAGTAGGTGGACATGGGGGAAGAATTTGGTGAAGGGAGGGGAACAGAATGTACTGGGTTGACTGGAGCATTCTGTTATTAAAGGGTGACTTCTGTTTGCTCTGGGGAGGATGATGTGCCCATCTACTCTAGTGCAACCAGTTTAAACCTGGGAGAAACTGATGTTGTGCTGCTAATGGGACACTGCAGTGTTGTTAACCTGCCCATTTCCATTTTGGGTCTTCACTTAAGGTTTGACATGCTTGGATAAATATTTTGATGCTGTTTTAAAAGGAAATTTTGAAAAAAAAACCCCACCCAACCAATGTGTCCAGATTTCTTATCTGCCTAAGTGAGGGTTGTTAATTGCTTGAGTGTTTAATGTCTGTGTACTCCACTGCAGGAAATAAAGAAGAAGAAAGGAATAAAGGATGAGGTGCAGCTGACCAGCAAGCAGAAGGAGCTGATGAATGCACAGCTGGAAAGGGAGTCACAGATAAGGAAACGGCTGAAGGAGGTAAGTTTTGGTCAGCTTTATTGCCAACTCCACAGCTACTGTGACTGAAGTCATTTTGATAGAAGGAAGATGGAGTAGCAGAGAAAATATTTAGCAAGAATCTATTTGTTTGTTTCACTGGAAATCAGATTTAATGACTTGATTTCTCCCCCCATGGAGTTTTTATGTAATCTTTTGAATTATTTCTCTTACAGCTTGATAATGAGCTGGAAACAGCTCTAGGACTCCTGGACACTGTTATAAAGAGAAAGCCTCCTGGTCTGACTCAGTACATCCCTGGTCTCATCGGTTCCTTCTTGCCACTTTTTCGATCACCTTTGGCTGCTCCAAGGATTAGGGATCCTTTTCTTTCCTTAGCTTCCTGTGTCATGCCTGCTCGACTGAAAACCTTTGGTTAGTATTTAGTTAGTATTAGTATTTGTTGCTTTTTAAACAACTATTTATACGTTGGAGGGGGTTGAAAATCCTTGCTGTGGATTGTGACCATGTACCACAGACAGCCAAGAGGAAGAACCACCCTGGAATAATGCTTAGGAAGATGACTGTGCTGTCTCAGAGATTCTACCACTGGGTGGAAAGACAAGGAGTGTCTAGCCATGGTGACCATGCTCTCAGTACCACTTGATGCAGTGGGATTGTCTCCCCTCTGCAGAGTTTGGAGGATGTGAGTGTAACTCCCATGGCTGTGTGTGAATTGAGCTGTAGCCCGCAAGCCTTGGGGCTGCGCTTCCTTCTCCGTACCTGTTCTGCTGCCTGGGCTGCAGCCCAGAGATTTGTTACAGTTCTTGAGTCTCTGTTCCAGGGGGTTTTTCTCTCCAGAAATGTTCAGTTTTGGTCCTCTCATGGAGTCCTTATTCTTCCCTACCAGGTACTTTAGTGAGCCACGTGACCTTGCGCCTGATGAAACCGGAGTGTGAATTAGATGAATCCTGGTGTCAAGAAGAGCTGCCTACTGCTCTGAACAGAGTTGTTAGCTTGCTGCATGCCCACACCATTCCTAGCCGTGCAGGCAAGGGAGAGCCAGGTAAGAAGTGACCCTCCCCACGCCCCCCAATCACTCCATTAGCTGGTTTAGCTTTGATGGGCTGTATCATGGTTTAGCTTTGATGGGCTGTATCATGGTTTAGCTTTGATGGGCTGTATCAGGTATTATAGGTCAGACTGCACCTTTTTTTTTCCTTTTTTCTTTTTTTAAATTGGGTCAGTCCTCATAGAGATGCAAAGCTGCAAGGGGTGTGTTTTGTGGTGGTAGTAGTAGCGACGCTGTTACACGTATAGGAAGTGTAGACCTGAAATAACAGTCTCTCTTCTTAAAATGGCTCATACAGAAATAATTGTAGTGAAATTAAAACTCCTCTTTGCCAAGGACAGTTCTTACTTTTCAGCACCACTTAGCATAAGTGATTCAGTGAGACTAAGTGGAAAGACAAAGTAATTGCTTGTTATCTGTGATCTCAGCAGTGAAGTGCCAGTGGCCTCTGCTCCTTTGCTATGTAGTGCTGCAGTTCATGAATATTTTATTCTGGCATAGTTGTTGAAGAAGCAGTTCTTTCCCACTCTGTACCACACAGGCAGGCACCAAGATTTATACAGTGCAACAAAGTATTTTGGGCTGAAATGAACCTTTTTTTCTTTAATTTTTTTTTGGTCTTTTTTTTTTTTTTTTTCTCCAAATGGGTTAGTTTTAATCTGGATCACTTCCAGAATCTGGTGCACAGGTCATGGTGCTGGTACACTGAAGATGCTAGTACAGAAAAGGGGAAGGGGAGGTTGGAGGTTGGGATGGCTTCATTTGTCTCAAAGCCTCTGGTGTCCTGCAGTGACAGAGGTGGTTCATCTAGGCTTTGGAGTTGTTTGTCACCCAGCTCAATCAAAAGCTGCCATCATGGTAGACTATTTATAATTTTTTAAAGGAAATGGAGGGTCCTTGGTCCCTTACCCCTGTAGTTCTTTTCTCTTGCTGTGCTGTTGCCAGTCAGATCCACAGTTGTGTGGCTGGGGCACATTTAATCTTCCCAGCTGAGTAGCAGCAGTTGCCTGTGTGAGCACCACTTCAGTGGTGAACATCTCAGTGATAGCTCAGGGTCTCTGCTGTGTAGTTTATTTCCATAGTAAGTGCAAGTTCATTAACATTTCAATCCTTTTCCAGGCTTATTTCCAGAAAGTAGGGGGAGTATTTTCAAACCTCATCATTTGAGATTTCCTGCTGTCCTTAATTAAATGAATGTCTGGGGTTTTTTGTTGGTTTTTTTTTTCTCTTCTGCAAGAGAGGGGAAGTAGGTTCCATTGCACTTTGTTGGACAGGTCATTTTATATTCACAAAGGATTGTTTTCCTCATTTTCCAAGTTCTTTGGAATGTGGTGTTGCAATATTATTTAGTAGAGGTTAGTTTCTCAGGGTACCAGGAGACCTGAAAGAGACTCTATCTCATTATAATGCAGATGATAAAATGTGCCATTCCTTGCTGAAATGCCAAGAGACATTTTATAACCCTACTCCTATTGGTCAGTACCAGCTACTGTGATGATCTCAGATAAAGTAGTTTTTGTCCTCCTGCTGCATGTAGAGGGACAGTTGCTTAAGCCTAAAAATATCTGGCCAATAACTTAAAGCAAAAAAAAAGAAAAAGAAAAAAGTTTTAAAGCAACCAGATTCTGAACAGAGAGAAAAATCCCAGATCAGAAACAGAGGGGGCTGTACCTAAGCTGTTCATGTTAAATAGGAGCTCACAGTGTGTTTGCTATTTCATATTTCTCCTTTGAACTACTTTTGCTGTATCTGTGCCCTACATAAGCTGACTAATACTGCAGTATTGTATCTGCAGAGCTCTTCATCTGCCTCTCAGAAATGTGAAATCTGCCATTCTCTGACAGCACAGATGGGATGTAGAAAGCAAACCTTTTCCCTGGATGCCTAGTGCTTGAGGTTTAACTGGACTGGCTGGAGGACTGGAAGAAGCATTTGTTATGTCCCATAACCAAGTCTCTGAGAAGGAAGGATCAAAATCTAACATTGGGAAACCAAATGCTTTAATTTTTTCAGGGGTAGCAGGGAGTTGAGACTTGCACCAGAATTAGAGCAACCTCATTTCAAGAGCCCAGCTGAACACTGGCAGGACAGGTTAGCTAGCTTGGTAGGAAATGTTTAAAGGGAATACAGCTGGCAAATGGGCTGCTACTGTGGGACAAATGAACTTCAGAAGTGAATTTGTTAAATTGTAGTCAAACCCTGTGTGGATTCTCCTGTTCAGAAGTAGAATTGACTGTCATTTTTTTTTGCTTAATGAATTTTAATTCTCAGAATGTAGATACAAACTTAATGCTCCTTAAATAATGGATTTTATTTCAACTTTGGTTGTGTGATGGATTTGATTTTGTGTCCTGCCCACAAGTATTTCCAGGATGGACAAAACCTCAGTTTTGTCTGCTTTTATCCATTGAATTGTTTCAATTTAATTGTTGAAGCATTAGAAGTAATTTAGAATCCTAGTGGGACTTTAATTAAAGCCAGCTTATTGATGTAGCAAGCAACTACATTAGGTAGAATCATAGACTCATTTAGGTTGGAGAAGACTCTTAAGATCATCATGTCCAGCCACTAACCTCACACTGAGATGCTGAATGTCACTGCTGGAGCCTTAAGTGTCATTAAGTCCAGTGGCAAAGTGGTGGAGGCTAAACAGTGCATGCCCTGCCCTGCCCAGTTCAAGCCTGTCTGTGCAGGGCAAGTCCAGGTACTCCTGGGCCTGTCCTTTAGACCAGGCATTTCTAGGGACAGAACTGCTTAGTGTCAGCACACTTGTACGTCAGACTGAGGCTGGCAGTGTCCCTTCTGTGCTACCAAGGAGTATGATTTATACCAGTCCATACTATGAACCAGGCATGCTCAGAGTTACCTTGGGGGTGGAACCAGATCAGCTGTGCTCACAGGCTTGGTTTGCCTTTCGCAGGTGCTGCCCCATTATCGGCTCCAGCATTTTCCTTGGTCTTCCCTCTCCTAAAGACTATTATGACTGAGACACCTCAGGACAGTGAAGACAAGGAGGAGTTTCTGGTCAAGATTCTGCAGGTCCTTACTGTCCATGCTCAGCTGAGATCATCAGCAACTGGCCAGGCTGTGCTGGTGGACGAGGTGAGTGAGAGCTGTGGGGATCAGGTGACCCCCTTCAGCACTTGTTCAGATGAGGCCCAGGGTAAAACAGCTAATGTGTGAACTGGACAAAGCAGATTCATCTACAAGTTGAAGTTAACAATGTAAGATTGCTTTCTGTCACAGGTTTTGTGACATCAGTCCAGCCCTAGGTTTTGGATGTGGGTTTTCTAAGGAGTGTGGTACACTGTCAAGGTCCTTTGGGTTCACAAGAGATAAGGCTTTTCCTCCTCCCTCTGCCATTTCTCCCCTCAACCTTTCAGAATGGCCCAGAGTTGCTGCCCCGGAGGGACATGCTGGTTCTGCTGACCCAGGTGATAGGAACGGGTTCCCCACGGTTACAGGTGAGTCCTCTTCTTCATCACCACAGTTGGAATTCTGCCAAAGTTTCATTGGCATCTACCTGAGGGCAATAGACCCACCAGGTTTAAGAAACCCACCCGGTTTAAGTCTCTGAAGCTGGTGGTTGATATGTGACCTATTTTCTCCTATGCTTATGGTATTCCTCTTGGTATAAAATGCCTTTATCTTTTCTCCTGTGGTTTTATTGCACCAAATGTAGCCTTCAGTTTTCCACAGGTGACATCCCTTTTCTAAGGCCTTGCTCTGGTAAAGGAGTTTAATAGTTGCTCCCCTGAGTAACCAGCAGTAAACTTTGTTCTAAGGGATGAGTTGGCAGAAAGGTCAAAAATAACAAAAAGCCAAAGGGTTGGGCTGAACTCATCAGTTCTTGGTTTAGTCATGGACCCTTGTCATTGCTCTGAAAGCTTCTCTTGTGATGGCCCACAGACCCCCACCCCGTGCTGGCTTTAAGCAAAGGCACAGAAGCAGAAGTTAGTGGTGGGATCTCTAATATTTCCTCATTTCAGGTGTTGGCTTCCAACGCACTGACCACCCTGTGCACGAGCAGCAGCGGGGAGGATGGCTGTGCCTATGCCGAGCAGGAGGAGATCGATGTGTTACTCCAGGCCCTGCAGTCTCCCTGCATGAATGTTCGAGATGCAGCGCTCAGGGTAGGTGGGAATCATTCAGGGTCACACTGAATGGCTTAATTTTTTGGAAGGTGAATCTTCTCCAGGTCTGAAGAAAGGCTTCGGCTGTGATGCCAGACTTTGGGTAGTGTGTCTGCCAGAGGAGGCACCAGCTGCTGAACAGTAATGCTGTTTGTGCTGGATTTATGTTGCAAAAAGGAGTACTCTGGGTCTATCCACACCTTTGCTTTGTTAAAACAGGTGTCATTATGACACCTTGTCACCTTCTATTTATAATTGCATAGAGCTTAGTCTTAAAGAGGGAAGCTGGAAAAAATGTCCTGTGTCTGTATTGGGCCCAGTGGTTTTGAAAAGATTCAGGCTTAGTCACTTCTGAGTCTATAAAAAAGAAAAAAACCAACCCAAGAGTGCTTGGTTTTCTTTGCCATGAAACAACTTTCAGCTTAGCTCACCTAAGCTGGCTTCTCCATATTTGGAAGCAGGAAAGCCTGTAGTCACCAGAGCAGAACCTAGGCCCTCGCTGCCTCTCTGCAGCCTGCCTGCTTTGGAGTTTCACCATCTCATCTGCTTGCAGCAGGAAGTCCCTGATCTGCCTGGGCAATTCACTGCACAAGCAAATGTTGAATTTTGACCCTTCCAACCACTGAGAGCTCGACTTGGCAAAGGTTTAAAGTGTTGTAAGGTGCCTGTTTCTAAAATCAGATCCTTGCACTGGTTCTTCTGTAAACTAATGCAGGGACTGATGGAGCTACAGATGGTTCTACCAACCCCAGACAGTGATGAAAAGAATGGGCTGAATCTGTTGCGTCGCCTTTGGGTGGTAAAGTTTGATGTGGAAGATGAGATTCAGAAGTTGGCAGAGAGGTAAGAGCTCTTCCTGGCTGATTGGATTGCAAGGGGACCTCTCTTCTGCTCACCTTGTGGAGCTGCACTGGAAGGGCCCTGATACTGCATGAAGTGGTGGCTTCTTGTGCTGAGGGGTGACCTCTTGATTTGTGCTGCAGGTTGTGGGAGTCCATGGGTCTGGAGTTGCAGCCTGACCTCTGTTCTCTGCTGATCAAAGATGTCATCTACCATGAAGAGGCAGTGCGACAGGCAGGTGCTGAAGCTCTTTCCAGAGCTGTAGCTCAGTATCGAAACCAAGCAGCAGAGGTCATGAATAAACTTACAGAGATCTACCAGGAGAAGCTCTATGTAAGTACTCTTGTCCTGAGGGGTTGACAGGCACAAGCTTGTGCTTCATTTTATATTTTTTTATTAATTGCTTTTCCTTTTGTCTGTCTTGGGGATGTTGCATGAAACCTACTGTTGCTGTGTTGGAGCTTATGACAGACTTTAGTGTCTTGAGCCTCAAGTTACCAGCCAGTTGTGGCACCACTGTATGGGAGGAGGTTATGCCTCAGGTGATGCAGGAAGGGGCTGTTGCAGAGCAGAGTCACCCTGGGCCTAAGCTAGCTCTCTGTTTTCCTACACTCTTCTGCTAGTGGCATTGTACCTCTGTACAGTGTTACAACATGGTATCGCAGGTCTGGCTGACAGTATTCCTTGCATGTGTGTCCTTGGAAGAGGCATTCTGATGACAGTTTTTCTCCTTCCAGAGGCCACCTCCAGTTTTGGATGCTTTGGGACGAGTGATATCTGAATCACCGCCTGACCAGTGGGAAGCAAGGTACTGTCATCTTCAGATTGATCTCATCACTTCCTGTGCATCCAGATGAGATTTTAGATTAAACAGGTATTTAGAAGTCCAGCTGGTGGAGAAATAAGGGAATATTAGAGGAACAGAATAGAAGCAGTTATATTGACTTGCTGGTTTCATGTGTCCTTCTGGTAGAGAATATTTGTGACTGGGCTGAAATGCTCTCAGTTCCATCTAAGTGCTGGATGTCATCTTCTCTGTGCCCTTCTGACAGAATAGAGTCTTTTCCCCCTCTGATGATCCCATTTTTATCTGGCTGTACTGTATTCCCACCTCTGTGTGGGCAGTGGATTGTTTCAAGAGAAGCAGCACAAGCCTTAATGAACTGGACAAATTGCAGTTTGGATAATTATGTTTTGTCTACTTTTATGCCCTATACAGGTTTCATTGGCGATTATCTTCTTTGCGACCTGTCTTAAGCTAATGAGCTCTTTAGTGCTGATGTGCCTTATAAAGTTGCTGGCTTTCAGCAGTAGATGAATTGACCCTGATGTTGGGTAGCCCAAGTATCTGTAGTGCTTAATCAGGATAAAAGTCGTTATATGGCTGAAGGATTGTTGTCCTTTTGGGCACCTGCAGCAAGGGGTTGTGTAATGAAATGCAAGTAGGTTGTATACTTTGAAGCTCTTTGGTTTCCTAATGCTTCTCTCTCCGTTTCCTTAACGTACTGCTGATGTGACTGTGACCTCACCCAAATCCTGTGAAAAGTCAGTAGGCTCACAGGCTCGTGGTCTTTACAGGTGTGGCATAGCTTTGGCCCTCAACAAGCTGTCGCAGCATCTGGACAGTTCTCAGGTGAAGCCCCTCTTCCAGTTCTTTGTGCCCGACGCTCTGAACGATCGCAGTGCTGAGGTCAGGAAGTGCATGTTGGACGCGGCTCTTTCAACGCTCAACACTCATGGCAAGGTAAGTGTGAACCTTGTGTTCTCTGGCAGTGGGAAAAGTTGGAGGGAAAATGTAGATACTGAGTTGGACCCCAAGGATTTGTTAATTACGTTTTATTTTAGAGGTAACAGCTGAAAACTTCCCTGTAGTGGGAATTTTTGTGTGTTCAGAGTCGTTCTGTTAGTGGCTAGTGTTGACTTCAGTTCTCCTGCCTTTGCCAGGAGAAAGAAACAGCCCTGAATCAACTGAAGTTAAAATGATATAAAAGTAGGGGAATAAAAGTAAAGTCAGACCACAGATCTTTTAATCCTGGGAAGGTGACAACTCCTTTTCAGGCCTCATGCAAAGCAAAACATGAAGCCTTGCTGATGATTGGCTTAATTAAACTGAAAACAGCCACAGTCATTCAGAGAGTTGAGGAGCATCCTTCTTCCTGCTGCTAGCCCTTCCCTGTCAGTGTTAGATGGTGGAGGTGTGCAGACTAAACTGCTCAGCTTCTGGTTTCCTCATATATGCCCCTCACCTCTTCTGGACAGCCCTCTGCATTCCTGTTACACCCAAGACAACTGGATTATTTTCGTATTACTCATTCTTCCCTTGTGTTTCTTAGAAAAGCCACATGAAGTTTGTTTTATCTTCTGTCTGTCCCTTTGCAAACGGAGCAGGCACAGCAGCAGGCACTGACAGCTCTGCTGGCAGCCCTGCCTGGTAGCTTGCATTGCTTCTGGCAGCACATTATACTGGCAGGTTTTGGGGGGGGTCTAATTTTTAAGAGCTGACTTCTCTCTAGCAGGAAATATTTGGTGCAAGGTTTTATTTGATGTGACACGTTAAATGAACTGTAAAGACAGTGTGATTGTTGAGTTTGTTGGCTCAGAGAAGAACAAACAAGTCCACTGAGCATAGCAAATCTCATTCTGAGTGGACTCTAGTAGCAAGTTCTGTGGTTTTGTTTTTCAGGACAATGTTAACTCTCTCTTGCCAGTGTTTGAAGAATTCCTGAAAAATGCCCCTAATGATGCCAGTTATGATGCTGTCAGGCAGAGTGTGGTCATTCTGATGGGTTCACTGGCAAAACATCTGGACAAAAGTGACCCTAAAGTGAAACCAATTGTTGGCAAACTGATAGCAGCCTTATCCACACCGTCTCAGCAGGTAGGTGCCTTCCCAGAGGAGTTTTCACGCCCTGCACAGAGACAGGTTAACACAACGATACTTTCAGAGATGTCGGAGAGATGAAAAATGGCTCTGGTGACAGAAAGCTGTCATTAGGGGTGCAGTCTGCGGGGACATTATGCTGGTGATGATTGTTTTGTGATCTGATAGCCGGTGGATTGTTTTACAGGTTCAGGAGTCAGTGGCAAGCTGTTTGCCACCCCTGGTGCCTGCGATTAAGGAGGATGCAGGAGGGATGATACAGAAGCTGATGCAGCTGCTGTTGGAGTCTGATAAATATGCTGAGCGCAAAGGTGCAGCTTATGGGCTGGCAGGCCTGGTCAAGGGCCTTGGTATCCTCTCCCTCAAGCAGCAGGAGATGATGACCACACTGACTGATGCTATCCAGGACAAGAAGAACTTCCGTCGGCGGGAGGGTAAGGGGCAAGAGCTTTTCTTTCCCAAATACTTCAGTTTTCTCTTGGACCTACTGCCGCTGTGGTCAGATCAAACAGTACCTGACCCCTGTGCTGGGTTTATCCACAGGTATTTCACCAGTGTTTGCAGAGAAAGAAATGGAGTGTATCTGTCAGGAGGCCATGGGCTGTGTCCTAAGGTTGCTCTGTTGGCATTCTGGTGGAGGAAGGGTTTCTGATCCTAGACAAGATGTTTGCTGGCCTCTCTCCTCTTCTCAAAGGCAGGTGTTGCTAGGTGGGCTCCTCCTTCCTGAGAGGGAAGAGAGCTCTACATATTATGCTCCAGCTGGTCTGGAGGGGCTCCTTTTGCTGCCGGATGTTCCTTGCCATTACTTCTGCTTCTCTAAGCTAGGACACAGAGGACTGCACATGTTTTTAATGCTACTGGGCTTCTCACCCTTTCTGAGAGCAGAAATCCCCACTATAGCATGAGCCACAAGTGCAAGAAGGCAGAGACTTTCAGCTGTGAGATTAAAGTGCCTTTGGAGAAGTTCTACAGATATTTAGGAAATTGTATCTTCTCTTTCCACCCTCTTTAAATGAAGTTGTATTTTCCTTTTTGTTTCTTTAGGGGCTCTGTTTGCCTTTGAGATGCTCTGCAGCATGCTTGGAAAGCTTTTTGAGCCCTACGTGGTTCACGTGCTACCTCACTTGCTGCTTTGTTTTGGAGATGGGAACCAGTACGTGCGAGAGGTAAGCTGCTTTACATTGCCAAGAACAGTGTGTTAAGAGAAACCAGAAATGGAATGGATACAAATACTCTTTGTATTCAGTCAAACTGAGAAGATAGATCTACCCCCTGAGATACCACTAATACCGTTTGATCATCTTAATAACTGAAAGTGCCTTATTTCATTATCCATTGATTGGGACCTACTTGGAAAGCTGCATCGTTGTACGTAGGCAGTATTTTAAGTGAAGGCTTTGTTCCCATTGAGTCTCTGAGGAAGGAGAAGAAGTGTTGTGACACAGCTTGTAAATGTTCTCTTCTCCTTGGAGGCTGCAGATGACTGTGCCAAAGCCGTGATGAGCAACTTGAGCACTCATGGAGTGAAGCTGGTTTTGCCATCGCTTCTTGCAGCACTGGAAGAAGAATCTTGGAGAACCAAAGCTGGTATGAACCAATACCTGACTGCCATGGTTAGGAGTAACCCAGAGTTCCCTTCGCTGTCATTCCCCTTGTTTTATTCCTTCATCCCTTCAGATGTCTGTGGTAATTTGTTGTCTCATAAGGGACTATGGAACTTACAGCTTTTGAGATATGAGTTCCCAGGCAGATTTGAGCAACATTTTTCCCCAGCAGATTCAAGGGATGCTTTTGTCCCCTACCTCTCCAGAAGTACCTCAGAAGCTGGCAGTTTTCCCCCCTCCTCCTTTCCCCTGTACAAAAGCCCCCCAAGTTTTTAGTGTCTTTAAGTGTCATAGAGTAGCTTAGAGATATTTCAGCTGTTCTGTGTGTTCTTCACCTGGTAGATTTGAGTTTGAGGTAAATGTGATCATCTTCTCATATCTCTTTTTAATGCTGTGTGTTGTTTTGTCTCTTTTTGTGTACTTCACATGCAGGATCAGTGGAACTGCTGGGGGCTATGGCGTACTGTGCTCCCAAACAGCTCTCTTCCTGCTTACCCAATATCGTACCCAAACTTACTGAGGTGCTCACAGATTCTCATGTGAAGGTGCAGAACGCAGGTCAGCAAGCTCTCAGGCAGATTGGGTCTGTCATCAGGAATCCAGAGATCCTAGGTAAGGACTGTCTGCATCAATAATGTCCTGACACGACCATGGTTTATGATAGCAAGGTTTATGTTCACAACATTTAGGATTAAATCCAAACTACTATAGAAATGAAACTACTTCTGGAAAAGTTTTACAGGAAAGCTTAACAGCAGCTCTCTGCTTCGAGGCTTTTTGAATGCTCCTGTCCATTTTGTCAGCTAACATTAATAAGGTTTCCACTGCCCCCATGCTCCCAGTTGCTTTAAAAGGATCTAAAACATCCCATGAAAGAACATGAGCTCACCCTGACCTGTGTTTTGTTACATGCACAGATAAAGTCTTTTCTCTCCTTTCTAAAATTGTTCAGCAATCGCTCCAGTTCTGTTGGATGCTCTCACTGACCCCTCCAGGAAGACCCAGAAGTGTCTGCAAACGCTCCTGGATACCAAATTTGTGCATTTCATTGATGCCCCATCCTTAGCACTGATCATGCCGATTGTTCAGAGAGCTTTTCAGGACCGTTCCACAGACACCCGGAAAATGGCAGCACAGATCATTGGGAACATGTACTCCTTGACTGATCAGAAGGTATGGTGCTGGAGAAGCTCTCTGCCTGCATGCTGTATTTATGTTTAGGAGATAACAGAGAAAGCACTAGAGAGCATTTATTTGGTTTGGAGATTTTGCTGTTCAAGTAGACAATATTAGAATCTATGGAGCTGCTTTAATTAAATGTATGTAAATGAGCAGATAGTGGCTATAAAGACAGTGACAATTCAAGTGCTTAAGACTGTCAGCTTTGTACTTGACTCATCGAGCTGTTACCAGAGTTATTCCTGCAAAAAGGTCTTGTAATTTTTACTGTATAAGAAATGCCTTAACAAACAAACAAGCAAAACCAGCAGCAGTGAAACTCAGATCAGCTGCTTACAAATGGATCCAGGGTTTGTTTGAAAAGTATTTGTAGAACCTCACTGAAGGCTGAAGATCTGTGTTTAATTTTTGTGCTGATAATCTCTGCATTTAAACGTTGTGTAAATGTTAAGTGTTGGATTTGCCTTAGGTACAAAGTGCTGGGTTGTGAGTGAGCATCAAAAAGGCTTTGAGTGATCAGCACAGAACTAGCCTTGGACTTGCAGAACAATTAATTATGCTTATTTGCAGGGCTGTGAAAGCAAGTATTTAAGCTCTCAGGAAGTTAAGGATGACTGCTAATGTTAGGGGGGTGAATGCCCTTTCTGAGAAGGTTACTTACATTTTTTTTCTCATTTTGAATCTAGTTCTTACTCTTTGGGCTCTTTGTTTCAGGATCTGGCTCCCTACCTACCCAGTGTGACTCCTGGGCTGAAGGCATCTCTGTTGGATCCTGTACCTGAAGTAAGTCTTGTGCAAACACAGTTTGTCTTTCCATGCATTAGGTTAGGCTCTGCCCTATCTTTCTGTAGATCTGTAATCAGCCTGGCACATCTGTCTGGGGAAATTTGACTGAATCTTTTTGAAATCTCTGTTCCTCTTGTCTGTCAGGTGCGGACGGTGTCTGCAAAGGCGCTGGGAGCCATGGTGAAGGGCATGGGGGAGTCATGCTTTGAGGATTTGTTGCCGTGGCTGATGGAGACACTGACATATGAACAGAGCTCAGTGGATCGGTCTGGTGCTGCTCAAGGTGGGGACAGCTTCCAGAGCGCAGAGTTTAGACTTTCTCCCATTAAATCAGATTACCTTGTTTGTTCTTGTGCTCATCAGCTTTGTTCCCTGCCTTTCTTCCCAGGTCTGGCTGAAGTTATGGCTGGTTTGGGGGTAGAAAAGCTGGAGAAACTTATGCCAGAGATAGTAGCTACTGCCAGTAAAGTGGATATTGCTCCACACGTACGAGATGGTTATATCATGATGTTCAACTACCTACCAATTACCTTTGGAGACAAGTTCACCCCCTATGTTGGTCCCATCATACCTTGTATCCTTAAGGTACGTAGCAGAGGCCTGAAGAGTTTATGTGTTAGAGAATAAAAAGAAGCCTCTCAAGTAGTTTAAGCATCATTTCCAGTAACTGCCAGACATGCAGAGACTTGTCCAGCATTCCTGGATTACAAAAACGATAAAACAATTTAAATTAGAAATGATTTCCTCTTCCAAGTGATTTGCCTTTACTGGCTCTTACTTGGAGTCACCAACAATTTCTTGAATCGCCGTTGTGCATTCACAACTCTCTGTACTTTTCATGGCTGAGAGGAGGGAACACATTGCAATGTACATTGCCTTGAACAAGCCCCTCAGTTTTCACAGCCACTTTGTGTCTCTGCTCAGGCCCTGGCAGATGAGAATGAGTTTGTGCGGGACACTGCCCTGCGCGCCGGGCAGAGAATCATCAGTATGTATGCGGAGACTGCCATCGCGCTGCTCCTGCCGCAGCTCGAGGACGGCCTGTTCGATGACCTGTGGAGGATAAGGTAAGGGGTAGCCATCATATTCACAGACATTTCTCTTCCATGGTTGAAAAACCAGTGGGTTTAGACTCTGTTGCTCCTCAAGAAAATCCAGAGACCTCCTGGGAAGCACAAGCGAGTGTCTGGTTTTGCTAGTTGATCTGAGTATGATGCCTTGGAACCCTGAAGCCAAGGAGCCCTGCCAGCTGTGGATCAGGCTTCCTGGTGCCTGCAAGGTGTTCCTACCAGGTTTTTGATTCTGGTATTGTCACAACATCTGCAGTTCTGAGGCAGATGTTGTGACAATATTTAGCCCTCATATATTGCTTTTCACGTTTCAAACTGACGAGTAAGTTATTTTTCCCCTGTGTGTGGAAGTGTGCAGTGGAGCACTCACAGCTAATAGCAAGTGCTCAGAAATTAGCTGTACTACAAGGCTTGTGTCAGCTGCTGAGCATGCTTGTCCCAGGTGAGTGTCTGTCAGGTGGAGACAGACACTGGCAGTGTCATCTTCCTTCCTTGATTGCTTTGGTACAGGGATTCTCTCAGTTAGGAATTCACTCCTTCCCTTTCTCTTCTGCTTCTCAGTCATGTGGGCAGACTGATCGTATATATCAGCCCCTGCAGTGTTGCATTGCTGACCTAGCTTTGCACTTTGCTCACATCTGTGTTTGGCACATGGTCGTGTCTAGACAGGTGCCACCTGAATATGCTCTTTGTAACACCTGATTTGCTCCTGTTGCCAGGTTTAGCTCGGTTCAGCTCCTCGGAGATCTTCTATTCCACATCTCTGGAGTCACTGGAAAAATGACCACCGAAACTGCCTCAGAGGATGACAACTTTGGAACAGCCCAGTCAAACAAGGTAAAGCTGTTTGTATCTTTGGTGCCTTTATTTATAATTTCTTAAAATTAAAGCTTGCTACAAAGATGTATTGAATCATCACGTGTTGTCTTTTTGTAAGTTTCAAGACTGGATGACACAGCTGTGTTCATGTGTATTTTCAGGCTATTATTAATGCTCTTGGTGTGGAGAGGAGGAACAGGGTGCTGGCAGGGCTGTACATGGGCCGCTCTGACACCCAGCTGGTGGTGCGACAAGCCTCCTTGCACGTCTGGAAGATCGTGGTGTCCAACACTCCTCGCACCCTGCGGGAAATTTTGCCGACCCTCTTTGGGCTTCTGCTGAAATTCTTGGCCAGTACTTGTGCAGATAAGCGAACGGTGAGATTTGGAGTAATCCCTTCCTGTTAGTGCAGGCAACCATACAGACCAATTCCTGAAGAACCCAGGATAGTTCTTTTCTAGAAATCACTCCACAGCTGCCATTAACAATTCTGAGCAGGACTCTGAGTTGGCTCTTCACTAAAGGCAGCTGTGATTTGCTGTAGTTACTCACAGTAGTTGTGTTTCCATTCCTACTGCTCTGTCTATACTGTGATCACTAGTTTGTGGCCAAAAGTTAACATCTGCTCCAGTTAATGAATACATTTCTGGGGACAGGTTGCAGCACGGACATTAGGAGACCTTGTCCGAAAGTTAGGAGAGAAGATCCTTCCTGAAATCATTCCTATTCTGGAAGATGGACTGAGGTCAGACAAGAGTGATGAGAGGCAAGGAGTCTGCATTGGCTTGAGCGAGATAATGAAATCTACCAGCAGGGATGCGGTAAGTTCTGTGTGCAAGGTGGAAATGTCATGTTTGCTGGATACCCAGGTTATGATGCAGGTATTGCACTCGAGACAGAGTAAGACAGCTAGTGCTGGGCTTGTTATATGGGCTGAATTTGGGCTTATAGCTAACATGAGTTGTTGTTCAGGCAAATGTTTTATTATTTTATCTGTAGGTAAATTAAATTGCACAGGTCTCACTTTTATGAGATACAATAATGGGAACCACCCACTAGGCAGCTGTAGAGCACTGCAGGTATTTGTGTTGATTAATCCCAATGTTCTTCCAAGATACTCCAAGCAAACTGTAATTTAGTTTCAGTTGGGCAAATGCTGCATTTGTAGCTACTTCACTGAGCTGCACGTGGCTGTTGTGCTTTAGACATTCTGTAATTTTACCTCTACATCTTTAGGTACTTCTCTTCTCTGAGTCCCTGGTTCCTACAGTGAGAAAAGCGCTCTGTGACCCTCTGGAAGAAGTCCGAGAGGCTGCAGCTAAAACATTTGAGCAGTTACACTCGACCATTGGCCATCAGGCTCTTGAAGATATCCTGCCATTTTTGCTGAAACAGCTGGTAAGCATTGCTCAACATCTGCCAACAACTTGATGACTGGTGTGGTAGGTCAAGTTTTGAATAATCAGCTTAAAGGAGAAGCAGAATTGGAGTGGCAGACCTTCCAGGGCATGGCAGCTCTGTTTTGACCTCTCCACAGTCATCCCAGCCATTGGTAGGGAAGGTCTTGTGGCTGAAGCACTGGCCTAAAGATTCCTATGCCTGGCCCTGCTGGGAATCACCAGCATTACTTGCTTGGCTGATAGGGAAAATGTGACAGGAGATCTTGGGTTAGGTTTTTGCTTTATAGTATTAGAGTATTTTTTTGGATAGAAGAACTTGCATGTTGATTGTACAATGACATGGTGAGTTGTCACTTGAAGTAGGGTTTAGTTTGGTGTGTCACAAATCATCTCACAGGTTTATAACTTTTCTCTTTCCCTGCAGGATAACGAAGAGACATCTGACTTTGCTGTGGATGGTCTTAAACAAGTCATGGCTGTCAAGAGCCGAGTGGTGCTGCCTTATCTGGTGCCAAAGGTACAACTGGAAACAAATTTTAAACTTCCAAACTGTGCTTTTTCCTCTGCTTGGTGCCAGTTTTCTTTAGGCTGATAGGCCAAAAGGAAGAGCACAGTTTGAAATAGTCTTTATTTTACGCTCAAAACATTGTCCTTTGGGTCGTGATGCATTTTTACTTAGGAATTTGCCATGTTGTAGATGAAGTGAGATTCCTTCTGAAAAACAATTATATTTTAAATTTTTTAAAACATTTTTTGTTTTTAGCTGACTACCCCCCCTGTGAACACCCGTGTGCTGGCTTTCCTCTCCTCAGTGGCAGGGGACGCTCTGACGCGGCACTTGAGTGTCATCCTCCCTGCCATGATGTCTGCGCTGAAGGAGAAGCTGGGGACCAGTGAAGAGCAGTTGGCAAGTAGCACAGCTCAGTGCTCTATTGTGACAGTTGCCTGAAGACAGTGCTTTGGGTTTACCTCCCAGCACAGAATCCATGTTCTCTAGATCCACAGCTTGCGTGTTTTAATCCAGCCCATTAGCTTCCTCAGGATGAGTCTTTTTGCCTGGTGGCATATTGCAGAGTCAAAAACCGTATGCTTTCCAAATCTATTTGTATCCATAGAAGAGTCTCTTTGGCCAGCAACAAGATACAGTTCTGGGTTTGCTTATTCTTGGAGAACTGCCAGAGTGTCTAGTTAACTTTGTATTTATTCTTGGTGTACAAGACAGAGAGATTAAAGGGCTGAAGGGAGGAAATCTCCTGTTTTGCATGCAGTGCTCCTCCTGTACTGCTTCCCAAAACATCTGGTAGTTGGACTCCAGAGAGCATCCTGGAGCTGTGATTGCAGATAGACATGAACATAAATAGGTGGATTAGGAGTGTGAGTGACAGAGTCCTGTTGTCTATCTGCTTCTAGCCCCAAGTCTGCCTGGAGATCTCCAAAGTACCCACAGAAGTGCTTCTAATTAGTATTATGACGCACAGCATTAAACTAGCTAAATTAAAAAAATTTTATCTGACTAGACCCTCAGTCTCTGAGGGGTGAATAAGGTGGGGGAGACTGAGCTACTCTCATTTTTGGAATTAGCCCTTTTGCAGCTGGTGAGTGACCTGTGCAGAGTTTGTCACATGTGAAATTCTGAGGGGTGGTTATACACCTGCATCTGCTCCAGGGCTGCACGGAGGCTCTCGTGGGGAAGTCACCCTTTATTTAAGGAGAAAAGGTTATTGGTGGGATGTTTTGTAGTATTTCTTTAGGAGATAATGCTGTGGCTGACACGGGGAAACCTGGGGCTAAATCTGGCTTTGTTCTGTTTGAGAGTTAACGTGAAGTTAATTTGGACTCTTCAGGAGATGGCAAACTGCCAGTCTGTAATCCTGTCTGTGGAAGATGATGCTGGACAAAGAATTATAACTGAAGACTTACTAGAAGCAACCCGCAGCCCTGAGCTGGGAATGAGACAGGCAGCAGCTGTCATTCTGAATATCTACTGCTCCAAGACAAAAGCAGACTATACTGGCCATCTCAAGAGTTTGGTTTCAGGCCTGATACGTCTCTTTAATGATACCAACCCTGTTGTTTTAAATGAAAGCTGGGATGCGCTGAATTCCATCACCAAGGTGAGAGACACCAAGAAGGTTACAGGGGTGATGCCTGGTGAGGAGAACATGGGCATAGCTGGTAAAATAAACACTGCCTAAACCACACCTTCTGATTTGATTTTAAACCACACTGATGTTTGCAAATGCTGCAAAGATCTGAGAGTTGTAAGAGGTGCTTGGCTTCAATATTGTGTGAGCCAGTAGCCACCTCTGTGGAGGAGGCAGGAAGTCGGTGGCTCCTCTTGGTACGCCCAGGAAGAATTCACAGGTTGCAGCTGGTTGTCATGTTGGCCTCAGCTTTATCTTACCCTTCTCTCCTGCAGAAACTGGATGCTGGGAACCAGCTTGCTCTCATTGAGGACCTGCACAAGGATATCCGGATCGTAGGGAATGAGGCCAAAGGGGAGCACGTGCCGGGGTTCTGTATTCCTAAGAAGGTAAAGGGTCAGGGTGAGCGTGGGTCTGTCACAGCAGCGACACGCCGTGGGGGGGAACCGACTGAGAGGACTTTACAGCTATTAGAAGCAGTGACTCTTGGGGCACCTCAATCCTGTGTGCTGGAGAGATGGTTTGTAGGTTACTGCTGCTCTTGAGTTACCCTGCAGAAGACTCCTTGTAACAAGAGCTTTGACAGTTCTGTTATGGATGTAAGTCTTGGTCGGCGGCTGCTTTTTGTGGGGGAGTAAAGCTGGACTTCTGTGCCAAATTTCTCTAGTTTAAAAATTCCCTGAGCTGCCACCACTTTCCTCATAGCAACTGGCTTAGTAAGGCAGAGATGCATGAAACCAAACCAAATAAAAGCAGCTCTGTAAATGTGGAAGCAGGCAGCTGAAGGTCAACAGGAAATTGAGAGAAACTCTCCAAGTTTGTGTGTCTGGTCTGTAACAGGAGCAAAAATAAAGATGCATATTTTTGCATCTTAGCTTCTAAGCTTTCTTATCCAATTTTCATGACAGGGAGTGACTTCCATACTCCTGGTGCTGCGAGAAGGTGTTTTAACTGGTAATCCAGAGCAGAAGGAGGAGGCAGCAAAGGCCTTAGGGCTGGTTATTAAGCTGACTTCAGCTGAAGCCCTTAAACCATCTGTGGTGAGCATTACTGGGCCACTGATTCGCATCTTGGGAGATCGGTTCAGCTGGAACGTCAAGGTGGCTCTGCTGGAAACATTGAGCCTTCTTTTAGCTAAGGTAAGATTCCAAGTGGTTGACTGTGGTTTGGGAACATTTTCCATGGTAACTTTTAGGAATATCTGCTGCTTTTCATCTTGAGCTGAGCTTTTATTTAGGGTTCTGTGTAGAAAAGACTCATCACGATGCTGTAAAGTCTTTCAACAATGTTACTTTTGTCTGTCAGTACACATAAAATTAGATTAGATTGGAAAGGGATAAAAGTTTCATGGTTAAATACTTGTTTTTCTGGTTGTAGTAGCGTGTTAACTCTGTGTAAGGGCTATTTACGATAACTCCCTGCTAAAGAAGAGGTTTTGCTGTTTTCAGGGTCTGATTTCAGACTTGACTGAGCCACTTTCCCTTCTTTCATCTCTGGTATAGGTTGAGATTGCCCTGAAACCATTTTTGCCCCAGTTGCAAACAACCTTCACCAAAGCTCTGCAAGACTCAAACCGTGCTGTTCGCCTTAAAGCTGCTGACGCTCTTGGTAAACTCATTGTCATCCATGTGAAAGTGGATCCTCTCTTCACAGAGCTGCTGAATGGAATCCGTTCCAGTGATGACTCTGCCATCAGGTAAGCCCTAGGTGGTTTCTCAGACCTTCCTGCTTATTAAGGATGAATTACAGCTGATGGTGTAGAATTGCTTCTCGCCCTCCCCTGAATTCTGAGAGTAAGATTTACTTACTGGTGAGAGCAGCTGACTGCTAACCAAGGGCTGTAACGCAAAGGATGTGGATGATGGGCACTTCCTGGGTCAGAAGTTAAGCTGTGACAGTGTATCAGGGGAAGCATTGCTTGGGATCTGCCTGGTTCTCCCTCCTGCATGCCCCCAGCAACCTGCCACAGCCCGAATACAAGACCCTATCAATTGTCAGTCTGACCTGAAGTAATGCCACTGTCCTTGTGCATGAACTGGATAGATCCCTAAGAAATCAGCTTCCTGATGTGAGAATTTTTAAAATTATTTGAATAGTGAAAAGATCCTTCCACTGCACGAGACAGATGCAAACACAGAAGTGAGTAAATATTCGCCAGCGTGGAGTTGCCAGCTGTGCAGAGAGAGTATTTGCCTCCTAAACTATAAGGCAGATGAACATCGTTGCTGTGTAAGAAAGTGTTACAGGTATCCAGAGCTCAGTTTTTTCTTTAGGGTGCGGGGAGAGGAAGTGTCTGATTGTACCTTGTGATGACTTCTAGGGACACAATGCTGCAAGCTCTGCGCTTTGTAACACGAGGAGCTGGTGCAAAAGTAGATGCTGCAATTAGGAAGAATATCAGCACGGTGCTTCTGGGGATGCTGGGACATGATGAGGTACTGCTTCAGCCCCTGCAAAGGATCCCCCCTCCTGTCTTATTCTTAAATTGAAAAGCTGAACTTTCCAACAGAATTACTTTCCAGAGTAACTTCCAGGAGAAATTACTAACGATGGAGTAGAAAGAAACTTAAATAAAGAAGCATGTGGCTGGGCATTGCTCACTGAGCTGAATATGGTCTGTAAAATCGATCCCGTTGGAGCCTTGTTAGTGTGTTAGCTGGGAATTGGGTGCAAGAATCAGAGCTGCCTGTGCAATCACTGGTACCTCTGAAAGGCTGTGAGTTTAGTATTTCCTTAGCAACCATGTAGGTGGGTTTGACCTGAAGCTCCTCGCCAACAAGTCTGAGGCAGCTCTGAAGTCAATTTGGTTTCTTGTCTTGGAGAAAACCTGTAAAACCTTCTTCACTCTGTGCACATTCACATGTTTGTAGGCTCTCAGGTGAAGTTTGTCCTTCAGTATGAGGAAATTTTCAGATAATGGCAGATTTTGCTCCAGTGAGCAAGCAGCTCTCCGAGTTTAAGAGGATTTTCTGTATATGGCAGATAGCTGCAGTGTTATCTGTGAGATAAAAATTAATCATCTAGTAGTTTCTCCCTTATGTTTTAATCTGTACAACATAGACATGCAACTGTTGGCATGCTAGAAACAGAAGAATTGAGAAATTTCCCCTGGATAGTAAGATTTCTGGTGGAGAGGAGTAGTGATGGGATGGTCACATAAGCAAGCCAAAACAACAAAAGACTGGAAGCTTTAAATTAAAAGCAGTATGAGTTTATCACAGCAATAAGCTGGTATAGAGATGGCTAGAAGCAATGCTTACTTTCTAGGCTGTGAATCTAAACTGTTAACATGCCTTTTAAAACATTCACTTTCCTCTCTGTGACTTTTACATTTAATTGGAATTTATGTCCAAGGTGTGTAATTGTTCAGCCACTGCTGGCTTTTTGGACTGTGGATTTGGCTTTAAGTTCCCTTAAGCACAAGAAACTTGGCGACCTGACAGAAATCCACAAGTAGTAAGAGTGAAATACAACTATTACTATTTATTTACTCCTCTTTTTATTTTGTATCATCTTCTGTCACTTGCTCTTCTTGCTGCTTATCTCTGATGTGCATTGAGCTCAGCCAGTGTCCCTCTTCCCTTCCTTTCCCCGTTAGGATGCCACCCGCATGGCCTCAGCTGGCTGCTTGGCAGAGCTGTGTGCCTTTCTGTCAGAAGAGGAGCTCAGTACTGTTCTCCACCAGCACCTACTGGGTACGTGATGCTGTTTGCAGTGATCAGAATTGGTTCTGGTAGCAGGGGAAGGGACCTTCTTAGGTATTGCTTCCTGCCTGTGGCAGGGGGGTTGGAACTCTGTGATCCTTGGGGTCCCTTCCAACCCAGACCAGTCTGTGATTCTATGATTCAGTTTCCTCCTCTTTATCTTAAACCTGAATCTCCACTCTGGATGTTCTTGCACTTTGCTCATGGCTGTTCATTTGTGTATCCTGGTACAGAGTTGAGCACAGGGTGGTGGTTCCAGTTTGGGGTACCAGTCCTTGATTTTCTGGATTTGTGTTCAGATGAGCTGATCAAAGTGCCATGGCTGAGTGGTGGCTGAGTGATTGCTGGTGGTGACACGGGATGGGAGGCAGGGTGGGCAGGAGCACTGTCCCACCTTTTTTGATGACACTGGTGATAGTTGGGCTTTTGCTAATTGCAGACCACATCTGATGGCTTCAGATGCTTTTGGAGAATTGATTAAATTACCTCTAAGTTAGATAAAAGCATGAGTTTTGCACATACTCATAGTGGTTGGGAGTGCTACAGGATTACTCTCTCTTATGGAATTAAAAAGGGAATCCTTACTATTTTGTTTTATGGAAGCAGAGACAAAAACTTTCAGAGATGAAGAGGAATGGCTGGCAGGAGCCTTGCTATTGTTCTCTTCTTTCCTTTGCAGCAGACGTCTCCGGCATTGACTGGATGGTGAGACACGGCCGAAGCCTGGCTCTCTCCGTGGCTGTGAATGTTGCTCCTAGCAGGCTGTGTTCCCCCAAGTACTACAACAGCGTTCAGGAGATGATCCTCAGCAATGCCACTGCTGACAGGGTCAGTGCTACGTGAGAGTGGGCGAGTTCTGTTCCAAGTGCCTGTTGGGAGCAGTTCCAGAGGGTGTGTGGGTTCTCTGTGGTGCTGAACCCGACAGAAACCCCCAGGTGCAGTTGGATGGTTCTCCCTTCACTAGATGCAGTTTTATCATGGAATTACACAACCGTTCCGATTCTTCGACCACTTAACTCTCTGGAGATGAAAGATTAAATGATCTTAAACTGCAGAGGAACTCTCACTGGGAGTAAATTACACTTCTTTTTCCCTATTAAAGTTCTCATTTGCAGGCCAGGTTTACAAGAAGTGCAAGTATTGCACTTTAGGAGGAAGATTTTACATCTTGGGTAGAACGAAATACTCGGTGTAGGGGACCTCGGGGCTCTGTGGGACCTGCCACCTTGTTCCATGTGGCTTATAGTCAAGTGATGATTTTTTTCCCATCATATTACCCAGTAACGTGACCCAGTGTGTTCCTGCTGTGTTGGGATCTGTTTCACCTGCCACAGCTGCTCCCCAGCCTATGTGACTGCTGAACTCTGCTGCAATAATGCCAGGTTTTGTCTTTCTGGCGCAGATTCCCATTGCGGTTAGTGGCATCAGAGGGATGGGCTTTCTAATGAAATACCACATGGAAGGAGGAGGGACCCTGCCTCCAAAACTTTCCAACCTCTTTATAAAGGTAAGACTTTTTGTGAGAAATCCCAAGCTGTGTCCTTTTCCTGTGGCAGAGTACAGATGGAGTAACGTTATCGGGGTGCTCTGCAGGAATGAATGCACCACTGCTATCCTGGCTGTAATACAGAGATAAGACTTTTGATCTTTTCTGTGTTAAACTTCAGTTTTGCTTGTTCTGAATTCATTTTTTCTTGCTGTAACAAAGAGCTGGCAGAGAGGAGTGTGTGGGGAGCTGTCAGATTTTTGAGGCTGCTAAAGGTCAAGGGGCCTCTGTTAGAAATGCATCAGAAGCCAGCTCTCACCTCCCCTGGTGTTGCTGTGCAGTACTTGGCTTCCACTGCTGTGGGACTGACTAATAAAGTACTGAAGGTAATGCGTGTTTTCAGTTAATACCTATTTAAATATTCTACCTCAAAATTCCTTTTCTTGGTTATTCTGGGGTTTTGGGGTGTGGGCCCCCCCAACCCAAAGGATCCCTCATGGTAGAGAAGGTCTGAATTGTGAACATTAAAACCACGCTTGTTTTTAACGTCTTGGAAAACAGGGGAAGATGGAGTGAGGGGAAGTGCTGGAGCAGACCTTCAGGCTTTATTTACATTTCTTTTCAATTTACTGCACATGATGCAGGTCATCATTCTTCAAAGCAGAATTCTTGTTTGAAATCCTGCATTTATTTATTAATTTGCATCCTAGCATATAGTATTTAAGTCCAAAATCTAAGTATCACCGTTGTCACGATACCTTTATCACGGTACAAAGTGTGCAGTTCACATTCAGCTTTCATGTTTTAAATGTGTTGAGATTAAATAAAAAATAAAAACTTCTATTTTTAAAATTTATTTTAAAATGAAATCCACTGCTGGAATGCACCTCCAGCCAGAGACTGACTGGGCTGTTGCTGCTGATTGTGTTTTACAGAGGTAAAACCCGACACGATCAGCTTTTGGTGCACTTGGTGGTCAGTGTCACTTCCTGAGACAGTTGGGAGAGGTGTCTGACCCCGTTGTCAACCACACTTCTTTTTTTTTTTTTTAATGTTTTCTTTTGAAAAAGGAGTCTTGTTTTCAGGGTTTGGTAGTGTCTTACTGTTACAACTTTGTCAAACTTGGTGGTAACAAGTTTGTCTCTTGTGTACCTCTGAGTTGAAACCTGATTGCTTCTCTTGTTATAGTTTAAAACACTTAAATTACAAAAAAAAAGATGAAACTATTGCCTTAAATATTGGTCCTTGGTATATCTGACTTGAAGTCCATCTTTGTCTCCTTCAGTGTCTCCAGAACTCATCCAGTGACATAAAGTTAGTTGCAGAAAAAATGATTTGGTGGGCAAATAAAAACCATCTTCCTTCGCTGGATCCTCAGACAATTAAACCAATTCTCAAAGCACTTCTGGACAACACAAAGGACAAGAACACCAGTGTAAGAGCCTACAGTGACCAAGCTATTGTCAACCTCCTGAAGATGAGAGCGGGTGAAGAAGTGCTTGAGGTATGAGACAGGAGGAAATGTAATCGTTGGTAGAGGCTGTGTGGCATTGCTTGGTGCAGGGTTATGTGTTGTGCCTGGAGCCTCAGGACTGCTGGCAGTCCCCTGTCCTGTATGGAATAGGTGGAGTGGCAGGTTCCTCTTTGCATTTAAGCCTTTGTCAGTGTCCTCGTGCTGAACCTGGAAGCAGTAAGCAGTACTGATCCTGTCAGCCTTATGGTGCAGTACCAGTAACATCAAGGTATTTATGTACCTCCCATGTTTAACAGAGCAGCTGTGCTTTCCAACTGCCTTAAGCCCTTCTGTGCTGTAGTTGCCCTTGCCAGGAGTGCTGGCTTAGTCCTTTCATCATCGCATCATCCTGCTGCAGCATCAGTGGTGCTGGAGAGAGACTTTGGGGTTGGATACTTCATACTTCTGTTTCCAGACCTCTTTTCTAAATCTCAGCTGCTTCTGGATGGTTCCCATGTCTGGAACCATAAAACCAGATGAAGGGTTTTGGTCTGTTTGAAAGATTTTTTGGGTAAATACAGCGTTTAGGGCACTTAGGTTTATTCTTACTTTGAATGGTACGTCCAAAGGAATTGGTAATTGGTGTTGTCTTCCTTCCACAGTCGGTTTCCAAGATTCTAGATGCTGCCAGCTTGGAGCTTCTCAATGAAAGCTGCAGGAGGTCTCTGAAGAAGCTGGCTGGGCAGGCTGACTCTGATGAACAGATAGATGACACTATACTGACGTGATAATACAGCTCCACAAGACAAGAAAACACTGAACCAGCCGCTGCATCAGCATTTCAACTCAAACACCTACTTAAAATGTTTTCATTTTTGAAAATGTTAATTCTGATGGGATTTCATGAAAAGGACTCCCAGAGAGTATTTTAGTATCAAATATACCAGAATAGCCTTAATTAGACCCACATTAGCTGAAAATTGAAAATTTGGTCCCCTTTTTGGAACAGATAATGCACAAGCAACAGGCATGCTAATCTTTACTGGCAAATTGTGGCCACTTGTGAGATGTGGCTCGAGCACATCAGGCTTAAACTCTGGTGACACCTATTTTCTTTCCAGGGTCTGTGCAAAAACTCCAGTATTGGAAGTACTGTCAGGCTTTTCCACTGACCTTGTGAAGCTGGAATAGAGCTCAGTGGAAGTTAAAGCGTATTGTTTTTGTCTACTGCTAACTTGCTGCTTGTGACGGTTCTGAAGACTGAAAATCCCTGTAAAGAAAAGTATTTAAAATAGCCTTAGAAATCACAAATGCGAAGGGGGGATTAAATGCAGTCTGTTTAAGGAAGGAACATTTAATAAAGGCTCTGACTTTGATCCTTTTGGTGTAAGGTGTCCTTCTTAGAAATTCATTTGTCAACAAACTTGCACTGTGATTTAGTTTTCAGACCTGCTTTTTCTAGGGCACACAGTCTGTGGAGCAGGTACCACTAATCTATAAAAGCCTTCTGCAGAATTGAGGCAAGACAGGCTTTAAAACCGAGCCAGAACTGACAGTTAATGAAATTTGTAAGTAATTACCCCTATTAATTTCTGAAGTATTTTTGACTACAGACAGCTTTTTACTTACTCAGCTTGTGAAAAGTCCTCTATTTTTATGTCTTCAAAGGCTTCACGAGATACTTGGCACTTCCATTGTATAGATTTGGGTTTTTTTGTCAGGGAGTTGTACTGCTCTGAGAAAGCAGTATTTTATTTTACCTGGCCACATACACCTTTTAAAAATTTATTGTCATTTACTAATACCTGTTATGCCACTTGAAGGAAATAGTGAAACTCTTGCTGCAGAATACAAACTTTTAGAAGGAAAAATGAACTTCACATTCTGTGTAGAATAATAATTAAGTAAACCTTATCTGTTTTATGAAACTACACAGAAGCTGGTCATGCCTGAGAAGCCAAAGCATTAAGATTTGTTGTTTCAAATGAGTGGGTGGGTTGTGTGTGTGTGTGTGTGTGTGTGTGTGACTCTTCCTTGCATGTAAGTAGATGGCTAAAACCACAGTGAGGGGAGGAAAACACAGTACTACACATCATAAAATGTGAAAGCATGAAGTGTAACTACATGGGAACACACCTCATGCTAGAAGCAATTTGCTGATTGTTAGGGCAGTAGCAGCCAACAGGAAAACATTTATCTTCACGGTGCTACTGCCTGAACCAGCAAGATCCACTCCCCAGCAGGCATGGGGAGTGCTGTGCCTTGTTCTGGTTACAAGAACCTGTCAAAATGTTCTTGATGTTATGTCAGCTCCCAAGCCTGTGGTTCAGACTCCTGGCAACAGAGAATTGCTGTAGGAGCCAGACTGGAATACTGTTGGAAGAGACTTGGGAAAAGCAGCTGCTTTTATCTCTTAGCCAAGAAAGGCTCAGTTCCAGCTGAATCATTCCTGATTTAATTGTTTTTTACACTATTGACAGGTGATGGAGATTCCATAATGTCTCTATGCCATCTATTTATTTAAGTATATGTTTCAGACTGTCAGAACTCACCTCATGTCTAAAAAAAGTCTTCCTGCTGCTATTTGAGTCACAGAATCACAGAATCACAGAATTGTAGGGGTTGGAAGGGACCTCGAGAGATCATCGGGTCCAACCCCCCTGCCAAAGCAGCTCCCCAGCTCATATTGCTCAGATAGGCGTCCAGGCGGGTCTTGAATATCTCCAGTGAAGGAGACTCCACCACCCCCCTGGGCAGCCTATTCCAGTGCTCAGTCACCCTCACTGTGAAAAAGTTCTTCCGCATGTTGGTGCGGAACTTCCTATGCTCCAACTTGCAGCCATTGCCCCTTGTCCTATCCCCACAGACCACTGAAAAGGGGCTGGCCGATTCCCCCTGCATCCCCTGCTTCAGATAATTATAAACTTTGATTAGGTCCCCCCTTAGTCTTCTCTTCTCAAGGCTGAACAGTCCCAGCTTACTCAGCCTTTCCTCATAGGGGAGATGCTCTAGGCCCTTAATCATCCTCGTAGCCCTTCTTTGGACTCTTTCCAGGAGATCCCTGTCCTTTTTATACCAAGGAGCCCAGAACTGGACACAATACTCCAGGTGGGGCCTGACCAGGGCAGAGTAGAGAGGGAGGATCACCTCCTTTGACCTGCTGGCTACACTCCTCCTGATGCATCCCAGGATCCCATTGGCTCTCTTGGCCACCGAGGCACACTGCTGGCTCATGGCCAACCTGTCATCTACCAGGACCCCCAGGTCCTTCTCCACTGAGCTCTTCTCCAGCAGGTCATCCCCCAGCCTGTACTGATACAAACAGTTGTTCCTTCCCAGGTGCAAGACTTTACACTTGCTTTTGTTGAACTTCATCTGGTTTCTCACTGCCCAGCTCTCCAGCCTGTCCAGGTCTCTCTGGATGGCAGCGCAGTGCTCCTGCGTGTCAGCCACTCCTCCCAGCTTTGTATCATCGGTGTACTTGCTGAGGGTGGATGTTATTCCCTCATCAAGATCGTCAATGAAGATATTAAACAGGACTGGACCCAACACTGAGCCCTGGGGAACACCGCTGGTAACAGGCCTCCAGTCAGATTCTACTCCACGAATCACAACCCTCTGGGTTCGGTCCGACAGCCAATTCTCAACCCACCTCACTGTCCACTCATCTATCCCATGCTTTCTCAGCTTTGCTATCAGGATGTCATGGGAGACAGTATCAAAGGCCTTGCTGAAGTCAAGGTAGATGACATCCACTGCTCTCCCTCCATCTACCCAGCCTGTCATGAGATCGTAGAAGGCTATGAGGTTGGTCGAGCACGATTTCCCCTTAGTGAATCCATGCTGACTACTCCTCATGACCTTCTTCTCTTCCAATTGCTTGGAGATGGCATCCAGAACAAGCTGTTCCATTACCTTTCCAGGGGCAGAGGTGAGGCTGACTGGCCTATAGTTACTAGGTTCCTCCTTCTTGCCCTTTTTAAAGACTGGAGTGACATTGGCTATCCTCCAGTCTTCAGGCACTTCTCCTGTCCTCCAAGACCTGTCGAAGATGATAGAGAGCGGCTCAGCAATCACCTCCGCCAGCTCCCTCAGCACACGTGGATGTAACCCATCTGGGCCCATGGATTTGTGTGCATTAATCCCTTTGAGCCGCTCCTGGACCTCCCCTACTTGAACCAGAGGGAAATTCTTCATTTCCCAATCAGTCCTACTCTCATCCAGTGTCTGTGGGTCCCGGGGGGCCTTTGAAGTGAAGACCGAAGCAAAGGCGGCATTCAATATCTCCACTTTCTCAGCATCCCCCGTAACCAGGACACCCTCCTTATTCAGCAAGGGACCTACATTATCCCTGGACATCCTCTTACTGTTCACGTATCTAAAAAACCCCTTTTTATTATCCTTTATGTCCCTTGCCAGCTTAATTTCCAAGAGGGCTTTAGCCTTCCTAGTTGCATCCCTACAGGCCCTGACCACATTCCTGTATTCTTCCCAGGTGCTCAGACCCTTTTTCCACGATTCATAGATCTTCTGCTTCTCTTTGAGTTTGCTCAATAGCTCCCTGTTCATCCATGCAGGTCTTCTGCCTCTCTTTCCCCATTTCCTCCTCAAAGGGATGCATCTTTCCTGTGCTTGGAAGAAGTGCTGTTTGAATGCTAGCCAGCTCTCGCAGGCTCCCATTCCTTCAAACAGCGTAGCCCACGGGATAGCCCCCATTAAGTGGCAGAGGAGATCAAAGTTAGCTCTACCAAAATTCAGGGTAGCTATCCTACTTTTTGGCTTGCTTCTTCCACCCAGGATCATGAACTGAACCATTTCATGGTCGCTTTGCCCTAAGCTGCCCCCGACCTTCACTTCCCTAACAAGTCCATCCTTGTTAGTGAAAACAAGGTCCAGCAGCCGCCCTCCCCTTGTGGGCTCCTGCACCATCTGTAGCAGGAAATTGTCTTCAACACACTGCAGAAATTGTCTGGACTGCATACGACTGGCCGTATTGCTTGCCCAGCAAATATCTGGGTAGTTGAAGTCCCCCTGCTGCTGCTTGTCCTGTTCATTGAAAACAGCTCACTTTTGCAGAAACCACATTGTCACTTGGCTGTTTTCAGCCCTGGACGAAACACTTTTCAATCCTCTGAGTCTTTTCTCTTAGATCACCTTTCCTAAACTTGCTGCCCTCTGTGTCTGTCCCATGCTGATTCATACTTGCCTCATGGTGTCTGCTGCTGGACCAGTTCTTCTAGGAGAAGATACTACATTGTGAGTCCTATATAACACCCTGTTGTCTATCCCAACACTAGGTTTGGGGGCTCTTTTTCCAACAGCAGTGTTTTTAATGTGTTTAGTTTATGATCAGCTATGCAGCCAAGCTACAGAATTGCTCTTTAGCTATTTATTTCCAATCTTCTATTTCCGCAGTTGGCTATTTCTACAAAACTGCAGTGCTTTCCAGTTGGTCTTACTGGAACTGTATTCTACTTATAACATCTGTCTGTGCTATAAGGTGGTTTTAATGCTAATTCTGCCTTCCAAAGTACTTGCAAATCTGTTCTGCTTTCTATTACCTATGGATTAAAAAAAGTATTCTCCATCCCTGTATGTAGGTAATTAATGAAACAACTGAACTGCACCAGTCCTGGGATAATCCCCTGCGGATAGCTATTTACTGCATAGTGTTTGACAGTGAACAGTAAGTAACTACAGTGAGTAGAAAACTCCCAGTTACTGTTGATGGATATCCCTTGGAGTAGATTAGTCAAGACTGTATTTTATGCTTATGGGAATGCTCTGTGAAATTCAAAGCCTACTACACTAAAATTCTCAGTTGTAGGCATCAAAAGTTTTACCTGTTGCTTCTCTCATGCCCTTTGCCATATATTTTGTGTGGGAATACCTTTGTTCAGTATTCTGAAAACCACTGTGTCAGTAATTCCAGAGCGTGTCTTTCCTCCCCCTCCTCTATACAACAGTATTTGCTGTCTTCCAGGGTTCCATTCTTGTCTACAAAATCTCAAAGATGATGCTAGTAGCTTAATTCAGCTGTATTTGGTTTGTTTTCCTTTAAAACTATGTATTTTGCATTTAGTAATAATCAAAGAGTGAAAACTCAACTCAATGCTCTTAAGGACTTAGCAGTCTCAGGGCACTGTGATTAGTTTCACTTCTGATGTGTTTTGGGGTAACAGAGGCAGAGTAATTTAAAGCACACAACACAGAAACTGTGTGCTGGACCATGTACCAAACTGTGTGCCATTCAGGTGGCAAGAGCTCAGTGGTTGTACTGGAATCACCCAGTTCTTCACTGCAGGCAGGGACAAAGTAAAACTGCAAGTTTCTCTGAAGAATGGCTGTCTGATCACGGGCACCTTGGCTTACCTGTTTTATCCAGGATTCTAGTTGATGCTCCTCAAAAACCTGTGGGAGACAGTTACCACTCAATAGCAGCCTTTGTTATAAACCTGTTAATGTTAGCAAATAAGATCTTTCATTATTAGGGGTATTGGGATGATTTGTACTTCCACTTATGTAGCAACAAGTGGAAAAGCTCATTCATCTTCCAGAACAGCAGCTCAGTTTCTGGAGCTTACTTGCACTTACTGAGAATATGCTGATTTTTCAATTACAGGGCAACAGCAGATTTGGATTTTGATAGCTACTTTTCACTAAACTATTTATACACTGCAATATAATACATCAGAGATAAAATACCCATAATTTTTGCCACAACATGAGAGCTGATAAATTGATTGTGCCAACTTGGAGACTAAAGAATTAATTTTTTTCACATTTCAACTGTCTTAAAAATACCAGTTGTCAGTGGAAGATAATTTTTTCCCCACAACTGACTGTAATAACATCTTTGAACTGTCAAGCAACTGTCTCTGAGTGACAGCTGAACCGTGTATATTTCAAGATCAAAAAATAATTTATGAGAGCTGTTGGAACTTACAAGGTGCTAAAAATTTCAATGGAGAAGAGACAAATGTGAAAGCATAAAATATTCAAATATTTTGATTTTTTTGCCTTGATAACTCTCAGTTTGTACTGTCCATTTTATTAGGTACCATCACCTGTCTCATGCTTTTCACATGATGAGATCTCATGAGCTTAAAAATGAAGGTAATAGGAGTCATTGTCATGTCAGGTTTGAGCTGGTGGTTTGTGTGCTGGATTCAAGTGATCTCCCTGCAGCTGTGGTGGCCTCAGTTACCCTGATGCTCGGTTATACCATGGGCTGCCTGAGTGCTCTGCAGGGCAGGGGGAGCATGTGAGAGTTTGCTTTAGTACTGGCCTACCTGCAAACCCTTTTCTAGTGGGGCTTCTGTGAGCATAAGTCTGTTAAGTAACACATAACACTCCATCATTTTCCCAGCTCCTCAGTTAGCTAGATCATCCATTTGAGGACAGCAGAGTGTGAAATGTAGGGTGTGGTGTCTTCAGTGCATGAGTTGCAGAGTGAATGTGAGATGGAGACCATCAAAGTCAACTTCAGGATGTGTGGGACTTGACAAGCGTGTTTTGAAGGTTGAGATTAAAGGAGGTTTGTAATTAAACCCACAGACATTAGCCATATTGCTGATAAGGAGTAATTAGAAGATGCAGTTTTACGTGCTAAATAATCTTCACCCCAGACATGCTCTTTTAGCCATATTGGGTTGGTTTGTTTCCAGATGAATTGCATATAAATAGGACAAATATTACTCTGGAAGCGTACCACAATACTCTATGCACATAAAACAGAAATTAGAATTGGTTGGAGACAGCTGCCTTAAAATATATTCTTATTCATCTTAAAAAACCCAACAAACCCTTCTGCATATGGGTCTCTACCTTTTAAGGCAATGTTAAAAGCTGCCTGGCACTCTCTAAGACACATTCACAGGCCACTGCTCAGTTTTGTCTGGAAGACCCACCTGGATTCAGCTAGTCCCACACCTGTGCTCTAAGCATTGTCAAGTGGAGCAGGTTGCTCAGGGTGCTGTCCAGGCAGCTTGGACTCCACAGCCTCCCTGGATGACCTGTTCTGGTGTGCAACCACCCTCACAATGTCACTGACACCATTTGCTGTGGTGATGTACCAGCAATTTCAAGCTTTTATTTGTGTTGGGTCTGACCAAAAAAGATCCTCAAAAGTAGGTGCATCCTACTCTTTAAGCATCTTTAGAACAACTACACAGACTGTAAATAACAAAAGCATTATGGATTAGTATTTTTAATTTAACTGTCCATGATTTCTGTGCCATCGTTCCTTTGTCTATTTGTAGGCTGTAAAGGTCTGTGTTTTTCAATGCTAATACAAGGTCTCCCCATATGAAAGACACATGCATGTTAATGAGACACCTGTGTCAATTAATTGTAAACTTACTGTTAAAATAAATCAACTTAGTTTAATTAAATAATCATGGTGATATTTTGTTTTGAATCCATATTAAAGACAGCTACTCTTATCTAGGACATTGCCTTTTACTGTTGGGTTTTTTATGTACAGTTTGAAACCCTTCCTAACTGGGAAAGGAAGAAGTCCTACACCAAAACTCTGCATGGTTTGGTCTCATGAATTCAAGTACCAAGAAGAGCAAATATTTTAGTAGAAAAAACAAAGAGAAAACTGCATTTTTCTTGAGCAATGTCTCCACCTAAAATAGATCACCTAAGAAGTCTTGCAGTTTGTGTAGTATACATGCAACTGATAGCAAAACAGCTGTTTGGGTGTCTTAAAGAATTGCAAGAGTGCTGTTTGAAACTATGTAGTTGGGCTGTGGATGGTACAGGCACAGCTGCCAATGTGTGTGTGCTCAAAGTGCTTCTGGAGCCACACAGACAGGTCTGGCTTGAAAACCCCAGGAATTCAATCCCAGACTGGCCTGAGTTGCCAGGCCTGCATGACACACCTGGCCATTTTGTAACCCTTTGCAGCGGGCTCCTCACCTGCAGGCTGTGTTCTGACTGGCACTCTTCTTGCTGTGTTGGTGCACAAGCATCTTGCTGAAAGGTTTGCTCGCCTGGCTCCTGTGTCTTCCCAGGAGTGGCACTGGCAGTGCCTGAAAGCCCTGAAAGGGCTCCCTCGTGCTCTTGGTGCTTTTCTGGGGCACTGCTCTTCCTGCCATGTCTGCAGGCCTCGGGTGAGCGCCTGGGGGAGCTGAGCTGGGCTATGCTACTGAGGCAGACATACTGCTGCCTGCTGGAGGTATCCTGGCGGCTCCACACACAGGGAATCACAGAATCACAGGGGTTGGAAGGGACCTCGAGAGCCCATCGGGTCCAACCCCCCTGCCAAAGCAGCTCCCCAGCTCATATTGCACAGACAGGTGTCCAGATGGGTCTTGAATATCTCCAGAGAAGGAGACTCCACACCCCCTGGGCAGCCTGTCCCAGGGCTCCCTCACCCTCACTGGGGAAAAGTTCTTCCCCATGTTGGTGTGGAACTTCCTGTGCTCCAGTTTGCAGCCATTGCCCCTTGTCCTGTCCCCACAGACACTGAAAAGGGGCTGGACATTTCCCCCTGCATCCCATACTTCAGATATTTATAAACATTAATAAGGTCCCCCCTCAGTCTTCTTTTCTCCAGGCTGAACAGCCCCAGCTCACTCAGCCTTTCCTCACAGGGGAGATGCTCCAGGCCCTTCATCATCTCCATAGCCTCCTCTGGACTCTCTCCAGGAGATCCCTGGCTGTTTTATCCCAAGGAGCCCAGAACTGGACACAACACTCCAGGTGGGGCCTGACCAGGGGCCACACTCCTCTTGATGCCCCCAGGATCCCATTGTCTCTCTCAGCCCCCAGGGCAAACTGCTGGCTCATGGCCAATCTGTCATCAACCAGGACCCCCAGGTCCTTCTCCACAGAGCTCCTCTCCAGCAGGTCACTCCCCAGAGAAAACAAGCTGCAGCGAGGCAGGGCATGACGCGGGTGCGTAGGAGAGCGGACGACAGCCCGTCCCTCACCGCTCTGTCATGGCCACCACGGCGCGGGAAACCCGCGCTCCACCCCGCCCTATGCGCAGCCGCGGCCAGGGAGAGCCGCACCTGCGGGCAGGGGCATGCGCAGCGGCCTCCGGGGGAAAGCAGGAAGCCCTCTCCCGCCTCCCTCCCCGCGCAGTTTACGCGCATGCGCGGCTGTGTGCCGGCGCAGCTGGCGCCCTCCGCCGGCTCCGCGCATGCGCGGCGGCACCGCTGTCAGTTCCGGCTGTTTGTTCGGGAAGTGGATCCGGTCCGGGGCTGCCGCCACCGCCCCCTCCCCCTCCCCGCTCGCTCCGCCGCCCGCGGCCGTTCCCGCCGCCCCGGCCATGGCCAGGGACTACGATCACCTCTTCAAGCTGCTCATCATCGGCGACAGCGGTGAGAGCGGGCGGGCGGCGCGGCCCGGGGGCGGGGGGTAGGCCGCTGGCGGGGTGGCCGCCCCTCGCCTCCGCCCGGGCCGTGAGGGGCCTGAGGGCGGCGGCGGGGCCGGGCCGAGTGGCGGGGGGGAGGCGGCCCCCCTCCTGGCGCACCCGCGGGGCTGTTGCGGCCGGTTTCCCGCCGGCGTTGGGGCTCCGCCGGCGTTGTGCTGTCGGTGCCGGGCCGTGTCCGGGCGGGTCGCCGGGGGACCCCGCGCTATGAATGAGAGGGCGCGTTCGCTCGGGCTCCGCAGGTGTTTATCTGATGAACCTGCGGAACTGGCTGCCACGGGATGTTATGGTAAACAGCTCGGCTAGGCTTCGGAACAGAGAGATTAGGCACGGCTAAGGCAGGGCAGCCCCGGCGCTGGGGAGCGGCGTGTTTGCGGGCGCCCGCTAACCTCTGCCGGGATGAGGAGGGAATTCCCTTCCCCTGTGATAGCCCGTTCAAGGCACTGATGGGAAGGGCTGGCTGCTCCTCAGCCCTAGGGACCACTCTTTCCAGTGTGACAACTGCAGTGTTTTAATACCCTTAATACATCTTATTCATTCCTTGAGACTCAGTGCTTCAACCTGAAGCCTTAGTTCTGGAGTCTGCCGCTTTTAAATGAAAAATCCTCGAGGACCTGCTAGCTTTGTGTGCTTGTGGTAATGGTATGGGATGCAAATACCTGAAGTAGGATAAGAGGTAGTTGTAGGTTTTTGAAAATACACCTGAGAATTATTCTGCAGCAGTTTCAGAAACTTCTGGAGGGACAGCTTGCAAACCCAGCCTGTGTCTGGTGCTTTAGTCTGGGTACGTACGAACTGGGACTGGGAAGATTCCTGCATTCAGTTCAGTGTTGGTAACACTCCAACAGCTCACAGTTTAATTTCCATAAACTGGAGGAGATGGCATCCACCCTCTTCTTTTAATAGAGGTGTGGTCCGTAAGGCAGCAGGTCCTGACATGCAGTGAGGCCTGCTCTTGGGTGCAAGAGCAGTTGCACGATCTTGGCAGTTGTCACCTCTGGAACATTTAGCTGTATGCAAAAAATACTTTAGCCTATATTAAAATGTGTCTGCATGAAAAAATATGGAAGGGAGAGGGAAAAGGGGTAACAGCTTCAAAACAGTTTAAAACCCTAGGCACTTCTGTGATCCTGTGGATTATTAAAACCAAATGCTGCATTCTGAGTAGAGCAGTAACTCTGTTGCTTGCTGATGAGCTTCAGAACTTGTTCAGGCAAGATAAACAGGATGGTGAAAACTGAGAAAGAGTCCTTATTTTAAACAATTAAATGACATTTCTTAGCTGGATCTTCTTGAGCAAAACCCCTACAGCATATCCAGTGAGAGGAAAAAAGCCGTGTGAGAACTGTCAGGTTGCCCGTGGTTCTCAGTTGTTGTAATCAAATCTCACTGTGGAGTTTGAGTATTGATTTTTCTTTTTTGTTTTTGCTAACCTCAACAGGAAGGCTTTGTCTCTCCTTCCATGAAACAGTTTGCTTGCCTTGTTTATTGATGTTTATTCCCTGCAGTAGGAAGTGGGCTGATGCTGGATAGGATGATTCTGCCTCGTCTGCGTCTGCTTTCCCCTCTGTGCAGATGTGTCAAGAGGGTAGTAGGTTTGTGTGTTTTTAGAATAGGTCCTGTTGAAAAAAGCTGCTGGTGATCTCAGTTGTGCTAAATGTTTAAAAATAATACAGGTGATCTGTGCTTTGTATGTGCTGCTTTAATTCACTCTTCTGTTCAGTAAGACATTGGTTTTAGAAACTGGTTTGGCACAGAAATTTGCTTTTAGTTTTGATTGTGCAAAGTCACTGGGCCTTTTCAAATTTTGTTTCATTTTGCAGTCTTCAACAAGCAGGGAGGCTGTGCTAGCCTTCTCTTTTCAGCTCTTCAAATAACTCTGTGTAGGAAGTGGAGGGTCACGAAGAGTGTGGTTTCCCTATATGAGAACAGCGCGGGTCAGAGGTAGCATTTGTTTAGTGAGATGATTGCCATCGGGAGCTTGTAGAAGCTCCTGAGTTCAGGTTTGTCTTCTCTAGAAGCTGTCTGAGTAGCAGAGACAAGACTGTGTCTGTGCAGGGGTGGACAGTCTGACAAAGCAGTGGTCATGTGCAGCCCATGCAGCTCTGCAGCGGAGCCTGAGGCTGGCTGACGTTTTCAGGAGGTGGTGTGATCTGACAAGTCTGTGGGTTCCAGCATTTACTTTCCTTTTACTGAGCCAGAGGTCAGGGCTGCTTGATTGAGAAGCGTAGTACTCCCTGAAACTCTTTTTTCCCCCCCCTTAGCTGACTGGTATTTTGCACAGGTTTAGCACTTGCTAAATAATCAGTCCAGGAACTGTTCTACTACCTTTTTTTAGCTCAGAGGTGTGCAGAGTATACATGCTGTAACTTTGCACTTTTTAGCAGCATTTTTTTTTTTTAAGCTATGTAATATTCAAGGAGCAATGTGTGTGGCATCTCCAGATGCCTGGTGATTTGAACTCTGCAAATGAGACCTGACTTATTGCAATCATCATGCAGAATTGTAGGGGTTGGTTGGGGTTTTTTTGCTGGTAGCTATTGGAGTTTTGTATAGTCTCAGCATAGGCCTTCTATTAAGGAGAACTTGCAAGTCATATGTCATCAAACTAAGTAGCTTAAATAACTTCTACCTGAAAAGATTTAATAGATAGTTGCCCCGGTGAAGTTGAATTTCCTCTTCATGCCATGAGAGACTTCTTTTTTGGGGGAAGGGAGAGGAAGGGACATTAACAGCAGAGATATTATGCAGAGGTAAGGACTTGGAGGCATTCAGATATCCAGATTCCCTTGGTTGGGTGTGCAGGAATGAGTTTGTTACTATTCTTCTTTGAAATGGTGTCAAAAACGCTTCCCTGCAACTGGGTGTGATCAGGGTGCAAACAAATCACATAAGGAAAAGCTGGACAAAGTGCCACTCAGAGCACTTGGGGAAATGCTTCAGGAAACCTTTTGGCAAAAGGCTACGACTTCAGAAAGGTGTGTGTCCTTCCTGTTAGATGTGAACAAACCGATTTTGGATGGCAATACTGAGCAGGGCAGCTGTTCCCAATTCCTCTGTTGGGTTTAGGCTTCTGTTAAACAGTGGCTGTGATAACATGAGCTTTATAGTACCAAGTGCTGGTCTGATAGTCAGAGTAGTCCAAATTCCACTGCCGTTAATGACGGTGCAATGAATGGGAGGTAAGCAGTGGTGTTAGGCAAGTGAAATTCAACAGAGTAGTTTAGAGCAGTGTCCTGAGTACTTGTTAATTACCTGGACATACCCATTTTTCTGAGCTTTCCTTAGCAAATGTAAGCCTACTGATCATAAACTTGCTTTTAGTTATTACTCCTTTTATGACCTTCTTAGACCTGAGCAGAGTTCAAAAGCTGCTGTGTAGAGGTTGCTGAGGGTTGGAGGAAGGAAGGGACACACTCCTCCTCCACCCCCCATAACTGCTATGAGAAGCATACTGAGTCTTGGAGTGACTGCAGGGTGCTTGGTCACATCTTCACGGAGAGTACAGAGATGAGTAATCAAGGTGGATGGTACTAAATTATCTTCCAAGAAAGACCCTGTTTGGATTTAAAAATGCAATGAATGGGTAAAATACTGTTATGTACCTGATGCTCAAGATGACTGTATTCAAAGATCTTGTGTCTCTGTTTGTCATAGGTGTGGGCAAGAGCAGTTTGCTGTTGCGTTTTGCAGATAATACGTTCTCAGGTGAGTGTTTTGTTTACTTCAATAAGGAGAGCGATCAAGGTCTGCTCCAGTACTGCTGCTTGGCAAGGAGTTGTTCTGCATTTACCTGCTGATAGCTGTGCTAGGAATATGTTCTGGTTTGAACTTTGCTTCTCTTGGTATAAGCCTATACAAGCCATTCTGTCTGACCGCCCCTTGCAGCTGAATGTGCCACAGTGTTTAAATACCGACATGGTTCCAGAAATAAATCAGGGTTTTTAGCTGATGCTGTACTCTGTTCAGACTTCCCATTGGCCATTTGGGGTTTAGATTGATTGAATATTGTGGCTAAAACCACTTAGATTGGTGACATAACTAATTTAGTGGGAGGAAGCTCTTAGAACAGACTATGAGCATTTGCAGCAAAGCTTTGTTTCAAGATTTTCACGAGTGAGGTACTTGCATAGTTACTGTCCATTTCTTGAGATATTGGGTGCTTACTCTTGACCACCAATGTGGTAAAAGAATAATGGTATTCTGTATCACTGAGTTTTAAATTTTAAGGGTGGGAGAAGTGGCTTTATGGCTAGAAAAAAGCTATTGGCTGCAGGTAAAAACACATGGATCAGCATGATCTGGTAGGGTTTTTCAAACAACAAGCAGGTAGGGAGAACCTTGTTCCCCTGTCTGGTCTGAGAGCTACTGCCAAATAACATTGAGGAGTGTGCTTTGGGACATCCCAAATAAACAAGACTTAGGTTCTCACTTACCTGTGCTTTCTCTTCAGGCAGCTACATTACCACAATTGGAGTGGATTTTAAAATCCGGACAGTTGAGATCAATGGAGAGAAGGTGAAGCTACAGATCTGGGACACAGCTGGACAAGAGCGCTTCCGGACTATTACATCAACGTGAGTATAACTGGGTTTGTGAGACCTAGGTTAGTGCATGGATCTTGTAGTTTAAAGCTAGAGTTTAGGTATTTCAATGTTGTGGTAGATTAGCTAATGATAGCTGTGCTGGCTGTACAGTGGGACTTCTCTGGGCTGGTTTAGAACTGATTCCGTGTCTAGGTTTGAAACTGGGATTTCAGATTTCCTCACTCTTCTGGGCATTTCCACGATGACTTTGCCTGATTCCTCTGCTGCTAGTTTCAAAACAGTACAACGACAGTTATTGCACTGTTTTGCATGTGCCAAAACCCTTGTCTCTGAAGGCTGTGTGAGGAGATGATCCTCTGATTGAAGGTATTGCAGAAGTACAGAGTGCAAACCATCCATCAGTGTCTCATAACTAAGGAACAGCTTTGAGACTGAAGAGTAGGATTTCTGATACTTCGTTTTCTTTTAGGGCAGATGCATTTTAGTGGCTCTTTTTGGGTGAAGCAGCCGCCCACATGAAGTTAACCTCTTCCTTGGTTTGAGTTCAGTTTCGTGCTCATTGTCCTTTTGAACAGTGTGTGCAGGGCTTTTCCTGTTCCTGAAGAAACCACACCCAGGGCTGCAGCAGTGGGAACTAAGAATAACATCTGTTAGTAAACTGTAGTAAAGGTGGGACTGCTCAGCGTGGCACTGCGGGGGGGAGAAATACCCTTGGAAACGGAAGTTTTGTTTCCTTTGGGTATTTAAAAAAAGAAATACAATTCCTGAAAGACCTAGGTGTTTCACTTGGTCTTTCATGCCTGACTTCTCTTTTGGCCTCTGTTGGAGAGGATTGTTTTCAGCTCATGTGTTGGTTAACTTACTCAAACATACAAATAATGGCATTGGTTGTGTCTGTGTTATGGCTAAACAGCTAGCAATGGCAAAATTGACCCTGATGTGTGCACCATCCCTTTCCTCTGCTCTTCTGTACAGATATTATTGGATTACTTCCATTGTTTCTGCAGTGTTTAGCTTGAAAAAAACCTCGGTTGCCTCTTGGAGGGTTCCTGTGTGTGACATCACTTCTTGTTTCAGTGCTGCAGGCAGCATGGGGCAGGAAGTGGCTAGGGGGAGGACACTACGCACTGCTGTGGCTCCTGTCAGCTGTGTGCACAGTGCCCCAATTAGTGCTGAGTCAGCAAATGGCCTTCCTGTTTTCAGATTCCCTGACATGACTCGGAGCCGCGTTAATGAGCGTTGGTTCACGGGGCTGATGCCAGCTAGTTTAGAAAGCCAGGGTATCCCACACTGAATGGGGAATACCAGGAAAGGAGGCTTCCTGTTGTGAACAGGAATAGTGCAGATCAGCCCTGGTGTGTTGCTTTATGTACAGTTTTTCATTTGATTGACACTGAAAATGGGGAAGCTGAAATGGTTTGAGGGTGTTTGTGCCGTGACCTGGTTGAACTCCGCCACTACTTTCTTTTGCATGGCTTTTTACCAGCGTGTATTTGCCTTCTGAGGAAGCAGAGCCCTCAGCTGTCCTGCCTGACTGCTGGTGAAGTAGTTACAGAACTGCCCATGCTGAGGGAGGAAAGATTTGTGTCACTTTAAGCAGAGAAGTTCCCGTGTCTGAGTGCATTTGAAGTGGTGAGGAAAACACTTTGGGAATGCTGGTTATGTTGCTGTGCTGGGTCGGCTAGCTGGGACTGTCTAGCGTTTGCTGGCATTTTTCAAGAGGTGCTCTGCACCTAAACATCCCACCTATAGAAACAGGAGATAATGGATTCAGATTTCATAGGGATTCTATCTCTTTTTTAAAAAAGATATTTATTTTATTGGCAAAGTAATACTGTAACTGATTTGCTTACCCCAGACTGAGTGACAAATCAGATACCATGCTAGTACTTAGGAAAGAGCTTGGCTACAAAATCATGGGTGGAGTGTGAGTACTCTGTCAACAATGTAGTAGTGTCTGTCTAGTCTGGCCAGATTGAGGTTTAGATTGAGGTTAAGAACACAAAAAGGTGTTCCTTTGGTGTTTCTGTAGGCCAGGACGTCCCTTTACAGTTAAATGTAGAGTTCAAATTGATGCTGAGCCAAGACTGGCAAGCAAGCCTGAAATTAGAGTCCATCTGGTAATAACAGTAATAGGTTGGAAGGACTGCTGTGTAGACCTAGAGATGCAGAATGGTAGAGGTGGTGGGAAGTTAATAGTGGAAAATTGGGAAGCATTAAAAGGTTGTTCTATTTTGGTTTTACTTGACTATAGCCACAGAATGGAAAACAGAATAAAACTGTTAAGAAATAGAAATCAAGTTGATCTGGAACATTCTACAGAAACTCAAGAACACTAAACTAGATCAGAATTTCTGGTGGGGAAGTATAAAAGACAGCAACTGGTTTTACTGTCTATTAAATGTGAAAGTACTGGGATAGCTGGAGCCTAGTGGGTGGAGAGGCCAAGTTGTGTGAATCTAGTTGGCATAGAAAGTCATCCAGACTCTGAATTTGATTTAAACTCACCAGAGATGCATTATGCCAATTCCTGTTATTACAGGAATACTTAAGATGCATGACCAACCAGTCCCTCTACTTGACTTTCTCTGGTAGATAGGACTAGTCTGGCCTGATTCAGGACTGTGATTTTAGCATTTAAGCTTTACATAATAGTTGTCAGATGCTAGCTCAGGATGAATAGTTGTAGCAGAGGGACCTTCTGCCACGTGTTTGCTTTGAATCTGCTCAAGAGAGGGATAAGCTTTTTGAGAGGATAGAGTTGCTGTGTCTTGTAAACCAGATCTGGTGGTCAAAAGACTGATCAACTGCCCTGTGAGGATAGATATGCTTCCAGGAGCCTGAAAAAGTGTTGAGAATGAGAACAGATTGTTAGTTGTCTCTGGTAGTGGCTAGAATTCTAGATGAATGAAAACCAAAGAAACAGGTATGCTACAAACTACTGAAATGTTAAGAAAGATGCTGGATTAGAGGAATGACCTGTCTCTCACATTAAATGGTAGATGGTTTTTTCCTGGAAAAACAAACACATGTGCCCCACTGAACTGACACATTCAGTAACACTCTGTCTCTTCTACATCTGACTTCATGCTCCATGCAACTGGTGGTTCTAACTCCAGATGCTAATCTTGGGGAGCATTTACTGGAGGAAACCTGAGAACTTCCCTACTGGTATTGAGTAGTAGGGAGCACCACAATGAATGGCAAAATGTTCCTTTGCTTAGGAGGGTTGTCTTCAGGAGTGTGAGGGGAGAATGTGGATGGCTGAAGGACAGGATGAGTTTGGCAAACCAGTTCTGAAGACTTTCTGTGTATCAAGTCTGCACTATTACTAGGTAGCGTTTCAAAGGCAGTAACCTTGTGTCTTTAAGTTTCTTTAGGTATCATTCTGTAAGGTATTTCAACTTAAATGTTAGCATTCTTAAGCCTTTTCCACACCAAAACTAGTTGTAAAGCCTTTAGATCTAGCCAGCATTTCCAACCCTATGGAAGATAGTAGGCTACTACCAAATATCCAAGGCCATATACAGGTCAGGTCTGGTTGTCTTTCACCTCAGTTGGGATACTTTTGTGGACACTGAATAGGAATAACTGTTCTTTATTTTCTGTATTTCATTAATGTATCTATCATTAGGAGTAGTAGCAGGTACTGGCTTTTGTAGGGTCCCTGTCAGAGTGTGCCTGTGGTACAGAGGATGGCTAGCATCAGTTACTTAGTCCTTGAATGGGAAATTGAGATTGAGAACTTAGTCATTCCTGTGGTCTCCATCTCCCCTAAAATGTGTCTGGGAAGAAGAGAAGGCATTCTTTCCCTGGTGTCAAAGCCTCAACTACCTCTTGGTTGCCAAAAGCACAAAATTTACACCTACTCCTCCCTGAATGCCAAAAAGCCCCATCTGTTCTTCACTCACCAAAGCCTACAACTTGTTATAAAAGCACTTCTGCACTGCATCATTCTGAAATTTGAGGTATGGGGTAGGATAAACCAGATTTTGTTTTCTAGTACTGTCCTGCATTTGAGGTTGGAGAATCTTTGCTGTACTTGGTAAGCCTGAAATGTTATCTAGGACACAAGGCTGTGTCTGGCAAATGACAGAAAACAGCATGACTGGCTTTGTGAGAAAAGTGCATATTATGGCACTAAAGAGTTAGAGAATAAAAGGGAGTCATGGTCTTATCTCTAGGGCTGCTAAAAGGTAATGCCAGCCAGGGGAGAAGATGACATTTCAGAGTAGATGAGGGGTTGGCAACCTTTCTAGAATGATGTGCCAGGCGATTTTCCCTTCCAAAAATAGAAGCAGTGTGTGCTGGTAGGAACTCTGCAGGAGTCAGGGGCTGCTGTCTTGCACAAAGGAAGGTATTTCTGATGAGGTGGTTGGCAATGGTAGTGCTTTGTGGCAGGAGCTCCCAACCCCTGCAGCGTTTTGAATGTTTGAATGCCACAGTGAGCTGTGCTGCTTGGTCCAGCCCAGTCCTCATCCCTAGGAATGAGTGACAACTGTGCTGAGGATGTGTCAGGAGTGGGATCTGTGTGTGCAACATGCATGTTATTCTACTCCTTGCCATCCTGTGCATTGCTTGGAAGAAAACCTAGACATTTGGGCAAGGTAGGAGCAGCAGGATGCTCCCTTGGGTCCTGTGGCTTGATGACTGGGAGACTGGGCTCTGTGGTGTGCACAGCAGAGCGAAGCAGCTCGCGTAGGTGTAACCCAACCGCTGCGTCTCTAAAGGCTGAATGTTGTCTGTGCAGATGTGCTGCTGGGAGCATGGGGTGGGTCAGCCTGAGGGTTGCTGATTTAAAAGGCTGTTGGGTGATATGGGAGAGTTTGAGGATCACTTATTGATCAGATGTGTGTGATCAGATCAGAGATCTTTCCCTTTCTGATGCTGTGACACAAACCAGTGTTCATCAAAAACTGCAGAATGTCTTTGTGTCAGGAGAGGGTGGATTTATTTTTTTTGCACCATGTAGATTGGGCTGTGGAATCATTTTTCCTCTAAAGGATCTAAGATCTGAGATGAAGCTGAGCTCCTAACAAAGTAAAGCACAAACACAGTGCTGTAGCAAATTTTAAATCTGTTACAGGAACTGATTGTGAAAGTGGAGGATCTCAGATGGGCTGGGAGTAAATAATTCTTACCTGGGTTAACTTTTGCCAAGGAAAGTGAATGTACAGCATAAATTACTGCTGAAACATGGCATGGAAGAAATATTTGACTGTCTTCTGAAAGAGCCCAGGTGAGCAGTAGGAATGAGCACTCTGTTGTATCAGACAGGAGCACTGCTATCAGTGACTCCCTACAGAGTGATCGTGAGAGGAGAGGGGTGGGGGAGCTGTGTGGTGACTGTGTGTGATACAGGCCTGTCTGTCTGTCCATGGAAGGCTGTCTTGATGTCTTACAAAGGCTCCTGTTACAGAAGGGATGATGAGGCTAAAGGTGGGGAAGAGATAGCGACTTGTTCAAGTGCATCATCAGCAGAAGTGAGCTGAAGCTTTGAGATCCTCTCTAGGGTAGTGCTTTTGGGTTCCATCAAAAGGCTTGGAAGCTCATGGGTGAGTTCCCTGAGTTGAAATAGATTATCAAAGAGAAACAGAGCGGTCACAGTGGACATCTTTAAAGTGCAGTGGAAGGGATGGTGCTGCAAGAGGTGCTTGTGGTAAGAAACCAAGCTCTGGAAATGCTGTCACAATTTTAGGGGAAATCCTTGGGTTTGGTATGCTGAATTCTTCAATTTGTTTTATCTTAATATTGATCATAAGAAAGGAAGAAATGAAAGGGAGAGAGTAAACCTACACATGATATAAAAGCTGGATGCTGGAAAAGACCTCACTGGTAACTGTTTTACCTACTTTTTTTTGACCAAAGCTGCCTAATTTCCAGTAGAGCCAATGCCTGTAGCCCTGTGGATGTGGCTGAAAACTGAGAAGGTGGAGCATGCCTTTTATGTGACATTCTCCTGAGGCACATGCTGCCTGCCTTCAGTAGGTTCATGCAGGTGCTAATGTTGGAACTTGAATTCAGATATTTTTCTTGCATATCTGAATTGCTCATCATCTTTTAAAGGTGCTGCTTGGCCACGACTAATGGGAATAAGCTGAAGTGAAGCTTATTTTTGATGGCTAAAGGTAGCAGAGCGCGTTGAATGCACATATGGAGTCGATCTGTTGAGTAGGAAGGTGTAAGCAGAGCACAGTCCCTCAACAAGACAGAAATTTTAGTGAGCACAAGAGAACTGTGACTGAGGGTTGAGTATATTTGGAGGTCTGCTGGGATTTTAGTCTGTAAGTGATCTTTCACAAATAACAATGACTGCAGAAGCTTGGTGTGGTTTGTGTAACGGGAAGGGCTGCAATGCAGCCAGTTGTGAGGGTGTATTTCAGTGAGACCTTGACAGGCTGGAGAGCTGGGCAGGGAGAAACCTAATGAAATTCAACAACAGCAAGTGTAGAGTCTTGCACCTGGGGAGGAATAACTGTCTGTATCAGTACAGGCTGGGGGTGACCTGCTGGAGAGGAGCTCTGTGGAGAAGGACCTGGGGGTCCTGGTTGATGACAGGTTGGCCATGAGCCAGCAGTGTGCCCTGGGGGCTGAGAGAGACAATGGGATCCTGGGATGCATCAGGAAGAGTGTGGCCAGCAGGTCTAAGGAGGTGATCCTCCCCCTCTACTCTGCCCTGGTCAGGCCCCACCTGGAGTATTGTGTCCAGTTCTGGGCTCCCTGGGATAAAACAGCCAGGGATCTCCTGGAAAGAGTCCAGAGGAGGCTACGGACATGATGAAGGGCCTGGAACATCTCCTGTATGAGGAAAGGCTGAGTGAGCTGGGGCTGTTCAGTCTGGAGAAAAGAAGACTGAGGGGGGACCTGATTAATGTTTATAAATATCTTAAGTATGGGATGCAGGGGGAAATGGCCAGCCCCTTTTCAGTGTCTGTGGGGACAGGACAAGGGGCAATGGCTGCAAGTTGGAGCACAGGAAGTTCCACACCAACATGGGGAAGAACTTTTCCCCAGTGAGGGTGACAGAGCCCTGGGACAGGCTGCCCAGGGAGGTGGTGGAGTCTCCATCTCTGGAGATATTCAAGACTTGTCTGGATGCCTATCTGTGCAATATGAGCTGGGGAGCTGCTTTGGCAGGGGGGTTGGACCCGATGATCTCTCGAGGTCCCTTCCAACCCCTGTGATTCTGTGGCTCTGTGATATTGAGGGCACCACTGTCTGTTACTGAAGACAGCATTCATCTTTGAACACCTTGAAAACCTGAACAAGGATGTAAATGGCAGTCTTTGGACTTTGAAACCTACCTGTGTAGACCAGGTGAGCAGTGAGCTCTGCTCAGGCTTACAGGAACAGCATGTGATCTAGTGGCTGTAAAAGAATTAAATGACTCCCAGTGGAAAGAAAATGGGGGCACCTGATTGCTGTAACGTGGGGGTTTGCTCTGCATCTTGCAGAGCTAAGAGCAGGCGAGAGAGCTGAGGAGGTGATGGGTGGCTTGAGTTAACATCTGTTGTCTGTTCCTGCTCCACAGGTACTACAGAGGAACACATGGGGTCATTGTTGTCTATGATGTAACCAGTGCAGAATCTTTTGTGAATGTGAAGCGGTGGTTGCATGAAATTAATCAAAATTGTGACGATGTCTGCCGGATACTAGGTGAGTTCCTAATCAGAGAGGCACATCATCTTGTGTAGTGGGCTGCCCTGCTGAAGCATTAAACTAATGGGGTTTTTTAAAATTTTATTTCTCTTTTTAGTGGGGAATAAAAATGATGACCCAGAGCGAAAAGTGGTAGAAACAGAAGATGCCTATAAATTTGCTGGGCAGATGGAGATCCAATTGTTTGAGACCAGCGCCAAAGAAAATATTAATGTGGAAGAGGTAATATCATACATGGAAGGGCATAGATAAACCAATATGGGGATGATGGTTTGGGAAAGAGAAGGAATCGCCTTCTTCCCTTTGAGGAAGAAAGATAAAATGTTTTGTGCAGGTTGTGAGCAAGTAGGTCAAGAAGAGACGTTTAACTGTGTCTGGAAAAGGCAGAGAAGGACCTGGGGGTGTTGGCTGACTGCAGACTGAATATGAGTCAGCAGTGTGCTCAGGCAGCCAAGAAGGCCAATGGCATCTTGGCTTGTATCAAAAACAGTGTGGCCAGTAGGTCTAGGGAGGGGATTGTGCCCCTGTACTCGGCACTGGTGAGGCTGCACCTCGAGTGCTGAGTCCAGTTCTGGGCTCCTCACCAGAAGAAGGACGTGGAGGTCCTGGAGTGAGTCCAGAGAAGGACAACCAGGCTGGGGAAGGGGCTGGAGGGCAAATCCTATGAGGAGTGGCTGAGGGAGCTGGGGCTGTTTAGCTTAGAGAAGAGGAGGCTGAGGGGAGACCATATCACCACCTACAACTACCTGAAGGGAGGTTATAGAGAGGTAGGTGATGGTCTCTTCAGCCAGGTGACAGGCAATAGGACAAGGGGGAATGGCATGAAGCTGGGCCAGGGCAGGTTTAGATTGGATGTTAGGAAAAAATTTTTACTGCAAGAGTTGTCAGGGCTGGAACAGGCTGCCCAGGGAGGGGCTGAGTCACCTTCCCTGGATGTGTTCAAAAAAAGGGTAGATGTGGTACTTAGGGATATGGTTTAGTTTAGGATGTGAATGGTTGGACTTGATGATCTTAAAGGTCTTTTCCAACCTTGTGATTCTGTGAAAAGTTGGGGAAGTGAAAGGAAGGAGCCCTCCTTGCATTTTCACAAGCTTTGCCATGCTGACATACTGGGGGTGTTCTCAGGAAAGACTCATCGTTAGGTGGATGCTTCTGGGAGGAGGGGCTGCTTGTCTTCACCCCTGGCCTCAGCTGCCAAACAAACCTGTCTTTATTTACTGGTCTGGGAAGGGGGTTAGAGGGACAGTTGATTTAGCTTGGGAGCGGGTTGGGGAGATGCTGCATTCCCACTTGGCTTGTAGTAGCTTACTGAAATACCTAGAGAAGAGGACGCTGCTCCTTTGAAGCAACTCTCCCACAAAAGCAAAGCCCGAGTTCCTCAGTGGTCTGAACTTGCTTGTTTCTCTTGCAGATGTTTAATTGCATTACAGAGCTCGTCCTGCGAGCCAAGAAAGAAAACTTAGCGAAGCAGCAACAGCAGCAACAGAACGATGTGGTGAAGCTCACGAAGAACAGTAAACGGAAGAAGCGGTGCTGCTAATGCCCCTTCCCTGCTGCAGAGAGACTGCTCTCAGACAGCTCGGCCCCTCCAGCTAGACTCGGGCAGTTCCACTGGGGCAGGCTTTGGGAGGACTTGCTCAGTTTTGTGCCGTTATTTAAAGATTACTTTTTTCTCCATGTTTTCTATCAAGAGGCGCTGGCACCTTACCACTTCAGTGCCAAGAAGGTATCGGATGGAATCTCGCCCCCCTCTCCTCCCCTGCTCATTCCAGTGCGCCTTGTAGACAAGAAAGGACGTTGCCTACCAAGTGGACTAATTAACCCAAGAGTTTGTATATAATGTATATTGCTTTAACCAGCCTCGCCTCCCTGTTGTCGCTTTGGCTTATGCCTTCTTAATGTCAACCAATCATGGACTGCAGAGCTCATCTTTTTAAAGAAATAGTGCAAAGTTCTGAATTCCACTTGGCCCCAGGCTGGCAGCAGCTGCTTCCTGGGGTCTCCGGCTTCATTTCTGTTGGGTTCCAGGCTGGCAACTGGTGTCCCTGGGGCCTATGGCTTCACCTGGAGTCCCAGGCTTTTACTGGGACGTGGGCTTTGTTTTTCTAGGTACCAGGATTGCAGGCTTGGCTGTTGGAGCCTGGGGTTTCACTTCACCAGCTCCTGGGCAGCAGCTGGTGCTGCTGCTGGGGCCTTGAATTTCAGTTTGCCGTGATCCGGGTCTGTGGCTGGGTCCTTGGGTTTCACCTCCCTGTGCTGCAGCCCAGCTGTACCTGTGCTCTCCTTTAGTTTGTATCAAGACATGGAAAAACAAACTGACCTGCAGAAGTGAGATTTATTTGGATAAAACTTTTTCTTTTTTAAAAAAAATCCCAGACAAACAAAGTTTAACTCCTTTGACCTCTGCTTCTGGTTCTGTCAGGGTCCTAAATGTGGGTTCCTTTTCTTTTGAGAACAACAAAACCCATGTGATTCTGCCAAAAAAACCCCTAACTTCTTGTTGCCCTGTCCACAAATAGGTGATCTGAACTTGAATGTGAATTGTGGTGGCAAAGCTTTTGATTTTGAGTAAGAAGAGTTATGAAAATAAGTCCAGCTGTTCTGGATTGATACCTGATTGCAAAAGCTGCTGCAGGATCATTCCCAGGACTCTCCTGTTAGAAAGGAGGACTGCTCTTTAATGTGAAGAAGTGGAAAGCTTGCTCGCTTGAGTTATGTGGTGGTGGAGGATCACCCTTGGAAACAAACTGGTCTTGCTGTGCTCAGCAATGTTTTCCTGGCCCTTGCTGGCTGTTCTGGGAAAATGAGGGCTCAGTTCATCAGCCCCAATAGTTGTAATGAAAGGAGGAGAGAGTATGTATGTGTAATTAAAATATCAAGTGTCTGGGCTGAAAGGATATGCTCAGCACCTGAAAAATTGCTGAAATAATAATAAAAAAAAAATGTTTGTCATTAAAATGGCTCAAAGGCACTGAGGGTGTGACTGCCTTTGAGACCTTGAAGGTGATGTACTCAGCTTGTCAGTAAGCGGCCCTGTGGAATTGCTGGCCTTAGTTTGGTAGGATGTGATTCACCAGTGTCCATGAGCTTCAAATCAGCCACTTCTCCCTTCCTCCCCCTCCCCCAGGAGAGGCTAAATTTGAGTCACTTGTTTTGCCTGCATTTTGGGGTTATTTTTTAGATTTTATGGGTTGTGGCAAAAGCCCTGATCATACAATCACGTCACAATCACGTTGAAGACTTTTTAAAAAATGCAAATGATGAATGTGTTAACACTTTCCTTTTAATCAGTTCAGGTGCTGGGAGTATGTGTGTCCAGCTGCCTTCACCCATCTCTTTTCTTCACATATCTTTCCTTGGTGACCCAAGAATCAGAAAGAGCTGGGACGATACTGCCGGTGTGTGAGCTCTGAGCATTGTAAGACGAGCGGCTCTGGAGAGTGGTGGCTCAAGTCACACCAGTCCATCCTGTCTGCTTTCTGGTGTCAAATGTGGTGTGTGCACAGGGAAGGACCTGGGTCAGTCCTCAGAGCCTTCCTGTTGAAATGAAGCTGTCCTGTGGCCGTTGCCACGTCTGGATTACAGGGCCCAGGAGTGTTACTTTGGGGCTCTCGTGGTGGCCTGTGTGCAGATCCAGGAGGGAGTGACTTCATACAGGCAGAAGTCAAGAAAATGTCTGAATTTACTGGAAATGATGCAATAAAATGAGGAAATGGTGCACCCAAGCCTGGACTGTTCTCTTATATGGAAAGATTGGTCCTCTTTGAGTCCAGGTCTTTGTGGCCATGGCTTGAACTCCACCAATCCGGGTGTCCAACCTCCTGGCTTAAAGTGGGAATTTTTAAAATGATTTTTCCTAGAGCTGGCTGTAGAGGAGCTGTTCTCTCTCTGCTCTTGCCACTGTTCAATTGGAAGGGGTGGGGACTGTGTCTCTAGTGGTGCTGATGTGAAGTTTCCTAAGTGTTGAGCAATGGAATGTCTAACTGGTTTGCTAGGATTATTTCTGTAATGAAAGTTTCTAATTATGCTTTTTAAATAATTTTAAAAAACTAAAAATAAAGGTTACAAGCTGCCAAATCTTTTTTTTTTTTGAGGCTCTATTTCCTCTGCTGTCCAGCATCTGGAGGTGGAGGGTGGCAAGCCAGGACTGAGCTCTCCTGCTGTGTCGAGGGGAGGGGGTCTTGGCAAAATCACAATCAATGCTTTCAGATGTTTAGCTGCTAATTTAGTTTTAAGTGCTAATGAAAGAGTAGGTTGGAACTGGAAACCTTATTTCTACATGAAAGTGAGGTGCTTGTGATTTTGCTGGAATCTCGTCTTTTTACTCTACAAAACATGTTGAGCAAGCTTTGAAAGCTGCTCCTTAGAGGCAGCGGGGCTCAGAGCCTGAGCATCTGGAGTCTCTCTTCCCTTCTGGAAATGAAGGTACGTGCTTCTGGACAGGAACTGTGTCACCACCACTCTGCCTGTTGCCTGTAGCACTCACCTCCCTGCTCCTGACACAGTCAGGTGATTGAAGGCAAGTCCTCCCTCCTGGAGAAGCGTGAGGAGCCTTGCTTGGGAAGGTGGCTCTCCTGTGCTGCTCTGGTGTGTCTGCAGAGGGGACTCCTGAGGACAGGTAGATGGTCTGAACTGCAGCAGGCTGGAGGTGTTTCATTGTCCATCTCTGCTGTGTCTGAGCTCATTAACCTTTGAAGATCCCTCCATGAGAGGGCAGGGAGGGATGCAAAGGTAAAGGTTGACAAGCTTGCCTTTCCATTTTCCTGTGTGGCAGGAGGTGTTAATGCTTCTCCACATTCTTCTGCACACGTGCAAGTGCTTCATGTGGCTGAACTTCTTGGGATGGTGAGATGCTAAAGATGCTGTCAGGTGTTAAGATGACAACTCAAGAAGTGAGCTTGTTTGCAGCTAGGCAAGGTAAGCAGTGACTTGAGAAACGAGACAGTATCGTATAAATGATCAGTTTTATTCTGAAGAGAACTATTTACAAAAGAAGTAGAGTGTTGTTTTTACTAAAAATATGCCTTTATAGATTTTTATAATATGTATCTTATAAAAACCATACATTTATTTACATTACTGCTACATACAAAAATTACAGCACTGTGGTATATGTACATATCTATAGGTACATTCTTTCTGCTTGTCCCTGCTGTGTGCTTTTCCCCTCTTAATCCAAGGGAACAGTTGCTGCAGCACCCAGACTCTTCCTTTTCTTGGCTTTTTGGTTAAAACAACACTTTCTGTAGCCGAGTGGGGAGTAGAGAGCTTGTCTGATGTAGAGGTGTATCTGGAATTTACCACTTGAAGTAGGACAAGTGCATGCAGCTCTCAAGTCCTGTTGCATGCAGCACTGCCTGCAGCCTCACTTCTTGCTTCTCTGTGCAAAATTACTCTGTTGTCATTAATTGATCTATTGTTCATCTCAAGGGCAAGTTGCTGTTCTAAGTTTATATTAAGATAAAGTGCTAGTGACTCGCCTTTGATTTACACTTCCTTGCTTACAGTTGCATCCCTTGCAGAGTTCACTGAAGGGAGATTGATCCCTTCTCCCTTAGGCTAGCAGAGTAAACGTTTGCCCAAACAGTCCCCTGGTATTTAACCGTGGGAAAGCTCTTTGTCACCTTAATCTCAGCCGGCATCTCTTCCCTGTGCAGTGTTTGAACAGTGACCGTGCAGCACTACTGTTTTATTTACCCATAGCTCAACAGCAAGGCTGAGTGTTGTGTTTAGAGCTGCTGATCCCACTCCTTACATCTACTTTGGGATCCCAAGTACCTGCTGGATTAATTGCTTCCACCATCTCATTCACTGGAGCCATGTGTGTCCTACAAGTATCCTACAGGTATCACAACTGGAGCGTCCTCTAACCCAACACTGTGAGGATGATTCCAGGTTCCTGGCCAGACAGGATGGAGATGACACTCTTAAAGACAGCTGAAGGTGAAATAGTCAGGACCTCAAATGAGACAAATGAGCATGTGAAAGACTGCATTGATGAGGGTTTTGAAAACAAAACAACACAACCTAGCTGCTATATTAAGGCAGTTTCTGTTCCTGTTGAGAAGCAGCTCAGCGCAAGGAGGTCTCCTTTGGTCTGTTGTCCAGTTCATTAAACCCAATTCTCCTGTATTTCTGGGTTTATTAGTGCAACTAAGTCTTTAGGGTTAAGGGACTAGTTTTAAGAAACCATATCCAACTGGCACCTTAGAACATGCCGACTTTCCTCTTGCGGTCGCTTCCATCACTGTTAATAAATAAACACAACTGCAGTGGGATTAAGGTAGGTTCCTCCTTAAATGAAGAGATGTGCTGTGCATTTCAATTGCCTGCCCCTGCAACTGAATGAGTCACTCTCCTCTCAGCAATCATGTAGCAGAAGGCACCTTTTTTCCTCTCATTACTGCATCTTCCTTGGGTATCTCAGGGGCCTGGCCTTCACTGGGGGGGGGGCCTACACAGCTGCTGGGCATGTGACTTGAAGGGAGCCATCGGGATGTGGGAAATGATAACTGATGGTGGAAGAAAGGTCTGTGAGGACCAGGCTGTTCACATGGCTCTCCCACACCAAGCAGGGCATCCTTCTCAAGCAGTGAGACAGCTGCTCACAGGTATCACTGGCATCCATGAACTCGTGCCTGGCTTGGCAGGTATGGGCTCACATCGATGCCCAGGGGCAGCGCGGAGTCCTGTGGCAGGGGATGCTGAGCACTTGCCTCATGGCTCTGGGAGTCACAGCACAGGTGAGGTGGGAGGATGAGGATTTGCCATGCTGAGAGCACGCTTAGCACTGCACTAGGTCCCTTCCCCTCACCTGCACAGGTGGCTACAAGCAGATCCTCAACTGTTGGGCACTGCCTACAAAGGAGAGGCCAAGGTTTAGTTGCCTTCCCTGCCTTGGGACTGCAGACTCTGCTCCCTGAAGATCAAGCTGTATCGGTGGTCCTTCACCAAAGCATTTCCTGGAGCGGGCTCTGCAATCCAGGTTTCATTGCTTTTGAGGAAATGGGTTTTGCTGCTCAGCTTTTCACCATTGTTTTCAATCCCAGAGAGTACTCAGCTCCTTGCAACATGGAGCTACCTCAGTGCAAGATGATTTCATACCAGCATGGTAGTTTCATCCTAGTAAGGAGGCATGGGAGTGCTCAAATCTCTGTAGGCAGGAAGGATTTTTGTACTGAGGTATTATGGATGTTCTATCCCATAGATAAGTTGAAGAATAATAAAACCAAGCCACCAGACTCTTACCTGCTCCTTAGTAGAAGGTGTTTGATACCTAGTCCTAGCAGAAAGCAGAGACAGCAGCTCCCTGTAGGATGGTATTTTAGCACCTAAGTTGCTGAGCAGGGCAGAGCTGAATGTGTACCTCACTCTGTTTCCTGTGGGACAGTGTAGGTGGCAGCCTCTTTAAAGCGACAGGGAAACAATTCGGGGTCTGTGGGTACTGTGAGCTGGGGAATGTGTGAAAATTGCAGGAGCTTAGGCTGGCATTCCTTCCTGGTTTATGATGGTAGACTCTGTTAAAGAGAGAGAGCTGTAAGGTGCTCATCCAGGGCGTAGGGAAGGTCCCTACTAAAATATTGCAGGATATCCAGCACCTCTGTGTGTACACACCAAGGAAGGAAGGTTTCTTCTTGTTTATCAAGTCAGGCTTACAGCAAGGCAGGGTCTGATCATCTTCAGGCTAAAGGAAATCTGGTTACCTGCCAGCCACAGGGTTGAGTAGTTGATGTCCCATGGGAAGGGACAAATAGCCATCATTTTCATCAGGCCATAGCCAATGTCACTGCGTGGGGCAGAGTAAGCTGCACAATTTCCAGAGCTTTGTAGACACACTAATTGCCTTTGGCTTCAGTGAAGGGAGATGCCTGTGTACTCTCTGAGGATCAAGTCTGCCAATCCTGTGTCAAAGACCTCCTTATGGTCACTGAAAGCTTACCTGAATTCTTGGGCTTTCTGGGAGCCCATCCAGTTAAAATGACAGGTTTCTTACTCTGTTTGGGAGGTGTACATGGCTTAAGGGAATGTGCGTGACTTGCTGAAGCTCCACGACTACCTCTGGCCGTTGGAGGGACAGCAAGTGCCCCAGGACTGAGCATCCACAACTCTTACACAGTTTGTAATCTGTTGTAGATGATCAGTCTTCTGGGGACAAATCATTAACGTTCTGTTTAACTACAGCCTCTGCAGCTCTTCTCTCTGTAACAGGAGGGAGCTGGAGAAGACAGGAACATCAGCCATCTTACAGATTCTCCGATCTGTGAGGAGCCTGGAGTCCCAGCAAGGGGTGAAGAGCTACACAGAGCTGCAGATGATGCCCAGGCAGGATCTGCAGCAAGGGCTCAACTTCCACCATGAAGAAAGCTACACACGTCCCAACATGGCAATGCTGGGGCTGGAGCCACTCCAATCTCAGAGGGAAGGATGAAGGATATCACAGCTGCCAGGACTAGAGGGCAAGTAACTCTCCTCTCTTCTCTTGCATTCAACCCTCTTCTTCCTCCTGTGCTCGCTGTGATGGCAGCTCTCAATCCCCTGTGCTGCTTTGTCTTGGGGCTGCCTATTTCCTCCTTCAGCATGAGAATGCTTTTAAGACAATCAGATTATTCTTCACAGCAGAAACTGGACTGTGTCAAAGCGCCTAAAATATACCCTGAAGTTTATCACTTCGCTTAAAGAGTAAGGAAAGTTCCTTTCTATTAGTAGCACATTGTCAATTTGCAACTCTCCAATTCATGTAAACATTTGGGTTCAGACCAGGTGCGGTGTAAATAGTGCAGAGTCTCAAGGGTTAACTCCTGTGCCCCCTTCTTTTTTCCTCAGTGGATCAGAGTTGGGTCCATCAGCAAGCTGGGCAGCTGCCCCACTCCCCATCTTGAAGCAGGATTTGTTGGAGAGGTTTCTCTTTTTCAAATTAATTTTTCTTGAAAAAGGAAAAGAGACGGTTCCCTTCTGCCCCGACGGGCTCGTCCCCCTGCTGCTCTGGCCCGAACACGGGGGAGGGTCTGGCACTCCTCTTTGTGCCGTAGCCACTGGAGAAGGAATAAGCAAGTTGGCTCCATTCCTTCGGGTGTTTGTCCATCAGCTGCTGGTCAATGACCCTGTGCATGTCATCCTGCAGCAGAGGGAGAGGAGAGGCTTGTTAGTGGCAGGGGATGCCCAAAGGGGGCTCAGGCAGAGATGTGGCTGACACGGGTGTGAAGCGTGCTGTGATGTGATGGAGGAGGGATGATGAGTGGGGACAGGTCCAGCTCCCCACTTGGCAGCAGGCTCAGCCTTCCTTGCTGCCACGAGGCTTTTTTAATAAGTGAGGAAGGTAAATCACACGATTTTGAGGTATGAATTGCTCAGGTGGTCTGTGCAGAGGAGCACTGCACTTGCTTGGGACTCAGTGACACCCTAAATTCCATTTCTCTGGTGTCTGCAGCTTGCAGACACCCCCTTTAGGGGGGAGAAATAAAAAAACCCCAAATGCAGCTGAAAGCAAAGGCTGGAAAAGTAAGGATGGCTGTCCTGAGTTGGTCTGTGTGCTTGTCCTGTGGAGCAGGGAGGCTGGTAGGAATGAGAGAGCTGCCTGCAGAGCCGCTGTTCGTGGAGCTGCTTTGGGGAGGGTGCTGCCTGGAGCTGAGGGGCTGGGGCCAGGCACAGCCCCACCAGACCCCATGTGGGGTTCTGTTGCTGCTGCTGATGTGCTAATGTGTTCCTTGAAACCCTGGCTATCAATTCTACACATTTTAAACCTCCAGATCCATTATTTGTGCTATAACAGCATATTTAAACTGTAGCTTAGTGAGAATGTGAGTACACAAACTAGCCCCACAGGAGGAAGCAACTTTTCTCCAGGGGTTTGGTCTCTGATTAGGACTGAGGGTGCTGTTTGGTGAGAACAAGGGTACCCTGCAGAGGTGGAAGTGCTGGTCATTTGGCACTGGGTGCAGGGCAGCCCTGAGAGGGAAGGGAAGGCACTGGGTGCCCCAGCTGCTCTGTAGCTCGATGTGGAATTTAACCTGCCAACTTGGGCCAGATACTTGAACGATGGTTCATCTCTTGTTGCAGCATTTTCTGTGGGGAAAAGGATTGATAGCCATGGCCTGGGCCTGAATTTAGTACAGGGACTTCCCCTGGGGGAGCAGGAGGGTGCAGAGCTACGTAGATGGGGGAAGCTTTGGATCTTTTCAGAGCAGGGCTGGAAAGGGGAAAGGCAGAGGGAGAGCTGAAGAGGAGGTTAAGGCAAACATCAGCATTAAGGTGAAATGGGTTTCCAGAGGTGAAGCTGCCACGTGAAGATGCACAGCACTTGGATTTTGAAGGCACCTCTTCTAGTAAATGAGGTAGGCACCCAGCATGGCAGATCTCTGTCCTTGATTCAGCATATAACAAGGGATGAGTATGATTTTTATATATATTTTAATATATATACACACACACCCCCAAAAATATATAAAAACACAGTAGACACTCCTGGGAGTGCACTGCATTTGGGGCCCTGTCTGTTCAGTGTGTGAGCTGGAGAGCACAGCACTTGGCTGGGGAGAGTTGGTGCAGATGCACTCAGCAAGGCTGGAGGAGCTGCAGGAGTGGCCAGGGATGTGCAGGGAGGACAGACACCAGCACTGTGAGACCACCTGATACAGAGGTCCCATAAAGCTGGATAACATGGTCCTGATGAGCTCTGGGCAGGAGTTTCTGCTCTTTGCAGCAGGGGTGAGGCTGAGGGAGGTGTAAAGGGCAGTACCATTTTTGTGAGCTGGAGCTGGGCTCCTGTGCTTCAGGTGAGTGTTGAAGCTGCTCAAGGAGACCTGGGTGGCTATGGCCATGCAGACTACAGCTCTGATGGTGCCCCTGTCACTACTGGACTGAAGCCACTGAGCTCTCAATTCAGAGTTTGCTCCATGTTCCTTCCCCACCCTCACTAACACCTCTCCTGCCCCCAGTCAGGTGATGATGAATACCAGGGGGGGTCAGGTTAGGCATGGGGGCAAGGTGCACATCCACTCCTGTGCTTGGCTCAGATGTGTGGTATCCTGCTTGTGGCATATTTTACAGCCTGTAAGACGATGTGCTTAGAGAAAACTGATCCTGTTGATGGTCCTTGGACAGGTGCAGACTAGAATTGTGCAAGAGCAAAATGTTATCAGATTAAAGCCTCCAATTAAGCTCAGCTAAAGCAGAGAATCTCATCCTAATTTATCAGATATGTTTAGCTTTGCAAAGTAGTCCCCAAAATATGTAAATCACCTGACTTCTTTGGTGCCTCTCTGGTTAAGCTTCTGCTCTGGGCAGATCAGGTGCTTGGAAACTATTTTGCTACTGCATAGTAACACTTTGGTCAGTTTATTCTGGCCAACTGCCCACAGTGCTGGGGAGCCTGACCCTCCTCTCAGAGCTGGTGGGAGCAGGATTGGGGTTGCTGTATTGCTGCCATCAGCTGATGTAGCATGAAGTGAGAGAGCAAATGTCTGTTGTTACAACCTGAAGCTTGGGATATCCCAGCACTAAACACTGACTGGACCAGTAAGTCAGTCTCAATTTACATCCACCATCCAGACTAAAGCAGAGTTTGGATACAGACAGCCCAATGCAGAGCACTGAATGTCACTTTACTAGATAATGAAGCTGAGAAGCAAGATCAAGCCTGGATTTCAGAAAGCTTTCTAGATGTGAGATATGCCCAGTGGGGATATGTGTGCCACAGCCTGGCTTTCCCTGTGGTGAGCTGGGGGGGTAAAGCCTCACCACGAGCTGTAGGATGCTGGTCCTCGTGCCCTGGCCTGGTGCTGGGGTGGGAGTGTGTGTGTGCAGAATGTTGGTGGGTGATGGAGACCCCCCACTGGCCCCCCTTGCCAGATGATGGTGAGGACAGAGACAGATGTGGGTGATGGTGGCAGCGAATGGAGCAGGTGAGGGGATGGTGGGTGCGTGGTGAGGGTGGGGGGAGCTCACCTCAAAGGCAGGAGGGGTGTACGACTAAAGCTGTTGGTACAGGAACTGAGAAAGGCCACTAGATCAGAAACCAAAGGAGCCAGATAGTAAAAAGCCCTGAGGAAGCAAACTGTAAGCAGGAGAAAGAGAAGGAGAAAAAGAAAAGAAAAGAAAAACAAAAAAGGGAAAAAAAAGAGAAACGAAAACACAGTGGAGTTGAAACAGGAGTGAGGTTGTACAGGAGAGGTTTCTACTGGTCAGGCTGTTGTTAGTAGAGTTGGGGTCTTGCACAGTCTGCAACAAACGAGTGTAACTGGCCCAGACCTTTTCTCTTGTATCTGTTTGTTTTCCGTTAAAGTCGCCCTCCCTCAGGGCTGCTTTGTGGGAGGAGACAGCTTTGTCTGCTCACAAGGACACTCTGCCTCTGCACAGTTTTCCCCACTGCTGCAGAGCATCTTCAGGGCAGCTGCTGAGCTGCCACGGGTTTGGGGTTTTTTTACCTGGGATTTTAGCTTCTCCATCGTGCTGGATCTTCTGAGTTGCTGAGAACAGTGCAGCTAAACCACACAGCAATTGCCACCACCTCTCTACCCCATCATGGAAATGCTGTGCCCACAGGTTCCCACGGCTGTGCCTGCACAGGGACATCTCCCACACAGACACCTTCCCTCCCAGGCCACAGCAGGTTACTGTGCTGCATACAGCCATGAGAAACAGCTTGTCTGTCCATTTTAAATGGGTATTCCTGTATACTTGATTAACAGCACACAGCTGAAAGGCTCTGAGCAGGGGAGGGCTGTTTCAACCCCCTGAGCACCACTGCTCTCCTGTGCAAGCCAAATTCTCCCTCCTATCTATGGATGCTCAGGCTGGGAACATAGCAAGCCCATGGGGGGCTGGGGAGAGGGGAAAGTCACCCCCCCCCAGGCTGTGTGCCACCCAAACCCTGTCCTGTGGTGACCAGAGGGGCTGCTGCTTACCTGCCAGGCCTCCAGCTGCTGCGAGAGGTTCACCTTCTGCTGGATGGCGTCCAGCAGCTGGCTGTTGAGGGACATCATGTCGATCTTGCACTTGGCTAGCTCCACCTCCACTGCGTTCTTCCTGGGGGGAGGGTGAGAAATTGGGGCATGTGACATGTTTTGGGGTTTGAATTTATTTATTGTTTTGTTTAATTTATAAAAGGAAGTGTTAACCATATCCTTGAGGAGAAGCCAACAATTTCTTTGGTTGGCAAGTCCCCAACCCTAAGCTGTTGTATTCTGGCCAGTCTGTTCATCTGATGAGCAGGGCAGAACTGTAGACATCATCACTCTAAAACCAGTGGATTTCTGGTAAGCACACTCTGAAGAATACAGAAAGATATTCAGATGCACTGTTGTGCAAGGTAAGATAGTGGGCGTGGGTAGTGTGTGGGATCTGCCATTAGAAATGGAGATCTAAAATGAGGTAGAATCTACACAGATTTTTTTTTTCCCCATTTCTTCTGTTTACTAATGCATAGGGAAGGAAATGGTATGGGCTAAAACCCAAATGATCTGTGTCTGGTCACTTGATCAATAAATCGTAATATAAACCGAAGAAAAATATCTCACAGAATCACAAGGTTGGAAAAGCCCTTTAAGATCATCAAGTCCAACCATTCCCATCCTAAACTAAACCCTATCCCTAAGTACCTCATCTACCCTTTTTTTGAACACACCCAGGGAAGGTGACTCAGCCCCTCCCTGGGCAGCCTGTTCCAGCCCTAACAACTCTTTCAGTAAAAATTTTTTTCTAACATCCAATCTAACCCTGCCCTGGCACAGCTTCATGCCATTCCCCCTTGTCCCATCTCCTGTCCCCTGGCTGAAGAGACCATCACCTACCTCTCTATAACCTCCCTTCAGGTAGTTGTAGGTGGTGATAAGGTCTCCCCTCAGCCTCCTCTTCTCCAGGCTAAACAGCCCCAGCTCCCTCAGCTGTTCCTCAGAGGATTTGCCCTCCAGCCCCTTCCCCAGCCTGGTTGCCCTTCTCTGGACTCACTCCAGGACCTCCATGTCCTTCTTGTGGTGAGGAGCCCAGAACTGGACCCAGCACTCGAGGTGCAGCCTCACCAGTGCCCAGTACAGTCTCAAAGACTCTGCTGTCACTGGGGACTTGGGCTGAAGGAAGGAAGGATGTTTATCACTGCACATGCTTTTTAAGAATGGCAAACTGTTAAAATTGTTTGAATTAAATGTTATGCTTTTAAGGAAAGCTCCCAATTTCAACAGGGTTGGGCCAGCCCTAGGGAATACCACTGCTGCATTTCTTTCCAGGCATTTGGTGGTCACCAGGCATATGACACCATGGCCAAGGTTGCTCAAAAGGCCCTGGGTGCTCTACAGCTGAGCTGTTCCCATTGCTACTGGCTAGTGGAACGGAATTGTCCTCTGGGAAGGAGCAATGTCCTAAGCTGCCAAGCTGGGCAATGCTGCTCAGCATACTGGGAGCACACAGGTGAGCACAAACCTTAAATTTTCAATTAACTGCTGTGTGATGGCAAGCTGCAGCATGACTCGGTGGGAACCAGCTTTCCTTGGAAACATTTTCAGGAGAAATAATTGCATCTTATTAACTGTAGCTAATTCATTGCCTCCTAATAGCTCCCTTGTGCTTCCCAGCAGAAGAGCAATTTGGGAATTTGTGTTTATATTCCAGGTTGTGGTTGCTTAACACCTATTACAGGATCCTATTTTCTTATTGCTTCATGTGTTGCCAAACTTCAGCTTCAAGCTAAAAATTTTCCATGCCAGATGTCTGCCTCAGGCATTGATGTTATTTCTGTTCAGAGTTAGGGGTTTTTATTCAGGGTAGGGAGGGGGGGCTTCAACAAAAGTGCCTTAACTCTTGAAGTGCAAAGTGGGAAGGGCATTGAGGTCCTAAGTGAGTTCAGAGAACGGCAACCAGTCTGGGGAAGGGGCTGGAGGGCAAATTGTATCAGGAGTGGCTGAGAGAGCTGGGGGTGTTCAGCCTGGAGGAGGCTGAGGGGAGCCCTTATCACCACCTACAACTACCTGAAGGGAGGTTGTAGAGAGATGGGTGATGGTCTCTTCAGCCAGGTGACAGGTGATAGGACAAGGGGGAATGGCATGAAGCTGTGCCAGGGCAGGGTCAGATTAGATGTTAGGAAAAAATTTTCACTGAAGGAGTTGTGAGGGCCTGGAACAGGCTGCCCAGGGAGGGGCTGAGTCACCTTCCCTGGATGTGTTTAAAAAAAGGGTAGATGAGGTACTTTAGGGATGTGGTTTAGCATAGATGGGAACAGTTGGACTTGATGATCTTAAAGGTCTTTTCCAACCCTGTGATTCTGTGACATCATGAGCCTCCCAGCAGCTTGCTGCCCAGGAGCAGCCTGCTCAGTCTGCAGAGGGATGCTTTCATTTCTAGCAACAAGCTGCTCTTGTCTGCTTTCACTGGTAGCCACTCTGTGCTCGTTAATCACCTGCCACTCACCACTATGCACTTGCCAGTCCCCCTTTCCTTGGGCTCCTGCCACGGCAGGACAGTCAGCTGTAACTATTAGTGCTTTGTCCCAGTGGGATCATTAAGTGCTGTGGAGAAGCTGTCCCCCTCTGCTCCTGGCTGTGGGGCTCAGGACCTTAAATAGCCTCTTGTTGTGAAGCTGCTCAGACATTGCTGGGGGATTTCTCACGGCAGCAGCACGTTGCCATAGCCACAGCAGAACCAGCAACCCACACGCACTGGAAATGTCAGAACCACCTCTTTTGCACCCGGCAAGTGCAGCTGGGAGGCTCCTGATTTTTGCCAACAGATGGAGGTGTTACAGAGGATGGGGATGGGAATTTGGTAGCCAGCTCCCCAGCGAGAGCAGCATGGATGATTGGGTCACTTAATAAAAGATGAGGGGACCGTGCGTGCTGATCGAGCTCTCCACATCCTCAGAGGTGCAATGCTCTCATGATACTCCTCTTGCCCAGGGCTTGAATATTAGGCATCTCCACACAGAGGTGGACTTGTGGTGTCCTCTGCTTATTGAAGAGATTATGAGTGTGCCCCTGTACTGGGCATTGGTGAGGCCACACCTCGAGTACTGTGTCCAGTTCTGGGCTCCTCACCATAAGAAGGACATGGAGGTCCTGGAGTGAGTCCAGAGAAGGGCAACCAGGCTGGGGAAGGGGCTGGAGGGCAAATCCTCTGAGGAGCAGCTGAGGGAGCTGGGGCTGTTTAGCTTAGAGAAGAGGAGGCTGAGGGGAGACCTTATCACCACCTACAACTACCTGAAGGGAGGTTATAGAGAGATAGGTGATGGTCTCTTCAGCCAGGTGACAGGTGATAGGACAAGGGGGAATGGCATGAAGCTGGGCCAGGGCAGGGTCAGATTGGATGTTAGAAAAATATTTGTTACTGAAAGAGCTGTCAGGGCTGGAACAGGCTGCCCAGGGAGGGGCTGAGTCACCTTCCCTGGATGTGTTCAAAAAAAGGGTAGATGAAGTACTTAGGGATATGGTTTAGTTTAGGATGTGAATGGTTGGACTTGATGATCTTAAAGGGCTTTTCCAACCTTGTGATTCTGTGATTCTGTGATTATCAGATGTTTCTTCTGTACCTACAGCACAGGGGTGAGAATGTCTGTGCCCCTCTCCTCTGGGCAAAGAGTGAATGGGGCAGTGATGCAGGTACAAACACAGAGCAGGGGGGCAGGGCATGGGGTACCAAAACTGCACAGGTCTGCAAGTAGGATGGGGAAAACAGTCAAAACAATGGGAGAATCCTGAAAGGAGAACTAGCAAATTACAGGACTGGTGATGCAAAAACCACCCTAAACCAGGAAAGTGAGTGACCAGAGAAACAGTTGAGGGAAGAAGCCCAAGCAGGGCTGTGATAGGGATGGGCAGGAAAGCAAGGGTCTGTGTCTGAAAAAGAAGAAAAACAGGACAAATAGGGCAGACCACTAGGTTTCCATTTGGTTCCCTGAAATCCCCTCCTCTTTGCTGTGACTCAGACCAGTTCTAGGGATGATAAAATCATGGTTCACAGCCTCCTAAATGCCCCAATCCTGCCATGGTGCATCTCTGGATATCAGCATCTCCTGGCAGCATTTCCTAATGGCAGCAAAGCCAAGACTCACTCCATCATTTTGTAACAGCTACTGAAACTCATGGGTGGGTGGGAAAAACCCACCTCCTGCTGAGACACTCCACAACTGCTAACCCAGCCTGGCTTTTGCTGTTCACACCACTTACTTGGCAATGGCCTCATCCCGGTCCCTGATGGCCTGCAGTAGCCGTTCACTTGTCTCCCTGTCTTCGTTAGCACCCCGCAGCCGGTCCCGTTCCTCCTTCAGCGTTGTCATCTCCACACTGAGCAGCGTGACCTGTGGGCAGAGGGAAGGTGTGAAACCCAGGGTTGCTTGGACAATTTCACCATGAGTGGAGTTAAAAAAAATTAAAAAGCCATATGGAGGAGGCTGGAGGCTGAGCTGCCCTGCTTGGAGAAGTTGTGTCTGTTGGGAGGGGGCTGTTAGTGCTGGTGCAACCGCCCCCTGAAATGTGCTGGCTCACCTTGTGATGCCAACAGTGCCAGTCTGAGAAAGATGAGTCATAGAATCATAGAATCATAGAATGGTCTGAGTTGGAAGGGACGCCAAGGATCACTGAGCTCCAACCCCCTGCCACAGGCAGGGCCACCAACCTCAGGCCTGGATCTACACAAGGTTGCCCAGGGCCCCATCCAACCTGGCCTTGAACATCCCCAGGGATGGGGCATCCACCCCCTCTCTGGGCAGCCTGTTCCAGCCCCTCACCACTCTTTCTGTAAAAAACTTCCCCCTAATATCTAATCTAAACCTTCCTTCCTTTAGCTTTAATCCATTCCCCCTTGTCCTGTCATTGTCTATCCTTTTAAAAAGTTGAATCCCCTCCTGCTTATAGGCTCCCTTCATGTACTGGAAGGCTGCAGTGAGGTCCCCCCACAGCCTTCTCTTCTCCAGACTGAACAAGCCCAGCTCCCTCAGCCTCTCTTCATAGGGGAGCTGCTCCAGCCCTCTAATCATCTTCATGGCTCCTCTGGACCCTCTCCAACAGTTCCACATCCTTCTTGTATTGGGGGCCCCAGCTCTGGACACAGGACTCCAGATGGGGCCTCACGAGGGCAGAGTAGAGAGGGACAATCACCTCCCTGTCCCTGCTGACACCAGGACAGCCTGGTACCATGCAGCACTGAAAGCTGTGTGGGGCAGGACCCACCTGCAACTCTGCTGTCCCAATGGCCTTAAACCCACTATGGCATCAGTGCTGAAGTACTGCCCCTCTCTTAGCCATTTGCTTGTGCATGTGTCCTCTGAATCTGGCTGTTGTAGTCTGATCTTTTGAGGGTTAAACTATTGCAAACATCATCTATCAGCAAATAAGACTTTCTGGGGGAAGGGCCGTTATGTCTCTTGAAGTAGTATGAAGCTGAAGACAAAGGATGTGAAAATTCCCTTTCACGCCATGGAAGGTGTTACTGGCATATCTTACAGTTTTAATTAGACTTTAAAATATGGGCAGAGTCTTAAATAGTCTGAGAAATGATCTGTCATCTTGGTCCTGTGCAGAGGGAGTTAATAGGGTGTGAAATCATGCAAGGATTGCATTAGCACAGCTTCACAATATTTCATACGCGTTTCATTGCTTTGTCTAGGGCACACACATGCTCTGTTACACCACTCCACCACCTGGAAACCCTGCCAGCATTTGACCCACCTCCTTGCTCTAAATGCAGCCTAGCTGTGCTTGAATCCTCAAAGGAATCTTTAAATAGAGGGCAGACAGTCAAAAAGGGCTCATCACATCAACAGCGTGGGAGGAGCTGCTGTTAGCGCAGCACGGCTGGGCTGGGGGGAGGAGGTGCCCTGGCTGTGTGCCGGGGCTCCCTGGTGTGTGCTGGGGCTGCCAGGGAATTGGGGAGCTCTGCCCAAGCTGTGCCCTCTGCCAGCCCAGCATAGGATGCACCTGAATGGTGAGGTGACAAAGAGCCAGGTGTGGGAGCACTGTGAAAGTTTGAGGTTTGATTTGGTTTTGTCTGTGCTTCAGGTAAGACAGAGGGAACAGACCAGGCAGAAGGTGTGAAACTGCTTTCTGATGTAGGCAGTGGCAGGGACAATTCCTGTCTCCAGCAGCTCATCTTGCTCTCTGGCAGGAGCAATGAATCTATGTGGTGCTATGAGGTCCCAAAAGCCGTTTAGGAGGAGTTCTGCTTTCCTTGTATCGCTGCCAGCGATGGCACAGAGGGATGTGGAGCCAGCAATGCACTGCTGCTCTGGCTGGGCCAGATTTCCATGGTCATTGATTTTCTTTGGTACTGAACTAGAGACAATGGTGCCTCTTCCATGGGAGGTGAGAGTAATTATTAATCTTGAGCAAGTGCAAAGCTGGTTGATGGGCAAAAGCTGTGGAAACTGTGTACTTGCTGTCAGGCTGGAAAGCTTCTCTGAGCACAGTGTCTGCTGCATTTGTAGTTATGCCCCATCTTGGGCATGAGAAGAAAGTGGAACTGCAGTCTTCCCTTTGCTCACCAAATATTCAGAGCTTTGGTAGTCAGGGACCCTACAAACAGCAATGGGGCTCCAGACTTGCAAACCAGGGTGGGTCCTCTGGTTCTTCCTGGCTGGGAAGTTTGGGGAGACCAGCCACAGCAAAGAACCAAGTGCTGCTTCCACCTGGTGTCCTGTGAAGGCCTCTTGTGCCCAGGAGCAGTGGTAAGGATTCAGTGCTGTACCCAGACAAGCAGGCTGCTATGTGAACAGTCACTGAAAATCTGTGAGAAAGCTCCTTATGGTCTCTGTTAGCACAGGTCTATGGCAGCATGGCCAGAGGAATGTCTGGGCTCATGTCTCACTGAGGACACATATTTGGATCCTCAAAAGTGACTCTTGTGATGGCCACATTGCTGAGAGAAGTCATTCTTGGGGAACGAGATGTCAGGGCTGCTCCCTTGCTGCAATCTGCATCTGATCAGCTGCTTTGTCAGCGAGTCCATTTCCCATCCTTGTACCCATGCAGCTGTCGCTGCTGGGGGTATGCAATGATGATCTCTTTTTCCTTTGGCCGCATGGTGGGAGCTCCCATAGCCCTACACAAGGCTGTCAGACCCCAGGTTATGCTCAGTTTCTGAGCAGTGGTGTGTTTTCTTTTCTCTTCGAAGGCATATGGCAAAAGGGTGATGGATACAGCACCGCTGGCAACACCAGCCAAGGGTTTCCCTGCTCCAATGCAGTTGGTGTTGCACCAGCAGCTGCTTTTGCTGCAGCCTCCAAATCCCCTCCAGTGTTTGGAGACTTGTCCCACAGAGACAGGGATTGCAGAGCATCCCCTTGAGAACCTGTCTCCATTGGCTGCTTTTGGCTTAGGGCCTCAGGCACAGACAGGGCTTCTTTCAGCATGGATGTGGTGTGGTTCTGTGCTTTGGGTGTGCTGTTGCTTTCAGGGTTGGATCGTTCATTGCTGTTGAGATTGTCTTAGCTGGTTGCTGTTGGTCCTGGGGTGGTGCCAGACTGGTTGTGATTAAGTTTCTCTAGATGTGTGTTCATGAGGGTTTTGGCATGCTGCTGTGGAAGCAGGGTGAACCTTGCACCATGCATAGCAGAGCAGCATTGGTTTGTCCATCCAGTGGTTGCCTATGTGCTTTATGAGGGCTTAGTGGGTGGACTGGATACCTATGGGTTTCCAGTACCCCATATCAAGCAGCCTTGTACTTTGGGGTCTTCTGCTGAGAACTTAAGCCAGACATGCATGTAGGCTAAAAAGCAGATTGGGGGAAAGGTTTAAAGGAAGTTTGGCTGCTTGAGATGATGTCTGGCAACCTGTCAAAAGCTCTGACCCTAAATGCATGAAGCCTCTGCACTGGGTTTAACAGGGTCTCCCTCATCCAACCATAACTGGTTTTGGTGCAGATCCTCCTGGGTTATTTATCATGTTGATCTCTTCTATGGAAGGTATGTTTTGGAGCATGAACACAGGTGTTACAAGACCACATGTAAACTGTGGGAATTGCTAACCTGGCTGTGCAGTCGCTGCAGCTCCTCCAAACTCTGCCTCAGTTTCCCCCGTTCTCCCTCCATTAATTCTCTCAGGGCTCGTGAATCCTCACTTGTTCTCCTGATCTGCTCCTCTAAGGTGTCGTCGTCGCTTCGCCGAGAGCTCTGAGAGCAGAAGAGAAATCTCTTGCTCAGATTTCACTTGAAAAAGGCAATTGCATTAACTTTAACTGGTTTGGGATGGGGGTAACTAAAGAAGGAAGAAGAAAGTGTGAATGTGACTTTATGGTAGAGCTTCAGGTTTGCTCCCATCTATCTCCACAGTGGAAACAGCCAGCCAAGGGTAGTCCTTATATACATGATTCAAAGAGCATGCAGACATATTCTCACTTTAGCACAAACCACCTTTCCAGAGACCTTTTGACCACCTGGTGGCCACAGTTTCTGTGTTTGTAGTCCTTTTGCAGGATTTTTTCTCCCCCAACAAATACCACTTCATCTCTACACTCAGGTACAGGTACTGGAATGAGGAAGGTGAGCACTGTCCTGCTGGTCTGCAGTTGCAGGGTCTGTATGTACAGTCTTCCTGACCATGGCATCTCAAATACTTACGTCATACAGGCAATGCAACCAGCTTGTGGGGGATGGAAATAGGCCTGATTTGAGCCATTACAAAAAAAATGAGGTGTTTTCTTGTAATTCTGCACTCCTGTGAATGCAACCTCCTCTTCCCCAGCAGCCCTGGGACCACACCCCACAGACACCATCTTGTGCCAGCAAAACCCTCCACCTGCCAGATTTGAGTCTGGCAGCTTTTGCCAAGACATCTGTACCCGGTGACAATTTGTAGGGGCACATACTCATAAGGGTTACAATGTGTTTGTGCTACTATTGCTAATAAAGCAAGGCCAGGAAAATCCTAAGAGAAAGAACTGAAGTGTGGTGTGTAAGACAATCTGCAGTATTTCCATGTGGAAACTCTAATTTGTTACAAATCCCAAGGAGAATCTACTTTGATTAATTTTCCAGAACGACTCCCAGACTACTGAGAGTTGCACAAGCTTGAAACTTAGAGTGGTGTGACCACTGCAGGCTGAAACCCCACGTGCTGGCTTGACTTTTGGCTGGCCACCTGAGACATATAGAGCAGGCTCTGCATTGTGACCACCCATCTCTGTGGGCCACAGAGATTTTCTCAGAGACCAAGAACTTCAGGATCCAGTGGAAACCTGCAGCAAACCCTGTCATCTGGGCAAGTGGTCATGCACAAGCCAAGGTCTCTCTGTGCCACCAACTTACCGTGGAGTCTGCCCCATCCAGCACATTCTGTATCAGTCTCTTCAGCTCGCTGAGAGCTGCCCGTAGGCTGCCAGCTGGGACATCTTTGGCTGATGAGGTTTCTGAAGACTCATCCATGGAGGAGTCTGTGGAGACTGCTGAGTCTGCGCTGTCGTTTCCTCTGAGGTGGGAGCAGAGGTATCGCACCTGGCAATACGCTTCCCAGAGCTGTAGCCTCAGCTGGAACAAGAGAGCCTAACATTAGTCTGGGACATCAAGGCCACAGAGACTCTCCTTCCATGGTGAAGTATGGCATGTGATTATGAAACCTCACAAATATTTGCCTAGCTTGCTCTGTTGGTCTTGAAATGGATATAGAGGTTGGTTTTCATATGGTCAAAACGGTGTTGATACCAGAGCTGAGACCACAATCCCAATTTCCTGGTTTTTGGTTCAGCTCCAAATCCAGCTCAAATGCACTAAACCCACTCTCTCTGGGGCAGATCAGAGATCCAGGAGCTTTCCCAAGAAGGAAAGCTTTCCATGGGCTTTTTTTCCAGGGCAAATACCTGTTCTCGTTCTTGTTCCAGCTCCTCTGCCTCCATGCTCTGCTCTATCTCAGATAGAAGGGACGTGCTGGTTGTGTTGAAATTTTGGAGACTTCTTTCATCACTGAGCTCTTCTACCTTCCCCTGCAGCTGCCGGTAGGACAGCCGCACCTCCTGCAGCTCCAGCTGGCTTTGGTGTAGCTGGGAAAGAAAACCAAGAAACTTGTCAAGGAAGCAGGAAAAAAAATATTAGCAGAGGTGATAGGGACTGGATCAATCTCCTGGGTTGTGAAGGAGCTGAGAGGGAGGAATGGGTGTCATGAAAGAGGATTTCCAGCCAGGAGGAAAGTACTCTTGGCTGGTTTCGCTATTTATTAGAGCTTAATAATCTCCAAATGTCATTAGACACTGTTTAGACTCCAGAATATCCTGAAAGATAAAAATAGCCAGTTAATCAGCACTAAAATGAGGAACACCATGAAGAAGATAGAACTCAGGTAAAAACATTTGCTGAAAACAGCACAGTAGGAAGTGAATCCAAAAAGAAAAGTCATATAGACATATTTTTACAAAATTTATACACATATATAAATAAAAATATATAATAAAAAAGAGTGTGGGTAAGATTCAGGGCTGTTTTAGAAAGGTGGTGATAGAGTGGCTGAAGAGAAGAGAAATGGAAAAATCTTGCTCTTTACTGAGACACCTGTAGCCACAGAGGTGCCAGCTTGTTCTCTGGGGAGTGACATTTGGTGACACACAGCTGTGAACACCATGGGTCTTTCAAGAAACTGTTTGGGCAGTAAGAGCTCTGAGGCCAGTTACTGCCCTTTGGGATAGCAGGGTCTAAGGAAGCCCCTTCTGTAGTTAATTCTACCATTAAAAAGCTACGTAAAATTAACTGCAACCAGAATTCCCTGTTTTGTTTTCCATTTACCACATTCCCCCAGCACCCTGTCCCACTCCCTCCCGCTCCCACTCTCCAGATCTCCTTCCCAAGATGCTCTTTGTTGTGAAGATGCCCCATTGCATCTCCTGTTATCTGTCCCTATGGGGGAACACCCAGAACCTTGCTTGCTGCCATGCTCACATCGAGCCATTTTATTCTTCCAGTTGTTTTGTCTCCCAGTTCCTGATTATCTTCTTGGTTAATTTTACCCCAAAGCATGTCTTTTACTCCATTTCCCCCCCCCTCTTCTCTGTCCCAGCACTGCCTCCTCACCTGCAGGTCCTTGTCATGGCTTTGTCTCTCCAGGACGAGGACCCGGTCCTGCAGCTCTTCCACAGTCCCCTGGAGCAGGTCATTCTCCTCCATCATGGCACTAAGGCGATGCTCCAGCTCTCGCTTTCTGTCCGTCAGCATCTTGATCTGTGGAGGAAAGAGAAGGTGTCAGATCCTGCACTTCCCAGGGAGCAGAGAGGAGGGAAATCACATTCCCAAGTAAGAAATGAAACAGCAAAAAGCAAAAGGATGTACACGTGTATTCTGTGCCTGTATGAGAGAAACTATCTGTGTGTGTGCTTTAGGAAGGCTCTCAAAGGAAATTCCTCCTTCCCTAGGCTGCAGGGTCCCCTCCAGCGTGGCATTTTCTCTTCTATGGGTGCTGAAGACCACAGGGTAAGTCTGAGGGACCCTGCTTCCTGCAGGTCTCTGCCACAGCACTGTCCACACGCTTTTCTTAATTGCTGCATGTTTGCCAGGGCTTCACCAGGGATTTTTCTGTCTTTTTACTTGTGAAGACTCCTTTCTGTGCCATGCTTATTTTTAGTCTCTCAGTGATTGGTTGCATTTAAAATTGTTTCTTTTAATTAATTGTCAAGGGCAGAGATTTCAGGTGGGGAGGGACAATGGGCCAAGCAAAACCTCTGTGATTCAGTTAGCTGGGAACAGTGCACAGGATGAATCAGCACTGGCCAAGGTCACTTCTTGTTTAACCAGGAAAAAAAAAAAGAGCCTTTTCCCATATTAGTACACACAGGACCTCTGGGGACTGGGTATGCCATTTAACAGTCCAGTGCAACCCTAAATATCCCCTATGGCCTCCTTTCAGTTCATGGACCATAGACAAATTCATCAATTTCCCACTGCTTTCTTGGCCTCTTTGGGACCTTGTCTCTTTGCTGCTTTCCAGATTGCTGGAAAGATTGGCTGCACAAAGGGGTATTAGCAAGTGTGTGGACTTGCTATTTCTGTAGGGTAAAAGGCTGCTGTAAGCATTAGAAAGCTGCTCTTAGGTGATTAATGGTTTCTGAGATGTCTCTTCCCACCACCATCATGATTTATGTGGGCTGCAGAAAAGGGATGCAAGAAAAATAAGAGGTATAATACAGAGAGTTCAAGAGTTCTTATGTGGTATCCAAACTAGTAATGAACACCCTGTGAATGACTGTGTAACAGAAAAAAACACTGCTCTGCTGTAGGCCCCAGACCATGGGAAGGGCATGAGGGAAAAGGCTTTGGAAAGCAAGAGACAGGCAGGAGGTGAGAAGGCAAGGTGAGGCATGCACAGTGGCAGGCATGCGTGATGGCAGCAAGGCACGCGCAGGCAAACCCTTTTCGAGCCTCCATACTTACTTCAAGGACCTGCTGCTCCACACCAAGGGGAGGGGAAGAAAAGGCGAGGGACCAGCAGGGAGCAGGTGGGAGTGGGAGAAAAGAAGAAATTGAGACATTTTAGGAAAAGCTCTTCCAGACGGCTCCTAAATTTTAAAAAGTGGTAGGGTAGTAGAGTTGGATATCTTACCCTTCTGGTTCCTGCCTACATGGTCTCTAGTGACCCCCATCAGGGAAGGGAGGAGGAAGGAAGGTAATGTAATTTCTGCTAATGTACCACAGCTAAAACAGGCAGGGACTCCTTGCTTTCCCACATGCATGGCTCAGAGGCAGGAGAGGATTGCTGCATTCTTGGAAAGCATGAGAAACTGAAAAAAACCCCAACCCTTGCAGATCTTCCCACCATGCCCCAGTAGTTTGTACTACTGGGCAGCAGCCCTGTAAGAGCACAGGCATGTTTAGCTCCTGGAAATTCCTTCTCATCTGTTTGTTTTGCAGCCATGCTTGTGGTGGAGGCAGCAGTAGAACCTGGCCCGTCACCCCAGCCAGTTATGGGTTGCAGCAAAAATCCTCTCTGAGGGAGTCCTTTGCCCCACAGCTTCCATCCTTGTTTGCTCCAAGCAGCAGGTTTTGTTCAGTCAGTTCAGAGGGGTTCGTTCTAGAAGTTAAAACAGCCCTGGCTGCCTTTTGGAGGAGCAAGGCTGAGCACAGATGACTCACCTCAGCCTGGAGGCTCTCGAGCCGGACGATGTGTTGGCTACTGGAGGAGTTTTTCTCTCGAAAGTCCTCCCGGAGGCTGTGGACCTGCAGAGAGAGCTGCCGCTCCACCTCCGACGCCTGCAAGGAGACACCAACTGGTGTTACCCCAGAGGGTCATCCCACAGACAGAAAGCAGTTATATCCTCCTGCCCATGGGGAGATCCGCCCCAGTATGACTTCTGCACAAGCCCTAGTGTCGGGGAGGACAGCAGGCCTGCTAGCAGCCTAGCTCTCTTCTCCCAAGATTTAGGCCCTGACAATATTCTTCTGTTCCCATGAGAGAGGAAAAGATACTCATGCTGAGAGGATCCTAATAATCATAGAATCACAGAATCACAGAATCATAGCAGTTGGAAGCGACCTCGAGATATCATCGGGTCCAACCCCCCTGCCAAAGCAGCTCCCTAACTCATATTGTACAGATAGGCATCCAGACAGCTCTTGAATATGTCCAGAGAAGGAGACTCCACACCCCCCTGGGCAGCCTGTCCCAGTGCTCTGTCACCCTCACTGGGGAAAAGTTCTTCCCTATGTTGGTGTGGAACTTCCTATGCTCTAACCTGCAGCCATTGTCCCTTGTCCTGTCCCCACAGACACTGAAAAGGGGCTGGCCACTTCCCCCTGCATCCCATCCTTAAGATATTTATAAACATTAATTAGGTCCCCCCTCAGTCGTCTTTTCTCCAGGCTGAACAGCCCCAGCTCACTCAGCCTAATCACATTCTCTAAACACAGCGGCCTTGTGGATAGGGGTACAGGCTGCCCTAAACCAAGGAGCAGTTCTGGGAAGGTATTTGGGAGTAACGGAACATGTTAGGAACCAACCATAATAAGATGGTCAAAACCAGCAGGTGTGCAGATACTTTTAGGCATTAAAGGTAAACTAACGACATTTAGCTATAAGATAGGCTTATCAGAACTCGTTGTAATTACTAACCAATCAATACAGTGTGAACAGTGTGTGTAACCAATTAGCAGTTCTTTAGCTTGCCACGTTTGCAGTAATAAAGGTATAGAATCTGTGTGATTGCACCCAGTAAAATGGCTTCACCTACAATTCATCTCAAATTGCATGTTGCTCTGCCGGTTGCCACACTCTAGTTTTGGCAGAAACCCTGAAGCCTGCAGTTTGGATAAGGGAGAAGCTAATCCTGGCTGGACATTGAGGAGAGCAGCCATTTAGACCAAGTTGATTCTCCCTTGAGGTAGCCAAAGGGACACAGCCCATAACTTTCTTCCACTGCAAAATAGCATGACAGCTCCCATGCCCTACAGGGAGCACATCTTCCTCAAAAACAGTAGCCTGATTGGGGTTGAGGAGACCAGGCCACTTGCAAAAGCAGAGGGGAGGCAATCTCCACAGACCTCAGGAAACACTGCTATTAAAGTCACACCTCTGAACATCTTTGGCACAGCTCTAAAAGAACAAGTGCTCTTTGCTTCCAATTTCTGGCTCTGGTCAGGGCCAGACGGAGAAGCATCCGCGCCACACGACTGTCGGTGCAGGATCACTGGGCTTGGCCCTCTTTCCCATTTTGAAGGAGGGATGCCCCATTTACACAGGGTGCTTTGAGGACAGTGGAAAGGCCATTCCTACCTGCAGGATCCAGGCTGCAGACAGCCTGTATAAATGACAGCTTAGACACATTAACTACTCCCCAGACAGCTTTATGGCTGATTTTTACGTGGTGAGCACACTTGTTTAGGCTTGTAAGAAAACATAAGGTTTTTATGACAAATCCCTAATGAGACAGCACAAATGGATGGTTTTCTATTTAATTAGCCTCCATCAGGTTCCATTACACGTAGGCACAGACCTCCCCCTCCAGCAGATTAGCTGGAAGTGAATTGATCCCCCTCATGAGGTGGCATTGCCATCCTGCTTGGGGCACAGGCAGAGCCATTGTCCAATGGCAAATGCCACCAGTGGCCACAATGCCCTAGATAGGGAGGAGAGCTGGGAGGGAGGGAGGGAGAGATGGAGGCAGGAGGATGAAAGGGGGGTCACTAGCTGTGCACAGGTTTGTGAGTGCATCCTTATGCCTGGTAAATGCAGGGCAGGCTTTGATTCAGGGTGCTCTGGCTCACAGGGAGCCCAAGGCAGCAGCTCCAAAAAAGGGTCAAATGACTTTTTTTCTAGCAGCTTGTGACCTGAGGAATGAGCACACAGACCTGCAAAAGCAACACTACCTCCTTTTAAAAATGGTCCCTTATTTTGCACAGGCTTCTGATTTGGATTACTTTGCACAGAAGCAAAGGAATCCAAATCAGAAGCAAGAGGTAAAAGCGTGTTCCAGCTCTACCAAGTGGAGGAAACTGTGGTTGCCCCAACACTGCTTGCGGGGCAGCAGAAGACAGAAGTGCAGCCACTGAAACCAGCTAGGTTCTGACCACTGGCTTCTGGAATGAGAAATAGTTTCCAACAATAAGAAATAATCTTGTCCACTGATTGGTTGTAGTTCCCTTCCTGTCCTGGATTAGCATAACTGGTCTTTTCCCCTTCTTTAAAGCCGCACATCACCCTCACCCCATTTATTTAATAAAGCTTCCTTGCACAGGCAGAGCACTCAACATTTAATGATAGCACAGCACTATAGGAAGGGGTTGGTTATTTTTCTTCTCTTAAGCAGCTATAGATTTCAAAGGATCCTGAGCAGCTATTAATTGGTGACACTAAAAAAGATGGATGGATGTGGTTTGTTGGGGTTTTTTTTTGAATGATTCACTTGCTTTTGTAATGACTGCTGAAACATCTTCATGCTGAAATATCCCACAGGAACTAACAAGGATGAAAAAGTACCAGATAAAAAGCACCAAAGGATTTTGCCTCTGAGATGCTGACCACATTCCCAAGGAGCACAAGTGGTAGCAGATGAGATGACACACCAGTATTTGATGGTAATATAATGCTGGAACAATTCTATGCACTGACAGTGTAAATGTAGGATAATGAAGTAAGAAAAAAAGGAGTGTTAACAGCATTGTAAAAATCCCTGGTAAGTCAATATATAGCTGCTGTTGCTAGTTCTGGTCCCCATGATCAGACTGGGGCAGGGAAAGGAATGGGCTGCAAGGGTGATCCAGATCGTGCTAAGTCTGTTATATGAAAGGAGTCTAAAAAAGGATGGCTTGTTTTATCTCATGCAATGAATGGTGAGAGAGAGGACTTCCTATAAATACATCATGGTTAAGCACACAGAAGGGAGAAGTGCTATTTAAGCAGAAGCACAATTTTGGCAGAAAAAAAATGATGCGAATAAACTGGGTAAAAGTATATTGAGGCTGGAAAAAGGAAGATTTTTACATTTCCAAGGAGCTGCAGTAGGATTCCTCCTCCTGCACCACTGCAGTGGGAGAAAAGGTAGCAAAAATTCATTTTGTGATGGAGCTGGATCATTTTATCATGCAGTTTCTTTCAGAAAGCTGCCTACGACAGAAGGGAAATGAATTGACCTCAAAGGTCCTTTCTGGTACTAGACTGCTTGCAGGACTGCAAGGTTTGTATTCACCAGCTTTAAATCATCATCTGGAATTTATCTACTTGCTGCTCAGTGTACAGGCTCACACAGCTTATTCCTGCAGTTATAGCCCATGTGGAGGGAAAAAGACTCACTTCTTAGCATTTAGGCCCTAATGCAGATAGGATGTTACAGTGTCACCTCATTGTACACCATTCACATCCTATCTCATGCAGTAGAGAAAAGTAAAAATGCTACTTCATTTAGCCTCATACAGTGCAGAGTATTCTCCCTGATGAACCCTTTAACAGAAGTAAACAGAAATGACTGTATCATGTGTTTCCCTCCAGAGAACAAGGAAAAGTCTTCACCCAGTACTTCTAGAAAAGGAGATGGCTGGTACCTTTAGTCTCACCCTTGCAAAGGTTTGCTTTTTCATAAACATTGAAACAAGGTATTCTGAGCTGAGCTGTCCTCATGGAACACCCCTTTTCATGCTACATTTGTTTCAGAGCTTATTAATACTGCTGCTGAACCATCCCTTCTAACTGATCATAAAGTCTAGATTTTCATACCAATTTGCATTATTTTATGGAAAGCCACCTTGACAGTGGCCAGTATTTGTCAGGCTTTATGATGTATTTTCGTATGGCCTCTGCTTGGGTTCTCCACACTTTGAACATAAGCTCACTACTGATTACTCCTAGCATGCTCTTTTACTTAGTGTCATCAGAAGATCTAACCTTCTATCTACATTTTCCCCTTTATTGCTCAAAGCAGCTATGGCTTTTTTGAATTGAAGTGAGATTCTTCTGTCCCAGCCAGTCTGGCTCTACTCTTACTCTGCAAACTGCATCGCTTTCTTTTTCCCATCAGTTTTTTTCCTAAACATTAAAAACTAAACCCTTTTGTGGTTACATCAATCATTTAGCATGCACTGATTTTGCTAGAGAGAAGTAAAACTCTCTCCAGAAAGGCAAACATGTAACACCCTGTCCTGGTTCTGGCCAGGCCAGAGTTAACCTCCCCAAGCAGCCAGCACAGGTGAGCTGAGTCAGCCTGGGCTGTTTCCACACCACCTGACACCACTCGTCCATAAAAGGGGCTGGTTGGGGAAGGGCAGGGGCTTGTTGCTCCAGGACAGTCTGAGTGTGGCCGGGATGTTGTGTTGGTCAGTTGGTTGGTCTGTCCTTGTCATCAGGCAGCGCTCTGTAATTGTCAGGTCAGTAAAGTCTGTGTTAGCACTGGGTGTAACTGGCCACTGTTGTTCTACATTCACAGTGATTTTTGTCAGTAACCTGTCCTTATCCCAACCCACGGAGGCTCTGTCTGTTTCTCCTCTGGGAGTGAGCAAGCAGTGTGTGGTGCTCAGCCACAGTTTGGGGCTGAACCACCACTCGCCCAACATCACAGCTTTGGTCTGTAGTTAAGAAAGAATTAATTTCCTGGGTATAGGCAAATTACTCAATAGTGCCACCAGGCAGAGTTTGAAACGCATTTGCAAAAGCATAGACATCAATTCACAATTAGATATATTCAATCAACTGTGAGATTTGTTTTCTGGACTTCAGGCAAGGTTTAGATGAGATCTGGGCAGTGCAAAAAGAAAGGAAGAGCAGGAGCACGTTGTGGCCCCTGTGCTAACTAAGGGCTGTTTTTTCATTGCAAAGGTGATTAGTTTTTGTCATGATTAATTCTGAAATGCTAAAATAAAAAAAATTGTGTAGGGTTTTTTTTGGGGGGGGGAAAGAAAGGCTTACTGGTTATGATAACTCTGTGAGGTTTCACATCTGGAATATATGAGCAATACATAAAATAATGTAAATAAAATGGAGCACTGATGCCCCTGTGAAGAGGGGGAATCTTTGAAATGTTTGGGATGGACTGTGAGAAATGAATGGCCTGTAGATTAGTCTCAAAGAAAACCCTCTTTTGGGGGCAGATTTGCTAAATAAAACTAACTGCATACAAAATGCCCAGCTATAAGTCATGTCAGAAACTAAAGGAGAATGGAAAAAGCTTAATAGACTGTAGCTGGGGGAAGAAAACAATGTTTCCATATGATTTACTTCTACAAACGAGATGATTCAAATTTAACAAAGGATACTGAAGATTTTCTTGCCTAAAATAGCTAAGAAATAGCAGTCCTAATTAGTGTTAAATTTGTAACACTCAGGAGAGTGCGTTACCCCTTTTATTAATTTGCTAATAGCTGAGTTCAGGGGACACCTCATTCCTGCTGTGGTACCATTAACACTTCAAACCACTAATCGCTGTCTCCCCTGGCTCCAGGTTCCTGGATTCCCAGCTCTTCTCTGGGAAGGAAACGTATCTGGCTACTGAAACACAAGCAAAGGAGTAAACAAAATCTTGCCTTAGAATAATAATTTTAAAAAAAACGCATTAATCTGGATGTCATGGGAAACTCAGGAGAATTGGAATTGCTGCCCTGCCACTGCAGCCAGTACCCTGGCACCCTGGTGCCCGCTGGCTGTGGTGGGAAACCTGGTTTTCTGGGCTGACTCATGCCAGGAAAGTGGAGAGGCCACAGATATTTTCCAGCCTTTGGCACACTGGTGCCATATGTGACCAACTATATTTTGCATACAGAGGAATTGCCCAGTTTAGGAATTTTTAAGAAATTTTTACTGAAGCTTTTGATTCAGGTCAACTCTGAATTGTTATTTGAAGCATTATTCTAGCCAGGAAAGTGCTTACACAATAGTGGGGCTTGCTGTTTGTCACCTTTTGAGGGCTCCAGTTTGCATTAGCTGAGGAGGGATTCCCCAGTAGAACAGTCCCTGGGACATGGAACCCTCAGCCCTGTTACAGCAATGTCACCTAACCCTAACTGCATGTGGGGAGAAGAGCAATGGCATTGTGGTGGGTTTGTCAGCCACTCACCCAGTTGCTTTCTCACTCCCCCCTCCTCAACAAGATGGGGGAGAAAAGATGAATGAGCTTGTGGGTTGAGACAGACAGGGACATCATTTACCACTAGAGGAATTTGAAGCAAAAAATGGGTGGGAGACTGAGAGACATAATGGGCAAGGCTTAGACTGGCCATTGCCAGGGATTGGGTTAATAGTGGAGATTATTTTGTTGTGGTGAAGGGATGGAGCTGTCCTGACTCTGTATATTGCTCACCTTGGTGGTGCTGTGATGATGCCACATTGATTTTGCTGTAATCAGATTTTTTTTGTGGTTGATCTTGTCAATGAAGTTTGTGAAGAGTGTGTGACAAGTGTGTATTTTAATGACAGTTCTTACATGTGTGGAATTTGCCTCACACCTGAGAGGCAGAGGCCACTGGGGGAGCTGGCTATAAGAGAGGACAGGGAGCAGTTGTTGGGCTTTTGTCCCCTGGGTGGGGCTGGGCTTGCCTCTGCCCATGATGTTGGAGAAGTGGTGTTAAGACTGAAGATGTTCAGTTTCTTGGTAGAAGCATCCGTGAAGCTTGAATCTTCTCAGCCTGGAGCGGAGTTGTCTGTTTTCGGGGTGAAGTGCTCGTGTTGGCTGGCTGTGGTTACTTTCTGTGTTCCTTGTGGCTAGAGAGCTGAAGTGCTGCTGGAGAGAACTGGTGTTAACATTCAGGCACATTAAGGTGCTGCTTTTTTCTTTCCAAGTGTCCTTGAAAAATCCTTTTAACAGGGATAGTGAACTTTTGCCGCATCACTAAGCAAAGCATGAAAGAGTAGATAGGGTTTTTCTGACAGTGTAATTGCTCTCTTTTCCCTTGTTCCTATAAGGATGGTTGATATATGAGAGCCAGTTTGCAAGGCAAACATCTGAATGCTTTGGCAAAGAGCTTAAGGGAATGAATGCAAAATGGTGGTCTTCACCCTGTTTTTCACTAAGTGCTAACTCAGCTATTTGGCTGAGGCCAAAACCCTTTAGCTTAGACTAAATCATTTTACAGGATTAGGAACTGCTGTTTAGGGTAGAAGCCAAGACAGTTGTGCACCATATGGGGGCAACTCCAGCGGGGTGCAATGTCTCTACGCTCATTGTTTGGCTGAAAGAAATAGCTTCACAAGTGGATGTGGGTGATGTACATGTTTTAGGAGGTGCTTACACACAAGCCTCCCTTTTCTTTTTTTTTTTTGTGGCTTATTCTTGACCTAAGCATTTGGCTCTTGTGGAGAGGAAAATACAGTGTGTTGAAAAATGAGTCAGCCTGCTTCCTGTGGGAGGGCCTGCCGGAGGCCCGCTGCTTTGAATGCTCTGATAAATTAGCACTGGAGATAACTCAGAGGACAGAGTGTGCCTGGAGGACATGCAATGCTAAGTAGTGCACAAAGTGGCTCTTGCTCTCTGTATGCAAATTCTGCTTGCAGAAGAAATGTGGGAGAGGAGACAGCCTTGCACAGTGGCTCCCATGGCTGCTATCTGTTGTAGGGCTCTGAAGGAGGAGCTGAATATGGGGCTTGTTGGCAGCTCTGGGTTGTTGGGCTCCTGGTTGTTGAGAAGGAATAAAGTGTAAGGCTAGTAGGCTCTTCTAGTTCTGTGTTGATGCTGCATATGACCTTGAAGGAAGTACTTGTTCCTCTGCACTGTAGTTACTTATTTGTAAATGGAAACAAAAAGGCTTATGGCTTAAATAATCAAGTCTAAATTGGAGCTGACAGGAAACACTACAGTAATTTCAGTGGAGCACAGCTTGGGTCCAGTGTGTTGCAAGGAGGTTTGGGACCTTCATGTTAAAAGCTCTGTTCTCCCCTGACACATGTATGTGAGGCTGCAGTTTCTGAAGTTTTGCCGTGGCCTAGAAGAGGATTGATACAGTTTGGGAGCTGGATGGGTTATGTTTTGCATCACTAAGTCCAGCGGTCTGCTCTCCTAGATAACTTCTAATCTGTTTCTAATTCTTAATTTCCATGAATAAGTTATTTCTCCCTGAAAAAAGGTGTATTTTATCTTGATAGAAGAGCGTTTTGGCCAAGTTACCTTTGATGTGGCTTTTTAATCCACATTTTTTGAGCTCAGTCTGACTTTTCTACTTGAGATGAAGGATGAAAAATATTTCTTTCAGTAAATTTCTAGTGAGCACTAAGTGTGGGTCAGGTGGTAGCCCAATGAAATACAAAGTGCCTGTCTCATTTGGAGACAGCTGAACTGGAAACATGAAGACTTCACTTGGTCATTAACACCCTTTGAAAAAAAGAAGCAAAAGCTTATGATGGTGGAGTCAAAGAAAATTGTAATGTACCCTCCTGCTCTGAGAGGCTTTGCTGTCTTCCCCTGGTAGTCAAAAGTCAGGACAGACAATCTTCATTCTTGAATTTTTTTTTTTAAATGAAATTGTTTTAGTCTAGAACTTGAAACCTGGAGGTATTAAAACTCAAATGTCTACGCCTGGAAGCAAGACACAATAATTAAGCTTTTTGCAGTCACCTACTCTGACTTCAAGCACACAATCACCTTTATTGCAAAGAAAATGAACTGAGTTCTGTTGGGGCTATCTAATAAGTGATGGCAGGCTAGCAGCTCTGCCTGCTCTTCAAATTATCTATACACTCTGTTAAGATCAGAATATGCTCTTCTAGGATTTAGCAGCAATATGCAAACCAAAAGCTTTCCAATGTATGTAGATCTCATACTCAAAGTTGCACTTACAAAGATGTCTGAATGCATGAAAATAATTGGCTTCATTCCCATACATGTAAAATAGTTGGAAGCAAAAAAAAAGACGGATCAAAATAAAAGGGGTTGTCTTAAAATATTTTAGTATCTCTCAGGAAGCCTCCTGACAGGAAAAGAGAAACCATTTTCTGAAGCATAGATGTGTATTTAAACTTTGTGGAGATTGACCTGGGAGATATTTTATTAGCTTTTAAATCCCTGCCAAGTCTGACTCCCAATAAGTTCCATTGGGCTATTTTTTAAAACCAGTATGGATGTGTTTGCTAATTTTTGTCACAACTTGATGAATTTATTTCAAGACCCAGAGGAGGACAAGCCAAGGAGTGGTTTGTTTGGGGGTTTTTTGGGTAGTTTGGCTGGACTAAAGCAAGACAGAAGATGTTCTGTGCAGAAGGCTTACTTTTACATAGATGATGCAGTAAAAATTGTCTCTGTTTTCTGTATAAAAAAGGAACCCCAAACCCTGTAGTGAATATGGGTCAGGATGGGAGCTACAGCTTCAATGTATTCAATTAAAGCTTTCTCTTTACTACATGTTTTTATCACTAATAGTTGCAGTACAGTCATAAATGAAAGGTGAGGTCCATAAAAATGAGCAAATCCATCACAAAGTTTTGGCAAATAAAAACCCTAACAACCCCCATAGCAGCATGTCACAATTCCAATGCTTAAATAAAAGTGTCCAAATCTACTTTCTTGAAGGATTGTTCTGGAGTTGTATGGTGACATTTTACTTAAAAAGTAATTCTTGGTCAGCTAATATTTGATCTGTCATTCTAAACACAGCAGAACTGTGCTGGATACCTGCAGACAAAAAGCTTCTAGAGATACCATTTAACTTAGCAATACTTCTTCCAGTGCTTCATCAGCCTCCAGCTATTCCTGTATTGTTCTCCCTTGCTAGCAGCATGAAATGATCTGTTTAGAGCATAAGGTCTTTGGAGGAGACTTAGAGCATGAGGCAGATCTTGCTCTTGGTGATCACTGACAAAAGATGATTACAATGTGTTAGTAATTTCAACTGAGCACTCTGATCTGCTGAAGTCAAATACAGATCTATGCTTTGTACTTTCTACATGTTGTAATGTACATGAACACTTCTCTCAGCCTAGCTTTGCTCTGTTTCCACTAAGGTTCAGCTTATGGCTTGGTGTAGCAGATGCCTGAACACAGGAGTGCTTGTTTACCCCTCTGTGCAGTGCCACAGATAGAAGCACTAAGGGAATTAGGTCTTTAAGTTGTAGGTCCTCAGGGCAGGGTCTCAGCCTTCAGAAGCAGTCTGCACCTCTACAGCAGTATGTAGTGGCAAATAATCATAATAGTGATTTCCAGTGTAAGTCAGAGATGCTAAATTAATCCACAGCAGGTGCATTCAAAGTTGAGGATAAGTTTTCTGAACAGCACCTGTAAAACAGCTTCTGAGAAGCTGCTGAGTACTTCTGTAAGTGGCCAGATCTTCCCATGCCTGTGTCAGCCCGGCAGCTGAGGCACTCCCCTGCAGAGACTGCATGGGTGTTGCTGTGGCCAGGGTCTCTAGATGATGGGAAGGTCCAGACATAAGAATGTGGCATGCTCCCTGGAGCCTTGTCCTCCTACAATCTAGCTTTTTAAAAGTTATTGTATGAATTTAAGTAACTTTTGGCAAACTCACTGGCATTTTGGTACTTTGTCCTACAAAAATCTGTGCTTGGAAATAAAAAAAAATAAAACAAGTAGATGTGGAGAGCAAACTTAGCTGGAAAAACAAGGTGGGTGCAGCACGTACTGTAGGATGGTGTGTGAAATACAGTATGCTCTGCAGGGGAGTCGTTATCAGAGGATGGAAAGAGCCCCTCTCTGTTTGAGTTTCAGGCTTTGCTGTATCTGTGAATATCATATAAGGTGAAATGTGGAATGGGGAAGATACCTCAGTCACAAACTACAAAGCCTTCATGTATCAGTTTTTCTCATGACAGAGATACAGTGCTGTGAGAAAAAGAAAACCCTGCTGTAGCAACACCTAAATGGCTGTGTGAACTAGAGTCCACTGAAAGCCTTGCTGGCAAGGGCTCTATGCTTTGCTGTGGGCAGCAAATTTGGCACACACATGCTATACTTAGACTTGCACTTATAGCCAAGGGTTTGCAAATATAGGTCAGGTGTCACTGAATCAAAAGCCCTTTTCCCCACAGTCTAAGATGCTGCTTAGAGGGATAAGAATCATCCAAGCTGTGTGTTTTGGCACTGTGGCTGTTGCTTTCTGACTGCTGACCCCATGCAGACACAGCAAGCTTGCAGTGAGCCTGGGCTGGGGCATGCAGCCCCAGGCAGATGTGGGGACCAGGAGGGCTGCAGGTCAGGTTTCTGGGCAGCCACACCATCAGGCTGCCTGCAAACCAGCACTGGGCTGTGGAGACCTGCAGGCACTGCATGAGATCTTAAATTGGGAAGCATTGCATTGACAGATGCTGTGAGAGTCAGCAGCCGGTCCTGTGTGTCTGGTGCTGAGAAAATATGTTTTTTCCCTGGTGGTTGAATGTTTGATGGCTGAAGCTTTGTCTGGAAAGAAGTCACATCACTGTCACAACCACAGAAAGGGGAGCATGCATCCCTGCTTCAGTAAAATCCCCCACTTCATCCACTTCATTTCTCTTGGAGGGGTAGAGTGTGTAAAGGCCTATGGGTGCCCTTTGGAGAAAGGGGGGAGGGTGGGGAAAATGCTGTTTGTTTTGGTTCTGGTGCTTTTAAGCAAATGTCATGACCGATGAGTGTCATGTACCCTGTGTATGTGCTTTCTGGCCCTAACTAACTGGAGACCAGCTGAAGTACACCAAGTAAAACACAACAAAATTGGTGTGGTAGCTGCAGTTCATCTTCAAAACCTCCCTGACAAATTACTGGGTTGGTGGAGTGTGCTTCATTTTAAAAGCCCTGTTCAAGTGCTCAAACATTAACTGTAGCAACTTTCACTGCTTTGAAAAGTGATAAAAAGTCACCCTTTTATCACTTTCTCTTCAGCAGAGAGGGCTGCCTCACATGAGCATGTCTGGATTATCCTGCACTTGAGCTGGAGCTGTTGCTCCAGTTTTTATGCTACTACAGTAAGATTTTAAACTGGGATCTTCCCTAGCATCACTGAATATAAATAATTAACTTTCTATTCCTCTTGCTGCCTGAAAGCAAGAATAGTGTGATCAGTGATAGAGGAGATCATGGTATTCAGCTCCCAGCAGTTTTTATTCCTCCTGCTGCTGGAGCTGAACTTCTCTATGTGCACAAGCCTGTGGTAGCAATACTAAATCTACTGAGTGCTTTCTGTTTGCAGTGTCTAAACTCTGTCACTTAAAACTTCTATCAGTATATAGGATATAAATCTTCCTAACTACCTCACATGCCTATCTGTGCTAAAAATCACCTGCCTTAAGCCACTGATCCCTTTTTCTCCCTCCTGTCTTGCACATGATGAGGTGTGCACTGGAGTTGGCAGACATCTGGGAAGCAAAGAGCTCCAGAGAAACAGGCAAAGAAATTGTATTGCATCATTGCTAACCAGTGTGTGCCAAGGATTGGATTTTCTGCTGCCTGCTGCTGCTCTGCCTATGCCATCACTCCTTGGCTTGGCTGCTTTTTGACTTACCTCCTGCAACAACCTGAGAGACCTTTTTTCCCCTCCCCTCTCTGGTTGATTAGTGTAATAGATACCAGTCTAATAGATACCAGTCATCACAGGCTGCTGAGCTTGGATACAGATACAATGCCATGCCAGAGATTTGTTTGCTTAATTACAGAAATACTTTTATTTCTGTTGTAGTGTGTCTGGGTTTTGGTTTTGCTGCTGAGTTGGTCCTTTTTTTAGCTGCCTTTCCTTGGTTCTGCACACCTTTGTTTGTTTGTTCTGTGGAATTAGAGCAGATCTCTCCAAGCTGGGACATTATTAAGATTCAAATGGACTGAAAAAGGAACAAATAGTTTAACTGTGTCACTTGTGCCCCACAGACTGTTATCACTTAGATACTTCAACCCTTAACATTTAATGTATAGTGCTTGGTTCCCTACCCTGGCATAACTGTTTCCTACGTGGGGGCAGGTCTCATCTGGGTGACCCTAGTACCATGCATGACAAAAGCCTGTTCTGAGTGTTCAGGCAGGCCAAATGGGGTACCAAAACACAAGCAACTTTTCTCACCAGGCCCAAATACAGTCTGAAACACCAAAATACTTTGCTTGCAGAAAGGTTATGTTGTTTGGGCTGTACCTCCTTGACTTGATGCTTTGGTCATGTCTGCTGGAGGAGCAGGGTGTGAGGGTGCAGTCCATAGCTGCTGGCTCTGAGACAGAAAGGTCTCAGTACAACTAGTGTCAGACAGAGTTTGCACATGGATTTCAAGTGCTGACCTGAATCCAGGCTAGTTTTCGGAAATTAATAGGTTAAAGCATAGCATAAGTTTGTTAAGCTCTTGTGGGGATTTGGAATTTCCCAGAGTGATCCCCACTGGCACCACGGGACAAAGGAGATAAAGATATTAGAGCCCAAGTTTTCAGCAGAAGCCTTCTCTTAAGCTGTGTTTTGAATCAGTACTTTACTTGTCAAGCTGTGAAACACCAAGTATATCCACACAACTCAAATTTACTTGTGTGGAGGACAAGACAAATACTACCATTTATGAAGCTCCATACCAGTTTTCATCCTTACTCAGATTAACTGAAAGGTTCTTAGATTTAATATTGTTTATGGCAACGCTTTAATGTTACCAGGAAAGAAGAATGTTTGGCCAGGTCTCTTCATAGAGCAGGAATTTACAGGAGGGTTATAAGGCTCATTGGGGCTAATCCCTGCTAGCATTATGCATCATCTGACAGTTGCCAAGGAGACAAGGATAATCTCAGTGAGACAAGATATGTGAGAAGGGTATTTATGGACATTTGCCTAACTATGCTGCTGGAATGTACCAAAAGTGATTACTGGAGTGCCTTTGAAGTACTGCCTCATCTGTGGTGAACATGGGAGGCTGAGACACAAGTCAAAAATTTCCCTCTGGTATTAAAGCAGCAGCAAGTTGGTCTTGATGTTTCCAAGGGATCCTGCAGTGGCCTCACCCACTGTCACACAGAGAGGCAGACAAGGCCTTCACGGTCAGATGGCTGCCCATACCCTGCAGCATCAGCAGGCTGTGTGAGGATAAACGAGCCATTTCAGTCTGTGGTGCTGACACAGGCCTAATGAAAACTGCCCACTTCACCTGCTTGAAATACTAGCAGGTGCCTCGTGAATGTCTTGTATGTCAAGTGAGGTGAGGGAAGAGTGGAGTGTATGTAGGCATAGATGTGTGTGTGCTTTGGAAATGGCTTTCCAGCATAACCAGCTGTCATCTCCTTCCCTGCCCCAGTTGTACAGCTGGCTGTGGGTGCTTATGTTGCATTCCTGGAGCTGTGGGTAGGGTTAATATCACAGGCTACTTGGTATGTGCATCTGAGCAGGCATTTTGGTCAGATTAGGCTGTTTTCCCTGACCTAGAGTGGCTTATAGCTCTGCTTAGGGAGATTAAAAGAAGCAGGAGTGCGACTGTCTTCATCTGGAGAAGCTGATGCAGAAGCCTTTAAGGCATGATGTGTTTCACACAGCAAAATATTTTCTTGGCAGTGTGCTCCCTGGCCATGACAAGATGCACAGACTGATGGAGGAGATCTGTGTCTGGGACCAGGAGAACTAAACCTGTGTGACCTGGAACTGTCCCACACTGGGCAAATCTAGCTTTCCCTTGTTGAGGTGAAGCGGTGACCTATAACAAAGAGAGAAAGGCTGCCTGTCCTCTTCCTCCACAGTTTGACCTTCTTAGTTTGTGGTACTGTCTTTTGATGGAGGATTATGAAGGCTGGGAAAACAGGAGGAATTTCCCAAGTTTTCAAAGCTTGATGACTCCTTTGAAAGGAAGGAGCTGCTAAGAGCTAGCCTGTAGCTGATGGGCTGTGTCTCGTGGTGCCAGAGTTAATCTCAGTAAGCAGCTCTGAGCTGCACTGGATAATGCCTGGAATGGAAGGGGGTCTCTTTAAATGAAGTACATCAACCTGTTAATCCTCTGTAGGTGGGTTTTGAGGAGTTGTTTCAGATTGTATGAATCAGTGGCTATAATCTTAATAGAGGTTTCTGCAGTAGCAGCTGCTTCCCCTTCAAGGGGTTCAAAGTAGAATGGTGCTTGGCCAGTCTGTTCCAACCTCCCAAAAAAGTGGTCTGTTAGCAGCTCTCTACCTAACTCCAGTCCTGCTCTTTAATGGCACCATTCTCTAATTGCTCGTTTTGGGGTCTGTGTCTAGCATGGGCTCCATGTGAAGGGATGGTGCTGCCTGAGACATCCTGAGGTGCCTGTTTACTTTGCTTTTAAAGCACCAGGGATATGCAATTGCATCTGGTAGAGTAAAAAAAAACCCCAAAAATCCTGTTCCCAAGTGTATATTATCCTTTTCCACCTATTCCTCCAGACTGAGATCATTCCTCCATGCTTTTGGGCTTTTCATAGAATCATAGAATGGTCTGGGTTGGAAGGGATCCCAAGGATCACAGAGTTCCAAGCCCCCTGCCACAGGCAGGGCCACCAACCTCAGGCCTGGATCTACACAAGGTTGCCCAGGGCCCCATCCAACCTGGCCTTGGGGTTGTCCTGCCTTGACCAAGATGAATAGGCAGTAGCTCAGCAATCTGGGGTCAGTGGTTTGTTGCAGCAATGGTTGATAAAAGCAGCCCAAGACTGGGAGACACCTCCTTGTCTGCAGCTCTGGGTGAGGGCCTGTGGCAGTGGGACCAGTGCTTCAGGAACAGAAGCACCCCGGGAAGAAGTAGCGTAAATGAACTCATCAATTTCATAAGTATTTGCCTTGAGCTCTTAAAGCTCTGCATATTTATTAGTCCTCAGTAAGATGTCTGATCCCTTGTGTGAAGGTGGAGAGGGAAATAAAGAGCAAGAAGCGCTACTGTTAGGAAGAATTTGTGCACAAAGTGAAATAAAACATCCTGTAAAGCCCAGGGAAATAAACCTCTCTGGATTAGAGTCAAAAGCTACAGAAATAATTTGAGTTAGGAAATCCCAATGCAACTTCATAGCTGATCAATAGATGTTATCTGAACAAATATCACCCTGCTAAATTTTACAAACAGTCTCTTTTGAGCAATGACAGTCATTTCAGGCTTTCTCATTGGCTTCATCTAAACATAAATCTGCTGGAAAGTGTAACTGTCCCAGCATCTGTGTCTGAGAGCTCATATTCAAGCAAATGTTGGAATCTATCATTGAATAGTCCTCTGCTTATGCTTATTTTCACCCCTCAGGTACTTTATACCCATGTAGAGTGAAAATGTAAGTCTGTTCCAAAGCCATAGAGTTCACTTAGTTCTTGTGAGTATTCCTTCAGGCTTCTCTACCTCTTTCCTTCAACATTCATAAATAGCAAGAAGATTTGACCTGATGAAAGTCTTGCCTACATATAAGGTAGAGAAACCTCAGTCTTTCAGACTTAACTTTGCCTGGTTCTTTTCATCCCAAGGCAAAAATTGGCCAGCCCTGCTTGACTGGCAACTACTTGGCTACTTCCTGAAAGCTTCCTTTGATGGAAGCATCTCTGGGCCATATGTTCTACTCAGGATATTTTTCTTAATGTCTAATCTAATTCTTATCCTGCAACTTATACACATTGTCATTTTATGTAAGGAATATGGAAAATAAAGCTTCAGCTCTATAAAGGAGTGATGGCTGTACTAATAGCTTTTACCAGGGGCGGTATACTTTCAGTATGGGACATACCTCACTAAATTCCTAACACAAGCTTAAAACAACCCCAACCCAACAAATCAAAACCCAAAAGCAATTCATACTTGTTCTTTAAGATCAAGCTCAAACTCTTCACAGTCTGCTTAAGGGGAGAGGAGATTTTTCCTTTAATAGGGTCTTGTTTGTTGGCTTACACAGTCTCTCAGTGCCTCAGTTTTCTGGTGTTGCAAAATCTATGCAAAACAGTTGCTACCAAGTAAAGAAACAAAGGAGCACTTTGCAAGTACTTCTCTGAAAGACCCCCATTCCTTTAAAACTTGTGGGTGTTTACTTGGTCCTGGAACACTTCATCTGCAAAAACTAATGGGACTGTGGGTTTCTTCTGTAAGTTTAGACCTTTCCCTCTAGTAAGTCTTAATGTTTGTGCCTGCCTTGTGGTCCTGGTGTGAGCAACAAATCTGCTGGTGTGTACTTGGGTTGCAGAAGACTTCAGTTTCTCTTGATCTGAGCTTGTAGGCAACCACATACAATGCTGCTTTGTTCAACAAATAAATATGAACAACTTAGGCTAAACAGTTGCCAAGTGGGATAGCTTTCTAAGAGCACCCCTGTTATTACAAAACTGTGCCAAGTCTGGAAGTGGATTCAGGAACAGACTTCCAAGGCTTCAGAGAACAAGGCTAAATTTTTCCACCTGGGTGTACTGAAAGTGGAGGCCAGGCTAACCCCAAAGGAACTGAGGGATAACGTGGTCTCATATCAGCTTAGGAAACAAAACTGCAGAGACAGCTACCAGCCTGAGGCTGGTAATAACTTAAGCTCTAACTGATTTTTGAGGTGTATTCAGGAAGGAAGACTGAGGGACAAAAGGGAAGGGGGAAGATATGGAGACAAAACACAATTTATTTTTTTTTAAGATCAGATGTGGAACAGTGGAACTAGTAAATGATTTTTAAAGGGCAAATTCAAGTGCACTGGATGCCTTAGGTATATACATATCCCCAGATCTCGCAACTGTTCTGTGATAGCTCAAAATCTATTGCACATCTGCATTAATGTGCTAATACTGGTAGAACTACGACCCAGCTGAACCTATCCAAGTAATTCTTCCTTTAAAAAATGTTATTTGTATGTTTCAACATTAGAACCTTTCAGGGAAGAGTAGTTAGGAATAGTGAGTACAGTCAATGGAAGTGTTCCCAATGCTTCTGCCCCAGTCTGTCCCCCAACTCAGACACAGGGATCCTGTCCATGAGAGAGATCTGGTACAGATCTCTGTAGCTACAGAACTGAGCCTCTAACAGGAGGATAATTAATGAAATTGGTAGGCCAACTTGTACCTCCTCCAAATTAAATGCTCTCTTCATCTATTCATGAGCAACCTTTTACCCCAGCCCCTGTCATACAGGTCACATGACTTATGTCCTGTCAGTTGCTTCCTGTTGTACTGTCACATCTAAATAGTTTCCTGTTCCCATCTCTGGTGGTATTTCCCATCCCTGTGGGTGGTACTGCCAAGCATAAGCCAGCTCTGTGTGGCATGGTGGCACCCATCAGAAGTTAGCAAGGCACTCTGACCCTCTGTCTGCCTTCAGAATAATCTGGGGTTTGCTAAATGTCATTCTAAACAAAATGTTGATTAAGCTCTAGGCTGGTTGGCAAGGGGGTGCTATGATGAATTCATGGGTAATCAGAGCACCTAATATAGCTGGCAAAATATGTCCTCAGAGTAGAAGAGTCCTCCCTCTTGAGTTATTGTCTACTAAATTGCATTAAGAAAAAGCAATCCTACTTTAAAACCAAAAGGAATTTAAAGACTTTCATTATAAGGTGTGCAAACTTTAGAACCTGGAATGGCTCTTGAAAGATCAAATGCTTTTAATTGGGTTTTTCTTATGTAGATATTTGCAAAGCCTTCAATCATGTTTAGCTCTGGATCTAGCTAGTAATGGATGCAAACACCTTCTGTGTCCTACTTTTCTAGAATCTCCTGGAGGAAGTGTTTACAGCAAGTGTGAATAAGCAGAAATGTTTAAAAAAAATAATCTCTTCTGCCCACGTGTTCCTACCTCTGAGCTACTGCATAATAAAGCAACTCCTATAAACATAAAGAGTTGGACTCAAACAGAATAGCCACTTGAAATTTTTAGTGCAGTGCAGGAGGGGAGGGACTCGTTCAGATTTTTATTTCTTCACCCCAGAACAAGTTCACATTCAGTTTCATGTTCCTGCTTTCAGATGTTTGTGTCTTAGTGGTGCTGCTAATGTCTCAAGGTAGAAGCCTTGCAGAAACTCCTGAACCACTTCCAGAACCACTTGCTAGAGGTGAAAGCTGGGCTCTGCTGAGACTACCAGGTGCTTAACACTTACTTATTTGTCCTTGATAGTCCTCCAGACACTCATTCTGTGCTGATGTGCTGCCCAAGGTGTGTGTGGCGGGCAGGAGGTCTGAGCTCTGGGGTGTCTCATAGGGCTGTCTCTGCTGCTCCATCCGGGCATGACAAGCCTCTGAGGATGTGAAATGAGCTGTGCACAGCATGGAGGCTAAGTGGCTCTGGCAGATAGTCATTTCTGTTGCACTGTGCTCCCTGAGCTGGACTCGTGGGAGGGGATATATTGTGTCAAGCCTCAGTGGTGTCACCTTTATGTGGGTTGATTGACCTGCTCATGAGGTGCTCTCCTTACCAAGGAAATAAAATGTTTACCTTCCCCCAGCAGGCTCATTGTGGGTGGTGTGGACAACAGACTGCCCTGGGCTGAGTGATCTCCAGGGTGACTTTTAGGGAGAAATTCCCATGAACAGGGGAGGAAATCAGGAGATGAAGTAGCGGATGCCGGGGGCACATCCCGGCAGCGAGCCCAGCCCACGGGGGTGGCAGATGGACCTCTGCTGCCCGCCCACCTGCTTTGGACGTCACAAGTACGTCTCCCAGCATGTCTGCTGACTGTCATGGCATTACAAGCAGAGAAATCACAGCCAGTTGCCACAGCAACATCATCTGGGAGTGTGGTGTGCTGTCACTTAGCAACCAGCAAGGGGTCCCTGGGGATGGTGGTACCTGCTCTGCTGCCCTGGGGGAGGATGAGGGTCCCACCCAGCCTTTGGGACTGATGGATGATACCGTTATTCCCATGAGCAGGGATTTCTGTAGTTCCATTGCCTTAACAGTAACATTTTTTACCTTAATAGTGATATTTTTAACCCTTTCTCTAGAGAGGGCTTTGCGCTGCGGTTCAGTGAGTCCTGTTTTACTGTGTACAGCTCTCTGCCCATCCCCTCAGTGCTCACTAATGTTCAAACCAAAAGATACAAAGGTAAAAAGCCTGTGGGTGATATGAAATATATGGGTGTGAAATCCTTGGGCAAACTCTGCTGGGGTGCCTTCCTACCACCTTGGCTGAAATCACTTCTTTAGTGTTTGTTGCATTTCTGCTTTGGTATCCAGATGACCCTCTTCCAGCTCCTGAAACTCTGGGTGCCTAAAATGGAGTTTAAAGGGTGCTGCAGACTTGGCCAGGCTCTCCGCAGAGGGTTGAGCCTTTCTTCCTGCTTGTCTCCCTTCTAGATGGCTGGCTGGTGACTGCCACTCAGCAGTGACCTCAAGATGCTCCTTCATTACCTTCTAAGGCACTGAATCATTTCATTGAAGGACTTTGCAGGCGAGAACACGCAGCTGCAGTCATGTCCTATATTTACAGCTTTAGCATAGGAAGCCTCAGAACTCCAGTCCTGATGTGGCATAAAGCTGAATTATTAACAAGTGCTCTCTGCTGGGGAAGAAGTAGCTGGTGAAAACGACCCTTTCCTGTATGTGCACTAATTGGTATTCACTGAGTGATCAGGGATCTAGTTATGCAGTGCAGCGATCTGATGATGCTCCAGAGAGCCAGGGAGCTGGAGAATGCTGGATGTGGTTTGCTGGCTTCAGGGTTTGGCTCTGTCTTGTGCTGGCATCTGCTTTCCTCTCACACCACTATGTGTAGCAGAAGCATGCCTTACGCCAAGCACAAAGCAATGACTGAAGGGGGTCTGCCTACCCCAAGGAGTGGGCAGCCCTACCTTAGCCACCATGAGAAGCAGGTACTTCAGCCCCTTCACCAGGAAGGGATGCTGCTGTTCTCATGCAGTTTCCTCCCTCCATTGAATTTAGATTGCTCAGAGGTGATGCAGACTGAGATTTGCTATGCAGGACTCCAGACACTATCAAATAGCTCATTATGGAGTTCCTTACAGTAAGATACTACTTACAGAGTAACTCTTGTAAACACTTGGAACCACATCAAAAACTAGAGGCTTTCTATGAAAAAGCCAGTGGGGTGACCTTGAAATGTGGGTCTAGTCAAAGCACCTCTAGAGCCTAGGTCTGCTCAGGATCTTCTGTTTAAAAATAAAGCCTCTGAAGCAATACTTAAATTCAACTTGACTTGCTTCTGTGCTAGGCATGGAGTTTCCTAATATACTCTGCTGGGTCATTGGAGACAACTTAATAAACAAGAAACACAAAAAGATTTGTATTAAGCATCTGTGCAGGTAAAATAAGGAATTAAAGACCATGGTGTAATGGCAGAAGCAGGGCATCTTGTCCAGCACGCTTGTTCCAGTAATATTTTTCAGCTATTAGTCTGGTTTTCTTAAAATGAACATTGTTCTTATGCTGATGGACTCAACAACCAACCATTCAGAAAAAGCTCTTTAAATCAGTAATTGACAGCAGAGCCACCTCTCTGATAAGTGTGCTGTTGACCACAAAAGGATGTATTTAAAGTAAAAGTGATTTGGAAAGGAGAATAGATTATGGTCAGCTCATTCTTGAATAAAAACATGTTCCTCTCAAATCAAAGCCAGGCAGTGCCTGCCAGTCCTCTGAAGGTATGCTGCATGTCACAGTGAGAAGTTAGAAACAAAACTCCTTGTACTGAAATATTACTGAAAGGAAGGCTTTGTGGCTGGCAAATAAAACCTCCTTTGGAGATCTGTGGGCTGGCTGATCATTTTCTTGATGTACCAGAGAAATTGACTGAAACACCTCATGCTTTGTAGCAGTGTGTTGGCACTAGAATGAGTGACTATAAGAACCTGGTGATTGAGGGCTCCTCCGAGGGATGCTGTGGCAGCCGAGTGCTCCTCCCCGAACACAAAGAGCTACTTCAGCAGTGCAAGATGACATGCTTCTTCCTGCCACTGAAAACACATCTTCATTGCAAGAACTACCTGAGCTTGACATTGTGAAATTACTTCCTTATGCTCTGTGTACCATAAAAGAAGCCCAACAGAACTGGGAAGGATACATCCTTGCCTGAGCTACACGCAGCAAACAGCTACAGGAGCCTGAGCTTGGTAGCAGGAAATGTGTGGGAAAGCCATCTGGTGAAGCCACTTAAAAACAGTGTTAAGTCTTTTTTCATTCACTTCCTGACAAAGTAGTAATATGTTGCCTCATTATAGGAAAAGGGCTGTTTGTTATTATTTGCACTAGTAGCTCTAAGAAGCCCAAAGGTGGAGACAGGACTCTTGGTGTGTTAGGTGCTGTGGGCACATGTAAGAGGAGATGTTTCCCTGTACCCCCTCCCCATGCCAAATTTCCTAACTTAAAAGGACAGAAAGCATAGGATTTCTTTTTTTCCTCCAAATGGGAAACTGAAACAGATGGGAGAGAATGAAGGAGCTTGAAAGAGAACACGTTCTAATTCCCAAGCCATGACTTTCTCAGTGAAGCTGTCCTTTGACTTTTGTGTGTTCTCTCTGAGCATTTATGGTGAGTGGTACATACCCTGACACGCTGCTTGTGATGTGCTCTGCAGTTCTCCTAGATAAAAGTGGCATTTAGCTTGGTGTGGACATGCTGCTGAGTTACTATGTGCTTTGCTATGCTGAGGCAGGGAGGGGGAAATCAAATCAACATGCAGAAGGGGTTTTAATAATCACTTAGCAAATTAAAAATAAGGTTACTGTGGAGAATCTTAAACTTGATCTTTGCCTTTTGCCAAGAGCTCCCAGTCCAGCCCACCTAATTTCCCTGTGGTTTAATACTGCTATAACCCTGGGCAGTATCTGTTCTGCTAAAAGCAGAGGGCCACACCAAAGGCTGTATTTCAAGATGAGTCAAAGTTCCTTATCACCTACTTACTATTATTAGATATGTAAAGTCTTCCTATATCATCATCTTTTCTGAAGGCCTCAAATAATTTTACAGACCTTATTTTAGCCTCTTGGTGACTCTGAGGCAAGACAGTTATCCCCATTTTTTAGAGACTGGAACAGACTTAAAATCCCTATCCTGGAGTTTTCTTTATCAGTCTTTTCCAGAATCAAGGATGGATTTTTTTTTTTCAGTCCCCTGCTTTAATTGCAAGACAGAGCTTTCCAGGTCCCTTTGCTATCCTTGTGTGGGTGTGTGGGACTGTGTGCTTGGTTGGTTAGTGTTTGTGCCAGGTTTAGATGAAAACTGTGCTTGGGTTGGCCTTTCATCCCTGGGGAAGGCAGGGTTAAAAAAAAAGTCTTAAAACTTAATTAGCTGGTGAAAGGATTATCACAGCAGGAGGAAGGAGGAGGATTAGGATGAAAGAGATGGTGGATGCTGCCCTGCTTTGAGGTAAAGGGGGTTAAACCCCAGAAGGAGCAAGAAAGACCATGTAGGCTGGCAGCTCATGAGGCTGGGACTGTCATTTGACATCCACAGCCTAGTGCCAAGGGAGTACCTGGCTCAGGAGAGATGCTCGAGTACAGTGAAATGGGGCCATGAGGTGTTAACTTCTAAAAACTGTCAAAATTAAAATTTAAAGAGCTCTTGCATACTAGCATAGGATGACTTACACCAGAGAGGAACCTTTCTTCCCTATGAGTGAAGCCTCTAATCGGGTATACTGTGTAGGATGGGGCAGAACTGAGGCGCTGGCTCTGAATAAGGCTTTCACTGCCTTATCCCAAACATCTCTAACCCCTTTGTGATGCAAAATACAGAGCCAGGAACACAAGGAGGATACTAGCAACACCTAAAAGTTCTCAGAAGCTGTAGCAGTCCTCCTTTGTAGGGTTTTTCCCTCTCCCAGTGCTCAGCTTGTGATCCCTAGTAAGACTCCAGCCCATGGCAATACATCTGTAGGCAAGCACATCCATGCAGCTGTAGCTGTCCTTTTTCTTTATTGAAAGACTAACAGGAGGCAGAATTCTGTGGGTGCAGGGTTTCAGCACTGCCACTGCCTCAAGGATTACATGCATAACCTCTTCAGCATAAGAGACCAGACAAATAAGGCCATGACTACACTATGGAGCAGCAACTGTGCAATACTAAGCGCCCAGTAATCAAGTGTTAATATAATGCTGAGATTTTAAAAAGCCTTAACTGAAGTCCTGGGTGAATGACAACAGCCTGTTCCCAACTCTTTTGCCCAGCTTCTCATGACTCCAGGAAGACTGTTTTACACCCTTCCTGTATCTGTTGCATTATTTAAGTTACTAGCAGGGTTTGGCCAGGGGACAAACTGAATGAGCACCACATTGTGCCTCAGCAAGCATAAGGTGTCTATCAGTCTGCATTGGAGAACAACAGTCCTCCAGGCTGGGAGCAGGGCTGGGCTAGAGCAGTGAGGGCAGCCCCAGGATTCAACATTTTCCTGGGATGTGGCAGTTCTGAAGTGGGTGGATGAATACTAATTTTGGCAGTAAAAGTAAGGAGTTAAGTGAACAAACCCCATGGTTGGACATTGCATGCTAGTAGACCTAATTTGGTGGTTCCTTTGCACAAAGCTTAGCTGAGTGGCTTTCCAAGCATCTGGGCTGTGAGCCTCCTGAAGCACAAGTGTCATGTGAGGATAATACCATGTGATTTAAAGCCCAAAGCAAGCTGTCTTGGTTTTTTTCTCCTGTCCCTTAAACTGATCTTTTGGGTTATGCTTCTGCTGGGGCCATAACAGATCTTACATTTCTCAGCCAGTGTTGGAAATTCTGTATACACAGAAAATCACATACACACCAAATCTGACAGGAGCCAAGTTCTTAGCCTGGGATAAGAAACTTGACATAACACAGGATTTCTGCAAGGGTTTGGGTGGAATCTCTCATCTGTGTTCCATGTGAAATGTGCTGTGTCCAGAGAAGAGGTAAAAGATCTTCACTAGCTCATCTGCTGCACTTGGGGGTTATTCCTTTAAAAACATGGATAAACTTGGCAGCCTTTCTAGGTTAAGGAAATTGTGGGGGGTTGGTTTGTTGGTTTTGGGTGTGTGTTTTCTTTTTAAGACAGTTAAAAAAAATCCACCAGACGAAGCAGCTTTTTCAGAAAATCTCTAACAGAATGAGGAATGATTTCTTTGAGTGCCAGTATGGAGTGTTATACCCAAGACCTGCTCTTCTGACCTGCAGAGACACAGGAAAGCAGCATACCCAGATTGCATGAGGGCAAGTGAAGAGACCTGTATTCTTGGCCCATTTCGGAGTCTTCTGCTCCTAGTGTTGTGAATGAGGTTTCAGCCCTTCCCTTAAGCAAATCACTGTGTCAGCCCCAAGACTCACTTCTAACAGAACTTAGTCTGAAACGTGCCCTTAAACATTAGGTGGGCCTCTTCAGCATAAGTCTGTGGTGTGTGTTGTTTTTTTCTATGCTATTTTGGGGATAAGCAACTGGTGAGAAGAAAATGCTTTCATCTGCTGGAGTAACTATGTTCTCTAGCATTAAAATGATGGTTTGTACTAACTGCCCAGTGTGGAGATAAAGAAGGTTCTTACTTCTAGAAGACAGGTTAACTTCTGGAGAAGGAGGCAGAAACTCTGAAGTCTTTTGCTGTCAGAAACAAACCCATGCTGGAAGTATTCAGTCAATTAGGCTGATTTGTAGCAGCCTCACCATAAATCCTCTTTCATTCAGAGTAAAGTTAAGCTCTTTGAAACATACCATCCAGAGGAATTTCAGTAGGTTCTCACACATCTAACAATGGCAAAGTTATCTACAGGGATGCACCATCTTAGAATGATATGATGTATGTTAATTTCTACAAACATTATAGACAAAAATGGGAGGCCAGCAAAAGACCTATCACCTCACACTCACAGATTAGCCTTTTTCTTGACTGCTATACTTGTTCAGCTTATTTACAAATTAGACACAGATTTTTCCAGTTTTAGGTACAAAACCAGTTGAGGAATAACAGTTCAGAGAGGCATCTATGCAGTAAATGACCACTGAACCCAGAAACCTAACAGTTTTGCTGATGAAATGCAGCACTCCTTCAAGGTGTCAAGTTCAGTTTAAAAGCAGCATGTTTTATAGGGACACCCATGTAATCTGACCAGAAGCAGAAACTTCCCCCCTCCACCCCCTTAAAGAGGACTCTTTCCTGCTTATTTGCCTGAAAGGTGGTTTATAGCTGAGCTGCAAACCTTTCCTGTGGCCAAGGTGGCTGGGTGCCTGCCCTCAGTGAGCCACAGTGACTCACCCTGCTGAGCTGGTCCAGGAGTCTTTGGTTCTGTTCGGAGAGTTCCTGGACAGCCCGTGTCTTCTCACGGTCGGCTTCACGCAGGTGAACCTGCTGCCTCTCCAGCTCATCCTGCAGCTGCTTCACATCACTTTCCAGTTCAGACACTCTTCCTTCCCATTCTCCTTCTTTGTTCTCAAATCGCCTCCTTAGTTCGTGTTTCTCTTGCTCTAGGTGCTAGATAACAGGGGGGAGAAAGAGGTTAGGAAGGGAGGAAAAAAGTGAACACTGCATCTTTTCCACCCTCTCTGCTTAGGGCTGAAACCTTTTGTGCAGGAAAGAGATTGGTACTAGAGCATGACAGTGCCATGGAGGTGGCAATTTCATGTCAAGGCAGGTCACTGGCACTAAACTTGCTTCCCATTTCCAGTAATTGGCCTGTCCTTGTCCTCTAGAGATCAGCACATTGAGTTTTTGCTGAAACAACTGCCAAAAGAGTAAAACAGGCTGCATGTCAATAGGCAGAATATATAGGTCAGGCAGGCCAATTGATTTGGCAGAGCCTAGCTTAACTCCAAAGAATATTTCAGTGGGCAGTGGCATAATTCTTTTTAAAATTGCCTTTATAATCAAAGCTACACAAAGTGTATGCTTACTACTGATGAGGAATCTAGATGAGGCATCTTTCTTGTCATATGGGTCTTATGAACAACAGTTGAATCATCTATCCATTTGCTTCTTCTATTCCTGACCTAATTAGTTGTCTGGTAGTTTGATAGTGCACAGTACCTCTATTGTTTGATGCAGCCCGCTCTGGAACAGCAGTGGATGCAATGAAGTAGTTTCTATAGACATTATGTACACACATGTTCTGGGTTGCAGGGTTTTTTTTAGAAACCATTATCAGTTCTGGAGACTCTGCTCTGCTTAGGAAGAGCTGGAAAATGAGGGACAGCCCGAATCTGGTGGAACTTTTGTGTGTTTTACAGGCTTGGGTAAATGAGGGCTTGGCTGAAACAGAGCTGCAAATCAGGTCAAAACATTTATTGGCACGTTTAAAAGAATCCCAGCTCTGGAACTCTGAGACTGAGTTTTCCCTGGTGACTGAAGCCATGTGCATACTCACAGAACAGTCTGTCCTGGTTTCAGCTGGGATAGAGTTAATTTTCTTTCTAGCAGCTGGTATAGTCCTGCATTTTGGACTTAGTCTGAGAATAATGTTGATAACACACTGATGTTTGTAGCTGTTGCCAAGCAGTCTGGGACTTTGCAGCTCCTTATACTGGCCTGCCAGTGATAAGGTGGGGGCACCCAAGAACCTGGGAGGGGACACAGTTGACCCACACAAAGGCATATTCCATTATTCCATACTGTACGACTTCATGCTCAGTATATAACTGGGGAGTTGGCCAGGAGGCAGTTTGGTTTGAGAACTAGCTGAGGATTGGCTTCAGCTGGTGAGCAATTGTGTTGTGCATCACTTGTTCTGTATGGTCTATTATTATTGTTGTCTTCCTCTTCTGTCCTATTAAACCTCTTTAACTCAATGCACAAGTTTTACCCTTTTTTTTCAATTCTTGCCCCCATCCCACTGTGGGGAGTGAGTGAATGACTGTGTGGCTCTATTAGCTGCCTGATGGCTAAACCACAACACACTCACAGACTGGGGACACAAGCATGTCCCCACCTCTTCTCACTGGTTGTTTTCTGTCCCCCAGAATAACCTGCTGCTACTCTCTAACAGATTCACCAGCCTTTTAGGGATGTGTCTTAGCAAAGAACAGAAACCCACTGGGCCCAGCACTTGGCAGCACTCGCATGTTGTTTCCCAGGGTATCATCCCCCAGTGAGCAATCCCCAAGGCACTTAGGATAGAAGGGGAAAATAAACCTGCTAGGAGGAAAAGAAAATTGCACTGCATTTATGTGAAGTGGCTTTTTATTGCTTGTTAGAAACACAGCCTGTGAGGTGGCTGTTTCCCCTGAGTACCTACTGCTGATGACACATAGCCTCCCTTGCAGGGTCCCTGCCACCTTCCCAAGCATGTCTAAATGTCAAAGCTCTCTACTTGTCCAGCAGCCCTCTGGCCTGTGTGATGGCTAATCTTCCACCTCTTGCTCTGGAGAAGATGACACATTTTATCTTTCTTGACTTTATCTCCAAATCCCTTCCTACCTATGATCCTTCCAGCACAATACAGCAGCACCCTGCTTGTGCCCTTCCAAACCCCTCAGGACTTTTTGGAAAACCCTCAAATGTAAGGGAAGGCTGATTAAAACCTCTGGCCCAAAGCAAGAGTATTTCTCTATGTTTCAGGCACAAAAAAAGAGTGAGCACCCCTTGCAAATGAGGGAACTGAGTATTATTATGATTCTTTTTAATGCAATAGGTAGGCACAAGATCCCAGCACCAGGCCTATGACAACCATTGCAAAGAAATCTTATTTGTAGCCCAAGGATGGCTGGAGCAGCCACAATTATGCTTTTAGCAGCACACTGAAAACGCTGTCTTTTATAGCTCTGTCTCCTTCACTGCTAGGCAACGTTTAGAAAGATCCAGGGCCTTCTCCAACCAGAATGTGAAACTTCAGCCTGCTGAAGAGCAGCGCTGCAGCTGAAGTTCCCCAGGCATACTCAAATGTGATTTAGAAGCCACTGATAAGCCTTGTCAATCATTTAAAAACCACTTTAGTCCTTTACTGCAAAAGAAAATCCATGCTACATATAGCTTCAGTAAACAGCCATCACAAAGGATGGAGTTAGGAGGAGGCAAAGAATACCAAGTTTATTCTCTTGTGGTGCAGAAAGCAGAACAGAGCAGCGGGGCACAGAGAGGCTGTTGAAATGAGGGAGGATAAACCAGATGGGACGTGCTGACTGATTCCTCCTGCCTCTTCCTCTCCCTACAGCCATCTACCCTCTCCTGCTCTTGCTCCAGCACCTGCACAGATAGGGGTTTTTTTTGCTTGTAGTGATGAAAGGGAAAAAAGGGAGTTTCTTGTTTTCTGAGTGTCTCTCCATCCACCAACTGCTCAGATTTTTACATAGAATTGCTTTCTAGAAGATGTTTTTCTTCTGGAAACAGCTTTTCTTCAACTTGACCGATCTGTGCAGGCCCTCATTTGAAGAGATGAGAGCAAGGGGGAGTTTTCCAGCTGATAAAGGGGGTTCATACTATAAAATTCTTGGACACAGAAAGCTGGTCTGTGTTATAGGAACCAGAGGTATTACCTGTTTTAATCCCTTACAGATGATAAAACTGACTAGGATCACATATCAGAGTCTTTTGCAGGACTTCAATTCCACGATTAGAAATGAATTTGAGCTCAGGCTTTGAAGCAAAAGAGTTGCCAGAATAGGAGTATGGCAGAGGTGCTGCACTTCATTAAAGGAACCCACAAAATAGGACTTGACAGCACACCGGCTGTTGGGAAATAAAGAAGCTTCACTCAGCTCTTGTAACCAACTAGGAACTGTTAACTGGGAGAAAATCTCTCCTTCCAAATGCTACTTAAACATCACTATTTCAGGTGCAATTTTCACCAAGGATCTCCTCTGAGACTTTGCTTCTGGTCATCATCAGAAAGTCCTCAGCATAGGGAAGGAGGTTAACAGATGTGGGTCCCTGCTCTCTGCTCCTCTGAAACCAAAAAGCTCATTGTGAAATTTTGTTTGCTTTAATGGCAACAGGAGGTGGCCACAGTTTAATCTGCAGAGGCTAGGATTACCAGGCTTGTGTTGTAGAAGATTAATGTTCAAGTTTGGTTATTCTTTTGTGTGTGTGGAGTAGCACTGTCTTAGATCTGCCAAACCCAGCGGAAAAAATCTGACCCTTAAGCAGATGATACTAACTCCTATCTGATGAGTAGCCTGAAAAATAGCAATCTGTTATTCAACTGGAAAGTGAGTGATACTAATGGGATGAAAAGATGTAAACAACTGGTTGTATTTACCATCCCTTCATTCACCTTCTGAATGGGCCCATAAGAGCAGAGGTAAACATTTGGGGGATGATATTTTAAGTACTATAAAGTCATCCTTTTTCCTCTCTCCTTTTCATCCTTACATTTTGCAAATGATGGGTGGTATTTCAGACTCCTGAGCATCCTAAAAGGCATCTCAGCAAGTACCTAAACTGGTGTGTTTTTCCTTTAACGGTAGGAAAGGTTCTACTCCAACTCATCAGGAAATCACGTCAGCACACCACCACATACGTCTGTTCTTGCTTAAAGATCAACCCGAAAACATTCGCTCTGGCAAATTTTAATACTCTGAGAAATTCTAACCTGACAAATAGCCCAACAAAAGAATGACCTGAGCAAACGTTAGCTTCTCCATTGTTTCTATCATAACATTAAATGCATAGAAATTTCTCTGCAAAGAGGAAGAGGGTACGGTGCTAAGTTGAATAATGGAGAACAAAGGCCATACAGTAATTTCACAAATCCTCTTGAACTTGAGAGACGTAAGACTGTGAGGAAGGAACACAGGAATATGCAGGACTGAGCAGAAAGAACTGGTCTAGGGCTGTGACGTGAAATTTGGATGTTAATCCAGCACTATTCAAACTCTCTCCAGAAAGATGAGAGGGGCTTTTGCTTAGCCTTCCAAGCAGTTATTACTTCCAGGGAGAATTTAAATTTCAAGAGTATCTGTGAGGAAAAAAAAGGTGTGGGGGGGGAGAGGGAGTAATAGTGGCTCTCTTACATAGTTGTGCAAGAGAGTTGTTCCAAAAGAAGCTGCCTGCACAAGCCTTTTTCTTTGTAATAGCTCTATTTCATCCTTAAAAATCGATAAATAGCTCAATCCACTGAGTTCCTGGCAAACAGCTGCCTCCAGATACCTGTAGGTATTTTTCAGAGCAGCCAGCTAACAGAGACATATCGTTAGGGCTTATCTCCTGCCATGCCTAATGCCTTAGCTGCAACAGCTTAAGCATAAGGGTTACATATGCTCTGTAGGTCAGTACCTGCTGTATAAATTTAACTTCTGGGGCATTTCTGTGATGAGATGAGCAGAGGGCAGTGCACATCTGCTTGCCCAGGTGGTACCTGTGTCCTGGGGTAAAACAGCACCCACAGAAACCCCTCAAAACATGGTGCTGCAGCCGGTTCCCAGACCCACACGCCAGCTTGCAGCCGGGGAGGGGGAAGAATAGCAGCTTCGCCTCCCCCAGGCCTAAAAGGGGTTTCTTAGACTACGGCCATGGGGAGTTCCGGGGGCTGCCCGGCAGGGCCCGTACCAGCCTCCCGCCCCTGGGATTTGCCAGGGAAGGGGCCGCTCTCCGCGGGGAGAAACGGCGGGGCTCCGGGGGGGCCGCGGCCCTGAAGCGGGGGCCCTTGCGAAGCGCTGCGGGCCGGGGGAGGGAGAGAGGGAAGGAGGGCGGCGGGGCCTCACCTCCAGCTTGTCGGTGAGCTCCTTGTGCATCCTCTCGTACTGGCGGCTCATGTCCTGGTTGCGCTCCAGCAGCGCCTTGCCGAGCCGCGCCGCCAGCACCAGGTCCTTCTCCTTCTGCCGGATCAGCGAGAGCAGCTCGGGGTCGCGGGCAGCGGCGGCAGGTGGCGGCTCCGGCGGCTCCCCGGCGGCGGCCAGCAGCGCCAGCTCCTCCTCCAGGGCCAGCTCCAGGGCGGCGGCCGCGGCGGCCCCGGCGGCGGCGGCGGGCGGCTCCATGCCGCCGGCGCTGTCCGCCTCCGCCGGTGCTGACCCGGCGGCGGGCAGGCGCAGGCACGGCGCCGACATGGCCCTGCGCGCCGCCGCCGCCGCTCCGCTGCGCCCCCCGCGCCCGGCCCGCGGCTGCGGCTGCTGGGCGGGGAGCGCCGCCGCCCCCGCCCCCCGGCGCCGGGCCCCGCCGGCGGCAGCGCCCGCGCACCGCGCTCATGGGCGCGGGGCCGGGCCGGCGCGGAGCGCACGGCGGGGGTACGGGGGGCGTTCGCGTGTGCGGGGTTGCAGCTCTCAGCAGCGCCCGGGGCCCGCTGCGCCTGCTGGAACGGCCCGCTGCGAGCGGCTCTGCCCGGCTCTGCCGCAGGCCCAGGCCAACGCTGCCCCAAAACACTGAGGTGTCCTGAAAAGCCCGAGGAAGGAGCTGGGCATCCCCGAACGGGGACAGCGCTTTCTTCCTGCTCTTCCAGCTCCCTAGTGGGGCTCTTCTGGTTACGAGAGCAGCTCTCAGGATCTTTCTGCTCGGTAGTTCAACCCCGGAGAGCTGACTAAAGCATCCAACAGCCACTGGGGCTTGCTTTCAATTTCAGATCGTTTGGGATGTTCCTGCATAAAACTTGGCTTAAAAGCATCCTCGGTGAATGTTGGGAATTGTAGTTGATTCAGTTTATAGCACTTTTCTCTCTGGGAGGAGACTATTGGGGGCAGGACCAGTTGGGGTTTTTTGTTTTCTTGACTTTCTCCCCCCTCCCCTAAATCCAGGCATGGCTTTTCCTCTTGTCACAGGAGGGTGAGGAAGAGTAAGGCAGAGTAAAACTATGCTGTCACCTTTGCTAAGGCTGTGGTTTGTCAGTATATGTTTATGTTTAAATGCCAAGTAAAGCTTTAATAACGATTGAACAGGAAACCTGTGCCTTTGACTCTGTGATTCTGCAGGAAGAAATGATGACTTTTGCAGCTTTTCTCCTTAACCCAGCTTTTATGGGGCTTGCTTTCCTTCCTTCTACAGAAGATTCACTCAGACTGCGTTCATCTGTATGCAACTGCCCCAACACATCTGTCCATGGATGTTTTTGGTTGGGACAGTTGATGGCTGATGCAGTTTTCTGGCAGGGCTGGCTCCTGCTTCATGTCAGACCCAGTGCCCTTGAGAGCTGATGATTATTCATAACGGTTAGAGCATGAGTTGTGGGACTACACACTTCCCTCTGGCCATCTGCCTCTGGGACCTAGCCTTTTGTGGAGGATGTGCCCCAACAGCCCAGCTAGTGGGACTTGTCAATACTCGGTCCTTTCCCTGGTAGTGGCAGTTAATGCTGGTGGTGCTTTTTTGCTCTCCAAAGACCAGGCAGAGACTCGGTACCTTGTGCTGTGCTGCCTGCCAGTACCCATCCCATGAGGGCAACTGTTTGGCTGTTATGACCGTGATTTCTTTGCACTGGTGACCCAGGGGTGATGCCTTCTTTATCTCATAGCCATTTCCCCAGGCACTGGTTTTGCTAAACCTTCTGTCCTTGCAATCAACTGACGCTTCCATTGCTGGAAAGCGGGACTCGCCATAAGGTGAGAGGATTTGAACAGTGTTGGCTCTTTTAAACGAATCCCCCTGCCCTGACACAGGAACCAGGCTTTCACGATTTGATCATCGCTATTTCAACAGAGGAGGGCGTTTAATGTTTAAACTGATTGTGAGCACCTTCTGCTGGAAGCGACTACTACAGCAAACCAAGCCTTCTGGTGTGATTAATGAAATCTATTCTGCCTTTCATTTTCATCTCTAATGCATCTTTCAGTGTATAAAACAAAAAGAAATTATAGTGAGATGGTTTTAATCCCCCAAACAAAGCTTGAAACAAAACCCCTAGCTGCAGCTGTTAGCATAGGGAGGGGGAAAAAAAGCTATTGCCTGGATGGAGAGAAAAAGCACATATAAATCAGTGCTGTGTATTGTAGATATGCCACCATATCGGTCAGGCATCTATGCAAGCTTAATGCTCATTTCGGGTCTATTGACTGTGAAACATAACAGTGTTATTTGGGGTAACCTTGGATTAAAGCTTTGTTCACTGCATGGCCTGGTGCTAACTTCCTCTTAAAAAAAAAAAAAAAGGGATCAATTGTCCTGTGAATTTAATTACTGAATTGACTGTTTAGAAATTTATTAGGCTACTGTTTTTTGAAAATCCTTTTCATGCTACTTTATTGGTATTTTATCTTGTATGTGTTATCACAATCAAATATCTATGAAAAACTTAAGAATACAACAGTACACTTTCTTTACAGTTATATGATGGTATCATCCATTTAGCATCCTAAAATGTGTTTTAGCTGAGAGCTGGGACAGTTGGTGTCCATAGGTGGACACACAACTCCTGTTTCTGCCATTCTTCTCCTAGTTAGGCTTGATTACATCCTTTGGAGAACCTCAGCCTGTGAAAAAGAAGAATGTGTGAAGGGAAACGAGTCAAATGTGAGTTTTGTTTAATTTTTTTTATTTGCACTGCTCAAACCTGATGTGACACTTCACTACTCAGGTAGTAAGAACTACAGATAGTGGGTAGTACTTGTGGAGACTTAGCTCAAGCTTTCAGGAGCTGATGCATTCTCAGTGCAGCGTGTTCCTGTGTGTACAGTGTGAATTATTTTTCAGCATGGAAACCACCACAGGGATGACCCTTTCTGAAAATGCAAGAAGGCCAGATTTATTCAAGCCCACAGAGAACTGAGAGCAAGTGATTGATGCCAACGATGTCATTACATAAATATATCATCTTGTCCAGGACGTATGAAGGCCTTCTTTGTGATATTGGGAAACGAGGGTGAAAGGAAAGCATTGGTCAAAGACAGTGGCGTAAGACTGCCTATAAGAGGGGCAGTCTTGCTCAGATGAAAAACTTACAGGATCGTAAAAGAAAAACCAATAGCAAAATGTTCTCTCTTCTATGGGGAAAAACGACAGCACTGACTTTGTTGCCAAGTTATTTTCCCTTCTTGCTTTCCCCATCCCATCATTACTCTATTCAGTAAATAAGCCATGAGGATGGTTGGAGAAGTTCACTCAAGGAGCCATTCAGGGCGGTGCTAAAGGAGCAAGATACTGTAACAGGCAATCCAGTTTAAGCTATGGATATGGCAGTGTGTATTGTCCTCCCCAGAGGGTCAAGGAGAGGTGAACTCTAGCTGTGCAGACTCTTCCAGCTCAATGTGAAGTATCTCGTTAAACCCGATGCTTTGAAATTAGTATTGTGCCTTCCAGGGATCTCACTGGTCAGTCTCTTCACGAAGGAGGTTTGGCAGAGGGTCTGGACCTTTGGGGGTCACACCAACAAATACTGGTGTATGTAGGACTGTACAAGTTAAGCAGGACAAAACATTTTTCACACATCAGAAAAGCCGCAAATCCAATAAATTCCCAAGTGCTTCGATCAATACTTTCACCTCAGCTGTGAGGGCAGCACTCAGAAAACAAGCACTGCAAGGGATCATCCTTTTTTATTTAGAGTAAGGGGAGAAAAAGATGCAGTGCAGGAAAGCCACAGCCAGACCTGTAAAAATAGATTATTGTCCTGTGCTTTAAAAGCTGACTGTGGTGAGAGAGGAGTTCCCATCAGCATGCTTAATCTTCCTGTCAGCGGGCTGACAGTCTGCCAGGGGAGGTGGCACATGCTATCAGGTTTCTTTTTCCATGCTCTCTCTCATCTTTTTTGAATGATTAATTGCTTTATTTTCCTCTTTGATTTACTGCACTTTATTTCTGACAAATGTTTTAGTTATTGTGGCTGTTTGTGTACCTCTGTGCTGAGGTGTTTCAGCATCCCACAGCCTCCTGCTGCTGTAAGCTGGGCAGCAAGAGGTGCAGGCAGCTTAAAGAGAGTTTGCTCAGAGTTTGCAGTTACCCAGATGAATAATTAAAGGAAATACGTGCCCTGCTTTCAAAGCAGGCCAGAACTGCAAAGCCAGAGATAAGTCTCATGTGTGACCTTTTTTTCTCTTTGCTTCTGTCATGTCCAAAGCTAAGGTTTTCCCTGCTGCTGGGTACAGGAAATACAAGATGGGAAAGTGTATTTGCAGAGGTTGGTAAGGGAGAAGAGAACAGAATTTTCTGGTTAAACAGAAGGAAAATGGAAGCCAAGCAACGTGTAGTAAAATTAAAGACCATCCTGGTTCTGCTCAAGATGTACACAGAGTGTTGGGCGAGTTTGTTGTTTCCCAGGTTATCACTGTTACGTCAGAGCAGAAGCAGCACTCATCCACCAAGGTGACTCATAACACTGAAGTTAGGGGAAAAAAAAGTCTTGACTGCTAAGGGTATAAAGCATGGCCTGGGTGACTCAGGCCTGCCTAAGAACAGAGCCAACACTATGCTGTGCTCACCCTGCTGCCTGTGTGTAAGGAAAAAGGGATGCAAGTGAAAAGAACAGGGAAATAGTTTTGACATGTTATATGGCACATACGAGTATCATACTCTGGTATCTATGAGTTAGAGACGTAAATACTTTGTACTACAGATTTTAGTCACTTTGAGGTGTGAAGTTTGGAAGCATGCAATCGTGGTCTCTCCAGAACAAACTTGGCAGCGCTGGGGACAAGCAGAACTACCCTGGAGCTAGTGGAGTTGCATGGTCAGTATTCAGGCCAGCTTGATTTGTTTGGGGTACCACACCAACAATTTGACTTTGTTTCACACCTGGCCAGGACCAGCTACTTTGCACCAAGGACTCCTTGACTTACTATGCTCCAGGTAGACTCTGGACACAGACAGGGTCCAAGCTGCTATTGAAACAATCTTCAAACACTTCTGCCAGGAAGGCTCCCATCTTTGCATACTCCTGTGCCACCTGCAGGGATTGCCACTGTGTGCCTTCAGCATCATGTTACAGACAAATGCTACCCAGAGTGGCTGCAGCACTGCTTCTCATTGCTTCAGGCTTTCTCAGCTGGAGAAGCTGCAAAGATATAAAAAGTGTCCCAAGGACATGATGAGCACAATGGGGTACAGAGCAGACTTGGGACAGGGCTGTGCAGGGTGGGCACTGCAGGCCCACCTAAGAGCTGTTAGGCCTGAGCACTAGGCGTGCTGCTCCTGCAGCCACAGAGGAGTAAATGTGTACTGGCTCCATGCGTAGATGTAGATCGATGTTTTCTTTGCCTTTTATTATTTTTTTTTACATGAAGTAGGTGTTCTCAGCAGTGGGTGTGAATTACTCCCTCTTGAATCCTACAACATGACAATGTTTGACAAGACTTTATGGAAAAAATGCTCGTATTATAAAAGGAAAAGTAGCCTGTGCTTTTGCTCATATGAAGACACAAACACAGTGAGATGTTCTTGCTAATATTTCTTTATAGGAAACTGTTAGGTCTGAAAATTACCTGTCACAGTGTTGGCCATGGAGTTCTTCAATCATTATATGATTAGATATGATTTTGTGTTTTGCTGTAGGGAAAAATATTTGTTCACTACCATCTTGCTCTGCTGCTTATGTACGTGCTGCAGTTCGCTGTAGTGGCTTGCATTAGGAATGATGGTCTATGATCTAGCATTATTGGATTGTAATTGGCCATGTTGACATGAAGCAATCTTAGGTCTAATGCAGCCTCCTTCACTCACTGTTGTGGTCAATTATTTCCTGATAATAACAACTCTGCCAGGTATTTTTGCTTCATTGAGCAATTATGTTGTTATGGAAACTAGTATTCTATAAATTATCTGATGAGAGGCCTGTTTCATATCTTGGAAACAAGAAGTTTGGAAGTAAAAAGTACAGGGTAACAGTGTTTTTAATTAGCTATGCATTTATTTGTGTAATTAATAATCCTTAGGGCCTATTAACTATTTGGTACAAATGCCAGCAGCTTTGCATCCGTGCAGGATATGGTCAGTTGTTATTGCTCATTTGAGAATGCGTGACCAGTGGATACGTGCAACTGAAGATGAGCTTGTTCCTGCCTGTGTTTAGGTGACTGCCCTGCCAGCCTTGCCAGATTTGGAGAACATTTCTGTGTTCCATCTGCTGGGCTCATGAGCTCCAAAAACCTTGCCTTGGCTGTGCTGAGGCCAGTGCGGCCTGTGGCTGTGACAGGAAGAATGCGTCCCTTTGTCTTTGATACCAAGATTTATGGGGGACTGGACACTGCAAGAGATTGATAATCTGATACAAGAACCTCTTGCTCCTGTTCAATCAGTTAAACATTTCAGAGAGGCTGTGTGCACAACAGTTTCCTTCCCATCTACTGCTAGCCTACTTCTTGCCTTGAGATAAAGGAATGGGCAGCCCCGAAGGGCTTTCGGTTTGGGGTATTTTTTCCAGACAAAACCTACCCTTTGAACTGGTGTGAAGGGATCCCTTATTTACTAATGCCAGGCACCAGAAAAAAATCACAGAGCCTGAACTTTGACATCATTAGGAGCCAGACAGTCCTGCCTGGATGGAGGCAACTCGTGTATGTGCAGTGCAGCACAGGAGCTTTCAGAGTTCTTGCAGCACCCATTACCTATGAGAGGAGCAGCCTTTCATCCCCAGAGCTCTTTTCTTAGCACTTTTCAAGAGCATGAACTATGATAAACAGGTGGAAAACCATTGAACAGAAGTAGTTAAGTTGCTCCTGGTTAGCTGAAGCTTGTTCTGGGTGGTTGAGGGGCCCTGTATTAGCATGAGTCAGTCAGTGCTATTCCCCAGCACCTTTCTCCTTTTCCATGCTTTCAAACTGTGATTTCTTCACTTCTCTTTCTTTTAAACAGTTCAATCACTAAAAAGAGTATTGTTACCTTATATGTGTTCATGTATAAGTTAAATGCCTGACCTTTGTGGCATCTGGATGCAGAGGCCAGGCAAGGGGCAGGCAGGGTGAGGTGGCTATCAGTGTGCGTTCTGATCACAGGATTGTACTAGGAAATGTTCTTGGTTTTCACCTTGCCTGTGTCAGTCCAAGCTGGAAAAGCCAGGTGTTGCTTCTTAATCTTGACTAAACACAAAATGGCTTTGTGGTATTTACTAAATATTACCTCATGAGAAACGGAGTTCTCTGTGCTGAAATGGGTATTCAGAAAGAAACACTAAAAAAAAAATAAGGATCAAAGGCATGACTTTGAAAGCTTTTTTAATTTAATTGCTTTACTGTTTGCATAAGAACTCCTCTGTACAGCACTCTGCAAAGATCCCTGAATATTACACATGCCATGTCATCTGCTTTTGGAGAGGCAGCAAAATCGGACTTTTCCAAAAACTACATACCATGTCTTCTCATGCTGCTTCTTTCCAAGGAGTCCAAAGCTCTTCACAGAAACTATAATGAGGCAAATCTTGGGGTAACACTGTCCTGTAATTCCTGTTCCCCTTTCACAGAGGGGTGAAGAGAAGCCAAGGTAGCAACTAGCCAACAGTCTCCAGAGCCAGGTCATGCACAAAACTTATGCTGAAGTTGGGACTTACAGTCAATGCTTAGATCACAATTTCTCTTCAAGAGCCAAGTTGTAAGGGGAAAACAAGAGATCCTTGTCGTATCTTACTGTAATGATTACACTTCTCTGCTTTTTGAGACAGACTCCTGAGGAGACTTCAGACAGCTGAAGTCACAGATGTATAACTGTGATGGTATTAAAAGAACTGGCTAGAACATGTGTGAAGCCAGAAGTTGGTCTTGATGGCTCCCTTCCAATTCAGTATATTCTATGATTTTATGAGTGAGAGGTCACAGCTCCAAAGAGTTTGAGATCAAAACACAAGAAACATAGAAAACATGAAAGGGATTAGTCTTAAATACCAGAAAGGAGAAGGGGAGAGAATAATCCATATTACAGTAATTTTGCTGGTCAGTTTTTAAATTGTGAGATAAATTGTGCTTGTAATTAAAAAACCCAAAAGCTATTTATTTATTCCTGCTGGGAGGACCTAGTTCATGCTAGCTGTAAATGTGTTAGGACAGGAAAATCAAAGTGTTTGACTGCTGCGAGGCACTTTCATCAGATCATAATGCCCTTTGAAGCAGCAATTCAATGATTGATCAGAGGAGATCTAATTAACTATGTTATATGAAGAAAAACAACCAAACATAGAGACAGTTGGGGTATGCTGGGTATCACATTGTCCTGGTTCTGGCCAGGCCAGAGGCAACTTCCCCAAGCAGCCAGCCCAGGTGAGCTGAGTCAGCCTGGGCTGTTTCCACACCACCTGACATCACTCCCCATAAAAGGGGCTGGTTGGGGAAGGGCAGGGGTTTGTTGCCTCCAGGACAGTCTGAGTGTGGCTGGGATGTTGGGTTGGTCAGTTGGCCCTTGCAGTCAGGAAGCCCTCTGTAATCATCAGGTCAGTAAGGTACTCTGTGGTAGCACTGGGTGTGAGCGTAACTGGCTGTTGTTGTTCTGCATTCACAGTGATTTTTGTCAGTAACCTGTCCTTATCCCAACCCACAGAGGCTCTGCCTGTTTCTCCTCTGGGACTGAGCGAGTGGCTTTGCTGGGCATTTGGCCTCTAGCCAGGGCCAAACCACCACACACATTCAGCAGAATCTTTGCTCTGCTGCGTGGGTGTAGGTGTTCTATGGAAAAGCCAAACGTTAATTCAATGTATCACCTAAAAATAAATGCTAAGATTAAAAGTTTCCTTTGTCTTACTGTCTTGCTGTTCCTATATTATTGCCTTGTATGCTTCTAGAAATTTTAAGAAGTGCATAGACCATATTTGTCACTAACGTATTCAGCGTTCAGTTAGCTGCTTAAATCTAATATTCACCCACACATGATCTATATGGGGGTGAAATTCAGACATGAACATTACTTTAATCACAGAATTATAGGATGCGTTAGGTTGGAAGGGACCTTTAAAGGCCATCTAGTCCAACCCCCGTGCAGTAAGCAGGGGTATCTTTACTAGATCAGGTTGATCAGAGTCCCATCAAGCCTGACCTTTAATACCTCCAGGGATGGGGCCTCTGCTACCTCTCTGGGCAACCTGTGCCAGTGATCCACCATCCTCATATTGATGAACTTTCTCCTAATATCCAACCTAAATTTCCCCTTTTCTGGTTTAAAACTATCACCCCTCATCCTATCGCTCTGTGTGCCCATGAACAGCTCTTCCCCAGCTTTCTTATAGGCACCTTTCAGGTACTGGAATGTTGCTATAAGGTCTCCCCAGAGCTCTCTCTTCTCCAAGCTGAACAAACCCAACTCTCTCAGCCTGTCTTCACAGGAGAGGTGCTCCAGCCCTTTGATAATTTTTGTGGCACTCCTCTGGATGCACTGCAACAGGTCCATGTCCTTCTTGTGCTGAGGGCTCCAAAGCTGGACACAGCACTCCAGGTGAGGTCTCAGCAGAGCAGAGGGGCAGAATCCCCTCTCTTGATCTGCTGTACACATTTCTTTTGATGCAGCCAAGGAGGCGGTTGGCCTTCTGGGCTGCAGATGCACATTGGTAGCTCATGTCAAGCTTTTCATCCATGAGTACCTCCAAGTCTTTTTTCTTAGGGCTGCCTTCTAGCACATCATCTCCCAACCTGTATGGATAATGGGGATTGTCCCGACCCAGGTGCAGGAGCTGTCACTTGGCTTTGTTGAACCTCATGAGGTTCACCTGGGCCCACTTGAGCCTGTCCAGGTCCCTCTGGATGGCATCCCATCCCTCTGGTATATTAACCTCACCACCCAGCTTGGTGTCATCAGCAAACTTGCTGAGGGTGCACTCAATCCCACTGTCAATGTCATTAATAACGAAGATAGTAAACAGCACTGGTCCCAGTATGGAACCAGAGGAACACTGCTTGTCACTCTCTTCCATCTGGACATATCTTCTGTTCTTGTTTCCTGTTTTTAAATTTTGCTTTCTAACATTCCATGCCTGCAGAGGCTAGGCAAGCTCAGGCTCATTGGAAATGACATTTATGAACATTTAGTGCAGCCTCAGTCTGAGTTCACAGTCAACTTCTCCCATGGGGTGTGTGAAAGCAGCACGACCTGTAACATGACAAATGAGAGATGTGACAAACATGAAGCCAAATATTATTCATTGGGATTGATGAATACTTTGACATGGTGCTGGAAAAGGATATAGAGATTGTGTGCATGTTTTGCTTTACTTGATGGCCTTTCATCTTCGCTGCAGACTGTGATAACACTCTGCAGTTCAGGCTCTCCAGCAGAGCTCAGTTTGGCTGACTGCCCTTTCATACCTGCTGCGCTTTGGCCTGTGATCCTTTTCTCTCTTGGAGATTGGGTGGTTTTATAAAGTTTCCAGACCTTTGCTTGACAAGATCTTTTGAACCACATGAAATCAGCCTTGTTGGGCAGAAAGAGCTGTTATCAAAAGTCTTCTTATGTGCATTATTTCAGTGCTGCGGGCTAGCTTGTATTATCTCCCACATATTTGGGTATCTGGTTGCTTTCCGAAATGCTTTGCTATTAAAAGAACATCTTAGCTTAATATAATTTTTGCCTGCTTTAATTGTTGTCTTTTAAGTTAGTGCCAGATGTAGCCTTATGTGAAGAATTTAATTAATTTTTACACTTGCCCTCATGTTTTTAAGCAAGGACATTGCACAAATAGATGAATATTGCTTCCCAACTTTATGTTTAATGAATAAATTTCAGCAAAGCCCGAAAGGGAGGGAAACAACTACCTTTCAAAGCATGAATATCCTCCCAAAAGAGGCTATATGGCTTGACTATGCCACAGAATTTGGCCAAAAGCTAGTAATCCTTGCTACTCCTTGGGTTAGTTTTGTGCTATTCAGTGTCAGTAACAGGTAAGATACATGCTGTGTCAGTTTTACTCCATTTTTTAACTCCAAAAGATTAACCTATATATAAATAACTGAAATATTTATGGTTTTGCCCTTCAAGTGTTTTTGTTTTAGTATTTCAGGAGCTACTCTACAGGAAAAAGAAGATGCTTCCACATAGAATGATATATCTGCAGAGCTTATGCAATGTTGTCTTATTCTTCAGAGCATATCAACATCCCTCTCCTGTGCAGAAGCCTCCCTTGGAGTTTGCAGTCACTGAATGGTAAGAGTGAGATACTGTGATTTTTACCGTGTCTGCACACGTGTCACCCTTGGTTGCTTCCCTCTTCCTCCTGATGACTTACTAGCTCAATAAAATGTAGCAGAACTAACCTGAAGTGCTAAAGCCATCAGAAACTGGAAAATCAGTTGGCAGCACAGTTGGTAGTTAGCCTAAGATCCTACCCACAGCTGATGGGGAAAAGGCCTGTGGGTGAAGGAGGTTATTTATGGAAATTATTTGCTCAACTGCTATAGAATTAGGTCTTACAGTTGGAGAGAGAATCTGTAATAAATTAATCTACATCTTTGGAGAAGTGCCTCAGTCTGAGCTTCAAACAATGCTTTGCTTAAAAAGCTGGAGTTTTCTTTGTATTCATAGAAAATGAAACCAGTGGTTCCCCTGTGCTAGTGTATGCTCTGGGAATGATCTTCCAGCCTTTTGTCTTGTATTTTATCATGCTTCTCTTTAATTTTGTCTGGTTTTCTGCTACCATTAATTGTATCTATTAGTCATTAGTCTGTTAAGCTCTTCATATACCTAATTTCTTTGGAGAGTAAGAGTAATTTGAAATAGTTGGAGAATGCTAGCTAGGCAAGCAATTGTGTTTATAAAACAGAAACATTATGTTCCTCTTTATTTACAATAATTGTAAATGGAAAATGCTTCTACTGCTTGTATTTTTCTGAAACTACATATCACTCAGACACCTGAAGACCCATTAGCATCTCCATAATTTTTGTGTTGCTTTGTCTATGAGAGAAAATGTCCTTTATTGGCCTGAGAAACAGCATCTCATCAACTGGCAACCCATTTAGAAGTCTTTTAATTCAGCAGATCATTAGAATGTATATGGCACTTCCAGAGAAAATCAAACCACATGGAAACAATAAAGACTGGCAGTTATATCTGATCAGCAGTAACAGCCCAGCATTGAGGGAAAAAATGATGATTTTATTTCCTCTTAAGCATATAAACATTTAACAAATCTGTTTTTTGTATTTTTAGCCCATTAAAAAATACTAATAGTGGGGTTTCTTTTCGGTGGGGGGTGGGGTGGAGAAGAAGGGAGAGGGTGAAAAGGCAGACAGCTGCAAGGACTTGCAGCAGATTCCCCTTCTTTATTTTGTTTGACCTGACTTAACAAGCTTCCTCTGTTGAAATATCATAGTCTATGTTGGGAATTATGTCAGGAAGCACAATATGTGCAGTGTGGGTGAGTGAGCTTGCATAAACTGTCAATGAAGATCAATTATAGGAATTATTGAATTACACATTAGATAAGGAGCAGATGACTTTTTTTTTTTTAAAATTTTGTATGCAAGTGTGGTGTTAACTATTTTTGCCTGAATTAAAATACAGCCAAAGAGGTAGCAAAAATCTGTCACTAAGCATCACAAGCTGCCCAGGCTTATTGATTATTTTTTTCTTTACGATTGAAGTCCTGCAGTCTCGTGGTTTTGGCAGGAAGCACTGTGCAGATGAAGCAAGAGAGCAGCAGTCTCTAACAACGTACAATTTATATGCAGCTTGGGCAGAAATGGCCCCTTGCAGAGACCTGATAGAGATGAAAAGAAAAACGTTATTAAGCAGTTGCCATTTGCTGACAAGTTGGTGCTCCTGATTCACGCTGCAGGAGTCGTGCGTCCTCCTGCTCACACCACATCTGGGCAGTTAGCAGGGTGGTGAGACAGGCTTGTTCCTGCACCTTCATAGTTTATAAACGTCTTGTATCGATCTATTTATTGGATCTTTTGAATGCCAGGATGACATTTTTGCCCCAAGAGGCTATGTATAAGGTGGGAAGATAGCTAAAATAGCCATCCTTGAGCTGACTCCACAGAGCCAGCTGTTGAACATGACCGCCAGCATCGCCTGTCTATGCCTCTTGGCTCATTTTGGTGCTGAAGAATCCCAGCTTGGCCAAACAGGAAACCAGTAGGATTTGAAGAGCCCTTTTCAAGAGAGAAATAGCTGTTCTTATGCACAGGAATGAGATGATATATAATCTTTTGAAGTTGGGGTACTGAAAGGCATAAGAATGAAATCCAGGAGAAGATAGAGAGGAAAGAAGTACAAACAATTATGCAGCCTGTGTGCAAATGTGCTTTTATCCCAGCATCCTGTATACTAAAATGTAAAATTGTTATTTCCTAATATCTGTTCATGGTGGATTGAGATGCTGCAGAACCCAGTCTCTTTCACTGCTTTTACTGCTGTTTTCTAGAGGATTTTGAGTGGTAGCCTCTGTTCTTCTTTAGAAAGGTTGTTAGTAAATAACAATTATTTAGCATAGATTTTTTTTCCCATTTTGAGGTTGGCTATTAGTTTTTTTTCTGATAATTGTTTGATATGAAGTACTGACTTCTTTTTGCTTCACATTTAAAAGGTTTAAGAATTGTAGTATTTACTATGTCCCAGAGAGATTGTACCTCTCTCTTTGTTTCTGAGAAAGTAATTGCTATTAGATGTTTTCATCCACTGGCACAATTCATAAATGCTGCATATGATCCACCTCAAAATTTCAGAGAATTGGTGTGCAAGACTCATTGCTCTGAGGAAAGCTCAAGAGCTGAGTGATGGGAAGAGTAGAGAGTAGAAAATATTTGACCTTAGTACTAACATAATTAATTTAATTATAGAAAAATCTGAAACAGTAGCATAAACCCACCTTTCCTTAAAAAGTGATTTAAAAAACTTTAAATCCATCTGCAGTACTTTAAAAAAAAACAGGAAAAAAAGAAAAGTAGCCTTAACCCATTTTTTGATGGGAAGTGTTTATCCCACAGAAACTCTTTTGCATGCGGTTTCAGTTCCTCTTTCAAGACTTGTCTTTTAGTATCCTGCCTTTGGCTAAAAATGCCAAAATGCAATTCCTTGGCAGATCATGAACACTGATTGCATCATGGCAACAACCTCCCACCATGGGGTTTTTTTTTTTTCTGTTCTACTGGGTTTGTAGCCTCTTCCTTCCAGGTAGCAAAGGAAATGTAAAAGTGTAAGAAAACAATGTAAGCCAGGCCAATCACCATCAGGAATGGAGAACAGCACTCCAGAAAGAGTGATGTGACCATACAGGGACCTCAAGAGCAGCCAGAATTTGTCATCCAATCCTCACATGAACAGTAAGTTACTTCACTGTTTGTCAGTGTTATCTCTTAATCACTTATTCATCACTTATTCTTAACATGGAAAAGCTGTTTAAAAATCAGAATCTCACAATAGTCACTGTAAAGTATTTCTTGGCCTCCAAGCAAACAGTATAGAACTAATTCTAGAAGAATTTAAATAAAGTAACATGTAGGCTGTCATTGCTGAGTTCTTCAAGACAGGAATGAACACACCCACTCAGAGCAAGAACATCTTAAATCTGCAAAGTACCAAAATCGTGATTCCAAATTAAAAAATAGACAGGCAATCATATCTAAATTTCTTTTACTCTTACCTGGAAGATTCCTTCTACATTGAAGCTGTCATTGCCTCAACTGGTACTTTTATTTATACTCTGAACAAAGTGCTACTATTGTTCTTTTCTACCCTAGTCATTCTTGCCACCACACTTACAAGCTGCAGTGTGCAGATTATTGTTTTCTGGAAATTTTTGAATAAATCTTCAAAAGAAAAAAGATAGAATTTCTTTCAAGTTTAGTTATAAAAAGAAGCCAAACAATACTGGGCTTCAGGAAAGGATCTTACACTTCCCAATGACTTCTGCAGTGATGACTTGGAACAATTGCCTTGGTGTGTGGATTTGACATAAGCAGGCTCTTCCCAGATGAACTGGAGTTTGCAACTGGCATCGAACCAACCTATTTAAAAAACCAAAACAACAACAAACTAACAAACGTCCCTGTTTCAAAAAGGGGATGTTTTCCACTCCAGTGGAAAACTGATTTAGTGATGCTTCCCTCCCCAGTTGGCTGCCTGACATTTTGTTACATAGTGCAGTTCCAACATCAGTTTAACCTTATTTATTCCAAATATACTCCAAACAATAACTAGACCTCCTCGAAATCACAGCATTATAGTGACATGTGAGTATCTTTCAATGCCATCTAGCTAACTCCTAAATTAATTCACACTTTTACACCTTTCTGGAAGTCAGCCAAAGAGATTTATAGGTACACATGGCTCTGCTACTCATCAATACTGGATAGGGAGATGTCTGTCTGGCACATCCTGTTTCTGGCTGATCTCAGGGACAGAGATCAACTAAAAGCCTACTACTTATATTAAGACAGGACACTTTCCCTTGATGATGCTCAGATTTCCAGTTTCCAAATACAGTGTGCAGACTGGATTGAGTCAGAAATTCTTTCACCACAAATCAGGATACAGGATGTTCTGCAGCCCTCGGGGGGGTGGGGAATTCCAGGTTTGTAACAGAATTCCAACACATGGCAATGAAGTGCCAATGACCATCCCACAAGCAAATTAGTGAGCAAAAGGGTGTCTTTCCTGAGTTTAAGGCAAGGAAAAAAGTCATAGAATCACAGAATCGTAGGGGTTGGAAGAGACCTCAGGAGCTCATCGGGTCCAACCCCCCTGCCAAAGCAGCTCCCCAGCTCATATTGCACAGGTCAGTGTCCAGATGGGTCTGGAATATCTCCAGAGAAGGAGACTCCACCACCTCCCTGGGCAGCCTGTCCCAGGGCTCTGTCACCCTCACTGGGGAAAAGTTCTTCCCCATGTTGGTGTGGAACTTCCTGTGCTCCAACTTGCAGCCATTGCCCCTTGTCCTGTCCCCACAGACACTGAAAAGGGGCTGGCCAATTCCCCCTGCATCCCATACTTCAGATATTTATAAACATTAATTAGGTCCCCCCTTAGTCTTCTTTTCTCCAGGCTGAACAGCCCCAGCTCACTCAGCATTTCCTCACAGGGGAGATGTTCCAGGCCCTTCATCATCTCCGTAGCCTCCTCTGGACTCTCTGTAAACTCCTCCTGTAAACAGCTAGAATTCATTCATCCCAGGACCAATATAAGATTAAATTCTAATAATGATTTTTAATTGTGGTCTTGAAAAAATTTGGTATCTTCAATATAAAGTTATCTCAGTTCATATCTTCTTTTGTCATCTAGGTGAAATATAATTTAATATGGCCATCTTTTACGTGAGTACTGAATCTAAATTCCAGAGTAATTGAATATTTTATTATATGCAATTTCCAGAGGAAAAACTGCACCTGTCTCTTTCTAGGCTCTATCTTCTAAAAGAGAGTTCAGCATTGCCTTTCTTGCCACATCAACAACATGCAAGTAGCTCTTTAGCTACATTTATACCAATACATTTATTGTAATTGCTGAGACACTTTTTCTTTAATTAAGTCCCTCTCACTTGTTGCTCTGCAGCATATAATTCCCATTAAGTCATGACAAATTTAGTTTTCAGCTGCTCCAGGAGATGTTAATGTGAACACATAAATATTCATATGTCTTGACAGATCGTGAGGTTTAATAGATTGCTTTCTATAAAACAATTTTTGTGGAATCAGGGGTGTTCCTGTGATAGCAGAAAGGAAGCCTGAAGTGGAGATATATGTAAAAGCTCATTTGCTTTTCCCTGTATCTAAAAGTTAATAAATTGTTTCTCTAGAAAGCTAGATTTGTTTTGGGATAAATATACAAAAAATTGTGGAAGACAATTAGGATTAAAAAAAGCACTTTACTTTCATATGGTTTGTTTAGGAGATTGTTAGTGTCCCAATTCCATTACAATTTTGTTTCGGTCACATCAGACATTTAGCATGATTATGTTTTGGCTTACAAAGAAATTCAACATATGCCAATATATTTGGAGAGTTTGGTAAAGAAACACAGGGAATCACTGAATGGTATGTCAAGGAATCCTCAGAACTGGTGTTAGGACTGCAGGGCATCACATGTGTCTGCCTGCACTTTTATAACTGAATAAAAAGATGGTCATGTATCTAGTAGGAAGGCTACCATGTGTCTTTAAAACAGCATTTTAATGGATGTTGCTTCTGTAAATATAAAGAAAAGCAATGTATTAAAAAACACCACCAGTGAACATATGTACTTAGATAACACTGGTATTGGCATATTGCTAATACAAACAAAAAAGCCTTTAGTATTTCAATCAAAGTACCCTTGAAGAATATTATCAGATGTAGCTCTGTACTGAATTTCTAGTAGAAATCTGTGGAAGAAACACCTCAAGTTTCATTTCCTTTCTGCTTATCCTAGAAGAATGGACTGCAGGGTGGTTTTTTTCCAAAAATTCTAAGGAGGAAATTAAAAATACTGCAGAGGGAACAACAACATAATTGTTTTCCTGGTGATTATTTCTCTCTGCCTTCATATTTTTCTCTGAAAAGGAATCTACTTACCTCTTCCATAACTGTTATTCCTGAGGATGTATTGTGCAAATACTTCTATTCCCTGTAGTATGCCTGACTGTGAGATCCAAGTTGGATATTTTGTGATAGTTTGGGAAAAGAAAGTGGAAAAAAAATGTGTCTAGGATGTATGGATTATTTACGTCCCATTAAGCAATGGTGACAGCTACTATTAGCAAGGGTTTATGGTGGTATTCAGGTCAGCCAGGTTTAACCCTCTGTTTTGATACAGAAAGTGGGAACCCAGCTGTGATCGGGGTTGGGAACAGGAAAAACACACAAGAGCTTGGTTTACTACAAGATCTTTTAAATACTGGCAAGTTAGAGAAAGGGATAGATAGGGGGGTTTTTTTAGTTTTCATATGCATATGGAATAGCTATGGTAAAGGCCAACCCTAATATTCAACAAAAGAATCACCGAAGAACATGATTTATTTCTAGGGTCCATGTACTCTGGAAGCTGAGGCTGTGAACTAGTACCAGTCTGCATGAACAGATTAGCATTAAAATTTGGGTACAACATTGCTGAAGAGGTTTGCAAGGTAGGACAAAAAATAAGAGGCTTTTGGTTATGCTTAGCTCCTAGAATTGTGATAGTACAAGACAAAAAAGTCTTGGTAGCCACAGGTAAATCTCAGGAAGTCAGCATCCTGGGAGCAGCCACGAGTCTCTTGCTGCTCCAGAGATGAAGATCTTTAAAAGGGGCTCTGCTGTAAATACAGAAGTTCACGACCAGATGGGGGGATTTGGCATCTCTCTGCCCATCACAATATTGTGATGTTAGTTCGGATGAGAATCTGAGTACCGGGTTCTCTGCAGAAGTCAGCACACCTCCAGGCCTGATCTTTTACATTCGCTTTGTGTCTCAGACCTCAAGCAAGCCTGAAGTGTGTGGCAGTGACAAGCAATCTTTGGAACAGGGTCACCTTGGCACACTATAGAACAAGATGAGGGAGGAAAACGTTGCCCAAGGAAATAAAGGGAAACTCCTAGTCTGACAATAAAAAGAAAGCCAAACAGATGGTAACCAATTCCAGGCATGGCGCGATGTCAAAACATGTTGAGTACCATATTGGGATCTGTTTAGGGAAACTCAGAGAGCTATTTATTCTGTTACACTTTTGAATGACCTATTGATTTAATAGTAAGGAATAAGTCCTTATTGTGTACAATTGCAGGTCTACTGATGATCCTTCAAGTGAAGTGAGGTTATCCACCAAAGCAGCTGTTGAGCTCAAGAAATGCTATATGAATTGACCATTACAAAGAACTAGTGTACTATGATTGTTCTTGATAAAAATATCAAAAGTATGAAGGAATGATCACTTTCACTCTGAAGACTTCAGATAACCAATTTAGAGAAAAACAGTGTAAGTGTTCTTCTGAAAAGGTATTTATTTTTCTTATGTGAGACGTCAGAAATGTACTGAGGTTTTATCACTGAAGCCGCACAGCTTTTCTCTCTCTCCTCCCTCCATCTGCCACTTCAGTTTCTTTTCTTCAAGTTTGAGAACGGTTCTGGTGCATCTGTATTTTTATGCTGTTTCATTTTGCTGGTAGAGTCTTGTTTATTTGGGTCTTCTACACAGCAACACAGAATTAAAACCCAATAGGTGGTTGCATCTAGCAAAGTATATATGTAAGGGTCTTCCTAAAGTAACTAACCTAACTCACACCTGTACCTAATTTATGAGGAAAACTGTATCTGTGCCAAACAATGCTTTTAACAGCCAGCTTCCTTGCTTGTAAGGACTCAACAGCAGGCAAAGAAAGAAATCTCTATTTGGAAAAATTAAGTTACAAACCTAAAAATTGTGGCAACTAACCTCACGTCATTCTTGAGCCTCCAGCTGAGGCAGGGTTGTTAGCAGAGCAGCTCACCTGGCTGGCCAGACTTGGGGTATTGTGTCAGAGACCCAGAGCCAGTGTTCATGTTGTGGAAGGGCAATGTAAGCCTCATGTGGATCAGATGAAACCTTTAATAACCTGTCTCCTCATCCAGCTTGTGGATCAGCTGTTCTACACCATCCGGCAGAGAAGGAAAGAGAATCAGCCACACCTTGTTATTTGGACACAATGTGTAAATGAGCTGTCAGAGAATGCAGCTCTTCTGCTGCCCTTATTTTCTAAATCTAAATTAATGAACACATAAGAGTTATTTCTCAAGTGGCATTAGAAACAGCATGTTAAAAGAGAGTGGGGCTAATGACATTTGCGCAGGAGGAGGTAGGCTGGAGAAAGGAAAAGGCAGAGGAGCCTAAAGTTCCTCCTAGTTTGGATGGCAGTAAGAATTGCCCAAATCTAGGACAGAGCACCCTTAGGCATGATAGGGTTCCAAATATCAAGGCAAGATGCACCTCCCCTACGAAGAGAGGCTGAGGGAGCTGGGCTGGTTCAGCCTGGAGAAAAGAAGGCTGCAGGGGGACCTCATTGCAGCCTTCCAGTCCCTGAAGGGAGCAGAGAAACAGGAGGGGATTCAACTTTTTAAAAGGGTAGAGAATGGCAGGACAGGGGGGATGGATTGAAGCTAAAGGAGGGATGGTTTGAATTAGATATTAGAGGGAAGTTTTTTACAGAGAGAGTGGTGAGGGGCTGGAACAGGCTGCCCAGAGAGGGGGTGGGTGCCCCATCCCTGGGGGTGTTCAAGGCCAGGTTGGATGGGGCCCTGGGCAACCTTGTGTAGCTCCAGGCCTGGAGGTTGGTGGCCCTGCCTGTGGCAGGGGGGTTGGAGCTCTGTGATCTTTGGGGTCCCTTCCAACCCAGACCAGTCTGTGATTCTATGATTTTCCTAACACACACTAGCATGAAAACTAGCTCATTTATGAATAGGAAGCTCTTTATTGAACTTCCTTTTCAGAGCTGATCTTTCCTGTGCAATGCAGTTGTGGATGAGACAGAGTGCAATTCAAAAAGCAAATTGGCAGTGCAGGTGGTGGGCGATAAATTAGATTTTAAAAACTCTTTCAGGTTTAATAACTTGAAATGAACACAGATATGTAAATTTGACACAAGAAATACACCAAAAATATGTCAGCATTCCAGGGGTGGCCTGGAAGGTGAAAGGAAGCACAATCTGTAAAATGATTTGTATAAAGTTGTGATATTAATCCACCAGTTCATTACTTCATCGGGTAGAAGCCCAGCCAGTATTAGCATAGTTAAAATGAATGCTGGATAGCAAAACATCTTCCTTTATGTCACTACACAGCAACATGAGATCATTTTTAAGAAACCCCGTTGCCTAAATTTCTGTTACCAGCTTAAATCCTGCCAAGAGGCAGCTAACAAAGAACTGTACTTTGAAACAGCACCCTGCATTTTGCATAACTGTGATGTGGGCAGACAGCATCAGTGCCTCATGCCGATTCTCTCCCCTGACATCACCGCACTGATCCACTGTTAAACAAGGTCATGCTGCATTCCAGTTAGCATTCTGATGGATGGCACGTAGGCTCTTTGGAGGGGACACCGCGCTGGAGCATTTTCACCACTTGAAAGCTAATTACCCTGCACGTGAATAAAACGGCCATGCACAGCAGGGAAAATAATAAAAATGGGACGAATTAAAAAGGGTCACATAAGCATTTTACAGAGCAAAAACTAAAGCTTCTGAGAACAGCTGTACTTCCCCTCTGGCTGCCCGAACTGGCGGCTGGCTGCTGCCAACTATGAGGTCTAGCCGACGGCTGAGCCGGCGCCGACGGCTGAGCCGGCCCCAACGCCGCTGTGTGCAGCACGAGTCCTTTTGCCTTTCAAGATCTGGCAAATGAGTATTAAAAACCAACCCCAAACCGGCGGCGGGAGCGCCCAGGCCGGACGGCGGGCGCTGCCCCGAGCAGAGCCCTGAGCGCGGGGCAGGAGCGCGGCGGCATTCGACCGCTGCGGCCTGGCTGAGCTCCTGCCCCGCGGCGGGGTCCGGGCCCTGCCGTGTCCACTCCCCGCTTCCCCTCGACGGCCGAGCCAGGAGCTCCTGCGGCACCGGCCCCTCAGCACCAGGCGGGGCAGACGCGCCGCCAACTTGTCGGTTAAAACCGTTGGCCGCGCTCCCGCAGCCGCCCCGCTCGGGGAGTGACGCGTCCCCGGAGCTCGGCCCTCCCTCTAGACAGCCTGCGGCTCATGACGACAGCGCTTCCGCCAGACCGGCCTCGGGATTGGCTGAGGTGCGCGGCCCTTGGCGGGCGCCACGGGAAGTGATGGTGGCCGGGACACGCCCTTCGGCGCGTTCAAACCCGGGTGGCGGTAAAGCGGGGTGGCGGCAGAGCGGCAGCGGCTGGCGCCGCGGGGAGGCCGGGGTGCGGGCTTCGGCGCGGGCAGCGGCCCCGCGGCCCGGGAACCTGCGTTCGAGGTGGCGCAGCAAGCAGCCTTTCCCGAGAGCGCTAATTCCTGTCAGGCTCCGGGCGCGTTCGGACGCGCGGGGTTCTATAAGCGCCTCCGAGGGGATACGCGCGGTGCTGAAGGTGTGCCCCTCCTCGTTCCTCTTCTTCAAAGCCCCGCGCTCGAACGCCTCTGCTTGAAAGCCCCGGCTCTCTTCCCCAGGTGACCTTCCACACGGGATAATCTGTCAGGATGTTGAAGTTTAAGTGCGGCGCCCGAAATCAGGCAGAAGCGGGACCGACGGAGCCCATCGCCAGCCGAGTTTCTCGGCTAAACCTGCTCTTTCAGGTAAAGAGCGCCTGGCCCGGGGTTTGCCCATCGCAGCCTTGTCAGTGCCTTGCCCGGGGTATCAAAGCACGGTTTTGGTTGCTCGTGTGGGCGCTGAAGTTGTGCCTCTGTGGTCCCTCAGAGGAAGGGGTGAATCAGCGGGCTGCTTTCTTGCTGTTCAAGGTGTTGCCCAGTTTGCACAAAGTTCACTGAAGAGCAGCTGTATTACATTTGCGGCTGTTAATGTTTCAACCTTGGTGGATTTTCCCCACGTAAAGATGGAATATAATCTGCTTTTTTTTCTGTGGGTGATGTACCTGAGGGTTGGTGATGAGGTGGCTTTGCCTAACCAGTGGCTATTCGATCTATTGAGTTTCAGTAGCTTTTCCTTTTAGAGCCAATGCTGATACCAATCACTTAAACTGTTTGTACGTGAAGAAACCCACGCTGTACAATCAATGTCAATAAAAACGCCAGTCAGATCAGTCTTCAGTAGAGCGTAGATAGTTTCAAGAAAGCTGCGATTTGAACTTTATTAGTCCTTAAAGGATTGCTTTGTCTAAAAGCAAGATACCTGTGACAGGTATTACAGACATATAGTGAGTCGATGTATTTACCTCACGCTTCTGCGTCGTTTGTCCAATTTCTGAAGTAGTGATTTTTGAAATGGATAATATAGAATCTGTTCTATACATATGTTATTGATTTGAGGCTTTCCATTGTTGTCTGAGACTCCATCTGCTGTTGCTTCTTTTTTTTTGCAGGGGAAGCCACTCTTTGTGACTCAACAGCAGATGTCTCCTCTCTCCCGGGAAGGCATCCTGGATTCTTTATTGGTTCTTTTTGAAGAATGCAGAAACCCTGCTTTAATGAAAATTAAACATGTTGGCAACTTTGTCAAGAAGTGTGAGTTTGTTTAGACTAATTTTCAGGTGTCATTTTAAAAGACAGCTCTTAAGAATCTGAATGTTTAAATAACGTTGTAGTTGTTTTGATTCATTGATGACTATAACCCAGAACTTTGAACATCTTGTGGGACTTCTTGTAGGTAGACTTAACATTACAAAGGGGATCTGGGCAATCCCAGGTCCAAAAAGGTGAAATGCAAGTGGCTTTCGAATGTGCATCCTTCTTAGTCTGCACTATATTTATAGTTGAGGAGATACTTCCTTTAAAAGTGGCTGAGTACTGCATGCAGCAAAGCTCCAAGTGCACAGAATAGAAGGATGTCAGAAGTAGAGAGCAGAACAGCAACTAGAGCTATGAGGAAAAACATTCTAGGAAGGAATTTGGTAATCCATGGCTCTTTCAGCTTGAAGTAATCTCCTGGATTCCACGTGTTACCCAAATTTTGCTTGTGTAACTTCTAATTGTGTGCTTCAGAAAAATGATTTCTGATGGAGTAAATATTTTGCTAGCAATATGCCCAGTTTCTTTTTTGGGAAAATTTAAAAAAAATTATCTTTTTCTTTTCTATTAAAAAAAGAAAAGCCTTTTGGCTCAAAGTTACTTATCCTGCCCTCTGGAATAGTTCCATTCAACAGTTTCTAGATATTAGCGGAGAAGAATTTTCTGAGGAATTTTTAGAAGACTCTCCAGTGAGGAGTTGATTATCACAGTGCATGCTGGTTCAAACTGGTCAGTGGAAAGCTTGAACTGAATATCTGAACCAAACGTCTACGGTTATTTGTTAGACAATAGCCTAGTGCCTCCCACAGGCAGAGGAGAAAACCCTGCCACTTGGCTGGGTAAAGCCCTCATCAGATTTAGAGAACACACTTTGTATTGGTAATCATTTGGGATGGTTGGAAAGAAATTAGAAACAAAAGAGGCTATCAGCCTATAATGTTGTGAATGGGACAGAATTATAGTTGCTATGGGAACTGTCTTAACGTTTCCTCTTTTGTATGTACCATATTTCAGGCTTAACTATGCATTAAGCCAGTCTTTTTCTAGTTCTTATGCATACTGATTTTTTTTTTTTTTAAAGAAACATATTTGGAATGATTTAACATATCTTGAGAGTTCAGAATTAATTTTTTGTTGTTTTAATCCCCATTTTTGATGTTGTGTTATGAAATGCCAGTTGGTCCATGTAAAAAAATAAGATTTTTTTTTTTTTTATAGATGCAGATACTATAGCTGAATTAAGGGAGCTGCAACCCAGTGTGAAGGATTTTGAAGTGAAGAGTGTGGTTGGCTGTGGTCACTTTGCAGATGTAAAGGTAGTAAGAGAGAAAGTGACTGGTGATGTATATGCTATGAAAGTGATGAGCAAGGAGTCCTTGTTGGCACAGGAGCACGTATGTATATTTTTCTATTGTGATAGTAGAATGATAAATTGCAATTTGTTGAACGTTTCTTTTTTGTCACTGCTATTATAGTTAAGCTAAAAGCGTGTCTTGAGAATGATCACCCTATGTTTCAGTGAAGTAATATATTTGTGGGCAGTTTTGCTGTGGTTTAAAAGCCACCATCAGAGACTGTGATTCTGTTGGGTGAGGTGCCATCCAAATCAAAATATGGCACTTGTCGTAAAGAGCTTGCCATGTTAATGGTAAGACAAGAAAAAGCAGATGAAGAAAATTGTAGATGAGTGTTGATCAGCTTGATGATGGCTCGAATTTTCAGGCATCTTTTCATTAAGCTTTTTTTTTTTTTTTCTCATTTTAAATAGCGACGTAGAATGTCAAGAGTGGGTGTGAAGGCAAACTGTGGTGACTGGATTTTTATGGAGAGCCTCTCACTAGCTTGAGAAATGTGTTACTTGAAAACTTAAAAAAGGGATAATGGAGGTTGTTATCATAGTTTGGTGAGAAACAGAAGTTAATCCTTCATTGACATGAGATGACAAGTAGGACAAAGATACTCCATGAAGGACGTTGTGAATTTATATGGCAATATCTACATCAGTTGTTCTGACTATATGGTGCAGTTAAGCTGCTCCTGAGATCCCTTTGAATTGTTTGTGACTATCAGAAATGAAGATAAATGAACATTACTCTTGCTGTGGTATAGGTTGACAAGAAAGCAAAGTGTGATACTACTCTGAATATGATACTTGTTTGGTCTTGTTGAGTGTGGGTCAGTGAATGTAGGGAATGTTGATCTAAATGAACTTGAAATATCTGTGTAATAAAATTAATTTGTTGTTGTCTGGCTGCAGATCTGAATAATTAAATAGTTGATAAAGGATGATCTGAAAAAAGCCTTACAACGAATTTATTACTGAATTAGCTGTAAGATGCTACACCATAGTTGCTCTAGCTTTTTTTCTGCTTGTCTGATTCTTTTGAGATTAGTTTTATTTTATTAAGGCCAGCCCACATGAGGTCAACCGCAGTTGCACTCCAGACTGGTAGGTGCTTCATCGGTTTGAAAGGAGAGCTGGCCTTTGCTGCAGGGACTATTCAGTCAAAAGCAAGTTAGACAACAGAAGGTGGGAGGGGAATGGAAAACACAAAGGAGTAAAATAGCTTTGTTAAAGGTGCACATCACAAGGAAAAGCATTTAATATTTTCCGTGTAATTTTTTGTGTGGTGTGTGTCTTTGGCAGAGACTCAAATCTTTTGAAAACTAGGGGGTTCTAATGTATTCTAACTCATTTTCATCATGATCTAACTGAACACTTCCTTTTTTGTAGGTGTCATTTTTTGAGGAAGAACGGAGTATATTATCTCAGAGCACCAGTCCATGGATTCCACAGCTACAATATGCATTTCAAGACAAGAAAAATCTCTACTTGGTAATGTCTACTCTTTGTTTCTTTTCTCCTCTGTTCAACACTATTGCCATTGGTATGTTGAAGTACAATATGAAATGCAATATGATGGTTGAAACGAGCTCCTTTTTTGGGATTTTTCCTGCATTACATGCCACTGTTTGATACATGTCCAGTGTAATATAGAGGTGCTGAATGGAGTATCTTATTTATATATGAACCATAGCTGTTCCTTTAAAATTTTATGTAGGTTATGGAGTACCAGCCTGGAGGGGACTTGCTGTCACTCTTAAACCGATATGAAGACCAACTAGATGAGAGTATGGTGCAGTTTTATCTTGCAGAGTTGGTTTTGGCCATTCACAGTGTCCATCAGATGGGTTACGTACACCGGTAGGTAAAGCTTACTTGGCATTGCATGTAGCATTTGATCAGTATAGTATCATTCCAGAAAAAATGTCCTGTCATGGTTTTGTTGTTTGAAGGTTTTTTTGTGTGATGGTTTTGGTTTTTTGGGTTGTTTTTAAATATTCTGTCCTCTTTCAGGAAAGTATTTCACATGCTGTATTGGAAAAGAAAATTAGAAAATTAATCAGACCCCAACTATAATTGTAGCTAAAGGCATTAACTTTGATGTCAGTTCAAGCTAGTATCAAGAAAGGATTGTTACATGTGTTTTCTGGAGGCTTTGTAAAAAGAAGCCTTAATGTCATACTATGAATTAGCAACAAGTAGCACTGGAAATGAGTGTGATTGTTAAAAGTTGTTGTGTGCCGACTGGCAGACAGGATAGGATGATGGGGTGTAAAACGTCACAGTGAGTTTTCTAAAGATGATATTGAGACTTGAAGGCTGATACTGTATGCATTTTCATATCATTTTGGTGTTTAATAAATTTATTCCATCCTGTGGCTTTGGAAATGTTACAAACTATTCTGTGTTCCAAGCAGCGGCTGTGACTGCATACAGCAGAGGCTGTGGCTTTTAAATGCAAGGTAGCTAGCTTCCTGCATTGGAAAGATGTACAGAGTAAGTTGTGAGGAAATTTGGGAAGAAAGCTACATGATACTTCACTATAACTCGGTTACAATGCAGTCAAATTGTGAAACCACCTTCTCTTTCCACCTTCTGTCAATAATTATTAACCTCCCATGACACAGAGGAAGCTTTACTACTTTCATATTTGCTTAGAGATGGAGCAACTCCCACTTGCTAAGATGTAGCTGAGTAGGGATACCCTGTTGTTTAGATGTGACCGTGGGAAATGGTACAGTACTGATTGCTTGCTTCTTGCTTACAGAGATATCAAACCAGAGAATGTTCTCATTGATCGAACAGGACACATTAAACTGGTAGACTTTGGGTCAGCTGCCAAAATGACAGTAAACAGAACGGTAATAACATGGATTTCAACTTTGTGTATGGCTTGTTTGGATAGTCTGGGCAAAAAGGGGAAACTAACTTTATATCTGTTCCTTGATAACACCTTGTTCTGCCTTTCTTGTCCAATATGGAAACTATTCACAATGATACTTTTCCATTTATGAGTGGCTTTTCAAACATGAGCTTGAGTATCTTTTACAGCTCTCAGTAGAAATGTTTGCTTATTAAAATTTTAATGCACAACTAACGTAAAGGCAAGACTGCTTTTTCATGGTGCTGCACCTCAATACAAAATCATACTTCTAGAGATTCTTATGGCTGTTCAGTGTTGTGTTTAAAGAAGGACATGGATTTATAATTATTCATAATTGGACTGAAAGTCGTGTTTGTTGTAATTAAGGTGACATAATTTTGAAGACCAGGGACCTCTTGATTGAAATGAGTCACATCTACTGTCCTGGCCTTTACTCACCAGAAAGCTCTGTGTTCCAAGCTCTGAAGTGGTTGGGGTTTTCTTAAGTTGCATGTAAATTTAGGTAATGGCATACAAGCAATAATTTGCACTTTTCAGCCCTTCAAGTGAATTTTATGTCTCATTAAAGAAAAAAGATCTAGTTTATTACCAAGATCATGATAAACTTTCTGGGTCTTTTTTGTGCTGTAATTTCACTTGGTATATCTTTGTTTCTAGGTAAACGCCAAGCTACCTGTTGGCACACCTGACTACATGGCACCAGAAATGCTAACAGGGCTGAATGGGGATGGCAAAGCTTCTTATGGCCCAGAATGTGACTGGTGGTCCCTGGGAGTCATTGCATATGAAATGATTTATGGAAGATCTCCGTTTGCTGAAGGAACTTCAGCAAAAACTTTCAATAACATCATGAACTTCCAGGTAGAGAGAACTCCTTCTGTGTTCTTGCAGAAAAAAAACCCCTGTTAACTAAAGACTGCTTTCTTAAAGTGGAGAAAAGAAGCTTATGGGTGTCCTTTATATTGTCATATTCATAAAAGAATTGGAGTATATCCTTTATATTGTTTTTATGCGTCTCTGTGTTGTGGATATCAAGTTATTTTTTGTAACATGTCTAAAAAGAACCATTTGCAGTGCATAAATTAAGAAAAGATTTAGCTGTCCATCTTTGTCAACTATAATTGCAGCATTTCCAAAATAATCTAGAAAGGGGATTGAAAGGATGAATTGTGCATTCATAAACTTTCTGAATCTTACTAATCGTTTGTGCATAGTAAAGGCAAGGGCTAGCTATGAAGAGCTGCAGAAAAACCTGACATCTGAGTATCTGCATGATTAAAACATCATGTGAAATTTAGTGTAAATAAATTTAAAGCATTGCATATGAAAGGACGAGTATCCCAACTTTACCAGTGATGAGCTCAAGAATAGTATCTTGATGCTATAATATATGCAGGTGTTAGTTTACTGTTTAGTAACAGTTCAAAAAGCAGCACATGGAATGGTAGGTGTTAGTAGGAAAGAAAAGTTAAAAAAACAAAAACCAAAAAACAATGGGTAGCTGGGAGGAATATGGGGCATGAAATGTAAGTAGCCAGCAGTAACTACATTACAAACAAAAAGGATATTTCATGTAGAAGATTCTTGTGCTCAGGACCTCTTTGCTGTAAGTTGGCAGCTACTGAGTGTTTATATGTGTTCAAGGAGTGCCTAGAAAGGCATTGAGATCTGGCACATACAAAGACATCGTCTGTGGTTCAGAAGATTGTAAGCTACAAATCCTTGGAAATTTGGGAGAATTTTCTGGGGAAGTGCCTTGTTCTACTCTTGGTTTGTGTATGAGTTAGGGAGCTGCTTTGGCAGGGCGGCTGGACCTGATGATCTCTCAAGGTCCCTTCCAACCCCTGTGATTCTATGATTCTATGCCAATTGGCTATTGTTCATCCTAAAGTGGTGATCTGGGACTACCATTTGTGAGCTTGTTAGTGACTGTTCCTATATACTTATTTTTACTGTGGTAAATACATATAAAGGCTTATTTTGAAAAAAAAAATGCACAATACTTTTTTTTTCCTGTGGTATAAATATTTATCCTCTGTGCCTCACATATCTCAGAATAATGAAACTTAATCTTACTGTTCTGGGATTGTTTTCTGACTGAGCAGAAATCCTTTTCTTTCTAATGCAGAGATTTCTGAAGTTCCCAGAGGATGTGAAAGTTAGTAGTGAATTTCTCGATCTGATCCAGAGCCTGCTTTGTGGGCAGAAGGAAAGGCTGGATTATGAGGGGCTCTGCTGCCATCCATTTTTTTCTAAAGTTGACTGGAATAATATCCGTAACTGTAAGTAGAAAAATATTGTATTTATAAACAATTCCTGTTTCTTTGGGTAAAGTGAAAAGTTGTGCAATATGAGTATTTAAGTGTTCTTGATATGAATAAATATTCATAATGAAACAGGACTGTTTCTACCAAAAAAAATGATTTTTGGTTTGTGGATAGGATATGTTAACATCTCTTAGGTGAAAATTGTAAGTTAAGATGAAGTTTAATACACTTTGCTATGAATTTCTGATGCAATTACTGTATTATTGCAGGCACTAGGCTGGAAAAACAAAATAATCCTTTCCATATTCCTTCTTAGATTAAAATGCATCAGTATGGGTTTTTTTCAGACCTTTTCCACCTCAATTTGCTTAATTTTGGCCTCATATCATTGCTTTTTGTTGTATCTTCAGCATTCTCTCTTTCATAGCTTGTGATCCAACTTCATTTAAGGTTGGTTTTGTGTTTCTTCTAGCTCCAGTAGGTGATAAAATACCAGCAGTCATAGGGCCATTGGAGTTTTTCCTCAAAGAGAATGTAACTGGTATATGACTAACTTTCATCTGTTCATTCCACTAGGTATAGAACAAAACCAGTGAAGCAGATAATTTTCTATGCAGAAAATTGTTTATTATACTATGAAAGCTATGGAATATAGTATTTGGGAGTGCTGAGGCACCAGCACCATGGTAAAAGCAAATATTTCACAGAACATCACCAATCTATGTATGAGTGCCTGACTTGTGTTGGGTAGTATTCTAAATTATTTGGACTCTAAGATTATCTGGGTGACACGTCTGCCTTATATTCTTTATCAAATATACTGTAAGAGCAATGATTGTGCTCCATTTTCCATGATAAATTGCTACACTAGTGCTTCTACTTTTGATGACTATCTCAGCACTTCAGCTGTCAGCTCCACAGAATATTTACTCACACTTCTGTTGATTCATTAATTTTGAACTTGTGGAGCTGCTATTCTGTTAAATTCCATTGTTTCTGCCCTTTAGGAACCACTGAGCTTTGAATCTTTTTCATTATCTTACCATACATTTCCCAGACTTCAGCTCACTCTGCCCTCTTTCCCCAGAGCCCTGCCTAAGCCACCAGATCCCATTTCTGATATTTTTGTATTGCATTTGTATCATATTGTCTGAGATCTGGAAAAAAAAATGGCACGTGAGCATATGTTCTGGTGTTTCCTAGGCAATTGTCTGTCCAGCATTCACACAACAGCATAAGTTAATTGAGTGTTTTGCCATTTCATGTGACAGTGGTGATACTGAGAGACAAGCTGGTAGGCAGCCCTGATGTCATTATGATGTTGAAAAAATGATGTGTGATTTTAAAAATCCCATTTCTGCTTGCAGCTGGCCAGTGGATTGCATCATTCCCTGTAATATCCAGACCTACCTACTGTGCAGATTCACGCAGCTTTGACCCCTGACTTTGTTGTTATGTCTCATACTTCATAAAACCCCACTGTAACTAGCACAGAACACAGCAGTCTTCTTGCTTTTAGTAGAAGATTCAATGTGTCACCTATTGCTTTGCTCTCTGCAGCGGTTCTGGTTTATTCAGGGCAGTGTCATTGTCATTCTGCTCCAAACCCTCGTCAGGTTTGACCTGGGCTATCTGAAAGCTAAAGGTTTCTTTCTTATCTTGGCCTCTGCTGATAGTGGGGTTTAACTGGAGCAGTGGGAGCCTGAGAAAACTTGGGAACTAGCAAGTGCTAGAAGAGGTCACAGAATTTAGCTTTAGATTAAGGAATCTCACTTTTTCAAGTCAATCTGGTCAAGGATTTTGTGGGTCTGGAATCTTGGACTTGGTGATCTTAAAGGGCCTTCCAACCTAAATGATTTTATGATTCTAGGATTGTTAAATTCTGTGTCAGCACAGTCAGATGTTCTGCTAGTCTGTAAGAGCAATGATGTTATTTCTGTTTCAGACTGAGAAAGAAAAAAAAATTGGTACCCTTGCCTTTCAGGTATTTAAATTCTCATGCTGGGAGTTCCAGAATAATCATTGTTAATGAACCCATTTTGGTTAAGAATGTGTCATTAAGGGGTTTTTCAATGTTACATTTTGTTGTTATGGTAACCTATGAAACACTTCTCAGTAAACCCCTTCCCAAAAGATAGTTGCCTCTCAAAAAGCTCCCAGATTCCTTGGGTTCAAGTAGCATGCAGCTGTAGAAGCAGATCTTAAGTTACAGAAACAGAATTCAACCATTAAACCTAAGGTCAGGTTTAATTGAATCTGTCTCTCCTTGGAGTATCATACTGAAGAACATTTATAGATTCTTCTCTCTGATTTTGTGTATTTCTGCTACTTAATGACTGCTAAAGCTTCTAAAAAACCACCCCAAAACCATACACCACCCTCCCAAAACCAAAAGATAACACAACTTTTGAACGATTGTGTTGATTTACTTGACAGAATTTTCTGAAAATATTTTTGATTTTATTTACCTAGAATAAACATATTTCTATCTAGGTTTCAGCTAAACGATCAGGATTTTAACTGGGAAAGTTAAAACTGGAAAGTTGATAACAGAACTGTTTGAGTAGTTGATAAGTACCCAAAATCTGAAGTAGGGAATGGGGGAATGACATACTTGAGTTACCAGCGACAAGGTTGCAGTCTGTATAATTTGGCCATTTTGTTGATCACCTTTTGTTATTTAAAATCCAGAAATTACACCAACTGTTTAATTTGGAACCAAAAAATCTGCCTGCCAAAGGCTAGCTGAGAGATGGTCAGAAGACTTTTATTGTCACCTAAGTGATACATACGTATAGGACAGTGAATTGTAAATTTTAAGACCTGCTTTGTAACTGCAGTCCAGGAGGTTCCCCAGACAGGATCCCAAATCTCACTGTCTGCACATCCAAGACTCTTCCTTACCCTTAAGACCCCGAAGTTGACATTCAGTATGTTAACAGTTAAACATTGTGATGTTTTGTTTAAAGGCTTGCCTGCTAAAAAATGTGTTGACTTTTTCTAGAAGTGGAGGTGAATTTCATGTCAGCTTGAAGATCACTTTTATTAACAGAAATGTGTGTGTTGTATCATTGTCTTGACAGAAAAGATGTTAAGATAATGCATATATTGGTTAGAACTTTTTTTCACGTTGTCTTAGTGAAATCTTCCTTAAATTACATCACTTGGACTTTCTATTTTCTGTTTTTCTTCCATAACACATTACTCAAATAGGCCTCTTAAAGCCTGAGGAAGAGGCCTAACCTACTTAAAAAAGGCTGTGTGGATGCTTTTCCTCAGGAAGCATATATAGTTCACCTTTTAGATCAAGAAGAGGCACATTTTTGTTCTTAAGAAATGTTCTGTATGTCCTTTAAGTTTTCTATTTCAGTTAAATCTTTCAGTGTCCTAGGGGAAATGCAGTATCTCTTCTCTGAATTTGCATGAAAATATTTTGAAAGGATGGAAAGACCTGATTAAGGCAATGTTCCTTGAACTAGTCATAAATTCACATGCTAGTGCAGAGATTATTTTTTTTTTTGTTTAAAAAAAAGCGCCACTTTCCATAACAGATATTTTATCTGATCTTGCTGATAAACGGGTTCAAGTGCTGCAGTGTTTGTGGGGTGGGATTGGTTTTTTCTTCTTCTTTTTCTTCTCTTTAATTTTTTTTTTAAACTTAGCAACCTACAACACCCCCTTTTCCTCTGAAAGTCATTCTTTGGAACAGATGGAAGAGGGTTACATCCTTCCACAAGTGGGGAGGTATCTAGGCAAGCAATTGGCTTTTTTAAAACATGCAGTTCTCTACAAGATCCTTTATATGGTAAACAGAACACGTACGTTCGTTGTAGCATAATCAGGCAAAAAGAGGTCTTTACATCCAACCAGTTTGTATGAGTAGGAGCATCCGATTTACTGTCGTCTTGAGTAATAGTTTTACCTCTCCTCTGGGTGAGCCTGCAAAAAAGGGCAAATTTTTCACCTTGTCAGATGTGATGGCATGGGTTTAACGTTCAGTTCTTAGAGGTTTATCTTGGCCTCTATTAAAGGGTTCTTCCCTTTAAAAGAACAATTGATAAGCATGTCAGCGTATTTGCATTTACCAATCTTCATCTTGTTCTGGAAATACCATGTTTGTGTGACAGTCTTCTGAATTTAAAGCAAGAAATAATAATTTAACTGGAGATTTTTGTCATTTGTGACCCACATTTGAGAATGGAATTGCTCATCTGATTTATCTTGTTTTACAAGACAATGTTCATTCCGTAGGTATTTTGGACATCAAAGGATGTCCTTGTCTTAGGAATGAAGGACTGTGAAGAAGCTATCTAATAATTAACAAAATCAGGCAGAGTGGATCTAGCTTCTAGCTTTTTTATTTTCAGCTTCTAGCTGAAACTTCTGAAGAAGTCCTGCTTCTCATTTTCAGTCACTACTGACCATTCAGAACTGCTGAACATCTAGAGGTGTTTTTGTTGAATGACTGTTCTTTCTAACTTTACTTTTTAGTTGCTACTGTTTCTTGATACAAATATTGTAACAAAGTTAGACTGCAAAGTTGCAGAGTGGACTGTTAGTCACAGATTTTCAGGGAATGCAAAATAGAGGGCAAACTATCTTTTCATGAATGTTTAATGTAGTGTTCATAATTTCTCTTCTTCGTTCACATCTTTTATAAAACATTAGAGGAAACCATAGTGTGAGACACTGTGTTCTTTAAACTAGTTTCCCACCAGCCCCAAAGGTTTGCTGTGTCTTGCATTCAGTTTTATCTTTTTTGCATCCATTGTTCCCCTGTTGAGTGCTTTTCATCTTTTTATGTGCATGCTGATCTTAGGCATATTTAAATTATATTTTCTTTTATGCATGTGGTTTGACTAGGAATTCTTATTGTTGGTAAGAGGAAAGACTTTTAATTGCAGGGGCTTGAAGATGACTCTTAAGATTTTCTTAGTGAATTTCTGGTGAGAAGCAAGGCACTGGATCACTATCAAAGATTAAATTATCTGTCAAACTCTGAGGAATGTGTAACAGGGTTGTTACAGCATTTCAAAAGGGCTGCTACGTTGCGTTTTGCTCTCTCTTTAAGAAAGATTCTAGACTTCCCCAGACAAAGTGAATAGTTTGCTGTTTTCTCTATTACTTTACCTCATAGACAATATCTGTCTTCAAAGACAATGCTAAAAGCCCCGTAGCAACCCCTTGCTGCAAGAGGATGTGCAGAGTTCCTTCAGCAGAGGTTCTAAATGGAAAAAAAAATAATTCCTGAACTTCTCCTCCTCTGCTATGAATTAACTTTAACTTTGGGCTTATATTTGCACTAGAGATGACATACTTACAAATTGTTTTCTGTTGCTTCTCTGTGTTTAATCATTAAGAGCATATGAAAGAGTAGCTGGACATTATCCTGATCTTAAATGAATTTTAAAAAAAATACAGCTCCTAATCAACAGTCTGCATTCCAACGTCATGTTTACAGTACATAAATGTCAGCATTATATTGGATCTAAATTTATATTATAACCAATAGAATAGCAGGTATTAATAAATTCATGATATTGACAGAAAATATAAATGTTCTAGAGGCAGTAAGTAAAACTGCTTACTGCAGAGCCTATTTAATTTGTATATTTTCCCCATTTATCTCATTCTAATATACTTGGAACTACTGTACGTGAGCAGCATCCTGTCTGCTTCATGGAATTTCTTCTCACTTCCCTGCCTGGGAGCAGCGTCAGAACAGCTCCTTGGGGAGCTGCTAGCAAAGCCTGCCCGTGTACTTGTGATTCCCTAGTTTACACAGACGGGTTATTTTAATGATTTTTTTTTGGGGGGGGGCGAGCTGTTAATGCTGGTCTGGTGGGTAGTTTAACTGTACATTTGTCTAGAGAAGGAAGAGTTAAAAAGCAGGCTGTGAAAGGCTTTGGCAACCTAGAGGGAGCTAGCAAGCTCTAGCCGTGACTCATTCTGCCCGTGTCAGTCAGATAAGCATCAGCATCTGTCACGAATGCAGGCAGGTAGGGTTAAACTCCGAGCATGCAGAGAGTGAGGAGCAGGGAGCCTGCACTGCAGGGGCTGTAATGTTTGTTCCCGGTTCTTCAGTTCTCATCAGCCCTTCAGCTACAGGAGATCTATACTGGATCCATGGTAACGGTTTTAGCACACTACACTTCCATCAGCTTGTGACAATGGGCTGTGTTCTAGTTGCTGACTGAAGAGCTGTCTCCTTTATAGAGCAAAAAAGAGATTAGTTGATTTGCAGTGAGTGAGGACCTCAGTGATGAAATACATTAAAAAAAAAATATCTTAGGAAATGTGATGTGATGAGGCAGGAAGCGCAGGGCAGGCTTGTGCATTCATGCCTTTCATACACGTAGCTAAGCCAGCAGGTAGCTCGGGTGCTGCACACCATTGAGAAGAACTCCTTCTTTTGTTCTGTCGGTTAATTAGACTGAAGCAAACACCAGAAAATCAGCTGAAATTAAACAACTGCTTAACAAGTTAAGTGGTACTAATTTAGAAATTATAGTAAGAAATACATTGTAATTCCTGCTATTTATACCTCTCTTCAGAGCTGATTGTACCAGAGCCAGACTGCAGTGGTGTCCCGACAAGAGTTCCAGATCTTTAGCAAGCTCTTTTAGAGAAATTAAATCTTACTGATATTTCTTTCCTTCCTAAAGACCAATTAGCTTCTAGTAGCTGTAATTTTTTAGAATCTGCTCGGAGAAAGACTAGTTTGCTGGTCACTAGAAGCCCATGCTGTGAAGATTCTCGGTAGTATTAAAGGGTAGATATATCCCTTAGCTGACTAGCAAAGGATCAGGCTATATTCTCATGTAATATCACTAATTGGATAGGTTGGAGACATTTTCTATCGGAATCAGAGTTGGATTACTTTTAGCCATATTACAGTAAAGATTTTATTAGCCTGGTGCTTTGATTTGTTTCAGTGCATGTGTTTAAAAATACCCCTAATCTGAAAAAAACCCCAATAACCAAAGCCAAACAATCTCAAAGCCCCAACCTAAACCCCAGTTCAATCAGTGTGGGAGACATTCTGCCTGCAGAGTGGTAGCCATGTTGGTAGCTTAAGGGTTAATCTCTTGTTGCTGTAATACGATTTGAGAGCAGCAGCTCAGTCTGCTTGTGTTAGCAAGATTAAAAGCAGGAGCTGCAGTGCCATTGCAAGCACTGAATGAGTGGGACTGTTGCAGAGTGAACTGTAGCTGAATTTTATCTTTTCTTCTTGCTTTTTTTTCCACCAGCTCCTCCCCCCTTCGTTCCTACTCTCAAGTCTGATGATGACACCTCAAATTTTGATGAGCCAGAGAAGAATTCGCGGGTTTTATCCTCTGCGCGGCAGCTGAACCCAGCTGGCTTCTCGGGTGAAGATCTGCCGTTTGTGGGGTTCTCATTCATCAAGGCGTTAGGGATCCTCAGATCAGAGTAAGTAGGAATTATTGCTTGGGTGGATAGGACTGTTGGGAAAATGCAAAGCTTTGTTACAGTGAGGATAGTGTGTGTGTGTGTGTGTGTGTGTGTGTGTGTAAAAGCTGTTTTGACTGGCCTGTACTCTGCTTTAGGAAAGCAGATAGATAGATAGATTCTGGCTTTATCTGTTGCTGCTGTGGCTTGTGCGTGTCCTACCGTTCTATGATTATTTCTGAGGTGAGGGAGAGGAAAAGATTGATTCTGTAACAGTTATTGTCAAAATTGTTTGTCAAATACTTTGAATTAGTTGTTGCTGTTAACCAGGGAGCAGTAGGTGATTTCATTTCTGATATTGCAGATCCTTGAAAAAAGGAGAATACTGAGGAGTTCAAAGATGGAAAAGGGGGGTGTTGTTTTATTGGGTCAGAGAGTGGGCACCAAGTGCTGGGGATGTGTAAGGCTGAATCAGTGATCCACAGAAATGGAGCTCCACTAAGCTGGGAATGTGCAGTGATGGGTCAGCGAACGGGAGAAGGAGCTTCACGGCAGGTGACGGTGCTGTTGTGTCAAGTTAAATATGAAGACTGCTGTATTGTGTGTTGAGACTGGAGACTCAAATGAAGCATGCAGGGTTTGTGTTTGTGTAGGGAGGTAAAGATCTAGAAGAAATGGTTTTCAGTTGGAGGAAAGCATGCTTTCTGGGAGAATGGAGTCGGAGAAAAAGAAGAATATAAATATATGGTATAAACCATTTGGTGTGGTGGGTGGTTAGTTTCCGATGACAGGGCTTTGAAAAAGTATTAGTGCAGTCCATTAAGTTGAGAAGTCCTTACCTTAGTATCATGAGGCCTCTCAGGAATGCTATGGCTTTAGCTGGGTTACTGACTCAATGCACTAAGGCGCTGTGTTTTGGTGTCAACCATTGTTCATTGCTGCTAGTTAGTTCCCTTAAGGGACTTCATTGTCAATCTGTCTTAATCAAGTTTTTGGGTTTTTTGTCATACTGGTTGTGATAGTTGCTCTGTGATAAGTGTGTAACCAAATCTGGTGATACTGTTGACGTCTTTGATCTTGCCTACGCTGTGAATCAAGGTTATATGATGGTTATACCAGTAAAAAAAAAGGAGTCTTTGGCTGTCCCTCCTCAGCAGAGTTGCTTTTATGACAAGAAAGGAAAGGAGAGGACATAACAACTAAAAAGTATTCTTGTGGTAAAATGATCTAATATCATCTGCAGAATTAGAAAATGGAACGTTACATCTGTTTAACCTGGGGTTAAAATCTAGCTTCATTTGAAAGTGAAATAACTTATGGTGTTATCTTTTCTGCCTGGGGAACTGCAATCCATCTATCAAGGCTACATGACCATTCATGTAACAGTCAGAAGAGGCTCATCAGTGACCACAGATGTATGGTAAAAATGTGTATGTAACTGGGGGTCCAGCACTAGAACTGAGGAGGAGCGTGAGGTAAAGTCTCAGGAGCAGTGGTGTAACTGTGCTGGAGGTTGAAGGCTGAAAAGTCATAAAGATACAGCAGACTGACTGCTATGCTTTCCTTGTGGAGCTAGTTCCAAAGATGTGTGTTGAAGTTACATTTGAATTTTAGTAATAGATGAGAAGGGGTACATCAAAAAGAATGCAGAGATGAATGTGCTCTGGAGGAATTCTTATGGAAGTAAAATTTCAGCTTGGCGTGGCCTGTTTTTTTCCTGAATTGGAACAGAAAGACATCATGTACTATTTTTCTCTGAAATAATTTTAATGCAAGTAGATCTTAGTAATTTTTTTGTTTAAATGAGATCTCGATAAATGCACTTTGATATTTGTAGCAGTAAATACTTACATTTTGTTCTGTGAAGGTGATATGGCAAAGAGAGTATGGAAGCTTGAAAATACCTGGATTTTAATGATGCAGTGACTAGTTTATTCTCAATATCACTGCAAAACAGGGTCATAAAGGTAGCTTTTTACTTATAAAATATTGTGTGGTGAATGTTTTGCTTGAGGAAATAAAGTAGTTTCTGTCCATGCTAGCTTGAATATCAAATTCTAGATGGAGAAGAGAAGAATAAATGGGGTATAGGCTTATCTGTTGTGAATCCTGGGATATCTTCTCTGGAAGGTCCTAAGATACCAAGTTTATCAGTCCAGAATTTTTCTTCTTAAAATCTTTCCTCTGAAAGTCTAATCTTTATGGTTGCTAAGTGATGCAGATCTGTTTTCCTGTGTCTGCAGCATGATAGCTCTAATGCCTCTAGTGCTGCTTATAGTTAGGCCAGGCAACTGCAGCGTGCCATTAACAAGGTCCTTGAAACTTTAATTGCTTTTAATTTGAAGACTGTCAAGCTATGACATCTAGGTTTATACTCTTGCCCTTGATCACTGGACAGTGGGCAGCCATCACAGAGCTAGGAATTATGAATACTCCAGAGAAAGGACAGTTCAAAAAAATTGCACAGAAGAAGGATAGAAGTTCTCTCTTCCATTCTCCTCTTTCTCTCAATCATTTAGGTTTAGAAAGGTTCACCTAAGTCACTAAGACCTGTTGTCAGAAATGATCTAGTTGGTGTGTAGTTGAGAAGGGTCCATTGAATGAAAATATTCTGTATCTTGTCCCATGTCATGAGTTTTGGGATTAATTTGTGACCTTATAACAAATGTAAGATCTAGCAAAAGACCAGAAGGTGTGGCAATAAAGTGTGGTAGGATGCAATCAGGAGAAATCAAGGACATTGCTTATGTCATAGGTTCCTATACTAGCAAAGTGTTTGTTAAATAAATCTCCTATGTGATTCTAAGAACAGGGATCAGGCTGCAGAGAAGGACCAGCTAACTCCTTCTCCCATTATGGCCTCTGAATTCTGGATTTGGGGGAGAAATGCCTGTCTGGCCACAAATCTGGCCACTGGTTTGGCTGTGAGTGTGTGACTGTGACAAGATAACAGGCAACTGAGAGTTTAATTCCATTAAAAGCCAGCCCCACCTTATTTCCTGTCCCTAACTGTGGCTGATCTCCAGTGCTTAGAACAAATGAGAAAACCCCTTAGGTGCCAGAAATATGCATCAAGTGGTGAAAGAAAATTGTTCTTGTCCTTTGCAGGTGACTAGCAGATGCCCTAAAACATAAACCAAATACATTCTAAATCCAGGGGCAACCAAATATACCATAATACCTAATAAAGATCTAATAAAATATACCAAAATACCTAATAGAAAATAAATACCTAATTAAAAAAAAAAGTAATGGATGTAAACTTTTGCTTGCCTCTGGCCTCTCTTAGACTGGAGTAAGGAGCTCAAAGGGCCTGACTTCTCATACAAAACTTTGGTTAATACACAGTGCTTGCTAAACCTGAACCCAGAGATACAGCCACACTAAAGGCCAACAGTGGGACTGGTACCTAATCTCAGTTGCTGATATAGGGGTTTATTATTTTTTAAAAATTATCTCTTGTGATATGATAAATGTGACCATGGTAATGCTTGAATTCTGGTCTGAGAGGCTTTGGCACATGGTTGAAATCTTTTCTCTTCCTAAGAAGTGGTATTTCTCAAGATCTGTTTGTTTGAATTTTAAAATTTGATATGGATTTCTGATTGTCATGATGAAATACTGAGAGTTAAACCAGACCGTTCTTCCAAAAAGAAGGACCACAGATTTCTTCCACCAGTTTGCTGGATTCTGGTAAACTCTTTCCCCAAAGATAGATGAAAGAGGAAGCAGAGGGTGAGCATACCAAAAATACGCTTTGCTTCAGCTAGCTCTATTCACAGATTGATGGTATCACTGTTTGGTTTTGGTTGGTTTTTTTTAGGCCTGAGCAAGCATTTACGAGGGGGTGGAAGGTACAGATGAGTATAATGCTAAAAAGAATAGAGCATGAGGGACGGGGGATGAGATTATAGGCATGTTGTGTGGGGGCCAGGATTAGGACAGATGGTGTCAATCCTTGTGAGAAGGAAGAAGCACAGGTGAGTTGGGGGTTTATGAGAGTGGCATAAAAGGATAAAGGAAGGGATGAGGCATGATGCATAAGAGAGGTTAAGGTACATGTTTGATCTCTCAGATTCCTCTTACAGCTTTTCCTATACTTACACTTTCTTCTTCTTCATCTCAGCCTCGTTAAGGCTGGAGAGCTTTTATGCAACCAGCACCATTTCTGGTAGCTCTGCTGGTTGAGGCTGTTGCTGATCTAGCTGTGAAATCACTAGACAGCTGTAAGTTAACTTGGTTTTAGTCATGCAGGAGGTGCTTGTTTTTGAAAGTAAGTTGGCACAGCTAGTGCTACCAGGGCTTGGTACTATGGACTTGACTTTGGGTTTTTTTTAATCTTTCATTGCAATTTGCTTGATGTATGCTGGTTACCTTTTGTTAATCCTTTTCTCACACTTCAGAGGAAACAGCAGAAACTGTTTTGTTGTGCTGAGAGAATTGATCCAGATGTAGCAGTTAATTAAATGAAATACACGAAGATGGTACCAGCCTGAATGAAAGCTTTACATCATGGCTTTTGATGTTAGATTGCATGTGTTTAATTTCTGAGATGATGCTGACTGAGGAAGAATGGAAGTGCCCCAGCAATGTGGGTATTTTCCACCTTGTCATGCTGCGTTGAGAGCTCATATCACCATGACAAGACTTATTAGTCAGTATTTCATTTCTCTTGATTTCCTCTGTTTGCCCCCTCTCTGGTACTTTGAAGGCTGTATGGATGTTCTTGAAGTTGTTCTAATGTAATTTGTACACAGGGGAAGGACGTCTCTTAAAAACTGTGTCCCCAGTCCTAACCACAATCCACTTCACTTGGGGATCAGATGTGCTGTTTCCATGGCAAGACAGTTGTCCTGTCACCAGGCCATATATTTCAAAGGAATTTCTTTCTCCCTTTGGACAGGGATGAGAGAGAAAGATTGTAGTTCTAGTTTGTAGCCTTCTCTCTCCTTACAAAACTGACACCAACCCTGAGGAGCAGCTCCCTCTACAGTCACCTAATGAAATTCAAACTTCGGTCGGTGCGAGAGTCTCCCGTGCTCTGTCCCATCGCATCCCTCCTGGCTGAACAACGTGTCTTTGCAGAGCTTCCTGCCTTAATCAGTGCTCTTAAGTCCTGTCTTGCAGTGCACGTGGATGCTATAAGCTGGCTGGCTGGGAGAAAATTTGGAAATGCAAAATGGTGTCCCTGATCTTCAGCTCTGATACTTTTAATAGCAAATAAAATGGATAACCAAAAATAACAAATGAAATGAGCCTCTTTGGGGAGGTAGAATAGAAGCAGCAAATAAAAGCAGGTCTGTAAAGAACTGGCTGGAGCTTTCTTTGGTAATACTTCAGATTTTAAAAGAATAAAAGTGAAAAGGTGATGGCTAATGTTGAAACTACAATTAAAAAAAGAAATGTTTTAGCCACTACAGTTCAAACTTGTAAAGCTAAATTTTTATTATGAAAAGATTTTCAAACTTGTCTCAGTACCCATTTGCAGCTATTTACATAAGTTTGATTAACATTTTAAAGCAGATTCCTTCGTGTCTTTTTTAGTTAATGTGAGCTTTAATCTGTATTTTTAGACTGCTTTTCTCAACTATTAATTTTTAGCCTTGTTTGTACACCCAGCTGTTATGGGATTTAATATGCATGTTTCTCAGATGGTTGCCTTTTCTCTGTAGGAGTACAGACATGCTTTATAAATTGATTTTTAAATAAGATAACCTGATGGATTGGACCTGGACTAAAGGAATGCTTTATAAAAACATTCACTTTTAAGATTTGTTTTTTATCAAGTCCTGATCATATCTGTATTGTTGACATGTGGGATTAATTTGTCTAAGTTTTTCCACACAAGAGATCTGAAGAAATATTAACATTTGTCCTTTCAAGGCAGAATTAGTGGATTTTGCATTCTTTGTTAACTAATATCAAAACAGTGTTTCCTAATAACTGCTTAGGGTGGTGGTACTGAAGATCTGTTTGGATATGTATATGTTGCTGCAGCATTTTCACAAAAATCCATGTTTCTCTTGGTGACTCTCCTGCATGTCTGTATGGATTAAGGAGTAGATTTTTCTCAGAAAATGGTGGTGATGGAAGGAAACTTTCCTTGGTGTTAAGAAGAGACTGTGCTGCTGTGTGTGGGTGTATGGCTATATGCAGAGAGCTGCTCAAAGCTCATTTCTCTCCATGGGGATAACTGGCTGCATACCAAACTGTGGCCAGGAGAAGCAGAAAGCAATGTGTGGGCAGACTGATCTTTTATTAGCACCTTCATTGTACTTCTGTGTTTTCATCTATCAGTTAACACTGGTTCCATCGTTAACTGCTTAAATATCTAGTTTGAATCATTTTATGCAAGGGAGAATGTGATTTTTAAAATTATGTTTTGATGTGTGTACCTAATTTTTTGGTTGCAAATTATAGATTTAAGACTGCAAAGCACTAAAAATATGCTCCAAAACATTGTGTGGCTTCCTATGCTTTTCTAGAGTGAATTTAGACAAGCAGAAATGGTAAACTTCTTAAATATTGAGTTCTAATTAGACAGAAAGCTTAAGAACATGTAAATATTTTCCCCAGGTTTCTAGAATGAAGTTGTTTTGAATAGTATAGTTAAGTTGTGTCTCACGAAAGAAATTACTTACAAGTGGAATTCTGAAGTTCTGCAGTGTGACTAATCATATTGATATTGATTGAGTTCGTAGGGATCATATGAATTGGGTTATGAAAGTTTCGGTTCAATTTTGATTCACAGGAGGTAACTAAGGATATTAAATTCTTCTTCCTGTGGTCCAGATTATGACATGTTAAAGTTTTTAGGGCTTTTGTACTTTGATAATTTTGAAACCTGTTTAAAAATAAGTGGGAAGGGGGGAGAAAGCAATTATCTGAAAACTTGTCATCTTTCTAAGTGGTTATGTTGACTAAATCTATACAAGTTGTGCAGAAACGTTGCTGTGATTTATTGCTTTGCACTCCAACATAAGTCACTGATGGAAAATATTGTAACTAGAAGTACACATGGATTATTTAATAATGATGTACTGTCATCAGGTTATACGATATGTTTGATCTGAAATGATGGCTGTTAGGCTGTCATTGCTGCACCTTTCTTTTATCCTGGTAGAAGTAGGTACCCAGTGACTTTTACCAAGGCTGCATAAATGCAGATTTCTGGGCCTTTTGCTTGTATTCATGTGCTGTTTGGCTTTGCTCTTGTAGATCTGTTTTTTCAAGTGTGGATTCTCCAGTCAAGGTCAGCTCCATGGAAAAGAAACTTCTTCTCAAGAGCAAAGAACTCCAAGACGCCCAGGACAAGTGTCACAAGGTATTTATTTATGCGATTGGCCATCTCCATTGGTCCAGGAATCTGCAACCACTGTATGTCCAGGGATCTGTCAGATGCTGCTGATCATCCAGACTCATGGTGGGCAAAGTGCTTTACCTTCAGTGAGGAGGCTTCCTGTCCAGTACAAAGGGAGATGAATTTAGGCCACGCTGTTGCTCTAGATACTCTTATCTTAACAAGAAGTGGCTCTGGATTTTAAACAGTCCTTTTCTCAGCGTGACACAGATGACTGCTTCTTCCTGCAGGCCGTGCCTCTTCATCATATGCACAATTGCAGCAGTACTGTTCTGAGGTTTTCTTCCTAACTCATCAGCTTCTACTTACATAACTGTTGTCACGTCACTGCTTATGGTGATCGTCTTGTAACAGTTGCTGTGCTCCAGTAAAGGGAACCCGGTGGAGTTTTGTAAAACTTACTGCTTGCTTGAGACTTTTATGAGAGTTCGATCACTTTACTCCCTGCTCTGTTCTGGATTTGACCATTTGCTCCTGTCAAGGAGATGGGGGAAAACCATCTTCTGGTCCAGCATGGATTTGGGATAAGGTTAAAGTGACACATCTCTGCAAGTCAGGTGAAAAATGATTGTGTCTTCTTTGCTAACTGGGGTTCGAAGAATGACTGAATATGAACAAGCAGCTTGAATGAATGGGGTGACTTAGACTTACTACTTGTCCTTAAGAAGAACTGTGCATTCCTGGAGCAGAGACAATGGTATCGGAATTTAAACAACATTTGGAGAAATATAGCTAGAAGTCTCTTGGAGACAAATTCCTTGCAAACAGAGCTCTGAAAGTAGCAGTTAACAAAGCTTTTAAGGCCCCTTTTATAACCTCTTGATATTTATTGCAGATGGAGCAGGAAATGACGCGGTTGCACCGGAGAGTGTCAGAGGTGGAGGCTGTACTTAGCCAAAAGGAGGTGGAACTGAAAGCCTCTGAGACCCAGCGATCCCTCCTGGAGCAGGACCTGGCCACCTATATCACAGAATGCAGTGTGAGCCCTTATACCAGCCCTTTCAGCTCTCAAGGCCTGAAATCTGCTGGTCTTTGCCTTTCTCTGCCATCATGGTTTCAGTGGGGTACTTGATGGAGAGAAAATATGTGAGAGGATCTGTTGAATATGGAGCAGAGGCTTGCTTGATAGTTCTGTGGTCTGTTCTGTGGTCATGTGCTTAGAACATACAGGAATAACTACTGTCCTGGTCTTGCTGAAGCTATTTGTGATGTGGGTGTGCTAGAACATACTTGGATTTAATGACTTGCGGGTTTCTTAGCCAGAAGAGGATGGGGCCTAATCAATGCCTAGGCAGAAATCTTCAGGGACAAATAAAAAGCTTAGATAATGATGGTGTTGTCTCAATCTGTGGCATTCTGAGGTCAGACTGATCCAGTTCCCCAGCATAATGTCAAGGATGATGCTAGGACAGGTGCTATTTTTCAGATAGAAGATAAAAATGAGGCTTAAAACTCTTCAAAGATCACTTGGCATTTTTCAGGGGAGCTGGAGTGTCTGCCCAGTTGTCCTGGCAAGATTCCAGTGAGGATATTTTCATTCGAGTTAATGTTCTCTGCGTTTTCAGTTGGATGTAATATTCTATTTCCTCTCTGGTACTCAGAACAAAAATCCAGATAATACTCTGTTTCTGAGAATTTAAAAGCGTTTCTGAATGGTTTGTTTGTTGGGAAGTATGTATTAATACAGAGCTGAGTGATTGCTATACCAAATGCTAGTAGGTAAATAAAGTTTGTATCTTTTTACTGAAGAAAAGCATACATTTGCTAGGAGGACCACTGACCTGTCAAAATTTGCAGGTAAGGTATGTGGTGAGATACAAAGAACAGAAGAGCTGCTTCTGTAAGAAGTTTAATGATGGGTTTAACTTGCTTACCAGCAATGAGAAAAATGCATAGGCTTGTTAGTAACGTGCAATTGGAGGGTTGTATCTAGGTTGTGACTTAATAGCACTAGATAAAATATATATAAATGCTGTCAATAATAGATGCCTTTTGTGGTCTCTGATTAGTTTTTGTCTCTAAACCTGACGTGAGGAAGTGGAGATTTGAACTAAGATTTCAGTGTAGTAAACAGTGTTTGTAAAATAGGCTGCTGCTGCCCACATGGAAGCAGCACTGGCCATGAATGTCTCTAGGGTTCCATCACTGGTGCCTCAGGTTTTTGGGGTTTTTTTTAAACACCTCGTGACAGTCAGTCAGGCGTCTCTATAGCTGAAGATCTATATTATTGAGCCACCTGAAAACCCAAAGACTATGTATTGAACATTTTGCTTTCTGCAGAGCTTAAAGCGAAGCCTGGAGCAGGCCCGGATGGAGGTGTCTCAGGAAGATGACAAGGCACTACAACTACTTCATGATATCAGAGAGCAAAGCCGAAAACTGCAAGAGATCAAAGAACAGGTATACCTGATTCTTCAGGGAGCAGGGTGGCTATCTACAACTAGGCATTCTTGGCATACTCCAGCTCTGTTGCCAGGATTACCTTTTATGTTGGTAGGCTGTGATGACTCCCAATCTGTGTGTTTTCACATGGTTTCTTAAACAAAATGGGAAGCAAAAAAATTACTTTTTGTGTCCGTCCTGAAGGTACTTTTTCTGTAAAACCAGATTAGGAGAAAGTTGCAATGCTTTAGTAATATGCTGCATTAGAAATGAACTGTCCATTTTAAATGGTCAGGCCCACAAGAAGTTCATGAATCTTCACCTGAGAGAGAACTGAGCTAATCATAATTTCGTGTGGGTTTTTATTCCTTCTTATCTGGCCATTTCAAATGCTTAATAGTCTTTCAAAATAGAATCTGTGTTGCCTAAGTTCTTTTCCTAATTTAATCTATTTGCAAAGTAGATGTTCATAAATTTATTTTCCACCAGAAGAATGTTGAAAATTCATTAATCCATACAATTGTTCATAAGGAAAAAAATGTCAAAATGAAATGAAAATATGGTGACAAATGTGGACATTTTTAGGATTTAAAATGGCCTACAAGACAGAACCCATTCAGTTTTATGAATGAATAGTAACGTATTGAGAAAAAGAAATTTAAATTTGCTATGGTGTTCAAACAATTCTTTGCAATTATCTGTTGTTCTTCATCTTCAAAGCACTTTGCAAACATTAACTGACTAATTCCACAGTGTTTCAGGCAAGGAAGCCCAGAAACCTTGGTAATTATTCTCCAGACATGAGCAGCTCTTATGTAAAAATAATGCAATGCAAAAACAGCCCTCTGGATGTAGCAGGCCTCCATAGACTTCTCCACAGCATTCTTCTGGGTGGTTGTTTTATGTAATATGAGGGATCTAAAGCTCAGTACTCTGTGTTCTGCTGTTTCCTTAGCAAAGTTGCTTTAAATATTGAAATCCAGACCTTTTTTGGTGATGAAAAGTATCAATAGTTTCTTGGACAGTACAGATGTATGGAACAGAGGAAAAGTAAAGCAAGGAATTTTTAATCAAATATTTTTGTCCCAGAATCTTTTAATTTGGGTGATAAAGATTCATGATGACATAAAAGGCAGTTTAGGTCAACAAATGGATCTGTAATATCCTGCAAACTTTCATATCTGGGGGATCTTCTGAGATACCTGAAACCCCTGTGCAAGAACACTGCAACAAAATGTGCAGAGGTGCTTTTGCTGACTCGTAGCAGCAGGTGGATCTTACCCACTAGACACTTGGATCACTAAGAGGGAACTGGGAGTGAGGTGGAAGAGCCCCTTAGAGTTTTGCTGTTGAAAACTTGAAGCTTGAGAGAGAACTGGTAAAATAAAATAAAAAAAAAACCCAACCCAAATAATTAGGCATTTAGTATTTTCAGGGCAAGACTGTAGGCTCAACTTAACCCCAGGTACTTGAGTAAAGGAGTGTGATGGGCTTGGGGGGTGTGTATTTTGGTTTGTTTTTTACCTAAACCTGTGTTCTGGTCGTTACTCAATGAAAACTCATTTGAATGGATGAACTTGTAACAAATCAGAATCTATCTTTTCTGAAAGACATGCTCATTTGTATGCAGCTACCCTGATGTGATTTGCTTCAGGTATACGCCCTGAGTTTTGTCTGTCTGTTAAGATGGGCTTAAGTACATCTTGGTAGTTTTTAAACTATGACCAACGCGTATACAAGAGGTATTTTTCTGTGTCACCTTGAGTGATGCAGCCCGTTGCTCTGACCTGACCATGAGATTAAAGATAGTCTTGCAAATTCAAGAAACAGGAAAAAGCTGAAATATTACTGATTATCTCCTCTTCTTTCTTCTTTTCTCCCTCCCCATTTTCCTCCCTTCCCAAACTCTTGTTTTCAGTGGCAACTCTAGTCATACCTTTAGTTCTCTGGTTGACTGTTTGCTGATACAAAAGCCAAATATTTTAGGAAGTTTTAACAAATTGAGATTCCTGAGCAGAACATGTATTCCTTCAAACCATTCTGCCTTTTTTATTCACAAATATATTTGTATGAAATGAATATTTGAGTTAGTGTATGCTCACTTATAATAATAAGGCTCTAATTCTTTCTGGCAAGAAAATAAGATCATCCGTAGAGTGACCAACTTGGAAGTGTCAGTTGCCTCTTTGCCTGACAACCTGGAGAACCAGTTTGGGGATTACTAACCCAGAGCCATTCTGCCATGCTCCACATAGCAGAGTAGTAAAGCAATCTGTTGAGGGCCCAGGTTCTTTAAATATCAGCACAAGCTTTCTGTGTTGCCAGAGAATCACAGACTGACATTAGGGTCAGTGTTCATGCAATCACTTGTCTAACTAAAGACAGCTGGCTGTCTGGAAGGAGTGATGACAAACCTGATTTTGTCATGAGACAGTTACTCTTTTGAATATGGGGGTAGTCAGGCATATTGTAAGGTATTAAAATGGAAAGAAAGATGGACTCCCCTACTGTCAGTTCTTAATAATCTTTTTTCCCAGTTCTTGTGTGTGAGCTTTCTACTTGTTCACTGCTTCATAAAACATTTTGCTCTGTGGGTTTCTTTCTTTCTTAGTTTTGTTTAGGGTAACTTTATAAAATGTATACATACAGGACTTTAGTAAGTGCTAAATAAGCTTAATTCAATTCTTTTTTTCTAGTGAAGATACAAGAAACAGCTTAATGAGCTTGTCTCAGTCTGTGTACCCAGTCTCACTGTGGTAGTCAATACAAATGTTCTTTTCTACCACCTTCCCCATCTAACTGCCTGATCTTGCAGTGTATGGGGAATCGTTATTTCTGCCTATATATTTCTTCTATGGGCAATGTGATTTTTTAGACAGTTTATCTAAGTTTTTAGGTTGTCTCCCATACAGAGTGATATGATCCTTTTTAACTGTCAAGAGAAAATAACTTACGGCTTGAAGCCACAGTATGCTACCCCTATGCTTCTCCTTTCCTTTTACCCAAGCTGTGCAGATGTGTGGTATTTGTCATGTTATCAGCCTGAGAAAAATATATCTTGAGAGAGCATCTGGGCATTTAGTAGAGACATCAACTCAAAGGCACATTTCTGTTTGAGAAATTAGAAAAGTAAGTAATTTATTATTTGTACGTAGATGTGTGTATGTGCTTCTGCAGAGGAGCCACTCTCAAAAAGTCAGTGTTTTGACTTTTTGAGGTATTGACTTGAAAATGGCAAGACTCAAAACAGAACACCACGGATATATTATTTTATTTAGCTCTTATTATATTATTTCATACTTTACTTTTCTTCCACATAGTCTTGAATGCTTCTCTTGCCTGCAGTCAGTATTCTGGGTTCTGCTGCTCCTGTTATTTCCCCTGTTTCCTCTCAAACATAATACCTTTTCCTTCCACCTCAACTCCAGGAATACCAAGCCCAAGTAGAAGAAATGAGGTTGATGATGAATCAATTAGAAGAGGATCTTATTTCAGCTCGCAGGCGTAGTGATCTTTATGAATCGGAGCTGAGAGAGTCCCGACTGGCAGCTGAAGAATTCAAACGTAAAGCTACTGAGTGTCACAACAAATTGCAAAAGGTAGTTTAGGTTTCATGGGAGAGGGGGCTGATGCTGGCTTGAGTTTGCACACACAGGTTGTGGTTGTGTGTCCTCTAAAGATGAGTGTGGTTTGTAAAACCAATACAAAATGTCTTTTCATTCTATGCTCAAATAATGTGATGTACATGGTGTGTAAATATGTTTAAATTGTGTGAGGTGATGACTGGAGGGAAGATAAACATACTACAACTCTTCCTGAGACTTTTATATATTTTATATTTAAGTTGCAGGTTAAAGATCAAGGAAAAAATGAAGCAGGAGAGTTGTATTGCAAATTGGAGAAGGTATGTTACTTGTCTCCACAAGAGTGTCTCTAGCAAGTCAGTGTTCAGTTTATTTTATTTTATTTTATGTTTTAAAAGTCTTGGTGTAATTCACTGTTCTTTCTGATTTGATCTAAAGCTGTGTTTGCATACTCTGTTCTGTGTTCAGAAGCTGGGCAAAGACAGGTTTGGAGTTAGGTTAGTGATACATAACAGGGTTTTTTTATGAATAAAGAGTAGCAGATGACAAATAAACCAGTTCTGAGTATTGTCCCACTGAACAATCCACTTAGTGACCAAAACATGAAATCAAGCAGAAATGAGTACAATGGGAGTAGATTGGCTGAAGGGTATTTCGGTACCTTGGGATTTACAGGGAGAAACAAAGATGTTTGGGAAGGGAATTAAAATAAATACAGTATCATAAGAAGAGAACAATTTTTCCTTTTGGGTTTTATGACACTCTTTTCCCCACCTTTTTATTTAACTGTAGATCAATACAGAGCAGCAGGCCAAAATCCAGGAGCTGCAAGAAAAGCTGACAAAGGTAATGTCTGGGTGGTGAAAGTGAATTTTCCACGAGATTTTCCAGTGTAACCTTAATGCAGAGGAGGGATGCACTTTGTTTTATCCTCAAAAATAGAATTAGTCATAGCATGGAGGATGATAAGGAAAAGAGGGTGGGAACTGGTATCTGAAATCATTGGTGTTCTCAGTATGCTTTTGGCTCTTGAGACATGTCAACAGTGTTTATTTTTACAAATGAAGCTGAGTCAGAAGTGGAGTAGTGTAGAGAAATTCTAATTTAAAGGACCAGTTTGGGTATGCTGTGTGCAATGTACTGGTCCCTTGCTGCTGAAGACAGGGTTCAGATGTTTATGGCCCACTAGTAAAATACTTGTTGGACTTGGTTTAGTCTCCCAGTATGTTCTTGTTTTAATTACAAAGTCACTTTCCAGGTCAGTTATTCATGTTAAAAATGGTGAATGATAAGGATTCACAACAGAATGAGTATCTCAGCAATGTAAGCTGAAGGAAGTACATTGTGTTTAATGTTTACAGCTGTGGTCAGTCCGTTGCTTAAGACAACTGTAAGAACGGCACAAGAACTTCACTTTTTGGGATCTTTGAGCTGAAAAGGAGTTAGCATAATTCACTGAGAGAGCTTTTTGAATTTGGCACCTGCTGAGAGGGCTTTTTCAAGGGTTAGTGATCTGGAATATGAGTAGGAGGCCAAAACTATGTAGAAAATAGAGTATTTTGTGAGCTCTTTCCAAGAACTTGAGCTGAATTTGAGGGTAGACTTTACTTTCAGTATATAGAGATGAATAGAAACTTGCAGTACAGCAAGACAGACATGTCAATTTCCTGGATTTTTTTTGGTAACAGAAAATAATTAGTTTACAGAAGTTAAAATTTGAGTTCCTGCACATGTTTGTAGGTTTTCCTAATTTTAGACTGCTAGGCCAAAGTTCTGTAGCAATTTTATACAGAATTTTGACCATCTTGAGGTTATAAACTTTTCACATACCAAGTTTGTGTGTGTTTTTCTTGTAATGCCTTCCCCCCACACCTCCCCTTTGGACCTTTAGGCTGTGAAAGCTAGCTCAGAGGCAACTGAACTTCTTCAGAATATTCGTCAAGCAAAGGAGAGAGCTGAGAAGGAGTTGGAGAAACTGCAGAATCGGGAAGATTCTAATGAAAGCATGAAGAAGAAATTGCTTGAAGCAGAGGTGAGCAGAGAGTGTCTATCTGGAGTAAACTACTTATTGTGATGTGGCTCGGTTTAGGAACCCTCATCTGAATGACTTGTATTCCTGTAGTAACTATTCCTAGGAAAGTGAGGTTAGACATTAGTCCATTTTTAATTAAAAGCATGTATTTATTTGAAGAAAACTGAGAGGCTTTTTAGTGAGGAGGCACTAAGGACATGTGGTTACCCTAAAGGATTTGAGACATGATGAGGATTTTGAATGTAAAAGATAACAGTGTATTGACTGCTTCAGCTGACTCTTTCTAGAAACTACTCATTGCTTTGTGATAATGCAGAGTTGGTTAGCCTAAATGGTGGTTAATAATTACTCTGCAGGAACGGCGCCATTCTCTGGAGAATCAAGTGAAGAGATTAGAGACTGTGGAACGGAGAGAAAACCGTCTAAAGGAAGATATTCAAACTAAATCTCAACAGATTCAACAGATGGCAGAAAAAATTCTGGTGAGCAGAGGTGAAAATGAAATATAAAGGGTAAGAGTTTGTAAGGAGGGGGTAGGAAAGGAAAGGAAGACAGAGAATTGCATTGAATAAGGTGGAAGTCGATAAAGAAAGGGATTTGTTTCTTGTTGCAGTCATACTGGAGAAGGCTTAAGTGCTCAAATTCTCTTTGTGCCTTTAGTTACAAACTCACTCCTCTACCTTTAGACTTAATACTACTTATATTGCAGTGTCAGTGGGAGCACTTTTAGGTCAACTTACTAAGATTTAAATTCATTACCTAATGATGGTTTTGGGAGTAAAACATTCTCAGTACAGGATTCTGCAGTAATAAAAATATTGATGTCTACCTTTTAAACTAAATTGCAAAGGAATATATATACAGGTCAGATCTACTTGAAATGCTTACATTTTGAAGCAGAGAGAAATTAGTCATCTAAACTATTCATCTCCAAAGATAATATTTGTCAGGAATCCATTTTCACCCACATACCTTCTCTGCTGGCAATTTCTTGTTTCTCTCCTTGTTAAACGTATTAAATCTTTATAACGAGTTGGTATGTCAGTCTACAGTGAACCAAGCAGAGGGTGTTTCTAATACTTCTACTTTCCTGGCACAGGAGCCATAATTTTATAGTGGAATAATTAAATTAAGTTTGTGTTTCTCATGAGTTCTCTTTTGGTCTTGTCTATCTGATAAGGAAAAAAAAAAATATTACTTTTTATTGGTAGCAATCCTGAGCACAGACACAGCTGATGAAGGCCAAATGTAAGTGTATAGCATTTGGAGTTAACAGATGACCCATGCTTGTTCTGGCTCATAGATGCATATGTAGACTTCAGCATCAGAACTCCTGAGTGCTCTCAAGAAAAGGTAGAATCAGTTCTTCAGTACTGCTGTTTCTTTCAAATTTGTTTTGATAGCATGAGTGCATGGTAAGTGGGAGACTATGGTTTTGCTGGGCACAGAGCCAACTTCGTGTTTAGAAATAGTGTGAAACTTCAAATTGTTTCATAAGCCTCTTGTGTATATGTGGGGATTGTTCCTTGGTTTTGATTACGTTCTCTGTGGAGAGGAAGAACTGGAAGGGAATGCAGAAATATCCACTAATTGTTTTAAACCATGGGATATGTTTAGCTCTTCTTATAGATAGTTTCCATGGAGTTCTGACAGAATGGTGGAGAGACACAAAAATATGTTATAAAAAAGTCACAGGCATTGAAGAAATAACCCTACTGAGTCTTCCCTAGTCCCTTGGAGCTCTGATCTGGGAGAGCAGGGTAATAGTTTTGGGCTTGTTTTTATTTTTCTCCATGTCTACCCTGTTCCCTCAAGCTGATCTCTTCAAACACTTTTAACATTTCCTGGTATAGAAAGTGTGGAAAGCTAGAAAGGGAGCTGAAGATACAGAATTGCAGAGAATAAGGTGGAAATTGTTGAATAAAGACATTGATTTCATGTACACTCATCTGGCTGTACCTGAGAAGTACCTGCTGATCTGCCTGTTGAATAAGAAGTAAGAAACAAGTTAGAGAAGATAATTATTACTGCTTAGAAGTGTAAATCATTGCTATGATACCAATAAGTAAAGTTATTACTGAAGTTAGCACTACATAGAGAATAGTAAGTAAGGTCTGGAATGGTAAGAGATCATCTTTTGAAGCCCACACTGGCTGTTAAGTGCCACCGCAGGAACTGGTGAAGCTTCTGCTACAATATGAGCAGTCTGATGCTGGTAGCTTTGAAGCTGCTGCTGATCTGGCTGTCTGATTCTCTGCCAGGACCTGAAATGTGTGGGTTTCTGGGGGAGGTTAGTTGTCCCTCTTGTTGCTGGGAGACATATTTCAATTGCAAAAAGCACCAATCTTCGTTCTTTGCAGAAGTGTCGGGTACTAAGCACGGTAGATGACCTACTTTTGGTGAGCCTCCTTTTTGATTCTCACTTCTGGAAAAAGAGGTCTGTTGCAATTACTGGAGCAAAAAAAGTCTTTGTATGTTTTTGAAGATGAGGAAGATCAGGAAAGAGAAATATGGAAAGAGCTAAAGAAGAAATATCAGGAAATTTTCCTGTGCTATGCAGTAATGAAGGTAGACAGTAGTTGGGATGCATCCCAAAACCAGAACTTCTTCAATCCAAGAGTCAACCCAGTGGTAGTGCATGGCAGACTTGGATCTGCCCCTTGTTCTAAGGAAATTGTTGGAATGGCAAATATGACAATGAATGAACATGAAATTTGGAGCTCAACTCTTGCGAGGTGTCCTGTTGGAAGGTGATTATAGGAACATCCTGAATAATATGGTCAGACAGCAGAAGTGGCTAACTTCTGAGTTTCAAAATTATTTAAGTCCTTATTGTGCATGGCTCAAACTAGCTGGTGTGAAGTAAAGAGGTTAAAAATATTATGGTATGTTCTACCATATATATTGCATTCTGCACTTCTCATTTTCAAAGCAATTTCTAAGTAGTTATTCTGACAATGTTTGTCTGAGGAATATAGCAAAGTAAATCCTATTCCCACTCTATGAACGTAGAATGAAAAGTACAGACAGCAGTGCCCATTATTGAGGTCTTCTGTGAGAAAACAAGTGAGAGACCTTGTTAAAAGTAGATCGGAACTTCTTGTCATGCCACTGCAGCTATAAAGTGTTTATAACTGCTTGTTTTCACAAAACATCCTTGGCCCATCTTTGGGAATATTTTACTGGGAAATGGAGATTCTTAGTGTGGAAGTAGAGAAGTCTTTGTCCTCAGAAGTGTATCTGCTCTACTGTAGGTGGGTCAGCATATGCAGAGCTTAAAACTGATATTGTGCAGGTCTCTTAATGTTTCTTTTTCACTCAGAAAGCCTTGGTCTTGGGTTTTTTATAGTGTGAAGCCTTAAAAAGAGTGAATGAACGTTTTATACCTGTGTAACACAAGCACACAGCACCTACTGTTTCTTTGTGTCTGAATATGAATCTCTGCTGCTTTTAGGAGCTGGAAGAAAAGCATCGTGAGGCTCAGATTGCAGCACAACATCTGGAGTTGCAGCTGAAACAGAAGGAACAATTTTATGAGGAAAAACTCAAAGTAAAAATATCTTTTCTTTCTACAAGCGTTTGTGGGTAGAGTGGGTTCAGGGAAAACCAGTTGCCTTCAGGTTCTAATTGCTTTTTCTTATGAGTTGCCCTCCTGCTTAACTGCTTCTGAAATGTTCAGGGGGTGTAATGAAATCTGAGTAAGTTTTTCTTCTAGTCCATGGCATTGTACCTTCTCTGTCTTTGCCACTGCATTAGAAGAGGTGGCATGTGAAGTCAGAACTATAGGAACACAGTTGTTGATTGTACTTTGACTATTGCTGGCTAAATAATTCTTGCTTAATGCTGTTGGATCTCACATCCTGAAAAAGCTTTTAGCTCCTACTGATGATTTTCTAAGAGTATTCACCCAGCCTACCTGCAAGTTTTAAATTCAGCAAATACTAGAGCATTTCTGCAATTCCATTTTCTTGGAGCTGTAACATCTGCCAAGAAGCCACAGAAACCACCCACTTTGTTTTTGTCTTTTCCAGGGTAGCATAAGACTTTAACAAACAGTTAGAAATAGAATCATAGACACTATCTAAAATTAGAAAAAACAAGTTGGAAAATAGGAATATGTACACTGGCTAAGGATTTTTCTAAAGAGCCTGCAGTACCTCAGCCAGTAAATGCATTTTGCAAGAATCTTTGTTTCTTCTGCTAAGCATAATCTCTTTTCAGCAATCTAGTTGTGGTACATTTACTTAGGACTTTCACATTTCAGCTTAAATGTGAGGATTGGTGACATAAAAACTGAAAAAGAGGACAGAGACTGAAAAAAGAATTAAAAGAAAAAGAGTGCCAGTGTATTGCAGGGACATATGATATGGGGTTTAGTAAGAGGAATCAGGAAAACAGGTGAAAGAGATTCAAAGGGATAGAAGACAACATGGGATGGTTGTAACTGGAACGATAAAACATCCTGTGTTGTCCAGACTTTTATGCCTTTGAAAACATGTCTTTAAAGGAAATAACCTTCAATATAACTAGTGATTTAAAGCTCTGGACATACATACATACATACATACATACCAGTTACCTTAGTCTTTTTCCTACTGACAGGTACTAGGAGTATGCCACAAAAAGAACTCTTTTACTTAGCTGTTTAATTTGGTGTCTCCGACTTGAAGTCATGAGGTCTCAGTTGCCTTCTTATGCATACTTGTGGAACTTACAAATTACTTCTGAGCTATACTGGTAGGGCAACCAAGGGATAGAATAATTTTGGTTGGAGAAGTTCAACCATTAACCTACCACTCCCAAGCCCGCCACTAAACCATGTCCCTAAGCACCACATCTACATGTGTTTTAAATACCTCCAGGGATGGTGACTCAATCACTTCCCTGGGCAGCCTGTTCCAATGCTTGGTAACCTTTTAGGTGAAGAAATGTTTCCAAACATCCAACCTAAACCTCCCCTGGTGCAACCTGACACCAATTCCTCTCACCCTATCACTTGCTACTTGGGAGGCTGAACCTTCTTTCAGGTAGTTGTAGAGAGTGATGAGGTCTCCCCTCAGCCTCCTTTTCTCCAGAGTAAACAACCCCAGCTTCCTCAGCTGCGCCTCTTCAGACTTGTACTCCAGACCCTTCACCAGTTTGTAGCCCTTCTTTGGATCCGCTCCAGCACCTCAACATCTTTATTGTATTGAAGGGCCCAAAACTGAACACAGCACTTGAGCTATGGCCTCACCAGTGCCAAGTACAGGGGGACAATGCCTTGGTCCTGCTGGCCACACTATTTCTGATATGGGCCTGGATGTCATCTGCCTTCTTGGCCACCTGGGCAGATACTGTACACTTGCTTACTTGCTCTACTATACATGTTGGGGTACAGAGTTGTTCTGTTTTCTCTTGTATTTGTCTGGAGTATGTCCTGAGCACAATTTATATGACTTAAAATAATTTAAAAAGTCTACAGTATCTCCATGTCCTTATAAAACTCCATCACTAAATTCAGTTTTGAGAGATAACTGAGGGAGTGCGCTTTTTTGGAGTCTGCTTTTCCACAGATTTCATGCAATTGCATTTTGGGTTTAATTTTGCTTGAGATATGATCAATTGCTTTAAAAAAAAAATTATCTTTCTTGATGATTTTCTTTCTGCTTGCCCTTTGCCCAGTGAAACAGATATAATTTAGACAAAAGAAATGTCTTCATTTAGGTGTTGGAAAATCAGATGAAGAAAGATCTTGCAGATAAGGAAGCACTTGAGAATATGCTAAGAAGACATGAAGAAGAAGCACGTGAGAAATGTAAAGTCCTGGCTGAACAGAAGGCAGTATGTATAATTGAATTGGAAATCAAAACATTTTAAGAGTAGCTTTATGAGATTGATTTCAAGTAAAATAATCTTGTTTGAGGTTTTGTAGTGCTGATGAGTTGTTTTGAAGGAAATCCCTGGTTGAAACTAATTTTAAGACAGATGGGTTTTTTTTAATTTGTGGTATCTTCAAGAATGTTTCCCTAAAAGTAGCCACATAGCTTGCTGTGTACCCATTGCTTTATGCAGTGATAATAGAATGGTTACTTTCTCCTAATATTAAAGCTGTTGTAAAGAGCTCCACTAACTGCATCTGTGATGCTCTTTTGACTAATTGATTGGTTTTCTTTTACTACTTTTTGCTTCTGGAAAACGTTCAGGCTTTTTTTTGAACATTGTTTTTATAATCCCTTCCGTTGTGCAGTCTCAAAGGCACCTTGCTCTGTTTCAGATGATCAATGCAATGGATTCGAAGATTAGGTCACTGGAGCAGAGAATAGTGGAATTGTCTGAGGCCAATAAGCTGGCAGCAAATAGCAGTCTTTTTACCCAGAGGAACATGTAAGTATAGCAACTCCTATCATACTGGTCACTGCTGAACAGTTCCCAGTGAGATCTGTTCTTAATGTAAAAGAGGATCTTTTTTGCAGTGTTGCTGTGCTCCCTGCTTGTTTTTCAGTGATGCAAAAATATGCTTGTTCTCCAAATAGTTGGGGTCCACTGTGGATTTTGTGTTTCCTCAAACATGACTAGGAAAATTGGTTTGTGTTGCAGTGTTTACTTTGGAGCCTTTCCTAAGGCTGGTGTTCTGTGCAGGTTTACCAAACATGTTAAATGAATACTTACAGTTCTGATGTCGAAAATACCTCTTGCAAAGCATATATTCCTTTTTTGAACATACATAGTGCTAGTAGGTTTATATTTTCCTTGGTTCCTGTGACAGCTACATGATATTGAAGACAAGAACATTAAACACCTTTCTTTCACAAACATGCCATCCTGCCCTGATGGGTAAGAAGACAAGTAAGACAACTAGATTTTTAAGCCAAGAGCTTTTCTGCATTTTTTTGAATTGCTCATTGCAAGACTGAGATATTATGATACTGAACCAGGCAGAAGTGATGTGAAGCAGGAGACGCCCCAGGCTCAGCTTCACAATGCTGCTTCAGTTCACTTTGATTTTGTCCTAATCCAGATAGCACTTGCACATGCCTTCTCAGCTTCAGCCTCTCTTTAGTTCTCACAGTGACTGGGGATTCATCAGTGGATTTGGGGTATATTACTGGTCAAGATAAATTGTCATCTTGAATCATTGTGTAATCAGCGTTTGCTCTTGGGATGAATTCTTATTTATTAAACACAGAGGAAATATTCTGTGTCCGATATTTCAGTCTGTCTGAACTTTATTAATAGCTTTCGATTTTAGCTGAGATTTTGTGCTTGTAACAATGATTTTCCTTCAGAGATGACTTAAAGGCATTCTACTTCAAGTATAGGAAAAAGCACAGATTGCTTGATGTGTCTTGCAAGGTAGGACTAAAGTGGTTTTGCCCTTAATGAGTTAAAAGTTTTTCATCAACTTTGGCTGTCTGCAGAAAGGTTCTCAGTGTCTGTCAACTGCTGGATGCAATAGTCAGGTAGGTCTCAGTGGGAAGCACTTGGATAGATTCACCTATTAGATTGAGTAGCATCAAGCAAGGATAAATTTTGGCAAAGAGTTGCTTTGGTTTTTTTTTCCTTTTCAGTGGTGATTCTGCCTCCAGATATGTAATGGCTCCAATTTTTGTTGTATTTCAAGTATCTGGCAAGGTAGTTTAGACTGAGCAGCCAAAAATATTGACAGAAATAACTGAGAAATTTAATTGCGTTGCTTTACGCTCCAGATGACCTCCAGTTAATCAGTCAGGAAGTTTGTTGAGGCAGCAAAAGTCATCATTTACCTTCAGTCTCAAAATAAAATGGCAGTAGTGTCTCACCACATACCTGGGAAGCACATGCAAGGTCGAGTGTCAGTCTTTGATGCTGAACTGAGTGTAAGAAATCACCTGAGCTGGATGCATCCCCTGAGAGCAGGACACTTGACTGGAGATCCATAGAAAACAGGAAAAAATATAATGATGTTTAACATACAACTTAGAATAGACTGAGGGACATATTGTCAAGTAATGTGATTTTGCAGGATTGCTAGAAGATTGTATGGAATTAACAGCATTTTAAGAGAAAATTTATTATGGATGCAGTTAGCTAATGAATTTGTGCTTATTTGGTGGATTGTGGTGGTGAAATTGTATAAATCTGTTGTTGGACTGTACTTTGAATCCACTGAAGCTACATCTAATCTGAGCATGTTTGAAGAGGAGAACCAGTGATTAAACCCTTCAGTGTAGGGGGGAACTCTGCTACCTTTTGTTCCAGCAGTAGCTGAGGAAATTAATGTGAATCAGGTTGCTGAGAAGATAGCCCAGTAAACAGCAGGAGGTAAAAGTAACACCATTTGACAGTTCTGGCTGGCAATAATCTGTAGAGGTAAATTTTAAAGTAAAAAGAGAAAGGGTGAAAGGGTGGGTTTGTGTGCAATGCACAGAAATGTGAGTCAGAAGACTTCAATTCTATTTTTAGTTTTGTTAAGTCTTCCTATTTGATCTTGGAAACCCACATAATTTCTCTGGGATAGGATTAATAACAGCTTATCTCACAATGAACTTCTTAAAATATTAATTCATTAATATATGTAGAGCTTGTGAGCCTTCTAAGTAGAAAGCACACTGTGAGGCAGAATTTTCCAGCACATGATAAAATGACACCAGGAATTGTAAATAATGTAGAAAGACCTTTTTTCCTTCTTTCTTTCTTTTTTTTTTTTTTTTGATATGAGGGTATCCATTTCAAATTCTTATGATAATAGTTAATTGTTGCCAGCCCTCAAAATTTTTAAGAAAGAGCACAAGTAATTATTTTTGTTCACTTTGTAGGTGGAGACTTTGATCATAGACAACAAAGCTTTGCTTCAGTGTAGGTCAACTTCTAGATCCATTGCAACTAAAACCAAAAACCCCAACAAACCAACTCACAACATACAACCCCCCAAACCCTAAACCATAGGGCTTCTCTTATCTCATGGAAATGTATTGTGTGAAAGCAACTATTCTTAGACTTTCTTTTTCCTGTATAGAACAGGTGACAAGGAATTGGTGAAATGAGAAGAATGAACTCTAACTTAAATATTGTTGTAGAATATCATGTGTGAGATTAATTTTTCTGTGCCACAGGCAAACATGGAATTTTAGTGCTCTGTACATTCACTGATGAAGGCACTAGTACATTGCTGTTTTGCAGACAGGATCAGAGAGATATCTTAAATTCTACATGCCAAATAAAAATAAAAAAATGAATTTATGAACTTAATTGTTTTGCTTAACAGGAAACTTGTAGCATATTCTTACTTCATCTCAGTGGAAGGACATATGTTAAGAACACTTTGGGTTTGTCACTTGTGCTTTTCTCCTGTCAGGAAAGCCCAAGAGGAGATGATTTCAGAACTCAGGCAACAGAAGTTCTACTTGGAAACCCAAGCTGGAAAGTTAGAGGCCCAGAATCGAAAATTAGAAGAACAATTGGAAAAGATGAGTCACCAAGATCACACTGACAAGAACCGCCTGCTGGAGTTAGAGACTAGGCTGCGAGAGGTGAAAACTTGGGTATAATCCCTCCAAACAAACTCCTTTGAATGAACCCCTTCTTGAGTATTGGAGTGAGAAGTAGAATTAAGTTGGTTTAGTTCTGTGTGTCATTAAAAATGGTATTTTAAGGTGTATTAACATAGTTAGGTGTAGCAGTACTTGTTTTCCCTGGGAGTAAAATTTTAAAATAAATATTAAAAAAAAAATGCTTATTAGAAGGAGATAAAAAAGAAGATAAAAGTATTAAGGATTTCTCGTTCTTAGACCTAACAGAATCTGTTAGACCTAACAGAATTTTAGATCATCTTGCTTTCTCAGAATCATATTTCTGGGTTTTTTTGTACAATATCCTTACAATGCTGTCCTGCCAGAGTGGCTATAGGGTAGAGAATAAAAGCTTGGCTTTCTACAATGACCAGCTTAACCTTGGGGTCAACTTAGCCTTGGAGTCAACTGAATAGGAAGCAAAGGAAACAATAGAATTGCTCTAAGAAAACAGGAGACCTGCTGCTTAATGCACATTTTTCAGAATTTTTCTGGAAAGGAAGCCTAATAGTAACATGAAAATAGGCCTTTTTTTAAAGACTTGTGAGCTGTGCTCCATTTCAATTTTGTATCAACTAATTCAGATCCACTTCAGATCTTCTTTTACCCTCTCTAGCCTCAATGCACTAATTTTCAGGTAAGACTGAAATCTTGCCTTTGGCTAAGAGGGTTGGACAATCAACACCTGTCCTTGTTTGACCAGAGGTTGGGACCAGTGTAAGATTTCTGGCAGGCTTGTCAGGCATCTGCATCACAACAGACAGATTGACTTGGGCTAGTGAAGAAGGTGTGAAGGTTTGGAATTGATTTTGAACAGAGATCTGTTCTGATGCTTGTTCATTTCTTACCTATTTTTGGAAATGACATGTTTAACCCTGAGTATGCCTCAAGAAAACCTTTAGCAGAAGCCATTCAAATAAATCTAGATCCAGATGGGCTGGTTGGTTTCTTTGTAAAGAATCTGAAGGGAAAAAGAAATAGGATAGTCAATTGCAAAATATATGTAATGTTTGCATACACATAAAGGTTAGTAATGATGTTTATGCCTGAAAGTTCTCAAATAAAGATTCTTAAAGATTCTTAATTTCAGTGAAGAAAGTTCATCACAAACTACTTCAACTTTTTCTATCAGTGTCTGACAGGTGATACTGGAGTCCCAGCTTCAACTATTCTTGTGCCCTCATTTCAAAATGCCAGGTTGCTTTTAACCTTTTCAAAGCAAACCTGTAGATTTTAGGTAGCAGACAAAGCTATATCCTTGACTTCTCAGGGACTTAGGTATTCTGTCTTGATGTGATTTTTGGGCTAGGTGTGGCAACTAAAGTGAGGTCTGCAATGAGATTACATTGCCTGTATTTTCTTTTTACTAACTATTCGGATGCTGCTTTTTCTTTCTTCAGGTTAGCCTAGAGCATGAAGAACAAAAGCTGGAACTCAAAAGGCAGTTGACAGAATTGCAGCTGACACTCCAGGAGAGGGAATCCCAAATTACTGGGCTGCAGGCTGCCCGGACAGCCCTGGAGAATCAGCTCCGTGAAGCCAAAACTGAACTAGAGGAGACTACAGCTGAGGCAGAAGAGGAGATTCAAGCTCTCACGGTGAGCCCTAAAATTCCTACTGTGATCTACGTGTGCAAGTTAGAATTATGTAGGTGCATGCTTCATAAAGAGATTAAAATGATTTTATGCTGTTTAACTTTTCTTGTTTGAGCAGATTTGTGCCTAGTGTTGGTAGAGGCAGGAATGGCTAATATGTCACACTTTGTCTGCCTTACTATCCCTACCTGTATGAATGCTTCCTAGTAGTGGTTCGTTGCTGCCAAAACAGAGTCATGTTAGTAACAGCATTATTACTTTTGTGATGAGGTGAATGTTACATATGGAATTATTAGTTAGGAGCTTACTGTGTGATTTTTACTTGTTTAATAATATCTCATGAGTTTGAAAATACTTGATGATCATAAATGTTTGATGATTTTTTTTTCTTCTATTGTTTTTCCTGCTTTGAGGATTCTTATTCAGGAAAAAACCACCCAGATTCCTAGGAAAATAGTGGCATTAGCACATAGTTTTATTCCATTAAAATCTGTTATGTGTGTCTTGCAGTCTTTGGTGAGGTGTGTGAATGATAGAAAGGAAAAAAAGCTCAAACCCCCTCCCCCCCCTTTTTTTTGTCCCCCATTCCCACTCAGTGGAGTTCTAAATTAGATGCTGCTGGTTGCTGTCCCTTGAGGGCAAAAAGATGTTTTCAAACAGTTGGCTTCTAAATATTTCCTTATAAAAGATTCCCAGAGCTCAGGCAAGGGCAGGGAGAGTGGGGGAGTATATGACCTGCTACCAGCAAGCCCCCGTTGAGCAGCAGTCTTTAATGACCTTCAAATACAGTTATTTTTAAGTGCTGAGAATGTACGCTCTCTTGCTCAGTGGCATTTGATCAAAGAGCTGTTCTGAGTGTTTCTGCCATTGCTATTTTTCAGAGGGGATGGTGGGCTCAGCTGAGATAGGTGCTTGTATTATGTTGATGCTTTGGGGAGATGAATGGGAGAACCATTCACTCAGAGTTGTTCTAAAGCGGGTACGTGCTGGGAAAGTGCAGCAGCAACATCAAGGCTGAAGAATAATTGAATAGAACATGCATCAGTTTCTTTTTTGCTCAAACTCTGATCCTCTCCCATCTGAAAGCTTTGCCTAATAACAAATATCACTGCTAATGGGATGGCGGTGTGCTTGATATCTTTACCCTACACCACCAGATGACTGTATGAATTGTGTTCACTCAGTTTCACTTATTTTGGCAAACTGGTAGTGCTTTTGGACCAGCCTTTGTAAGATAGTCCAGTTTGGTGGGCTTGGGAGTGTTTCTGCTGTGGATTTTTTTTGTAATATGCATTTTTTTATTTTCACATTGCCTGTTGTGGTAAGATAGCTTTTGAGCTCTCATATTTGACTTCTGCTGAACAGTTTTTTTTTGTTTTCCTGTTTAGTCTCTTGGCTTTAAGGAAAATGTTCTGAATGAAGAAAGGTGGCTGGACGTGCCAGTGCACTAACCTTTCATTTGTTAAGTTTTCAGATAGTGTATGACACTAGACACATTAAATCAGTTTGAATTTTGAGAGAGGCCATGAGGCTGAAACAAGAACTTTTGCTTTGTCATGCTTTGCTTGTAAATCAGGATGTGAAGCAGTGCATGCAATACTGTGTTCTTTAAAATAAGTATTTGTACTTTTTCATACTTTGGATGCTGTTTTCCAAAGAATTGATTGTTATGTTCCATCACTGCCTTTTAAAGAGGCTCAGGATTAAATACTACTTTATGGTAGGATTCAGGTAGATTGGCAGAGCTGTTTGGGTTACTTCATTATAGTTTTTCTTTGCAAGTGTTAAATTGTATACAGTATTTATTTTATGTGAAATACCGATTTGGATATGGAAGTAAAACCAAGTCAAATTTAAATGTCAAGACTGTACAAACTTAACATGGAATTGATCTGTTTTCTGATGACCATTTCAGAAGGAACCATTTTCATAATTCTGTTCTCAAGTTTGTACATTTTTCTAAAGTAATTCAGAATTGGGAGAGCAAGTGTATTTTGGTTAAGTAGGATGTGACTTTTGCTAATCAGTTCTTTGCCACTACAGAGTGCTTTCATAGCCTGCAGCATCTGCTTTCCAAACTTTGCTTGCTGGTGGATTGTTCTGCAGTTTGTTTAGCAACAGCTGTTGGATTCGAATTCTATTGTATGAAAAATTGATGATTAACTTCTTACCTCCTTTAGGCACATAGAGATGAAATCCAGCGTAAATTTGAAGCCCTTCGTAATAGCTGCACAGTGAGTATTAAATACAGATCATTGAATTCTTTTGAAATTAAGGATAAAGAAACAAACAATTTACTTACTTAATCCTTGACGACACTAGTTCCTAATAAGGACTTCTGGCTTCAAGGTGTTAGTAGGAGCTAGACCGATTGGATTTGATTTCTTTTAGGTTTCAGGTGAGCCTCAATTTTGAGGTTTTAGTCTGATCATGAAATTGACACTATTCCTCTTTTTGGAGAAGAAAGTAAATTAAAATATCTCATTGCAGTGCAGCTAGTAAGAATGGTGTAGCAGCTGCAAAAACTGATTGTAGGTGAAGATCTTTTCCGCTCACAAGAAGAAAAGATCTACCTGTCCAAATCCTGAGCTGCATTGTAGGTCTAGGCCAGAGTGGAAAAGCCTTTGTGCTACTCTGGCTTTTTAAGGAGGACTTCACCACTGTTTGTAGAGGCAAGGAAAGTTGTGGTTCCAAATAATACATTGACATGTAGTCATCTGCTCAGAGAGCAGAGAGGGCTCTAGGATCTTAATCTGCACCTTTTATTGCTTGAGAACTTTTGACATGTTTTTAGATTCATTGCATCAATCTGGGATGGATGTCTGTGCTCTTGTCAATCAATAGGGATTCTTGCAGATTAACACTGTCTTCAGACTTACAATGCTTGATGGAGAGCATCTGTCTTCCAACAATGTGAATTACTAAAGGACCACTAGACCGAAGGTCTTCTGAGTCAGCACAGATTCATAACCTTTCTAGGCTTTCTCTGTAAGCAGGGCTTAAGTGCTGTTTTATAATCTTGATTGTTTCTCTACTTCCAGTGATTTTCTCAAACTTAATTTTTCACACTGTGTAATTTTTCTTCTTTTGAAAATATCTTTTCAGGATGAGAGTTACTCTGTTTTCCTCAGTTGCTCTTTAGCACTAAGCAAGGGGATTCTGTTTTGTCCATGTAAAATACTGACATGAAGAAAGAAACAAGAAAATTATGCACAAGAAACTTTGTTCCCTTCATTGTTTACTTAGATTGATCCTCTAGCCCCATCTGTGCTGTCATGTATCTTACATCCATAGGTATCTTCTTTTGTTCTGTCTTGCCCTTTAAACAGGACTGGTTTCTATCTCCATGCAGGCAAAAACCAGTTGTGGAACATCTGTAGCTGCTTTCTGCTGCTTGGTAGGCTGTCTTTCTGAGGTTTTAACTCATTGTCTAGTAACACTTTGGCTCTTAAGTGTAGTGAACAATCTCCAGCAGTGAAGGTGGACCCATAACATTTCAAGAGTGTTCTGGACAGCTTCGGAGGTTCTGGATAAAAGGATTTCCAGAAGTATTGTGCATTGTAAGGCCCTTCAGTGGGATAAGTGGGATCAGACATCCTCATCAATAAGAAATTAATTAAATAGTTTCTAAATGAATAATACATGCTTATCATACATTCTCTTTCCAGCCCAGGAGAACACACGTATAATTTAATTGACCATGGGTAGAAACTTTCTTGTTCTGTGTTATGAGTAGTTCAAGCTGTCCATCCTGTCTGCTGAGGAGCACTGAGAGGAAAATATAGGACAATCCTCTACTGACAGTGAGGGATCAGGGAATGTTTATTATGGTGCCTTCACTGGACATTTCAGCCTCACTTTTATCTGATTGTGACCAGTGTGATGCAGGCTTAATTTGGTTGGTTTTGTTTTGGGTGACTACATGATTCTACTTGAAGGTGATTAGAATTTATACTCCTTTTAAAAGAAGATAACACTTCAAGGGAGTAATTGTAATATGCTGTTACTTGTGCAGCATGATAATGAGTGGGTTTATTCTTCTAGCAAGTTTTCAAAAGACACCCTTTTTAACAAACAAACTCCTTGAACTAGTCTGACAAATTTTGGTATGGAATTATTTTTATTTAATCTTATTGAGAAGCCCAAACCAGCATAAAATTATGAAAATACAATTAGACAGAGGGGGGAAAGAAAGGAAGGTTGAATTACTTCAGTACTTTCGTAGTATTCAAAACCTAAATAAAAATACTTAATCTACTTCCTTTGGTATTTCTTCTGTTTCCCTGGCTTCACAAAGCTCACAGCTTCCAATCGTAAAGTAGGCTTATGTGTTCAATGTGTGTCTGCTTTCCTTGTACACTCATTGCACTCGTTATTCCTTCTGCTGAGGTCTCTGATGAAGCAGACCTTCTTTAGGTTCTGCTATGTGTTCATTTTAAAGTTGCTGTGTTTTGGGGTGCATATGTAGAGGCCATTGCTATGTTGTTGGTTGGAATCTCTGCCTTGTTTGCAAAGTTATATTCAGTTGCTCTGATAGCTCTGAACTGTTTCATATTGTGACATCTCTCTTACTGTTGGAGTCAAAAAGAAAACGGTAGCTTTTGCTTTCTGTCTCTCAATTGTGCAAGAAATAATAGGATACATAATGACAGTAAAAACTGTAAATTGTGGTACCCGCTGTGCACACACACAGCTGCATGTGGGCACACTTCAAGAACAATATTTTATCAAAATCTCCTCACAGTGATGGCTCATCCTGCAAATCTGTTGAGGGAGAAGGACTAGTTCCCTACAATTAAAGAATTATTCTATCAGAAATAAAATCCACTTGAATATTGTCTAGGCAATCAGAAGAGGATCTAAAAGTAACAGGCATTTTCTTACATAGGAAAGTTTATGTATTTATCAGTTGTTTCCAACTTGCCACTTAATTGTGCCTTGTCAGTTCCTTGGCATATTTTAAGTTAAAAATGCAGCTAAGTTATCTAAATAATAGGAGGATTGTTCCAAAAAGAAAACATTCTGTAAGCAGGTGCTGAAGTCTATAAATATTTAGAAAAAAAAGAATCTTATAAAGTAATTACACTCAGCTTAGTAACATGCTTCTGCTATTCCAGGGAACCACCACCTGAATCTTCTAGTTTATTTCAGGTACAGGCTGTTGCCTTTAGTCTGGCAAGGCAAGTGACAATTCTTAATACTAATTGGATTTTGCATTGCCATTTATTCAAGATTTCTCCAATGAAACAAGGTTTATCTCCCCTCCTTCAGGTTCTTTTTGCATCATCTTATATTCCTGTCTTAAGCATTAACAGGCCTGATTCTGTGGTGTCTGAGACTGGATGTTGAGGCATTAGATTTGCAAGCCTGTTAGGTACATATATAACTTCAGTTGTCCATAAAGTCCTGCTGACTTTGGTTTAAGATCCTGATTCCACGTTGGCTCAAGAATACTCTGTTGGCATACAAGAATAATCGGTGTTCTTGAGAACTTTCAAAAGTATGTCTAAAGATATTTTATACTTTGATGCTAAATTATGTTTCAGAGTAAAGGGATCTTGCCTACTGTAACAAGGCTAATACCCAGGCAAAAACTTGTGTGTGGCTTTGTTAAATTTGTAAAAAGAAAACAAAAAAAAAGAAAAAAGGGGGAAAAAAATTGGTTGTTGAGTGGGAGGGGATGTCCCTGAGCCTCATTTCACATGAAATGGGATGGTGGATGGCAATTATATGCAAAAGCAGAGCTTTGTAGTTTTTGTAGCCTGACAAGAAGTCAGCCTCCTACAGCGTTCATGAGGTGTTGCTGTGAAAGAGGCTAATTGGACCTTCACCATGGATGATGGCATCATCGTTTGAGGATGAGGCTCACAGTTGTTAGAGGCAGCTCATCTTCTGGGAACCAGGATGGAGGAGTACAGGAGACTGGTTTAATACTGGGTTGGTGTGGGAATGAGAGGGATGCAGTCTCTCCAATGCCCTCCTACTCTGCAGCTACCAACAAGAACAATGTACCTCCAGCTAAGCAATGATGAAGTTTGGAGACGGACATCTCCACGTAAGGTGTGTTTCAAGTCACAGATGTTGTCTGACTATGGAGAGGGGAAGAAAGTGAGGAGCTCATTGTTATATGTTGATCAAGGAGGTAGAGATACAAGGCTGGTCTCTGTCTGCAGGTGTGTTCAGTAAGAGGCTTGGTGTTTTGCTGCAGGGGAATAGTTGGTATTTCTCCACTAGAAAAGCCTTGTGTCTTGGATCCAGATGTGTGTAGGTTAAGATGAAGTGTCTCTGATGCTTGCCTTTGCTTCCTTCTCACAATAATTTGGGTCTGAGAGATAGTTTTTTCTTTTTTTCCCTGTTTACTCCTGACAGCTAGCTTTCTAGTGAAGATTAATGGGGGTGGGGAGGAGTGGAAACAGATAGAGCAAAACTGTGCATTAGCCTGGAAGTTGTCTGAATATGACATGCTGCAAATAGCATTCTGAAACAGTTAGCTGTGCTGTGTTCTAGCATGTTCCTGCACATTCCTTGGTAGCATCTGAGAATAGAGTCTTTATGAAGGAATAAGGTTATAGAGAATTTTGCAGAGTGCAGTTTGTAGTATTCCAAAGCTGCTTCCTTTTCTCCTTTCCCTCATTATTTTTGCTCATGGAGCATGTGGATTAAATTTTGTACGTTGTGTCTGATATGCAACCCTAGTCATCATGGCCCTGAACTGCTTGTTGCTATGATACTTCACTTGTGATCCATGCCTGGAGAAGTTTGTAGGGCCAGGTATAATAGCTGTGAATCTGTGCAATCTCACAATAGAGAAACACTTTGCTCTTCTGAAACTATGCAATGGGGAGGGAATTGTGCTGAGTATGGTCAGTTTTGCCAGCGAGCTGCCATGCTTGGGTTGCTGTGTAGTATTTAAAAAAGAGATACAGTCTATTCTATCAGTATAAAGATAGAGCTAAGTGTGCTTAGATGTGGCTTCTAGTGAACAATCTGCCAAGATTAGTTTGGTGTAGTTAGATTATATCTCTATTTTGCGGCCTAGTTGTGATGAAGTTGTGCATAGATTGAAGAGAAAATTTCAGTTGCTCTGTGAGTGATGATAGAGTGGCACACATAAGGCTGCCCTAGAATGACTTTTCCAGGCTTTCAAGTGTTTGGTTGTTCTATAAACTTTAAATGTGACAAGTTTTATAATGACATTACCTGTTGCTAAAGGATAAAATAGCATCTTCTTACAGACCTTCATTTAATGTACTTAGAAATTAAACTCCAGAATAGCTCAGGGTTGGTTGGTTGGTTTATTTGTGTTATTTTGCCTGGGGATTTCCTTAACTGTAATGAAAAGTAACTAAAGCTATTCAGTATTTTCAGGTTTGGGCTTCTGGCACAGGTTGTGTGTCTGTACATATGCCTAACAACTTTTACTATCTGATGTGGTTTTTTTCTTTTGATCTGTGTTTTCTTTCTTCTTGGTTCCCAGGAAAGGCATATCTCACCTGTAACAGTGTTACCCAGTACTATTTAGGCTTTATAGTATCTATAAACTCTGTACCCTCTTGGGTTAGAGGTAGCTGCAGAAACCTTTTAAAAAATGGACTTGTCAACAGATTTCCTGTTTCCCTGTGAAAAAAGGAAAATTGTGCCAAGAAGAACAAATATTATCTCTTTAAAAAAATAAAAATCTATCGGTCTACATAGATTGCATTATATATGTTACAATATATTTGGAATTTAAGCCAAGCCATTTTTAAATTTTCAATAAAGATAATTTCAGGAAAACTTTCAAGAGGAGGAGATCACGTCCCTTCATCTGGAACTCTTCTTTCTTAACTACTTTGTTATTTGTCCTAAGTTTTCCAGAAATATCCTATTACATAAAATGTAACAGTGAAATCAAAATGGTCTGGTTTAATTTTAGTTACATTCAGGGAAAGAAGTAAAAATCTCAGAACATAGAATATGGGAGTATGGGAGCTTAACTTCCAGCCTTTAAGGGATTAAAGCAGCCACTTTGAAAAATGAATGAAGTAGTTTGTCATATTAACTCTGCGTGTCACCATATCAATTTTGTTTTTCCCCATCTCTGCTTTCTTGTATTTCAAATGTAGTTTAATAATTTTTTAAAATAGAAAATACTTGTATTAATATATAAAATATATATGGAAGAAACCATGGATACATGAAAGAGATCTTGAAACAGCCTAGATATATGGTGTGGTTAAACTTATAAATAAAAACAGGTAGAAGAAAAGGAGAGATTGTTTTATCTGGTAGTTAGTAGAAATCTCAGATGTTACTTGTAAAAATGCCAGGTAAACCTGTAAAAACAAATGTTCTTTTGTTTTTATGCAAATACATTTCTAAGTTCTTATCCCTACAGCAATATAGACATTAACACGTCCTTATGATAAAGTCTGTGTTCTTTGAAAACTTGACACACACAATACAGAATAAAATGTATTTTGAATAGGGCTGTAAGAGTGCACTCTTGTGTTTGAGTATGAATGAGATTGATCTGACCTGAAACATGGGTGGCAGGAACTCCCCTTCACCCATCAGGGAGTAATATCAGTTGGACTTTTTCTGCTGACAGTTTAAAAATCAGATGCTGTTAATTTAGAGTTAGGAGAGGCATGGTAAAAGGCTGCCAATATATGTGTTACAGAGTCTTCAAAAAGAAATGGTTGTCATCTTTCCAGATAGCTGAGAAGAGCTGTGTGCTCTGCTGCTTCCGATATTTAAGTCCTTGGCTTATATAGGAAATTGGAACATTTAAATTGGACTGTGTGGCCAACTGTGCTCTGGGAATTTTATTTTTCCCATTTAATGAATTATTCACTTTTCTTTGATATCTAGGCAAAAATGCCTCTGGAACACATTTGTAAGCGTTGAATAGGAATTGTAGAAAGCTTTCCAGTTTCAGGGGGAGTTGGGCTAGATGACCTTTAAAGGTCCCTTCCAACCCAAACTATGCTATGATTCTATGATTTCAAGGTTATACTGAGGTTCTTTTCTGTTGTGATGACATTGTTTTTGAGTTAGGAGGAGGTACAGGTATTAATCTATCCTGTGTTCATGGCCTTTCATTCATAAAAATCAAATGGGACTGTGAAAATGACCCACCATTGTTCATAGTTCTTTTTAAATTGAAGGGGAATATAGTTTGAAGTCTATAGTATAATGCTATTCTGCTTAAACAAATGGGTGCTTCCACTTCATTAAAGGCAAGGGTGTTGTCCTTGTTGAATTTTTGTTTTTCACTGATTTTCTGTTAGTCTGTTGTGCTGCTACACTTTTTTCCTTCTCCCAACATCCCGTGCTGCCGTCCGTTATGCAGTTACTTTGATGGAATAAATTTCTTAACATTTTTGTGCTTTTCCTGGTTACATACAGTGTTATATACATAATATAGATGCTTGCTAAACAGATTAATCAGATTGTACTGCCTCCATTGCACCTCTTGGTCAGTTTTCTTCAATATCACACTTGCAGGCCTCTATGAGAGGTAGCGGCCTAATTTGACTTAAGGGGAGATTGAGGCAAAAAAAGGTGAAGTTTGGCAGAGACACAGTGTTAAGTCAGCAGCAGATCTGAGAAAACAACCAGAATTCCTCACTCCTAATCCAGTGCTTTAGATATGACAGTTCTCTCAAATAATAAGTTGCATCACAGCATATTTATACTCAAAATAATTTTTTTAAAAAGCTATTTTCTGTACAAAACAAAACTCTGTTCTTAATTGATGTACACTACCCTCCTGTGCATAAAATCTACCATTACAATGTTGCTTTTGTTAAAATTTGAGGAGGCAAAAAAAAGAAGCCAGGATGTCTCCTTGCTTGGCAACAAATGGCTCTGTGAGGGGAGAACACTTATTTTGGAAACTGTTCTCACTGACATGAAATTCAATTTATTTTTCTTTCTAGGTGATTACAGATTTGGAAGAGCAGCTGAACCAGCTCAGTGAAGACAATGCAGAACTGAACAATCAGAATTTCTTCCTGTCCAAACAACTTGATGAGGCCTCAGGGGCCAACGATGAGGTTGTCCAGTTGCGAAGTGAAGTTGACCATCTCCGTCGGGAGATCACTGAGAGAGAAATGCAGCTTACCAGTCAGAAACAAGTAAGGTGCTATGAGTCTGGTTCACAGTCTTTTTGATAGCTCACTACTTATCTGAAAGGCAAAAAGTCTTTTAAATCTGGGTACCTCTAAGGAATGAATATGCTTCCAGGGGCAGTGGCTTAAACCATTTCTCATTTAAACCTTCCTTCTCAGAGCAGCTGAGTGAATGGCAATTTCTGCTATTTCCCATTGTATTTTGATGCAATTTGATTTAGAAATCTTGCACTCTGAAGATGTTGTAACTTAGAATTATTCATTTTAATTTTGTGACCCTAGAAATTTCTAAGTTTTCATAATGAGATAGAACTGACATTAACAGCAATCACAAGCAAATGTATGGAAGCCTTGAAATAAATGGGTTGTGATTTACCAGCTTATGTTTGCTGCCAATTTGCATGTACTGTAATTTAAATGGTAAAGGCTGAAGCTTAAAGTGCACGCTGGATGTGGGATGTGAGAATTGATAGGAGGATTTATTTTTAGACTATGGAGGCCTTGAAGACAACATGTACAATGCTGGAAGAGCAAGTAATGGACTTGGAGGCCCTGAACGATGAACTCTTGGAGAAAGAGCGTCAGTGGGAAGCATGGAGAAATGTTCTAGGGGATGAGAAGTCCCAGTTTGAATGTCGAGTTAGAGAGTTGCAGAGGATGCTGGATACGGAGAAACAGAGCAGGTCTCTCCCCCCCTCCTCCCTCTTTTATTAACTTTGATGAAAATGCTTTATAGAAGCTAGTACAAAAATTATATTTAGAATAGGATATGGGAGTTGGAACTAAATATAAACTCTTGTGAGGTAGTTCTAAAAATGGTTTATTAGTTAATCGTCATTCACCAGGGATATTGTTCCTTTTGTTTCTTTGCAAGGGAGCGATTCATGGGGAGTGGTATTTATAAAATGTCTTGATTTATTATATTCTACTTTATTGTATGGCAAAGTAGTCTTTGCTCCTGACTGTTCCTGTGGGGTCTTGAAGTTTTCAGGCTGTAGTTCTAGCAGGGGCAGGAACAGGGTTGTATAATATACAAGTGTTGCTGCAAACAGTCTGGCTTTATAAAGTAACATCTTGAATTTGAGGCAAACCCCTGAAAGAGTTATTGATGCCACTGTATGCTAGGAAGAGGTCAAGCCTGGAAAGGAGTTAGGTAATGTTATTTTCCATTTTAATACAGAGTGAGAGCAGATCAGCGTATTACTGAATCTCGCCAGGTGGTAGAACTAGCTGTCAAAGAACACAAGGCAGAGATTCTAGCCCTCCAGCAAGCACTAAAGGAACAAAAGCTCAAAGCTGAGAGCCTTTCTGATAAGGTAAGTAACATTCAAGCTTGGACACTTTCATAATTAGATGAGGTACTTTTCTAGAGATATTACTTGTAGAAATGTGGTCTTGAACAGCTTTTTCAAAATGTTTAAAGCAAATTAAAAGGCTGGAGGTCATAGAATAGAATTCTGTCTTCAAGCCAAAGACCTTGGACTTATTTTTGAAAAAGACTAAAGCAGAAAGCAGCCTACAGTGCCTGGAGTGTACAATGAAGTCCTCCACTAACTTGATACCTGTATTTCAGCATTATGGCATACCAAAATGTTGCTTGGTTGGTTTTCCCCCTTACAGTAAGTAAAGGACAATTGTATAATTTTTCTTTAGTGTGTGCTTGGTGAAGTTGGATTTTGAGGTTGTGGAATGCTATATTTATTAGTGTTCAATGTTATTCTCACCACCTTACCCCCTTGCCTAGCTCAATGACCTGGAGAAGAAGCACGCTATGTTGGAGATGAATGCACGCAGTTTACAACAGAAGCTTGAGACAGAAAGGGAGCTCAAACAGAGACTTCTGGAGGAGGTAACCTTGGACATTCACGTTAGAACTTCAGAAGAAGGTTCCATCTCTTGAGGCAGGGGGAAGTTGTGCAACTAGCAATGTTACACATCTATCCTCTTCTATGTAATTAAGGAGATTAATAAAGTTGGAGGTTTTGCCTTTACTTAAAACTTTGCAAAGTGTGTGGCTGTGTCTTGGAGCAATAACAGCAAACTGCTCCTCAAGGAAGGGTGAGCTGGGAGCTGAGGGTGACAGCAAGTCAGGCAAGGACAGGGACGTTGCAGCCACTGGGCACTGTTCCCCAGTACTTACCTGAACAAGGAGAGTACAGTGGGTATAGTGAAGGTAATCAACCTCAGCCAGTGGCCTGGTGATTATTACAGAAGCCTATAGTGATGAGATCAAGTCTGCAAGGCAAGGTCTGTGCCCACGCACAGTGTTCTTACAGCATAGCTCTGACTAAACCAAGTGCAAGGACCATGGCTTAAAACCAGTGCTGGAGCCTGTGCTGAGGGTGCATGGGGGAGGCCACAGGTGAGGCTTCTCACAGCTCTTTTTGCATATTTAGCTTGCTTCACAGAATGCTCATCCAGGATTATGCGTGCCTGCTGTATCAGCGAGGCAGTGAATGCAGGCACCTAACCTGGGCCATGGATGAGGGGGCTGCAGAAGAGGATTTTGAGGGAAGGGTGATTACAGGCAATTAGGGCAATTAGAGCCTTTTGAGGTACTTGGGAGTACTGAAAAGTTATCCCAGAGTTGAGAACTCCATTATACATCTCAGTGAGGGATATCTGGCTCTTGCTTTAGAACATGAGCGTTAACAGTTTTCATACTTGGGGACTTTCTCATCAAGAAAACTGGAAAGAATTAGTAGTTTATCATGTGTCCTTTTCTATTGTTACTTGGAGACATGTAAACAATTGGACCTAATTTTCCTTATCTCATATGGTAATAGAAGCAAGAGTTTATCCTGCTTTATAGGAAAAAATTATTGGGTTTTTTATTACAAAGTGCTGAGTTGGTTTCTAGTGATTGTATAGAGCTTGAGAAAATAGCATTGAGAAATTCATGTTTGTGCAGTCTTATTAACAATTGCAAGATTTTAAATGCATAAATAAGAAAATAACTTGACCATGCAGTTCAACTAAACAGTGTTACGTATACATATACTAGAGAGAAATGCTGGTTTAGTCATAATGCGTCCCGAAAGAAAGGAAACTTCTAGAATATTGCAATTTTCCACCTCTTTAAGAGTTGTCTGTTTGCTTTTAAGTTTTGCAATGATGCTTATTTTACAAGGAATGATAACATTTGATAGCTTTTATTTAAAAACAAGGAAACAATCAACCCAAAACACTGGCCTTGGTTTTCCTGTTAACAGCAGGCAAAGCTGCAGCAGCAAATGGATCTGCAAAAGAATCACATCTTCCGCCTAACTCAAGGTCTGCAAGAGGCTCTAGATCGAGCAGATCTTCTGAAGACTGAAAGAAGTGACCTGGAGTATCAGCTGGAAAACATTCAGGTGAGGGTGAGGAGGTACTGGGAAGGGCTTTGTGATCCCTGTCCTAAAGGCCCGCTTCCTGTGGGCTTGTAGGATGTGATCTGCTCTTTGTGTGTTACCCTTTCCTTCTGCTATTTTTTAGCTCTGTTCTGCTTTTGAGTTACCTGGTTTTACTGTTAAGCTGAGATTTCTTGTGTGTGTGTGTGTGTGTGTGTGTGTGTGGTTCACAGGTTCTCTATTCCCACGAAAAAGTGAAAATGGAGGGCACTATTTCCCAGCAAACCAAACTCATTGATTTCCTGCAGGCAAAGATGGACCAACCAGCAAAAAAGAAAAAGGTGGGTGAAAAAGTTTTGAGAGGCATGGAATTCAGTGATGGTTTTGTGATTAGTTCTGTGCTGTGTATTCATAATACCCTGTTTCCTTTCTTTGTGTAACACAAATGTGTTCTTATTTAAGAGCATTCTGAGTCGCTGAACGCAAACTTGCCAGCTATACTAGGCAAAATGTGTTCTCTGTGGCTCTGGGTTACAGCCCAGTAGCTACACCTCAGTGAGGCTGTAGGAATGCAGAATTTTAACCATGCTATTGTATTTTTATAATGGTAAGTACATGTCTGTGCGTATGAACATACTGTGTACCTAGAGTGACTGTCTTGTAGTTACAGCATAGGACTGCTAGTCAGGCAGTGTGGCTTGTGTCACATCTTTGTCATAAGCCATTCTGTCATTTTGAATGAAGTAATTTAATTTTAACCACATATTTTGAGATCCTCTGTTTAGATGCTTTTGGAAACTCAAGGTGAGAGTACTAACAGGTAATGTATGTCCCTCTTTAAATTAATCCATATCTCAATATTTTCTCTCCAGTGCCAGTATGAACTAAAAATCCATCCTTACACATATCAGAATTACCATTAGGCCCTCTGGCCGGACTGCCACTAGCTAGTTTCACTTTGCCTAGTTTAAGCCATCTCTTACTAGGAGTTAGGAGTTGTCTGTGTGTTTCTGTTGCTAGGGCCTGTTTAGTCGGCGGAAAGAGGACCCTTCTTTACCCACACAGGTTCCCCTGCAATACAATGAGCTGAAAGTGGCACTGGAGAAGGAGAAGGCTCGTTCTGCTGAGCTGGAGGAGGCTCTACAGAAAACACGCATTGAACTCAGATCTGCTCGTGAAGAAGGTAGGGGTTGACAGAAAAGGTGACTCTGGAAGGAGACGCACGGTTTTGGTCTGAAAACGTGCCTTTAATTGTGTGCCCCTGTAGCAGTACCATAGGTTGTTTAATTCTTGTCTATTGCTGTGAAGATACAGTAAGGCTGTTTTTCTGCGGGTTGTAACCGCTGAATGGTTACGCAGAGCCACTGCTATGAGCCAGTGTTATGTGTTGGTTGTGGTAATGAGTGGCATTTATCTCATCTATAGCTGCTCATCGGAAAATATCAGACCACCCTCATCCATCTACTCCAGCTACAGCCAGGCAGCAGATCATCATGTCTGCCATAGTCCGCTCACCAGAGCATCAGCCGACTCCGATCAGTTTGCTAGCTCCACCCTCCAGTCGCAGGAAGGAAGCTTCCACACCAGAGGGTAGGTTCTTCTTGGTGAACTTTCCTGGTACTGTTTTTCTGTCTACTACCTCTTTTTTTTTTTGTTGTTTTTTTAAAATTTCAAACCCAGAATTTTTCATGATAGGAATACTAGATGATAAGTTTTGCTTTAAAATTCTGTTTGGCTTCTATAATTTATTTCTGGAGACTTCTGCAATAAAGTCATTATTAGTATGAATTATTTTAAGAGCAAGTTTTTTCAAAGGACTCTGTTTTCTGTACTATCTGCATTGATCAAAAGGATTTATGGCTGTTTCCTTAGCAGTTAACATTTTTACTTGTGTAAACTGCAGATTTCTTCTGTTGAGCAGAAAGTTTCTATCGAGACCTTTTGGTAAAGGGAAAAGACTTTGGTTAGGCATAAAAGAAAGATACCGGGTCAAAGATGACACTGCTATACTATTAACCCTTGCATATCCTTGAGAATGGAGGGGGGAGGATCATCAGAAAAAAGTAAAGGATTGAGGGCTCTGCTCATTTTCTCTTAGTTAATGGTATCCCAGAAGGTGGATAGAGAAGTAAAACCTCCAGACTTTAGCTGGAAAAAGCCAGAACCCACAAGCTGGTCCAGCACTGGCCACGTCATGGGCAGGGAAAAGAATCATGTTCATTAGTAAAAGACGAAAAAGAAAAGCCTCAGTGGAGCTTTAATAGAGCTATGTAGTCACTTTTTATTCCCTGGGCCTAAAAATGCCAAAACCTGCTCTTAATTTTCATCCCTTTCGTAGTTTTCATCCTGGTAATAGATTCTGTCCCTTGCAGAGTACAGCCGGCGCCTGAAAGAGCGAATGCATCATAACATCCCCCATCGTTTTAACGTGGGGCTGAACATGAGAGCCACGAAGTGCGCCGTGTGCCTGGATACTGTGCACTTCGGACGGCAAGCCTCGAAGTGTCTGGGTAAGAGCAGAGCACGTGCAGAAACAAAGCACAACTGGGTGGTAAAATGACTTCTAGCACAAGTTTTTGTTCACTGAAAGCTGAAGAAACGATCAAGTGTGAAGGCTTTGAAACTAGCTGGTGCAAACATTCTACTAGAAAACACCTGGTGGTGCAGAGTAGGAGATTCTTGGAAAAGCTGGGGTTTGTGTGTTACAAGTTGAGGCAGCTGTGTCATTTAACAGAAGTTTTTCTCCATCCTTTTGTCAGAATGCCAGGTGATGTGTCACCCAAAATGCTCAACTTGCTTGCCAGCTACTTGTGGACTGCCAGCAGAATATGCCACGCACTTCTCCGAAGCGTTCTGCCGGGATAAAATGAATTCTCCAGGTCTGCAGCTAAAGGAGCCAAGCACCAGTCTACGTCTTGAAGGATGGATGAAAGTGCCAAGGTATAAACATGAATTTTAGTGTGCTATCAGGTGCTGAAACATTTGGAATAGTTCCTTCTGTTATCCTGGCTCTTACAATGTGATAATTAGCGCATGCCCATTAGCTACAGTGAGTTATTACCACTGAAATTTGCCTTTCTACGAGTTGCATGATTGTTTTATTCAGAATGCAAGCAGAAAATCCAACATGGCTTTGTATTTATTTATTTTCAGGAATAATAAACGTGGGCAACAGGGCTGGGACAGGAAGTATATTGTCCTGGAAGGAACGAAAGTGCTCATTTATGATGCAGAAGCAAGAGAAGGTAACTTAGCATTTCTAGGAAGAACATTTCCTTTAATCTTCAGATACTGTTTGGTGAGTTGAGAGGCTTAAAGGTTGTTACTGTTTGCTATGGCCCTCCCTAATTTAGCTAAATCTTCTGCAATAAGGCAACATTGTCATTTTTCTAGACCCTAAACAGTTTTATTAGCTGGTATGTCATACTAATCCAGCTGTGAAAAATCCAGTCTGTATCCTCCTAAATTTGCTACTGACTTGTTCTTTTTAACCTGTCTCCCTGTTCTGCAGCTGGACAGAGGCCTCTGGAGGAATTTGAACTCTGCCTTCCTGATGGTGATGTAACTGTCCATGGAGCTGTAGGAGCAACTGAACTTACCAATACAGCAAAGACAGGTGAGAATCTTACATAGATGAGGTCAAATGGATTTCATCTGGCTTGCCACCAGTCAGCGTTCTGTTTAGCTGAACAGAATTTACTCCCTTAAACTTTGATTCTGTAACTGTGTAATTTTGAGGTTACCTCTATTTGAATTAGGTGAATAGGTCAGTCATCCAGGTTTGGTTACACATGGATGGTCACTTCTGTCATGGTAGTTGAACTGTGAATAATCATCAAGCCGACTGGAAGTAAATTTTAAGTTCTGTAACATCCTTAAAAGCACTTGGTTGGTTTAAATTTCTTCTCTCAATGCTCAAGTGTCAAGTATCATCATTCATGTCACCACTGTGCAGAAAGTCATTCACTTAGAAATACTGTGGGATGTATACAGTCTCTTACTATGAAAAAATGTTGATATTTTGATGTGTATGTATTGACTAGCACTGATGAAGAGATGATGTATGTCTTGACTTTGACATTAAAGGATACAGATTGTTAAAAACAAAGGTTTCCATAACCAGTTTTTACAGATTTTTCTTGAACAGTACAGGGAAAAATTTAGTCAAGTGGCTGTTCTGTGCTTTTTTACAATGGTATTTCTTTCTCCTTTGAATGAAAGGCGAGAAAATATTTGTATTTAGTAGAGACAGCATTGTATGTATGGATTGCATACATGCAGCTAATCCTGAGCTTTAAGTAACTAGCCTGTGCAGGACCTGTAAGAGAGAAACCTATGTAATAACTTGCCATGGTAACACATCATGAGAAATACAACTTCTCTCCAATGAGGCTGAAAGGTGTTGATTTTAAGTCCACTGACAATATTCCAAAAACTAATCTAAGTCTTATTCTATCTATATAACATCTCAGATGTGCCATATATCCTAAAATTGGAGTCTCATCCACACACCACTTGCTGGCCTGGTAGAACACTCTACCTGTTAGCACCCAGCTTCCCTGACAAACAGCGCTGGGTCACAGCACTGGAATCAATAGTGGCAGGTGGGAGAGTTTCCAGAGAAAAAGCTGAGGCTGATGCTGTGAGTATAAAAGTTTCATTTAATCATAAAATATTCTGGGAGGGAGCAGAGTTTTGAAAACTAATTTTTCGGTATTTGCCATGCTGAGGTTTAACTGCAGGTAAGTTATTACTTCTGCCTTATGATGCACTCTGTGAGCACCAGGAAATGAGCCCATTGTGAGACTGATGCTTTACATTACAGTGCCCTTCTTTAGACTTGGGGAGTATAGTAAGTTCCCAAAATTGTATCTCTAGTTCTAGCAAGCAGAAGAGGAAGAAGGAGCGGTTAGGACATGGTTTGAATTCAATCTCATAATGTACCACATGGAACAAGCAAAAAAAAAAAAGAAAGAAACAGAAAAAAGCTCCCCCCTCTCCCATTCTTACAGAGTCATGGTTTTTGTTTCGGGGGGGGGGCGGGAAGGTGTGTGTCTGGTGTGCTCGTTTGAGAAGAATAAGAGGTTAAATGGTATCATTTGGGATAGCTTTTTTCATCATTGTTGCACTGATAACTCTGCTTTCTGATAAAGGGAGATTTGATTCTATGCCATTGCACATTAGAATGTTAACTCCAGAGGTAGGGAGTATCTGCTGAGCAGGAAATCACCCCTTTCCTCATGCCAGCATTCCTCTTGTCTCCAAGGAAAAATACATGTTCTCACCAACATTTGGACTTCTTTTCCTAACCCTTCCCTCAGGAAAATTCCATTGCAGGTGGTTGGGAGAAATGGAAAGGATAGGGACAACATAGGTTCTGTGTGAGTTTAGGTTAATTCTGATTGGCTTGCCTGACAGTGTTTCAGGCAGATAAAGGTCTGCTAATTCTGTTCTGGGAGGTACCCCTGCAGTTTTTCCCTTTCTGACATAAAGAAATCTGTGCCAAGCTTTTTGCCTGTCTGAAATGATGACCTGACATTGTTAAAGTACTAATAGAGACAGAAATAAAAATTAACTCAACAGCAACAAATATTTTCTTTGTCATTTGCAGAAATTGCTGGGAAACTCCCTGCTGAAGCTAGAGGGTGAAGACCGTTTGGATATAAATTGCACAATGCCCTTCAGTGACCAGGTAATGAGAACATTGTTTGGCCTTTGGCTGTTTCCTTCATGGAAGTGGTATCTTGTTTGTTGGCTTGTTCTTTCTCTTCAGTGGTAAACACTATTGTCCAAGAGTGCTCTGGAGCATTCCATGTTCTCCTCATGTAATGCTGGTTTCATTTTTCTCTTGTCACTGCAGGTAGTGCTGGTGGGTGCAGAAGAAGGTCTCTATGCCCTGAATGTCCTGAAGAATTCCTTAACCCACATCCCAGGAATGGGTGCTGTCTTCCAAATTCACCTCATCAAGGATCTGGAAAAGCTACTCATGATAGCAGGTAAGGAGTTGTATGTTTCCATTTGTCCTGCAGTGAGTGGTGATGCTTCATCCTGCTGGGAGTACTGCAGTGCCAAGGGCCAGGCGTTCCTTTAGCCTCATTACAGGCTCTCTTTTTAATCACTGTGTTGTCAGGAAGCCATTCCTGTGGTCAGTGCAGTATTGCCTGAGGTTTTCTTGTAAATGACCATGTGAAGGAAGGCTCAGCTGAACCTTCACATGAAAACAACTTCTCTGTTTCCAAAGCTGAAGGAGGAGCCAGAGACAAAATCTTTCCATCTTGGGGGTTGGTTGTCATTTTAAATCCAGTTTAAAAAGTCTTGAACCGACCATTGAGCGTATCTCCTCTTAATCACCACATACCCTTTCTTTTTAAGGTAGGTAATCATTTGAGGACCACGATGTGATCACTGTGGCCCAAGGCCAATAGCTCTTAACCTCTCTTGCTCTGAACACTAATCCACATGACAAAGGGGGGAGTTCTTTCATGGTTTGGTTAAGATTCCCTTGTGAAAGCAACACCAGCTTTAATCTCTCCATCTGTGGTTTTCCAGAGATAATCCTTCCTACACTGATGTAGGCATGCTGAACATTAGGGTGTATCCTCATCTGAAAACCCAAGTTCTCAAGTGTCTACATATGACATTTGTAGAGAATGAAAAACAAATTCTCTCTCTTCTTCAGTTTGTTCTGCATTTATCCCCTGGTAAAGATGCTTCTGTGTTTCATTTATTCCAGGGTAGTAAAGACAAAAGCAATCAGACAAAGATCTCTCTCAAAATTAGAAGGTGGCTACATTACTGTGTCGTTTGACTTCTGAGAGGAATTGGACTTGGTCTGTAACACAGTTTATTAGGGCACTTCTCAGAAATCCATTGCCACTTCTGCTGTCAGACAGGTTAAAGCACCTTGTACTTCTTAGAAGTTCTGCAGGGTAAAATAAAACTCCCTGGCTAGTCTTGAATAGTGTATTAATGAGGCCGCTGTTACCGTGATCTGCTAGACCTTAGCAACACTAATAACCCAGAGAGAATGTGGCTGGGTTTTTGTAAGTTTTCTGTTTCACTTTTAATAGGAATAATGTGGAATGAATTCAACATGGTACCATGTGACTGTTACCACAGTAACAGCCTGTGATGACAAGCTGCTGCTTAGGTAACCCGACAGACTTTTGTAGAGAATAGTGAGTTTTCCCTTGATGAAATGTAACCGGTTTTGCTTCCAGGAGAAGAAAGGGCTCTGTGTCTTGTTGATGTAAAGAAAGTGAAGCAATCTCTAGCCCAGTCTCACCTCCCAGCCCAGCCCGATATCTCACCCAATGTCTTTGAGGCTGTCAAAGGATGTCACCTTTTTGCTGCTGGCAAGGTAGGATACAGCTCCCTCTGCCCCAGACCACCCTTGAGACTGAGTTTAATATTAATGAAATGAGCATCTTTATTTCACTGGCAACAAATCCAAGGTCTGTAGTCTTGTTTTAAATCTTTTCCCTCACTAAGAAGAGTATGGGGGTTGAAGAGAGGCTGAGCTGGAGTCAGCATGGAGAACTAACACAAACTCAGTCTGACATGATGGTATCGCCTAAACTGCTCAGAATAAGAAATACAGCGTAGCATGGCTATCGCTGCCACCTCACAGCTGATTTCAGTTTTGAGATATACAATGAATAAATTCCATCCACTGGTTGTTCTGGAAGGTCATCTAACGGTTTCCAGGCCAGAAAGTTCACTTGGGTGTTTATGTCACTGGGTAACACTTGGTATTTACGTTAATTCCCACTTTTGGTATAGAACATTTTGCCACAGCAAAATTTCTTGTTAACAGTTACTTCCACAGGCAACTTTGATACCAAACTAAACATCATCCATTTCAAAGTGGTGTTTAAAAGAACGGTTTCAGGGGTTAAAATTTGGGCCTAGCTTATTTGAATTTCTTATCTATTTCAATGAAACATTTTTCTGAGGAAAACCTTCAACAAATTTTATATCAACTTCTTTCAAGTATGAAAGAAATCATAGAACCAGTTTAAATTCATGGTCCCTTTTGAGAATGTGAGGAGGCTTTTCATTTTTTCACTAGTTCATAACAGCTACCCTATTAAAAATGTACTTGTTTATCTCTGCAAAGTTCTTCTTGTAGAAGGAGATCCGTTTACTCAGACCCATTTGACATGCTCAGCATTAGAGCATACTCTGTATTGCTGTCCTGAACTGTGCTTGTCATCTTCCTTACAGGTGGAGAATGGTCTGTGTATCTGTGCAGCCATGCCCAATAAAGTGGTGGTTCTGCGATACAATGAGAGCTTGAGCAAGTTCTGTATCAGAAAGGTAAGCCAGTAATTCCCTGTGCTAGCTAAGGGAGTTCACATATTGCACTTGGGAGCCTTTTGAGGCCTTAAACCTTTCTGCATGCATAAGAACATTTGTTTGCCAGCTCAAATGATAACAAATTGGAACGTGCTCTGACTAAAGCTGGAGTAGGCAGCAATTTCCTTTAATAAGAGCTGGCACATTTGGAGAGATACAGAATGAACTGTGGGGGTTTTGGGGTTTGTTTTTTTGAGATACTGGACTCATACCCTCGCTTATTTATCCAAAAAAGGCTTTCTTCTTAATTATCCAGCAGTGTCCCCTCACCTCTGTTGTCTCTGGAGAAATCCATTCCAAATTACTTCTTTGCACTTCAGAAAGCAGTGGGTATCTGAATCAGTTCCTGCCCAGTGAAAACCAAAGGGATTTGGTGTTACTGTCATAGGCAGCTGTTTCCTGTACTCACCCTGACATGTCCCCTTTCTCCTGGCCAGCAAACAAGGCAGTATGGGTGTGACACATCTGCTGTGTGTGTAACCCAGTCTCCTGGCAGCTTGGGTACTGGTACACACATAGCTGTGGTAGTTCTTCAGACTGTGGCAGGCAGACGATACTTTGAGCACTATTCCTCCTGAACACAAGTTCAATGAATTGCCATGAATACATTTTATATGTTTGTATGCATCCAGAAGAATCCAAAATGTGAGGGATCTCTCCTCTGAACAGAGTTTAAGCATGGCCTGCTGTCAAATGGGCTGGTACCCAGAAACTCCTGTCCTCTCCAATTCACAAATTAAAGGATGTTCACATCAAACTACATATCCCCATGAGCTTCTGCAAGGTGCTTTGAAGGCACCAGTTCAACTTACAGCTCCACTGAGGCTTTGATCCCCACCGAGTGCTGCACTTGCACTGCTGTAAGGGAGCAGAGTTGGCACCAGCCTCCTTGAAAGTAAAGACGTTTGATGGAGATCTTGGCACAAACAATGTGGATGCGGGGAAACCCAGAGCATCTGCAAGCATTGTAGCTGATACCAACTCTCACTTATGATGGAGCAGCATCTGGCAGGAAACACAACAGATGTACAGTCACTGTCCTCTGCCTGTGCTGCATTCACCCCTGCAGTGCCAAGCTGACAGGGGCTTACAGGCAAAGCACACAAAGGCATGTTTCAGAAGGTAGGATTCCTGACAGCTTCGCTAATCCCGACAACTGAATTTAGATCCTAACAAGATGGCAGCAAGCCCAGAATATGCTCTTCTGTTCTGCCACCTAAATTTCCAGATAAACTAGGAATTATGCAAGGAATCTTGTCCTCAGAAGACCTGGGGATCTGCGTGTTGTGTCAGGCTACCCTGCAGGACTGTCTTAGCTGTTCAGTCATAACACAAGTCTTGGTGAACAATGTATCTGGGTTACCTTGTTCAAAGAAGGAAGGAAGATTGTGTATGTGCTGTCTTCCTTTTGCATAAGCCACCCTCAAGCTTAATTTTTAAAGTGTTAACAGCAGAGATACTTTAGTGAGCCGATTCCACTGGCAGAACCACTGTGGTGGACGTACCTACTGACAAGAGCTTTCCTATGTGGGTTATAAACAGTTTGGGACTTAACTGGGGTCAATCCTGCTGCAGTTGTCTTAGGATCTTCTCTCTGCCTTTGAGGCAGCTGCCCCTAGTCCTGGTGACTTCCAGGTTAGGAACTGATTGTTCTAGCACAGCTATTCTGGAGCTGGGGCAGTTTTGACCAATAAATTTCCTAGTGACAAGTCTGTCGTTCAGCCTGAACTGCTCAGCCCTGGTCTTACATCATCTCCAGAGACTTTTGGGACGTGCAGCCATTGGCATGGCTGTGACCTATTGTAAGTAGGGAACCACTCCCTGCTGCTCGAAGAACCTGAGCTACAGAGCACAAGAGTACCTTCCAGAATAGCTTATTCTTCCAAAAGGAAGAGGTTCTTATTAAGGGTAGCACCTGGACTTGAGTTGATATGCAAGTCTACATTAAAGCAAGTATCATCACTTCCAACACCACAAAGCTTTTTCTTGTAGCCAGTGCACTTTTCCATATGCTTTCAAGAGACTTCACTGACACTTAGGTTGCTGTCTCTCCCTTATTTAAACATGGCAGTGTATGATCTTCCTGAATAAGCAAAATCTGTATGCTGTTACAGGGGCCTCACATTGGTCCACACTATTCTCTCTTCCAGGAGATTGAAACCTCTGAGCCTTGCAGCTGCATCCATTTGACCAGTTACAGCATCATCATTGGAACCAACAAGTTCTATGAGATTGAGATGAAGCAGTACACGCTGGAGGGTAGGAGGTGTTTTCCAAAGAACAGGCTGGGTGGCTCCATGGATTCTGTTGGTTGGGCTTTTATAAATCAGTTTAGGAAAAAAAGTTGGTGCTGATCAAGCTGTTTTCCTCTCTTCTCGTTGCAGAGTTTCTGGATAAAAATGACCACACTTTGGCCTCTGCTGTGTTTGCTGCTTCCACCAACAGTTTTCCAGTCAGTATCATTCAAGTGAACCCAACGGGGCAGAGGGAGGAGTATCTTCTCTGTTTCCATGGTAAGTGTTGTACAGCTTTGCAGTACCCAATACTGTAGTAACACAGTGCTGAACAGAGCTGACTTTCTAGTACCTGGTAACGAGTATTTGTTAAAACCCATGACTCTAAAAGCTCTGGAAGTGTTGTGGCTGGTGGTTTGAGCAGTCAGATGCACAAGGCATGGGCATGAAAATAGCACTTGCTGAGGTGCTTTTGGTCAGCTCGCTTCTGGCTTAAACATTCTCTGTGCCTGTGGATCAGTCGCCACACTTGGGCTTCTGTGCCTGAAGGGAAGGGGTAGGAGTCAAGGTGAAGTGTGAGTGCTTGGTTGTCTCACCTCAGTTTATCAGGACCTTTTAATCTTCTTGTGATGAAGTAAAAGAGGATGTTACCTTTTTGTGAAGCTGCATTTGTTGGCCCTGCAGGATAGAGGGTGCCTGGAGAAGCTGGGGCTGTCCCTGGACCCATGGCAGGGCTCAAGGCCAGGCTGGATGGGGCTTTGGGCACCCTAGGCTAGTGGAGGGTGTCTCTTCCCATGGCAGGGGGTGGGACTAAATCAGTTTTGAGGTCCCTTCTAGCCCAAACCATTCTGGGAGCCTTCAGAAGACCACCAGCAGTCATTCTGGGTGAGTAGGAGTCTGTAGGCAAAATAGCAACCTTACCTTAACTGGTTCAGAGAAACCTAGAACCTTTTGGTACTGAAAGTACTCCATCTAGCCAATTCACAGAATCACAAGGTTGGAAAAGACCTTTGAAGATCATCAAGTCCAACCATTCACATCCTAAACTAAACCATATCCCTAAGTACCTCATCCACCCTTTTTTTGAACACATCCAGGGAAGGTGACTCAGCCCCTCCCTGGGCAGCCTGTTCCAGCCCTGACAACTCTTTCAGTAAAAGACTTTTTTCTAATGTCCAATCTGAACCTGCCCTGGCCCAGCTTCATGCCATTCCCCCTTGTCCTGTCACCTGTCACCTGGCTGAAGAGACCATCACCTATCTCTCTATAACCTCCCTTCAGGTAGTTGTAGGTGGTGATAAAGTGTCCCCTCAGCCTCCTCTTCTCCAGGCTGAACACCCCCAGCAACCTCAGCTGTTCCTCAGAGGATTTGCCCTCCAGCCCCTTCCCCAGCCTGGCTGCCCTTCTCTGGACTCTCTCCAGGACCTCCATGTCCTTCTTGTGGTGAGGAGCCCAGAACTGGACACAGTACTCGAGGTGCAGCCTCACCAGTGCCCAGCCCAGGGGCACAGTCACCTCCCCAGACCTACTGGCCACACTGTTTTTGATACAAGCCAAGATGCCATTGGCCTTCTTGGCTGCCTGAGCACACTGCTGACTCATATTCAGCCTGCAGCCACCCAACACCCCCAGGTCCTTCTCTGCCTGACAGCTCTCCAGCCAGTCTCCCCCAAGCCAACTGGCAACTCTCCAGTGCCAACTGGAGTACTTCATGGCCCTCTGAGGTTTGTAAGACAGCGAGCTCCCTGTCCCTGTTAAAACACCCAGGCCAATTGCCTTTGCCCTTCGCAGCGGAACGAGCAGCATCCCGGCACACGCTCATGACATGACCTGACTTTTCTTGGCAGAGTTTGGTGTCTTTGTGGATTCCTATGGAAGACGCAGTAGGACAGACGACCTGAAGTGGAATCGCTTGCCCTTAGCTTTCGGTAGGTGTTGCCAGACATTCACTTGGATTCTGGGAATTATGGAAACCGGGAAGCGTCCCTGTGGGATGGGTATTCTTCACTCAGAAGCATCCCTGTGGGATGGGTATGCTTCTGTTTCCTGGTCCCCCTCCTGATTCTCCCAGAAGCTATGGAGATTTTCCTGTGATTTTAAGATCAATCCAAATGGCAAACCTCCTGAAGTATAAAAAATTTGAGGAAAACTGACCCAAAGTTATATTTCCCTACTGTTCCTAGGGATTGAGCTGGCTAGTGGACTTCTTTATGATGTTTGGAAGTTTCTAAAATAGTTGAGAATTTATAATGTCACTGTGGTTCCCTCAGGCCTTCCATGCTACCTAGTGGGATTTTGTTCAGTTAATAGTCCATTTTTAATGCCTGTTTCATGATACTTTGGTTAGTAAAATTCTTGAGATAGTTTCAAAGCAACAGTTCTTTAAGCTTGAATCTCCCTCTTTAGTAATAGCATCTGTGTCTTATTACAGAAAATCTATTCCCTTCTTTTCCCAAGGGGCTGTGCAGCTCTGTTGTGTTCACTGATGCTTTTAGAACAGAGAATTCTTATTTTGTGTTTTTCCTCCCTCTGTGATGCTCCTTCAGCCTACCGGGAGCCCTACCTGTTTGTGACACACTTCAATTCCCTGGAGGTGATCGAGATTCAGGCACGAGCTTCTCTAGGGTAAGTTGTTATCACTTCACGACTCTGAACAGCATGTGCTGCAAGAATCTGTGTACTTCCCTGGGAAAGGTACAGTGTTGTCATTGTAAAGACCTCTTCCTGCAATTTTACCCAGAACTCCTGCACGAGCCCACTTGGAGATTCCAAATCCGCGGTATCTAGGGCCTGCAATTTCCTCTGGAGCGATCTACTTGGCCTCCTCCTACCAAGACAAATTAAGGGTGATTTGCTGTAAGGGCAATCTAGTGAAGGAGACCAACAACGAGCAGCACCACAGAGGATCTTCTGCTACACGCAGGTATGATGAAGGCTCTATGTTCTGGTCCTTGGGCACCTCGTAAGCAAATGTTGCTGCAGCTAGATTTCCCTGCCCCCCACCCCCCAAATGATGGATGCCCTTGTCCCATTCTCAGCAAGAGAGGCTGGCATCAGCCAGTTATTGTGATGCTGGAATGGAACAAGGAGGGGAGTTGGTTTAAAATCCAGAAGGCAAAGAAATATGAACTCTGTGGGAACATGTGGGTAATCTCTACAGATGCTCTTGATCTTCAGCTGGGTTACTTTTACATTGTGATAATGCTGAGACTTGAAGGCTTGGTGAGCTTAGATGCCTTTGATGTGACACTAAACATCATCTGATGTTACAATCTGTAAGGCAAGAGCCCCTTCCTCTTAAATAACGAGAGTGTCTCAGGGAGACAGCGCTGGGAAGTTGTGACACGATCTTGTTCTGTTCAGCAGAACAGGGATACTTCTGACAGATGACAGATTTGGGGCTGCTAGTGCCACTGTGCACTGGGAACTGAGGTTGATATTTTATCCTCACCTGGTCTGAACATGCTGGAGCTGCTGAAAATTTTGTATGTGACATGGTGTCTATCCAATTTCAGTGCACCTCTGTACGGACAAGGGCACTGCTTAAGGAGTTCTGGGGCCTGCTGCCTAGACATGACCCACATAGCAATCCTTGCAGGCCCTTCACTAGCAGTGCTAGTGTAGTGACTATCTTTGGATCTCCCACCTTGGCTCTGGGAGGGCTGATGCTGTTTCACAACCACCGCTGGCTGTCTGGGGACAGTGACATTTCTGCTGGAAGAGCCTGTAACGTGGGGGTTTTGTTGCTCAGCTGTTCCCATCCATTCTTTTTGAATGACAGCAGCCCCAACAAGAGAGGCCCACCCACGTACAACGAGCACATCACCAAGCGGGTAGCATCAAGCCCAGGACCCCCGGAAGGCCCGAGCCACCCTCGAGAGCCAAGCACACCACACCGGTACCGCGAGGGGAGGACGGAGCTGCGGAGGGACAAGTCACCTGGGCGGCCGCTGGAGAGGGAGAAGTCTCCAGGCCGGCTGCTGAGCACCCGCAGAGAAAGGTCCCCTGGGAGACTGTTCGAAGAGAGCAGCCGAGGACGAATGCCTGTGAGTGGGGCCAGAACTCCTCTTGCTCAAGTCAATAAGGTAAGTCAGGAGCCTGGTGAACTTGTCTGTTCTTGGGAGAGGGCACAGACTGCAGCAGGGCTTGATGGCACTTGTAAAGTACAAGAGCAAATAAAATCTCACTCCTGCCTCGGTGTTTATTAAGCCAGAACACACGTAGTGTAATTCACTGAACACCTGCCCCTGTGCTAGTTCAGAAACTGCAAAAGCAGCTGGGTGAAGTCTTCAGATCTGAAAGTAATGGGGCATTTACTGAGAGAAATCTGGCTACTGAGGACTTGAAGAGAGACAATGTCTGGAGAAAGGAAGGTGGGAGCCTGCTGTGCTCAAAACGATACTTGGTAGTCACAGAATCACAGAATGTTAGGGGTTCCAAAAGATCAACTAGCCCACCCTCCCACACACCAGAACAGGATCACCTAGATTGTCACACAAGAACATGTCCAGGCAGGGCTTGAATGTCTCCAGAGAAGGAGACACCACAACCTCTCTGGGAAGTCTATTCCAGTGCTCTGGCACCCTCATGATGAAAAAGTTTTTCCTTATGTTCACATGAAACCTCCTGTGCTTCAGCTTGCACCCATTGCCCCTTGTCCTACCACTGGCTATCACTGAGAAGAGCCTGGCTCCATCCTGACACTCACCCTTTACATACTTCTAGACATTGATGAGGTCACCCCTCAGTCTCCTCCAGGCTAAAGAGGCCCAGCTCCCTCAGCCTGTCCTCATAAGGAAGACGTTCCACTCCCTTCATCATCTTAGCAGCCCTGTGCTGGGCTCTTTCAAGGAGTTCCCTGAGTCAGTGGTTTAAGATTTACCCCACCTAGGAGCAGGCAGGCACAGAGCACTTGCTCAGCAGTAGCAGCAGTAGTTAGGTGAGGTACTGCTGCTGGCACCTGTGCATACGTGAGAAAAGTATGTGCAACCTCTAACCATCATTCTGTTTCCCTGCCAGGTCTGGGACCAGTCTTCAGTGTAAGTCTCAGCTAGACAAAGTTACTCATCTTGACCTGCAGGAAAACAAAAGGAAATATACTGAGTATATGCACTCCCCATGTCTGCTGCCCAGTTACTGAAACAGCGTTCCCGGGCCAAAGCTAGCTCCACGTTGGGAGACGTGATGTTTTGAAGATTGTTGGCATCTCAGTTAATTTCTCTGCACTTTCCTGCACTCCTGTTTTTGCACTTTGTACTACTGTTAACTCTTTCAAGCAGTTCATGAACTTTTTGTATTCACCTTAGTCCCTAGTAGTTCATCAAGGAAATTCAAGGGGACTAGAGTCCCACCCCAAGTCTTTAATGTGGTTAGCACCCCTTACCAGATATTTGGTCCTAGTTCTGAGACATGCTGGGAAGTCCTGATGGCCTGGAAACTGAAGGGCCAAGGTGAGCGAGTCTGTCAATAGAAGGTGTGGTTGGATCTTCTCTACAGAACACAAGAAATAGTACTTCTGGTTAGTCTGTTCACGTGCCACTTGTGAAAGTTATTTTGTTCTCACTGCTCTAGAGCAGCTCTGATGGGGAGGGAAGAATCCCCCGTGCCCCGCCCTGAGACAAAGTGCATTACCTACAAGCGACTGGGGTGTAAGACTTTATCCAGGTCTTCTGCATGACAGTTCACTGCATGCTGCTGCACCATCACTGGCTGCTCTCTCCTTTTAGGTTGCTTTGCTGAGTAGTGTATTGTACCTCACTTGTAAATTAACTGAAACCTTTAGATTACGCTGCAAAATAACCGTTAATTACTCTGGAAATTGGGCAATGAAGAGTTAACGAGCCTTATTCTATGACAAGACTTACAGTCACACTGTGTTCTCCCCTCAGCATTGAACACGGTGCCCCCAGAAAGGACCTCGAGGTGTCCCCACAGTCTGAGGTGCCCCGGAGAGGCGCAGCCCAGCGCTGGCTCCTCCCGAGCCCTGTCACTTGTCCTACAATAAGCGCCACACGTCAGGGCACAGGAGCTGCTCACAGCGAGCAGCTTGAGCGGGTGCTGAGCAAACTTCACCTTGCTGCTGTGTCTCTGCCCTCCAGCCACTTACTGCTTTCCAGTCTCTCTTGCTGTGCCCACGAAGCAGAGAGCAAATGATTTTCAAAGCAGGTTTCAACCGCTCGAGCTGCAATAGCAACATTCTAAGTGAACAACCATGTTCTTTACAACTGGAAAGAGCAAAACTGCATCCAATCTGAGCAAAACTGCATCCAATCTGAGCAAAACTGCATCCAATCTGAGCAAAACTGCATCCAATCTTCCCTTGGCCACACTCTTAAACTTCTGCTAGTCCCTCGCAAGCCTGTGCTAACCTGTTCTAGAAACCCATAACAATCCAAATGCCTTGTCAGTGTCCTTTGGCGAGTTTAATGAATATTGTATTCCGTTCTCTTGTCTGTTGGGTGATTTTTGGATCAGATGAGTCGGCAGGAAACTTGCTGCAAGTTTTTGTCCCCTGGTCTGAACATTTTGAAAGGTCACTGAGATCAGTCTTTAAATCTTTGCATCTCATGGAAGATCTTCAAGACCTCAGAAACGGGCTTGTTGAGTCCTGAAAGTGTATATCTTGTGTCTTGTTCGTGAAATGCTTCCTGCTATAGAAATAGCTCAAAGGACTGTACATATTTACAAGAAAATTTATATTCGTAACAAAAGGGAATTGAATTGGTTTCTACTTTTTTATTGTAAACTGTGTGTTTTTCGACACTAGCTTTTTGTTTTAATGGTGGTTGTGGACAGCCATCGTCAGACAGTGGAGGGGGCCTCAGCTTAGTCCTCCTTGCTCCCATGACAAAATATTGTAACATTAAATTGCAATTGAAGCTTGTTAGCATAAATGAGGTTTTAGGTCTCTAAAAGTACAGGTTTTTTTCTTCATTACCTTTTTATTATTGACAAGGGAGGGAACCAGAGGGACAGTTCAAGGCTCCACCTGGAAAGTATTGAACTTTGTTGTTGAACAATAACCAAATAAAACAAATAACTATCTTGACTGGCATGGTGAAATGAACGCTTCCTTCAATGTAGAGTAACATGGAGCCATCCTACCCTTGCACCCAGCAGTAGAGGCTGTGTAATCTATAGGTGTCAAAGCTTACCAAAGAGCTAACCTTGACAGTATTTAGCATTTTCATAGTCGTTATACCCTGAACAAGTAGCATAAGTGGCTTCACAAAAACAAAGCATGTTCATATGGACTCACCCCAGGCGCATCTGTCCAAACACTTTACTATAGCAGCAGTCAGCTGCAACCACCTACAGCTACGCGCTGCCCTCGCCTGCCTAACTGGGGAGAGGGGCAGAGGGAACACACCTCTGAGTGTCTGGGGAAACAATCTCACCCTGGAAAAGGACCCACATGGCTTGAGCTGGAAAAAAAATAATCAGTCACCACCTTTCTTACCAACAGTGTGATCTAAGGACAGGTTTGGGATGTATCCCGGCAGGGTGCTGGTAGCCAAGCAGACGGAGATAGCGACTCATCCCCCCGCTGTAAGATGCTGGTGCTTTATGGCCTGATAGCTGCAGCTTAAAAAAAACCCCAAACCTAAACCAACATTCACAAATCAAGTCAGATTGAGTATAACCTGCAGAGTTACTGTACATCTTAACTTAACACCTGCTGGGAAAACTTGCTAGATCAGACTTAAATGTAAATACATCTATTTTTAACTGAACCAGTTTTTACAGGGTCTGAAGTATTCTTTCACAGGAAGAGGTTTTTAATATTCACACTGCTGCCTACAGTAACTTAATTTGTCCTCCTACTGTTCAGTGTTTTTGGTTTTGTGCACATACCCGCCCCCTTCCCCCCAATAAAGGGCTTGTTGGAGGCTGTGTGGGCGGGTTACTAATAGCTCCCCTTACATTTTGGTCTACATGACATTCTTCATGAAAATGCTCTACGTAAAAAAAACCCAAGCTGCTCGATTTATCTATTGTGCCTACTATCTGATGTATCTGATGAAATGCTAACTTGTTAAATGTTCCTTTATTTCTATTTTACTGTGCACAAAGAATACTTATTTAAAGCTCATTGTTGCAGTCCTATGATGCATGATCAGAATTGTAACAAAACTAAAATAATCCAGAAATGGTGGAGTAAAAAAAAAAGTTATTTATTGAGCCTTTTGATTATCAAGAACCTTGCACCAATCGCTGTCAGCTTGACCACCCCACGCTGTGCTGAGATTCAGGGGCTGGGGAGGGCAGGCAGCTCCTCTTGGTTCTACCCTGGACACAGACCATAAGGGCTTACTCAACAGTCCCCAAAATGACTGTAACAAAAGTCTCTCCATCTACCTTAAAAAAAAAAAACGTGCTCTCCTAGCAACAGCCAGGAATAAACATCACAGCACAGACTGGAGCTGTGGGAGGGGAATGTAAGCGAGCTAATAAACCCAACGCTTCATCCGGCTTTCGCCTTCGAAGGGATTTGATTCATTCCTTTGGAATAGGGGAATACACTGTGATTAATCTAATTCATTCACCTGTCAAGCAGAAAACAACCTAGTGAAAAATAAACCAACCACCCAACCCCAACCAAAACCACCCAGCCCAGCTCCCGCTGCCCTCCCCCAGCTGTGCCTGCTGAGAAGGGGAGTGGGGGCAGCATGGGCTTGCCTGGAGGAAGGTTGCAGCTCCTGGGAGATGTCACCTTGCTCTGGGAGAGGGCCCTCAGCCTGTGCTCACTTGGAACAAGCAGAGGAAGGTGGAGCTGGTCACAGAATAATTACTCTTGCAAGCCCTCAGAAGGTCACAAAGCCAAGTTGGTTTTGGGGCTGCAAGAGCTACATGTGCCCTTGACTGACTGAGACACAGTGATAGACTGAAAAGGCAAAAAAGTTTTCTATAAAATATTGGTCTGGCCTGTGGTTCCCCCATTCCTGCACCACTGGAAAGCCCAGCGTGACTCACACACATAGCTGTAATTGGGAAAAAATTTTAAGTTTAGCAAGAAGGAATGAGCTGGAGGCCACACATGCTGGTAAGGCTGACATTCACAGACTCACAGACTCTTAGGGGTTGGAAGGGACTTCCAGAGATCATTGAGTCCAACTCCCCCCTCCCCCCCACCTCCCCCAAAAGCAGGTTTCTTAGGACAGGTCACACAGGTCAGCATCCAGATGGGTCTTGAATATCTCCAGAGAAGCAGATGCCACAACCCACCTTGGGCAGCCTGTCCCAGGGCTCTGTCACCCTCACTGTGAAAAAGTTCTTCCCCATGTTGGTGTGGAACTTCACCTTCCTTTCTGTTCCACATTTCTCAGACTTCTGCTGCTTTAGTCTTTGCCTCATAAAAACTTTGGTTTGTAACTGGGACCAAGGAAAAAAAAAATCCCCAAACCCCCCCAACCAAACCAGCCCTGAGCTGCCTCTAAGCTCCTCTCCCAGCAAACAATTCTAGGTCACTCAAATAAGAAACTTGTGGTATCGTTTCCCTGCTGGCACTACAAGCACTTCAGAGGCCTCAGAGCACAACCTGCCTGCCAGTATTCCCACATCTACTTCCTTCCCAGCTGAACAATCCCCCTCCCAACCCTTCCCTCACCACTGCTGCAATTTGAGCATGCTGACTCCCTCCCCCTAGTCCCTTCCCCATCGGGCACCCTGCAGCACCCAGCTCAGCCCCATGAGGTGCTGGTGCCTGGCCCAGCACTGCCAGCCCCATGAGGCTGCATGCACCAAGCAAAGGGTGAGCACAGGGTTCACCTGCCCACAAGGTCTCAGGGCTCTGAGCACCCACCAGCTGTGACATCCCTGAGCAGCTCAGGTAACAGCACACCACGGCCCCCAGAACAGTCTGCAGGCAGCAGAGCACAGCCCCACAGACACCCCAGCCCACCCCCTGCCTCTGTGCAATAGCTCTGTGGTGCTACAGCCATGGGGCACTACCACACCTTTGATGCTGCTGCCATTACCTAAAAATGACATCATCAGAAGGGAACTGATGGACTGGCTGTGGTCACACTCAGCTACCAGCACACCCCTCTGCAGTTAAACTGCCAGGTGTTGTCAACTAGGTTTCCATCTCAACAACAGGCAATGCTGTTTGTTAGGCTGGGTAACACCCTGCTGCTTTCCTACTGCTCTGACATCCCCACAGCTCAAGCCAGCAGGAGCCCCACACTCGAGTGCTGGTCACACAACCCCCCAGCCTCTCCCCTCACCTCCTCACAAGTCAGCATTTTCTGGCACTAACAAACACGATGGAGGGGGAACTGTCCCACTACCCCTCCCAACCCGGTGCCATACACGTACCTGTGACACCACAAACCACATCAACCTCCAGGTACAGCTGCGAAGGAGAAAGGCTGGTCTGCTGCTTGCAGAGATGCTGGCTGGAACAAAGAGAAGTGGTGGAAGGCCAATCCCAAGCTCTTCTGCCCTAAGGAACTGATTGCTGGAACTTCTAAGTAATTGGACTCTCGTTCTTCCTGTAAACTTCATATCACAGACACTAAATACCTCTCTCCTCCACTGATTAACTGCAGGGGAACAAAGTGTTTCAACTTGCATCTATGAATGACAAGCTTGCACACTCCCCCAAGGCATAAAATTGCAATCAGGCAATCACAGGTTATAAAAAAAACAACTCAAGGAAGCTTGAGCCAGGAAGGACAGTAACAGTCACCCACTTTTCTTGAAAGAGTTTTATTTGTTTCTAAAGAGGCTGGGAACAAAAGCAATTCCATATTGCAGGATACCGACTACTATCCATAGCACAGAACGGAGGAAGTTTTCAGAGAAAACCACTGCACTATGCCCAGCTCCACTGAGCTACTCAGGATATTGCAACAAGGCTGGTGATCAGACCTGAGGCTGGCAAACCACCCCCTCCTCTGGGGCTGCTTCCACCCAACGCTGGCTGCTGCGGCTTTTGTCCCTGCTCAAGCTCCTCACTGGTTTGGGCAAGGTGCTCTGCCCCACCACTGGATGGGCGCTGGGCAGCATTGGCACAGTCACTGGCACTCTCAGGCACCCACCACCACAGGGGCACGGGGCCAGCGGGTCCCCTCCTGAGCTGGCTCCCTAGGGCAGGCCTGAGGCAGGTTTGCATTAATGTTGCGTTTGTTTTGGGCTAGAACAGGCTGTGAGTACCAGGTACAGGCAGCCTGGCCTCAGGGTAACCACTCAGACAAGACAAACAGGATGAAAAGTTGTAGAGATCCCCCCAGGCCTGGCAGGGGAAGCACCAGAGATTCTATACTCATGGTCAAGGCTGCAACCTGGAGCAGAGGCCCAGCTGCAGCTGGGCACAGAAGGGTGCAGCACGGGTGTATTCGGCACGCTGCAGCTGCTCACACCAAGGGGCAAGTTTGGCCATGGCAATAAGGTGACTCAGTGTCACCTTCAGGCTGTTACTGAAGGACTAATCCCTAAACTGAACACCTTTGTTTCCTTACAGCTACATATCCCAGCTTGAGGAAGTCCTTATCAGTGACAGCAAGTCACTGGTTTCTGAAAGCAGATCACTGCAAGACACGTTTATGATTTACAGAGAAATCCAGCCATTAAAAACAATTGTCTTTACCAGAAATTCCACAGGGGAAAAGTTGCATTTCAGTTCTCATGAAGAGAAAAATTACAGAGCTATTCACAGTAGAAACAGTGCAGCCCTACTGTAAAATGAAAGTGAGTTTGTTGGTGATTGTGTCACTGATTTTTTGCCTAGAAAGGCTGCTACAAAAAGATCATCAATATTCATACCGATTCAGCCACACAAGCTTGGAACTCACTACTGAAATAATTGGGTGTTTGATGAGCTATGAAAGCAGGAATGGGCTTGCTTTTGCTGGGTGATGAAGTCTAGTAAGATTCCACAAGAATCCTGAACTTCCTAGGCTGTGGGCTGGCTTCTTTCTTACAGTCTGCCTCACTGCTGAGGGTTTTTAATCTGATGCTGCCCTCATGTTTTTCAGCCTAATTAAACTGGTGGGATTTTAACCGAGCTGATGATGGGCACTGACACCTTTACTAGCTCTCTGGTTGCCATGAAGCTGCCATCTCCAAGATCTTCCAAGGTGGGACTGGGAAAATAAGGCAAATATAGGAGAACTTGGAAGTCTCAGAAACAATATGAAATGGGAGTTCATTTGCTACAGCACAGAGCAGGAGTACATTTGGTGAAGAGAAGAAGTTTTTTCAGAGACTGCACTGGCCCAGAACAATTGGTCATGAACTACTGTGATGTTCATATTGGCTTGTACAGCAAAGTAGTCACATATTTCTTCTTGTAACGATGAGTTGCACTGAGCACCATCACTCCATCCTGCAGGAGAGGGAAAACAAGTGAGCAAATCACAGGTTACCTAAAAGCCACAAGTGTGAGGAACGTGCCCTGGCCTCTCACCTTGATGGAAAGTGCGTAGAGGTGATTCAACATGACATGGTTGGGTTCAGGGAGTAGAGCAGGATCACACTGGAAAAAAAGAGAGTGAGATAGTGTGAAAATAACAGAAGTCATGGTTTACTCACTACAGCAGGTGGGTGCCAAACACTACCTGTAACTAGGCATGGCCTCAAACACATCTCACTGCTGCTTATGCTCTGTCCATCAACAAAGGTAGGCAAAAGCTTCAGAAGAACCCAAGATCCCTCCAGGGTGAAACCCTCTGCATCCTCACTGTGACTGTGAAGCAGACCTCAGTTATTTCTTATGTGCCTTTGGCATTTTAATAGTGATGCAGCAGGAAGATTTACTCCCAGAAACCCTAAACAGAAATCTAGTTTCCTTTTCAATTTTGAAGAGAGCGAAGCAGAAACATCATTTACTTTGGATGGATCCATCTGGACATTGGTAACAAAGAACTCAGCAACATGGCAACTACTCTGAGGTGTTTCCTTGCCTTTCCCCTGTCCATACCCAGATTTTCCCCCACCTGTTCACACCCTCAGGGCCCTTACTCAGCAAAACAAACTAAAGCACTCACAGAAATGCCCGTGTCCTTATTCAGGATGACCTGCAAGAGGTGGGGGGGGAGAATAGGAGGCGATTTAAAGCGCTCTTCGGCCTTACAAACATAGGGCTCCTGGTGGTATGGTCCTGGGGGTGAACTTGACAACTCTGCCAGAGAAAGAGACATTAAATATTTATTAAATATTATTAAATATTTATTCCTAAGAAGTCTGTAAGAATACCTGCTCTTCACTACCTCGCTGCCCAGGGAGGTGGTGGATGCCCCGTCCCTGGGTGTGTTCAAGGCCAGGTTGGATGGGGCCCTGGGCAACCTTGTGTAGATCCAGGCCTGGAGGTTGGTGGCCCTGCCTGTGGCAGGGGGGTTGGAGCTCTGTGATCCTTGGGGTCCCTTCCAACCCAGACCATTCTATGATTCTATGATTCTATGATTCATAGGTATGTTTTTACTGGTGTTCCAAGTGGATTTTCACATCCAGGAACATGTGGCCAAAAGAAATCCACAGCATGTGAAGTACAAGGGCTGCAGAGGCTGGTGCAGTGCCAGAGGATCAGCCCCTGCCCAAGAGGTGATTCAAGGTGTCCAAAGCCTGTCTGGCTTGAGACTGGCTGTAAAGATGCAGGGGGCAGAGTTCTGAGTGCCATAGGAAGATGGAATTTTTAACAGCTCTAAAAAGTGTGATATAAAGTTACCAGTACACTCATACCAGACATGTCTGAATTCTGGGAGTCCACCATCAAAGCATCAAACACCTCAAAGTCGGTTTTCTTCACCTGTATGATGTTGTTGACAGTACCAAGCTGGCTGGTTACTACTGGCTGGGAAAAAACAAGATAACAAAAGTTAGAATAAAAAAGCTTATGGGACCCTTAGATTCTCGAAACATTCTCAGCTTTACCAAGAATGAGGTATACTGCATGTAAAATGTGCTAGTGCCACATATGAAAAGAGGTCACCTTTGCTCAGCTACTGTTAGGTTAGGGGCAAGGGCAGGATTTAGGCCTGGGGGTGGTGATGGGTGTCAGCTGAACTTGCCAGGTCCACAGCACCTAATAAATTCTTGGGCTGTAGATAAGGCTACACTCAGGTTTGGGCTAAAGGGAACAGAGAGGACACAGGGTTTTCAGAGCCAGGCTAAGATCTGCAGGGCCTGAGGTAGGACAGAGTGTGGTTGGTATTGCTGGTTTACTGCTAAACCTAAGACTAGAATCCAGGGCAGAGGGTTCCAAGAGCTAAATTTACTGCAAGGTAATTTCTGTGAGTTTTGCCAAGATGGTGAGAAGTCTGGAACTAGCAACTGTAAATTAGCTCTGAGGCAGGTAGGGACCGCTGGGCAGGCTGGGGTTAAAGCTCATTTTACAGAAGAGAATGAGGAAAAGGGCTGGTCAATTTTGGCACAATTACTGGATGATGAAAATCACCATCTCTTATAAAACAACACCCAAGAGATCGTCACTTATTTGTTACAAAATCTCCTGTTCTTTGAGGCTGTAAGTGTGATGCCACCACACTTGGAGGTCAGCTTGGATCAGGAATTTCTCCTTCACCAGCTTCAAACATCAGTTCCTTGTTAACCACTGCCCTTTCTCTGAAAAGCCTGGCTGTCAGCAGAGAAACCAGCCAGCTTCTCATCTTCACAATGCATGCACTCAGCAAGTCCAAGACAACATCACCTCTGAAGGGTCGTGCGTCCACTGCCCATCCACAAAGAACTTGTACTGGTGCTCTCCTTCAGGCAGGTCCAGGATTGCCACAAAGTTATTGTGACTGGAAATCAAAACAAACAATCAGCCCTGGGACATGCTGAACAGTTCCTCACTGCATAAGCTGTGACAGTCACTGGAACACAGAGCACAAACCTCCTTGACGTGGAAGAACTTCAGAAGCCAGCGTGGTGTTTAAAGGAACCTCGTGTGATCTGAAGGTAAAGAATCAAACTGAGGTTGATGCTAATGATCATTTCTGCTGTGCCAGGAGCTCCCAGCACACCCAGTCTCACATTGCTGGCATCAAGGAAACAGCACTGAGCTTTTGTAGAGTCATCCTCACATTACTTGTCAGTACACAGAATCACAAGGTTGGAAAAGACCTTTAAGATCATCAAGTCCAACCATTCCCATCCTAAACTAAACCATATCCCTAAGTACCTCATCTACCCTTTTTTTGAACACATCCAGGGAAGGTGACTCAGCCCCTCCCTGGGCAGCCTGTTCCAGCCCTGACAACTCTTGCAGTAAAAAATTATTTCCTAACATCCAATCTGAACCTGCCCTGGCCCAGCTTTATGCCATTCCCCCTTGTCCTGTCACCTGTCACCTGGCTGAAGAGACCATCACCTATCTCTCTACAACCTCCCTTCAGGTAGTTGTAGGTGGTGATAAGGTCTCCCCTCAACCTCCTCTTCTCCAGGCTAAACAGCCCCAGCTCCCTCAGCTGCTCCTCAGAGGATTTGCCCTCCAGCCCCTTCCCCAGCCTGGTTGCCCTTCTCTGGACTCGCTCCAGGACCTCCATGTCCTTCTTGTGGTGAGGAGCCCAGAACTGGACCCAGCACTCGAGGTGCAGAGTACAGGAGACCTCATTTTACCTGCCAGACTCCTGCTGATGGGACAGGATCAGCTTACTCCTGTTCCTCTCCCTTCAGGTCCTGCCACCATACAGTGTGTTTCAAAAACACCTCTGAAACAAATGACAGCAGCAACTCCAATGCTTCTGAGTTACTTTGTGTCTGAATAGCTGCTGCTTGGTGGTTTTGATACTCCTGTGCTGTGAACTTCCTGATCCCTCAGAAGTCTTTACCAGCATCCCAAAGAAGCTGGAAAACAGCTGGTCCTGTGTGAATGATTCAAACAGGCCACACAGTGCCAGGATCTCTCTGGACCTGTTCTCAGGTAAGGAGCACAAGGATATCACCACAGAGCAGGACTGGAAATTTCAGTTTGGAATAACAAACTCCTTGAGCACATCTGATGCAGGAACACAGCTTTATCTGGCCCCTAAGGAGGTCCAAGTATCTCCTTTCCCAGAACACCTAATCTGGTAGACAAACCTGCCTTCTTTTATTTGTAGAGACACATTTTTGTCCTTCTTCCAGATTCATTTCACCATCTCCCAGGCTCTCTACTGACAGGAAAACTGAAGTTCCACTGGCCTTTTCTCCAGCTCCTGTCTCAGTAAGTTATTTCCCATTGTTCATGCACAGCACAACCCTCCCATTCCCTTTCACCAGGCCACTACACCCCTCTCTTGAGTTTCTGAAGAAATTAAGACACTTCTGCAGCAGTGACAATTCAGGTGGCTGCTCACTGAGATGACAAACACCAGAAGCTGTCAGGAGACTGATCTTCCATGGAGATGGCATTGCTGAGAGACAGCAGGGCTCAGATCAACAGTTCAATTCTGAATCTTTGACAACTATTAAGTTTTAAGTGTTTGAAAAAACACTGATTTAAATGACTTGGGCACAGAATTAAGCAGAGCTCCAGAGCCCTCTGGTAGGAAAAACCAGCTGGTACCTTAACACAGATCTATTTGCTTGCTCATGTAGTTTACCAGCAGGGCTCCAGGCCTCAGTTTCCTAAGCAGATTTTGGACCTTTTGAGCTGGAAAACCAGCCAATGATATGGCAAGAAAGTACATCAGCCATCAGAGAGACTACAGTTAAACCCAGCTTCACCCTACACACCCCAATTTTATCCCAGGTAGCAGACTGCACAACAAGGATTGTTCTGGGTCATTTGTGCAGACAAATCCCTCCTTCCAAAGTGGCACCCAGCTCACTCAGCTTCCCTCCTGTGCCACTGAGGATCAAAAAGTGACATTCTCATCAAGGGCTTGAGGAGAGCAGCAGACAGGTGGTCAGTCCAACCACAACACCAATCCTGTTGACTGACCACCCTTCTCACTGCACCCCCCACTGCCAGGCCGTGGGGAAGATCCCTGATGGAGCAGCAGCAGTTGATTACCTCCTTGTCAGAGGGATTTTACTCCAGTTGTTGAAGGACCCAGATAAATAAACTTCTTTCCCTCCTCCAGTCCAGCGAAAGACTGTTGGTCGAGCCTGGGTGGGACTTTTATCATTCACCTCCAGATCTTGCTGCCAAGCCAGGAATTCTTCTTTCTCCAAGGGAGCCTGTGAGCACAAGGTCCTAATGAAAGGGAATTCTTTCCAGGCAGACTCAGGCAATCTGTATGTTACTGGTGGCATTTTTGTGCTTGAGCACAATTCTCTGAGGTACAAGGCCACAAGTTCTTCCCAGGTGGAGATGAGAAACTGCATTTTAGATGCTGTTCACAAATTTATTTGCACAAATTCTGCAGAGATGCTAAAGCCTTCCAAATCTGCAGAAAGAGTGGAAGGCAAAATAATCTCCCTCCAGCCTAAATTAGGTTAAAAAGAGATGATTTGAGCTCACAAGAATTTTCAAAACACACAGATATACGAAGAGGTAGAAAAATAATTAAGCAGCAGCAATTAGATGATACAAATATTGCAGGCATCAGATTTGTAGTCAGCAGAAACATTTTGAGTTATCTATAGGAAACAGCTCTCTCCAACAGTCAAAATCTACGTGCAATTTTCTGTAAGATACTCTTATGGAACAGGATATACAGCAAGGTGTTTCTAACAATCCACCTAAGACTGAGAAGAAACCTCCATTGACAGATCTTTTACAATGGAAAATAATAAACAGGTAAAATGTCACTGGTGACTAAGAGCATTAAGGATGTGAAGGAAGCTGTGGCCCTGCACCTAAGAGATTTGATCCAGTTCCATTTTAGTTTTTCTACAATTAATTCTTGCTGGAAACCATGACATTACACTCATTACATCAATGCAACATCTCTCCTTAGCACGGGAAGCAAGGGAGGTAATTATATCACTGAGCTTACACTCAAAATTAAGAAGGCTGCACCACAACTGGACAGCATTCCCAAAGCTAGTCATGTTGGAAGGCAAGAACACACCACCAATACCTTCATTTCCTCTGAATGGAACAGGTCTGCATCTTCAGGACTGTCCATTAAGATTTTTGGTCTATCACCCTCTTTTGTACTGATGGCCCCTCCTGAGCTCTCACCCCGGGGTGCCTTGTGCCCATGCCGCTCCAGTCCAGCTCGCTCGCTGCTTGTGTTACCCATCTTTAAAAGCCTAAGGCAACAAGAAAAGCCAGGTTAGTACAAGTATTTTTGAAGCCAGAACAACAGCAGGCAGGAAGGCAAGTTCATCAGTAGACCTGGGCTCTGTATCTGAGCTGAATCACAGAATCAGAATCACAGAATCACAAGGTTGGAAAAGACCTTTGAAGATCATCAAGTCCAACCATTCGCATCCTAAACTAAACCAGATCCCTAAGTACCTCATCCACCCTTTTTTTGAACACATCCAGGGAAGGTGACTCAGCCCCTCCCTGGGCAGCCTGTTCCAGGCCCTGACAACTCTTTCAGTAAACAATTTTTTTCTCATGTCCAATCTAACCCTGCCCTGGCACAGCTTCATGCCATTCCCCCTTGTCCTGTCACCTGTCAGCTGAAGAATCTGTCACCTGAAGAATCTAAGAAGCTTCATTAACCCAAAACCTTAGCATCTTAGAACTGCATCGTGTTCAGAACAAAGACACTAAAGGACAATTTTTAGCTACTTGTGTTACATTGCTACAGATCAATTCACTACCATCTCTGCCAAACTTAGCCACTCTAGAACCTGACCAAGAGGGAAGCTACAGCACACTGGTACTCTGCCTTCCCAAGCCAAGTGCTTGTTCTTCTGAATATCCATACACATCTACTCTGTCAGTTGAACCATCAGTAGAACATTCTGTCAGAAAGGTTCAAAACCAGCCTGGTATAATGTGGCTTCACTAGAAAATAAAGTTAACTCAGGTGGCAATCTGCCAAAGATCCATATAGCAGCTGGCCAGCACTCAAAATCAGACAGCACAGTCTATGTTCCACCAGAGGCTCCAAGTCTCTGCTTTCCTCTGGGAGAGGCAGGGCCATGCTAAGCAACACAACCCTTCCTCCTGCTCCACAGCCTGAGCAGCCACATCCATCGGCAAAGTGGAGGAGACGGGATGAGTGTGCCACTGCCTATGGAAAGGCTGCTCACAGGTGATGAGCAGCACCTCAGAGGTGGCCGGGGGCAGTGTGGAACCCAGCAGCCCTGCGGAGCACCCAGCTTGACTACAAGGCGTGTATGGGACACTGCCCTGTTTGCTGTGAGGTGCCCAACCTTCAACCGTGCAGCTCTCAGCTCCCTCACAACCTCGAACCAGCCGCACCGGGCACCGCTGAAGTAAACAAACCAGTGAATGATTTAACAACAGAGGGGCAGGAGGAACGCAAACACCAGCCGGCTGGGGAACGGTGAGCGCTCTGCATCCGCCTTCCACAGCGGCTGGCGGGCCCTGCGAGTCAGGGCTCTGGGAGGCCGGAGCGAAACCATGCCGCTGCCGAGGCTCCCGCCAGCCACACACCCGGGTTCCACCGCACCCGCACCCGCCTCCGCCCGGAGCCACCGGCGCACGGCGCCGCCTGCCCTCAAGCACCCGGGAGGGCGTTACACAGGCACCGGGGCTGCATCCACCGGCCGCTTGCACGGACGGCGAACCCCGGGCCTTGCAGCCCCGGAGCACCACACCCGCCGCAACCCGCCCGGCCTCCTCATCCCTGTAGCGGCCGTCCGCACGGCAGCCGCCAGGCCCCCGCCTCTGCCCCTGTCCCACGCCCGGCCAGCCGCCCCGGGGCGCCCGCACCGCCCGGCCCAGCGAACGCACCTCCCGCCTCCCGAGCCCGCCGCCCAGGCGCTTCCGCTTCCGTCCGGCCGTGCGCCCGGGCTGCTGCTCGGGGGGAACCCGAGCCCGGCGCGCAGGTTCCCCGGCCCGGGCTGGCGGCCCCGCAGCAGGCAGGACCCTGGCCCGGCCACTTCGGAGCCGGGAAGGCTCTAAGAGGGCCCTGGCGCCAGGCTCCGTGCCGATTACCCCGTGCCAGTGTGACCGCTGGAGGGGTGGCAGGATGGCGGGATGGCTTTTGGCTGCCCCTCAGGGCTGGTTTTCTCCAAAGCCCCGCCGCGAGGTCTCGGGTGGGCTCGGGAGAGTCGCGGTGGATGGAGGGAGCACCAGGACACTGGCAACAGGCAATGCCTTTCCCCTCTTGGCAAGAGAGAACGAGAGCCAGAGCCAGCTGCTGGGATGCTGAGCGCAGCCGGCAGCACAGGCAGAAACTTCAAGCCCTCAACTGATAAATGTCTCCCAAATTAAATTACACTCATGTATGTCTTGAGTATGTTTCCCTAAGCATTTCTAATTACACTCCCTCGTGTTACCCTTTGCTGTAGGTGTCTTTCTGTCCCTTTTCTAACAGGCACTAAGCTGTGCTCAGCCATTTACAAGGCAAGTGGTGTTTTCTTCTTCACTGGTTGAAGTAACCTGCAAACGGACAGAGGAATTCCTCCCAGATCCGAGTGTATCCTCGTGGCATGCTGTTTCACGGTGGGAAGAATTCTGCCAGGGTCGACAGATTCCCCACGCACGGCTGGCCCCTGCACTCTGCACTATGTTTTGAGGAACAGCTGCTCCTAGTTTGTCTTTCATGGATAGAATACCTCAGCATGGGACGGCCTGCCAGAAAGGGTGAGGGGAATGTCTGGGGGCAGCTCTTCCCCAGCCCCTGCAGAACAGTTACCCTGCTATAAAAGGCAGCTGTTGGTATTTTGGGGATTCACACAGCTTAGTGCTCCTAAATTTGCTGTCTCCAAACCTGATTGCTTTGTTCTTCCCAGTTCTTTTTCAGCCAGCACCGATGCCCATGCCTCTGCGTGTCCTGTGAGTAGGTTGGAGACACACACGACCATGTCTTGTCCATTGCTTGCCCAATAGGACCATAGTGAGTCTGTTGTACAGACCATCACCATAAGCACCAGTATCTTCACTCAGGGGCCCATCCTCATGTCTTTGCAATGGTTTTTATTATTTCTAAGGACCACAGGTAGGCAATAACCTGCAGGATGAGGACTGCTAATAAATAATTCATAAGGCTGAGGGAACTAGTCTGAATGATGCATGGACTTACTGCAAAGTTCTGGTATTAAAATGTGGTGGTTCCTCCCTAGAGAGTTAGGAACCATCCATCCACAGTGTGCTCCATTCCCAAACCTCTGGGAGTTACTGGCCTGCAGACAGGACAGAGGCAATGGACATGTGTCTCAGTCTCTTAGCAGTTGGGCTTCACTGTTGCTTGCCCTTCTCCCTCTTTTCCCCATGACTGTTTCCTCTTCCACCCTGATTCTCACCTTCCCTCACTGTCAGTCGTGACAGGTGAAAGCAGCATGGTCCTAGAGCCTCTAAATCTTTCTTTTGAGGTGAATTATGAGGGCTGGATGAAACCATGAACAGTCTTACCACTGCTGCCTACTAAATCATCACCCTACCTCCTCATGGGCACGTCTGTGTGCATGGTCCTCACATGCACTGAAGTATTGTTTTCTCCTATCAGCTTGAGTGGGAGCCTAATTCCTTTACAGCTGTTAATGCAGGAGACGTGGGAAGTGGAGAAATTAGCTGAAGAAATGTTGCAAGGGCCTGGAAGAATTCATCCACCCACTAATTTTCTGAAACCCTGGAGTCGTGTTCCTTCCTTTAACATCATCCATGACTTTTGCCTCTGTGTCCATACTCTGCAACCTGAAGGGCATAAAAACTCCTCCTCCTCTACTCTGTCCAGGACTAGCCTCCACATTCCAAAGGAAGACTATAAAATACCTTTTCTACTCCAGCCCCTTTACGTACCTGGCTTAACCTTTTTCTCACAGCCAGATGAGGATGTAACAGGTGGGGAGCTGGTTCACATTCTTCCTTCCAGACTTCCATATGCATCACAAATGAGGTTCCTGGTTACCTTTCCTAGTGAGGATGGCAGAGGTGTCACTTGCCAGTGAAATAATTTATCACAACTCTCTCTAGATTCCAGAGGTGCTTTATCTCTCAGAGAAGGGCACAGCAACAGCTCCTTCAGGCTTAGCCCTCACCACACCCTCCTGACATTGCTACCAGAACAATTTATTCCACAGGTGTTTAGCTGTGTACATTGCCCTACAATTCTGGGGGATGCCCATGAATAGTGACTGTAAGCATTTTCACTGAGAAGAGAGAGAATTAGATAATCTTGCCTTTGACACTGCCAGCACAGCCTTCCAGAAGACTCTTTAAGCACTTTTGCCTTTAGCTCTTAGCCTTACATCAGCCAGAACAACATAAGCTAGGTTGCATGAATATTGCAAAAGTTAAGTACAAATTCAGAACAGTGAATGATTTTTTCCTGGTGTATTCAGGCCCCTGCTGCTGTCACTACCCATATTTCCATGGAGCAAATACTCACCTTAAGTAAACGTTACATTTAGACATCACAAATGTGAAACTTTGGTACCAGCAATTGCATCAACACTTGTCTGCTCAGGAAAAAAAGGGGGTATCCTAGAAATGTTGGTTGGTGAGTCACACCAACAGTTTGAATTGCAAATGGCAGGCTGGAGGGGAAAAGGGATCAGTGGAAAATGTAACTGAATAATCTTGGGTATGAAATTCCCTTTAAGAGGGGTGGGGTAAACCTACACAGTCCACTTTCAGACTGTCCACAACCCATAAACCAAAAGCAATTGATTCTATGTGTTAGCAGGTGTGATGACTGTGCTACACCACCTCACAGTGCAGTGTGAAGTTCTAAAAGGAGATGTCTGTGGAACACTTGCAGGACAGCCACACAGCCTGTTAGTTACCAGGTTACCAGCCACAAGCAAAGCTCAGCTCCTTTATTCCCTCCTCACACCTGCCTGTAATAAACATGAACTAGACTCTTAAAACTGACACAGAGCACCTTAATCAGAAATTAATTTTAAAGCATTTTGGTTCCTATGATCAGCAGACCTTGTCAAAGTTCTAACAATCATGACAGAGCACTTTTGTTGCTGTACAAGCTGAGGGGTCAAATGGAGTGACATCTTGAGTGACTACTGAGTCATTCTACCCCTCTGGAAGGGGGTATCACTTACTGTCTGTCTTCCTTCATCAGCTGACTCATTTTTAAAGTAGGGACCAAACCAAAGAGATCTGAGGTCAGAGAGAGCTGTGCTAAGGGAATGTGTCTGAGTGAAGGAGTGAAGAACAGCCTTACACACCTTTCAGGCACAAAACCTCAAAGCTGAACTGTTGCACTAGCACCAAGGGATGGGGGGCACCCACCAACCACTTGTGCTCTAGACCAGAATCTCATTTTCACTGTCTGAATTATCCTCTGGAGTTGGTTAAAATCAAAAGGCAATTAAGCCCCCACTGAACACTGGTTGAGATACATGTACACGAGGCTGGGGTGACTCACCATGACCACACAGCCTGCTCTGCTGTGCATCCCTTCATTGCAGCCGAGCTTCCCCTTCTCTTCCCTGGGGTATGTGTTGAAAAGGAAATGCACTGGCCTAAAATCTTACACTGTGCAGTTTAAAGTCTGATGAATCTGGCAAAGTTCTTTATCCTTGACATGCTGCAAGCTTATTCACCCAAAGAGAAGTCATTGCAAGCAAAGTGGAAGCTGACTCAGCCTTACAGCAAGGTATGACAAAATCAGGAGTGCTCTCCTCAGTCGTGAGCTAGCAGATCAATTTCAGACATGCCATAAATCACATTATGAAGGACACATGAGCAAGTTCTGCTTCTAGCTTCTGTGTTGTGGGGAGAGTGAATTAGGTCTCAGCAGCACAACTTATCCTAGAGTTCAAGACAGGATAAATTCAACTGCAGAAATGTTTCAGTTAAATTTCTTACTCTAACCTTCCTTTCTACCTTGGGCTCCCAAATTTGTTCATCTTTACACTGGCCAAGTGATCTGTTTCCAACCCTCCTCCTCCTTTTAGGTCAGTTCTGAATTTAGCCCTTTTTGCCAGGCTGCCAGGGAGTGATGCAGAGGAAGTTGGGCAGCCTCCTTAAGGGCTCAGTCCCATTTCAGGGCCACATGCCCTGGCTGTGCGTGCAGAACATGCCGTTGTGCTGGGAATGGAAAACTGTGAGCACACATAAACATCACTGCTGGACCACTGCATCCCTTCTCAAGTCCCCTACTCCAACATAACACTGCACACCTTCAAACACCTACTGAGGAAAAATGAGGTTGGAGATGGGAGGAAAGTAAGAGGAAGCAAACATTCAAGTTGTGCTTCAGCCTGAAGGTACTGCCCATGAAAGATTGAGGGCTCAGGCTCAGAAAGGCTGCAGATTAGGCAGCAGCCATGGAAGCTGCCCTACATAGGCTTTGTGACATCTCTGACTTTGCCTGGGGCTGTCTCCTCCAAAGTCAGGGTAGGTTCCACATCTCTTCAACTTCCTCTTAGTTTACTGCATTATCAGGAGTGAAGGTTTGGGAATATGGACTGCCTCCTCCATGAACAACACATTCTGTGATGGCTCCTGAACAGCTGTCAGGTAACCAGGATGCAGCTTACCAGCTTGGCCCTGAATCAACCCATTGACTCTATTTAAATCTGACTTGCCTTGGGGAATGCAGCTCTTCAAACACATCCTCTTGTGCATGTGTGTACACAGAATGCACACAAAGCAAATACTGGCCAGTTGTCCCAGTCTCTCCCCTGCTGAAGCAAATCAGCACCAAAATCCATCTTTAAAAATTGTAGACAAAGTTAGGGTGCAGGTGAGGAAATGAGCCCAGAGCCAGATGCTTGCCCTCCATTCCAGCAGGTACATCTAGACTGATTCTGAGAGTGATGGGTGCTGTGGTAGTAATCAGATACACCCTATGTCCAGGCTGAAAGGCAGAACACAGTTCACACTGTGAGCACATGCCCAAAGATACAGGAACAAAAGCAACAGTTTCTGAAGCCTCAAGACATGCTGCTCATGGATTGTGGCTGCAGCCACATAAATTGAAGAGCCAGGGCTGATCTTCAAGCTAACGAGCTGTAAACTCCTGGGTGTGCCTGCAGGGTGGCACCCTAACAATTTCATTTCATATTGTTCCCTTGAGGTTTTTTTTGCTGTGCAATCTGATGAAACACCCACCACGTGTTGTTTAAGAGTCTGGCTGACCCCCTTCATATGGCAGCAACGAAAACTCCTCTTATATTTAGAAGCTGCCTTCTAGGGTTACATATCAAGATACATGCACACTGCTGTTTTGCAGAACGCAGCTGCCCTGTAAGAAGCGAAAGATGCTAACATGATCCAGGAGCTGAGGCCAGCAATTTCAAGTTTCCATCTGTCTCTGCCTGTAATAGATGTAGGAAGGAAAAGAGAGCTGGACTTCAGGCAGTAGTTGGTGCCTTCAAGCATGCAGAAGGGCTGCCTCAAAACATGGAAGTCTTGAGCAGCTTTGTGGAAGGAAAAGGAAAGCAGACCCTGGTCACCTGGCTAGGACACAGATGTTGAGTTGAAATATGTTTAACTGCTTCCCTTTTCATGCAGTGACATCATACATATGCCTTCTCTTCTTTTTTTTTCCACTAAAAATTTGTAGGTGCAACATGGAATAGTAATGGGCCAAATCCAAATCTAGATGAATGACAATGAAGAGCAGGTAATTATTGGAGACTGTAGTAGATAATGAAATTTATTTATATGCCCCTCAAAATATAAAGCAGGCACTAATTCCTCAGTCAGACAACTGCATTCTGCCTTTCACAGCCACTCCTGTCACCAGGAGTCTTTCTGATTCGGGCAGTAAAATGTCATAGCATCATCAAATCTCCTGAGTTGAAAGGGACCCATAAGGATCAGCAAGTCCAACTCCTGGCTCCACACAGGGCCAGCCAAGGCAGAGCATGGAACTGAGTGCATTGTCCAGATGCTTCTTGAGCTCAGCCCAGCTTGGTGCTGTGACCACTTCCCTGGGGAGCCTGTGCCAGTGCCTGACCCCCCTCTCAGTTAAGAGCCTCTTCCTAATGTCATTTAGCTTCCCTGTGTTTGACATCTCACTTTGTATGGGTCTGTCACACCTACAACAGAATGAGTTGGTTGTACAAAGACCATATTAATTTCCAGCACAAGTTGTTCGACTGCATTTCTCAAACAGAGTTGAAAATTTATGTAAACATAAATAAATGAGGAGAACTGATATCAGTACATTAGTAAAGCAAAAAAATAAGATTACCTATGACATAGAAGCACTAAAGGACATTAGAAGAATTGCTGCATTTTCCTCCCTCTGTCACATTAAGTGGTTTAATATAAAGCCTTTATTTTTATACCAATCAATAGCACTGTAAGGTAGCAACATTCATCTTCAGAAGCACTGAAGACAGAACAGCTCAATTCTCAATTATATTAAGAGCAAGACTTCAAAGATATTTATGAGCCAGATGCAAGTTAGATTTCCAGTATGGTTTTCAAAAGCATCTGAACAAGCCAGGTGTCTAGCTCCTATCGATCCAAATTCTTGTTAGGCACTTTCAAAAACATACTTCAGGTTGCCTACCCCCATCCTCTAGTACCCAGATAACTGGAAATCTTTCTCCCCTCTCACACCCCTAGCTGTGGTTTAGGTCACAGTGCTGGAGTTTATTAGTTTGCAGAAGGATGAAACTCTCTGTACACACTTGGATTTGCTGATGTAGAGAACTTATTACTACACCAATGCAATGGTGGTGGAAATCTGACCTCTGTCACCTGATGAGAGAGCTCTGGGGACCTCACTTGGCTGTTGTCCCCTCCCTCATGACAGGAAAGCCCTGAAGAGACCATGAAGGGACTATTTTGAAGAGGTCTCAACACTCTTTCTGGATGCTCTTTTGAACATGAAGAGCCTATACTTTGTTGATATTTTGAGCATTGGTCTCTTGCAGCTTCTGAATGTGCCAGCTACAGCATGGGCTGCTTGTATAGTATTGTGTAGGTCAGAAATACTGCTTTTGCTTTGATTCACTTTCTTCTGAAACTGTCCAAGGAGTTAGAAAAAGGGAGGCCATTCTTTAAAACTGAAGCACAACAAAGCTTAGGAAAGACACTTCCCACTTACCAGCATGGACATGAATGAAAAGTAATTTTATTCCACTTCTCAATGACAGTTCTATCATTCCTGATAATAAGGCAAGCTACTAAAAGTCCCACAAGACATATCAGACCATTGAAGTAGTATTCAAAAAACCAAGGAGGAGTTCACAGAACAGCCAATTCTTAGGATCATCAAAACCAGTGGCAAGATTCCCAGGTGGACAAATTTCATCAGTGTCAATACTGAAGGAATCAACTGATTTCACCAGTGTTCATGATGTTTTATAGTGGAGTAATTAAGGAGAGGTGATACATCACTGACTTCAATGAAAAACAGAATTTGGCCGAAAGAAAAGCAAAAAAAGCACGTTAAAAGTATAATATCAAGGCACAGAAAATACATGCTACTTCCAGGCATATGTTGTAAGAGGTAAAGGTTTCTGGGAGATTATTATTTTTTTTAATAGGTAGTTGTACTCCTGCCAGGCATGATTCCTTTCTCACTTGCACCTGCAAAAACTCCCATGCATTTCTGGGTGGTTGGTCCAGTCTGCTGTTAGTGCAAGGAGAGTAAGTTTAAGTTGGCATAGCTTGCTTGAAGATGGAGTAACAATTAAAGCAAATGGAGCAACAGTTGCTGAAGATGTAGCCATCTGTCTTAATGCTCACCAGGGCTTCCTCCTTTTAACATGGAATATTTGTGTGAGAAAATAAATATTCTTTCAAGCAGTTTTCAGCTAATAAAAACCAGCTGCCCCACGCTAAATTTTCATGGGGTATGAAGGAACTGCAGTAATTTAGAAGCCATGAATTCTCTCATCTAAGGCTGTTCACTGAGTAAAATCTTAGGATCAGCAAGTGTCTGCAAGAATGTAAGGGTACAAAAGGCTGTAACTGCATTGATATATAGACTGTTCACTGCAAGATGAGAAGATGAACTAAACAAAAAGAGACACGAACAATGCAGAACACAAAGAAACGATGTGACTTGCTAGGAGAACAATAACAAAAGGATGAAGAACATAATTTTAAAGAAGATCTTTTGTCAGATAAAAAAATAGGAACTTTTTACACATGGGAAGTTTAAAGAGGAAAATATGATCAGTGCGACTGTAACACAGGACTGAAGCTAAGCCAAGAGAGTTCAGTAATGAAAGATAACAAAAGAAAAACAAATCATTAAGAAAAATAGGGATGCTATGGAAGAATAGTGTCTCTTAAAAAAAAAATAAAAATCAAGTGATTGATATCGGTCCCGGTGGTTAAAAATCCAAGGTAAAGACCTAAGAGCTGAGGATGACAGAAGCAAGCAGCTACTGAGTCAGAGGATACCCATGACATTACAAAATCACATAGCAGGATAAAAATCACAAACCCATCGTTATGATTGAGTTGAGACTATTATAAAGTAATACAAAAAACCTTAATGGCCTGATCCAAACCCCACTGGAGGCAACAGGAGTTCTTCTACTAGCTTCAGCAGGTGGTGCATCAGATCTTACATTGAGCACTATAAACAGTCTAGACACGTTGGCTTTGCCTGGCTGGGGTCAGCCAGGGAACATCATGGATCCAGCATACATTCCATGTAAATGAGAAAGAAAAGGGAGTTGTTAGGGCAAGGTCTTATTATACATCAGGGTAAAAGAGAAAATGCTGCTTTATACTGAGATTCCTTACAAATAAATAATTTTGAAAACCTGGTGATGCCATGCTGATTAACTAACTGGGCTATCAGTTCATTCACCAGCTGCATGCCTCTGCAGACTGTAGGGTCAAACCTAACAGCCTGGAATGAAGGGTTTCCTTCTCCTCTTCTTTTTCCCCTCCTGAGATTTACATGATGATATCCTCCCAAGTGCAGTCCAGGTCTTCAGATAGCATGCTGCAAGGACACAGAAATATGTATTTTTAAAGGAGGAATAAACAAAGAGTTTGCCTTGTGAGTTTGAATTATTAATTCTACAGATCTAATGGATACATTACGCCACATTAGTGGCACTTGCTCTCTTAGACATCCCTCTGGATTAGCTGTTCAATAGAGCTTGGAATCAAAGAGCTAAGTTTCTAATGGCACTGGTCATCTGTCAATCTGAATTGAATTTTTAAACTGGGTTACCTGGATCAATGCAAGTTAGGATCTTTCATTGCTGGGAAATGGGCTCTTATTTGAAAAAAAGTTCATGAGGTCAACAGCACCACTGCTTCCTTGAGGTGGTACATAAAACAGTGAGGCAAGAAAAACACTCACAGCACCAGACAACTTGGTAAATATAACAGCAATGGATGACAGATGTTTGAAAAGGACTGGGTAATCTCTCTTGTGCATTAGGAGAGGAAACACCTGGGAAGTTCCCTCAAATTCTTGTGCTGAGGGTAAGTCTCAGACATCACCCATGGATCTACTGATCTCAGTGGCTTGATGCTGGAGTCCTGACATACCCTTCTCCATCAACCAGCTATCTTTTAGCAGCTCCTTACAGAGAGACCTAAGACATGAGGCACTAAATAAATATATCCTGCAGGCAGCATTAACTCAATGTTAACTGTCTCTTGGATGTTACTCAGGACTCCAATAGGCAGAGTCTATTGTGGGGGCATTTCCTCCATGCACAGATTAAACAACTAGACCAGAATTTTGAAAGTGGTTTGGTAAGGAAAGGAGGCTGATAGAATCATAGAATCACAGACCGGTCTGGGTTGGAAGGGACCCCAAGAATTACACAGTTCCAACCCCCTGCCACAGGTAGGGACACCAACCTCCAGGCCCAGGGCCCCATCCAACCTGGCCTTGAACACCCCCAGGGATGGGGCACACACCCCTTTTCTGGGCAGCCTGTTCCAGCCCCTCACCACTCTCTCTGTAAAGAACTTCCCCCTAATATCTAATCTAAACCTTCCTTCCTTTAGCTTTAATCCATTCCCCCTTGTCCTGCCAGTGTCTGTCCTTTGAACAAGCTGATTCCCCTCCTGTTTCTCTGCTCCGTTCAGGGACTGGAAGGCTGCAGTGAGGTCCCCCCGCAGCCTTCTCTTCTCCAGGCTGAACCAGCCCAGCTCCCTCAGCCTCTCTTCATAGGGGAGCTGCTCCAGACCTCTAATCATCTTTGTGGCTCCTCTGAACCCTCTCCAACAGTTCCACATCTTTCTTGTATTGGGGCCCCAGCTCTGGACACAGTACTCCAGCTGGGGCCTCACGAGGGCAGAGCAGAGAGGGACAATCCCCTCCCTGTCCCTGCTGCCACCCCTCTGCTGATGGAGCCCAGGATACCATTGGCCTTGTGAGCTGCAGGAGCACACTGCTGCCTCATGTTAAGTTTCTCATCCATAATCACATTGACTCTGGGCATCTGCATGGGTCTGCCTACTGCTCAGCTTCTGAGCTGACTGAACACGTTTGATAGACTTTAAACTCTTAACATTTTTACAAACTCAGTAAAAGAGGAAGGGTATCAAGGTGATAATCACTGGCTGCAAAGGCATTTGTGAGCCTCAGGAAGGAGACAGCAGAGATATTAAAAATAATCTTGCATGCCTCTCCCCCATTATAAAAAAAATTAAAAATGTATGCATCTGTCTATCCCTGGTGCACAGTCTAAATGTTTAGTCCTTTTCCTTCTACCCATAGTTACCAATGTTGTGTTACTGCACATATGCTTGATTTAAGACCCTGCTGATTATGAAACAGTATAAGCTAGTACTTTCTGCACAGCCTGGCTGTGCCTCTTGTCTTCCTCTGAAGCCATGCTGACAGGTGGTATTTTTGTGACTTCCTTGGGGTGAATTTCTAGATCAAGGGAGATTAAAAAAGGGGTCAGAAGTTCACACTCCTCTCTGAAAGCATGAAAATTATTGTGTCCAGTTCTGGGTTCCCTGGGATAAAAAAGACAGGGATCTCCTGGAGAGAGTCCAGAGGAGGCTATGGAGATGATGAAGGGCCTGGAGCATCTCCCCTGTGAGGAAAGGCTGAGTGAGCTGGGGCTGTTCAGCCTGGAGAAAAGAAGACTGAGGGGGGACCTAATTAATGTTTATAAATATCTTAAGTATGGGATGCAGGGGGAATTGGCCAGCCCCTTTTCAGTGTCTGTGGGGACAGGACAAGGGGCAATGGCTGCAAGTTGGAGCACAGGAAGTTCCACACCAACATGGGGAAGAACTTTTCCCCAGTGAGGGTGACAGAGCCCTGGGACAGGCTGCCCAGGGGGTGTGGAGTCTCCTTCTCTGGAGATATTCAAGACTCGTCTGGACACCAACCTGTGCAACCTGTCCCAGGGACCCTGCTTTGGCAGGGGTTTGGACCCAATGATCTCTTGAGGTCCCTTCCAACCCCTGTGATTCTGTGATTCTGTGATTCTGTAATGTTTTACATGAAATTCCAAAGTCACTGAACATGACTACCCTTCCCACATAAGTTTCCTATCCTGTCCACGGCCCTGGGGTTCAAGATAAAGACAACAACCTTCTGATGTGAATGGAAAAAAAGTCTTGGACACTGGTGAGTTGGCAGGAGTTTCTGGTGTTCCTCTCCTTCAGTATTTTGGCTACTTCCATAGCAAAACTGCTGCTCAGTCAGAGCTGTACAGAAAAGCTTGTGCCTTTAACACCTCTCACTAGGTCTCTACAGTTCTACCTGACTCACTCCTGTCTATCTAGACTGCAGAGAACTACTAGAGAGGTGCACAAAAGACACAGGCTTTATATGATATACTTTGTAGTTCTACTGGGAAGCAAAACTCCTGTGAGCTCTAGTCTTGCCCTAAGCAGCATTGTCGAGTGTCACTCAGACACAGTGATACAGATACACTCTGTGCTGCACAAAGCTGCATATTGTTTCAGCCTAATAACAGGCTATGCAGCAAGCTCAGAAATGGAGTAAGAATGCATCATTCCCATGGTAGAATATGGGATGTTAACCCAGTTAAGAACAGGGTTTGGGATACCTGGGGTCTCCACTTAACAAAGGACTTTCCAGCCCAGGATTGTGTTTCTCTGAATCTGCCAGTGGGACTCAAATGAAATCCAAAGACACCAAGTACCTTGTGTTATCAAAAAGCAAAATAAAACAGAATTTGGAATCTACTTAAAAAATCTGGAGGCTGCTCTTAAAACACAGATCATGAACCACTGGAGAACCCTCATTCACTGACACAGTATTAGTGTTTGCTAATCAAAATACTTAGGATAAGACAGGAAGGCTGACTCCAAATCCATCCACATGAGTGGAAAGCCTAACAGACTTCATGATGGAGCATATGAATAGTGGTAGTGGGCTGGAGCAAACAGCCATCTTTGCAGCATCCCATCTCTGACAGTGACACATGACAAATGCCTAAAGTGACTGTACAAGAAAAAGCTGGGTCCATGGTGGTATTTCAACCCTTACTGCCTTCCATCTCTGGCAGTCTACAAACTTTGAGCCCAAGATTATACCTCCATCTTTGCATTTAAGTTTTTATTTTGTAACTTCACTTGTTGCTGTTTCAAATAATTTGTATTTTTGTATCTACAGCAACCAGGAAGAGTAAGTTCCACAGCTGCACCATCACCTCCTTGTTGAAAGGTGCTTCCATCTGATGTCCCTTCATCTCATTCATAAGAGACAACAAATAATCACTCTTTATTTCACTGACTTTAACTACTAATTCCTAAATCTTTCTTTCCCAAGCCAAAGAGATGGTGCCTATTTTCTCTTTCCACATATCAAGTCTTTTGATACCTCGCAGCCCTTCTCTTTGGTTTATTAGTTTTGTTTGTGTGTGTATACAACATCTTCCTTAAGACAAGGACATCAGATCTAGGGGCAGGATTCAGGATGTGGCTCACAGCTTAGTGTCACCTGTCATTAGGTGTCTCTGCATTGACTCTCTAACCAGGCACACAGGAGCAGGTTAAGGCCCCACGCCTGCCATGGCACACAGCTCCTCACTGTTTCAGTTCATACTGATCTCTCTTTATGGAAGACAAGTGTGTCCCTTTTCTCACTGGAGTTTGTGATGAACAACATGCCTGTGAGAGCACATATGCAGGGCTAGACTCAGTGGTGACACTGATACTGGTTTAAGTTACATCTGAGCAAGCAGTGGCAGTGTAATTCAGCATGCAGGACTGGCAAGGCAGGAGCTGGCAGTGAGGGTGAGAGTCACAGACTGGAGTAAGAGTCACTTTGGCCGACTGTGGAATGGGCAACAGCCCTGATTCAGCATATGCCACAGCTTCACAGTCAGTGATTCCTCAGCCTAACCAGGCCCACAACAGTTTACATTGCTCAAGACTGATTAGTTTTATCTCTGGGCTGTAACTCCAGCAATGCAGGTGATGGCTTCCCCTTGCCTACATTCAGGGTCACCACTACAGAAGGTAGATCCCAAGTGTTGGGTGGGCTGTGTGTGTAGGTACATGTATACACATATTGCTGTCTATCTTAATGTATGCTTCCTAAAGATAACACACCAGAATCACAGAATCACAAGGTTGGAAAAGACCTTTAAGATCATCAAGTCCAACCATTCCCATCCTAAACTAAACCATATCCCTAAGTACCTCATCCACCCTTTTTTTGAACACATCCAGGGAAGGTGACTCAGCCCCTCCCTGGGCAGCCTGTTCCAGCCCTGACAACTCTTTCAGTAAAAAATTTTTTCCTAACATCCAATCTAAACCTGCCCTGGCACAGCTTCATGCCATTCCCCCTTGTCCTGTCACCTGTCACCTGGCTGAAGAGACCATCACCTATCTCTCTATAACCTCCCTTCAGGTAGTTGTAGGTGGTGATAAGGTCTCCCCTCAGCCTCCTCTTCTCTAAACTAAACAGCCCCAGCTCCCTCAGCCGCTCCTCAGAGGATTTGCCCTCCAGCCCCTTCCCCAGCCTGGTTGCCCTTCTCTGGACTCACTCCAGGACCTCCATGTCCTTCTTGTGGTGAGGAGCCCAGAACTGGACACAGTACTCAAGGTGCAGCCTCACCAGTGCCAAGTACAGGGGCACAATCCCCTCCCCAGACCTACTGGCCACACTGTTTTTGATACAAGCCAAGATGCCATTGGCCTTCTTGGCTGCCTGAGCACACTGCTGACTCATATTCAGTCTGCAAAGACAGTGCTAAAGACAAATGATGCTCTCTGCAAGGCAGCTGTAGAAGCCCTCAGTTGGCTTAGCACCGAGGAAATCTTCAACAGAACAAGATGCAGATGTAGGTGTTGCCTCCTGCTATTCCTGTGCTACCATCACTCTGCAACTGAATAGACCAGCGGAGGCGTGCAAGGAAGCCCGGGCTTCAGACCCCCTTTTTCTGAACAGTGAAAGGGTCTTCATCTTCCTGAGTCTACCAGTATTTTGGGAGCTGTAACTGGAATATAATGTTACTGTTCAAAGCAGGAATTTCTTGCACCACTTCTCTCTGTTGCTTCAACCATTTCTACCCTCAACACCCTCGACGATGTTTTCTCCTGGATGAGGTATGTGGAGTACCAAGGGAACCCTCCTCAGCTCTGCTTAAAGCACAGGACTTAACATGCTTCCTGAGATGGAACACATAGTATGTTTAGGTACTGAAAAGCCAGAAGAGGACATGTGGGAACAAATGGATACATTTGGATGGAAATTTTAATGGTGCACATAGTTTGGGATGCTCAGGGGCTATGGAAATTCAGCAAGTTAGACACTGACCTCATTGAGCTGGTCTTCTAGAAATACCATTTATAGAGATGAAAATACTTTCATCAGTGAATGCTGAAGGAATCTAGGTCCAGACATGGAGCTAGAGTGTTCAAATCACAGTGGTTTCAATGACAGATGCTTCAGAGTGCCCAAGGTTTTTAGCAATTAAGTTGTGAGTTTTCACAGAAGGAGACCCAGAAACTGCTGAGGACAGCAAGGGACTGTGCAACAGTGGTGGGGATAAGCCACAGGGCACTATCCCCAAAACTGCTGGTGCAGCTGCCTGGTGTATTGGCTGCCTTGACCCAGATGAAGCTTCAGAAGGAGGATGTATAGCTGTCCAGGTTGCAGCTGCAGGGAGTGGGCTCACCCCAGGGCTGGGATGCTCATGGCCATTCTCTGGGAGCTGTACTCTGCCTGAAGTTCTTAGTCTCCAGGGAAAAGGGTGTCAGAAGGAGGTGAGCAGACTGCAGAGCATCAGGGTGTACAAACAGGAGACCTACAGGATCTTCACAGAGACTTTGGAGAGGGAAGTGTCTGAGCTCTACAAAGAAAAGAATGAACAACTAAATGACCAAGAACTGAATGGAGATGATAGGGAAGGCCTGAAGTTCATGAGTTCTGACAGAAGATTCTTTCTTGACCTGCAGATCTGCATTTCCAGGATGTGTGTAGCCAACCCCCTGGGAGAAGGTGAGGAGTTGTTTTAAAGGAGACTTCAGAGCCAGCTGAGCCTGAACCAAGTTTCTGCATCAAGAGGAAAAGTTGTGTAACAATTGATGCAGATTCCTTCCTGCCAACCTGACTTGGATGTCTCAGGTTTGTTGCTTTCTGGCAGTGTAGACCTGGGATACTGTGGAAGAACTCCTGAGGCTCATCCAGCCCTCAGACTCACTACACCTTGCATCTTTGATACTGTCAGCAGCACCATGGGTAGATCAGAATGAGCTATGAAATCAGAGAGTTTATGAATACTCAGTAACTGTGTCTGTGAGAAGCTCTAGCAGTCATGGGAGAACAGATAAAGTATTACCACAGATCTGAAACAGGATCACAGGATGGTAAACAACAAGCTCTAGGGAGAGATACATAAGAATATGGAAGAATACAAGGGGGTCCTCCCAATGGTAATTTGCAATGATACTTGTTATCCTTTGAAGACCAAAAAAGTCACAAGGAATGCCAGCAGGAGCAATGGGGTAATATGATTTCCCCACTGGTAGATTTCATGGAGATAAACCACTTGAATGCTGGAAGGCTCAAGCTTTCATACACATTGCTGAAGTCTAAATTAACTTTCAGGAAAAATGCATATGTAGGTCATGGAAGCATAAAATCTGTGCCTAATAGTAATCAAATATATCAGTTACAGGACTGTCATGATTCTGTTAAGGCTGTTTTGTACAATTTCCATCTAACAGATATTTTTGTCTTAAAAAAAAAATAAAAATCAAAAGTCATTTAGAAAAACCTGAAAAGGTAAAACTCAAGAAAAACCCCTAAAGTTCTGTTATACTGATTTACTGATGCTTATTTCCTTGAGGCTAGGGGGGAGTGAGTGCTAAATACCACTAGTATCTGGCAGTGGGCACAAAGCAGCATTCAGACACTCAGCAGGCAAATGAAATGCTGACTACAACTAAGTGTAGGTAGTGTGCCCTGGTTAATGTCAACGCTTCAGGTCAGTGCTGTCTGCCACTCCTCATGCTGCCCTCCTCTCCTCCTACTTAAAAAAACCCACTGAGCTGCCATCGTGGTCTGAGAAATGATGAGTAAGGTGGTAGAAGCGAACAGAGGAATGTCCTGCTGCTGTCAATTACAAAACTTGGCACGCCCAGCCTGAACTGACGTGGTTTTAAGTCTGAGGGCTGAACAAACTGAACACAAGCTGAACCAAAGAGAGATTCAAGCCTGCAAAATGCATGGGAAATTAATAAACACACAGTTAGCTTTTGATTCTGCAGCACTACCCACTAATAGCCTGTGAAATAGGCCCAGATCTCCACTAACTTCCCTGCAGTTCAATATGGCTTATTTCAAGTTTTTGTCTAAAAATGTTGTGCATGTTTAACCAGCTACTCCATTCCACTTCCCCAGAGACACTTGCATTTCTGTAGGGGATGAGATGATCTCTGTTTGTAGTTTATACATCAGTTTTTACAGTGCACTGAAAGGCTCTCCAACCAAAACAGCCAATAATAAATTGACTTAAATTAGGCATTTTAATAGCAAGGGCACATTACTATGGAGAAAAGAACATATGGTTGCATAACCTCAAGAAAGGATCCAAATAGCCTAAATACTTTCATCCTTTTTTCCAATTAAACCTATAATCCATCTGGGTAACCACTGTGTACATAGAGATTTATTTGTTGAGCTTCTTCACTATCATTCTTGGTGTACAAAGGCAGGTCTATTACACTGTATGGCCAGTGAACAACCTCCTCCCACAGCAAGCCAAGTCAAAATTACATTTGTGGTCACCTTTGATACAGTTATGATCACCATAATATCAAACAGTAAACTAGTAACTGTCATCTCCTTGCACACTTAAAAGACACATTGGACAGATGATGAGACTGAGAATTAGCACCTGGGGACTCTATTATCTGAAAGCTAAGGAGCTCTATGCATTTGCCTTGCAGATGGTGAAACTGAGGGGCAGAAAAGAGGTTAAAAAAGCAGCTGTCCTAAATTGGAAAAATCTATGGAAGTTGCAAGAGTTCCTAGAAAACCCACTGCTGCAAGGACATGTTTGCCATTCACCATAGACAACAGGATGTTCGATACTGCAAACTAAGAAATGGTAAAAAATTGCTCTTTAGAAGACATGCATGCCTCTAAATGTTAGCATTATTAGATAGTTCTGGCAATCTTGAATTTTGTATTCTAAAGCATGTGCAGGGAGAGCTGCTGGCATTGGAACTCGCAGCTCTTTGCTTACCGTTGTGAAATGAACCACGCAATAGATCCCAATGATGACGAGGCCAATGATAATTGATGCAACAGCAACCCAGAGTGCATTGCGACCCAGCCTTTTTGACCCTTCTATATCTCCTTGATTATAACTGTTTAGAGCCTGTAGAAGAGAAACAGAGAGTTTGTGACTCTTTTAAACAGATACCTACACACAAACCGACGTGACAGCGTTGATGCATCAGGAAGAGTGTGGCCAGCAGGTCACAGGAGGGGATCCTCCCCCTCTGCTCTGCCCTGGTCAGGCCCCACCTGGAGTGTTGTGTCCAGTTCTGGGCTCCCTGGGATAAAAAAGACAGGGATCTCCTGGAAAGAGTCCAGAGGAGGCTACGGAGATGATGAAGGGCCTGGAGCATCTCCCCTGTGAGGAAAGGCTGAGTGAGCTGGGACTGTTCAGCCTTGAGAAAAGAAGACTAAGGGGGGACCTAATTAATGTTTATAAATATCTTAAGTATGGGATGCAGGGGGAAATGGCCAGCCCCTTTTCAGTGTCTGTGGGGACAGGACAAGGGGCAATGGCTGCAAGTTGGAGCACAGGAAGTTCCACACCAACATGGGGAAGAACTTTTCCCCAGTGAGGGTGACAGAGCCCTGGGACAGGCTGCCCAGGGAGGTGGTGGAGTCTCCTTCTCTGGAGATATTCAAGACTCGTCTGGACACCGACCTGTGCAATATGAGCTGGGGAGCTGCTTTGGCAGGGGGGTTGGACCCGATGGGCTCTGGAGGTCCCTTCCAACCCCTGGGATTCTGTGATTCTGTGAACTAAGTTCTCTGCACATGGGGTGCTGTAGAAAGGACTTCAGAAAATGGTGATTTGCTTTGGGAAAATAAACCTCCATTGCCAACAGTCCAAGGTAGGCAGGGAGCCCTGTTCTCTGTTCCACTTGTTTTCAGCATATTTCATTGCAACTACAGCTCCTATCATCAGTGGTGAGGCTACATTCATGTCGTGTGTTTTCTTGTACACACCAGCATGAGAGCTGTCAAATCAACTCTAATCCACCCACTTGCATATATCAGTGGCTTTTATATCTGGGAATATTTTTGCAGTACATGTGAACTGCTAGTTAGCCACTTCACTAGCAGTAAAATAAACTCTTAGGCTTTCTAAGACCATAAGCATGAAAAGGAACACAAATAGGCTGCATTTTTACAGAAAGCCCCAGGAAAACGTATTTTAAAAAAAACCAAACCTTACTCATTTCCTATTTTTTCCAATGTTTTGCTTTTCAACAAGTTTGAAGAATTAATAAGGAGTTTTCTGATGGTGGAAAAAGCAAACCAAAACAAAGCAACATATAGATCAACTGAACAAAACATCTGAGTGCCATCTTCAGGGTACAGAAATTCTGTCCCTTTGCATCTTTGGAATGCCCTGATAAGCATTACCATAGACATTCTGAGGTATGCATCAGATCCATGGGCATTATCTCAACAGACCTGAGTTCATCTCCACCCATCTATGATTTAGTAGATGCTTTATATTCATGCACACAGAGATTGCAAGGTGTTGGGCCCACTGATCTTCCAGTCTTTTGTGAGACAGACTGTAGGATTTTCTGAATTAATTCTTGGTTTAAGACTGCTTTGTTTTTAAAAGATTCAGTGAAGGACAAAGAAGTATTTCTAGTATATGAGTCTAAGACAGTTTTTAGTAGCTTTTTCCCAAAAATAAGATGCTATCAAAGAATTTTTAAAAACAGTGTTATTAGTGGGAATTATTTTGAAAGATTGGGAGAGCTTGAGTTCATAAACCATGAGTCCAGATTTCTTTATCAGAATGCACTACTGGACTATCTCAGCATACTTCCTCAGGGAATCTGGTTAGTCATAAACTGTTCTGTAGTATCTTTAGTATTCCAGGAAGTATCCCAGAAATGGGAGATGCAGGGGGAGAAATATGGGGCCCTGATCAAATGAACTGTTCTTTGGACTAAATAATTGAGTCTGTCTTCTGAAAATGACTGCATGAGGTATCACCAAGGGCTATCATGAAAGTGCCTTAGGTGTAAATCGCTCTTTGCAGCAAAGATCCAATAACAGCTAATTCAACAAAGACCTGGGACTGTGGAGAGCAGGAAAGGAATCCACTTCAGATGATACCAAGCATTGTTGTAGAGCCTTTTTTCCCCAAGTGGAAAAATAATGAGGGGCATTTACTGCACGTGTTCTGTCGATTAGTGAGCACAGAGAAGTTAATGGGCTAGATCTATCCCTGGTGTTAGTGCTGCAGTAAAATCAGTTGTGCCAAGACAGTCCCAAAGCAATGAAGCCTGTATTCCTAGAATTGCATCTCAAGGATAAGTGCAAGTGCTTATTCTCTGGTGTCTAAGAAAGGCTGAGCTGCTGATGCACTCTTGCCCTTAAAGGGAGCACTGATACATTTCTTCTCTTCCTGGCAGCCTACATGCCTAAACATTTCTCTGTTTTATTCCCCTGAAGAATATTGCCAATACCTCTGTTCTGCTGTCAAATTTCAGTGAGGTTGGCTGGGGGACAGGGAGGATATAATGGGAAAAGAGGGAAGAGGTGGAAATGAAAGACGGACACAAACACACGGTCAAGTAAGGTGATGTCACCTCTGATTCTCCACCAGCCCAGCCTCCTGTTACAAAGGGTGGCTGGCACTGTTCCTCTCACCTAAGTTACTCCACTGTTTTCAGCAGTCCTGTCTACAGAAGAGCTTTCTTAGCTTTTCTCAAAATACACTTGGGAAGGTCAATAAAAGGAGTATGAGGAGAAACATAGTTTGGCTTGGTCTTGAGCAGGCTGACTTCTCCTGCCTCTGTCAGCAACTATGAATGGGATTGTGGCTACATGGAGCGACTGGGAGAGGCATCACCGACACCCCAGTCCTGACTTTGTTCTCTCCACCCAAAGGATTCACTTTCCATGACATCCAGAGATGCTCTAAGCTCAGTTGCCCATACATGTGGTCTTAAGCCTGAGAGGGTTGTAAGTGAGACATGGAAGCATCAGCTTGCAGTTCTGTGCATTCTTACTATTTACTTAGGAAGCCTGGAGAATATCCATGTAATTTATGCAGATGCTGCATAAATAATTCACCCTGTGCACTTCAATAAATAATGTCATTTTAATGCAAATTCATGATGAAGAGGAAGAAAGCAGCATTAATGGTAAAGAGGAGGATTTGGGAGAGACAGGAAGGAGACAAAAGTTTTTTTATTAAGAGGTTTAATTAAATGGCATAACTTAGCATTCAAGAAAAAGAGGTTTGGTGGAGTGTTTGGGGTCTGATGCAAAGCTCTTTGAAATGAATTTACTTCTGTCTGTTTCAAAGGGCCCTTGGATCAAGCTTCCAGTTTCCCATGTTAGACACAGACAACATTAACTTTAAAGCCTTAAATGTTACATCTGTTTATTTCCAAGCGCTAGGCAATATATACAGAATACACCATCTGCTTGTGACATTTGGTCTGTCCAACTTTATACACAAATTTCAGCCATTTTCAACCTAATACCACATGATTTCTCAGGTTTCTGCTATGTCGCTCACTATGATGTAATAAACTAAATTAAAGCCACCGTCCTGCAGCTGCTTCTTTACTTGAGCAATCTTGGTGACTTCACCAGGTTCACACACATCTATTTATAAAAGATATTCCCAGTTAAACAATGAAGCAGCTTAACCTCATATGAATAGAAATTTGCTGAATTAGTTACAAACTATTAATCACTTGTAACGTTCCACGTTCCCAAAGCACCATTCTGCAAAAGCAGAAAGAACACTGAATTACTTCAGAAATCTTCCTCTACATCTCTTACAGATCTGGAGAGACCAGACTAATGTTCTCTGATCAACATTTTCTACGCTTTCCAGGAGCCAGGCTGTGGCAAACCTTATTTGGCTGTGCCTGGAAATGAGACACTCTCTAGTTCAGAGCAAAGGCAGAACGAGCCAGTACGACTCCTCACTGTGACCAACTTACAGGGAGGGAGAAAGAAGAGGGGGGGACTTTGGGAACTATTTAGAACCAGATTTGATCTCTGCATTTTGGGCAGATGATGAGCAGGACACAATGAAAGGGGATTCTGCTCTGCAGGCTGTATAGCAGCATGCAAACAAATGCTGGACTTCCATGGCTCTGGGGACAGGTTGAAAATGGTGTTGCAGAGGAAAAGTGTACCTTCTTGCAAAGGTAAGGGCCATGCAAAAATGCTTAACAGCAGCTACTGAGCCTTGTTGTTTAATATTCCTGAGGTAGGTACAGGCTGTCCTGTATGGTATTAGAAGTCCAGATACCTACAAGCCACTTTAAAAAAAACCCTTGTATAAATATAAACTTTCTAAGTAAAGAGAAGTATGGCTCTACAGGAATACTGGTCAGTACACTGGTCACTGACCTGAACAAAGCCAACACACTGTACGTGGCTTGTTAGGATCCCAATTAGAAGAGGTCACCCCCTCAGAAAGCAAGTTCCATCCTTTGCTGTCCCATGACTTCTACCACCCTCCTTCTTGTCATCTCTGCTTAAGGAAACTAATATACACACAAGGCATCTGAATCCAAGGGAAACAAATCATAGAATGGCTTGGGTCAGAAGGGACCTTAAAGATCATCCAGTGCCAGCCCTGCCACCTGCCCAAAGCCCCATCCAACCTGGCCAGGTTCTGTCAGGTTCTTCTTAATATCCAATCTAAATCAAATTTACTGGATTTCTTCTTAATATCCAATCTAAATCTTCCCCCCTTCAGCTTAAAGACTCCACTCCTTGTCCTGTCACTCCCTTCCCTTGTAACTAGCCCCTCTCCAGCTTTCCTGCAGGCCCTTTAGGTGCTGGAAGGTGCTGTAAGGTCTCCCCAGAGCCTCTTCTCCAGGCTTCTCTTCAGAGAAGAGGTGCAGTCAAAACACTTGTTACTACCAGACACAGATGAGACAAGATTGTCACAGCTTGACCACATATGGTGTTTGAAAGATGCAAATGATTAAACAGAGATGTATCAACATAGAGAAGGAGTTAGGAGAAAACAATCAGGGAAGAAATAGGTTTTGAGAGACAGTTTTGAACTGGTTACAAATCTCTGGCCCTGTGGAATTAGATGACTACTCTGACATACAGACAACTGAAGGTGCTGCACTGAGAAAGGCCAACACAGTTCATTCAACTATCAGACCTCAGTGCTGGTATTAGAAATATCTCACTGATTAACTTTTCAGAGTAGTCCCATAGCCTACCTCCAGCTCTGATTCCATGAGTCAGAGAAATCAGACCACCTGAGCCAGCTCTCAAATACACCTGCCAGTTCACTGCCAGCTAAGTGTTCTTTGGGGTCACAACAGGGGGAAGACATGACTGCAGATAAGGAGTCAGAGAACTCAGTGATATGTTGTCTGGCTACAGCCTTGTGCCAGAGAAGCCTCTGCTGTCACATGAACCTCCTGACTTGGTACCTGCATCCTACAGTCCTGCCCTGATGCCAGTGGTCTCACCTGTATGAGAAAGAATAAGGAAAGCCTGACTGAGGTATGCCTGGGTTTGAGTGACCCAACTAACTGTAGAGCAACACAATATAGCTGCTGGAAGCAATAGGAAGCAGGAGAACTGATGGCATCCAGCTGGGACTGCAGAAGAGTATTGAGAACAGTAATCCTACAGCCAGGAGTCCTGGCCAGGACCCTGGGGAAAACAGATGTCCATTTGCTAAAGCTGCCAAGCAGCCCTCACACATGCAAGTGACCAGCAACTAGTTTGAGGGGGTTGCTGTTGTAATGCCAATGTGTCAACACATCAGTGATGTTAAGTGCCTGTTCTACAGGCCCTGCTCTCACCCCTGTTAGAAGAAACAGATTTGTCTCAGAAAGGAGGTAAAGAACAAGAAAAGGTTATGATCACAAAAGGGAGAACTTGGGAGAGGTTGATTCTAAAAATATAGTCAAGGAGGTAAGATCTGAAATGGTAAGGTTTGTGCCCTCAAAGGTGAGAAAAAAGTGAGGAAACCAGTGTTGGAGCTGTAAATGGAGCAACAGAAGAGACTGAAGACAAATCTGTCATTTATTCGGGGGGTGTTAGAGCCCAGACTCTAAAAGTAGAGTGAAAACATTGTCTGAATTGAGAACACTTAAGGAGGACGTGAAAGAGACAAACAAGGGTGCTGAACCATGCCCCTCTAGAAGCCAACAGGACTTTTTCTTCCAGGCCCATTCTAAGAAGAAGAAACTTATAAAGAACTCTACTTTCATGGGTCTTTATCTCTTCTGATACAAGACCTCAGGCAGGCTCTGCAGACTATAAAGGTAACTTCTGTAAGAAAATAAAATAGCCCACTCTTGTATCTCAGTATTAACCCTTAACATCTCTAGGATGGGAAAGAGAGGGAGGATGTAGATCCCAGCAGAAGTGGAAATAAACCCAGTATAGATCAGAACACAGAACTTGGGAGTTGAGGTTAATGGAGCAGTTAAGGTTGCAGCTCTAAAAGGCAGGGAAATCAGGCTGTGGCAAAGAAGTTGGACATGTTCTCTTCATGGAAAAGGAGGGGTTTTAAGTAAGAATGATGCTGAAACAGAAGACACTTACATACAGTAGAGGTTACTGGCTTGACTTTTGTTTCTCCTCTTTAAGGGAGTGGGCAGCTGAGACCTGCACAGACTGTTTAGCATTCAGGAAGTGCTCTTCCCACCCTGGTTTCCACATATCCCCTGGTGACAGTTACTTAAGCCTGACTCCAAAAGCCTGCATGAACTTCAACTAGGGTGTGGGTGGAGATTTCTCCATATGGGGTGCAAAAATCTTTGGAGGCCAAATTCTGTCCTTGACAGTTAACTTCTGTGCAGCCCCAGTGCTTTGGCGAAAGTACTGTCACAGTGAACAGATGCTCACAGCCCCAGATCATCAGCTCTCATTACTTTATATAGTACCCTAACTGTCCACAGACAGAAAGGATGCTAGGCACTAGCAGAACCAAATCTCAAATCCAGGAAAGGAGGATATTGTATGGTGAAGTTAACAACAACAAAAAAAGCCATGTAGAAAAAATAAAATGATGGTTAACACTTATCTGGACAAAAAAGGTTGTAAGGATGGCTTTAGAATAGCTCCTTTAAGTAATTTTCAAGCTTAAGCATGTATGCCAGTATTTAGGTGCAATTTCTGATCAATCCTCATTTTAAGAGTATGATTTAGCATATTTTTTAACATAGATAATTATACTTAAATGCAAACAAGAAACAACTACATTTTTACTTACCTTTCCAGCTTGGCTGTCAGAGAAAAGGATGAAAATACACAACATGTTTTAAACCCTTTTCAGCTCCTAAACAACAGAAATACATTGCAGTATTACTGATTACACTGATCGTGTATCCCATTAGAAAACTCTGGGTCTGACTCTGCAACTTTTAACTCAAAGAAGATTCTGTTCTAACAATCCCTTTGAAGTTAATAGGATTGCTGGATTATTAAAGACTATGCAAATCAATTAGAGCTTGCAGGAGTAAGGCTGTTCTCTCAATATACTCAATTTTAAGGTTTTTTTCCCAATAATGTATAATAGTCATTGTTGTGTTCATTACTCTAGCAAATAGCAGGAGGCTAAAGAACCTGTTCAGAGAAAAAATGGCACTTACATTTTATTAGCTGAAGTAGAAACCACATCTGTTCCTTTGGAAATCTGGTTTCTGCTCCCCGGGTGCCAGTTTCACACACAGACACCTCGTGGAAGTTAGTTCATGTAACCAACCCTGTTAACTGGGCTAAGCCTCCCTCCCTCAGAGTCCGATCCTGAAAACTTGGGTTGAACTGTCTTCTGCTCCACATTCTCTACCTGCTGCTGGGACAGCCAGGCGGACACCCTGCCTGAGCCGCTGATGCTCCCAGCCTCGCTGCCTCGCCTAACTTTGAGTGACCGCTGGTTAAAGAGCGGCTGGGTGCTCCTTACCCTGAGGGGCTTCGCTCCCGCTGGTCCCCGGCGGGACCGGGCCGGACCGGACCGGAGAGCGAGAGGTCTCCCCGCCAAACAGCCCCAAGCCGGAGGTGGCTCGGGCACCCGGTGGGGTGCTACTCACCATGACGGCGAAGACGAAGGCGACGATGTTGACGGGATAGGCGGGACAGAAGCAGGCGAGGATGCTGAGGAGCAGGTAGTTCTTGGGCCGCGGCTGCGGCGGCCCGTCGGGCAGCTCATCCTCGATGTTGGTCTCGGGGCTGTTCTCCAGAGCCCTCTTGATGTCGACACCGGCGGGGAGCGCGGACATGGGGCTGCGGTGCGGCGGGCGGACGGCTCTGACAGCCCAGCGCCGCGCACCGGGCAGGCGTGACCCCGCCGCGGCGCCGAGCCAAGGGAGCCGCCCGGCGCGGCGCCTCCCCGGGACGGGCACCCGGCAGCGCTGCAGGGCGGGGGCGGGGGCTGCCCGCCGGCAGCGCGGGATCTTTTAACCCGCGAGTCATTCACGGGGGGAATCGGAACAACGGGAACCGAACGAACGCCGTCGGGGGGTTCCAGCAGCGCGCTGCGCCTGGCCGGACACGGGAGGGGGCTCCCCGTGCGGCCACCCGCTGCTGTCACCGCTGTCACCGCGGGGTCCGGAGCCAACTGGCCTTCGGCTGCTCTTGTCCAAAACTTTTTAACTCTTTGCAGTTAAACAACTTCACCTGAGTTTGCATTGTCCCGGGGGAGAACTTCACTGTGCTCTTACACTCTTCAACTCCTCGTGTCCCTGAGCTCCGTCAGCAAGGGGCAAAGCCTGCAGGGGCATCTCATAGAATCACCTCAGCTGGACAAGTCCCTTTAGATCATCAGGTCCAACCATCACCCTAACCTGCCCAAACCACCAACTAAACCATGTCCTTTGATCTGGGCTAAATTTGTCATCTCCTAATGCCAGTGGTTTGTTAAACTTAGCAAACCCATGAAAGATTAGCAGAGAATAACCAACTTAATGCTCAGACCCAGCAGGTCACAGGAGGTGATCCTCCCCCTCTACTCTGCCCTGGTCAGGCCCCACCTGGAGTGTTGTGTCCAGTTCTGGGCTCCCTGGGATAAAAAAGACAGGGATCTCCTGGAAAGAGTCCAGAGGAGGCTACGGAGATGATGAAGGGCCTGGAACATCTCCTGTATGAGGAAAGGCTGAGTGAGCTGGGGCTGTTCAGCCTGGAGAGAAGAAGACTGAGGGGGGACCTAATTAATGTTTATAAATATCTTAAGTATGGGATGCAGGGGGAAATGGCCAGCCCCTTTTCAGTGTCTGTGGGGACAGGACAAGGGGCAATGGCTGCAAGTTGGAGCACAGGAAGTTCCACACCAACATGGGGAAGAACTTTTCCCCAGTGAGGGTGACAGAGCCCTGGGACAGGCTGCCCAGGGGGGTGTGGAGTCTCCTTCTCTGGAGATATTCAAGACTCGTCTGGACGCCGACCTGTGCAATATGAGCTGGGGAGCTGCTTTGGCAGGGGGGTTGGACCCGATGATCTCTCGAGGTCCCTTCCAACCCCTGTGATTCTGTGGTTCTGCGATTTTGTCCAGTTTTTAGCATTTGGAAGATAACACCTTTAAACTGAAACCCACGTTGAGGGATGCAGGAAGGGGAGCAAGGAAATTATTATTTCCAAAATATACTGTACAGGGGAAAAAAATAAAAAGGGCAAACCAGAAAACAGTTTATAAACTGGTGAGGCAGTTATGACAGCCTGCACCCAGAGAGGAAACAAGGGTCTGTTTCTGCCATGCGATAGGTAGGAAAATAGAACATTATACCTGCACAGAGCTTCAGCAAAATGGAGACACTTCTGATCAGATGAAGGTTGGAGTTCAGATTTTTACCCTGTCTGGCTCTTCCTGAGAGCATGTCATTAATTAAAGTTACACAAAACTGTAAGGTGCATTTAAAGCTTTATGAACAAGGTAGTTTTGTCACTGGGAGTTTTGCAGTTCACTTGAATGGAGCCACGTTTCCCATTTCTGGATGTCATTCTGCAAGATAAAATGCAGTCAACACAGCAAAGATGTAAGAAATACAGGTGCAGTGTTTTTACTTGCATAGACATTAATCATCTCTCAACTGGAATACAGAACATGGAATGAGAATTTGCTGATCTACCAAAATGTCACAAGAAAAGATTATCTTTTGGGAAGAGTATGAATTACCAGAGTCACATCTGCTTGCCAAGGCACCCATTAGTGCTCAGGCACAAGCTCTTTGTAGCTGTAAAAGCTCCAATACGTTTGTTCTCAGGGGACTTTAAACAGAGTCACCAGACAAGCTCAGAAAACAGTTCACATCACACCATGCAAACACTTTTAAAACTGATTACAGTAGGGACAGAGGCTCTGGATTTACCCTTTGCCAGGGATAAGCATATTCCAGAGTCATTCCTGCCTTTAATCCATGAAGAAACCTTTGGGGAAACATTGTAATGGCTTAATGAGTTTGAGGTTGTAGTTGAAACACTCACAGGTAAGAAAAAGCCTATTACTGGGCATGTGAAGGAGAACATCCAGCTCACACAGGGAGACTGAGCTCTTAATGTTGAACCTAAATAAGCTCAACAAAAGGCTCAATGAGGCAAAGTTGTGTGCAAGTGATTAGTCAGGGAGGTTTGGAACCAGGCTATGAGGCAAGCTGGAACAGGCTGCCCAGAGAGGTAGTGGATGCCCTGTCCCTGGGGGTGTTCAAGGCCAGGTTGGATGGGGCCCTGGGCAACCTTGTGTAGATCCAGGCCTGAGGTTGGTGGCCCTGCCTGTGGCAGGGGGGTTGGAGCTCTGTGATCCTTGGGGTCCCTTCCAACTCATACCATTCTATGATTCAATGATTCTATGAAAGGATGTAGATTCTTACTGCCTAACATCAGGCATTTAAGTTTAAGCACCTTTATAGGGATCCCTGACTGGTGAAGCTACCAGTCACATCCAGCCACCAACCTGCACTAAATCTTTCTCTGAGTACCATGAAGTGTAGGAGGAACCTGGGCTCTGTTAAGTTGGACCATGTAAATCCCTTCCCAGGTCTCTCAAAGACTCAGACCTAATAGTTAAACTGGGGGTTCCTTGTGCATTTCTAGAAACACTGAAGTTTAATTGTTCAAATGAGGCTGCCAAGGGATGCTAATGGACTGCAAGGAAAGCAGGAGACAGGAAGTGGTGAGATGTGTGGAGCTACAAAAAAAATTATAGATATTCAGGGGCAATTTGTGATAATGAGAGCTCATTAAGAGGTTCTTGAGACAAAGGTTCTGTCATGAGGCAGTTATTGCAGCTGAATTTAGTGGTTTGGTTTATGTAGAAGATGGGTTAAAAATCCAAGAAGTATATCCTGTTAGGACAAGATTGATTAAATTTTAAATAGCACTGACTTGTAGCCACTTACTGAGGTTAAGAAAAAGGAGGAGGTATTCAGCCAATAGTTTGGTTTCATGGATTGCAGTGATAGAGGGTAGTCCTATTCCTGAGAACCTGGGAAAGGTTCTTACCTCAGAGGGAAGAACCACTGTGCAGAGATGGCTGTGAAAATAATTTAAGAACATTAACTGAGAGTTTTAAGATGTAGTTCCATGGAGAACAATCATAAAAATAACCCTCCAAGAGAATGAGTCAGAGAACCCAGCATTCTTCCTTACAGCCTTGCACTTCAGGCTGAGTCTTGAAAAAGATACTGATCACTCTGCACAGAGCAGAGATTTTCCCAGTGATGTAAGTAAGGCAAGATGCTGGATAAATTGCTTATGATGGGCAAAGCAGATGGGCTAGAGACATGACAGTTTCAAGATATCTTTTTAAAGGTCATCTTCTCCTGATTTCAGAGTGTGTTACAGCTTGACAGCAGGATTTGTTATAAAGCAGAACATGGTCTCTCCAGCACACGTCACTGTGTTGCTGGCTGGTAGGACTCTCCTCAGAGGCATGTTTCATGGCTTGCAGTGGTTCTGGAAAGAAGCTCCAGTGTCTGCACACACAAGTCAAAGTCCATATAAAGATCAAAAATGATATTTTAATGCCCAGAGGTCTTTTGGGCCTAATATCATGTCCAGACAACATGATACAAGAAGCTTCCTCACTGGCTCTCCACAGCAGTGAGAGAAGAACCTGAAGATCTGAGTGCTACAAACTCTTCTCAAGGGTAGTCATGCCAGAAGGAGCTGGTGGGACCTGACACTGGCCTGACAGACTGGTCAGATGGGCTACACTTCCCTAGCTTGGCAAGGGATGCATTTCCAGATCATAGTTCTTGCTGGAACAATGTGGCAATGTGTCACCAAACATGCCTGACACGAGCCTGTTTGATTAGCACAGTCAATCCCTAGGCAGCAGGGCTGGTGATACTCAACAAATCCAATTTCTGAACATGCTCTCTGCTCTCCCAGGGCAGAAATGAGGAAGTTGCTCTTTTCCAACTACTTTTAGAAAAAAAAAAGAGAGCAACTGAGAATTTTTAAGAGAGCTCAGTGTGCCAAACAAAGGAGCAGTAACCTGACAGTAATGCAAACAGTGTCTTTCTAAAACAAGCTATCTTATTTCTCAGTATGGTCTCACAGCTGCCTATCACTGCCTCTGTTTCCAGCAGGGTTATTAAGCAGAGACCTGTGAGGAACACTTTTATACTTTTCCAAGGAACTGTTGTTCTCTGGCTAGATCATGGACTCAAGCCTTTCTGAGTACAGCAGACAAGATGTCTGCAGGAGCCTTTCTGGCCCCTAGACTTAAACATCACTTTCAGGAAAGGAGGTCACAGTAACAGTCAATGGCTCCAAGCTGACTTCTACTTACCTGAAGAAAAAAAATCCTCCCAATCATCTTTCAATACTTAGCCATACTTTATCCTTCCTGAAAGAACAGTAAACCTGGCTATCTTGTAGTCCCAAGGGAAGAGAAAACTATAAACTGGAAATTAATTCAGTGCCTGAAATTCTTATACTATCCCCCTTGCACAGTAATTTAAAATTAATAATACCTCATGATAGTAAAAAACTATTCATGTTTTACAAATGGAACAAGCAAGCTCACAAGGATTACAGGTCTGTGTACACAGCAGGACTGGTACTCCTGTCAAGTACCTCACTGCTCTGATTCTCCCCCTCCCCTAAAATGGGGATCAGCTGGAGATGGAACACATGAGATCGGATGGAGGTCTCCCATATTCCAAAAGGTAGTATTTCAGCTTGTTTTAATAACTGCTTGTGCAAAACTAGTCTTCTCCAGGGGAAAATTAATCCACCCTTTTAATTTTAAAGACAGTTCTGTATCTGGTCATTCTGGTCTTGGTGTGGGAACATCCCTTCTTTGCTTACTGTTCAGCCTCATGATTGTCAGACCATCTAGCAACAGCTCACAAACTCAGACACTGTGGCAGAACAGAGACAGAAATGCATTATTGGTTCTTCTTGGTAGTAAGATATAAAGAAATCAACATGACCCAAACAGCTATTGAAGGGACATGACTCCCTGCCTCTTCCTAGTCAGCAATGCCAAATGAACCAGTGTCTCCAGCTGTTCTACTTTGCAGGCTTACTGCTAAAGCACTTCTTTCTTCTGTATATTTTCTACATTTCATTGCCCATACTGATAGATTTTTAATTTTTAGTTATTTATTTATTTTAGGTTTTAAAGCCAAATACCTCCAACAGTTTGTAGTTTTAAAGTTTTGGGCCAGAATTCTGGGCCTGGGGCTTATTGTTCCTCAATGCTGCAGTTGGAGTTGAACAGAAGTTAGAGAATACTGAAAGGGTCGAAATATAAGAGAAGGGCTGCCCTGGTTGGTTTCAATCTTCACATGAACCCTTATAATCTTATTTGATTGGCCCCTAGGAAAGTTATTACAAATACAGAACACTTATTGGAGTGTGACATTTCATCCTGCACTCAGAATAAAAAATAAAGAGGCTGCCTCAGTGTGACTGCAGTGAATATACTATTGTTAACCAACAGAAAATTTGGATTAATTGAGATTATATTCACAGCCAAACCAGGTAGAGCAGTACCAAGTAGTATTAAGGAATCAGCAATATTACAGTTTCAAGAACTGCAAAAAAGAAAGAAATATATCATAATTCATTGTGTTGACCTCAACACAGTGGGAAACTTAGCAAAGGTGGCATTAATATATGAGATTGGATCGCATAGGTAGTTCACTGGTTTTCATACATATTAAATATTCCCATAGTTATATTTTCCTAAGACAGGGAGCTGCTGTATTATTTAACCAAATACTATATTCAAGGAGTTAGAAGAAGAATTTTGATGGTGATTTCTCATGGAGAGCACAGTAGTGGGTGGATTTACTAAAAAGACAGTGACAACTTGCCTGAAAATTATTTCTTTTTCATAAGAAATAAGAAAGAATATCTCTGCACAGCACAGAAATTTCCTTCACAGTCTGACTTTGGTATTGCTGATCACTGGTAACCTTCTGAAGTACTACTACAGTTTGAAGCCAATAAATAAGTCGGCTGTGCAAAGCTGCTGGCACTTAAACACATGTGAAGTTCTCTGTATGTTTTTCTTTCCTTTTCCATCCTGTCTCCTGGCTTCTGACCCATCTGATTTAGTCACATATCAACATTAAGGATCTGTTAGGCCAGTGCAGACAGCAATGGGCATCTGCTCAGCTCTGTGGGTGACCTCTATTGTGCTGTGAGGAGCCCTTGTTTTATCTCAGCGTTCCATTTCTCTGAAAATGAGTTCATGTTCTTGGAAGCTTTTCTCGTTATGACTGACAAGACAGTCTGTTGTAGCAGACCCTTGGTAGCACTAAAGTGGCAGGATTTATCCTACCTCACTTTAACCATCTGAAAACAAAGCAGCGAAGCTCAGCTAAGTCATATTTCCTTTATAATACACGTGGAGAAGAAAGCACCCAAACTGAGCTTGCATGCTTTAGGATTAAAGTTAGGGGACATGAATCCCAGGCAGAAATTTTGCTTATGAGTCACTTCTAAAACACATTTTGAGTCCATTACCATGCTAAGAAGCGTTCTTAGCAGCTGCCTCCTGCAGCATGCCTGGAAAGCTAGAAAATTTAGGCTGTGCTGAATAGAAGCAGTTGTAGAGGCTAAGAGCCCTTGAGAAAGAACATTCAAGCCTCTCCTCTAACAAAGGAGTTCAGCATGTGTCCTACATGTCCTCACTACCTTTCTCCTTGGGACAGGTGGGCTTGTCCCTGGTTACCATGGTCCTATTTAAAAGATATTATAAAGAAAACATATTTCTTTCTCTGTCACCGTGTGTGGACAGCCTATACTACACTCAGTCTAATTTTACCTCTTTTCTTCTAGGAATCATTACTACAAGGGGTTTTAATAGCAGACACCTTCTCCATTGTACCTATCCTTCTAAACTAGGTACCTGATTTTTCAGATTTCCTGCTATGAGATTCACTTCAGACAAGGCTGGGCAATGCAGTGCTGTAAATTCAGCCTTTTGGAAGTATTAAGGAACATTAATTTTCTAGGAGTTCCTGAAAACATTGGCAACAGACCTGTTAGTTTAAGAATTTGAACAATTTTGCCAACTTGGCAGTATTTATATTATCAGAGGAACTGCAAACTAGCAGTTTCTAGCAAACTAGAAGTTACTTAGGAGCAAGTAACTGAAAATTGCAGTCTTGGATAATTTTCATGAATTCAAATGTTTATGAAAAATGTTCAGGATTAAATATGATTTAATCTCATTCTGTTAATAAAGGCATTTGGTGCAGGCAATACATGTAATTAGTTCTCACTCACCCCACAGTCAGCCTGAAATCCCTTCATAGACTTCTCTGGATCAGCTCCAGCTTCACACAAGAAGAGGAAAACACAGGCATGGCTCTGTGTATTGGAAAAGGTCAGTTTTGTTAGTTACAAGTAGGGGAGGGCTTGAACCCAAAGGCTAAACGCATTCATTAGGGAAAGTGCAGATCTGGACTTAGATGTGAACTCGTGGCATAAGATGAATACTAATTCTTCCATAAATAATTAATATACTTCGCACTTTTCCATTGTGTAGCTTCCCACAGGAACCATCTCTCCTCTCAAACATATACACATGTACTCTATTTCATTAAGGATTCCCAAATACAGTAATTAGAAAAGGCATCAAATTAGGATCTGGGTGATGAATGCCACTCCAGCTGTATTTCAGTGTAACTGCAGTGGCCTGGGGCACGCTGGTGAACACGGCCCTGAACTCATTTAACTGCAACACTGGGAGATCTCTGCCTGGGAGAAAATCCCCACTGAAACACTGTTTCTGGATGTGAAACCCACCAGGAAATAACCTGGAGGGAGACATAACAGGACACAATTCTTTTTCCTAATTTATATGTTATGTTTATCACAATTCCAAAAAACCTTTTCACATCTATAAATTCTGTTCTTTTTTGTCCTGTGATGTCAAGTCAGACTGCAGTACAGATACTGATTGGGTAGACACCAGTGCATCAGCCTGATAAATATGCATATATTCTATTTTGGGACAGAATTTCTATGCTATACTCCATGGCAGTCGAAAATCCAGATGCAATACTATCTCAGGAAAGAAGTGCTCCTTGGAGGGCTGCTCAGAACACTGAGACTGTAGCCATATACCTCTACCTAAGTGATTTCTCTTAGCTCCCTCTATAGCTAACAGCAAGAGAACTGCTTCTCCAGAAATGGCCAGAATCCAGAGTTCCTACACTAACTTGCATGCAGATAGGTACTTTGGGATTCTGGATTTTCTGTGTGGGTGAAGAGCTTCTTATCCCCTTTAGCTATAAAGGGGGCAATAACTGTAGAGAAAGCCTAGCTGGCTAATGTTCCTTGCCTATGACTGAGAAGTCTGATTACCCATTGCTCATCCCCACACAGTTTCCATACTAAATGACTGCTTTGTTTAATAGTTCCAGTATTTTATTTTTACACTTCATGCATGAGAAAATTTGGTAATTCTGCTGTGGAATTTGATGAGAGCTTTTTTAAAAAATGAAAAATATTCACTCCTTGCTCATGTCCTGGATTCTTTCCACAAGCCTGCAGTCTATTTTTTTTCCCCAAGAGCAAAATCTTCCTTATTGTCATTTTTCTTCTCAGCCTCTTAGATTATATGGGTCACAGTTCCTCCTCTTTTCCTACAACCAATAGAAACAGTTAGACATCATAAGCTTCCCTCCACACTTTTCCTGTGAAGTTTTCATTCTAGACCATACATAGTTCCCTTAGCTGCATCCTGCCCTACTTTGTAAACATGAAGAACCACAGGTAGGAGACAGCCTCTTAAAGGCAAGTTTGTTAGAAAATTCTGACAAATGTTTTAATAGACTATATGTGCAAGACAACATTTTGATGACTGTTACAGTAATCTGGCACTAGAAATAAATTAGATGCCCCAGCTGTCAACCACGATGGGTTATTTTAAAAATCCACTGTAATTTATAGCACAACGACTAAATCCATCATACGTAGTTGGGTGCAATTTACAATCTAATGGACTAAAATACAGCCACCCTAATAAAATGCTATATAAATCACATAGAAAACAATTAACCATTTGCCAGGAAGAAAAAAAAAGACATGACAACAAAGAAAAAAGGCTTTCTTTTTCAGCCTTTCCCTCTCTTAGGGTCTAATCCTGCTCCTGTGAAGTCTGCTGCAGAATCTTGAAAATTGATCTTGTTAATCAGGACTGATACAAATGAAAATACAGTCATAACATGAGGGTGATGCAGTAATCAGTCTAAACCTGCAGGAGATTTGTGTAGCATGGCCAGCTCCTTTAGAAGGCATATTCTGATGGGAAAGTGTTAGCTTTCAGTTTACTCTGCTTTGTACAAGAGCAAATTCTTTCTCTTCCAGTAGAATATGCCATTTATTTCCCTTCTTGACTGCAGAATAATCTAGGATCTGCCTTTTATTCCTTAAGACCAGCCACCTACTACAAAGAGTTGCACAGTCAGCTGTGGTGGATCTGTCAAAACATGGAACTCAGTGGCTGGATCAATAGGGTGAATGCTGCTGCTTCCCTGGCCTTCTGCATAGCAGCAAAAGAGCATTCTTCCCATCTTACTGCTGAAAGGGCTCCTGAATGAATAAACTTCCTGCTTCCTCTTACCCTGATGAATGGATAAATACAACTTCAAACATGCCACAGTGACACTGGTATGTCACCCAACAGTCTCAACTTTTGTCTCCCTCTCAGATTTTGTCGTAAACCACAAATATCAAGTAGACCAAAATGCATCTACATCCCATCTTTGACATTGATTAAGGAGAATACAAGAAAAAGGGCAATTTCTGGGTGTTTCAGGCCTGTACAGAAATCTTGCTGCTGCTGAAGGATTTGTTCAGATCAATGACCTAATGTCCTTGCTACAAGTCCATCACTCATCCTTCTTTGGAAGTTGCTTTTAGGCACATGAGAAGAAATCTCACCAGAAATAGGAAATGAAGGTTGGGGTATTTGAGAGTTCTTCCCAGCTTCTTTCCTTCTGCCCTATCTGTTTCCTCTTTGACCACTTGCTTTTGGTGGTTGGTCAGCTTTCCTACCAGGACATGGATTTTGATTTCACTTTGTGTAGACTTGCTGCATTGTGAAAATATGGCTACTACACTCAGTCAGTGCCTTGGATAAAAGATTGAGCTGCAGGTTACACTTGTCATAACAACTGATTCTGATTTTACAGCAAGCAACACTTTACAGGGTCAGTAAGTACTTTTCCGTTCACCTTACCAGGAGCTGGAGCTGGTTCCAAATAACCTGGGATTTGTTAGCTTGAGGTTTTCACATCTGCAATGCTACAACAGTGATATTTATTAAAACTTAGCAAAAATGCTGTTATTAATGTGTGAGGGCAAATATAATTGCATCTCTTTAGCACGCTGGCACGGTACCATTCATTTACAAGACAGCAGAATAGAGTGGTGATACATAAAGCTGAAATTCCAATTAGAAAGACCTACCTTGATTTCTGAATACTCCTACAATGATTATGATATTTATGTACAATAAAAGTCTATCTCCAAGAAAGATGGAGATGTTTATTTTATAATCCCTGTTTATACATGCTGCAGTTTATGCCCAATAAAAATTGATATAATAGGATGGTTGGTTTCTTTTCTGCCATAGTGAAATCTTTCCTATGAAAAGAGGGTAGAGATGACAATTTCAGAACCATTGTTAAGATGGAATAGGGGTGAATGGTGAAAGACACATTCCTTACTATTTTAATTGAGGAGTTTTCCTGTAACACTTCTCAGCCTAATGTCCAAGCAACAATGAACATTAATAAATGTCTCATGCAACAATAATTTTCCACCATGCTACTAGTGACACCCAGGAAAGATGTTCTTACTTCAGTTTCACAGAGGTATGATTTGAGGAGGGTGAGGTTTGGATGACACTGGGAACACATCTGGCAGCAGGAACCAGGATCAAGATTCTCTGTGAGTTCAGTGTCTGAATCCTCCAAACATCCCAGCATTGCACAAAGCAAGTGACCAAGCCAAGCTCACTTCTCTGTTTTGGCTACTGGAATTTGTGAGTGACTGGCCCACTGGCTGAAATGATAGAGGGCCAGAACAGACTGGGAGGAAGATTGAGTGGTCAGAACATTGGCACAAGCAGCTCTACTGCACATTCTGTTGCCCTTGAGGAAATTGTTTAGCCTCTTGGGGCATCCATCTCCAATGAGTTACTCTGAACCTGCTTTGCAAGGATCTACTGAAGCAGATTGTGAGATTGTTCCCAAAAGTATTTTGGACAATTGAAGATACCTGCAGGAAAACAGCCCAAAAGTTTTAAAAGCCCAAGTCTTCTTTTATGTGGGAATGTACCTGCAACACCTTTGTATTGTTTCAGTGCTTTAAATCAGCAAAGGCTTGAGTAGGGTTGAGGATCTTGCCTGAGGAAAGTGAGTTTGTCAGGAAGCAGGAACAGGGGAACAGGGAAGTTACTGTTTTGCTTCAGAGCCCTTCTTAACCTCAAAGAAGCAGAAAGGTCTTTGTTAGACTGGTGCTGGAAGAGGAAAGACAGTCTATTTTCTTTTTAGAGGAGTCCCTTTTGTTACCTAGTGGCAATATAAGAGATAAGAGCCATTGTCAAATGAAAACATATCTATATATTTCATAATCCCACAAAAACACTAGAGATTCCTAACATTCACCATTGGTATCCTGCTTTGGGCTCTCAAAGAGCTGCTCAGACATTAGATAATTACATTTGGCACAATCACCTTATCACAGAATCACAGATCATTAGGGGTCAGAAGGGTTCTCCAAAGATCATCTAGTCCAACACAGGAATACATCCAGGTGGGTTTTGAATGTCTCCAAAGGAGGAGACTCCACACCTTTCTGGACAGCCTGTTCTAGTGCTCAGTCACCCTCACAGTGAAAAAGTTTCTCCTTATAGGCACATGGAACTTCTAATGCTTCAGCTTGTGCCTGTTATAGGCAGACACATTCAGCCCTGTGCTCAGCTGGTATATGGTTTGATTTTGGCAGCATGGCTCACATACTTCAACAGAGAACAAGCCCGTTTCTTTGCTCACAGCTTATACCCACAGTTCTATATAGTGAGGAAGAACCGAGATGGAGGTCCATCTTGGTTACCTCACGTAACCACAGTTTAGTCAGGAGCTCCCAAGCTGCTAAATCAAGAGGTTGTTTTGTCTGCCACAGGGTAAACACAACAGCACTGACAGTGAAACTTGACTGAGAGTATGGTGAAATGATCCCAAAAGAACAGCAGAATTGGGATTTCTCAAAGCCTGGGGGGGGCTGTAAGGAAGTTAAGAGAAATGGAAGAATAGAGTGAACAGAGGAGTTGAGGTCTCATGGGTCAGAACGAGACCTCAGCCTACTCGTCTGATAGAAGCACTGCCACCCATTTCATTGGGCACTAGACAAGTCCTTCAGAGGTTTGGAGGGAAGGGTGCTAATGGATTTTGAGATCAAGGGGAAGAAAAGCATGGACAGGGGATAATATAGCTTTCCTACCTGTACAAATGCTAGCTTACCATGGCCACATATAGGACAAGTAACATGGTCACAGCACCTCTGGGAATCACATTTAAGAAGTAACAAAATGCAAACAGCCACTTGTTGCCCCCAGAGAAGGGAGTGAGAAGACGTGAGGAGCTGTGCAGACACCAAGGCCAGGGAAGGGGGGGAGGAGGCACCCCGGGTGCCAGAGAGAGAGAAAGATGCCCTTGCAGCCTGTGGAGAAACCCATGGTGGAGTGGGTGTCCCCCTGCAGCCCATGGAAAGGCCCCACGCTGGAGCAGGGGAACACATACAGAAGATACTGTGACCCGCATCGGAGCAAGGCCCTGCCAGCACTTGCAGCCCATGGAGAGACACAGAGATCTCACTTCTTCACTGTCTTCACTTCAAAGACTCCCCCTCGGGACTCCTGGACCCTGGAAGAAAGAGAGCTTGGGAAATGAAGAGCTTTCCTTTGGTTGAGGTGGGGGTTGTCCAGGAGCATCTCAAAGGGATTAATGCACACAAACCCATGGGCCCTTATGGGATGTATCCACGTGTGCTGAGGGAGCTGGTGGAGGTGATTGCTGAGCTGCTCTCTATCATCTGCGACAGGTCTTGGAGGACAGGAGAGGTGCTTGAAGACTGGAGGATAGCCAATGTCACTCTGGTCTTCAGAAAGGGCAAGAAGGAGGATCCGAGTAACTACAGGCCAGCCAGTCTCACCTCTGTCCCTGGAAAGGTGATGGAACAGCTTGTTCTGGATGCCATCTCCAAGCAATTGGAAGAGAAGAAGGTTATGAGGAGTAGTGAGCATGGATTCACCAAGGAGAGATCGTGCTTGACCAAACTTGTAGCCCTCTATGATCTCATCACTGGCTGGGTGGATGGAGGCAGAGCAGTGGATGTCATCTACCTTGACTTCAGCAAGGATTTTGATACTGTCTCCCATGACATCCTGATAGCAAAGCTGAGAAAGGACACCTGTTGGAGAAGTTCATGGAGGACTGTCTCCCATGGGTGGGACCCCACAGTGCAGCAGGGGGAGGGTGTGAGGAATGTCATGTGTTGCTGTTGTTATCCCTGTGTGTCCATCCCACCCCCAGACTAAGGAAGAGAACAACTCATGAGGAACTGACTAAAAGCCCCATTCCCTACCCCTCCCCACACCACAACGGGCAGTGAGGGGAGGGAGGGAGAAGGAAGCAAGATTATTAATAAAGTGCAGTCTTCTATGAAGGGAAGGGTGGGGGGAGCTGCTTTAAGATCTACTCACACTTCTCATCACCCAACTCTGGTGTCACTGGGGTTCAGGGCAGTGTAATGAATTAGAGAGTTTTCTTCCCTTTATTCTGTGTTGAGTCTGTTCTGCCCATGACACTGATTGCAGAATGATCTCTCCCTGGCCTTATCTCCACTCCTAATATGTATTTTCTCCCTTGTCCATCTGAAAAGGGGAGTGACAGAATGACCTTGGTGGGCATCTGGCATCCACCCAGGGCTAAACCACCACGACCTTAAGATGGCATTGTTTCCCCTTATTGCAGCTCGAGGTTCAACAGCATTTCTCCCCAGTGGGTCCCTCTGGAAGTTTTGACAGACAGGTAAGCAACTCATTAAAATCATCAGCTTAGAAGGCCCTTGGGTCACTGATTCCATCACCCAGCAATTATGACCCACCAGGAAATACATGGTTAAGCACAGACAGGTTCACAAAGGTTCTCACTGTCTGCAAGTTCAGGGCTGTCACTCTGTCTTACCCAGCCAAGCAATGGCAAACATATGCCATTAATAATTAATCAGGGAAAACATATCTTCAGGTGAAATCCAAGAGATGCTTGGTTTTTCAGTCCTGATTTTAATAAAGCAAGTGTTAATTCACAAACACAGAGTAACTACAGGATAAACTCAATGCAAAAATAAAACATACAAATTACAAGAAAGAATTAGTGCCAAAAAAAAGAAAGAATTGTTTTAAATCTAACAACTGCCCTGTGTTTAAGATATTTTTATAGAGGAGAGCTAAAGAGAGGAGCAGAGACTATGCTATTTAGATATGGAAATCAGTATATTCATCCTGAGTAGATGCCTGTTATACTGTAGGTATTGTTAGAGAGATGTCTGAAGAAGTAACCTGACCTGTTTGGAAACTCAGCCTTCATCCTACATGGTTAGATGAGATTGAAATTTGATTCTGTGTCCAAGACATCACACAGGAAGGAGCAACAGCATTTACTTTTTATTTACTGTGGGCAATGACAGCCAGCAGAGCACTGCAAAGGGACAAATCTCAGTTGTAGCAAGAGTGGTCAGTGGGACTTCCTGAAGTTAACTCCCCTTCCTCGAAGCAGATCTCAAAAAGCAGTACTTTTCAGCTGAAGACTGTTGTAGCTGGAAAACCTTCTCATCTGGCCATTTGATTAAAAGCTAGAAGACTGTGTACTGAGGGGGGTTACTCTTGTCTGAAACCACTGGTTGAAATCCTCCTCTGGCATCTGCACAATATTTTCACGTACAAACTGAAAGAGAAAAAAGTTTCTTTCTTGAACTTTTGATTTATGTGTAAGAAAATACGTGGGAAAAGTTGAGCACTGTGAGACCAGAACAAACACAATGGCTTCTGCAAACACTATAGTGCTTTATATCACCAAAACATTTTTTAATGCAACTTTCAAAACAGCTGGATATGATCTAAAATTATTAAAAGGAAAACTCTACAATCTTTATTGCAACTTATATCCTGTATCCTTTCAAGTCAAGTCTTTGTGTTTTAAACTTGCAGCTGTCTTCTACCTAATGTTACATTACATACATTAAAGGAGCTTTAAGTTAAGTAAGAGCTTAATCTGGAATCTCTCTATCAGTCAGTCAGTGATGCTCCTTTTGCTCCTAAAATGCAACAGTTTCATTTATCTATTCCAGGCAGAAGCACCAAGGTCCCCCCTCCTCTCTGGCTATTTTTGAAAGACAAATAAATAGATAGGAGATTCAGCTACATTTTTTCCCTCTATTACTGTCACACTAATATGAAGGATCAAAATGCAAAGAGGACTGTGTGGAAAGAGCAAAGAAACAGATCTAAACCAAAGAAGCAACAGAGAGTTATATTAAACATAAAGGCAAGGCTGCCTCTCTGGTTAGTGGCTGTGCAAATCAGGGCACAAGAAAAACCAATTATTTTTATAAAGCATCAAAAAATACAGATAGTCTCATCTCGACATGTGGGGCAGTAAACCTCTACCTCTGTAGGGCATGGTATCTGCAAGGTGCACACAATAACCTGCTGCCTCTCAAGAGATTTCTGCTGGTCTTGTAGATTAGGGAAATAACTGTGATGAGAACAAAAAACACAAGGTGGCATCATTGCCATTTTTTATAAGTGGCTGGCTAGCCTACAGAGCAGAATAGATTCTAAATGTCACCTCTCCACTCTCTTGTGTCCTTCCTCTCCTGCCAATTACTTCTAGAACTACAAGAGTTGAGCCAAACTTAAGAACTTGATAGGCAAATTTTAAGTTGTTTTTAAATGTTGCTGAAGCAAAATAAAGATACCTGCACAGTTCCTGGATCACTGATATAATATGAATAGCTCATGGATGTAACTACTGGGAATGACACAAGTAGGGCACAAGTAGTTAATGTTTCTCTTCAAGTGTCCTAACAATTTATGACAGATATCACTTTCATTGTGGCAGTAAATAAATCAACAATGGCATAATATAAAGATACAGATTATGAATCCAATGCTGTCATGGCACCTTTCTTCTAAGGAGTTGAAAGTGAAGGTGAAGAGTAGCATCTTTATGTAGTGAGTTCCTAATTATTTCATCTGGTAACTTCCCACTGCAGGAAATTCACCCATAGGTGCCTGCTTTTCCCACCCTCACCACACAGAGAATGAAGAACTGGACTTCTCACCTCTACAGCTGCCACAATTTCTGGATAACACAGTTCCCACACCTGTAGATCATCCAGAGTCTTAAGAAAGCTATCTGGATTAATTTTCAAATCAGGAATCTTTCCATATTTTTCCAGTTTCTTTAAGATTTTCTGTATCCCTCGGTCACTCTTCACAGACTCTGGGAGTCTGGCAAGTAACACAGGAAACCTTTAGCAGAAAGAATGGCAATTAAGGAGAAGCCATGGGAACAAATGCATATCTGATTAATAACTCTGGGTTTTCCTGGCATTTCTGCCACTTCACCACCTCCATAACTTCCCACATTAAAAACAGCTCTTTGGGGAATGCAATACTCAGTGTGACTCTGAGTAAACAACATGAAAGCAGCTTCCTTTATTGGACTCGTGCACCAAATCCCTTTGCAGGGCATCGAAATAGATTCTTCATCATTCATTTAAATTTTAGATGACAAATTCATGTATGAAAGGAAATAATAAAATCCCAACAATTGTTTCAATTTTACTACAGGTTTGCCCTCTTCATCTTTGCTCTACCTATTTTGTTTAGCCTCTACAGATTTTCCAGTGCAACCAGTGCCTGATCCGACACACTTTCTGCTTCTCTTGATTATCCCTTTTCCCTGTGCGATCATCATTCTCCTCTCTCTACGTGCTGACATAAATCTCACTGCTCTAAGTGCACTGGAACACACAGTCTTTAATGTTTCACTCTGAATATAGAGATTCAGAAGGAGAATTATACATTACAATAAAAAGAAAACTCTTGTGAAAAGACTTTTTTTTTTTTTAATGCTCTGTATAAATTCTGCAGTGCTGCTCTGACAGTCCTGGAGAGCAACGTTCCAAACCCTTCTAGACTGCACAACTAGGGTGTGCTGTGGCTTTCATTGCAAAGGGCTAAGGATTTAGCAATACAGGAAGCGCTGCTGCCTCCCTCCAGTTTAGGATCATAGAATCATAGAATGGTATGAGTTGGAAGGGACCCCAAGGATCATAGAGCTCCAACCCCCCTGCCACAGGCAGGGCCACCAACCTCAGGCCTGGAGCTACACAACCCCATCCAATCTGGCCTTGAACACCTCCAGGGACAGGGCATCCACTACCTCTCTGGGCAGCCTGTTCCAGCCCCTCACCACTCTCTCTGTAAAAAACTTCCCCCTAATATCTAATCTAAACATTCCTTCCTTCCTTTAGTTTTAATCCATTCCCCCTTGTCCTGTCATTGTCTATGAATCTCCTCCTTAAACCAGTCAGAAAGGGAACACCTCCGTTCCTGTCTTTGCTAGGGCCAGCTCTACGCTGCCAGCATGGGTACAGCTGTATAGCCCACTCCTTACCCCTGGATAGATTTACTCAGGTTGCCATAATCTTGTCACACACAGGACTTGTTATAACCCCCCTGTGCATAAGGATATTTTGTGAAAGGAAGCTATGTTTAGTGCACTCATATTTCATTCTTCATGTTTTATATTATTTTGGGATTGGTTTTATTTTCTAATTTTGTGGGAGAGATAAGACAACTAGACTGAAAACTCATAGCAGTTAAGTGTTCCTATTGCCATTCAGTTGTCTTGGCAAGGCAGTGTGTGCAAGAGTATGGGGGAAAACCAGCCCTCCTGTAAATGAAACAAGTGGTATGGTGCAAGCAATTTCTGCCATGACTTGTGCCACCTCCATGGGGTTTGATCAGCCTTGTCAGAGATATCTCTCCTCATCTCCCTCATGGATAGTATTTTGAGGAACAGGCCTGGCATAGAAAGCTACACTTGTCTAACTGTGCTGGCATAGTCAAAGCAAGACACCTCCCACTGTGGAAGCATGATTTTCATATGAAGGAACAGCAGATGTGTAGTACTGTTCTTGCATGGGGGAAAAGTAAAAATCCATATTGGTATAGTCTCTGTCATACTCATGAAGCTTTGTCCAAATTAAGACTTCTTCTAGCAGAACTTTTAAGCATAAAAGCAAAGCTAGATCTACTCCAGTTTCAGGGCTTATTTGCATGACAGATCTTAAATATGTGGGACAGCTGGAGCACATGTTTCACCATTAAAACCAGAGTTCTGCTAGATAGGGCAAGACTAGGTTCATTTATTAATGTGTTCCTGGTGTGTCTGAGGCCACCTGCATTTCAGACCTTAGAATTCAGCAATGGAATTTTTTGTTATCTCAAATTATGAAGGACACATGGCTTTTTAGCAAGGAGAGCAAAAGAGAGCAAGTTAAAAAACCCAAATGAACAACCCCTCAGAAAACCCATTCCATGCAGTGTGCATACTCTGTAACACCATGTCCAGTGAGTTCTCATGGACAGTACAGTAAATAAGATACTGTGAGCTTCCTGAGGTATTCTGGCCTGTACCTGGAAGCTGATCACTGCAGACAGCTAATATCCTTTCAAACATAAAACTCTAGTAATCTGCAGATTTGCTGTACTGGGAAGTACTTCGGTGGTGACTCTACTTGCCCTTGTGAGTGCTGCAGTATTACCTGTGTGCAGCTCAAACACTGGCAGGGAAACAGTTTTCTTTTACACATGGCTGGACAGGTAGAGCCAAAATCTCCTTTGCCAATGGTTTTAGTAGTGAAGATGTTCCATTCAGTAAGAAGTTGTGAATTTAACACACATGCCTTTATACAGTATCTCTCATCTCTGGGGTACAGCGTGTTTTACATACTTCCTGGTGGAAGAAGTCTCCCATAAAGCTTTACACTAGGGAGGGTGTGTGAACACAGGGACTGATTGCTTTTTGCCCACTATCACTGAAAAGGAACTCTTCATTATCCACTTTCTAACTGTTTCCAATTAACCTATTTGTTGAGCAGGCTGAGATCTGCTCCTAAAGATCACATCTGTATTTTTATTGCTACCAGTTTGAAAAGTCTGCATTTGCAGCTACTGATTCTATGGTTTCTGGTAATACTTTGCTTTAGGGAGAAAAACTGAAAGACAAAGCTTTCTGCACTAACAATATAACTCTGGGACCCCAACAGTCTCATTTGAGCTGCAGGTTTCTGTGCTTCCTTACCAGTTTAGTCCATGTTCATCTGGTTCTCTTTCAGCTCTCGTGGCCAGCTGTCTTATTCTTTGCACATCTCTTCTGAAATACTTTAATTCTTTCAAAGCCTGGTATTTTTGAAAACATCGCTCTTCCTGCCTCCTAAAAACCCCCCCACAAACCTTGTAAGTTAAAGCTGCATTTTAAACATGACCACAGTTCTGCATAGTTACCTATGAAGATGTGAAGGGAAGCAGAAAGCAATGAATGTGAAGAACACATTGCATGGTCAGTCTGCAGGCACTAAGAACAACTTTTGCTTCTGCAATGTTCTGCATACATTTTTATTTCTACAAATATATTAAAATAGCATTTACATTTTAGATCAACCTCAGAATTAAAACATCTGCATTGAAATTCAACCTCCATTTTCTATCAGGTATCCACTGCTTAAAAATAAACAGAATACAGTACAGTGAATTAAGGTAAAATATTATTTAAAATATAACAGAAGAGAGGTGGAATAGAGAGATCTGAGCCAAAATTTGGACCCAAAGATCCAGTTCATTTGTGCATTCCTACAATCAGTACTACTGTGTCATAACAACAATAAATATCTGCATTTCTTTCCAATATATTACTTATACTGTATCATGCAAAACTGAAGTTTCATCTACAAATGCTGATCAAACCAAAGAAGCTCGTGTGGCTGTACAAAAAATGGTAAAATTGCTCCAAGTAGGAAGTTTCCATATGACTTGTCCTTCCATACTGCAGGATGCTAGAACCATTAGTTCCCTATGCAGTCACAACAGCTGCTGAGGGAAGAAAACAAGGACAGATCCAGATAAGAAAGGCTCTGGGACCCAAAAAAAATACCCAAAACCAAACACACAAACAAATAAGTTTAAGTATGAAATGGAATAGAACAATGGAAAGAAGGAGGAAGTGAGAGGAGGAAAGAAAGCTGTTCCTCTAACAGCCCTTCTGAACAACAACATATAGAAGGATCTCAGGTCTGATGTTTACTGAGACAAAAGAATCTGTTCAAACTTCACAGGTTAATGTTTCTGAGTGAAAGGAAGAGGATGTCAGGCTTCATCTGGTCAACAAGGTAGAAACAGCCATACAGATTGGATGTGGATGTAGATGGAATTTATTATTCTGTCATTGGGTGAAAAGGACTATGATGCCCAAAGTAAATATATTCAATGTTTTTAGCAAAACTATTTCCAGAAAAGTCCTTCAGAAATATCCCAAAACATGGTTATATTTAACCCATAATGTATTTTATGTACAGTCATAAAACGTTTTATCACCATCCCTATATTCTTATTTTAATGCCAGTCCATATAAATACATCTTTAAAAGGCCTGAAGACAAGTCCTAAATCTAATCAGAAGCAAGACACAGAGCATTTTCAAGGCATACACAAAACAATCTGTTCCTACCTCTCAAGGCTCACCAGGGTATCATGTAAACTACAAGCTGCTTCTTCACGTACTGCTGTGAACTTCTGCCTTATATTGGCACGCAAGTTAGATTTGCTTTTAATAAAAGAGCTGATATGGCAGCTGCAATTAACACAGAAAACTGGAATTAGCATCTTCTCATAACCATTTTGTGGTGAGTACCTGTGTTGCTCAGAACATAGAGCAACATAAGCCCACATAAATTTTGAGATCTCCTTAGTCTTAGCAAGAAGAAAACTTTAATATAATATTTTAAAATTCAGTCTTATTAAATAATTTGATTAGTTAAAAATAAATGATATTAAATTTCTATTTTTACCATCTTTCCAGTCACATCCTTCCAAGAAAGTGCTTTCACATTGCACTGAAATGTACTTCATAGGCTGCAAGGTTTCACTGGCCTGCTCTGGTCTCACGTAATAAAATGCTCTCAGATGTTTGCAGGCCAAATGCCTTTCACACACAAAGCTGAGTTTATAGAGCATAGAATGTCTCATAAATAGACTTGCACCCTTACCTCTGCATTCTGGGTCTCTGTTTCCTTGGTATTATACTCTCTTGGTCCTTAATGAATGGCATGTTTAGTCTGTAGTTCTTCTGAGCCACTGGCAAACTGCAAGACATGACAAGGTTTAAAGCAGCATGCAGTATGGCTTCTCCAGAATAGGAGAAATTTTACAGGTAGTGATAAAGTGTTCTTAATATTATAAACTTGCTGGGGCTATCTATGTACAAAATTTATTTGTCTTGGTCCTAACTCAAGGAGAGGAAAACACTTCAAAGTCTAATTGTAAGAATGGTTTTGTCATGTTGCTTTTATAGCTGTGGAAGCTTCCACAGAACTGAGCTTAGCTGGAAATGTTGAGATTACTGAAAAATGCCATGGTAGAAACAGAAAAAAAATCTACAGGAAACGATAGAACATCGCTTTTTCTACAAAGCTTCAAGAGCATAAGATCCCTTCTGTTTACAAAGGATAGATTCATGGGTATCTTCCAGAAAATACGTACTGCTTGCTTGTGCAGCAGCAAAATAGGCTATCACACCCATGGAAAAAAGTGGAAAACAACTGAATTCACTGAATGCTGAGTTCAGTTGTTTAGGGGGAAGAGGGAAAAAAGAAAAGCATAAGCTCTGTCCTGCTGAGCTGCTTCTCCTAGTCATTCATAAAGCCATCAGGTAACATACCACTGCTGTCCAATCTTCTTAACTGGATCTTCTTGTTTAGGGACATCTTTTGACTCCTCTTCGTGCATCATCTGGATGACTTTCTGTAGGGCTGATAAAGAAACCTCTCTAAAACCATGTCAACTCAATAGTGCATTCCTCCCTTCTTTGCAGAGAGGTTGTCATCTATGCTGTCTTGGATGAGACATCCTAAAGAAGCCTCCTTTTTAGTATTTCTGAAAATTAAAGTTTCTTCCAAACCCAGCTTTCTGACAAGGTTTCATGATAGGTACCCAAATATGATCACACCCAATGCATTAATAATTTTTGAAAACACAAGCTTGGTTCTTTTAACTGTGGGAAAAAACCCCAAATCATCAAGAAGGAGATACTAAATATTAGATGCTTATAAAAATAATGTATTTAAAAAAACCAGGTAGATATGAGCAAACTATGCAGAAAGTCTATTTTCAGTTCCTGTACTGTGCTGTTAGCTTTCTACTGGCATGAATATCAAGTCTTCTGACTTTAAAGTCTCCTGTAGCACTCTGCCATTATTCTTTTAAATGTCATATGGAATTTAATACATTTAACATCATCTGGTATCTAATTCTCTTTTTACCAGCATCCACTAAAACTTAAGACATGTCCTTAAGTAGCCCTTCCTTGGCTATAGCTTCCAGACTATCCACCTTTGAGCAGATCTCTCATTAGTAACACTCTTTACTCTGTCTGCCTTCCACTGTAATGAAATGTTTAGATTCTCCCTCCCTTGAACACCTGGAAAGCCAATCTAACTCACTGTTTTCCTTCAAATTGATGTCTCTGTTTTCCTTCCCACTGCTGCTTCAATCCTCTCCGGGGGTTTGGAATCAAAGCAGACAGCAAGACTGCCATCTTCTCTGCATTATTCCCTCCAATCACTCATGCAGTAAAACAACTGTCACACTTGTTATTAAAAATCACAGTCTTTCCTGTCAAATTCCAAGTCATCCTCTGTGGCACTCAATATGTCCTACACAGTAATAAGTGACATTTTACTGAGCACACATATTGAAGTTGCCATCCCCAAATCCAAAGAGTCTTTTGGGACAGGGTTCATTTTTTTTACTAGTAGCTTGTATAGTGCTGTGTTTTGGAATTAGTCTGAAAATCTTGAGAACATATTGATGTTTGGCTTTTGTTACATGGTGTTTACAATTAAGTCAAAGACTTTTCAGCTTCCCAGGTCCTGCCAGCAAGGAGGCATGAGTCTTCCACAGGAGGTAAGCAGGAAACTTGGAGAGAACACAACCAGGACAGCTGACTCAAACTGGCCAAAGAGATTTTCCATACCATATGATGTAATGCTCAGTACATAAGCTGTGGAAGGCCATGGCTTGGGAACTAGCTGAGCATTGGTCAGCAACTGGTGAGCAGCTGTGCATCACTTGTATGTTTTTATCATTGCTATTGTTATTCATTATTATTCTCTTCATTTTATCTCAGTCTACAAGGTTGGTTGATGGGGTTTTTTGCCTTTCAATTCTCTCCCCCATCCCACTTTGGCAGGGGGGATGAAATAAGCCTGCAAGATGCTGGCTGCGCCACTGGACCTTCTAGAGCTTTAGAGATGAGTCGCCGTTTGAATACAAAGGCTGACCTCCCCCAGGGTCTGGAACCCAACATCAGTATGGGCAGGGAGCCTCTGCTCAGGCTGAGCTAATGCTGCATACAAATCTCATCTGCTCTTGGCATGCAGTGTCAGAGCCCTTCTCAGAAGAGCCCAGTCCTTTGCATGTATGGGTACCATTTGGGCAGATTGAGTAGCTGGATATGTGAAACTCACCCAGTTTGCAGGTAACAGTGCTCTGTAGGAAGAAGGCTATACTAAGTAGCAGCTGCATTTGATGTTTTTGCCCAAGATCAGCTGAGTTGCCAGCAGTCCTGCTGGCAGATTTTGGAGGGAGATGACAGGAAGCAAACCAGGGCTAATACCACAAAGATAGAGCTCCTCTTTCCATCTGATCAATAGAAACAGAGGGCACAATGCCTCTCTGCTCTCCATTTTGTTCACATTAGAACCTGTTCCAACTCTCAATCTGGAGAAACTAGGAAACAAATACACAATCTTGTGCATTTTCATTATAATTTCAGAGTATTAACCTCCATAGTGGTGAGCTTGCCAGACATTAGTTGGAAAAGAGAAAACCCACAAAGAATGGTATTATATGGTATTAGCAGATCAGCTCATTATCGGCTCTCTATCTATATATATTGGCTTCCCAATACATCCACCCACTTGCTGGCAAGTCTGAACATACAGGTCTGAGCCAGAGAACATGTCCCTTCCTTTACATTTAAGAGCAATTAATTGGGGTTTTTTTTCTTCTATTAATTTAAATTGCTTTTGGACTTGAATAATTCCAGCAATAGATTGTGGCAATGAATTCTAAGTTTAATTGAATTGCATGAAAACACTTCCCATTGCTTTAAATTTTCTGGCAGATAATGTAATTCTGTGTGCCATAAATCTGGTGCCAAGGGAAGTTGTGAATAACAACTCCAATCACTTTCCCCTCCCTGCCCATGCATTTCATGATGTTGCAGGGCTCGGTCATAGCCTTGTATTCAGCCATTTCTGTTCTGCACTGCAGAGCCCAAGCCTGGCTAATTGGTTCTCATCAGGAAGCCATTCTGTAGCTCTAACATACTCACCACTTCCCCCCATCAAACTTTACTACTACTGATATCAGCCTGTCTGAATTGGAAAGACCAGAACAAGAAGCTCATGTAAAACATTTTGATTTTTGCATAATATATTTCCTGCTTTGTATTCCACTGCATTCTTAGGGTTGTTATTGCCTTTTTGATAGCTACTGAACATCAATAGAACTATCCCAAATAACTCCAAGGGCTCTTTCCTGAGTGACAATTTAGAGTCTAGCAGATCATGTCAGCCTAATAATGATAACATAACATCAATTAAAAGGTAATTAGCAGTACTAAATGCTAATGTGCTTTTCTGGTCCAGCTTTACTTCAAAAAGAGGAAAAGGACTTTCTAATAAAATGTATTATGGAGCTAGCAAACTATTCTGTCAGGTCTATCAAGTACAGGTAACCACTGATGGATGAGTAGGAGAACTAGAGAGTAAGAACCCCCCAAGTTAAACAGAACTCCCCAAGTTAGACAGATACATAGTCAGTGGATCAGTTGATTATTGCAGAGAAGAATTTCACTGCTTTTACCACCTGCACCCTAATAGATGTGGACACAGTCTGATTATACCACCACTGTAACAATAGTAATTAGAACTCTTGCTTAATATCCATATTGTCTTTAACCAATTTGCTAGCAGGAAGGGCACAGAGAAACTTCCACAAAGTTCCATATGCCCAAAGGGAACTGCAGTAGTATATCTAGCAGTATTTGATGTAGGTTCTCCCTAGCAACACTGAAAGCAAACCCAGTTGGTATTATCAGTCAAAAAAAGTAACTTACAAGGGAAGCTTGTAAGTGAGTTTGCTTGGGCTGACTCACTCATAACTTCAGATGATGCTACACTGATCTTGACATTGTCTTTGGCACAAAGTATGGTGGAAATTTCACTGCCACAAGGAGTTGAACCACGGGGAGATGACAGATTGCTGAGCGGACAGCGACCTGGAGTAGGTATCTTGATTAACTTGCTCCAAAGTGGACTGTAGTGTACTTTCTGGGAATATTTCTGCACAGAAAAAAAGGTGGTATTTTCTGTAGTGATTTGACAACAAAGAATCATATTTGTGTAACCAGTTCCAACAGTAGACCCTTATGGTTCCCCTGTGATCTCAGATTTTTCTCCCTGACTTAAAACAAGCCAGCAATTTATTGGCTAGAACTTCATTTGGATTTCTTTGCTACTTTTCTGCTATAACATTAATGCAAACAGATTAAGCTAATTTGTAAGTGAGAAACACTGCAGCTGCAGAGAGGGTTGGTAATAGAACAACCTTCTCATGCACAGGTAAAAGTGGTTTGATGAGCGTTCAAGTCTCCTCCCAACACCCAATAACCTGGCCAATGTATTTCTTTTGTCAGGAATGTAAAACTGAAGTCTAAACCAGACTGATTTCTGCAGGCTTGATAATCAAAACAAGATGTATTATCAGGCCAGTGACCCTAAAGGAATCCAGTGTTTCCACTACAAGTTTCATATCAAATATGAAAAGCAGTCTTCAAGTAATATTAGCATAAATGAGAAAGGAATGGACATTAATTCAGGGGGCAAAGTCTCAGCAATGTCACACATCAAGACTCACATACACTTAGTTTTTTTCTGCTTGTGCTTATTTGGACCTGAATTGAGAGAACCAGTGAGATTACATGGAAAAAATAAAAGTCAGAAAGCTTCTTCTTTAGAAACAATTCTGTGCATAAAACCACAATCTTTGTCTTAAGTTTCACAACTTTTGGTGCTCACTTGCATGTTCAGAAATCATAATCTTCTGTTGAATCACTTCATTATGTCATGAGGATACAAGCTGCAGGTGTTGACAAATAACAAGAGCAAATAGCCTGCATGTAACAACAGCATATATTTCTAGGAGTGCTTCACCTGGGGTTCTAAAAGCACTTCACAAAACTTGTTTAATTTAGGCTTACAGAGGGGCAAAGCAAAGAACTAAACTTAAGCAAACATCTGTAGATCAAAACACAAGATATGCTAAGAGTGAGAAACCCACTGGTTTTCTACTGAGTTCTCCTAATTCTTCTCCTAAGCATCACTCATTCCCCCTTCATTTTCCTCCAGTCACTTCAGCAGCTTCAAAAAGAAGTCTTTCTTTGGTTTCAGAAAGAGGGTAACACAGTTACCAAGCATGACAGATTATTAATGTTTAACATCCTATTGGGAATTAACTATTAAAAGAAAAATAAAGGCTTTAATCAGAATTGCTTGCTTTCTCCTTGGCTTTGCTTTGGATGTGGAAGTGAATCCTGCTTTCTTTAAAGGCTTCAACATTTGGGATTTGTTTCTGAACTCAGCTTTAAATTCAGTGTAAAAAGGCAACCAAGCAAATCATGACTAGAATACTGCCTCCAGGATTCCAGCCTAAAATACATATTTGATTGAAAGTGGCCTATTTGTGTGAACAAGTACTGTCATGTGACTCTGGGTCATAAAAAGGGGGCAAATGCAATCCAGAGGCTAGTTATGTTTTAGTGAGTGTCAAATTCCTTCCCCTATCAGTACTTAGCACCTAGACCAAGCCACAGTTTCAATCAGTTACACACTGCTCTTCCTACTACCCAGTATCAAATTATTATTCTTCAAAAAAATCTAGAGACAAGTACTCTGCAGTCCCAAGATCCAGAGCATAAAAATTGAAGTCCCTGATATCACATAAGCAACAGAACAAATGACTGAAAGTTGGACTGGGTCCCAAGGAAGAAACCAACAAGGAAATTAAATTACCTTTTTCTTTGCCATAACGATCTCCCACGCACATGTTGCTAACTTCTCCTCTTCAATTTCTTTTACTGTTTTTTTACAGCCACCAGGGTCCCTAAGTGAAAACAGTTCCATTAATTTGCCATTTGGAGTGTCTTGCTTTTATTGTTAAGTTCTTTTACAAAATGCAATAAGTGGAGAATAAGTGGTGGCTGCCCACTACTAGGATATATATCTTTGCTTATAGAAATGGAAAGACAATGCAAGTGTCATAAGCCACGAGCACATTATAGTCACAAGAGAACAATCACCTAAAAACAGCACAGTCGTTCTACAGGCTATTACACATGTACTGGGCCAGAGCACACTCTGGACTTCCCCTGTGCAAGCACTAGGAGTTTTGTCCAGTATAACAAGACTTCATGGATACAAATGACAGCAGGTTCATACAAGTTCAATTTTTTCAGTGCTGTTGGCTGAGTAAGGGCCAAAAGTTTAAATGTTACATCATGTTGACAAAGGCAAATGTGGAAGCTGCAGTCCTTGCAGCTGTGGCACTACCTCAGCAGTGACCTGTTGTCTTATTTATCATACAGTCCCTACCTAACCAGTCATAGGTTTTACACAACAGATTAGTGCTCTAAACTTGCTTTTCACCACATTTGGGAAAAATAGCTTTTTTTTTCAGAGACTATATGATCTAAATTAATGCCCAATTTGTCATGGTTACTGTGTAACGAAGAACGAGTGCATGCAGATGAGTTCAAATGACAGAGGGAGAGGAGTGGTGGTTAGACAGCAGAGAGCAGAAGTATGCAACAAGAGACTGTGCTACCTCAGAACCTGGAAATTAATCCCGAGCCACATGCATTTATACTCTGCAGTCAGCCTGTATCCATGAGACTTGCTGACAAACTTTCTTTTATCCCAGTCTATTGGCTGATGCTCACACATAAAGGGGTGAAAATACCATCCCCAATACAGAGTGGATTGATTCTTCTCTCCAATTTATCAGTCTAATTCTATATACTGTTACTCTGCCACATCCATTATACATAGACAGTTTGTCTTGACTGCCAATATACATAGAGAAAGGCTTTAAATAGCTCTGCCCTGCAAACCAGAGTATAAACTGTTCACTGTTTACCAAATACTCATGAATAATTTAAATACAATTTATGTCAACATGTTTATATTGACTAAAAACATTGGGAACTTAATATTTACTTTTAACAGTATAAAAGTTCAGAAGCAGTGCATCTTTTACTAGTACTGAGAGTCATACATAATTGATAGAATAAAACCAGCTACTAAATACGCCTTAATAGCTGCCTTTGTTCTGTAATTCTAATGTATATGGAATTTCTTTTAAGTTCACTGGGATAACCCCCTGAAGGAAGGCTATAGGAATATACATACATATATTACTACATGTATGTAGTCTGCATAATTATTAACCAAAAGAGAAAGAGGAAAGAACACAGCTCAATTTTGCTGGAACAGCTCAGTATTTTCTCCTCGTTCTGTAGCTCACAATAATAGAGGACCATGCTGTGCTACTGATTTAACTGCCTGCATGCAGTCAGCAGGGAGTTGTATAAAAGTCGATGCAAAAATTGTTTATGTTGCATGTTACAGAATTAACATTTCACTGAAATAGTTATTACTTAAAAGAAGAGAAACAACAACAACATATAAAGGACAAAAGATCCTAAACTCCACACCCCATCTACTACGGCGCATTGTGCACGTACATTGGATTCCAACAGGTTAATATGGAACGCATCGACCTGTTGGACTCAAGAGTCAGAGCTTCCAAAAGCCAGTGTATGGCACACAGCTGTTGGAAGAGATATTCACTGCAAAGAAGAGAAACAAAACGTGTTATATTCCACAGTCCCTGAAACTGGCATCATACTGGCTGAACTAGATACAGCTAAGCATTGCCATAGCAGACCTGTTTTGTCATTGTCTTGGGGAATTTCACAAGCCTCTCCAGGTGTTTGTAATGTTAATACATAACTCTGAATCCCTAAAGCATATTTTTGGATGTGAAATTTTAATGGCCTTGTCTTGGTGCAGTGCTCGGTGCTTTCATACCCATGAATGTTCCAGCATTTATTCCTTTATGGTATGGGTTCTTATGGCTTTGGGATTCTACAGTCCCTTCTAAGTTTTGCATTTAAGAAAAAACAATCTGAGTTTAAAATGTTGGGCCCATCTTTTCCTAAAATAAGATTATCTTTGGCATTTTATTAGTGGCATTAACTTATTCTGCATGGGGCCCTGGGCAACCTCGTGTAGATCCAGGCCTGAAGGTTGGTGGCCCTGCCTGTGGCAGGGGCATTGGAGCTATATGATCCTTGGGGTCCCTTCCAACCCAGACCAGTCTGGAATTCTATGATTCAAACATAACCATATCAAGACACATTTGGTGATCGATTGGGTTAATGAACTTTGAACAGAAACTGTGTATTAGTGAGTAAAACAAAATATACAGAAGCATACACATACTGTCTTTTCTCTTTTGTAGCCCTATTTTTTAACTAGGCAGATGAAATTTTGATAGCCTTTTCTTAAAGTGAGCATAATCTTGAAAGTTATACCACATGAGCAAATTTTATACAACTTAGAATTTGCTGAATGAAGATCAGCAAAACAAATGATGTGTTGCAAATACATGCATACAAAGTTTTCTGTAACTCATTAGCATTCAATCACTTAAAGTTACACTCAAACAGTTTACATTACTAAAGCCAGACTGGGAAATCCTGAAATTGTCAGGATGTGTTTTTACCATTTGAACAACAGCTCTAGGTATGAGTGCCATGGATCGGTGTTGCTGTGAATTTCCCTTCTGTCCTAGCAAGGACAGCAGGACAGAAATCAAACATACCGTTTTGCTCCAGGGGGGTTTGGAATCAAGACACTGGTATAGACAGGAGCAAAAGAACGTAACAGCTTCTTTTTTTTCTTCTTCCCTGAACTCTGCAGGTGGTTACCTTCTGTTAGGGAGCAACTGTGGACAAGGACAAAACCTGAAGGTTAAAAGTAAGAATGTGAAACAAGGACATTGTCAATAAAACTGTTTGTTGTGTTCACATCACCATATTCCCTCTTCCCCTCCTTACATTAAAAAACACTTAAGTGTATCTCCGAATTGTTAGTTGCTGCATTTATGATTTATTGTGGTGGTTTAGGCCTGGCTGGAGGCCAGACACCCACCAAAGTCAGTCTACCACTCCCTATTACATCAGGCATTAAAGATGCAGTGAGAAGATCAGCAGGAGCCAAGGGATTGAAGGCTAATAATCAAATGGAGAGAAAACCTGCAGGCAGCAGTAAGGAATAGGTCTGAACTAGTGGAGAAACCCACATAACAAGCTAAGCCACTTATTCTGTTGAATGCAATCTTTTTTATTTTTAAAACTCTGGTCCCATTGTAGGAACAAGAGCATGGTACAAACTCACCAGGTCTTCTCCTTTTCTCCTCAGACAGTTGGTTCCAAGTTAGCTATGAAACCTCTCCTGAGTTCACTAACCTTCTGCCTTCTGAACTTCTTCCCTTTAAGCAGTACCTCAAGCATTCTTTGTCCATGCTTGCTAAGTTTTCAGCTGCTCACGTGGATTTGAAGTGTTTTCTCTCTCATTCACATTGGCAATATTCTGCCTCAATCCCAAGTAATGACAGAAACTGGAGCTTTTTAAAAACCACTGCCCTCAGACCACCAAAAGCCCTCAAGAGTTCACTTACTTGTTTATTTCTTCCTCTGACTCCTCCACATCAGAGGGGCTTTCAGGTGGCTGGAACTTAGTTCTCCATCTCATGCCCTGAGCCTGCTGGGCTGCTTTCACCATGTTCTTCCTCTCTGTTGATTCTTGGCGAAGTATATGAAAGTATTCTCCACCTTGCTTCACATAATTCACATGATGCCTGTCAAAAGTCACCACAAGCTGGTCAGTGTTGGACATCTTGAACTCAGCATCACTTTATCCACCACTTGATTTAAAATCTTCCTGCCTAATTGTAATTTATAGCAGCCAATTGACCACTGGCCCCCTCACTGTCTTAGGTCAGTTGTCACAGCCTGACAGGCACTGCCCTGAAGCTACCTGTTAGCTGCTAAATTCTACTTGCTGTCAGAAGGCTGCATTGTTAGACACAGAGAAGGTGCCAGTGAAGCCTGTGAGTGAACTGAAGGCAACAGGCAGGGTATTACTGCAAGAGAAGAAAATAAAGAAACCATCATGCACTCCCTGGGGGATGACAACAGAGGTTAACAAAGAAAAGAGGCACACAATTACTCTACAGCCTTTGATTAAAATGTTAGCAAGAATGTAGCAGTTTGCCTGGATAGTATGCTTGTCTGACTTGGATAGAGGACACATCCCTTTAACTCAAGGTATTGCTGACTTTAGAATCAAGTGTCATCAGTCTGTATTGATTCTTTCAAACACAATCGAGGCTTGAAAGCTGGGCTTCATTTGTTTTACTGACAAGTAAAAACTCCCTTTTCCCACCAGACATGTATTCAAGCACCTGAAGGTCATAAAGAGTGCAAATTTCAGGTACTGAATTCACTAGTTTATTCCCTCCTCACTCCTCTTGATGGACAACAACTTGCACAGTATAATGGTTTTAGGATTGGGGTTTTGGTTTTGTTGATGCTACTTTAAGTCCAGCAATTACACATACAAGACTGAAAACAGTTCCAGCTCAGGTAGATAGCCTAGAAATACCTGGCAGACAGGTTAAATTTGGAAAAAGAAAGAAAGAAAAAAATAGATTTCCCCAATAAGAGATGCTACGTGTTTTACAAAAACATAAAGACTTCAGTCACATCAAACTGAATTAATGCTTTTCATAAGAACCTACTATTATGCTTAAGATTTCTTTTGTATCACTAGAGAACATTTGATGGCCTTGATTTCTTGCTTTTAAACCCTTCTCCAGTAGTTTTCTTGCTCCTTTCTGTAAGCTAGGGAGATACTGTAAAGATATTTTTCCCCTTCATAAGTGCTTTTTCTACATTTCTGCATGGACTAAGTATTCCTTCTTAAAGATCAAACCCCCTGCTGTAGCTGTGTGTTATAATGCCACAAATAGTGAACAATAAGCTTACTGCATGAGACAAAGACAAGTGGCAGAGAAAGGTAATTACAAACTAGAACGGCCATAATGAGTATTATTAGAGAAAGGAGTATTAGTGGGAAGCACAGTCAGTAACTTTCTAAAGTTTTATCTACTATAGAAGGCTTTAAAATGTGTATAACCAAAACCAAGGATTGCTGTCATATACCTGTAGGAATAGGACGTGTTATACACACTTGTGAATGAGCATTGTTAGTCCCAGAAAGTAGCTCCACAATCTCCAAGCACAGAAAAACAAATAAGAAAATTAACAGAAATGCATCTGCAATAACTACCCTATTGAAACAAAAAAAAAAAAACCCAGTCATGACTCCACAGAATTATTTCTGGGATATTTATGAATGACCCTAAAGGTTTATGGATGCTTGCCAAGAAAACAGCAAAATAAATGCAAACTTAAAATACAAAAGGTGGCCAGTGTACTGTTCTACACTGTAGATTTACAGTATATTGCTGCAATAGCACATCAAATATTTCTCCATTTGAAGTCTGGCTTCACAAACCCCTGTTTGTGCAATAACTTAATAAATTTAGCTGGGCTGCCTATTTGACAAGTAGGTGAGAATCTTTTATTAAAATGGAACTGTAATAGAGATGAAATTTGGAATACATTTATTAAAATAATTGAGCTTCAGTCTACTGTAGTCACAACACAGACTTACAACTGCTGTTCAGACAAAAGGATTTGTCTTATTTTTCTGAGTTAATATCTTTATCAGCATGAAAATTAAAAAGAGAGTTTCCTGAGCAGTAATAACATACCTTAGAATAGTTCAAGTTTTCTCTACAGAGATATATTATTACAGATAAGGGTCAATGATGTGTGCAAAAGAATGACCCAGTAGTGTACTCCACTGAGAAGCAAGCATATCTTTAGTGCCTGCTGTAACTACATACTTATTACTTGAAATCTTTAGGGACTCGAGGTTATCAGTTGCATGTAATACAAGGCCATTAACGTACTGGGGAATGGAATTTTTATTGCCAAGTTTTGAGATTCTTGGTGCCTGCCTTTGAGTAAGAAATGACTCACAAAACTAAAAGGAAATAATAAATATATCTGAGTTATAATATAGGTGGCTAGAAAAACAATAAGCAGCTATAATAGTAATGCCAGAGATCTTTGCATCAGGTTACAGACAAGCTGGATTTTTTTTTAAACCTTCTTTAAACATGCCTTATTTAAGCACATTGGGTTATCCTCACTACATTCAAAGGAATCATACTAAGGATGTCCCAGAAGATGAAGTTTTATATTTAACAACCTCACATCTACTTTTCATATAAAGAAATCCACTGGGAGATGGTTCACTACAGGAATGACAAGCACTCCTGAACATAAGATGCCAAATCCTTGCTCAGGTAAGATGGTGTAGCTCCACCTTGAGCAATATTCCTAGAAAGATGGGCAGAAGGCTGTGGCTGTCCCTCTACTAGGCAACTGCATTCAACTTCTCACCAGGGTGCTTCAGTCACATTAACTCCTCCTGCTAATCTCCCTCTGTCCCATTCCCTGGGGTGTGAAGAGGCTGCAGCCTATTGATACTGGCTTGATTCTCTCTAAGGCAGCACACTGTATTATGCTCATGGTGTAGTTACAATCTTCAGTAGCCACGTATCTATAAAAATTGAGCTACATAAATATTTCTCTGATCATGGAAGTGGTTAAGCACTGATTCATAAAACAGCTTATTCAATTTTCTTACCTTAATGAATACATTAAATATTCTAAATATAAATGAAACCAATGTGGCATTGCCCTGAAAGCTTCTGAGAGCACAGGCTAAATGCCACTTCCAATATTTTCATGAAAGCTTCTTAACCTGCACCTGTAAGAGCTCCCTACTAGACCAGTAAAAGCTCTAATTTGGGCACAAAACCAGACTCTACTGAGAGTTGCAAAATGGTATCAGCTGGGCATGGCCTAACTTATTGAAGTAGTGACAAACTGAATGAGCTAAGGTTTCTCAGGTGAAAATGAAATGAAATTTTATGTCCACTGACACTTAAAGAGTATTCTGAGTAAGTATTTTCTATGGCAGAAAAAGTAATACAAGCAACAAAGCACAGCAGGCACTAACTTTGAAGCTATAATAGATACAGCTAAACTGTATTCTGAACATTACAGACTTAAATGTGGGATTAAAACCCAACATCATTCTTCTAAGTGAACACCCAGCATTATTTGCAGCCATGCCATCATAAGCTGTGACACTATCACAGGTCTCAAGTGAGGCTGATAAGTACATGAAAAATTAAAAGCAAACCCACTGAAGGAAGCGATGAGAACAGCAAGCTTGCTTCACTTGGATTAAACCTGCAATCTAGGCCCTTACCTAATTTTAGGGAGCATTGTGGAGGGTCTGACTTTTTGACCATAATAGCGTTCTGACAATCTGAAGTTATCAAGGCAATCTCTACATCAATCTCTGCAGGGCCACAAGAGTTAGCATCTACATTCTCCTCAAATTCCAACTGATTCAATGCTACTGTCCTCACTGCTGCTTCAGTCAGAACAGGACACTAACAGTACAGTCCCTGAAAATACCATGTTGTGTGTATCTGCATTAACACACATCACACCACTTGAGCTGTCGCTGCATTCTAGTAGCTGCAGTAACTCTTCTGTGTCCTTTAACTTTCTGACATAGTGCTCTAACACCTAAATAGCTATTAAAGGTAAACCAGCAGGAAATGCCAAGATAAAATAAAATCCATATGTACACGGTGCTTTTCTTATTTACAGAACACAGACCAACAGGAGTGGGAACTCCACATTTCTTGTAAATTGTCAATGCTGATACTTATTTATACCACTGGAATCTGTTCTCTTATCAGTAAATACTGGAGCTGCTGACTGTCTCAGTTCTTTAGTGCCTTACATTCAGCATTGTACTCTATGCCAGCACATCCCAAATTTAGTTACATAAAGACTGCTGCACACTTTTCCTGAGTGATGTAATGCAGTCTCATTGTAAGTGAGAATTAGTGCATTCTTCACCAAAAATATACTCATGTGGTTATTCCAGGGTGCATATAATGCCAACCTTCTGACATTATCAAAAGCCATGGAGGTAGTTTTACATGGTGGGGAGCCTGAGCTAGCAAGTCCAGCTACTGAGCTCCACATACTAAAAGTTTATGTGGATATGAAAAAGCTTATAACTATTCACAATTAATTACATAGATACTAATGTAACTTACTAATGTAACTGTTTTGGTAGTGTTTACAGCAAAGTTACAGATGCAAACGTATACACATGAGGCAATGGAGAATCAGGAAAAATCTGGTTATTACTCCTATTTAACGGTTGAGTAATGACAGAGTAGGAACCAAATGGGTAAATATTCATACATCTAGTCTTAAATTCAGTGAAGACCACATGATAATGACATTAGAAGCTATTAAATGTAGTTACTAGCCCATAGAAACTCAGACATGTGTGATAATTTAACATACTGAACCATTAACCATTCTGGCAAGGAACTAAAATAGTTCCATTATCAACATCGGTCTTCACTAGCTAAAGACATAGAAACAATCTGGAATAGCCACATTATTTCAGATGTAGATTCCCATTTTATTCTCCCACAAATGAGTACAATATTCTGTACTGAAATGTCTCCTATTTAAAGAGCAAAACCAGGATCTGCATAATGGGAAAGATGCACATTATCACATGAAAACCTGACCATGAAGTCAGTCAGTCAGTCAAGAAACAAGTTCAAATAAGACATGGGTACATTTTTAATAAGTTCACAGAAGTCTGTGCAACAGAAAATAAGGACCTTCAATAGTCAAAACACCCCACACTGTTATAAAAGATGGCACCAGGTGGATGTATTGCTGCATGTTTAAAGATGTCAGAGTGGTTTTCACAGTTAATTATAAAGACATTAGAATAGGGAAAATGCTGCTTCCACTGTGAAATGAGGAGTGGTTCTCTAACATTGAGAAGCACATACTTGGCTACCTGGAGGCACAAAAAATAAAGCAACAAATAAAAAAAGGCTTTTCTTTAACTGGGAAATGTTCTTCAGAAGCTAGAAAGAATGGAGGGCAACATTTTCTCTTTGTAAAAGTCACAGAACACAAAAACATGCACACCAACCCACCCCTCCACTTGTGTTATGCTGTAACTCCCATTCTTCCTGATCTTGATATAAAGGTTCTTTTTGGGGGTAGACACATTTAGGTTTCCAGCTCTTGGCATCTCTGGAGAAGTATGTAAACAGAGGTGAGTGAGGGAAGGACTCCCAGAGCAGTACAGAGAAGACAGCTTTTTAACTGATGAAGAGCAGAAGAATAAATCTGTGGTATGTCAAGGCTTTGCTTTAAATTCTCCTCCAAAAAAGCGACAGGGAAACTATGTCTTCTGGGCTTTCAATTTTCTTGCTGTAAGAATATACAATAACAACTTAATGTTTGTATTACCAATAGAAACTCACTCCTTGTTAAGTGGAACTTCACTGAGGTCCCTGATCTTCTGCCAGGAAGTGCTACTGGTTTGAGATTTCATGTGAAAATAGAAACTACTCCTCACAATCTCGTGTCATTGCTCTGTAAATACCTTCTTGTGGCAGGGCAAGAAATTTTACTACTAAATAATAGAAAACCTATTTCAAGTATTAGCTTTGTTCAAACATTCAGTGACAACGTGTCATTTTGTATAATAATATGTGGGATTAGACTGTTGAGAGTAGGTAGCTAGTAAAAGCTAATAAGCAATGAACTGCTTCCACTTAGGAAATTTCAAACACAAACAAACATTTTTGTACAAAGGAAAGGAGATCAAGACTCAAAACAACAGCCAGGGAAGGCAGAAATGTTGATGGGAATAGCAGTCTTTCCAGTGATTGATGATAGAGATAATGATTCATACATCCATACACTTAAATGGTTGTCTTTGCCCATGACTGCTGTCTAATTAATGTGAGCCATCATTCATGTAAAAGAATATTTTTGCTGCTGGAAAAAATAAATGCTGCAAACTGCCAGCAGTGACAGTGCTAGAAACATGCCAATTAGAGTGATTTCTGCCAAGCAGCAAAAGGGCACAAAACACTGGTTTCCAAGCAACTGACATCATGAAGTATTAAATACTTTGGAAATTAATATTGGCAGATAAACATTTCACCTTCTCAGTATGGCCTCACTCCCCTCTTTGCTTCTTAACTCTACATTGCCTCTCCTCCTTGCTTTTAGAGCCTCCACTGTATCTTCCAGTAAGCCATACACATCAAGGAATGCCAGCTGAACACTAACATCTTTTGTCTGCCTATATCAGAATGGGATTGTCCTTACCTGTGAATCCATACCAGACAAGATCATAAGCAAAGTAAAATAAAATAATACATTTCTTGTTATTTAAAGTCTTCCAGTAGTAGCTGCCATTTCAATCAAAATTTAAATGGTTTCATATTAAGTCAGCTACATAGCCACCAGCAGGAACAGAAGTAGGAGAAAATGCTCTTCAGGTAACAGTCAAACTGTTGTTGCAGGCATAAAGAATGCATTAGTTGAGGCTGAGATTTCTGCATTCAGAGGGACTTTTACAGAGGTGCTTTTTCCTCTGCCTTCAGGAACCATTTTATAAAGCCATCCAGCTTCTAATTTAAAACATAAAAAGCAGCCAGTTGAATACTGTGAAACTGCCAGCAGTCTGACATTTAGTTTTATTTAACTAGCACAGCTATCCAGATGCACAAGAGCACTTTTCCTCAAACTACAGAAAGTGAAATGCAGAGGTATGTCATGCCCTTTTCATGAGACACTCACAGCGCAGACACTTCCCCTCTGAGCTTGCAGCTCCAAGCTATGGATCCCTGGACATCATCGGCTGAGGATGACCACAGCTTGTCATTTTTTACATGGGTGCCTGTACTTAGATGACCATCACTGCAGGGTTTCCAGTTTGTATCACCTTTCCTACCTCCTTTTTGCAAAAAAAGTATTTTCAGCTACTCTTCAATTAAAGCAATATGCTTATTTTTAAGCACATTTTCTGGTGGTGATGTTTCCTAAGAAGAGTATTTCCAGAATACTTGCATGGTCTTGGTGGGCTGAGTTAGTCTTTAGAAGTGATTTATGGCAACCTGCTTTTTTTATGGATTAACAGATAGAGGATTCCAATGCTTTGGTAATCTCTTTTGTTATGTAACTACATCTTTCTACAGTTTATTTGTTATAAAGACTTCTACTTCCCAGGTTTTCATACAATACATCCTCATGCAAGTGTGAATTACTTTATATTATTTCTGCATCCCATTTACAGATGTCATTGGAACAAAGCAGTAAGAGAGGATCTCTGCCAGAGCCAAATGCCGTTTCAAAGGGGCCATGCTTCTTGAGTTTGCCTAGTTTTAGTAAGAATAGCAATAGAAATAAAAACACAATTCTAAGCTCAAAAATTGAGCTATTCGAATGGTCAAGGACAAAGTAGATGTCTTTTCTGCCATTCTGTATTCCACCCACTGGATCTAACATTGGGAATTACTTAGTCAAGTCAGGCTACTTTGTGTCTACATAGACAATCTCCACTGGAAGCGATGTATTGATTGACAAAGGAAGAGGAATGAACATGACCTACAAGTTTCCAAAGTAGTTTTTCATTCTATGCTGCACAAACAAATTCCCTCCCACATTTTAACACTGTATTTAGGTAAAATGGTATCTGAGAGCTGACAGGTGTCTCCCTACGGTGACTGGGTACAACTCATCAGTAGGGAAGAGCTGGTATGATTTTATACTTGGGACTAGTGACTGATAGTTTTGAAAGATGAGTAGTTTGAGCAACCTCCAGGTTCTTTCATCATCCTCTTTTACATCATCATAAGGACTCAAAGCATAAGGAAATATTATTGAGAGGATGTATGAGGTCATAATTAGAAGGTTTATCTGCAGTTTAATTATATTTTTAATGTGCAAGGTAGAATATTAAAGCTTTATGAATGCAGCTCAGTCTGTTCCAGTAATGACTTGTCAAACATTTTTGAGATAATTTAAAAACTAATACTGCTGTGCTATGTCAGTGTGATCATTAAAAAACTTCCTCACAGTTTGTTCCATTATAATCTTTCATTCAAACAAGCTACAAGATCACAGGCACTACTTCCTGCGAATATATCAATTAACATCCAATTAAGACAACTGCTGGGTGTTCCTTTGCAATCAGGAGGAGGAAAAGCAGCAAAACCCAAATCCACAAAGGCCATTTGTATTCACTGACTCCCTGGATGTGGCTTTGCTAGCCTGACTGCTGTAAGTTGAAAGTTGCTGCCCTGCAGAAAAACATTCTAGTTTTCTCCTTTCTTGCATTTTCCACTCTTTTCTGTAATAGCTCCTTTCCTGGGGTCTAAAACTGTTATTAAGAACTATTGCTGACATGTATTTTGGTCCAAAACATTCTCACTTGAAATTACCTTCTCCTGCAAATTCATATCTCAGTATTTGGTTTAAAGGTCTGTGGGTTTGCTGTTTTGCTGTTCTTACTGTCTTTTTCCTACATGCAGATTTAGTCAAAGGAACCTTGTGCAAACACTCAAGATTAAGGCCTAGCACATTTTCATTGTTAAAAAATCATATAATGATGCTCCAAGAATTTCCAAGCTTACATAACAAACACCAAAAACCCAAACAGTTAATGTATACCTTCTACTTCCAGATATTAAGTCTATTGGATAACTTTCTGCTTACTGTCTCATTTGGCTACTGTACATTTCAGAAAGCATTAGAGAAAGTGAGTTCCTATTTCAAAATTGATTTTCCTAGCTTCTCAAGCATACTTCTCCATAGTCATTATAACTCTCTGGGTCTGGTGCAGGTATAGCCTATCAGGATGTAAACAGACAATTCTACTGATAAAGCACATAAAGGAATATAATCTTGTTTGTCCCTTTAGCTGTATTGGCTTCTGGAGGCAAGAAGGGATGGAAAACTAAAATCTGAGGTTTTGAATCAGAAGATTCAACATCTAAGCACCTTAGGATCAAATCTATTCACATCATTAAAAATCTGCTTTTAATAGAATTTTGCAGATTGCATTACCATTAAAAATTGAGTGGAAGGTAAATCTGCATCTATCAGTGTGGTGCAGGAAACAAATGTCTTCAGTTAAAAGTAGTGGAAATGTTTAGTCTAGTCTGTTAGAGGAAACAGATGCACCCAGAGAGCAAGTACTCACCCAGAGTAAGGGGCTGGATCTCTTCAGAAGTCTTTCCCTGGAGCTTCTATTTTCAAAATCGGCTTACTAAATTAAAGTCAGAAGCATCACCGAAGTTTAGAATAACAACTAAGGTATTTTACTTACCCAAACCACCTGAGTTCCAATTGTAGCTGTTCAATTGATTACTAATCTTACATCCCCAATTTGACTCCAGTTTACCTATGAGAGCAATAATACTTATCTACCTAATACTTAGCAGAGCTGCAGAGATGAAGCAGACAATGCTTCCATGCACTTGAGTTCTAGCCATTGTAAGATCTATCAAACTTGCATCCCTAAAAGCATAAGATAGTGGTAATAAGAGGAAATCTTTTTGAAAGTTTAAATTTGAAATGGTAAGAAAAACCAAGCTTTATATATAAAAAGTTTCCTTTCAGTAACAAAAGCAATGCTCCTTCACACTCTGCCATCCATACCAATTTAAAAGCTATGTATTTACACAGTGAGTTTAGTTCAGACACACTGCCTAGTTTCCAATCGTAGTTTACTTGACTGTGCTGCAGAGGTGCAAATTGAATTGCATGAAGGCACATAAAAAGTTAGTTGCTCCACGAAGAGTTAGGATTAATACCTTGACTGCCCCCCCAACACCATTATGTAATACTAGAAACAGGTAGCAGAAGAAACAGGCTGTGTAAATAGGCAATCTACTTCCCCCACCACCCTCACCCCTTCTTCTGGCATGAATAAACCTTGTCCAACTTCAGTTTGTACCATGGTTATCCTACATGGAGCTTCCCTAGCCCACGAAAAAGCTAACTGGAGCTCCTAATGGCACTTTGAAAGTACATTTCCCTCATATTAACCTACTAACAAAAGGACACTTTGTTTATTCAAACTGTAAATTGTAATTAAACAAGTGGTCCAGCTTGCTTCATCCAAATGCCTACAGATCAATTTGTTCACAACTTAAAAATCAAGCCCTTTACTACCAACGGGGATGGGAAGATCCTAAATAACATTTGCAAGTATATTCTGAAATGGAGTTGGACAAAAAAAGGAATGTAAAGCAACCAAAAGCAAGTCTCCTGCACCTGATGACCTGCATCAGGAAGTCAACTGATTGTTGGCAGGTTATTACCAAAAGAACTTTAACTTGACCTCAAGGAAACAATCCTATTGAAAGTTAGCAATGGACAATGAGAGCAGGCAAACATAACTAACAGTGCAGTTATGGCAAAACCAAAGTTGTGCTTTACTAAAATGCTTATCCAACCTTAAAAGTACAGAGCTGTTATTTATGGTATTTTTATTGTCACCCAAGTTTATCATGTGAAAATTCCCTAAAAGTGAATTAAAGTGAATAATAAAAATAAGAAAAGATACAGAGTAAGAATGTGAAAGTTCATGTTATCACAAGTAACAAGTATAAAAATTAGCAAATGATCCAATGTAAGTATTTTGGAATATTTAAAAACAATATATTGTTTTGAAATGCAAAGGTCTAATTCCTCTACAGAGCTACACACAAAGAGGCTACTTTTCTCTGACTTCATTGAGTTTTATGCAGTTATAATCTCAGACAATCCAACAGCCTAATTTGTGTTAGCATAATACATTGAAGACAGTATCATGTGGTGTTCTCTAGACTATCATATTCCGTAGATTTAACCTAATTATTAATTTTTTTATAAAGATGTCTTGCTGATCTCTCTAATTCAAATATTTTTATCAAGTGAAAACTCTTTAAAAGATGTAAAGTCTAGAAACCTTGTAAACACTTGTGTAATCTGTACCCTGCTGTGGCTAGCAGTGGTAATTTGTCAGTTTTATTTGCAGTAGGCTGTAAATAAATCTTGCCAGATGTAAATCATCTTTTTGTACTACTGCTTGCTGTTTCAATTGCAAATGAATCTCATTTCTTAACTTAACACTTGCATCAAGAAAGCTAGAATGTTCCAGGAAGATTTGGACAACCTTGGAGTCCCCTACCGCAAGGCTTATGTTAGTGTAGCAACTGTTTAAGCTAATACTGAACAAATAGAGTGAATGGTCTCTGTAAGCAAGTTTGGAGTGCAATCAGAACATGATTGCAACAGAAAAGCATATTGAAACCCCAATCTTGCCAATTTACACACTTTCTGCAGTGACAATGGTGGAACACAGGTGACAACACAAGCTAAGTACATTTAAGAGTAAGTATGCCTAAATACACTTTGCTAAAGCCTATCCCCAATAGACCTCCCTGGTTCATTTAAAGAAAAGACATGCCCTGCTGAGACAGAAGTTTTGTGTGTAGTGGCAACAGAATAAGCTCTCTAGGAAAATCATGCATACCCAGCTGCTTTTTATGGTCAGTCCCATAAAGCAACGGTTGCTGTCCAAACTTGGCTGGCTTTAAAGGTGTTGTCCTGGATCTGGCCAGGATAGAGTTAACTTCCCCAGGCAGCCAGCACAGGGGAGCTAAGTTGGTCCCCGCTGTTTTTGTTTTTCACACCAGGTAACATCATGCCCCAATAAAGTAAAAGAGGGTGATTGGGGAGGGGTGGTTCAGCATAGTTCCAGGGGTAGTCTGAGTGCAGTTGTGCATTGGTTTGGTCCTATCACTGCGCAGTGCTCGGTTATCCCCTTGTCAGGTCAGTAAAGCACTCTGTGTTACAACTCTGTGTGTGTAAATTCCAGCTCTATTATTGCTCCCCTTTCGTGGTGCTTGTCAGTAAACTGTCCTTATCCCAACCTATGGGGGTTTTGCCTGTTTTTCCTCTGGTGGAGGGGTGAGCAAGCAGCCTGTGGTGCTCAGCTGCAGCCTGGGGTTGAACCACAACTGGTATATAGGATCTGAAATCCATGTCCTGTGCTAGCTCACTAACCCATCAGAGAAGGGGCACAAAAAAAAATCTATTGCTTCCATGTCACCATCTTTCTAAGACTCAAGCTAGCATATTCCAAGGGAGGCCATGCAGGTATTTCTATAACAGTACTAGATATTTTCATAATGATTTGCCATCATGAGGCATTGTGGTGGTTTAACCCTGGCTGGAAGCCAGATGGCCACCAAAGTCATTCTATCACTCCCCTTTTCAGTTGGACACGGGAGAAAATGTATATTGAGAGGCTTAGGAGTAGAGATAAGGACAGGGAGAGATTGTTCTGCAATTAGTGTCACGGGCAAAACAGACTCAATACAGAATAGAGGAAAAAACCTCTCTAATTCATTAGACTACACTACACACCCAGTGAAACCATCTTCTGATAATGAGAAGTGTGACAAGATCTTAAAGCAGCTCCCTCGCCCCTCCCTTCTCAGCAGACTTCACTTTAGTCAGGATTTCGCTCCCTTCTCCCCCCACCATTGTGGCACAGGGAGGGGCAGGGACTGGGGGAATGGGGTTTTTTGGTGAGTTCCTCATGAGAGGTTTTCCTTCTTGGCCAGGGGAGACATTCCTCACACTCTTCCCCTGCTGCACCATGGGGTCCCACCCATGGGAGACAGTCCTTCACAAACTTCTCCAACATGAGTCCTTTCCCATGGGGCTTCAGGTCCTCACCAGCTGCCCCAGCGTGGGGCACTGCTATGGCTGCAGTCATAAATCACAGAATGTCTCTCAGTGCTTCAGGTGCAGACTGCTCCAGCCTGGTTCCCCCAGTGGAGTCACAATCCCCCCGCTCCACAAACCCGCTCCAGCATGGATCTCTCACTCATGTCTGTGTCTCTCCATGGGCTGCAAGTGCTCCACCATGGGCTTCTCCACAGGCTGCAGGGGCATCTTTCTCTCTGGCACCTGTGGCACCTCCTCCACCTCCTTCCCTGGCCTTGGTGTCTGCACAGCTCATTACATCTTCTCACTCCCTTCTCTGAGGGGCAAAAAGCAGCTCCTTGCGGGTTTTTTTCTCCTCACTGATTCCCAGAGGTGCTGTGACCATCACTGATGGGCTCGGCCTTGGTCAGTAGCGACTCTGGCCTTGAGCCAGCTGGTGTTTGCTCTGTGGGGCCTGCAGAATGCTTCTGGCTGCTTCTTGCAGAAGCCACCCCTGCAGCCCCCCTGCTCCACCAGAACCCAGCCACGCAAAACTACAACAGGTATGCAAAAGACTGCAAAGACATAACAAGTGCCTTGCTAAAGAACACTAAAGTGATACAGTATTGTTACAGACAGCTCTATTAAACAGTCATTCCTCAGACAGCACTTACAGTGTTTTGAGAAGCCTATAAGGGAAGAAAAGCATCTTTTCACAGTTGATTATTTTGCCTATGATCCAACTTCTGCCACTACAGAACCAAAGATTCCTTCAGCCCTGACTGGCCCATTTTGTGTGCTCTAGATGCCCTTACCTTGAGCGAGCTAGAGTTTTACTAAGAGTCCTCAGCTCCTTTCTTGTTTCTGCTGGTGGAGAGAGTCTCTTCACTGGTTCTGGTGAATCAAACTGAAAGTGATCAAATTGAAAATAAATATTACAATATTAATTAAGAAAAGCTTCACATAGGGATGGCATGGACAGTCTTGGGGTTCAGTTTTAATGACCAAATATTTTCTAAGATGGTCATCATCTGGAACAGCATTGTGTCATTTCACAAGTATGTAAACAAGCTTTATATTATAGTGCTGTATGTGGCCACGTGTACACATGTTCCAACAGCTTTTAACTCATTGTTTGACTAAGTTTGACAGAGGTCTTTACAGGCAGTTAAGCACTGTTGACCTTCATTAAACTACAAGACAGGAAGAAGAGATTGTCAGTGGCCTAGACTTAGGAATGATTGCTATGAGTGCTTATGCATTAGCAAAGTACAAAAAGTGTGCACAGGAAGAGTCTTTTACAAGTGCCAACCCAGAAAAAATTTCAGACTCAGAATAAAGAGAACCTAAAAGAATAAGAAAAGCTCCACAGACATAGCTCAGTTTTGGAGCACAAAACATAATGGTGTTATTATTTCCTTTCTCTTTTACTTTTTAGGAGTGTACACACCAGGTCAGCAATTTTACATAAGGGAATTAAAATCACCTTCTTAGTTCATCGCTCAAAATGCCTGCAACATTTTTTCTTCTGAGCAGCTATGGAACTGAAATATATGGTAGATGAAAGCTTGTTTGTTGTTGAACTAGCCCTGGCTTTGAACTACCCTTGGGGTTCCCAGAGAACAGCTGCATCAATTTCACAGAATTATGCTTGTAAGCTGTGTATATGCAGTGTTTTTACATGCACTAGGTGATAAAATATGCAGCTGAGGCAGCGTTCAATGCACAGAGTGCACAGCTAAATTGCTATCCATTGGGAGGAGTAGTGCTGCTATGCAGAGACTTGAGGGGCAGCCAAAGGTGTAACTTGAGGCAGTTCTGTGCATTTAAGTGTCCTAAGGGGTCCAGAAATAAATACAGTAAAAGAAATAAAGAAGATAATTTATTATGCACCTGGAAAAGTATGCAACAGGCTATGGCAGATCTCGGTTGAATCTGGAGAGAAAAATGCTTGCCTACTCAAAAGGCTGCAACTCTGATTTCAAATTGTTATGCATATCTGAGAGGATTATTTTTGATCACAAACAACTGGAGGTCTGTATGGACAACAGCTGCTATGATAAGATTGAGCTGCATACTTCACCCTTTCTTAGTATATTTTTAACTTTAAGAACATTCTGGAAAGTGCAAAGAAAAGATAAGACCTTATTAATGAGATGTGTAGGTAAAAATAACAACTAAATTATAACTCGAAAAAAAATTTGTAAATAAATGTGATGGTGAAGTGTTTCTGGTATTGAAGCCAGAAAGCTTCTGCCAGCAAAACAGCTGGCACACCTGCACCTTTTAGCAGGGTTCCTACAGCACATCTTACTTTTCAACTGTGCTAGCTTCCAACTCTGCAATACATCACTGACCAACATGAGTTAGATAAAAAATTAAAATAAATATTGTTTCATGATAGGCAAGGTATTACTGGATGCTGAAGTCAGGCCAACACTTGTGCTTTCTTCCTTAAAGAAAAAACTTTACAAACGTTAAGTGTCAGTTAGGGCATCCTTTGTCCCTTGTTTACATTTTACTCCTTTATAAATAAAATATGATCAAATCAGCTGCCAGGCATTCAGTTTCATTCTAAAGAGAAAGGAGATGGATCAGGTTTTACATAAGCTAACAAAGACAACATATGATAAAAAATTAAATCTTTTTGCTGGATTCTCTGCATACTGAGAAATTAAAGTGTTTTAATTCCAACATTTTATTTATACTTACAAGGCCTGAATTGCTTCGGGGCGCATAGCCACTGACTACACTGCATTGTTGTATGACAGGCCTAAGTACACATCAAATAGAACACACACACAGGGGTGGTCTTGGCTGAATTAGAATATTAACTGTGGTGAGTCTATTCTGTGCTGATGGCATTTCAGTACAATTGTCTCCAGGCCTTTCAGTATTTAAAAATTGTAATTTAAGGTCACACCAGGGAAAGACTGAAGAAACAGGTATAGGCCAGGTCTGCAACAACCGTTCATTTGTGCAGCTCTGCCTAACACCAAAAGCAGCAGCCCTTTCTGATTCATGTTTTTTGAGATCTAAGGATCTGTAACATTGACCAATGTAGTTTAATAAACTACATTGTAATAGTAATAAACACATGAATTTTGAAATAGAAGGTAATTTTGAATGCATTAGCCATTTCTACACTAATAAAGCTCAGTCTTCCAGACTTGACACATGGAATACTAACACAGCTACACTTAGTTTTCAGGACACTTTTTACCATATTACTATAGAAATCTACACCTCACAGTCATTTTTTTGGTATCTTCAGGAGTTTTACTCTATAATAAAAAAATCTATGAGCAGTCAACAAAAAGCTAGTTCCTTATGTATGGTAAGACTTTAAACCTTGAATTCAGCAAACAGATGTCTATTGAGTAATTACACCATGATATTTCTCTATCACCTTCTTTAAATACTTTTTGAATCAAACCTTCACCAGTAGTCTCACCTCTGGATTGAAAGAGTATTTGTTAGTAGTAAATTCAGCCACTTCTTTGGGTGATTTTTCCTGCACATCATTTTCCAGTGCTTCCTAAAAAATGAACAAAAACATGTAACCATATTTGACACTGCTAGTTATCCATACTATAGCAAGTAATAATTTTAAAAATTAAGTGACGTAAATAAAATTTTCTACAGAAATTCAAGCTAAAGCTGAAATAATGGCTAGTCTATTGTAGAAAAATTTAAAATGTCACTTTGGTGCTCAAATAGGTTCTCATATGAAGTACCTGCTTACAAGCTACTGTGCAAAATGCATACATGCTTTCCAAACAACTATGCTTAAATGCTTAGAAAAATGTAACTTTTCTCTTGGAAAGCTGTTTTATAGACTGCTATGTTTAACATAAAAGGAAAATGTAATTTCCAAACCCAAGAATAGGAAATTACTTACCTGTAACTGTCCTTCCCTGAAGATACACACTGTGTTAGACCGGTGTTCTTGGATCTGTGCTTTCACCCACAAGGAAGGCACAGAGTCATAAAAAGCCCAGAAGACAAACACAAGCACATTTACAGTCCTCCTTCAACCATCAGTTTATATGCAAGTGGAAGGAAGACACATTCCTTCCTATTAAAAAAATTAATAAAAGCCTTTAGAAAGTCTCAGCAGAAAGTCAGTCAGCTTTGTATGGTGCTCAGGCTACAAGATGTGAAAACAGTAATTCCTTGCTGCACTAATTTTAGATCAAAGAACTCATTTATTGATTACAGGCAAAGCAAAACGGAGCTGGAGGCCCTAGCAAGTCACATCCATATAGTCAGGGTAGAGTCAATGTACAAAAAAGACTGAAAGACTGCAGAGCTGACTCAGAGCTGTATGAAATCCTTGCTATGCTGTGGAACTTTGGCACAGAGCAAAGTCCGAAAATATTCAAGCATTTTAAGAAAATTAAGAGCAGAGCAGTTTGCTTGTTGGAATCTTGACTTGAAGGCACAAAACTTTCCAAATTTATTTTGTTGTGTAATATTTCAGCAGAACAATGGTTCAAAGTGTAAGGAAGAATATCTTCACCCACTGGAAATATACAGACACCAACGTTCTAATATAATGACTGAGGCAGCCCACAAACAAATAGGAAATGGGAAACACAAACCCTAAATGCAGAAATGGTATGAAGAGCAAAATAGCTGGAATACAAAGGATTTCTGCAGACAAAATATAAGGATGAATTAATGAAATCTCAGAGAGAAGTCTGAAGCCACAGAGTTTCAGGCAGTTGGGGTGCAGTTGACCAAGATTGAACTGCAGAGACAGATGGCAAACTGACACTGCTCAGGAGCAGAAGTCTTACAGAGGGCTACCCATGTACCCGAGAGCCCCCCATAGTGATAGGGCTCCTCACTCTAAGAAGGACATTGAGGTCCTCAAGCACGTCCAGAGAAGGGCAACCAGGCTGGGGAAGGGGCTGGAGGGCAAATCCTCTGAGGAGCGGTTGAGGGAGCTGGGGCTGTTTAGCCTGGAGAAGAGGAGGCTGAGGGGAGACCTTATCACCGCCTACAACTACCTGAAGGGAGGTTATAGAGAGATAGGTGATGGTCTCTTCAGCAGGGGACAGGAGATGGGACAAGGGGGAATGGCATGAAGCTGGGCCAGGGCAGGGTCAGATTGGATGTTAGAAAAATATTTGTTACTGAAAGAGCTGTCAGGGCTGGAACAGGCTGCCCAGGGAGGGGCTGAGTCACCTTCCCTGGGTGTGTTCAAAAAAAGGGTAGATGAGGTACTTAGGGATAGGGTTTAGTTCAGGATGAGAATGGTTGGACTTGATGATCTTAAAGGTCTTTTCCAACCTTGTGATTCTGAGAAAACCACATCCAGGCACTGAATGGGAGGGGAATGATTGTACAGCCTGAAAGGAAACCTATATTTCACATATAGGGAATGCTAATCAGAGGAGATTATTGAGGATAAGTATGCATTCCATATAGAGTCTGTTGCACTGATCCTTAGGGAAAATAAAAATTTAAGTATTTGTCATTACATAAATCATCAATAGCTGGTACTTTTTTTCAAATAAAGTTATTTATTTTAACCATTTGTAGTAAGAAGCAGATTCTGAATACTAAAGGTCTTAGTCTGTGAAAACAGGCTTTCAAAAGTAGGCTGGATTTTAGAAATAATTTACCAAACAAAATTCTTCATTTCCAGCATAAGCCTGAAATATTTGTAATTACATTTCTTTATATTCATGAACATAAATTATCTATCTAGAACATTAATAATGCTGAAAGAGAAACAATTTATTTCCTCTGATTTTTCCCTCTAAAGTTCAGAGTACTCTTAAAGGTAGAAAAGTGCCAGATGGATGTAGCAGAGGATTTTGCAGTTAAAACACCTTCAGAGAAGCTGGTTCAGGGGTAGTCTGGGTTTTAAGGTTGGAAAAGTTCTCATATTTTGGGTAATAATTAATTACTATCAGGACATATTTTTTTTGGCAGTACAGTGAAAAATCCAAGAAACTCTAAGGATTTGGATATCCTTCAATCTTCTTCCTCCTTTGCTGTTAGTATTTCCATATGGCTACCTTCTATGTTGCATGCCTATTTGTAGTCTGTAATAGTTACTATTTCCATATGCTGCTACCCACCACAGCATCATTCCATAGCAACAAAACCAAAAGCTGTAAACTTGGGTCAGTTTTTTCATGATCACTGGGTCTGGAATAGCACGTAGCAGACGAATGCTGGTGGGACTTTTAAAGTTGAACACATCTGCATTGAAAGACACAGCTAAAAGAAATTTGATTTGGACTTGAACAGAAGCATCTTACACTCCAGGAACAGCAGAATTTCCAGTCTGCTTTGCCTCTGACAGTATTTGGTGTGGGATTGTTTATTTTCCTTTTTAATAAAGGAGCAAATGCTAACAATGGCCAGGTACTGTTGCTTTTACACATACCTTGAATGGCAATATCAAGGCCCACTGAGAGTCTCTCAGAATTACTTCCTACTCGAAGGAAGGAAGAACAATGGAATAGAGTCCTAAGTTTTCAATGGTTTGAAGGCACCAGGACACTGACCACTATTACTGGGTCTGGGGACACTTGCTATATTCAAGCATCTAATGCCACAGAACAGGGAAGAAAAATTCCCAGGTATAACCTTTCTCTGCATCCCTCCTCTGCCCAGCCAACTCTGCCAGCCCATGAGGAAAAGGCAGCTCAGAGCATTCCCTAACCAACCTTTGCACTGGTGCTTGGAAAGGGACTTCTGTACACTACCTCATCCACTCAGGCACTGATAACATGATTTAAAAAACCAGAAGGGAATAGCTTCCTTTTGCACAATATTACCTTTCATTACTATGTCATGTAGTGAAAGGTGCAATCTGAGTTTAAAACAGTAACAGTACATAACTATAGAACAGTAGAGCTCTCCAATTTGCAGTGCAGATATAAAACCCAGAAAACAATACTTCTATGTCTAATTTGTTCAGATCTTTGGAGTTTGGTGTTGGGGTGTTTTGGGGTTTTTTTTAGTGTTTCCAACTTATGAAAAGTTTTATCATAGTTCATCTAATTTCTTTTAAGCCATCAAAAGCCTTGTTTCAGTGATCGTTTCCTGCTTTCATTATAGTGAAGTAACAACATCTCATGCAACTCCATATGTGGGAAGCAATTTTAAAAAATATAAACCTAAAGTAATATATGAAATATTATCTTAAAGTGAGATTACATGAGGAAATGAACCAAAAGTTTTCCATTAAAATTATGGTCGTTTTTCTTGAGGTCACATCCAGCAGCTCTAGGTGAAATGAACTACAGAAATACTGCAGTAGGTGGAGCTCGATGCCATCTGATTGTCTAGAGCTTCACTTCTGGGGAGCTGGAGGTGACCCCATATCTCAGGTAGCTAATGGCATATGGGAAGCCTCAGCATTCCTGCTTACTCCTTAGCTTCTTTGTGCATCGTCTCCATTTCTAGAAAGACAATTGAAGGCTTTTAGAAGTATTTTTGGATAAAAAAAATGGATTAATAGCTTGTTCCAGTCAAAAAACATCACCTGTAGACACTCCAGATTTTATCCTAACAATTCCCAAATGCTTCCACTTTCTCTTTAAATAATTCTGGATATTAAAAATTTTTCAGATCTGAAAAATCCTTCATTTTAATTAAAGACTCTTCATTTCATATATCTGTCATCTCTGCAGATGCCATTCTGTAACTTTTGACAATGTCCAACTTTCTTCTCCAAACCTTACTATGGAAATAGCCTCAGTTGGTGCTGTGTAATGCAATCTATAGATGGACAATTGAGGTAGAATAAACCTGGTTTTAGGTTTAGGTTTCATTTTCTGTTTAAACTAAAAAACTTCAGAAATTGCCATAGAAATGTTGCCATTCTGAGTAGCTCACTAAGTTTATATGGTGTTGTCAGGAATAACACCGACACACCTATTGCACTCTTCTTCCTTCTAATCACTTGAATAGAAGCATTGTGGTTACATTTGCAAACCCTGAATGTGTTTTGATGACACTAGATCAGCAGAGCCTTATCACAAGCCAACATTTAGTTATCCAAAAGCAAGACTGACCTATGAAATATATATTTTCATTTTACAAAAATGTGTAGAAAGCTTTTGTGAAGCATTATACAGCGATGACTACTGCTGTGCTGCAGGTAGAATTGTAAGTGTTGAATATTAAAGGCAGTATTCTAGCCAAGTACTCAGGATTATTTATTTCTATTTCATTTACAGCTGCTGCTCAATACTGACCCTTTCTGCTCTTTCACTAGAATGTGGGAAAATGGAACAGACACCAGGACCAAAAGAGAATTTTCAATTAAACACAAGAGGCTTCGAGGCAAAGGACTCAACTAAGAACATCTATCAGAAAATGAAGATTTCTTTAGGAGTAATGCTATTCTAGTGCTTCAGCTTAAAAAAAGGCACAACTAAATCTGCAGATATATGACAGCATCAAAGACAAGATACCCAAATTGTTAAAATTGTGCTGTACCACATCAATAATGCAGAGCACTCTGCAGTTAGAGAATCTCAGTTGCCAAGGGGAGCACTTGATAAGAGCTACTGCAGCAGCTTCCACTCCTTGGTCTCTGGTCAGAAGTGGTCCTGCTATTGATGGAAAGGGGTACTCATCCCACTGTTTTACCATTGGCAGTTCTAATGAGCAAAGGTGTTCCAGTCCTGTTCCAATGAACACATTGCTGTCAATACAGACATAAGAAAATGCAAGGAGGCAGCTGAAAAGTGAGAAAGGCACTGTCTGGTAGTGAAGGCAAGAGAATGAAATTTGGAATGAGTAGATTCAATTCTACCTCTGTCAGAAATCTCCTCTGACATCCTAAATAAAACATTTAACTCTATCCCAGCTACCAGTTGCCTTTTTTTACTATAATGAGTTTTTGTACAAACTCCACAGCTCATTGTCCCTCTACTCCCTGTGCCTGAAATGGGAATAACACTTCTCTTCCATTAACAATTTATGAAGTATTCAGATATTACAGTGGTGGAAAACATACATACAAGACAGTTTTCATAACAAAACCAGCTCAAATATCTTGGTCTAATTTATTCCACTGATTTCCCTCCATCTATCATATTCTTTGTTGTAATCCTCTCCCTGCCACTCCTGTCTCCAAAGACTATTTACCTAATTCTGTTAAGTTTGATAAGTTTTGTAAAATAATTAGATCAAATTAGTCTCAGTTGAAATACCATTGATGCCAGGGCATTCACCCTACCACTACATTTAACCTTTTAAGCAACTACATTACTTGGCATCTTTATTAGTTGCCATAAACTCTCTACATTCTGATTGGAAAATTTTGAGATGTCTCCTTGGAAGTCAATGCAAAAACCATATTACATATGATGCATCTCTATCCTGCTTACATTTCTGTCTTCTGTTTGTCATTTACATGGCTACTGGGCAACATGCCAGTAGTTTAGGTATACATAGTACTCCCAGAGCCTTTTATTCATATTTTTGATTGCATGCTCTTAAGGAAAACATTATTTGGCTTTAACTAATGTTTTCTAGATATTTTCCCCTCCTGAATTCTGAATTCCAAGTGTTCTCCCCAGATCTTTCTCCATAAGACCAAATGCGCCAATGACACTTTGAATCACCATAAATCATAGAATGGCATAGGTTGGAAGGGATCCCAAGGATCATAGAGCTCCAACCCCCTGCCACAGGTAGGGCCACCAACCTCAGGCCTGGAGCTACACAAGGTTGCCCAGGGCCCCATCCAACCTGGCCTTGAACACCCCCAGGGACGGGGCATCCACCCCCTCTCTGGGCAGCCTGTTCCAGCCCCTCACCACTCTCTCTGTGAAAAACTTCCCCCTAATATCTAATCTAAACCTTCCTTCCTTTAGCTTTAATCAGTTTCCCTTGTCCTGCCATTGTCTATCCTTTTAAAAAGTTGAATCCCCTCCTGTTCCTCTGCTCCCTTCAGGGACTGGAAGGCTGCAATGAGGTCCCCTCACAGCCTTCTCTTCTCCAGGCTGAACCAGCCCAGCTCCCTCAGCCTCTCTTTGTAGGGGAGCTGCTCCAGCCCTCTAGTCATCTTTGTGGCTCCTCTGAACCCTCTCCAACAGTTCCACATCTTTCTTGTACTGGGGCCCCAGCTCTGGACACAGGACTCAGGCTGGGGTCTCACGAGGGCAGAGTAGAGAGGGACAATCCCCTCCCTGTCCCTGCTGCCACCCCTCTGCTGATGGAGCCCAGGATACCATTGGCCTTCCGAGCTGCAAGAGCACACTGCCCACTCATGTTAAGTTTCTACTAGAAATGAATATAATCTGTGTTACACTGAAAACAAAAAACCAAACCAAACCACAGTAGTGCTCACTTTCTTCTTGCATTCACAGTTTAAAATAATTTACAAAATTGCCCTTTAGGCACAAAGGACAATCACAAAGCAGAAACATCTATGAACATCTCTAAAAAAGTATTTTCTTACTTCTGGTAGTCTCACAGAATTTCTTGTTTGAGTACTATGGGAAAACCATAAAAGTTCATGAACCAAGGCAGGAATACTTAATAAAATCATCAGATCGATATCTGCTATAGCACAGAGTCTCTATTCAATCCAAAAGCAACAAACAAACAAAAGAACATGCTATTCTGGTTTATTTCATAGTGAGAACAAAGTTAATTTGAGAAGGAGTTGGGGGAAGACACAGCTGGAGAGCAGAGTTACCAGCCTCAGGAAATCCAAGGAAATGTAATTGAGAACGAATTATCTCTTTAATTACTTTTGACCAAATCAATAAAACCCATGGAATAAAAAGCATAATGACTGCCACCTGGTAGAGGACAAAGAACACTAAAGTTGAAAATCACCACAAAACTAACACACAGCCATGTTAAGAACAATCAGAGCACTTCTCTCTTACAGAAGGGGGTGCAGGAAAAAAAGGCTGAAGGATATTAGTTCAATGAACAAGCAGTGCACGCAGAAGCTAATAGCTGATTTTGGCCACCACTCACTGTTCTCAGCTATGAGGACTGTTAGCTATTGATTAAGTCGTAAAGTTTTGAAAAAGCCCCAAACCTCCTGTTTCCTTCTGAACTTCCATGGTTTCTCCCATGCTGGCCTTTATTTACTAAATACCAGTGTAGGAATTTTTAAGTTTAAGGTACAGCACTTCTTTTTGTCTGTGCATTAATACAACAGAGCAAGATCTTACCTTTCTTTTGGCTCTGTTCCCACATATAAGTAGTAATATTCACACCTGGGGCCACAAACACGTAGCTAAGCACGACTGGCTCTGAATGTGATGGATGGGGCATAGTCTTCTGGCTAGGCAGAGATGGAGGGACTACAACAACATACAGTAGCAGTGAACACACCAAAGCATTTCTATCTATAATACTTATGTGGTCCTCATTACTATAGTAGTTTAGCAGTTTACCACCTTCAAGACATTAATTCTCAATATTCTTGTCAAGTAGGAATGTAGTATTATCCTCTTTGTATAGATGAAGAATGAAGGTAGAACAGAGCAAGTCACTTGTACATGACCAGGGACAAAATGTACATGAAGAGAGGGGTACTGAAAGCAGGTGTATGAAGCAGAAAGCTTGCACCTTAGTCTGGAAGTCCCAGATCCCCTCTCAGTCTGACTGAATTTTACAGCATTTGTCACTGACACTGAAGAACATTAAAGGAGCAAATTTCTGAACTTCCTCTTTCCTTCTCAACCACGTTTTAGTTTAACATTCCACAACTGTTCTTCATGTGGACGCTAAGCACTGAAGTTAAAGTGGATTTCAGATGTTCTGTTGATACCCTGTCCCTTACCTTTTTCCTCTGTCTTATCACAACTCCTCATTGATCAAGATCTTCAGAGTTTCAAGCAGTTCCTTTAGAAGTCTTGGCATTTATATATGAGCAAGACAATCTGCTTCTTTTACTTGGCCCATAAAATAAATTGATATGACCTTTGCTTGGATTTGTTCTTGGAGGGAAGCAGAGAGGCCGTTTTCCATCTCCCAAAATCTGCATCTAGATTCACAGCAAACACTGAGATGACTGGCTCAACTCACTAGTTAAACTCCTCACAAAGTCCGTGACAGTGATCATCTGCTTTCTCCTGCTTCACAGCAGAGCCAGTTCAGCTTGAAATGAAATTCTGTTATCTAGTAGAAACTAAATTTCACAGCACGAATGAAGTAGTATCAAGGTGGCCTGTACCTAAGCACTAATTTTCCTAGGACCTTCTTCTGCTTCCCTTTCATGTCCTTATAGTCAAAAATCACTTCAGCTGCCAATGCAAAATGTTAAACTGGCTCAGGAGCCTGAGACAAAGTACACTACTATGTAATCATCTTCACACTACCCTGTGCTGTCCACATAGCTTAAATAAATGTTTCTCAGAAGAACAGTTAGAATTATCAAAAACAGAGGCCTTAAAAACAAATAATAAAAAATGGTAAAGTAGGAAGTTCAGGAAGATGGCAATATGTCTTGATTATTTTTCTTTTTTAAATAGTACACTGTCTCTTTCCCTAGCAGCAACCAATTCCTTCTTCCTCTCCTGCCCAGCTTATACCTTGAACTGAAACACAGCCTAAATCTGTCATGCAGAGGTAGCATATCAGTCCAGTCCCACCAATGCTGATTACATATAACCTCCTCACATTAGACAGAAGAGGCAAGATGGTGAGGAAGGATCAACACAGCCAACAAAGCACCTTTGTTCTCCAAAGCACTCATGTTAGTTAGAGCTTCAAAATTAGTGAAAATCCAGTATTGCAATGCAATTTCTCGTCCCTGGAATATATGTCTTATAGTTTCTGAATAGATCTGACTAAAGTGCAGATATGCCTAAAAAGTTATTTACTTTTTCAGTGGAACAGATCTGATTTCTACCAAGGTACTTCTACTACATCATTGGTCCAGAAAAAAATCCACTCAGAAAAGATGAACTACCTCCTGTTCCACTGTCAGACCTACAACATTAAAGTGACAACATAATGCAGACAATGCAGTAGGACAGACTGAGGTAGAAGAAACCTGCTTTGGAGCCTTTTTCTAGTAGGTTTGTTGACCACATAGCAAATAAATGGATGTGGGGCCACATATCTTCACCACATCTATGCCAACCAAAATGCTTTCTCTGAGAGGTCTTGGAGTAAACATGCAGCACTCCAACTGGTTTTGTTGATAAATAGAAAAATCTTTTTCAGCAAAGACTGTTAAGCAAGCATTTTTCATAAGATCTAAATTCATTTTAAACCCCAAAGAAAAATACATTAAAAATACTATATGACAGGTTTCCTGGTACAATTTTCTCAAACAACAGCTGGCCAAGTATGCCAGACTCAAAAGAAAGAAAGAGTTGGCTGTGCTTTCTAAAGGACATTATTTCAAACAAATTACAACTCAGGAAAAAAAAGTCTTCTACTTGGCACAGGGACAGAAAAACTATTGGTAAAAGGAACAACTAATTGCTGTTAAATTCACCTCTGGATGGAATTGGGATGCATAAGCAAGCCCAGCTTTGCATTGTAAACAGAACACACAGAGGATCAGAACCAAAAAACTTCTGTTGAGCTCCAAGACTGTTACTTTCATAACTTCTCGTAGAAAACTTCTTTCATGCAAGAAAGTGGAGTTCAAAGTTGTCTGCTTTATGTGGGTGAGTTTGCTTTACTGGTATCTAAGAACATGCAATGGCTTATTTTCACAGAATCACAAGGTTGGAAAAGACCTTTGAAGATCATCAAGTCCAACCATTCTCATCCTAAACTAAACCATATCCCTAAGTACCTCATCTACCCTTTTTTTGAACACACCCAGGGAAGGTGACTCAGCCCCTCCCTGGGCAGCCTGTTCCAGGCCCTGACAACTCTTTCAGTAAAACATTTTCTAATGTCCAATCTAAACTTGCCTTGGCCCAGCTTCATGCCATTCCCCCTTGTCCTATCACCTGGCTGAAGAGACCATCACCCATCTCTCTACAACCTCCCTTCAGGTAGTTGTAGGTGGGGAGAAGGTCTCCCCTCAGCCTCCTCTTCTCCAGGCTGAACAGCCCCAGCTCCCTCAGCTGCTCCTCAGAGGATTTGCCCTCCAGCCCCTTCCCCAGCCTGGTTGCCCTTCTCTGGACTCGCTCCAGGACCTCAATTTTAATAAGGTTTATTAGAATTTGTTGCATCCACCTGTATTTGAGCTCTAAAAGAAAGGAAAAGGAAGGAAAGGGCTTAGATAATTTTCCTGGTACTTAGAGTCAAATTACTGAATGTTAAGTTCCTAATTATGTGAGCCATCTTTGCATCTGTCTAGTACTTATTCTAGTATATCCCAGCTTCATAAGATATACTTATTTCTTCCCCACATAGACAAAGCCATCCAAAGGCTGAAATCCTTCTAACAATGTGTACAGTGATTTGTTAGAAGCCTCACAGTGAGCTAAGCTCAGACCTCTGGGTAGTCAGACACAGAGCAGTTTACACCCTGCAGAGAAGGACAAGGTGATTCTCAGTACCGTTTCTTGATGGAGGATGGGCAGGACCAAAGGAGGCTAGACACAGCAATGCCATGGAAAGCCACACATTTGATGTGATGTCTTTAGAAGCTAAGCTCTATGACACCAGTTCCTCACACACAGCATCTGTAACACTTCAATCTTTACAGTCAAACAAACATTTACTTTGGAACTTTGTGGCAAAATAAAAGCAGTACAAAACGTAACCATCATTTCCAGTTATTAAAACTGGTTTCTCTCAGATCGAAAGTGTATGTTTAGGTGCTTGTGTGCAGGCAACTGCAGAGGTAGAACTGTGATAACCAGAGGCCTAACTAATTTATTGTTATTTCAGATTGTATGATGCTATTTGTTTAATATATGACATAGTATATTTTACCATGATTCCTCCCTAGAGAGCTATGAGTAACTGGAAGAGCCAAGGTGGTTTTTGCCCATTATCTTCATCTCTATCCTAGGCTTTACCTTGGTCTTGGCCTAGTAAGAAGAATGGACATAACTGAACCACTTTCACATCAAAACTTTAGAAGGTCTCAGAGTAAGACTGAGGGTTTCCTGTTCAGGACTGTGCAGAAAAGATCTATCTTGGACTTCTCCTATTATAGATCACGTGATTTACTCAGAACTAAGCTAAGAAGCATTCATTCCCATGAATACTCACACTTATCAAAGCCCTGTCACAGTAGATCATTTATTTAGTCTATGTATCTCGTTTGGTAAGAAGCAATGAAGTCTAACATAGTCTTAATCAGTGTGATCCACTGTATTTACTTTATTTAAGGGTCTGTGAAGCCTTAGGGCTATGTCCAGACTCTAATTTCTGGACAATACATATGGATAGTCTAGAATTGGCTGTGGGACTGACGTGTTGTAGTGAAATAGCAGTCTCTCAGTCTTAGGATAAATGCTTGAGCTCATGTGTTCTGTTCCACAGCTCACATAACCACAGCCTGACGGTGTTGGAAACACTGGAGAGCAACACTGCCTTTAGAGAAGAAAAAGTCAGAGGTATGGGGAAAGATTAAGCCTGAGCTTGTTAGAACAATTGTTTCATTTGTTTCTTCCCAGTTCACTACTGGCACTGTAAATGCTGTTATTCTGGGATCACAGTGACTCATATTACTGTGAAAGAAAATAATGGAAAGTCAACATTAACAGAAAGCTCAGCAGATTAAACATCGCTTCCTCTACACAGGTTTTCTTAGGAAAGCCACAGATGTGAAGGAGAGCTGTGCTAATACATTGCTTTCTAAGTAAGAAATCTGAATTAATGATTACTCAGGCTGAATAGTTATTAAAACTTACCACTTTGAAAAAAGTGGTTGCTGGTATCTGTAGATCTTTATTTTTTGAAGCAGCAAACAATACATCCACTTTTTTTTTCCCCAAAAAAACATCTGAGACTCAGTTATTCGAAAAACAAATAGAGAAGTTTAGTAACAGTGATTCTCTCCCATCATCACAGCACTTTAAAGTATTTTTAAACAGATGCAGTTTGTTAGCCACATCAAGATAGACAACATCCTAAAGCACACATTACTGCTACAGATTCTTTGCTAAGAATGAAGACAGATTAACCAAAATCTCTACATAGATTGGCAAATACAGTTATTGTTTGGTGTCATTCAGCATAGAGTGATATACTCGAGGTCTGAATGTAACCTTCCATATAAAGTAGACAGACAATATGATAGGAGAATCATTACAGAATGTATCCATCATTCTTTCAACTTTTGTCTTTCAAAATTTACACTTCTACATTTATCTTGCACACTGTCTAATCTTTTTCATATCCTAAATCATATTTTAAAACTCAGATGATTGAGTTTGTATAATGAGAAATTTAATGACCTGTAAAATGAACAGAGTGCATCTGCCAGCTCTAAAAGAGCCTCATCTTTTCACCACATGCACGTCACAATATAGGACTGTTCCATTGTTATTTTTCAGGCAGCCACTCCTGTTCCTTCCCTAAACAAACATGCATTTTCAGATGCATAATGAAGACTGAGATTATTAAAATACTTATATATGCCTTAAAATATTTTTCCAATAACACTTTACATAAAGAGAGCATACAATGGTTGCTAGATACATGCACATTCTCTCCAGGTAAACTGAAAATACAAAGATTACAGACAAAGAGAGAAGCCAGTTCTGAACCACTCTAATTTCACTCAGCATATTTTTGTCAAAGGGTCACATTCTCTGCTGGAATAAATATCCTATCTGAATCCATATTTTGACATGGATGAATATGGTACATAGTGCAACAGCAGAATGAATGTGTACCCACAGACTGGCTGGCACCAATTTAATCCATGATAAACATAAGACAGATGAACATGTCAAGAAAAAGCATCTTAGTGGCTATGTTTTAGGTAAGATTTCAGAGTATCCTTTAGTTCTGATACAAAGTCCAAAATACCCTTTGTATCTATCTCTACATGGGCCTGGCAAACAGCACTGCATGGGGTTTAGACATAACATACCAAACTAAAAATGGCCTCTCTATTATCTATTTCTAATTTATACCAACAGTTAAGCATGCACATGCACACCCCCTCCCCCTTTGTTTTTACCTCCTGTATGCTGGATCATCAGATTAAGTGAGCTAGCATTTTGGCACAAATTTGATTAGGTTATCTGCCAATAAAAGCCCTATATCATTTTATCCATGACTTAAGTTATTACTATTTAGGAACCGTTCTACAGTTCTTGTAAAAGAAATTCACTCTAAACTGCTAACATTTGACACATGAATAAGGGAATAAGCCACAGCCAAACCACCACAACTTGACTTTCCAAAGGACAGCTATTTTCAGAAGCGTTTTGTGATAGCTGTGCCAGCTGCACACACAGACTGCTTTACATCTGTGGCCCATTCTCCTTAAGCATTGTCTTTGTTTTCATTTCCTGTGTTGTATTCCATTAGTTTTAAGGCTGTATGTCATGTTGCCATTAAATCAGTGTTTTGAAGGAATAGTGCCTTCCAGCTGACCTCAGAGCAAAACAGCACAACGACTGCAATCATACAATGTGCTGTTACAAACAATAGGTGCTGGAAAGCCTTACTCCAAAGCATTTATTTTACACAGCTAAGTTGGAACAACTCCACAATTATTGCCATGCACCAATTCAGATCTCAGATAATAGAAGCCAACATTAATTTAGGAAAATTGAAACAAATACCTGAAATAAAAAAAATTATATATGCAATATTTTACTAAGTGCAGCTTTCTTGAAAGGGAAGGACTGAAACATTTGCAATGAGCTAATGGAAATAGCAAAATGATTGTTCAGAAAAAGTTGGAGGGGTTTGTGTCATTATTTTTAATTACAGCTTTCATTAAAACATTGAGTTCACTGTCAGCAAGTGTGATTTCTGAGTGCCAGACAGCAAAGTTGAATGGATTCCATGCTGCTGAGGTTTTAGAAAATAACTCAGAAAAAAAAAAAAAATACATAAAACCAAAGCTTTCATCTGATGGATGTGGATCCAGATCACTAGGATCCTGCCAAGGTTTAATTTCTCATTTTTCATGGCTTAACATCACTGTTTATAGTTCAGGCTGTTGCATAGTGACACAAGCTCTAAACAGGGTGACAAGAAACAAACCCAACCAAACAAATAACAATTCCAAGACACAGCAATGCCTCTGATGGGAGTTTAAAATGAGCTTATTTTACAGAAATCCACCTATGAGCTTCACCAACAACGGCAGCACTTGTGGAGGCAGAGCTCATGGGTGAAGCGCCTGAGAAGCCTCCAGCAATGGTACAGCTTGTCTGTGCAGAGGATTCAGCTCCCTGAACTGTAATGAGCAATTTGTCTCGCAGCTTTGATCCACTGTCAGTTTAACTGACACTGACTCCAGGAATTAATTTCTAACATTTCAGAGTAACCTAATAAAAAAAAAAATGAAGCAGTGTGTGGTAGGTACCTGTAGATAACCTATCACCTGCTGTGGGTGTTAACAGAAGAGTTAAATGCATTTCTGTTGTAGTACAAACCCTCTCTGCTTCTTGAATGCATAAATATATTACCCTAATACAAACTAGGTAAAGCAGGCTAAAGGACAGGATATTTTAAATCATATGCTCTAAGCTAATACTGTGTTGGTCCTATGTTTTTGAGAAGTTTCCTTAGAAAAAAGGCTTTATTTGCACAACTGTTCAAATAAAGGATCTGTTCAGTCTGCTCACTTTGGAAAACACATTCAGAACTAGAAGAACAGCTTCCAAGTTTCTAAAACCAACACAATGGAACTGGACAGGAATGTGTTTGGGTTTAATGACAGGACAACTGTCAGATTTTCAATTATCTTGTCAATTTAATATATGCAATGTATAAAAAGTCAAATACTTCTAGCTCTGACATAACTGATCAACGCTAAGTAGAGCAGTAAATTCCTGGTTGTCACACTTGACCATCATGAGCTGATGGCAGTCACACCATTCTTCACCAACCAGTGAACCTGCTGATACCATTGCAAGCAATGAAAAGTGCTGCAAGAAAGCACTAGTTCCAAAAGCCACCAGTGACCAGAATTCCAGACCTTCACCATTTCCTGTTCCCCTGTATTCAGGCATGTGCCTGGCAGTAGCTTCTGTGACAGGGAGGGAAGCATTGCTGCTGGGCTCTTGTGTGCCATTTTCCATGGGGTATGTTTCAGATGTAGGCTCCACAAGATGATATTCACTACCTGCAGTACTGTGTCACAGCTGCTTTTACACAACCAGATCAAGATGACCAGCAGCACCTGGCAGCTGGGGTCAGACAGTACCACAAATACACAAGGTATCAGTCTAGTCACAATGGAATTCAAGGCATGAAACGTCTGAGAGTCTAAAACTGTCAGACATGACAGGTTTGACTTGCTGCCTTTAACTCTCCAGTGAGAGATGGTATTTGTCCTTTAGTTTTAGGCCACAGTAAGTTTTCCTCTAACTGAACTGGGAGCTAACATATTCAAGGGTACAAGCACTACAAAAATGACTTTGAGGGGAGAAGGAGGAATCAGTTGTGCAGAATTCAATAACACAGGGCTCCTGAAGCACTGAGAGGGAAGCGTTGACACATAATGGGACAAAGCGATGTCACTTAGGAATCCTGGGCAGATCAGGATCCTCAGTGTGGAAGACAAATGAGACTATCTGATCATTAGGAACCACTGGTTACACCTGCAGGAGAGAAATGAAGCACTGAAGCCAAAACTATTGAAGTAAATACATTTTAGAGTGAAGTACTGCAGTCCAAGGACTGCTCTAACAGATGAGGAATGACATGATTTCACCCTCTGAGAAGTGCCACAGGCATTAGCTCAAGGCCAAAGACACAGCAGAGTGCACTCACAGCAACTAGGATTTGCCAGAGGCTTCACTGGGCTCTGTAGTTTACTGCATCCTAATTTTAACTGCAGCAGGGAAAATAATACAAATAGATTGCAAAGCTGTTAGGATTATTTCAAACATATGGATTGTTATCTGGAGCCCCATGTAATACAGCTAGAATTTGCCTTCCATGAGTAAGGAAACTTACTGTAAAGTCAAAGTCATTCTTAAAAGGGTGATTTGTAACAGATGCGTCATATGAATGAGCAATTACAAATTTAAGCATGTCAAAACAGCTTTAATGAGCTTAATTTGACCCTTAAATGAAATTCTGCAGGTATGTATATTATTAAGTGCTCAGACCAAAATCTATCAGTGTTTCAGTGGAAGAACTGTGCTATATTCCATGATTACTCCACTGAGGTTGATAGCTATATGATATCCAAGTATACCACACCAATAAGGATTATGGAATCTGTATTTTGTACCTGTAAGATTAGCAGAGCAGGCACATACACATTTTAGCAGTAAGTCATTGAGGAGTTAAAACCACACCAGAAAAACAGGTTCCATGCTACAATATCTCAAACATTATGTCACTTTTGTGTTCTAAGTGAACACTAGTCTGTAACTCCTCTTTCAAAATGAACAGAAGCCAAAGTAACATATAGCTACAAAGTCCATGCTCCATACCCTGCTTCTGAGCTCTTAATGTAAAGTGTGACAGTTATATAGCTGCCTAATTAACTTGACTATTGTCCCCTAAAAATAGTCTCTACCTTAGCTCTCCTTCTGTGCAAATAGCATAGTGTTAATTTAATGGAAAGGTCATATTAAACTACAAGGAATGTAGTGACATTCCATTATGTTCCCTCCCTGCTTCCAGTCCTCCCCCTGCATTGTGCATTCAACACTCTCTACAGGCATTTCATGAATAATGAGAAGCCACTCTAGCCATGGAAGGTGCTGCCTTCCACCACATGCGATTTACTACACACATTCCTACAGTCTCTAGGAAAGAGAAACACAACCAATCTGATTTTACACAAATGGCTTCTCCTCTGCAAGCTAAATTCAAGCTTTAATTGTTTTGCCCCCCGTCTCCAAATGCCTTTGTTCACTTTACCTACACAGGGAAACATTCCAGTTTAAGAACAGGTTTCAAAGTTCTTGCATTTGGATTAACTTACAGAAAATAAGTTTCAGGGTATGAGAAGGATGACTCCTCTACTATGCAGTGTTTGAGGGGAATTAGCAAGGTGTCCTGGCTGAAATTCAACTTCCTTAAACTGCTGTCTGCTCATTTAAATTCACCCCTCCTTTTACAACTGGATATGTTCTTTTTCATCACTTTATCCTGAACTCTCAGTAGTACTGCTCTCCTCTGTTGATCAGAGTTAACCAGGGATGTCTGATACAGTCTCTACACTCAGCTTGCAAAGTGCTTTCAGCATCATTTGGGGTAAAACCAGTCTATATTCTCATTTCTAGAAAGGATTACAACCCAATCTAGTCCTGCATTTCTATATCAGTTGTGATCCCAGCCACCATATGAATATAAATATCTCCACATTATTCATGCTCCCCTGCCCCTAATTAAATACCTACTTCCTACTACTGATCTCATACACGGAGAGGTTCTTAGGGCATGTGCAAAGTCTTTTGGCTTTGCCACCAGAAACATTTCTGGTGGACATACATTCATTCCTAAAATAACTCCACTGAACATTAGAGAAATCCTGAAGTGTCCACTAAGATCAGCATTAACATTCCTTTATGCCACCAGAGTAACACAAAGGAATAGGAACCAGAAACTCATCCATGATTTACAAAGTGTTAACTCTACCATCCAGTGCAAGTTCAAAACTGATCATACCCATGGACAGGAACAACGAGCTGTTTCTTACATAGCACATCTAGTCAAATCTCAAAATGTTTTACCTATTCTCTCCCAACAGTAACCCTTCCACAAAGGGTCACCAGTTAGAATCATTTAAACTGCCCCACTGCAGCCAGGGGAGCACTGGGTTTCTAAACACAAGGAATTGTCTATTTATTTCACCATGTAATTTACAGAGTATTTGTATGCACTATTTGAGAGGTAGTCATTATACCTGTTGAAAACCTAATGTTTTGAATATTTACTTTATAGTGTAACCTTTGCAATGCACTTCTTTTCTGCCCCAGGCATGATTTGCAGATCAATTCCCAAACCTAGGTGAGCAATGCAATTTGCTATAATGACAACTCAAGCTGTAATCACAGAAGTGTAATGCACCATGACTCTACTAGCAGCCTGACATTTGGTAAGTTTACTAAAACCTTAATAACAATGTATTGTTACATTTGATATGCTTCCCTTAATTCATTAGGGAAGCAGCCTTCAGGAACAGAAATTGAACTTTTGAAATTGATTGGAGTGTTTTGAACTTAATAACATAGAGATCATGTGGACCATAAGAGTTAGCTGCTGCTCCAGATATATGTCAAACTAATTTGGTGATCATAAAGCCTTTATTTTTATAGGACATAACATTTTCACGTAGTTAGGCTCAGGTCAGGATTATGAACTAACATTTAATATTCATGATGGAGAGTAAACCCACCACTCGAACAAATAAGCCCAATCTTAAAAATACAGATCCATTAGCATATACTCTATGTTTAGTCTCATTTATATCACCATTTTTGTTTCTACTCTAAAAGACAAAGCAAGAACAGCAAAGTAAGAACACCTGCATGAAAAACCAAGAGCTCAGAAACAGAAAGTTTGGCACTATAATACCAGGTTTATATTTTCCATATGCAATCAGGCAAGTTAATTCACTTTAAGTGATTTTCTCCAGAGGTAAAAGAAAGGTAATGCTTGTCAATCTCACAATGCCACAAAGAAAATATTTCAACAAAACTGTCAGCACACAAGTGCTTAAATGTTATGGTTAATAGGAACAAAACCAACTACTTCAGTACTAAAAAACTGCTGCTCTTCTAAAATAGACAAGAATTTCTAACAGACACATAACTAAAGTAGCAGAGTAAGTCACAGATAAGAACGAATAGAATTCTGCATCAACAACAGCTTCACAATGCCTGCTAAATGATCTTGGTTGGCAATATTATTCTCATTAGAATTACTGCAATATGATGTAGTATTTCCCCTTTTAGTCCATGGACATGTAGAAGTAAGAATTTTAGTGCCTCAAAAAAAAAAGTGTGACTGACTGTCACAGTTTTGCATGGCTGAGTTCTAATGGAGAAGGGGGGCTGCAGGGGTGGCTTGTGCAAGAAGTAGCTAGAAGCTCTCTGCAGGCCCCAGAGAGTAAACATCAGCCAATTCAAGGCCAGAGTTGCTGCTGACCAAAACTGAGCCCATCAGCGATGGTCACAGCACCTCTGGGAATCACATTTAAGGGAAAAAAACCACACAGGCAGACACATTTTGCCACCAGAGAAGGGAGTGAGAAGATGTATCGAGCTGTGCAGACACCAAGACCAGGGAAGGAGGGGAGGAGGTACCCCAGGTGCCAGAGAGAAAGATGCCCCTGCAGCCCTTTCGCTGTGTCCAAAACACCAGCCCTTATAAGCATTTTAACTCCTGAGCTGATAACCATGAAAAGACAAACCTAGAAAAAACATGAAAACAAAACAAGAAAGCCACCAACAAAAAACCTCAAGTCAAATATTAATCCTTGCAAACAAAGCTCATTTCAAAATTCTCACCTCCATGCTGCCAATGTACATTTTTTTAATTGTTAAAAGAGATATTCAAGCGTTTACCAACAAAGACTTTGAGACCACCTACAGCAAGTAGTAGGAAGCTCCTTAAAGGTCCAATTTTACCAGCCAACAATCTGCCAAAATACTCCAAGAAATACTTGGATCTCAACATCTCTATCAATGCTGTGGCACTTGCAAATAACAGCTATCCCAGCAATAACTCACCCTTATGTTCTACCTCATATAGCTAGTAAGGAAAAAAATACTCTAGAACTAGATACTAGTATTTTGTGGCTTTTCACTTTCAAAGCCACAAAAATTGAGTTGTTAATGGAAAAAAATATTGTTCTATCCTCTCAGAGGATTTTGTTGAAGTTTCATGTTCTTCAAATTGGAATTTCAAGGTATCGATCATAGATTTAGAAGCAGCTTCAGAAAAATGGGATGGTGGTGTTTGGGGTTTTTTTAAATGACTCCTGCATAGCTCATCTCACTTCAGGTACAACACCTGGGTTGATCAATGACCACGTACTGGTCACTCAATTCAGAAAGCGTTAGTGTGATGGTTTAGCCCCAAACAGTAGCTAAGCACCACACAGCACTCGCTCACACCCGGAGGGGAAACAGATAGAGCCTCTGTGGGTTGTGATAAGGACAGGTTACAGATAAAAGCACTGTGAAAGTAGAACAGTAACAGCATGTAATACACTCACACCCAGTGCTAACACAGAGTGCCTTACTGACCCCACAATTAGAGTGCTGCACAACAGGCGGACTGACCCAACACCCCAGCCACACTCAGACTGCCCTGGAGGCACGCAGGAGCATCCCTCCCCAACCACCCCCTTTTATGGGGAAGTGGTGTCAGGTGGTGTGGAAAACAGCCCCAGCTAACTCAGCTCACCTGTGCTGGCTGCTTGGAAAGGTTGACTCTGGCCTGGCCAGAACCTGGACAGTTAGGAATGTCACCACACCCATGTAGTCTGTCCTGGCCAGTTTCTCCATTTTGGAGATACTAAGAAGACAACCCACCATCAGTATTTTACTGTTGTTCCCAGAGCAATAAGGACTTACGATGGTCATACACATCAGAGACCTGGCAGGAAAAGAGTTCTTTGCATTATATGTTCTGCCTTGAAATAGATATTTAGTCTTCTGGAAAGGAAAGTTTTAAATTGGAAGCCCCAACAGATCTTTCACTGCAGCAATACAAATAAAATCAGTGTAATTTCTCTTGAAAGAAATTGCTCCATTTTCTTCTCATTTTGAGCTTAAAACCTTTCATTGCAGATGCTGTTGTCAATCTTCTCTAGTGACCTATTTACCTAAAGCACAGAATTACAGAACAGACTTTTATGACAAGTACAGAGCAGGCTTTGACATTAATCATCCTCAAGATTTTGTGGACTTGGATTGTTTTTTCAGGGATTTTCAGAAAGGCCACTTTCTTTCACATAAAAAGTCAACAAGCCACCTCAGAGGTTTTGCAAATGAATTTGTCATGGCAATTAAGGGAAAGAAGCAATATAAACATGATAAAAGGTGACTAACATCACCACACACCGCTACATTAAGGAGTAAGAAAGAGACCTTTAGCATATTCCTCTGAACACTTCAGAAATCAAAAATAGTGTCTGGATAGCTACATTCTTTGACTCTCAATGAATTGGTGCTGTCTGTGGTGTGCACCCAACCTTTGAGAAAGAGGTATTGGGGGGAGGGGGAATCTCAGACCAAATGAAGTAACTTCCAATTATTTGTAATGGAAGCTGGAAGGGCTCCATCTTGCTGTACAGGCTTGGACTGACACTAATACAACACAGAACCAAGCAGCCCCACTGGGTGTTTGCTTGTTGTAGTTTTGCGTGGCTGGGTTCTGGTAAAGGAGGCAGGGGCTGCAGGGGTGGCTCTCAGCAGGCCCAAGAGATTAAATATTGGCCAGCTCAAGACCAGAGTTGTTGCTGACCAAGGCTGAGCCCATCAGTGACGGTCACAGCGCCTCTGGGAATCACAATGAAGAGAAAAAAACCCCACAAGGGGCTGCTTTTTGCCCCCAGAGAAGGGAGTGAGAAGATGTCAGAAACTGTGCAGACACCAGGACAAGGGAAGGAGGCACCCCAGATGCCAGAGGTAGAGAATGATGCCCCTGTAGCTCCTGGAGAAACCCATGGTGGAACAGGTGTCCCCCCACAGCCCATGGAAAAGGCCGAGACCCCACCTGCAGCCCATGGAGAGGCACCACGCTGGAGCAGGGGGAGACAGACAGGAGATGCTGTGACCTGCGTTGGAGCAAGTCCCTGCCAGCACTTGCAGCCCATGGAGAGAGATAGAAACAGATGAGTGAAAGAGATGCCCATGCTTGTGCAGGTTTGCTGGGGGGACCAGGCTGGAGCAGTCTGGGCCTGAGGGACTTGAGAGCCATTCTGTGATTTCTGACTGCAGCCATAGCAGTGCCCCACGCTGGGGCAGCTGGGGAAGAGCTCAAGCCCCATGGGAAAGGACTCATGTTGGAGCAGTTCATGGAGGACTGTCTGCTGTGGGTGGGACCCCACGGTGCAGCAGGGAAAGGGTGAGAAAAATGTCGTGTGTCCTGGGCTAAGAACAACTCATGAGGAACTGACTAAAACCCCAATTCCCTGCCCCTCCCCATGCCACAATGAGGGAGGGAGAAGGGAGCAAAATAATGAATAAAGTGAAGTCTGCTAAGAAGGGGGGGGAGGGTGTGCTGTAAGATCTGGTCGCATTAACCAATTCTGGTTTCTCTCTGTGTGTAGTGTAGTAAATTAGTTTTCTTTCCTTTATTCTGTGTTGAGTCTGCTCTGCCCATGACACTAATTGCAGAACGATCTCTCCCTGTCCTTATCTAAACTCCTAAACCTCTCAATAGATATTTTCTCCCCTGTCCAACTGAAAAGGGGAGTGATAGACCAACTTTGGTGGCTATCTGGTCTCCAGCCAGGGCTAAACCACCACACTGCTACCTCACCCCTCAACAAGTTTTGAAAAGGCAAGAACCTGAAATCCATGGGAAAGATGCTCAGTGGAGCTGCTCTGGTTAAAATACACAGCCCCTTCAACTTCAAGATTCTTCTAGTAAAGACAGTGGCAGGAAGCAGACATCACATGTAGAAAGCCAACACATAGAACACATCTGAAAACATGGAGACACCACCAGGGCTGAAAGTTGAAATAACTGGCCATTGGTTTGTAAGGATCACAAACCCCACATCATTGTGATAACTGGCCACTCAATTATGCTCGGCTAATACTATGTGGGATGGGCAAGAGAAGCCCATCATCATGGGTTTGCTTTTTTGTTTTGGTTGGTGTTTTTTCCCCCCTCTTTTGGTGGGGTTTGGGGTGGAGGGGAGCAGTGTTGTTTGGTTGGGTTTTGTTTGTTGGGGTGTTTTTTTTTTTAAACTACAAACACTACACATCCTGAGCCCCCCCAGTACTGCTAGTAGCTTGGTAGTGGTTCGTTTCCCTGAGTACAGCAGAATACAATTCTTCCACTGATCCACCTTTAATTAGTGTTTTCACTGCAAGACAAGCACCACATTATCAGGACAACTACAGAATAACAGTTTCCAATGTTACAGTGAGAAAACTCAAATGCCAATTCTACATTGTCAGCCACCAAATTCAGTTAATCAAGATACAAAGAGCACCCGTAAGTATACAGCTTTTCTGCACACATTTGTTGCCATCAAGTATATAAAAAACCCATCCTAAACATGCAATTATTATATATAATGTCCTATGCCCATATCATTTTGTGTAACCACCCTGCATACTTAAATGTTTTTAGCTCTTACAGTCTTTTTTTAATAACATCAGTTTCAAAAGCAGCATTTGCCAGCAGATACTAGCTTACTCAAATCCTGCTGAATTCACAAGGCTTTTTATCATCATCTTGTTGTTTACAAATTTTACTGTCATTCATCATAGCAAATCATCAGCTGTACTTGTGGCTGCAGAAAATGCTAACTCAGAAGGCAGAGATGAGCACAAATGCATTAATCAGAGATCATAATTTTTACTACCAGGACTCTTACGCTTTCATACACCTACAATTAGACATATCCAGTGTCTACAATCTTCTCAGTTACTCAGGGACTGCTAGGTATGTGGAGGAATGGGGTAAGTAACCCTTATAAAGCCAAAATACAGCTAACACTAAGCATTTTTAAAATTAGGCTGCAGAAATACAGTTCTGCTCTAGTATCTCTAAAAAACACATAAATAGCTTGCTGCAGAGCATCCTGGCAGCCTTAATAGTGAGAGCTGGTATACCTGCAGCATGAAATCCCTGCACCTTCCCCAGTTTGTGGGGGTGGGGGGAACAGAGGACAGGTCAGATTCATTGTCAGGAATTTTTTTCTCCCTCCCTCAACATAGTAACCACTATGTTTCTGGGAAAAAACAAGAAACAAACACCTAAACTAAACACCAACCACCATTAGTCTGAGATTTTTCAGGATTATGTAGTGCTTTTAGCCATGTGCTCCACAAAAAAGAAAGGCAGGTGTGACTACATCCCCTCTGATAGCTCCATGAATCTAAAGCATAAGCCACAACCACACGTTTAGCAACCTACATACAGGTTCTGTCTAAGTTGTATACTTTAAAATTTGGTCAAGTTAAGCACCTGAGTTCCAACTAGGTTTCAGAGCACCCTTCAGGATCAAATCCTGCTATAATTTTTCAATACCAAAGCCACAACCATCACCACATACTAAACAACATTTTCGGGGTTACCCCCATTTTATAGAGAGTATCTGCAGTTGAAAAAATTTTAAAGCAACTTCTAATATTCAGAAGAAAAGCTGTTTTAGAAGGATTAAAGCAAGAACACTTGCTGGGTGTTGACTAGTTTATAGAAAAAGCCTCTGAATGAAGACAGCCAAGCCAGCACAATGCTGCTTTAGGTACCTAGTAGGTAAAGATAAAGGGATTATCACCCATTGTCTATTTAGAGCTTAAAACACTTGATATAAAACTTTGAGCACTGAATGCACCACATGCAATCAGAGCAGAAAATTAAGCAGTGGGTGGACAGAATCTTTTCTGCCTACCCTGAATAATAACCACGCTACTTCTGCTGCAGCTGTCAGAGACTATCCCTTGGGCACTCCATTAGGAAGCTCATAGAAAAATGTAGGCTCAAAGTCACAGAAATTGATGTTACAGGTAAGAGGCTGAAGAGACTTCATTTGGTTTCCACAAAGAGAATTGCTCTCTGCACAAACAGGCACAGAAAACCCAGAGAGCTTCAGATCTCCTTGTGTGATCCAACAGCACCAAGGAAAAGAAAACACACGGCAAAACATTGCAAACTCATCTCAAGTATCAACGACCAAGCTCTTGTCCCTGTGGTGAAATGATTCCAACTTGACTTACAAGCAACTTGAGACAGCACAAGACCCACAAAGCTAGTGGGTGTGCAGCACTAAGGAGACCAGGAGATAATAACCAGTCACAGACACTCCTGGCTAATCCCCTACTCCTTTCTGAAACTCAAATACAGATGCAGAGTAAAATGCAAAATAATTAATCCACTACCTCCAAAGCCATTCATACCTATGTAAGCTCTATTACAAACACATTTTATGCCATTCTTATGCTTATTTTTATCCACCCTTCAGCTGCCACCATTTATCATCCCACCCTTTGATCTCTTAGTATGATTCCCCTCCTTCCATTTACAAGGCTTGTTACTTTTCCCTGAAGTGCAGCCTTCATTACCCCATGTTTTCATTTTCATTCATCAGCTCATTATTGCCTCTGCTTAATTTTAAATACTCGCATTCAAAGACTTTAAAGATCAGTTTCAAAAGCCAGTTCCCAAACCACAATGTACACAGCAAAGCAGCCCCACTTTATTTACAAACACCCTGTACCACTATGATTATCTGCAGGAAGGCATCAAAACTTGTTTCAAATATTTATTTAAGCAAAAATAATAGTTTCCTTCCCTGGAAACAGTATCTTGCAAATCATGTAGCAAAGAAGGCCTCCCTGCTTTTCTATTTAAAGCAGAACCAGGGAAGTCAGGCCTACCTGTGCAAGCTGCCCCAAGGAGTAGAGGGTGAGTTTCTTCGGGTCTATGTAGAGAATGTCTCCAAGTTCCCGATAAGGTTTCCCAAAGGGCGTAAAGTGACCCTGAGCAAATTGTTCTTGCCTCCTGTGGTAGTTTTCCCAGAACACTTGTTCTCTTGGAGGTTCACTGCTTCTGTAAACTGTTCTGCTTCTAGCCAAGACCTTTCCTTTCTCCTGAGCACAGCTAGGCAAAGCCTGAATACACACAAAGTCTCGAGGATCCAGCACCTTAGCTACCTGCCGCTTGTCTCTGTTCTTCAGTAGCTCTAGCACCAGAGGGACCTTGAGACTGACGCTTTTATGTGTGTTCGGTACCACAGGTGCCTTGAACCTGCTGCCCTTAGGTGCATTTTGTACCACAGGTGCCTCAACTCCAGGGTTTTCAGGGACATCTGGTACTGGCATTGTTCCAGAATGGGAGCCTTGGTATTTTCACTCCTGAAGTTACTAAAAACTCTAGTTTCCCAGTCATGAAAACACACAACTGCTGCCCAAACCCTGAAGCAAGCCTTTTTAATTTTCTAAAGGGTAGCACAGCAGAACAGACCACTAACAAACACTACATGAAGCCTTATCACCCTCTGCAGCCCCTCAAACAGCAAAATGCATCCTGGTGGCCCAGGACACCTTAAGCCTAACCATCTCCTGGGGAACACCCACAGCGCTTCTTTCTGGCCGGCTGCACTGCAAAAACCTCCCTTGCACCTACCTTCAGCAGCAGCCCGACCTCCCCCTGCCCTCACGCTGAGGGCCTCTCACCTCCCAAGCTCTGGGGACCTCCCTAAACCCTCTCCGCCGCGGAGGCGAGGGCGGGGGGACGGGACGAGCACCGACCCCTCTCCTCAGCCGCCTCAGACAGTTAACGGCCAACGATCCGCGTCCTTCGGTTGCCCGGGAATACCCCGCGCAACGCCCCGTGCCCGGGCCGCGTACGGGTGCTGAGCGCGCCGGGGCTGAGGGGCGAGCCCGGCCCCAGGCCCGTGCACCCCCAGCCCCATGGCGCTGCTCGCCCCCCCCCACCACCCCCCCTTTCGGCGTGAGGCTGCACGGCGCGGCCCCGCAACGCGAGCAGTTGCTTCGGCGCGGAGGCCGGGGTAGGGGCGGGGGTGGGGGTGGAGCTGGGACGGGATTCCCCCCGCAAAACCGGCGCGGGGGACAGCGGCTAGTTATGGGGTTCTCCAAGTGAGGTTACGGGCGGAGCTGAGGTCTTCGAAGGGCAACCAGGCTGGGGAAGGGGCTGGAGGGCAAATCCTATGAGGAGTGGCTGAGGGAGCTGGGGGTGTTTAGCCTGGAGAAGAGGAGGCTGAGGGGAGACCTTATCACCACCTACAACTACCTGAAGGGAGGTTATAGAGAGATAGGTGATGGTCTCTTCAGCCAGGTGACAGGCAATAGGACAAGGGGGAATGGCATGAAGCTGGGCCAGGGCAGGGGCAGATTAGATATTAGAAAAAAATGTTTTACTGAAAGAGTTGTCAGGGCTGGAACAGGCTGCCCAGGGAGGGGCTGAGTCACCTTCCCTGGGTGTGTTCAAAAAAAGGGTAGATGAAGTACTTAGGGATAGGGTTTAGTTAAGGATGAGAATGGTTGGACTTGATGATCTTAAAGGTCTTTTCCAACCTTGTGATTCTGTGATTCTGTGATCTTCCACCTTTCCTTCAGCTGAAGGAGAAGCTGAGGTGTTCCCCCAGCTCAGGGAGGTCAGAGCTGGTGGCTGAGGGAGGACGGGGCTGTAGCGCTTTCTGTTGTCTTCGGCTGAACTAACCTTGGAAGGCTCAGTGGTGAAAGCACTGGGAAGTGGGAGGCCGCAGTGCCATTATACCAGTAAAGGTAATATTTATCAGCATTTCACTTAATTCAGGCTAATCCTTGGCTTCTCTCCCGGGTGGCACCTCAGGCTGTGCAGCGAGGCACCCCTAGCCCCTCCGCGCCCGCTCTGGGGGCTGCAGCCAGGTGCTGTTCAGCCCTTGAGAAAACCCATCAAACCTCACTCCTCCAATGACCATTTTCAGTAAAAGCCTTTCAAACTTCACTCAGACCTTGTCAAACAAGCAGTAACTGGTGGCACATGAGAACTGGAGATGAATTTAATACTGTGCCTATTCAGCCCTAAAATACACAGGCGACCAGCAGCAATCGCACATTATTTGAGGTATGTGATTTCTAGCAGATTGGGTATTTAGCCTGTCAAGATCACTCCCAACCATTTGAATCCTGTGAGCTCTCTGAAGGGATGGGGTATCTGGAGACACCTCCTCCCTCCCCTCTCCCTGTCTTTTCCCTAAACCCTGAAGAAAACCCACCTTTGCTATTATTTCCTCAAATTTTAACCTGTCCCACACTTCTCTCCTACTACAATTTTTGATTTAGAATGATGTGACCAGACATGACCAGTGAGCCGTGGCCCAAGGAGCAGAGCTGGAGGAAGCTCCACGGCTCAGAGGCTGCAGAAGGACACAGGGGACGTTTGCAACTGGGAAGGTTTCCCCCCCCCCATCTCATTTTCCTCCTTGGGTTTTTATTTTCTGCGAGCTGAATAGTTCCCCCAAACCCGCTGTCTTGTGCTGTGTTAGGAGCTGCTGCTAAATTGTGGAGCTGGAGATGCAATTTCTATACTTTTCTTGTTGGCTGCAGCTTAATCATAGATGTTTCCAGTTGAAAAGAAACATACCCACACCCAGTGTTTCAGACAGCCAGGAGAAACATCACAATTTGGTAGTGATGACCTTCTGAGCACCTGCTTTTGTTGTCCCTGGCTGTACCAGCATGTTTTCAACTGAAACATTTGAGAAAGAAATAGTTTCACTGCTGTCCCTAATACAAATGGTGACATACCATCTAGCAATGGGACTTCAGCTGCAGGGACATCAGGGAAGTATCCTCTAGACACTCACCATGTGGAAAATATGAATGTGGGATTTTGAAGCAGCCTTCATGCCTAAAAATGCACTTCTGCATCCATCCATCCATGGATGCTTCTGCATCGGAAAATGGCACTGGATTGGTTTTGTGGATTGGTTTGCATGTGAAGAAGCCTCAGCTCGTCCTTTGGCTGCAGCAGGTTGGGACCTACCAGGGTCTTTGGGTCCTGGAGTAGAAGGACCCTGACCAAGACACACCATCCCCAGCACCCTCTGCTTATTTAACTGGAGTCAATCCAGATGCTGCAAGTGCTGCTGAGGACCAGGGTGGGCACATGAGAGCAGCCCCACACCCATGCCCTGCAAGCATTAATGCCCAAAACACACTCTACTTCCCTGGCAGATCCATTTTTAATGGCCTTCAAATAGCTGAAGCACCATTTGGCTTCATCAGGATGCTCTGGGGTAAGCTGGGAAGGGACATGCGCAGGGCAGCGTCCTGCTGGTGCTGGAGACTGGTTCCTCCTGGTCTCCCTGTGCTGAATTTCATGCCCTGGTCCCCCACCCTGCTGGTGCAAGCACCCACACCCTACAAGCAGTGTGCAGATGCAAGCCCTGGGGCAAGGCTCCTGCAGAGATCACTGCACCTTTTTCCAGACTGTTTGCACTTTGGTTCCCCCAGATTTGTCCCTGGGAGAACTCCTCTCTGGTAACAAGCCACCAGCTCGGAGAGGAGTGAGCCTGGCTCCTTGGTGCCCTTTCCATACAAAGAGGCTCCCTCCAAAACAGGGGAGGAAGTAGTATTTAGCAACAACAACAAAAAAAGATGGATTTGTGGGTTTGTATTTTTGGAGACACACACAAACCTTTTCCTCCCACAGCCTTTGGGGGTTCCTGGGTAAAACAGGTCTTGGGGTGAGCAGCTCCTGCTGCCCAGCCAAGCCAGGTGGGTTCTCCCAGCTCTTCCCTTCCTCAGCTCCATTTCTCCTCCACCTTAGTCATCACCTAGTCCCATTTTCAAGCCATATTCCAGGAATGACAGGTATGCATTTGTTGCTTTTGTCCTTCTGTGTCATTTCTCCATCCAGCTTGCAATTTTTTGGTGGCAATTTTAACAGCTTTTACAAATGACATTCCTATCTTTCTCTTGGTTACTGTTATGGAGGAGAAGGTCCCATTTTTCACTGTGATCCTTCAGGTTTCTGCTGTCACTGTATTTAAGACTCTTTTTTTTTTTTTCTCTTCGTCCTTACCTTGTATTTTCTTATCCCTCAAGGGCAGCCTTGGAAATTTGAAGCTGTTCCCTGACTATCAGCGGATCTGGTATTCTCCTTTGGCAGTTCTGCAGCAACTGTCTCTCTTCCTTCCATCCTTCCACCTAAATGACACCCTTTTCTCAATAAATTACCCTTTGTCTTGCAAAGCGACGGTTCCATTTGTGACAGTTTGGATGTATAATAGTGGCAGCTCGGTGGATACCTTCAAGAGCATCAACTAACAGGCCAATATAAACCCAGTCATGCAGAAAATAAAGATATTTACGTATTTGGGGCTTTATTTCCCCCCTCCCTCCCGTCCCCATCCCCCAACAATTGGGCTGTGCTCTGAATTTTCAAAGTTTGAGTTTAAAGGTATGGTTTCTCGTCACCAGAAAAACTTCTGGTGGCTGAACCCACAGCAGGATGAACCTTTTACCAACGTGACATCCCTCAGGGAGGCCTGGAAAATGCCCTAGAGCAGCCAAGCCCAACGAGCCCCCTGGGGAAGTACTGTGTCCCCCACATTGATCACAATTCATAAAGCACCAAAACATGAATCCAGCACAACCAGCAGCACCTGCTCAATTCCTCTACCCCAATTTTGGGCATTTAGCAACATTCACACATCCCCAATGAGGAGCAGCAGTGAGGCAACAGCACCCTGAGCAGTAGGTGCAAGGGGAAGGCCAATGCAAGCATCACCCACAGTAAGGCCTGCAAGCATCTCCCAGGGTCCCTAAACAGGTAGAAGTGACCTGGGAAGGTGTGCCCCCCATGCAGCAGTGCATGCTGAAGAGTGATGGGTCCCTGCAAGTGTTTGCAGAGCCTTGGGCAGAGCCAAGGTGGCTGTGGAATACATACAATGAGGAAATCTGTCGCATCCTACTTTGCAGTTAGCCAGAGTTTTCCACTCTGTATGGCAGAAACGTGCCTGAAAAGCTGCCAACCAACAACAGCCCTGATTTCTTATGCTGCAGAGGAAACCCTGATTCTGCAGACATTTCCTGGCAATAACGATGGGGATCAATTATTGCTGCCCTTGCTCGTGATGTCACTAATGGAGGGTAAATGTGCAGCGTGGCTGGAGCAGGCTCAGCTGGAGCAGCAGCTTTTGAGTGTTCTCAGGCTCCCTGTGGGCAGGGAGGGTTCCTGGGACCACCCCCCCCCGCCACTGCACAGTGGGGAGGGGGTTACTCAGGAGCCCTCCCTGTCCACAGGGACATGCACATACCCAGCACTGCTGGAGGGGGGATGCAGTAGATAAAGCTGGAGAAGGCTGGATGCTCAAACCATGCTCCCATCGGATGCTGTGCGTGTAGGCACATCCCAGGGGATGAGCATGGAGATGTCCAAGCCCAGGGCTGGCAACAAGAGCATCCCCCCTGACTCCTGCAAGCTGCCTAAAAGCAACAGACTGGCCATTTTTGTAAAAGTTGTCAAGATCCAGACCTTGATTTTAGCAGCCTGGGACTTTGACAGCCCTGCACCTTCTGTCTCCTTTCCAAACACCAGACAAGCTGAACATTATTTTACAATCCCAGCATCTGGCATGAAGCTCTGGGCAAGCCTCTCAGCCTGTCAGTGGTGAGATAAATGAGCCCCGTTTCAGTGGCCAACTTCATAAAAGTATATGAAAAGTAGTTAACAAAAGGGTATTTCACAAAGCTGGGAATGCAAATGCAACCTCTGAGATAACTAATTAACTGAAACAGCCATGAGAAGGGGAAGCAGCTTCCCATATGTAGAAATAGATGTCACTTTACAGAGGCTCTAATTAGTTATGCCCAGTGCTGCAGCCATTCCGTCAGCGGTGCACACAGGCTGCCTCCTGCCCCACAGTTCCCAGGGCTTTTGAGGAGAGCAAAGCCAAGATGAAGAGTTGCTTTGTCTTGCAAAAGTCCACAGTGTCATGTTTTCAGCCAGTGCCCCAGCATCAAAGCCAGGGTTGTGTTGTGGAGGTGGCTGGTGCAGCCACACAGAGCTGCATGGACAGGCAGCAGCACTCAGCCCTGGCTGCATGGCAGGGGGGGACCAAGCACCAGTCCCACCCCAGTCCTGGGGACATTCGTGATTATCCATCTCCTCTGAGCCTGAAGAGGGAGGTTTTCTGGGGGCTGTGGCCTGGCAGCAAGGAATGTGGGTTCTCCCCAGCAAGGCTGCTGCAGCTCAGGGGCTTTTGCATGGTTTGGGTGTTGAGTATCCTTGGGGTGCCTGGGAGCTGTGCTGGGGGGGTTAGTTGTTCCACAGAGCTCTGGGTTGTCCTGCTCTTACCTGGCAGGAGGCAGGATGTTTACAAATACAAATTCACACTCTCCTTTCTCAAGTCTTGTGAGCTGCCACCTCCTTGACAGAGAACATCCCTGCTGGGGTGAAATGCCCTCCCAGCTCCTCCATGGAGGGGGATTTTTCCCCCCTCCTTAGACCTTTCCAGCAACTTCTGGGCAGAAGCTTTAGGTTTTGATACACCCCATGCTTGGGGCGGAGAGCACAGCTCCCACCGAAACACTCCCCAGGGGATGCTGGCATCCTGATGGAGCACAGAAGTGTTTGTTCCCATGGTGCCACTGCCACAGGCCTCACCTGCTGAGCTCTTCTCCTGCAACATTCAGCTTTTATTTGCTCCTCTGCCTGCAAGGATCTGTGCAAAACCCCCCAGCACACAGTGAGCTCAGCGGGATTAATGCTGGAGCAGGGCGTACCATGGGGATTAGTCACCGCCGGGACCTCAGTCAAGTGTTTTATTTAATGCCCTTTTCCAAAGACATTTGTGCTTGAAAAAAACGAAGAAATATGAGCTGTGTGCTGACAGCGTGACTCAGAGAGGCTGTGGGCACACACCATTTAAGTGAGAAGTGTCTTCACAGCACCGATGCAACGTGGGCGAGGAGGGGAGAGGGGCTGCTGCCTTTTGCCAAAACCTGCCTGGCACCCTCATTCCTCCCCCTGAGGCAGAGCTTCACCCTCTGCCATGGGAGAAGGTGCTGCTGAGTAAGTGGGTTTTGCAAAAAAAAAAAAAAAAACCCAACACAAATGGCTTAAAAGCTTTGCAGAGCTCTGACTGCTGCCATGGAGAGGCCACCCCAGAACTGCACCCAGGGGCTTGACCCCAGAGCTGGCTTGTCCCAATAAGAGCACCCAGAGCAGTCCCAAAGCACGAGTGGCTCTGGCAGTTAGTGCACACAGCAAATCTGTGCCCATCACTTCTCTGCGACCAAAGGCTGTGTGTCCCTCACCGTGCTGTCCTGCCCCCCACGGGTGCCAGGAACTTGCTCAGAAAGAGGACTGGGGGCCATTGCCAGCTCCCCTGAACAAGGTGCCTTTGAGAGATGTTACCTGTAGACAGCCCCAGCACACAGGTCCACATGTGGAGCACTGCAGGCACAAGTAGAAGGCGGTTGGGGGTTGCCTGTGTCCCCTCAGCACAGCACAGACACTGTGGGAGCAAGGGAGGACGAAGGGAAAAAAAAAAAAATCATTTTTTCTCAATGCAACATCTCTCACCTTGAGGCATCCAGCATCAGCCTCCTGGGAATTAAGGGACCAGCCATCATTAGCAGCTGGGAGCTGCTGTAGAGGGGGACAATGCCCAGGGATGCAGTTTATAGGAATGCATGCCTTTGACTTTCTTGGGGTCGGTTTCCAGTGTGTCACTGGGATGGTGGGATTGGCTGCCAAGCAGAGGCATTTGGAAATCCTCCCAGATCTTTCCCAAAGTGGAGAAGGCGGTGGCTTTGCTCATGCTGAGCCTGGTTATTCCCACTCCCATAAGGCCCCTGAGGGAACAGCTGGGAGCAGGAACCTCCCCTCCCTCCCCTCAGCCGGGCAGGGTGGGAACAGTGACTTTGCACAATGCTGTGTCTCAGTGACATGTGACACAGCTTGGCAGCAGCTGGCAGAGGCTTGCTGGGAGTGGGTTGCATATTATTAGATATGATGGGTGCATTTCTGTGGCTCCAGCCAAAGTTCAGCTGGTGCTGTTTGAGCTCCAATGTCGTGATGGGGGCTGGATGCATCCTGTCCCACCAGCATCACCTGTCCCAGCTGGGACTGTTCAGCCTGGAGAAAAGAAGACTGAGGGGGGACCTAATTAATGTTTATAAATATCTTGAGTATGGGATGCAGGGGGAATTGCCCAGCCCCTTTTCAGTGTCTGTGGGGACAGGACAAGGGGCAATGGCTGCAAGTTGGAGCACAGGAAGTTCCGCACCAACACGGGGAAGAACTTTTCCCCAGTGAGGGTGACAGAGCCCTGGGACAGGCTGCCCAGGGGGTGTGGAGTCTCCTTCTCTGGAGATATTCAAGACTCATCTGGACGCCTCCCTGTGCAATATGAGCTGGGGAGCTGCTTTGGCAGGGGGGTTGGACCCGATGGGCTCTCGAGGTCCCTTCCAACTGCTATGATTCTGTGATTCGGTGATCACTCTGGCCATTTGGTGATGAGGGGCACAGGGACTCAGCCCAGACAAACATCACTGTCCTGTGCATGCCACCATCCAGCCCCATGGTTCCCACAGTAAAGTGTTTCATAATCCTCCTTTGTTAACACTAAAAAAGAGGACCAAGACAATAAATGATCCTAAACCAGGGCACACAGCCCTGGGTTATGTACCACCAACTTGCCAGATCACCTAACCCTCCCCATTTTGCATTCCTCAGGGAAATTTACTCCTCTCACTGCAGAGCTTAAGCTCTCACAAATCTCTCCCTGCTGCTGTCCTACTTAGAAGAGGGGATGGAAGGGAATTAAGTAAGCGTTTGTGCAACATCTGTATCAAGCTGCAGCATGTCCCTCCTCCTCTGGTGTCATGCAGCATCACCCCCTCAGGACTTGCCCAGCCTGGGCTTCCAGAGCAGAAGAGCTGGGGAAGCAGACAGGCTCTGGGCTGGAGAGGGCAAGGTGGGCACTGCCATCAGCCTGGAGAGGTGGGGGAATCCCTCTGTACCATCCTGGTATCTTCAGGATGGAGGTTACTTTTTCCAAGCCCCTGAGCAGTGATTCCCAGCACGCAGACAATTGGCTCCTCAGAGCTTGTCAAACTGAGTAAAACACTGAGCCTGTACTCCTGGCTGCGGCTTGTTAGAACAAACTGAAACGCAGAGGGGAAAGTCATTAAGATCTCTTTCATTAACACCATTCCTCACAGGCCTGGAGAAGCTGATGCTTTCTCAGATCATGTTATCACCACGGCTTCACTGCTTCCCAACCTTGAAGAGATTCTTCCAAAAAGCGCAGCCGCCCTCCAGCCTGCTCCCCTTTCAGTCTTCTGCTATTTTTGTTTCACTGGAGATAAAAGTATGCATGTGTGGGAGGTATTTACACACACACACACAAATATAGATGCACATAAAAATAACCTGATGCTTTGAGATTTCACTTCTGCAGAGCTTTCCATCCTCCATTCTGTTATAAATATGAAATGCTGGAGTTGGTGCAGCTCGGGGAGGACAGGGGTTTGCCACAGCTCTTGGTGCAGATGCAGTGTGCATCCTCCCACCTGCACCAGGCTCTGCTGGTGCACAGGGTCTGAAGCCCCCAGCACATGGGGTGGCAGCAGGAAGAAGCATGCACAGGGTTGGTGCTGAAGTGCCTCACAAGAGGGGAAAAAAAAGAGACTTCTGCGCCCCTGGGAAGTTTATGGCATGTTCTGGAGCAAATAGACCGGAGATGAGCTCTTACAGAAAGCACCTCACACCCTCATTGTGTTAACGGTGCATTCCCAGACTTGTAACTGCCTGTCCTCACGTTGCTTTTACATTTGAAATATCTTTTCTAAAAGAAAGAGGGGGAGAAAGCAGGGTGCCTGGTCCTGCAAGCTGACACTGCCAGGTCTGGGAGCTCAGCTGTGCATGGGCACCAGCACAACGCAGCATCTGCCCATCCCACGGGGTGAACGGCTGAGGGACTAACCCCATGCAGAGCTACAGGCTTGGGGGAGACTGGCTGGAGAGCTGTCAGGCAGAGAAGGACCTGGGGGTGTTGGGTGACTGCAGGCTGAATATGAGTCAGCAGTGTGCTCAGGCAGCCAAGAAGGCCAATAGCATCTTGGCTTGTATCAAAACCAGTGTGGCCAGTAGGTCTGGGGAGGGGATTGTGCCCCTGTACTCGGCATTGGTGAGGCTGCACCTCGAGTGCTGGGTCCAGTTCTGGGCTCCTCACCATAAGAAGGACATTGAGGTCCTGGAGCGAGTCCAGAGAAGGGCAACCAGGCTGGGGAAGGGGCTGGAGGGCAAATCCTATGAGGATCAGCTGAGGGAGCTGGGGGTGTTTAGCCTGGAGAAGAGGAGGCTGAGGGGAGACCTTACCACCACCTACAACTACCTGAAGGGAGGTTATAGAGAGATGGGTGATGGTCTCTTCAGCCAGGGGACAGGTGACAGGACAAGGGGGAATGGCATGAAGCTGGGCCAGGGCAGGTTTAGATTGGATGTTAGAAAAAAATGTTTTACTGCAAGAGTTGTCAGGGCTGGAACAGGCTGCCCAGGGAGGGGCTGAGTCACCTTCCCTGGATGTGTTCAAAAAAAGGGTAGATGAGGTACTTAGGGATAGGGTTTAGTTTAGGATGTGAATGGTTGGACTTGATGATCTTAAAGGTCTTTTCCAACCTTGTGATTCTGTGATTCTGTGACTCACATACCCACAGCCTGCACATCCCATGGGATGGACTTAGCATCTGCTGGCTCCAAGCAGAAATTTGGGGTCTGTTGGGTGAAACCAGCCTCTAAGCAGCACGAGGATCAGGGAGGGAGCAAGCTCAGACAGCGAGGCAGCTGGCAAGGGCAAGCTCAGCCCAGCATCTCTGCCAAAAAGACACCCATGAACATGACACTCAGGACCACACCATCAGTGTCCCTACAAGCCACAGCACGCCATGGCCACTGCCCTGCTGGCGAGCACGTCGCAGGCTGCGCCAGCCAAGCCAGCATAGCTCTGCAGTACAGAGCATCCTGGCTGGCCCTGGGGTGGGGGAAACACGATCCTGCCCGCAGAGCCCAGCAGCAGCAACGCACTGGGCTGGCTGCTGCCAGCCTTGTTTTGCCTTACTTTTCAACAGGCTGCCACACGCTGCGTTCTCGGTGACAAGTGACAGCCTTGGTGCACTAAGAGCGCTCCACCAAATGGTATTACTATTATTATCTGTTTTCCTGAGTATAATAGATAAGATGACTCCCCATCCAGCCCCTCCCCCCCAAAATAACCTGGTGCTGAGGTTCAACACTGCCAAGTGTCAGGTGTTGCACTTGGGCCGGAAGAATCCCAGAAACAGATACAGACTGGGAGAGGAGCTGCTGGAGAGCAGCCCTGCTGAGAAGGACTTGGGGATTCTGGTGGATGAGAAACTTAACATGAGCCAGCAGTGTGCTCTTGCAGCTCGGAAGGGTGATGGGATCCTGGGCTCCATCAGAAGAGGGGTGGCCAGCAGAGACTGGAGGGCAAATCCTATGAGGAGCGGCTGAGGGAGCTGGGGGTGTTTAGCTTAGAGAAGAGGAGGCTGAGGGGAGCCCTTATCACCACCTACAACTACCTGAAGGGAGGTTGTAGAGAGATAGGTGATGGTCTCTTCAGCCAGGTGACAGGTGACAGGACAAGGGGGAATGGCATGAAGCTGGGCCAGGGCAGGGTCAGATTGGATGTTAGGAAAAAATTTGTTACTGAAAGAGTTGTCAGGGCTGGAACAGGCTGCCCAGGGAGGGGCTGAGTCACCTTCCCTGGATGTGTTCAGAAAAAGGGTAGATGAGGTACTTAGGGATATGGTTTAGTTTAGGATGAGAATGGTTGGACTTGATGATCTTAAAGGTCTTTTCCAACCTTGTGATTCTGGGGATTGTCCCTCTCTACTCTGCCCTCGTGAGGCCCCATCTGGAGTCCTGTGTCCAGATCTGGGGCCCCCAATGCAAGAAGGATGTGGAATTGTTGGAGAGGGTTCAGAGGAGCCACGAAGATGATCAGAGGGCTGGAGCACCTGCCCTACGAAGAGAGGCTGAGGGAGATGGGGTTGTTCAGTCTGGAGAAGAGAAGGCTGTGAGGGACCTCATTGCAGCCTCCCAGTCCCTGAAGGGAGCTTATAAGCAGGAGGGGATTCAACTCTTTAAAAGGATAGACAATGGCAGGACAAGGGGGAATGGATTAAAACTAAAGGAGGGAAGGTTTAGATTAGATATTAGGGGGAAGTTTTTTACAGAGAGAGTGGTGAGGGGCTGGAACAGGCTGCCCAGAGAGGGGGTGGATGCCCCATCCCTGGGGGTGTTCAAGGCCAGGTTGGATGGGGCCCTGGGCAACCTTGTGTAGCTCCAGGCCTGAGGTTGGTGGCCCTGCCTGTGGCAGGGGGGTTGGAGCTCTGTGATCCTTGGGGTCCCTTCCAACTCAGACCATTCTATGATTCTATGATTATATGCTGAACATGTCAAGCTGTGATCACATGAGGCAGTAGCATGTCAGACCAGAAAGCACTGCTGTGTGTTGCACACACCATACCTGCAGGAAGATTCTGGCATTAAACCACAGGATAGCTGTCACTGAATCATGCTGTAATTGCAGGAAGAGATAACAAGAAAAGGCAGCGTGCTGGCAAAGCCTGCCAGGCCAAGGTTGTTTAAAAATACCTAGCCTCAGCCCTCATGGCCTTCCACAGCGCTGCTGGATGTTGGGAAACCCACGCTGCTGGTGAGATGGTGCTCCCTGCGGGCTCAGTCCATTGGAATAACTGCTGGGATCTCACCCAGGATCTCTTCTCCCAAAACTCGAGCCACATCCCAGCTGGGAAGCACTCCGCTACACTGGGAAACACACAGCAACATGGCCCACCAGCAGTCTCCCTTTCTTCTTCAGCACAAAGCATCTCACCACCCGTCAGGAGCATCACTCTGCCTGCTGGGGGGACCCAGCTGCTGTAGTGAGTCTGACAACACTGGAAATACTTTAAAGTATATGTAGAGAAAGGGTGCCCAGGGGTGGGGGGAGCAGCCCCACGTGGACCTGGCTTGAGAGGCACTGGAAGCAGCAGGGTCTGACACAGCTGATGGTCAGAGGACCCTGGGTGCAGGGTGCTGCCTGGGCACTGCATCTTCTCACCCCGTCAGGGTGTGGTGACACGAGGTGCAGATGGGTATTCAGGCATCCTGAGTGCCCTGGCACTGCTCTCCTGTCATCCCCAGCACATTCTCTCTCAGGAAGAAATACAACCAAGGCTTGCATATTTGCTGCTATGGCTCACAGTCTCTCCTGAGCACCCCAGCTCACCCCCAGGAAGCAAGACCCATCCCAGGTGACAAACCAGCTTGCACACATTTCTTTTACCCTGACTAACAGCTTAAGTAAATGACCAGGTAAACACACTAATTTTACTTTCCAAACAAAAACAAAACCACCACAAAGTCCAGTTCTTCCCTGGGTAAAGATGGATGTGTAACTGCTGGCATTTCCCCCTCGGGCTCTCACAAGTTGCCTGTGTTTTAAAACCTGGCAGCCAATACAAGACAAAGCAACATATTTGGCTCAGGAGCAAAAATGCTCCTTGGCTGTGAATGCCAAGGAGGGAGGAGAAGGAAAATACCCCAAACCTGTGAGGGAAGTGCCTGCTGCCCCACAGAGCAATGCTGGGGACGCTCTGCAGCATCATCCCTAAGCCAGAGGGAAGGAGCCTGTCCCAAAAGCAGCACAGCTCTGGGGATGGCTGGTGTTAGGGTGACGTATAGCTCCAGTCCTGCATTTGCAGGGTCTGTGCAGTCTGTGGCAGGTGGCTTTCCAAGGAGCAGCACAGCTCCAGCCACAGCATCTTGCTTACTCTGCAAACCCCGAGGCTGAGCGCTGACACCTGGATTTGCCTGCAGCTCTTTGCTTGGAAGTTGGTTTGGGAAACCCCCCCCTGAAATCCCAGGCCCAAGAGATCTCAGGGAGCGAGTGGGGAGGTTTGTTAGCACAAAGACTGCCTGCATTGACCTGGGCTCTATTTATGGCCTTACACTGGGGTGGCTCTGAGGAGCAGCATCTCACCTACACCCCCATAGTTGCTACTCCGCTGGGTCCAACAGTCTCTTCCCATTGCTCTGGGCTCACACTGCAGTCACTCAAAGGAATCAGAATCCTGTTCCCCTCCTGCTCCCCACATGCACACCAGCCCCTGTGGAGGAGTGGGCAAGGAGCCCAGACCTGACCCTGCCTGGTTTGGGGTCTCAGTGTTAGCTGCCATCAGCTGCCCTTCCCTGCACAGTGCTCCATAAGGATTGTGCTTCCTCCCTTGGATGGCTCCTCTTGTGTCATTTCAGTAGCAGGTGGTGGAAGAGGGGGGGAGGAAACCTATAAGATGTTTAACATCCCTTTAGCTTCAATTTATCTGAAGAGAATTCAAACAGCACAATCTCTCCCTGCCATCTGGGTGCCACTTTAAAAGATATTTTCTCATATCATTGCAATTTCAGAAAATCTTGTTGTATAGCTCTGGAAATGCAAGATGCTCCCCCTAAATTGCACAGCAGTGGGAAGTTTTTAAACCTCAACTGCAGTTTATACTTTATAATCTATTTTGACAGCTCACAGACGGCTCCTGAGAGACTCTCCCAGTTCCAAGACCACCCTTGCAGGGGAGCACAGCTTTGGATGCTGCAGTCCCACAAAGCAAAGCCCTCCTCTCTTGGTTTTGCCTTGTTTTGCTTCAGTAATAGGAAGAATACCCCCCTGAAGAGCTTCAAGCCTACTTGCCTAAAAACTTGAGCCCACAGGCTATTGCATATGGGTGCATGCACCCATGACTTACATTTCCCACTCATGCACCCCAAAATAGCTTAGAAACACATTGAGCTACTCCAAAACCTTAGAGAAATCTCCAAGAAAGGCTCTCATGCTGTCCCTGCTGCTCTCAGTCCTTAGACACCTCAAACTGCTGTGAGGAAAGCTGCTCCGAAAGCTCAGACACTGATTCACCCCCAGAGGAAGTGACCCAGGAACGACCCGAAGGGTTGGCACAGCTCAGCTGGTGGTTAGTGTTAGTTAGAGCTTAATGACCACGTAAATACAACAGGAGTAACTCCGGAGCAGCCAGTTCATCCAGGGGATGATGAGATGGGACATGCAGCAACTCCTGCATGGGCTGGGTGTGCTGGCAGAGCTGCACCCATCTCACCTGCCAGGGTGAAGCTCTGGGGCACAGAGCTGGGGTTACAGCCAGGAGCACGCTGTTCCTTGCTAGGGGGGTACAAAACAGCCCCCATTGTGGAACTGCTGCTAGGTACACAGCTCTGTTCACCCCCACATGTCCTGCTGCTGCCTGTGCTTCAGCATCCCAGGCTCAGCAGCAGGGTGCTCAATCACCATCATCAGATGCTGTCACCAGGGTAGGACCCCGAGACAGCCATGGGCATGGAGACAGAATGTCTCCTTCCCAGGAGACACGCTGGAAAGGGAGAGAGGCATTTGGGAGCAGCAGGGATTTTGCTTTAAATCCAGTGGGTTTACTTGGTTTTGAAGATAACAGTTTTCCCCACATGGCTCTTGCAAGGCAGAGAGCAGCTGCCTGGCTCCTGGGCAGGGATGGAACCAACACTGAGCCAAGCTCCTAGCACAGAAGAGAAAAACTTGTCATCAAACCACTCCCAGACTCTGGAGGGGTCTGGCAGCTCACCAGGGTCATGGGCTACACTCAGCTTTGGTAAACCCAGGACTGGGTCTACAGCTGGCAAGCCAGGTCTGGGTGAGGCCAAACCATGATGTTACCATCCTATGTGGTCTTAAAGCAAGAAGGAAGTCAAGGACTTGGAGAAATGGATGTCCTTGAGGGACCAAAAAGCCATCCAAGGGCTGAGGATCAGCCTTGCTACCCCATGCACATCACGAGGGCCTCAGTGTACAGAGCAGGACACATTTAGTCCTTGACATGCAGGAGGCATCACAGAACCACAGAATCACAGGGGTTGGAAGGGACCTCGAGAGATCATCGGGCCCAACCCCCCTGCCAAAGCAGCTCCCCAGCTCATATTGCACAGACAGGCATCTTCCAAGTTTACACTGAAACCATCAGCCTTGGAGACTCAGGTGGGTGGCTGGTTTGGGGTGTTCCTCCCAGGGCTGGCTCTTGTGGGACAGAGCAGCTCCCCAGGGAGGAGCTGAAATGCTGAACATGCCTCCCTGGTGCTCGCCTTGATTTTCAGAAATTGCAGTAAATCAGTATCACTGCAAATTGGCCTCTTTTTTTTTTTTTGGCTCTGGCTTGATGGAAAAAGGAAAACAAATGGGGTTTTTAAATGCAGAGTTAAAGAGAGGTTAATCCTAATGGATTAATCAGCTCACAGGGGGATGGGAAGGAGGCACAGACAGGGAGGAGCAGAGAAGCACCCAACCCTGGTTGCTCCTCCCAAAGGCAACAGCAATTTTCAGGGAGAGTTGGGGGAAGGTGATGATACTTTCTTCCACCTGTTCACTTCCAGCACAGGGACCACACAGGTTTGATCTAGCAAGAACAGGCAAGTCCCTATCTTAGGTACACCTTCCCTGAGAAAACACCAGATCCTTGATACACTCATTATCCCCCTCAGGAAAAGGAGTGAGCAGCATTTGACTTCACCACCCTCAGCCACTCTCCCCTTGGATGCCAAGAGGTGGTAAAACTCTGGATATGGGCCCCCCCTGCAGAACTCAGGGGGATGGGGAAAGGGGTTTTGAACAGAAGGGACCTGCCCAGGGGTTTTCCACCACCTCCTGCAGAAAGCAGAACCCACCACAGCATCCCTGACCACAGGTCTGGCCAGTGGCTCTGCAGCCAGACCCAAGCAACCTCCTGCCCAGTAACCAAAGGCATTGTCTGCCTCCCAGAACATCCAGATATTCTTCATGGGGTAAAGCCTCTTTGTAGGCAGCTAATTGGGCTTAGGCATAAGAAGGACTTGAACATAATTAGTGACAGAGAAAGCAAGGAGGTCTGGAGAAGGTTATTAATGATACACACCACTGTATACAACAGAATAATCACAAAAAAATATTAGAGCCATTAAGTATCATTATCAAGACCTGAAGCTAATCATTTAAGCTTAATGAAGCCAATACATTTCTCCAGCACTAGTGCTCATCCCTGGGAGGGAAGCAGCAGCTGGGAAGGCTCAAGCCACAGTGTCCCAGCAGTGTCACCGCTGTGGCACCAGTGCTTATGCTGGCTCTGGGCTCTGTGTTCAAGGGCTGAGCCCTCTTGCAGGTGCTTCCAGAAGCAATTCACTCAGTTCAGTAGGAAACCTTTTGCTTTGGCAGCTCAGAGACCTTCTGCTCACTGATGTCCTACGTGGGCAGTTAGCACATGGCAGACTTTCCCTGGCACCCCACTGGCAGCAAACCCTGTGTCCTTGGCCTGGGCCAGGCTGGTGCTGCTGGGACTTTTTGGCTCAAGTGTTAATGTCATCAAGGAGGACAGAAAGATCTCCCAAACTTCCTTCAGCTGGTGCAGGAGCAAGGGTGTGGGATGACCCCAGGGTGTTCCCCTCCAGCAGCCATCCCTGGTGCTGCCCAGTCAGAGCATCCATTGCACTGCCTCCCCCACACCTCCCTCCTCTCCCTTGTTTTGTTTGAGCAGCTCTTTGGAGACCAGAGGAGAAATGACTCTGAGCCAAGGCAGTTGTGATGATCTCACTGCTAATTATGCAAAGAAGCCATTTCACTGTGGCTGTGTATGATGAAGTGATAAAACAGGGATGAACAAAACCCCACAGCCACTGTGCACATCACCAATTAACAAGAAAAAAAACCCCAAGTGAGCAAACCCAAGCTCCTCAACCTGTGCCTGCTCCTCTGCAAGCCACTGCAGATGCTGCACTACTCCCAAACCCACTGCAATTAGGGACAAGCAGCTCAGACTGGGAAACAATTAAAAATCCTATTAGCCCCACTTTCCTCTCACCTTTGTCTGTTTTCTGCCCCAGTCCCAGGAGCAGGAGCATCTCTGCAGTAGGACTCACCATCACTTTAAAGAGGAGCCTGGGATTAGCACCAGCCTTATTAAAAATACACACTCACACCTCATTTTACCTTCACACTGGAGATGATTTAGCTTGATTTATTCTAATTAGTTGTAATTTATTGTTTTAATGAGCTCCTCTGCAGGCTTTTTGTGCTCCATAACCACCCTCCTCAGCTGCTCTAGCCATTCCAAGGAGGTCTCTCAATAGGGAGAGGTTTCCAGGCTGCCTGGGATAGAAAGCTTTTTGTTGCAATCTGAAAGAAGAAAATGAAGACAAAATTTGCCTCCCCTCCAGGATGGGTTTGCTGTGGAGCATCTGGCTTTGAGCAGGAGGTTGCACAGGAGCAAGTCACCCAAATGGCAAGACAGCCCTTAAGTACCAGCAGTGTTTGCAACTGGGTATAAAGATCAACAAACCAAAATAAATAGGAGAAAAGTCTCTCCTCCCCCATCACAGCTCATTATTTGAGGGAAGAATTCATGGCTGTGAGATGTTCCAGTGCCTGGAGGAAGCTGCAGCTCCACAAAGACCTCAGTGGTGCTTCTCACCACAGTCACACACACTGCCCACCCAGGAGGGTCCATGCTGCTGCTGGGGGTCACTGTGCCTGAGTCTCAGAGCACACCCAGACCCCTCCTGAGATGGGCACGGGCAGAAGCATCTAAAATATGATGCCCTAATACCCCACCAGCATTGTTTTATCTGCAGAGGTCTCCCCTCCCCTTCTCTCTGCTGGGATGGGCAAGGCTTGAGGAGCTTCTCTGTTTGCTCCCACAGGCAGCTGTGCTGGTCCCTGGCCAGCAGCTCCTGCTGAACTCCCTGCCCTTTGGTTTGAGGGGGCAGAAGGGCTGTCAGGTCAGCCAGGACAGGCTGTTTCTGACTTGGGTTCTTCCATTAGAGAAGAAAGGGGGTTTTGTGTCTCTGTCCCTGTGACTATTGTATGGCAAAGTCTTCTCTTTGGAGGCACCCAGAATAAAGAGATTTGCTTTGCTATGGTTTTGGTGTCTATTTGCAAAGCAAAATCTCCAATGGAAGGGAAACTCCCAAAGAGACACATGAAAAGCCCTAAATGAGCTCAGCTTCAGCAGAGAAACACCCAGACAGTGAGAGGATACTCTGCCTTGTGCCAAAGGGGCCCTGGTTTGTGTGAGAGATGGTAAGGGACTCAGGGAGCCTGGGATGTTCCTGAGGGCTCTGGGAAGGAAAAGCCCCAACAGAATTATAGTGACCCCCCTGTGCAGACCCAGCTGGTCTGCAGCAACAAGAAGCCACAGCCAAGCAAGAGTCTGAAGAGCTACAAGTCACCTGGAGGGGCTGAGGGGGGGGACCAAGGGACAGGACGCTGGAGGAAAACAGTCTGAGCTTCTGCATGCCCATGGCACACAGACATGGCTCAGGACTGGGGAGCACCAACAACCCCATCAGCCAAGAGAAGGGTCTCTGGCCACCCAAGGACCCCACAGCACAACCTGTGTGCCAGGAGCGAGCGAGACATCAAGTGCATCTCTGTGGGACAAGGCAGGGAGTGTCCCTGAGCTACGGACACAGGAGCAGCACCTGCCCAGAGCAGAGCCAGAGGCAGCTCTGGAGCTGCTGTGCCAGTGCTGGCCATGGCTCTGCCCCAGTATGAGCTGGTTCCTGGCATGGGAGCTGGGGAGTCAGGCAAGGAGACAGCCCAGTTCTTCTAGGAGAAGAAACCTGGTCTCAGGAGATGTCTGGTCTATCAGGACAGCTCTGGAGCTTCTTGTGAATTATTTACCCTGCTCCACGTGCTGCCAAGCAAAATAAATCAATTCAGCTTTTGCTTCCATTTTAGGGAATTAAATCCTCTGGGACAGGCCAGGAGCCTGTGCCCTGCAAGGAGCCACCACCCATCCCCAGTGGGGTGTAAACTGGCACTCAGAAGCCTCTTGGCCCCTATGGCCCCTGTGCTGCTGAGGGCCAGTGATGCCCACCGAGCCCCTGTGGCTTCCTCAGCAGCTCAGGACTGACAGCTGGACATCCAGCCTCCTGCAAACCAAGCTCCCTGATGAGGTGTCCCAGAGCTTGGCTGACCTTATCCCTCTCTCCTCACCCTTTGAACCTATCTGCAGGGGCCAGTCCCCAGCCATCAGCTTGTGGTGCTTCATTCCAAGTGCTGAGCCCTCCCCATCAGCTCCATGTCTGGGGCACTGGGAATCACCCAGCTGTGCTCCAGGAGGGATCCCCCCTGGAGAGAAGCTAGGAAAATCTTTCCCAAAAATAAAGAGGCCACATGAACACCACACATTTTCCTGCCCAGGCAGCAAGGCCCATGCTGGCATGGATGGCAACAAAGCCTAATGTAAATTGCCAGCATCCAACTGCTTAATTCCACCAGCCCCTTTCAGATGGGCTTGTGGTGTTTCATCATAACTGCCCTAGAAAAAAAGAGAATCCTTCAAACATCTGCCCTTCTCTCTGGCAGGGACACAGCCCCACACTAACACCATCAATGTTGCTCAGAGCAGGATGTGAAAGGACTGATTAGGATGGCTTCCCTGTGTCCTGCAGCAGGAAAAGCCATTTGGCAGTGGATGATGTGGATATTGAGGGGTTGGACGTGGCTCCAGAAGCAGAAATAAGGGAGCACTGGCTTCCCAAAGGGATTCAGAAAGGGCCAGCAGATTGGTGCTGCTGTGGCTGGGGTGTCTGTGCAAGGCAAATTGCCAATAAACACAATCCTGCCCCTCTCCCACATGTGAGGGGGGTTCCAAAACATGCAGCACCACATCTCGCTCCCTCCTGAGCCCCCAGCCAGCCCCAGGGTCTGACCCAAGGGAAGCCCTTCATCCCTGCCTGGAGGATGCTCACCTGCACCATGCCCTACACACTGCATCACCTCATTAGAGCTGATGTTAAGCTACAAGATGTAATGTGTTATGACCACTCACTGCAGTGTAATTGTTATAAACTCATGTCATGTAATGTAAGTGGCTATTACAGAGCTGTGTTATGGGTCTGATGGCTTCGCTGTTACCTCACACACAAGCTGAGGACAAGCAAGCAGCTCCTGCTCTATGCCAGCCCTGGCTCTGCAGCACCCTAGCCCCCCAGAAACCCACATTTCCCACCCTCCCCTCCTTTCCCAAGGACACAGGGGAGATACTGATACAGAAATGCCTCAGTGTTTCCAAGCAGAGCTTTCTGTTTGCAGAAATGCCAGTGGGGAATAGCTTTTTCACAGCCTCTTCACTCAATAATTAGCTCTTACTGAAAAAAAATAAAGGTCTCCACTTACAATTGTTTCATTAGTGTGTGCTGCTCCAGACCATCCAGCAGCTTGAGAAGCTGCTGGCTGCACGGGTCCAAGCACGCTGCTGGTGTAAGAGGCCCTTAGCTCTAATTGCCAACGCCAGCCCCAGCCATTAAAGAATTACTGTTAATGCATCTTACAGCAGGCTTTATAAGGCATTATTAAGGAACTCATCAGACAGTAGAACCAAATAAAACAGAAAATGATTAAAGAAAAAGAATACCTCCCCCCAAACTGCAGGATCAGCAGAACAAGCTGAGAGCCATCACCTGCAGCAGCCCCAACGCCAAGCCTGGGGCTCCCTTTGCCCCAGCACTAGGGCAGCTGCAGCCTGGGGACCTCCCCATATATGCTGGGGTGGGAGGGGGGCTCAACTGTGGCTAATCCCCCCCTCCCCACACACCTCTCCCCTCCCCACAGAGTCGCAGCTGGTTCCCTGCACCTGCAGCCCCGCTCAGGGAGCCGTGGCTGCTGCTGGTGGGGTGTGTGGGCTGGGGCTGTGACTCAGCCACATGACTCTTTTATTTCCATCCCGGTGTCAGGGTTACATTTCCAGGGTTGGATTTTATTTGTAAACCTGCTGTGCTCATGGCCACATCATGGCTGAGCCCAGGGCTGGCTCCTGCTGAGGGGCAGGGGTTGGGGTGTGCACTGCCTGGGTGTCTGAGCTCCCTAACAGTTATGGAATATTAAATACAGTGTGTAAAACCAGGGTGAGAGCCCCCAGGATCCCCTCTGTGACCTGCAGTGAGGGTGCCATCGTGGCGCCGGGGTTTGCAGCACGTGATGGGCTGTTGTTGGTAACCGCATCCCAAAGGAGCTGGAGCAGAGCATGTGAGGGTGTATTTTTAACTCTGAGGTCCTGGTGACATGACAAACTGGGTGCCCGGTCCAGGTGCTGCTCAGATTGATGCAAAAGCTCCTGCTGCCCATCAGCACCTCTGCTTTGCCCACCTCTGGCACTGCAGCAGGTTAATGAGCCTTACGTGGTGCTTCGGCCCTGGGAATGGTTTTAGGGCTGTGGCCAGATCCCAGCAGAAATCATTTTCTGGTACCTCCATCAGGGAATCATCTCCTGGGAAGTGCTTCCCCAGAAGCTGCCAGAGGGGGATGGTGCAAACCCGACTTCTCCACCTTAGAGGCTGATTCAGCATCTCCAAGCAGGCAAAACATTTGCAGCCCCTGGAGAGGGCTGGAAGCCATGATCCTCACTGGGCTTGGTGCCTCCCCAGCACAGGGTGAGCTGGGACTTGACATGCACAGGGTGTGGAAAAGGCTCAAACAAATACTTCATCCACCCATCAGTGCAAACATCCCCACTCATCTCTCTCCTCCTTCCACCCATGGGGAGGACCCCATGCTGGGCTGGGAGATGGTAAGTGGTGGCACCCCCCCCTTCTCCCCCTGCCCCCCCCCACAGCCCTGCGCCCACCCCACCAGGCTCAGCCAAGACAAGTGGAGGCTAAGAACATCAACTGGGTTTTATTCCTCAGGTTTGACAAGTAAAAGCACAGATTCTCTCTGGAAAAAAAAAAAAAAACAACGAAAAAAAGGAAAAAAAACCAAAACAAACCCAATGTTCAAACCATGCAGCTGGTTTGTGTTTCCCAGGACGGAGGCCACGCCGTCGAGCTCTGCCCACGGACGCCTGTCCTTTGCAGAGATGTAGTTTAAAAAACCAACCAACCCACAGAGGAGGAACAGACACAGGGCTACAGGTTTCCATGTCAATTTAGAGAGAAAAATAGGGCCCTTTTTTGCCATTATAAATATTCCATCTGAGCAACTTGGAGCAAAAAATTACCATAATGAGGACATCTGTTCTGCTTGGCCTCACTGGCACAAAATCTCTACCAGCACCTCAGACCACTACAAGCCCTCAGGGACAAGTGGCCTGGCACCAGGCTGCACACCCCAGCTCTCCGCTGGTCCCCCACAGGGTGGCGGGTGCTGCTGTCCCTGCGAGCGGCACCCATCACCCTTGCCAGAGGCTGTCCGGACGCCACGCCGCAGGGGAATGGGAGTGGGGGTCCAGGGGGAAGGTGGAGAGGGGAGGAGGGATACCGGGGTGCAGAGGGACACGGTGGCCCGTCAGGCACAGGTGGCCTCCTGGCTCTCAACGGGGATCTCGCTGCTGCAGCCGCCCTCACCGTACTGCTGGTAGGGGGGGATCTGGGGTGCCTCAATGATCAGCAGCCCCTCTGGCGACAAGGAGGCGAAGACCGTGATGGGGTCCACCTCATAGGGCAGCCTGCAGAGGGGAAGGAAAGAGGAGATGGTTTAGGAGCTGAGGCAGGGGGGTGGGCAGAGCACATCCCTGGGAGGACATCACCCCTTGGGAAGCCCACACAGGACCCCCAGTGTGTGGGGAAGCACCAATGCCGAGGCAGCAGCCCCGACACACGGCTGGGTGAAGCTCAGTGTTATTACTGTAGTGCCTGGGAATGTGCTGGGGATATTTAAAGCGGCCTCCTGGCTGGCCTGGCCCCTGTGGATGCTCTGTTTAATCTCCCTGGCAGATGTGTTTGATGGGATGTCAGCCGCCGCCTGTGCCGCCCGGGCTGCTGCAGAGCAGGAGTAAATCACGGCCGCGCCGCAGCCCACGTCAGCCCCAAGCCTTGCCCGTAAAAGGAGCTGCCGAGGGCCGAGCAGGAGGGAGCGCGGTGCTCGCCCCAGCTTTCCCACGGGAGTTCGGGATGCACAGAGCAACTTCGGGGTGGAAAAGCAAAGTGGAGCTGCTGCCATGGAGGAAACCCTTCCCATGCCCCAGGCTTTGCTGCTTCTCCCCGTTCAGTTCACCCCGCGAGCACCGCGGTGGGGGGTGAACACCACGGTGGGGGTCTACCCCCCAGCATGGGCAAAGCACCAAGGTCGGGGCTCGCCTGCCTCTGGACTCACCTTTCCTTCCTGCCCTTGGCTGTTGTTGTTGCCAAAGTGAGCTGGCACAGTGAGTCAGCGCGATAGCAATCTAACTGACATCACTCACATACATGTGTATAGCTGTATATATATATATATTTACATACATTCACACGCTGGGATGTATTTTGGCTGCATTCTGACACCAGCGTCAGCCCACTGTGCCCTGCTGAACCTCGGGGCTGTGCTGGCACTGGAGCACGGCTCCTTGCAGCCCTCCTGCTCCCTGTGCCCCAGCCAACTCCTGGGCCTGGAGGAGATGGAGAAAGCACCCAGAAAAAAGACCTCCTCCCCTTTTACCTCTCTTGGGAAATCACCATAGGGCCCAATCCAAACAGGCAGGTGCTGCAGAAGGGCAGATTTTGGGCTGAAAACATGCCCAGGAGTCCCTGCGTGTGTGACCTGGGGTGAGGGGACCGGCAAGGCTCAGACCTTCGTCTCTGGTGGCGTTGCTGCAACCTGGCCACATTGTAGGGACAGGTGTCACAGCAGGCTGAGGACATTTGGGTGCTGGTCGAGGGGATGCGCCAGCCCCCTGCATCCCGGCCCCCTTGGCAGGAGGATGCTCTGGGGCCAGCTGGTACCTACTGTATTTTCTTGGTGAAGTTCTTGGAGACGATCCCTCCTTCCACCTGCTGCTCCTCGTGTTTGCCTGCAGGGAAGGGCAACACCCCACATGACCACCTCACCAGCAGATTTTTTTTCCCCCAACAAACAACAACAAAACCCAACAGGGAAGTTTGCAGCGGAGCTGCTTCCCTTACCCAGTGCAAACCCTTCCCTCTGGGAGGGCTCAGGGACCCTCTCCTGTGTGGGAAAGGAGATGCCAGACATGGTACACCCACATTCCCAGTGAGATCCTGGGGTCTCACAAGCTGCAGAGAGCTTGGGGCTTAAGAAAAAGACCCCAGATGAAATAAGACCTTTGGAGGTGGCAGCATCCCCACCTTGTCCTGCTCCCTAGGCTGGGCTCTCTCCACCACACCGTCAGGCTGGGGGTCCCTGTGCCTGGAGCACCCTTGAAGTTAAAACTACACTGGTGGCTGCTGAGCCCCCCCGACCTGTGGTTTTTCCCCCTGTGATGCCATGAGCCCCAAATAAACCCCCAGGACCATGCTGCATGGCAGCCCCCAGCCCCTCCCTGGAGACCCCATCCCAGGACACCCAGGAGCAACGTGGGATGTCAGTGCTGGGCTGAAGGGATGCTCAGGGCCAGGTGCCAGTGGGCACCCCAGGTGTGGTGCACCCCACAGCTCCTATCCCCACTGAAAACTGATGGGTGGCAATTGCATTTTTAGGGACATGTTTCTGGCCAGCTCATCCCTGGGCTGGGGCCTCTCAGGGTGGGATTGGGGTAGGGGCCGTGGGGTGGCTGCCCCCCACTTCCCAGAGCCGGATCTGCCTCTCTCCTGGCCCCTTTAAAGGGAATCTCCCTCTGTGCCGGCCTCACCCTGGCTATAATTAACCCAGCGAGCTGGGGCCCCTCTTGGCAGCTCGCTGCAGGGTGCCACCACCCATGGCTGACTCTCCCCAGCCGGCCAGGCTGGGAAGTGGGGAGATTTCCCCCCAAAAGAGGCTCATCCTTTTCACTTTGCAGCAAAACCCCACAGCCGGGTCCCACCGTGACACCCCCAAAGTGCCTGCATGGCTGCCCCACAGCCCTGCCGCAGCCCTGGCCCTGCTCCTGAGCACAGGGCTGCTGCTGCTGGCTTAAAACAAAGTGATTTTGTGTGTGTGTGTGTGTGTGTGTTTTACAGCAATTTCTTGAGCCAGCACAGGCAGGGCAACACCGTCTGCTTGTCACGCCCCATCCTCCTCCTCCTCCTCCTCCCCAGTGCCTTCGCTCTCACCTGACACCTCGACGTATCCATCCTTGGTTTTGACCGTCAGCTCCTCGGGCTTGAAGCTGTGCACGTTGACACACACCTTCCAGGGCTCGCGGGGAAAGGGCACAGGGCTGCGGCTCTCAGGGTACCCCCCGAAGCGGGTGCCGTAGCTGGGGGCCATGGTGGAGGCACGGGCCATCCCAGCGCGCAGGGGACCCGGCCAGGTGGTCGTGAGCCGGGGCCGAGCCCAGTCGGGCCAGTCCGCCGTCAGGTCCCCGGGGAAGGGTGACATGCCGAAATCATCGTCCAGCAGGCGTGAGGTCAGGCCGGGCTCCCGGAAAGGGTCGCGGACGCTGCGCCTGCTGGGGTAGTGGCAGGAGAAGGGCAGCTGGCTGTCGGCCATGGCTTCCTTTGGGGGTCCGAAGCGTATCTATCCCTGGGGCTCTCAGCTGCTGCGTGGCTGCTCCTGGCTGCGAACTTCCCCAGGGAGCCTGTCCCGGAGGAGAAGCATCCAACCCCGGGCGGGATGTGGGTAGGCGGCTGCGGGGCCGGTCCCCTCCTTCCCCGGCACCAGGTGAAGGACGACGGAGAAATTCAATTCAGGGCTGAATCACCAGGAGCCGGAGGAGCGCAGGAAGGACGGAGGGAGCTCTCTGGCCGCAAGAAAACGCTTCCTGTCTGGCTGTGATCCCAGGGAGAGGAAAAGAAAACGTCTCGGTGGGAGAGGAGAAAAACACAAAGTGAGAAAGGCGAATATCCCGAGATTAAAAAGCTGATCTCTCCTCTCTCGCTCCCCAGCACTTTATGTGTGACTTTCCCTGCCACGCCGGGGTGAGAGCTGCAATAAATGCCTGAGCTGGGAGCCGAGAAACTTCTCTAACCTTCCAGCCGCCGGGCGAGTGCTATTTATACGGATTTGGGAGTGTGGGGGGGAGGGTGTGTTTTGCAATTCCTGCCCTGTCAGCCAAGTATTTTGGAGAGGATGAAACAGCCGTGGAGAATCTGGGCTGCGGCAGCTGACCTCTCCTGCCGGCCTGAGGATCCTGGCTGCTGTGGGGCCGTGGTACTTTGGCAGCTGCGCTGGCCCCCACTGCCCCTCCCACCACCCTGCACCCAGCGCACCCACCCAAAATAGTCCCCAAGCTCAGGGCCAGCTGCTTTCACCCCAGTGTCACCTGTTAAAAATACCCCCTGCGCTGGGCTGGGCCAAGCTGCTCCCCTCACTGTATGGCCATGTGCCCCCGTGCCACCGAGCAGTCCACTGTACTGGGAAATGGGTCACTGGTGGCACCCCTACCATGGCACTGTGAGGACACTGGGCCCCTTGGGTGGGTGTTTGGGGGATGCTGGGGTAGGTTACGGACCCTTTGTGGGCAGGGTCATAAAGTGCCTTGGCTCCCTGGGGCTGCCTGCACAGCTTGGGGTGCAGGGGGGAACCGTGCTCCAAGGGGCGTCACTCAGCCACCTTCACCAGCTGGGCCCAGAGAAGTGCCCCCTGCCCACGGGAAGGAGAGGTACCCCAGGGAGCAGGCAGGCAGGGTCTTCATGGTGCTGCATCCTCCTCCTCCTCACCCCCCTGCGTGTGCTGGCCCTGCTGTGGGCAGGCAGGGCGAGGTGGTAATCACAGTGGGGCTAATTACAAGGCAGCGGCAGGGAGCGGGCGGCGTGCCGTGGGAAGAGGCACGGTGGCAGTGGCGGGTGAGCTCCCAGTGAGCATCCACCTGGGTGACACAGCCCTGACCAGGCAAGTAGGGGTACCTGGAGACAAGAGGGGTGCCTAATGGAGGTGGTCCGGGTGGGCAACGGCACACGCCAGAGGATGGGATGTCATCAGTGAGGGTTGTGCTGCATACGGTACCACTTCCTCATGCTGCATCCTCCCTCCGGCCTCTGCCTCATGCTCCTTCTCTCCAGCATCTGCAATTTTTCTAATAGACTTGATGGAACTAATTACAGCAGGAAGACTTTAATGCAGCGCAGCCCGTGCAGCAATTCAGCCACTGGTCACTCCAGTGGCATTAATCACGCTGAACCAACATGGCATTGCTGGGTTGGGGGAAACTGCCTCTTCTTGGCATGGGGCAGGACTGCTCCCCTGTGCTCAGCTCCTTCACACCCCTCCTATGCCTGGGGACCAAGCATGGATGCCTGGAGAGATCCTGGGTGCTGGCTGAGCACCCCTGGGTGCAGGGAAGCAGCTGCCTCTATCCCCCTGTCTTGCCCAGCTGCTGTGGGCTCCTGCTGCCTGGCGGTGACAGCAGAGGGGAATAAGCCCTGAGGAGGTTTCAGGCAGCCCCACAATCCTGCCTGCTTCCAGGAGTCTCCCAACATCTTCAGCCCAGAGTTTCCCTAAGTCGCTCCAGGCCATCCTCCCTCCCTGTCCAGGAATCCTCCCTGTCGCCTTGTTTATCCCATTAGTCACACATATCCGCCCCCCCCCTCCGGGGCCATCCCAATTTAGCTCCTGTTGTCACTCCAATCTCCTGGATGCCTCCCACCACTGAGCCAGCCCCACATCAGCTTTAGGGAGCATGATGTGGCCTCACAGCCTCCCTTCTCCTCTGAGTGACCGAGGGATGGGGTCCCCATGTCCCCAGGATCTGCCCATGCCACAGCCAGACCCTTCCCAGGCATCCATCTGAGCCCTTCTGGGAACAGCACAGGAACTTGGTCCAGTGCTGCTGCTTCCTGTGGGGCTTCCAGCCAGTCCTGGGGTGCAGCCCAGGGTGAGGGCATCATTCGGGGTGCCAGTGAGTCCCCACCACCCTGTTGCTCAGAGGGGAGCACCCTGGCTCCTGCTGGCACAGCCGAGGAGATGAGCGCAGTGGGACCGTGCAGGGCTCGGAGAGAGGGTGGTGTGGGCAGGGCAGGGCAGACCGAGCCCCAACGGTGACCTCCACGGTGAGACAGCTGCATTGCTGGCCTGGGCTACAGGTGAGGGGACCCAAAGGGCAGGGAGAAGATGGCCCAGTTCAGAAAGGAGAGCTGCCAGGAACACCATCCCACAACTTACTTGGCTTCAGCCCGTGCTCCATGGAGCCAGTCCTGAGCAGCTGGTAGAAGAGGCACATGCCCTTCCCTGGAGAGCAGCTTCAACAACCCAAAATATCCCACTGCATGCAGTCAGCTCCGTAAGAAACATGACAAACAGGGCTGCAATGGGAAGGAAATACTGTCCAAACCTTTATTGGAACCTTTTCTCTAACCAGGCTAACAACTCAAATACCCCAGGAAGACTAAAGAATACAGAATGCATTTTGATGGAGAGCAAAGGGACTTTTACAGGGAGGTCAGATGAGCAGATGCTCTGGTGTCATTTGCTGAGGAATCGACCAACAGGTGAGAGAACAGAGACACCGTTTCCCTTGGGGGGTTTCTCCCATCTTGGCTTGTCTTCCAGATCTCCTCATTCCGTGGGTTTTGAAGGCAGAGAGCTGCCCTGGGGCTGGTGAGGTTCAGGGTGTTGTTCTCTAGGCAACAGCCCCAAAGTTGGCACACTTGACCATAAAGCTGTTGCTACAACAGCAGCTGTACCGGTGCTTCGGAGACCCTCCCAGTCACGTGCAAACTTCCAGGTAGCAGCAAAAGTCATGAGAATTATTTCTTGTCTGGTAAAGAATAAAACCCCACTGGACACTCAAGGGCAAAGTCTTCACTTCAGCACCTCAATCTGTTCCTTTCTCAAACAAATATCCTGATAGCCCCTTGTCTGAGTGTCCCACTGCTCCTGTGGGAGCAGCCCAGTGCTGGGCACTCACTGATGCCAGAGCCAGCCCAGGCAGCTCTGCCCATGGAGCACAAACACGTCCCACTTCAGTGAAGAGGACAATGGCTGGAGTGGCACTGGGGCAGGTCAGGATGTTGAGTGCATCTTTGCTTTGTTCAAAGCTGGGGTAGATGGCTGCAGCAAGCTTTGAGTCGTGTCAGAGGTGACAGAAGAGTCCCCAGTCCTGTCCTGGCCACCTTTCCTGAGCTCACATCCAGGGAAAGCTCCTTGTGCTGGCACAAAGCTCAGGGAAGGGGGCAAAGCAGGACATGGCACACAGACAGGGGTCGGTGGGATAGGATGGACACCCTTGCTTCCTGGCAGAGACCATGGCAAGTTGTCTCATCTCTGTCCCTTCCCTCACATCGATGAAAGGGCAACAAGTCCTCCCTTCCCCCAATAACCACTGAGAGCTACAACGGGGTCAGTGGTGGGAGATCAGAGATCTCCAGGGATCTTTGGTGATCCAAGCAGCCCTATGAAGAGCAAGGTTATTCCTTGACAATGGCCTGTCACCTCCAAATGCCCAGCACCTGTCCAGGGGGTCGTGATTCGTCAATAGAAGCTGGTCCAAGAAGATGGAGGACTTTCCCCTGCCTCACTCATCTCCATATAAATGAGGTTTCTCCCTAAATCACCAGTAGTTGAGCTCTGGATGATCCCAATTTGGCTGCCAGATGCCTCCAGGTGCCAGCCTCAGGAATTCCCCTCTCTGATAACCTCTCTCCAGTGTATATGACAACAAAGGCTCCCACCTTCGTGGACTCAACAGCAAGACCCAAATAGCTTTCTTAAGCTAATGCTCAATAAATAGAAGAAATAAATATTAAATAGAGGCTAAGTCTTCTCAGCCTGTTCAATATATGTACAATGCATAGCAAAATAACAGTGATTGGCTGTTGCAGACAAGTTTGGTACAACTTCAGTCCCCAGAAACAACAAAAACATTGAGAAAAGTTGCAGTCAACATAAAGCAAAGCTTAACCAAGTGCTGTAACCCCTGAAGAAAAGAAATGACCTAACAGTGTTCTGAAACACCCCTTGGCTTTGCCGTCCAGCAAGCCTGCAGAGATGGTGATGGGTTTTCTGGAGCCTGGCCCCAGTGCTCAGGGTTGGGGAAGAAGGGACAAGAAACAAAATCTTGGGTGGGAAAGAGCCTCCATGTTTGAGGAAAGCAAAACCCTCTGAGATAGTGCCTCCAAAAAAATGGCAGAGATGGTTTACTGAAGCCTTGCTGCTCTGGGTGAGGCTGCAGCCAGCCCTGGGCACCCCTTGTGTGAGCAGGGATTCACCTACATGGAAATGGCCCACTGGCCTTTCCACCAGGCAAATACTGCTCTTTGCAGAGATGTGAGATGCCAGACATGGAGCAAAAATCCATAGAAGCAATGAATGAATGAACCAACATTGAAACAAAGCGCTGGCGAAAGGCACGGAGACAGAAAAGCTCATGGGCTTCTCACAAACCAACAAAAAGCCCTAGCTGTCCATCAACAAGGAGGGTGATGGTCCAGGTTGTACTAAAAATCATAAATAAGTTAAAAAATAAATACCACCAGTGAAGGAAACTCAAAGCACATGTAGATGTGCACATCTCCACAGACACGCACATGCACGTACACACGCAGTCTTGGCTGGGTCCTGCCACCAGCGGCTGGGTTTTGCAAGCATCTTCAGCATCTTCTCACGGTCTCATTTCTTTCCTTTTTCCATGGGTGGGTCATCACACCGAGATAAACACAGCAGGGGAGTCCTAGCGACAGCATCCTCCCAGGGAAACCAGCGGGGCCTGTGCAGGGCAGCTCGGTTTCGGCTTGTGCGCTGGCTACGGAGCCAAGGGAAACAGCAGCAGCAGCAGCCAGCTGGCACCGGGCCGGCACGAGCAGGGAGTGGGGAGAGACTTCCCCTTGCAGAGCTGCAACCTCCCCTTCGCTCCACCAGCCGGTAAGCAGACCCTTGGTGTCACCTCCGTGGGGTCCTAGACCCATTTCTTTGGTGACATCCATGGCGTTCCTGCACAAAGCTAATGAGATACCCGAGGTTTGAAGAAGGAAACAGACACATGGCTCTGCCCTGCATCCCTCTGGCTCTCACATGTTCTCTGCCCAGCTCCCGAGAGCGAGGACGAAGGGACACGTTGGCAGCAGGAGCGACTGTCACTCCAGCCACATCACCGAGAGGGGCCAGCGCTGTGAACCTTCACACAAGAACGGTGGCATGGCTACAGTCAAACAAACAAACAGACAGATCCCAAAATAACTTATTGTTAAAAAAAAAGAGAAAAGAATAAATAAATACTGGTAACGGTGACCACCTGCATCCATTCTGACATACAATTAAAAATAGACTCATCATCATCATCCTCCTCCTCCTCCTAAATAAATAAATAAATAATTTAAAGAGGTTTATGCCAATGCAAGTCTGCTCAGGAAACCCCCGGGGTGTGTAGCTGCCATGGGCTGTACAAGCAGCATCAGTCCTGAAGCACAGATCAGCCAGACGGGTGTGAGAGCCGCTGTCGGTCCCACACAACCCTTGGCGTCACCTCCTGTCCCACGGTCAGTGGGTGCTGCTGCCCTGATGCAGTGCTTTGATCATCAGTCCCCAGCCCCAAGGAACTCCAGTCAATGGTGGGTTTTGATATTTACACCAGTTGCACAAAGTCCCTCTTCTTTGTTTCTTTTTTTTCCCTGTTTTTTGACCTCCCAGCTTGCTGCTTCCCTGCAGATGCACGTGTGCATGAGGGTGTGCTAAGGGGCATGAGGCTACTCTTGAAACACTGGTAGATTTGGGGTTTGGGCTCCCATCGCTGCCTTTGGGTCTTTCTGGGGAGCAGGATGACAGGGCGTTTCTGCATCAAACTGGGAGTCTCTTTGGGGAAGAAGCATGAGGTTTTCAGCCCTTTATGAGAAGGGAGTTCACTGCAGAAGATGGCCAAGGGGCTGCTGTCAGGGCCAGCAGGAACACCCCATCTTTGATCCCTCCATCTCGTCCCTAACAGGAATGCTTTTCTCTATGGCCTACAAAGTGGCCTCCCAGGAGACAGACACATGCCCCCACCAAGCCACTGACCACACCAGTGCCCAGCCCTCTGCCTTGGCCACCCTCATCCTTGCATCACCTGCTGACAGCAATGCAGATGACAAGGGACTGGGAAAAGGTGTGTGTGTGGGGGGGGCTGCTTGAGGGTTTGAAGGCACAGGACAAGGGGGACCAGCAGTAGGAAAAAGAGACCCCTGGTATCCAACTTCCCTGCGTACCACCCAGATGGAAACACACCCAATACTGATTGTATCTCCCAGCCAGTAACAGGTTTATGTGCTGGATACAGCAATGAGAGGGCTCCAGCAGAACTCCACTGGGCACCTGGCCTTCCTCCACTCATGCTTTGCCCCTTTACCTGCTGCCAGCAGGATGGGGCGCTGCAGGTAACTTGTTAGCTGGGGAATCTGTGTTTCCTTCTACCCCCTCTCCTCCTCCAGCAGATGCTGGCTCCACTTAGCCCTCTTCTGTGACACTTAAATGACACACCTCCTTGACTCATTAAACCCAAACTTGTTAATAATCATGCAGGATGGAAGGGGAGGGGATGGAAAAAGGGAGGGAGGGAAGTCTTAAGCCCAAATTAGCGTCTCTAAGCACCCAGGTGTTGTAAGAGAAAGAAACTCCTCAGCACCAGCTCAGCCTGTGCTGGGAGAAGCCTTTGTTACTCGGCAAAACACAGTAATTGCGCAGGCAGCTGGGCGGGCAGGGAGACAAAACCCCGGGGCTGCGGGGCAGGCAGGGCCTTCCTGCCGCTGCCTGCGGCTCCCTGGAGAAACAGACAATTAGCGGGGGGCCCCTTCAGCCCCCTCTGCAGCCAGCAACAGGCTGGGAAGCGAGTGCATCTGCCCCAGCGGTGGCTGCTAGTCCTGGTCTCAAGGAGAAACTGTTCCCTGCAATGCTCCTGGCACTGCTCAGAAGTGCTGCCTGCTGCGAGGAAGGGGAATTGGGGTCCCCCCTCCTAACCCTGTGTGCTCTCACTACACCCCACAGCCTGGCTGTCTCTGTGTCTCCTCACAGTCCCACCAGCATTGCACTCCACAGAATAGGCTCCCTTTAGAAAAACCTAAACCCAAAGTGTAAGAGGGCTCCTCTGAGAAGGGAACCCCGCCTCCTACACCACAGCCAAACCCTTGGATCACAGCACGGCACCAGCTCCCCTCTCCCTCCTACCCCACCGGCCCCACGGCTGCTGCAGAGCTCAGCAGTTTGCTCACAAGCAAGTCACAGTGCTGGCATGGGCAAAAACCCACCCAGCGAAAGATGGTGCCTATCTGATGGGAAAGGGTGGGAGAAAGAGGGGATAGCTTTTTTGTTTCCCCCAGGAACTACATCAGGAAGGATTTCTAGCCACCTGTTTCTAGTAGGGACCAGCTAACCGGCAGCAGATAAATGTTTTCTCATGCAAGAGGCCTGGAGGAAAGACTCAAGGGACCCAAGCCTGGGTGGGGACAGGTCACCCCCCACCAAAGCTTCCCAGAAAATTCCTCCTTAACTGGGTCTCTCCCTCCAACAGAAAATAATTTGCTGGCTCCTGGTTTGGCAGAAGAATAAGGAGCTGAATTCTTTCCTCTGGACAGCATAGTAGTGCTTCAGAGAGGAACAGCGATGGGGAGACAGCGACATCAGGGAGGATGGAGCAGATCTGTGACAGACCCTCTGCAAAGCACTGACCCTTCATCCAGCCCTGGGGGGTTGGACAGATCCACCTGCTCCTTGAGGTGGCGAAGGGGCTGAGCTAGGCACACAGGACCTCTTGCTCTGAACTGGGGAAGGGGAACCCAGCGCTGCCACTGCATCAGTTTCGGAATGATTGTTATCGATGGCCAAGGAGGTGGGAAGGAAGAGGAGAATGCCAGGAATCTGGAGCTGAAGCCAGCACACGTGCCCTCGCGGCACTCCCTAACGACGCAGGCTGTCAGAGCTGCCTCCTGAGTCATAGCTCCTGCTCCTGCTGCGGCTGCTCCTGGGGCCCGAACTCCGGCTGCGGCTCCTGCCCTTGGCGCTGCTGCTGCTGCTCCAGCTTTGGCTCCGGCTCGTTCGGTAGGTGGAGTAGCTCCGGCTCCTGCTCAGGGAGCGGCTAAAACTGCTGTACCAGGAGGAATAGCTGCTGGCGCTGCTCGAGGAGGAGGGACTGGGGCGGTAGTAGGGGATGGGGCGTTTGCGGGCACTGTGGGGACAGATAGATGTGGGTTACTGGTAGCACAAGGACCGATTTGCTAATAAAAGCTCCAAAAAGCACTGTTTACTCTGCACAACACTTCCTCAAGATGTGATTGTGTTTGTTTAAAATCAAAAAAAGGTTCAAACCACTCACCACCGGGGTCCTGGGGAATGCCCCAAACACCGAGTCTGAGACCAGGCTCTGCCTGTTGTCCCAAAGAGCCATTGACTCAGGGTTAGAGTCAATATTTGACCATCTCTGCAGTGTGGGACATCTACCACGGGAGAGGGTGGAAGAAAAAGCCATGGGGGGCTGCTCCTGATACCTGCCAGGGAAGTCTGACTTCATCTGCCTCATTTTTCCTTGTTGTAAAGGAGACCCCCCTCACCCTCCCTCTGCCTCTAGCTAGAAAAGCCCAAGCTCTAGGAGGAGAGGAAGAGCTTGCTGATCACGCTCTGGGAAACCTGGCTCCTCCTGGAGAATCCTCCGGTGGCAAGGGGACCCAAGATCAGCCCACCTTCTCCCCGTGGTGCACCAGCTGAGCAAGTCTCCAAACAATGGGACCTCCTCCCTTTACCTTGTGATGCGCCGAGCTTCTAGGTGGCTGGGAGAGTCTCTCCTGCGTTTCCTCAGGGGTGAGTAGGATCGCTGCCGCTGCCGGTGGTCGCGCTCCCGGTGCGACTCCTTCTCACTGGAGCTGTACTTGTGCTCTCGCTCGTGATCTCTGGGGAAGACACGAATTAGAAACTGTCACTGCTGGCTTTTTTGTGGGGTGGGTTCTGGGTGTGGAGGCAATGACCCATTAAGTGCTCCGGTGGCATCAGGCCCGTGCACACTCACTTAGCTGGACAAAGAGTCACTCATCTGCCTGGACAAACAGACACACACTGATTGTGTCTGGGGGTTTCAGCTGCTGAGCTAAGTCAGCTTCCAGGGACCTGTGCAGGTGGATGCACTCTGCATTGAGCTCTACTGAAACTGCTCTGGCTGGCCACACTGCAGGAGCAGGTGAGAACAGCCCTGCCAGGAGGCCCCACGTGAGCGGAGGGCCCAGCATCCCTGCAGGGCTGTGCGGCTCTGCCTGGCTCGCCAGGAGGAGTGCTCGTGTTGCTATGGCTTTCTCCTTTGTTAAATTCCCTTATGTGTCAGCACAGGCCCTTCCCTGGAGCACAGCTGACTTCATATACCTTCCTCAATGGTATCTGCAAAGTGATGTGTTACAGGTCAAGGGCCTGATCCTTGCACACAGGAAACACTCTCATACAACAGCCCAGGGGTTGTCACAGCCTGCAAGAATCAGACCCTGGGAATGTAACATTTTAAGGGTGCAAAATGTTCACAGCAGCAGAGATGTTACCAGAAAAACCTGCTCAAGGGCATCTCTGGGGCTGAGCTGTAAGACATCTGCTTTCTGTGGGGTGTGGAGGGAGTGGAGTTGCCCAGACTGTGTTTGCCCTGCAAGGCTGTGCGAGTGCCAGCACGAGGGCACCTGGCAGCTGCCTCTGCCGCAGGGGCACTTCCCAGGGCCTGACAACTCCTTGGCTGAACTGCAACTCTGGAAAGCAGTGTTTCTGCTGCACTAAGATCCCACTGGCATGGGTTCTGCAGGGGGTGGCAGCTGTGGGCAGACCCAACTGGAGCCTAACGGCACCATTTACACCAGCACCATAGAGAGGGGGACTCCCTGGATTTTCCTACAAGGCATCACCCACTCACACGAGGCCCTGGCAAACACCATGGAGCCATCTGTGCACTCCCAGCTGCATAGTGTGCTACCCACTAGGGCTTGGAGTGGGAGAACAGCCACTTCACCTGCCACATGCACCAAGCACGAGATTTCATGATGCTTCAGTGCTAGGGATAAGCCAGACCTCGCTCCCAGCAACCTTTCCCCCAAAAGTGCTTTGAGACATTTCAGAGTGAAATCCCCCTGAATCAAGGCAGGGCAGCCCTTGGCTGTGGGACTTTCCACTTTTCCCCCAGAAAGTGAAAGGCTTATATCTCTGGATCCTTCCCTCTGCAACCAGCTCTGGGGCAATTCTTCTTCCTCCTTCAGTGAGGAAGCTGAGAGACCAGTTTGGGGCTGGCAGAAGGAGCCAGCAAGTATGCTGGAGTCTGAATGAGTGGTGGAGGCAGTAGGAAAGCATGAGGCAATAGATATCACAAGGAGACAGCTGTACCTGCTAGGGCTGTAGCGGGAGTAACTAGGGCTCCGACGAGGTCTTGAACTCCTGCTCCCAGGACTTTTTTTGCAAGATTTGGAGGAATAGCTGGGGGAACGTGAAGAAGACCTAGGGATAGGCAAGAACCATAACAGAGTTAAAGAAGCTGGAGGGTGAGACTGGACCAGACTCCTCTGAATCTGGGCTCCTAAGCAAGAGATACCCCATACTTCATGGTCTCTGATCAACTCCAAGTGACCGGTTCACCCCAAACCACATGGATCCCTAGGCACCCCCAAACCCTTAAACCTCTTCCAGCAAGGAGCCTGCCAGACTACAAGAGTTAGACACTGCCCAGGAGCACAGAGACAGCCATTTTAGTTGGCCTTACCTCTGTCCCGAAGAGCAGGACTTGCTCCGGGAGGACCTGGGGGAGGCCTTGTGGCGTGAGGAGCGGGAGCGGCTGGAGCGGCTGGAGCCTGGGGAGGATCTGCCGGTGCTGATGTAGGACGCGCTGCGGGAGCACGGCCTGAGCGGCGAGCTGGGGCTTGGGGATGGCAGCAAGTTCCGCTTCTTCTCCTCCGAGCAGCTGAGACAGAAGGACAGGCACCCTCTGTGGACATACGTTTGGACAGTCATTGAAGCTGTGGCCGAACTGGGAATGATCCCTGGCTGAGGGAAGCACCATGCTCCAGCCACCAAGTACGCCCATCCTCCCATTCCCCAGCTGGGGATAAAGATGACCTCCCAGCTCCCCAGGCTGCTTCTGCAGACACCCTGAGTGTGTGGGACAGAACCCAAGAGCTCACCCTCAGGCTGTGCCAGGGAAGAGCTGGGAAGGAGGTGTCTGTTGGCACAAGGGGCAGCTCTTCTGCCCCATCCCTGGCACACCAAAAGCGTCTGCTTGGCAGAGCCTGGGGCAGGGCAGTGAGCACTGCAGGTCCAGAGGAGAAAGCAAAGTGAGAAGCAAGGGAAAGCCAAAGCATGGCAGGCTAAGGGCTTGTGATCCAGCCTTGCTGTGGAGCAGCAGTAGTGGGCATGTCCTGTTGCCTTTGGACAGCACTGCATAAATTCCTCCACTTCCAGGAGCACCCTGGGTTAGAGCCCAGCAGCAAGGCAGCCACCCAAGAGCCAGGGCCAGTGGGAATCCCAGCTCCACCCACATGAAGTCAGAGTTATCCACTGGAGTCACAACATGAGAAATAAATACAGCCCTAAAATTTTACCTAAAAATTGAGGGCTTGTTCTTCCAACACACCAATTATCCTGGCTCCCTCTCTTCCCATTCTCCCACCCCCAGACCACATCCTGGCTCTAATTTTCAGCATTTAAGACCCGAGGGGCTGAGCTGGAAGAGCTCCCTAACAGCACTGCCAGAGCACAGCCTAAAGTACCAATCACTGTGCTTCAGTGCCTTCATCCCAAACATCACCTGGCCAACTGCCAGGAATGGGAGGCAGTGATGGAGATGGAGGCTGACAACTACTCTCCTCTCCTGATGATGACCTGTGGCACCAGATAGTGGTTTGGCTCTTGTTCCCGGCCCTGATACCCTGTGTTATCCCCCAGCCAGTGAGGCACCTGCCCCTCCCTGTGCCCCCCACCTGCAGGAGATGCTATGTCGGCACCCAGGACCAGTCCTGAATGAACTGGGAAGGATCAGGCTGGATTTGGTTCATTGGACTGGTCAAAGAACAGCCCATAGTAGTTTTAGCAATAATGAACCCCACTCCCCTTCCCCACAGTAAGCAGAGAGGGAGAATTAGTACCACAACCCCCTGATGCACCTTTCCAGACTTGGATTTAGTCACATCCAGCTGAGCTGGGATGTACCCAGGCCACGGCTCAACCCAGGGCCAAACCCTGCATTAGCCACCTTGATGCCAGCACAGAGGCACGATGGCTGCATTTCCATCTTCCTCCTTAGGCTTCAGTATTGGTCATTGCTGGGTTGCAGACTCCAGACTGGCAAGACCATGGCTCTGATTTATATCTAACCTGCCTCCAGCCCAGAACAAACCTCCCTGCCAGCTCACCACTGCAACTGGCGAGCGGGCAGGAGACAACAGAACCACAAAGCACCAGATATTTGGCTGCCAGCAGCAGCTACCAGTAATCACTGACCTTTGGTCTTGTCCCTGGGCATCTGGAGACAGATTTTCCAAAGCTGTTCCCTTGGTCTGGGAAAAGCAGCTGGTGAAGGAATTTCCTGAATCAGAGCTGTTATCGCTGTTGGCCAGTTTGGACTTCCCAGATGAGAAGGTATGGCCAAAGCCATCATGGACTAGACTTCTTTTCTCCTGGCTGTCCTTTGACCTGGACGAGCTTGTTTGAGTGGAGGGAGGGGAGGAAGTATCGTTTCCTGAGTCATATTCATGATACTCTCCATTCTGGCTGCCTAGGTTGCCAGGCGGGCTGTCTGTTTTGGTAAAGAGGTCACCAGAAGACCCTGACTGAGAGATCTGAAAGCAAAAAAGCCATTTGGCATTGTTTGAATGTTTGGGATTGGGGTGGGGTTTTTTTTTGGGGGGGTGGGGGTGTTTTTGGTTTTACTTTGTTTGTTTTTGTTTTTAAATAAACTCAGAACTTTTACCATCATGATGCACTGAAACGAAAGGAAATGAAAGAAACAAAATAAGAAAGAAAGAAAGAAGGAAAAAGAAGAAAGAAGAGAAGAAAATAAGAGCACATATCTCTGAAAGAATCCACAGTAAGAAGAAACTTCTTTTCCCCCTGCTATGATAACGGGAAGATTTAGAGATCATGCAAAGAGTATCAGCATGCGATTCATGTTAAACAAAAGAGTTCAACAAAGTAAACGGGCAACCAAAGAATTGAAAGAACTAACTAACTCAATAAAAAAGGTATGACAGAGGACAAAGCCCTTATTTAACCTTGAAGAGGGGGAGGAACAAAAAAAACACTAAAAAAAAAAAGGAAGAAATGGGTGTGTTGATATAAAAAACCTACATAATCCTTGGAAAGAAAAGAAAAATTAAACAAAATGTTAAATGAGTGAATTTTGAAGGTTCCTTAATAAAAGGCTGAATGAATGTCACTCAAATAAGCAAATAAAAATCAAATGAAGGGCTTCTGTACAAAGTAAAAATTGGCAAATAAACAAGCTGATCACTTTGAAACAAAAAAAGAAAAAGCAAAAAAAAAAAAAAAAAAGAAAAAAGAGGGGGAGGGAAAAAAGAAAAATCCCTCTGGAAATAAAAGGTATACAGATATTTCTTTGTGTGCTTTTTTTTCCCCCTGAAGAAGATATAGCTAATGCACTGGAGTGACCTCTAATAAATTCCCTGGTGTCTTGCGGATAGCATCCACTTACCCATCAAGAACTCCTCCTTTAGTAGGTAAGGTGTAAGAAAAAAGGAAGAGCGGGCAACATAAGTCCATCATTAGTCTCAAATTACATGAAAAAAACATAACCCCTCTCTTCAATCCACACTGCCAACTGTTTGCTTGCCTCCTCTATGCAAATGTCATGTCTGCTTTTTTTTTCCCTGCTTGCTTGTCTTGCTTATTATTCATTTTTGTTTCCTTCTGCTTTAAATTAGGCCATCCAGCCCCATCCTGGAGGCTGGGCACTTGTGCTGAAAAGTCACAGCTTGGAGCACTACATCTCCTTGGGTTTCATGGAAGTGACAAAGGGAATGCAAGGGAGGGAAGAAGTAGAGGAGGAAAAATATTCCCCCCACTCCCCATTGGAGACCTGTGGGGAAGGGGGTGACAGCTCCACTCCTATCAACCTCTGCCTGGGGGGTTCAACCATACCCTCTGTGGGTTTTGGTGGGTCACTGCACCTGGTGGGGTCAGCAAGGACCCCAAATCCAAATCGGCTGCCCTGGGCACCACCAAGGGGATTTACATAATTCGGGGATTTGGTAGTTCAGTTTAACTCCACCGGTGTTTCCCTGAGCCAGTCCAGGAAGGTACCAGCACTGGGAGAAAGGCTGTGTTAGTGCTAATGTCTGCCCTTTCCATGGGGTCAGAGTTAGGGCCACACGTGGACCCAGCATGTCTTCAGTCTCGTGTGGCCACCTCATTTTTCACTCTGATGCTCTGCTTTCCCATTCCCACCCATAAGGTTTGATTCAGGGTCCTTAGACTGTGGACACAAGGATTTGTTTCCCCCCACTCAGGATAGTCCTCCAACATGTTCCCAGAAAGCCACACTCCCTCAAACACCTGCACACATCCTCATGCCCCGCTCTGGGGAACACAATACCTCCCTCTATGCCATGCTCCCCACATGGGGAACCTGGGATGTGCCCTCACAAATCTGGGGTATTCTGAGCCAAAAGAACCACACTGCAATGTCAGTGGTATCTCAGGGAGCAGAGGAGACCTGGATCAGTTGTCATGCATCAGGGACAGGGCCAGTCCCTTTGGAGAGCTTAGCCCTGGACAGGGTTCTTCCTCCTCTGCAGAGGAGCTACAGACCCACTGTGCCACTCTGTACATGGAACTCCCTCATCCCATCAGATGGTGCCTTCACATCCACCCTCCTGCCAGTGGGATCCAATCTGTGTCCCTGGGGAGGCTGCTCTCCTCTGAATTAGAGGGGTGCTAAGTGGGACAGCTGACTCAGGCATGTGCTGCACCAGCAGTGACCAAAAGCAGAGCGAAGCTGCCAACACACCAAGCAGGCAGTCTGTGGAACAACTGCCCACAGCATCCTGAAAACACCTGGAGTTGGAGGATCTCCACCAACTTCCCATGTTGCCAGGGAGAGAGGCATTACTGCTTCTGGGATAAAGGACAGAGGGACAGGAATTAGTTCACCCCAGCAAATCCAGAGTGGGGCTGGGGACTCCCCCATCCCCACCCCATACTGACTTCAAAGCCATGCTGAGATCTAACTGGGAGGCATTGGGAGCCCCAGCAGCAATGTGGGAAATCAAGCAATCCTTCCCTGCACCTTCAACACAGAAATCCTGGACAGAGCAGAAACATCTCCCAAATGTTCCCAGCTATGAATGAGTGAAGACACACATTGCAAGTCCTCATTTCAGAAACTGGTACAGCTTCTTGCTTCTTCTCAGTTCTAGCACTTCTCTACTAGTCCTTGTTTACTCCAGTAAAAACAGAATGTCCAAAGAGCAAGAGAGAACAAGGTATCAGGCTCTGTTTTTCACTAATTCCTGCTGAAACCCTGATTCGACATCCAGAGCCCCAGGAGAACTGGCCTCCTTGCTGTGAATCCCTGTGCTCTCACCAGCCATCCCAGAAGACAGGATTACACCTTCAGGTGTGGTACTGGATACTTAAAGTTGGGTTATGGTTTGATTAGATCTGAACCCTAACCAAGAGACAGCCAGCTTTTGACCACCTTTCATTTACAGGCCTAAAGCCATCAGGTGAGGTACTCCCTGGCTATGGAGGCAGGGCCTGGAGTGGACATGGCTGTTTCAAGGGACACTGACCCCAGCATTGCACACACAAACACCTCTTTTCTGTTCCCTTCCAGTCTAATCCAAAAGGCCTTTATTTCTGTCAAGAAATACAGTAGTTCCTTGGCATTTCTAGAACAGCTTTTAAGGCCTGGGATGCATACTGTGGCTTTGCCTTCGCTGAAGTCTACCTTCAAAGTAGCAACTGTTGTCAGCACATCACAGAATCTGTCAAATGACTGGGAGAGCAACAAGCTCCTCTGTAGCTCAATATCTGTGGCCACAGCACTCTGGGATGAGGCAACCTGCAGGTATCAGTGAAATAAGGAGCCCACAGTCTTTGTGAGGGCTGGAGGATCTGGCTAGGGCAAGGCAGGTACCAAGGGGGGACGACAGCACCTTCCTGGCATCTGCTCAGACAAATTCCTCACCTGATGACCTTGGCTTCACTTCTGGTCCTGTTTTACTGTGTTTGAAAGGCCTGCCAGCTGCAGGAGATGGAAACAGAGCCCCACATCTGAAAATGCTCTGCACAGCTCAATTGAATTCTAATGGCTTTTTATTTTTCTAGGGTGTCTTTAAAAAGTCTGCTCTTTCATGAATCTAATTTGCTCTATGAAAGCATTTGGACACGCCCTCACTCTCCCCAATAAGTAATTAAATAGTCTCAGTGAACTTTGCTTTCTCCAGCTTTCAGCAGGGGACATTGAGGTCAGCAGGTTCTGCTGCCCTCAAGGGAACTCAAGATATATATTTATTGGATTCTTTTGTTTCAAATCAGTATTTAATCAAGATGAAGGGGGAGTAGAAATGAGGCCCTCGCTCATACTCCAGCCTGGAATTTTGAGTGCAATCCTAGACCAAGAGGCAGTATGGTTTAATAGGTTACAAAAATACAACCACTACTCGTCTTCCAATTAAACTGAACGAGTCCATTTACTGTGCTGCAAACAGCCCCGAGGCCAGAGATGACTATACATTTTCTCAGCCATAAAGGGGACCGAGACCCGTCAATGAGCAGTGTGGCACAGCCTCATGTAGAGCTGGAGGATGTCTTTCTCCTCTTGTTTTGCAACTTGCTTCAAAGTGGACTTAGTTTATTTTTCAGAGGTGCATAATCTCTCTCTTTCTCTATGTGCATTGTAATAATGAAAGCAATAATAAACCCCAGTGAGCCTTGCCTGTGGCCAGGGCCCAGCAGACATCTGCTGAGGAGCTGCCAGCATGGGGAGCAGCACCTGCTGAGGGGGGCTGCTCAGAGGAACAGCCTGTGCTGGGGTACCCCTCCTGCCAGAGCTGGGGGCTGAGGGGAGACCTTCACCCTGGGGGAAAGGGGCTCACCTCTGCTGGCAGTTGGCCCCAACTGAGAAACTGACCCCTTACTGGGGGAGTGTAAAACCCATCAGTGCTGTAGAAATACCATAGCACATCTTTTTGCACAATTATGAATCCCTGACAAGGAGCATTGAGTAGAAAATACCCCTTTTTTGTTTGCTAGATGGAGAGTTCAGGCTTTCTCTACCACAAGGCCTAAGCTCAGTCCAGGAGCGTGAAGGCATGACACAACTGTCCCTGCAAGGTCAGTGCTTGGGTCATCTGGGGCTGGACAGCAATGCTGCTAAGCAGCCTGGCTCACAGATCATCGCTGGGGTAAATTCCTGAGGGCAAAGGTTTGTTCCTTTGCACAGATCTTTTCAGCCTGCTGGGGTGCAGCCAGCGTGACATGATGCAGGCCAGGCTGTTCCCACCTCTCAGGCCAGGCTGGCACTACTTTGGAGGAAGTGTTTGCTTTCCCCCACCTCCTTTGGTACCTGGTGCACTGTGCAGCCCTTCAATGGCTGCAGGCATCCCTCCTTCACCCCAGGCTGCTGGCATCCCTATGGCCCCACACCAGGTTGCAAAGTTACCTGACAGTCCCCTGGCTGGGAGTGGAGAAAAGGAAAAGCAAAAAGAGAACAGCTCCCATGCTTATGGAAGGCTTTGCCTTTCTGCCCTTCAAGGGCCCTTTTTATTGTCAGAAACATCCTGCCTAATGGTTAAAAGAAAAGCTTTCCCTCTGTCAACCAAAACCCAGGCTGGAAAAGAGAGCAACAGCAAGCCAACATGCACGTCTGCTACAAGGCTTCCCAAACTCTCCTGCACACCCTGTCCCACCCCCTGCACAATATTTCCCCTCTTCTACCTTTCTGCAGACCTGTGAGGACAAGCAGCATCATTTGGACCAACTATACCCCACTGAGCCTCACTGAAAACCTGGCTCAAGCCTGTATTAATTTGTGCCATTGTAAATGAGTTTCAGTGGAAGTAAAGGAGCTGGCAAGGAAAGCGTATGCAGCGTGCAGTTATCTTCATCAAATGCAAAGGCAATTAGATTCATACCCTGCAGGTATTTCTCTTGCACTGCTCAACTGAAAGCACAGTGGCATGGAATACATCTGTGCTGGTGTGGAAGAAAGTGTCTGTGGTGGGTTAGGGGTATTCTGTTCAAAAATAGATGCTGCATATTAAGCACGGTTTCTCTGCATGCTGAGGCACAAACCCACAGTCCAATTCTTGGTAGGTGGCTATTGCAGCTGCATGGGATTAAAGAGAGAAGGAGAGGGTGAGCCTTGGAAATGCACTGCCCAAAAAAGAACGGTAGCAGGGAATTCTGGGGTGTTTGCATGCGTGTGCATGCATCAGCTTACACAGAAGGGCAGGAGGGAAGGAAGCAGCTTGGTAGATGCATGGGCAGGACATTATTTTGTATGCTTTACCCCTCATAAATTACAAGTAGAACTCGTTGGAAATTGCAGCTGTTCCAATAGAAAGGAAGGAAAGCAAACCCAGGGGGTGGGGAGAATGGCAGAATTTACCACAGAATGCTTAAAAGGTTAAGAAGAAAAAGGATATAGGGTAAAAAATGGCTTTAAAAAGTAAAATTCTTGATTTGGAAGTGCTATAACATTACCTCATGGGAGTCTGTGTATTGTCTCTCTGGGTCTCTTCTGCATGTTGGGAATCTCCCTGGACAATCCCTTTCATTTGGAGATAGGACAATGCATCTCCCCAGGTAATGATGGTTTAGCCAGAGGGAAGGGTAGGGAGTGGTGGCACACCAGCTCCCATCAATGACAGAAACATGGCATTTTTGAATTCCCAGTTCCAGAATTTTCCACAAAATCTTTTCCAGTTATTTATTTTTATATTTGATCAACATTTTCTGCAAGAGCACATTTTCATTTCTAACACATCCAGGATGCTCTCAAAGTAGGTTCTGACAGAAATAAGCTTATTTATAAAGCAACCATTTGACACAAAAAGGAGAGGCATCAGAGTCATGTGTGTTCATTAATAAATGAGACTAAAAGTTCCCATTCCATTTTTCCCTTGCCAGTTTGGAGTACATGGTATTTTGGGGGCAGCACTTAACCAAGGGCTTCAATTTAAACAAGTGTTTAAATGTGCTTTTGAATGATTTCCCAAGAGAGCATACTTTTGGGGAACAAAAGGAAACTAGTGGGTTGCATAGTAAAGGTACTGATGCCTTTTACTCATTGAAATATTTGCCTGTGTTATTAACCCTTGCCAGAAAGGGTGCAGCAGGGGGCTGATGACTTTTACTTTGCATTTGTAACAATAAAGCTCTGATTTTCCTTGTCCTCCAGCTTGTGTGCTCATTTACCCCAAGTGAAACAAAAGGAAAGGGGAGTGCAGCATGCTTGAATTTAGCTTATTTTAAAGCTTTTACAATTTTAAATTAGAGTTTACTCTTGCTCAGGGAACAGAACAGCTGGAAGTCAGCCTCACAGGACTCGGGGAAGAGAGGAAGCCTAGTACCAATTAAAAAACAGGCTTAGACTTGAAAACATTTATGTAAAATATGCAGCTTGAACCAGCTTGAACCAAAAAAGCCCCACAACACTGCTGACATGATGCAGTGTTTGGCTGGTTATTTTTTGGCAGGAGCTGTTAACTCATTACTACCTTCCTGAGCTGACAGAGGGCAACACCCCAGGCTCACAGCAATAAATCTTCCTACCTTGTATTGATTCTTCGTACCTATGGACACACACACACATCTACCTGTGGTGAGCTGGGTCTGCTGTTCACTCTACCTTAGATGGTAGATGACTCACATGTACACTACACACTCAGAGATGTATATACTGAGAGCAAATATGCATATCTCTCATGTTGAGAGACAGCTTGTGCCTGTCTGTACCCACATATAATCTCTGTATATTTTGATTGGAATGCTGTCTGTGTGGGTGAGCAGATGAAGTCTCCTCTTGCTGGCACAATCCTTCTCCTCTCTGATGTAACTACTGCATATGGCTGAGCTATTTCCAAGCGATGACTGTGCCTAAAGCAGAAAATCAGTTCCCACTATGTACCATTTTGGGGCTTGGAGGACTCTCTACCCAACACACCTCTAATATTACACATCTGCATGCATGAGTGCCAGATTCTGCACTACCCTCAGTCCCATGCAGCAATTTCTCTCTCCAGAATGCCTATTGGATACTAACACCACAATCAGAGCATCACACCTCTGCTTTGCAGCTACCTGGAACAAATGGGAAACTTGTCATGGAAAAGGAAGGCTTCAAATCCATCTGTATCTAATACTTCTCTCCATCATTTGCTCCCTCAACTCTAAGGCATGTATTATATCATCTCTTTCCATGTATATGGAAAAACATCCCAAGGCACTGAGCCTGATTTCACCCTCTGCTGCACACACAGTTCCCATTAACATCAATGAGAGCTCCTCCTAAGTTCTGAATTTAGCCTCTGGGCTTGTCAGTCCAGAGTAACCATGATCCTAGAAGGATCCTGATAGTCAGAAAACATCCCCTGCCAATAATCACCAACTCATTAAATGGAAATGTTTCTTTATATATGTTTGATTCCCTTTGAGTCCCCGAAGGACTAAACTTTTGGACATGAAGACCAGTGAATGATGTTCACATCCAGCTGAGCAAAGACCACATAACAAACACTTCCCTGTAAAATACCATTGCTGGAGGCCACTTTGGGTTTTCTTTTTAAATGTCCTCAATTCATTATTTATAGACTTTGCAAATTTTCCCCCTCTCCAGCCCCACCCTCGGTGTGAAAGTGCTGAAGGAAGGAACGACTTTAAATACATTGGAGAACAGCACCATTAATAAATAATACAGTTTTAACCAACTTTGTCTAACATTGCTATAATTGAGTTATAAAAATTTCATAGCAGACTTCTTGCCCACATTCCTCTGGCTAGTTCAAGCAAAGCAGCACAGTGAGTAATACTTACTGCTTCCTTAGGAGACAGGAAGCTGTAGAGCGGGAGGGTTTGGCTGGCTTTTTGGCTGGCCTGAACCTCTGTAGAGGAGCTTGGCTTTGCAGTGATCTTTGAACGGTGCCCAGAGTGTCTTCGCCGTGCTTTCCGCCCTTCCTCGCGGGACCTGGCTCTGTGCCTCCAGAAGACATGAACAGCCACACCGTTACTCCCCAGGATTTCAGTAGTGCCCATTACCAGCTGCATGCAAAGCCCTGGCAGCTCTGTGCTAGGCCATTGTGTGTGGAAGAAGGTCTTCCACCTCACAGCTCTGTGGAGTCAGGATGGAGAGAAAAGGAGCATTTTCCTTTTCTACTTTTATTTTCAAATATGTTTTGCATCCAAGCTTTGGACCTTAACTTCAAATTGCAGCTCAAATTCATGATGTTATGATGGCTCAAGGCAAACCATACTTCCACACAGCCTTGAATGTCCCTACAGTAATACAACTCCAAGAGAAGAGATGCTTGCTCTACTCTTGCATGAACATCCCTCCGATTACTGCTGGCATTCCTCCCCTCACTAATCATCAACCTTTTGTAAGAAAATTCCCAGTAGTTAGGAGGAGTGAAGTGGGAACGTGGGGGTGGTTTGTTCAAGTGCTTTGAGAAGACATGAAGCATGAACTCGTGATGTGGATAAACTATGCCACTTGTTATTGCAGTGATGCTGGGCCTAGCACCAGCATCCACTTAGCTGGCCCCGCGATGCATCTGTCATCCACAGGACAGAGATTTTAATCAGGTCAAAGACAGATTGCCATGGGCAAATATATTTCGATTGCTAAGACCATTTTTAAGGGTTTCCTGGGACATCAGCAGTACAGAGCCCTTGGGCTGGGGAGAGGAGACTAGGCTGGAATCAGCTGTCATGGGCTGATCATCAGCCATGGGGATTAAAAGTGACTGCTGGACTGCTGGGCTCCTCACCATAAGAAGGACATTGAGGTCCTGGAGCGAGTCCAGAGAAGGGCAACCAGGCTGGGGAAGGGGCTGGAGGGCAAATCCTATGAGGAGCAGCTGAGGGAGCTGGGGCTGTTTAGCCTGGAGAAGAGGAGGCTGAGGGGAGCCCTTATCACCACCTACAACTACCTGAAGGGAGGTTGTAGAGAGATGGGTGATGGTCTCTTCAGCCAGGTGACAGGTGATAGGACAAGGGGGAATGGCATGAAGCTGGGCCAGGGCAGGGGCAGATTGGATGTTAGGAAAAAATTTTTTACTGCAAGAGTTGTCAGGGCTGGAACAGGCTGCCCAGGGAGGGGCTGAGTCACCTTCCCTGGATGTGTTCAAAAAAAGGGTAGATGAGGTAATTAGGGATAGGGTTTAGTTTAGGATGTGAATGGTTGGACTTGATGATCTTAAAGGTCTTTTCCAACCTTGTGATTCTGTGATTCTGTGAAAAGCTACAGCCACTGCTCCTCGAGGCAAAACCCTTCTATGGCCAAGACCACAAGAAGCTCAACCCCTGGTGTGTGACATAGCTGCTACCAGAACGGGACGTGGCTCTGCACAGAGAGCTTGGGGGTCACGCAGGCTATTAGGATCGTGTCCTTGAGCCCACCAGGAAGCCCTGCGGGACACTGGGCTGAGGGAGCGGTGCCATTACCTGTTTCGGCAGCTGGGGGAGTGGGAGTCGTTGCTCTCAGAGCGAGAGTGGCAGTGCCGGTGAGACTTCCGTGTGCGTCCCCGAGAGCTTTAAGAAGCAGAGAGGAGAACCACTGTTAGGCTGGCAGGCTGGGGGGTGCAGGAGCCAGCAGCTGGAGGCTGAAGTCAAGAGCATACAAATCAGAAAGGAGATCTGCATTTTAAACCAGAGACTGGTGTATTAAACACTGGTGCAGGACACAAAGAGCTCAGACATTCTACATCCCTTCACAGCCACACCAACACAAAGGCAAGCCATTTCACCAAGATCTGTGCTAGCACTTCCACTCAAAGCTGCTGGAGGGAGGTCTGCAGACTAGCAGGCAGGAGCGCAGCAGACAGCACCAATCCTCTCTGCCTTCAAGAATTTAAAGAGCTCTGTGCTTGCCCACTCATCTGCTTGCCCTTCATCCTGCAGCCTAACCCAAGACAGCCATGAAACAGCCAGGGATCTTCCCACTGCTGAGCCTCCTTGGGGGAGCACTGTCCCTCCAGGTGACCCTTCACAAAGCTCCAACCCTCCCATTTCTCATGCCAGCTCTACAGTGCTCTGTAGCCAGTGTTAAAGAGCAGGTGCAGAAGGACAGACTGCAGATAACACAGCACATTCAGTGACAGCCAGCCTTCCCCACGCTCTCCAAGTGGGAAGCTCTACCCAGCCTCATGGTTGCTATACAAACATAGAGTACAACTTTCCTAACTGCAGTCTGCCCTACGCATGGTTCCTGCCCAAGGACCATTTTACCTGGCTTCTTCTGGGTGCCCAGTCACTGCTGCTCCCTTTTCTGACTGTGTCCCAGGACAGTTACTGGCAAACCCTGCACAGGGACCCAGGTTCAGCACCCTGCTGCACTTCCCTTTGCTCCATCCAGGCAGTTACTGGTGGATTACCTGGCCCTGTGACCGATGGGCTCTTGCTGCCCACACCAATAGCTAAAGTCTTGCATGCAGAGGGCAGGGTCATGTGGGGGGCAGGCTACCTGTCACCTCTCATCATTGTCCTCCATAGTAATTTGAGATTGTGTAGCGTAACTGTCCATGCAGGCTGTGCCAGCAGGCAGAGCTAGAAATGGGTTAGCTGGGGGGAACAGTCTGGTTTCATGGACACACTATACTGGTCACTGTTGTAGTCAGCAATTTGCTGCTACAAAAACTCAGCAATTCCATGCTTGAGAACAGGATCTCCTTTAAGACAAGAGGAAAACCAGTAGGTCAATTGCTTGAACTCTACCTGGCTGTTTTTTCTGATGCCTTTCACACCCTATGTTTTTTTAAACTTCCCATTTTGTGTCCTCCTGAAATCAGCAACACTGAACATCTCTCCCTCACATGGTGAATTTGTGTGAAAATCCTCATGTTTGCTCTTCACCCTCTGCATCAGTCCCTACAGTTGAAGTTTTCCCTTTCTGCTGGAGGAAAAACTGGTTCTGTGTGATTCAGATAACCAATTGTTCAACACAAAGATGAACCAAATCAGTGTGATTATACAAAAATCCTGATTGCAGATGGCTCGTGGAATCTATATGATTCACACCCAGGAGCCAGGTTTGCAGAAACCAGGAGTGTCTCAGCTCTCATTTGTGAGCTGACAGGTGAGGGCTAAACCACCTTGTCTGGTTTATCTCCAGAGAGCAACTCTGGCACCTCACATTCCCCTAGGTCAGTGCACACCAGCATGGTAACTGGTCTGTGTTTTGACAACATAGTAAGGCTACTGCCTACTGGCCAGAGTTGCATTGGGTTGGGGAGAGTCCTGCTGATAATCTGGGGAGCCTCAGTGTTACCACTGAGATTTCTGGGTGCATGGAAGCCCAGTTTGAGGAAAAACCAAAAAAAAAAGGTGGCTGTGCTACTGAACATGGAGAAATTCTGGAGAAAATGAGGTGGGCATTCTGCATGCAACAGAAATGGCCTGTGCAAGCAGTGTAACATGCTCCACACCTCATGGATTCCAGTCTCTTCGGTCCCAGTTCACACTGGGGCAACACTTGTGGTGGCAGGGCTATCATCCCTCTGTCTCCTAAAAGTTGTGTTGGGAAGAATTAAAGGGCAGGTCTTACTAATACTGAACAAACTAGCAAGTTTCCATCTGCTAGCTTAGTTTCTGTCTCTAGTAGGGTATCCCACATCTCAGCAAAACCAGGGCTTTGGTGCCCAAGGGTTCAGCCCCAGAACTGTTTCCTTGCTCCGTAAACAGGTGAGAGGCCATCAGTTGAATTCCCAGGAGAAGACAGAGAAGGAAGTGAAATACAGAGAAGGCTTTCAGGTCTTCCTTCCAGCCCCGAGGAACCACATTTTAGACCATACCCTTTGTCTGTCCCACAGGACAAGGACACTCCAGGGCAGGTGGCAACCTCAACCCCAGAATTTTACAACCACCTCCTCCAAACCATCTTTTTCTTCTGTTGTCCACATTGCCTTCTGCTCCTGTGTGGATATTTGGCTGTACTTGTGTAGTGCCCCTAACATAACCTCCAGGAGCAGCACACGAGGACAAGCTAAGGCCCTTTGGGCAGTGGAGGTTGAGGGGCACTGTGCTGCACAGATTTGAGTTCAGCCTCTCATGCCTCCTTCAACAGTAAAGCTAGAATCTCCACTCAAGACTGGATGACAAATACACCCTATGTCCTTGTGAGATACAAAGCACTGAATGAGGTGGCACAAAAGAGAGGGAAAGATCTCCAGTCTCTACAAACCCTTTTCCATTCCAGCAAAACCAGAATTGCTGGGTTTAGCTGCAAAATAATCCTGAGAATTGCTTAGAGCTGTGCAGCCAGTGTTAGCTCCAGGGGACCCACCACATCAAGCACTTCCTAGGCCCATAGCTCTGCAGGCAGGGCAGGGAACACCACAAATAGCTACTTACTGTTTTTTGTGTTTTCTTTCTTCCTTTCTCTTACTTTTGGGGCTTGAAGAACTAAATAAGAAATGGCTAATTAATGCAGAGATTTTTGTTCTGATAAAATGCTGCACAATCACATGTCAATGTTACAACTAGATTGTCCAAGAGCTTGCAATAGAAGTGGAAGGGATGAATGATTCTGCTGCAGCACAGGAGGCCTGTGTGCCTGCTGACAAATCTGGCTTGTGGGCTCAGCCAAAAAAGATCCTTAAAGGGATCAACCATCCTGGTGGCTTTGCATTTTCCCATAGAGGAGATGAATATTTCTTGATGCTGTACAGACACATACTGGAATCGATAGAGTTTTGTTCCTGTACACACCTGGAAGGCCACTGACTCTGAATGTTTCAAGGGTGGGTACTGCTAGGGGATGCTATACTGCTTGCAAATAAACCATAAGGGAAATGAAGAGTCAAGATTCAGGATGGATGCCACAAGGTTGAATTTGCCAGGGGCTAGGTGATACCAAGGGGTCTTTTCTAGGTATGTGCTTGATTGCACAGGTTGGGCTGCAGACAGGGTTCTTGGGGCATTTGAGGAATGCATAAGGCTGGATAGGAGAGGGTAGCTCCAGACCTTCAGGGAGCAAAGGGGATTCCACAAGGGGAACAGAAAAAAAGTAGCCAGTGAACATCAACCTTGTGAGATCTTGAAGAGACCATTAAACTCATATTTCTAAGTGACCACCACACTTGCTCAACTCTTACCTGTGTCTTCTCTTCTTTGAGGATAACCTGCAAGACATAAATATGTACATTGAATACAGAGTCTCATAAAGCTGGAAATCCGAATCAGAGGTGATGAGTTTAGGCCCAGTGTTAGCACCATGAGAACGCCTCATGTACCAGCTGGGCAGAGTGGCCCTGGCTCTCCTTTGTTCACTTGGCAAGGGGGTAGCTGAGAAATGCTTGTGTGGTGGAAGTGACTAGAACACTCTGCAAATAATTCAGGATAACAGGTCTGTAGAGATCAGATACATCCTCTGTCCCTGGGGACTCCCTTCTCTCTGTTACTACCTCCACAGTCTTGCACTGAGCTTAATTTGAAGAGACAGAGGTGAGTCCAGTCCCCAGCTTCCTGTACGAAGGACCAAGGAGCCATCAAAGGAAAAACTCCAGCCAAACCAGTGTCATGCCTCTGCTTTGCCTTCTGGAGCATCCCTGGGATGACACAGGAGCCCCTGTGCTGAGGCTCCTCTGAGAAAACCCTAGGAGAATGGAGGACACCCTTCCTTGATGCAAGGCCTAGTCCCAGTACACTGCACATCCCACTGTGTCTCATCTGATCTTGGAGCACAACATCGTGCAGAAGGCACAGCCTGAAGTCCTCCTGCCTAGAGGGACTGTGAGATTGCCTGTGGCAAGGTCAGTTAGGATCTGTAGTTGAAGTGATAGTGGGTGTCTGGAAACAACCTCCATTGGTCATGAATGCTTAATGGTTTATCATGCTGCCTTTTGGAACCAGATACAGCTAATCTGTGGGTTGCAGGAACAGCAGTGGGCACTAAAGGTTCAAGCCAAGGAGCATCTGACCCAGGACTGCCATCCATCTCCTGATGGTGTCCATAAAAGAGCATTGGAAGGCTTCCTTGAGAAAGAAGTATTTTAAAGGGCTCTCTATATCCTTGTCTCTCCTCCTCCTTCCTTTTTCTTTAAGGATCAAGCTCAACTTTTCCCCCATCACCCATTTTTGGGCACTTCTTTCTTTAGTTCAATACATGAGCTTTCCAAAGGAGAAGGCATCCAGTCTTCTTTTCAAATATTGGTTTAACGATTGAGAGAAACCAGTGAAATATTTGCCATTTTAAATTTTAATTGTGCTTTTTAAATGAGAAATGGGCTTCAGAAGAAGACCGAGGGAGGCAGTTACCCAGCTATGGGAGGGGAGGCTGAGATGATATGGCAAGATGGTCTTAGCCTTTGCCCATCCAAACGTTGACACTTTCTGGGCTGGAGGAGAAGGAAGAGGGACTGGTGCAAGCCCTGAGTGCCAGTCCCATTGGCATGCCGGAGGATGGGAGCCATGTGAAACAGGACAACAGGCAGAAGCTCTGCAGACCTCATATGGATTTGTCTTGTGTGTCTCTCTTCCCTCACATCCCAACAGCTTGTAGTTATTTGTTTGCCCTGGGTGTGCACCCCACTTTGTGCCCTCCTCACTTGGAGGGACAATGGCTCTGCCCCTCCTTGGCTGCCAGCTTTCACCTCTGGCTCGGGCCCTGTTACCTAGGCAGCCATTACGGGTGGTCAGGAGTTTGGCACCTCTCTCTGCTGATTCTGACCAGCTGCCCCATGGCAGTAACACCTCCCACCACTTGCCCAGACTCTCCCCAACAGCTGCTGCTGGAGGGGAATTAAATTTTCAAAGGAAAAATACCTGTTTCTTTTTCGTTTCTTGGAGCTTTTCTTCTTTTTCTTCTTCACAGGCGAGGGACTGTAGGAGAGAGACCTGAGGAGGCAGAAGAGCATTAGGGACTGCAGGGCTCCCCACAGCCCTCCCTGCCCACCCCAGCCCTGACCCCCACTGCCAGCAGCATCCAGGGTGCTCCAGGCTCCCCAGGATGGGCTGTGGGGTGAGGCCCAGCCTCCACACCCTGATGGGAGGGTGACAACATGGCGGCACCTCCCTGGGTCTGCAGCCAGGCCTGAAGACCCCTAGCTCCTTGTATCTCCCTGTGGGGTGCCCAGCCTCCACTTTACAGCTTTTTCTTCCCCTCACACACAGCCAAGGGCTGCCTGACCCTTCCCACCCCACACACTGCAGTGGCTGCCCTAACCTCCTTCGCTTCTTGCGGCTGGATTTCTTCTTCTTCTTCTTCCCCCGGGCTGGCGGTGGTGCACGGTCCCCATCACACGAGGGGCTGAGGGGAGGGGGGTGTGGGGAATAAAACAAATAAAAATTAAAGATAATAAGAATAAATCATAAAATCATAGAATGGTATGAGTTGGAAGGGACCCCAAGGATCACAGAGTTCCAACCCCCCTGCCACAGGCAGGGCCACCAACCTCAGGCCTGGAGCTACACAAGGTTGCCCAGGGCCCCATCCAACCTGGCCTTGAACACCCCCAGGGACGGGGCACCCACCCCCTCTCTGGGCAGCCTGTTCCAGCCCCTCACCACTCTTTCTGTAAAAAACTTCCCCCTAATATCTAATCTAAACCTTCCTTCTTTAGTTTTAATCCATCCCCCTTGTCCTGTCATTGTCTATCCTTTTAAAAAGCTGATTCCCCTCCTGTTTCTCTGCTCCCTTCAGGGACTGGAAGGCTGCAATGAGGTCCCCCCACAGCCTTCTCTTCTTCAGGCTGAACCAGCCCAGCTCCCTCAGCCTCTCTTCGTAGGGCAGGTGCTCCAGGCCTCTAATCATCTTCGTGGCCTCCTCTGACCCCTCTCCAACAGTCCCACATCTTTCTTGTATTGGGGGCCCCAGATCTGGACACAGGACTCCAGATGGGGCCTCACGAGGGCAGAGTGGAATAAAAGCTTAATCAGCTCATATGGGACTGCTTTACTCCATCCCCACCTCAGGGGCATCCAGGGCAGGGAGATCAGTTTTCATGGTGGACCTGGGGTGCAGGCAAATGCCTAATTACCCTCTAAAGAATAATTTGGTCACAGTTTAAATGAAGTGTCTCCTCCATGGGTTTAATGGAGATATAATGAGACAGCTACTGTACACCACAGTGACACTGGCTGATTATTTAGAATGTGTTCGCTGAGGTTAACAACTCTGTAACAGATTTATAGGTTTTGCTGCTCTTTGTAAATATACTTTAAATAATTAATTGGCCTTTAATTTCCATGCAATAATTATTGCAGCCAGATGCATCAAACTGTAATAAAAGACTTGACATATGTTAAATAGCAATTGATTAGAAATATATATTTATTGAGATGCTATGGTAATTTAATGACATATGCATCTCTTACACAGTTGTTAAACCCTGGGGGGAAAAAACCCAAACAACAAAACCTCCTGTAAATTAATTTCTTTTTTAAACATATGACGAATTGCATTATGTTTCAGTGAAAAGCAAGTATCATGGTTAAATTAATTCAGAGCACTGGGCTGAAAATGAGACAGATACTCTGCAGCTACTTGTTAACCAAAGCAAACGCTCATAATGATGATGGGGGCCTGTGGATCCCCAGGTTAATCCTCAAATCGGCCTGTAGATCCCCCAACTGTTCCCCAGATCCCCAGAGGGATCCATGGTTTATGGGGGGCAAAGCCAGCTTCCCAGGACCCCTGCAAAATCACGGTTAGAAGTGAGGGTGTTGGGTTTGTGCCTCAGTTTCTCCACTTCTCACCAGCAGAAGGAGCTACTAGCGGGGAATGCAAAGGCAGCCCCACGTTTGGAAAATACTGTGGGATCTTCTCTGCAGAAACAGGCCAAAAACTGGGCAGTTTCTGCAGGAAGAAGGAGTGCTATCTCTGTTAAGAGTCCTAATGCAGAAAAACACAGCACCTCACCCTGAGGGAGGGGGTGACAGGGATATGGGGAGACTCAGGCTCCACTGCCCCTGGCTCTTGCTCCCCTGAAGCTTGAGTTACTACCCAACTTACACTGTTGCAAGATACTAATTGCTTAGGGCTTTTAATACACTTTGCTTTTTTTAATTGCTCTGCAAAACAAGACTAGGCTAATGCTTTGGTTGTGAACTGAATAACAGAGTGCCAAGTGCTTCTGCTTTGGTAAATTTGAGGTGCAACCACACTGTGTCCCCCGTGAGCACCCAAATACTCTGAATACTCCTTCTTGCTCTACTTCTCATCCCAAGAATTTCCCTGGCCAACAGATGCACTGCTAGGAGGTCTGGCACACCTTGGGTCTTTTGTCTGCGTTAAGGTAGAAGGGCATTTTCCAAGATGGCTCATTGTCACCAAGCTCAGACAACTCCCCAAAGACCCCTGAAGGTCTGTCCCAAACCAGGGACCTGAACATCCATCTCAGCCCCTCAGCTATCACGTTGCTTAACCCCAGATCCCACCTGCTTTTCCCCAGCGGAGATTTGGGCTCCCCAGAAAATAGGTTGGGGTGCATCTCAGCCCCACCTTATCCAGGGCCAGGCAGTGCCACAGCCATGGGAGAGTGGGCAGGAATGTCTGACTGAGCCATGCAGCCATGGGCAGTTTCTGTACAGCCTTTCTCCCTCTGACAAGATAAAGCCTTTTGCTTTCGATGTGGAAGATTTCTCCCTGGGCTGATCTGATTTTAATTGTTTCTCTGAGATTGTAATCAAAGACTAATTAAAAATACGCGTTAGATTATTGTTCCAGTTAGCCCGAAATCTGAAGATATGAAATGTGCTTTCTTGCTCTTTTTTTCCAGCATCTTACACCAAGCAGCAAGGCTTTAATCCCAGAGACATCTTAGCAGGCAGGGCTCAGAGACCCTAGCTGCTTCATTTACAACATTTGATTCATTTTTCCACTCTCAAGTTGTCAGGGGCTAATGATGAACTGATAATGAAGCTGCATCCTAATAAAGCCAATGCTGCCGGTCTTGTCCAGACATGGGGAGAGGGGAGTTGCTGAGAGCGATGCCTGGCCAGGGACACCCTGAGGACCCTGCAGCTCACAGGGATTTAATGTGATTGCATAAATTTGCTGTACACTCACATGGTAGTATAAGCCATCCCTGGCCCTCCCAGACCCTAGAGGGGCTGGGTAACCAATCACAGACCCCTCCTCTGCCAGCCTCCTGCATCAGGGTGACCCAGCTCACAGCCCTGGCTCCTACCTGCGTGACCTGCGGCGAGCATGGTCATGTCTCTCCTTCCCTTTCACACAGCCGTTGGCAGTGGAGGACTCCTTGACCACACGGCCACTGGGCTTTTCGGGACATCTGTCCTCCGCAGGGTATGGCAGGCAGCTGAGTGTCCCACTGTGGGAGCAAGAGGAGAGAGTGATAAGGAACTTCTCACTCACCAGGGCTCATATGGTTTCCCATGTATGGGGGAATCCCCTTTCCTTTCTGCATGCAGGACCTGTGCTGCCTGGAGGGTGCTGCAGGTTGCTCTCCTCAGGCCTCCTGAGCCCCTCCAAGCAGTGGGAAATGCTCCTACAAGGCTCCAGGAAGCTCCCATTCCCAGCCACACTGTGTCCCAGTGCGTACATACTGTGCTTTGCTTTCAGGTGGAGATGCCACTAGCATCGTGCAGCTGAGGAGCAGCAGGACAGCACAGGGGCCAGATCCAATGCTCCAGCAAAGGGGCAATGGTAGCTAATGGTAGTTGATCAGACCAGGACCCCCAGGCATCCCCCTCTGCCTTGTGGGTTTTAGCTCACCAGCTCTGCAGAGACAGCACTGCTCTTGCACTGGGGTAGGAAAGAAAGCTTTTGTTTTTCAAAAGCCATTCCCTAACCCTGCTGCTGTGTTGTGCTACCTTTCCACACATCCTCATCCCTCACTGGCACCCAGGTGGAAGCAAAAGCATTAGCCCTGCTCAGGCACTGCCAGAGGCTAATGTGCCCACTCCAGCTATGAGCTACACTTTTTGGGCTGCAGTTGGCCCAGGAGCAGCTGCAGTAGAAGGATCTCCCCTCTTTTTCCACCTGTGTTTTCTCTCTCAACAACCCCCTGCTGTCTCTAATAGCTGACTCTTTCTTTGTAATGCCTGCACGTTTAAGCATGTGCACCAGCCAAATACAAGCCACAGGGATCAATGGGGGAAAGACATGTGGAATATTTCCAGTCCAGGACATGGAGTAGGTGACACTGGCTGATCTGATGGTCCCTCTGGCTTTTAAAATCTATTTCTCTGCTTGCAATAAATCCCCCAGTTGCTTCCCAACATCTATGTTATTTTTAACCATCCGGGAAGCCACATGGTTAATTGCTTTCTTTGTACAAGCTAATTAGCTTTTGGCCTTTCCCAAACCCCTTTTAAGAACAGTCTTCTGAGGCTCAATCATTAAGATCCATTAAAAATGTCCCCAAATTAATGACCTGTGCAAAGTCTGGGCTGGATCAGCTCCAGCAGCAGAGGCGGGGGTGTTCCTCCTCACGCTGGCAGCATGCTGGAGCATCACTGCCTTGCAGAAGGCACCCAGGCATGGCAGGGGATGTCCCTCTCACCCCAGACCCCACTCCCACTAATGGCATTTTCAGGTCCTGGTGTTAAAACATATTGGCCTTGAGGCAACCAAAGACTACCTGTCCTGCAACGTGCTAGGAACCATTTCTTCTGGGCTTGGAAGTAATTATTGATGGAAATAATTATTCTCCAATCTCATCAAAGGCTGGCTTCAATTCAACCAAATGTTCTCCTCTGATGAATGCTGAGAGTCACTAACGCTCTAAACTGGCTGGTAATCCCCTTGTGTTAAGCTCCATAGACATTGATTGAATAGATATATATAAAAACACACGTATTTTTTTTTCAGGACTGATAGAAAACTACTTGCAGGTTGGTGTAAATAATTACTGTGGTCCCAAAGGAGAGGATTATCACCCTTTCCCCTAGCAGTCCTTGTCTGCAGCAGAAAGGAGAAAGCTTCTGTGGGTGGTTTGCTTGAGCTGGCCCCAGGAGAGCAGTGAAGACACTTGGAGCAATGCAACTGGAAGCATGGGGTGCTCTCAGCACAGTGGACATGCTGCCCAGAGATGCATGCTGGAGCAGGCAGGAGGAAGAAGAGGCAAGAAGGATACCCAAGGAAGGATACCCAAGGGGGGCAATGCTGCTTCGGGCTCAGAGTGATGCCCACAACCTCCCTGCCAACGCATGGGTCGCATGTTTGGCTCTAAAGCAAGGATGAGGCAGCTGCCCACAGGTCCTGCATGCCCTCCTACTTGCTCCATTTCCATGAGACAACTGTTTGTGCTTTCTTGTTTTTCTTTCTTTCTCCCATTCAGAAACCCAGCCTATCCCATCAGGCCTACCCAAAAGCAGCATCCCTGCTCCTGGCGGGGAGACCGCATGCAGGAGGGTACCCACTGGGCTGCCCACACCCTGGGCAACCTCCCTCTGCAGATGGCTCACCTTGTCCCTTCCCTTCTCCAGTCCAGGAGGGTTCTTCTGGGCTCATGGCTATTTTTTCCAGCTTTTCAGTGGCTGGGAGGGAAGCAGCAGACATGCATCTCTGCCCAAGCTTTTCAAAGCTTTTCACTACCAGGCTGCCTACCTCTGCATTTTGGTATCAGATTTGGGCTCTCCCATGCTTTCCTTCCCTGACAGAAGGTGTTGACCTCAGAGGGAAATGTTCTATCACTCCCCTAATAGAAATGATTCAGAAAAGATGTTGGGAAAGAACATGGATGTTCCTGGCTTGAAGAGAGGTGAAACCACTGCAAAATGCTGTGGCTATTTGGAGGACATGGAAGTGATGGAAGGACATTTGGAGGTGATGGAAGCCCAGACAGAAAGGTCAAGGGTCCCTGTTTATTTTTGCCATCTGCTCGATATGCTTCCCACCAGCCTTTCCCAAATTTCCAAATCCCACTGGGCTCCCTGCTGCCAGCAGAGCCTGGTCACCCAAAGCTACCCTGGTTAGCATGTCACTCCCAGTTTATGGGGACACTGCTGAGGCCCGTTAACCACACTGTGACCCCTGCTCTCTGCACCGGCTCCCTCTGGGACCAGGCATCACTGTTTGCTGGGGAAAAGAAGAAAGTCCCTGATGGGCTCGGCAGAAGGTATCTCACAGGAGCCCCAGGTGGCCATGCTCATGGCTGGCAGGATGAGGACCTTCCTCTGCAGAGGCCAAGAAAAATGCAAGACCAGAGAGGTCCCAGAGGGCAGCTGCAAGACCTGGGAGATGTGCTGGACTTAGAAAAGTCTCCTCATGGAGTTTGTGCAGGGATGTTCTTAAAGATACGGTCTAGCCTCCAGAGCCATGGTTGAGCCCCACAGTAAGCCAGTGTTGGGGCACCCTGGGGGCTTGAACCAGCCCAGCCACAGGGAAATAGCCTCCAACTTTAGCCCCCATGGGGCTGCACTGCCCTACCAGCCCACGGACAGACCCTGCTGCCTTAGGGAGCAAGTCAGAGCTAACTTGCAACCCATCCCCATTCCTCCATCCCAGGCCGCCACACTTGGTGCCATGGCCAAGTGCCATCTCATCGGGCCATGAAACGTGGCACTTGGTGACACACGCCTCACTGGGAGCTGAGCCCAGCGACACCCGTCCCTCCCGGGCCAGCAGTGACATGAGTCAGGGCAGGTTTGGTGTGCACTTGAAATCCCTCAGCACTGCTGGGGCTGGGCAGCTGCCCTCCCCTGCCTGCAGGCTCCCACGTCCCAGCTGAGCTCCTCTGCCCCAGCCCCGAAGCAGGCTCCTGCCACAAAGCTTTCATCAATCATCGTTCTCCCCCGTGGTAACTCAGCTCCTCTTCTCAAGAGGAGAGAAAAGCAGGAAAATTGCCTTCCTAGTGACCTTTCAGCTGCCAGACCCTGCCAGCAACATCATCCCTCACTTCCACAAAACAAGCTCCAGTAGTCACAGTCCTCAGTGGCCTTGCCGCGGCCCCTCTGCCCTTTGCAGCTGCTGTGCAAGCAGCAGTGTAAGCACACCAGGGCTGGATCATGCTAACCAAGCTTTTTTTTATTCTTTTTTTATCCTTTATATTACTTTATACACACAGCTGGGTTGGGCACTGGATGCCCCCGACTGTTACACAAGCTCCTTGGAGGCCCCGAGCACTGCATGCACTTGGCAGCCCTGCACCCACAGCAAAGCTCAGGACAGATCATTTGGAAAAGCCAATACAGAGACTTTAGCACCTTGCCCTTTTCAGCCCTGCCTGGCTCCACACTCCCATCATCTCTACAGCCCCCAGTGAAAAGATAGAAGCAGCTTCAGCCCTGAAAAGAAAATGGCTAAAGCATATATAGGCTGAACCTATTAGCTGTGAATGTCTCACTGGCGGTAACCCCACAGTGGACACCTCACCTGGGGATGGGGAGCATCAGCCCATGAAAGCACACAGGCGTCCCACAGCGTCTCACACAGGGATACACTCACCACTTCTCCTGAGTAACACACAAAAAGCACACAGATGCACAACTGAATATCTCATCCTTTCCTTTCCTCACTTGGAGGTTTCAGCCATGTGGCATGTTGGGATCCCCCCGCTCCCACATCCTCATGGCTCTCTGCATCTCTGTTCTGGGCTCTTGGCCCCAGCAAGGGTGGACTGAGCTGCTCACAGCGTTTCTAAAATCCACCTCTTTGGGCCAAGGAGCCTTTTGGAGCTGGCAAAACGACCCTTTTGGTTTTTCTTTTGCTCTCTAGCTTTGCTCATCTGATTGAAAAAGAAAATGGTTGAACCATCCTTTTGTCCCAGGAGAGGGAGGGGACAGAAAAGGAGGTTGTAAAGACATTTTCCAAGCAAAAACTCCAGCAGATGTGTTTACGTAAAGCTCTTTGAAATACGCACTAAAAATACCTTTTCAAAATTAGGAGATGGGGAAAATTCTAAGTGCTTCCACAAACACACACACAAACACCCCACGGCAGGTTCTTTCCCCACTTCATTCAAACCCTGGTTATTAGTGCAGCAGGAGCCCTGCAGTTTGTTATTGAAAATTATAATAGCAAATCACCGAGATATTTTCCCTGATTACACAGACTCCAAGCCAGTTCAATTTTAATCTTCTCCCCGCTATTTTTTGCCTCGTGCATCAGCAGAGACACCAGCTGCAGAAAAGCTTGTGGTTTTTCTCCAGGCAGTTTAAACACAGAAGAGAGACACAATTCTGCAATAGAAATTTTTCATCCCATTTTTGCCAGTCGTGACTCGCTTCCCCCTCCTGCTCCCAGGGACCCTGTGTCCTGCTGCAAGCCCGGATGCAGCAGCAGCTCCTTCTGCTTCTTGGACTCCTGAAACATTTAACAACCACTCTTATCACATCCCGGGCCAGAAAAGCAGCTTGGCTCTTTATTTTCCAGCAGTTGATTTACCATGCATGGTTGAATCAGAACAGAGGAGCTTCCCTGCTGGAAGAAGCCCCGGTAACGGTGCAGGGTCAGTGCCAGATGCTTCGGGGGATACTGTACGATCACAGCTCACAGGGATGGCTCCATCCTGGGCACCAGCTGCTCGCAGCTCTGAGTGTACAGCCCTGGCCCTGGCAGAATGTAAAACTCCATGGGGGAAAGCAATGCTCTCATGGACCCTTTCTTAGGTAGGGACAGCCTGTCCTTGCTCCTCATGGATGGGTCTCCTTCTCCCTAAGGACACTTCCCATGCCTCTTCCTTCCCGAGCACCCAGAACCTTTGCAGGACTCAGCATCACCTTCCCTTGCTGCCTGCAATCCAGGCTGGCTCTGCTGACCACCTGCCAGGGACAGCAGAGATAAATCCCAGGAGTATGGCACAGGGTTGTGTCATTTCTAAAGGAAACAGGCTGCCCTGGGGAAAGCTGATCCTGGTGAGGGAGAGCTGACAGCCAGCAGCCCCCAGAGAACTCATGATTAGGAAAAGCCTGGATCTGAGCTTGGGCTCCTCATTAATTGCTATCCCACTAGCAGTGCAGTTTCAAAACCAAGGCAGAAAAGGTCAGGACCAAGGGCTGGGAGGGAGGTCAGCAGCTTGCTTGGGCACTTCCCAACACAACGCTGGAAGCTGAGGAGCAGCAGGAGATGACACCTCACATTTTAGGAGGGTTTAAAAAAAACCAAAAAAACAACAACAAACCAAAACACACCAAGGGATGGCTCAGAAAGGAAGTGCTCTTTGCCACTATCTGCAATGTGGTCAGGCTGGAGACCACCCTCATGCCTGATGGGCTGCCAATGTTCCCTTTGCTGCCACAGCACCCCTGGCTCAACCCAAGCCCCTGCAGCAGCATCTTGCTTCAGTGGTGGCTGCTGGGGCCAGAGCCAGTCTTGCACACAGGATTGCAGTCCCTTGCCATGGTTAATCTGGGATCTCTGGAGAGCACCATCCTTCTCACATGCCTGGGCTCCTTCTTTAAAGAGGAGCCACGCAGCACACTGCCAGGGGTGGCAGAGCCAGGCCACAAGATGTCTGTGGCAGTCAGTCACCATGGTGTACCAATCTCCTCCTTTGTCCAAAGCCCCATGCCTTTTGGCATGATGAACAGCAGCAAAATAATGTATTTGCCAATAACATAGCTCATTAAATTTTAATCAAATAGGGGATTGTAAGCACACAGTTACCAGGAGCTCCTGGGAGCACTGAAAGATCACTTTAAAAATGAATAAGTAATAAGGCTCGTTACAGACAGCAAGGAGAAGACGTCTGGAAAAGATCCGCTTGGAGCAGGAACCTCCCTTTGCTGCTCACATCAAGCTTATTCCCCCTCTCCCTTGACTTTCTGAATTGCTACTGGAAGAAGAGAGGAAAACACATCAGAGGTCCCAACACTCAGATAAACACCCAACCTGATCACACAGCTGCCGCCTGCCCACAGGGCTGCCCTGGGAACAGCTCTGGTTGATGGGGACAGCGGGGTACAGGGACATTCAGGTCACCGTACCCTGTTGATAAAGCCTTCCCCCCCACCCCCATGTGCCAGGACACAAACACACATCCCTGTGTGCAGCTAATGAACAGCAATCCCAAGGGCTCACTCTGAAACCACTCCAACATCAGTGGATCTCCCAGACTTCAGGGGGGTGTCTGGTGAGATGGGTGTCCTTGGACACCATCCTGTTTGGGACTTGTCTCCTGAGCATCCATCCGGAGGAGAACATGTCCCTGCGCAGGGACGCGTGGGCAGCAATTAGCTCCTGCAGAAAGAGATCAGGCAACAGATTTCTCCTGCTGGAGAGATGAGCCTGCAACATTCCCAGCCCAGGAAGCTTAAAGCCAGCAGGCTTTCATGGGGGGTTACATGCTGCAGGGTCTTTTCATGGCCAGAAGAGCCCTTTGCCTCCCTGTATCACATCTCCTATGTCAGATGAGCTCGGAAATCCCTGAATTCATGGGTGGAAGGGCTTGGTTTGACTCCAGTCTTCCTTCCCCCAACACCTCCTGGTCCCATGTGAAACACCTTGGTGGTCTTGCCAGCTGCCCAGGAAGGACTGGTGAGGGGGTCTTAAGTTAAGGAGAGTTTCTGGAAGGGAAGATGGGGCCTCTTCTCCTCCCACTGTGCTCCAAGGAAGGAGAGGCCGGTATGGCCATGCCATCCCTGCCACATGGCTGACACTGGGGTGCTGCAGCACCCAGGGCTGTTTAGGGGTCAGACACAAAAAAACAACATCCCTCTCTGCTCCCAGGTCCTGTCCCCAACCATCCACACCACCCTGAAACTCTGAACATTGTTTTAAATCATCCCCAAAAAGAAAAGGGAAGTTAGTTATTGCTTTGCTGCTCCCTGGGGGAAGGTTTGGAGGAGACAGACATGTCCCCTGGCTCCTGGGCCCATGGCAGACCCTGCCAGAAGGGGCTGGAGTGAATCATTTCATTTTTTGGCACATCCATCTTTAATTGGGTGTAATAATAATTTAATCACTTGCTGGGATTTGTGAGGCTGAACTAATATTTGTAAAATGCTTTGCTGTCCTCAGCTGAAAGGCAATCTAGGACGGCAAAGCCCCGGTGTTATTCACATTTGGATAATCCAGAATTATTCATAAACAAAATAAAGATTATGCAAATGTATTCATTAGTTCTCAGAATACCTTCAGGAAAATAGAGGAATTAGTCTTGTTAACAATTATGTATTATGTAAGTGTGTGTCTAAACACACACAGACCCACACGCTGTTGGTGCTGGGGCACATTTACCTGGAACTTGTCCCATGATCTCAGAGCGCTGGAGAACAAGGGGTAGGTCTGAGCAAAGCAGCTACCTCAATTTTGGGATATCCCTGTGCCCTATGGCAAGTGCTGGTGCCCATCACCAGACCCCTGCAGCCCCAGGGGGTCCTCATGGCTGCGACTCAGCCCAAACAGCAGAGACATCCTCAGCAGCCCCTCCACACCCATCACAGACAGCTCACACACAAAAACCATTACCTTATTCTAGCCAAAACAACCTTTCCTACCCAAATGAGGATTTTTATTGTACACACAGGTTTTGGGGGTGGTGGAGGTGGGATTTTCATGCAGCCCCCTTGCTCCAGACCTGCCCTTTTTGTTCTGCACAAGCCCTCACCCTGATGCGAGCTTGCACCCAGCTTGGCTTTCCACAGTGCAATGCTACTGTCTGTTCTGGGTGTGCTGGGAAAGGGGAGATAAAGGTGCACTGAAAATACCACATGGTTTAATTAATGCCACATGCCTTTCACTCTATAGGTTGTGTGGATTGTTAATTATTTTTATAAAGAAAATAATTAGTCCCAATCAAGGCAGAAGCTCTCCAGAATTACAGCTCATTAACTGCTCTCACATTTTTCTGTTCTATAAAAAGTCATGTGGTGCTGATGAAAATTATAGACCCTTGGAATCAGCATTAAATACAAATTCAGACAGTGTTACCATCCTATTACCATCAACCGCATTGACTTAGCTTGGTAATTGCAGCTGGAGATGAAGTGCAGGGATTTGTGCTCTACCCAGTCTCTGGAAACAAGCCCTCTGCCCATTAGTTTGCTGGAAACAATGTGACACCAGGCCCCAACTCAGCTGAGTATGTCCCCAAGGAGATGCCAGACACCAAGAAGAAAGGGGAAAGCTTTGCTGGCGATGGGAACATGAGGGTTGCTCAGGTTGAGTTCAGCTCCAGTTGTCTGCTGGGCTGCTCCTGCACAGAGGAGGGGGCACTGTGCAGGTCTGGTGCTCTTCTAAGTTAGGAAGGTGAACCAGTAACAATGCAGCCAAGCTGTCCTATGGGCTGAGGTAGCAAAAGCCACCCATCTGAGGGATGGAAAGAGCTAGGAAACGCGGAGGGGAGAAGGAGCAACCTGTAAGCAGTGGGTTTATCCTCATGGGACATGGGGAAAATAAAACACAGAGGGATACTCTTGTCAGGGGTGTGGGAACATCCCCAAGTATCTTCCTCTGGACCATGCTGGTCCAGGCACCGTGCCGGGGCTGGTTCTATCAAACACCACAGAGGTCTTGCTCAAAGCCTAATTGAAAGGAATCACAGCACGCTAAAAGGGAGTTAGGGTCAAATCAATACCAGCATGGTGGGGAGGGTGAGCAGGGGGAGCAGGGCAGTGGCCAGAGTGTCAGCTCTACAGGCAGGGCACAGGCTACAGCTGCAGGCTTCACTGTCTGCTCTTCTGCCATGGAAAGGCAAGGTGAGGCCCACCATCTTCTGCTCCACACAGGACAAACCCATCAGCAGCGCAGGGCAAGGGTTGGCAACAGCAACCTGTGGTGGGGAGGGGGCAGGGGAGCCATGAGCCCTCCTGCTTTTCAGTCAATTAATCAGGGGCAAACATGCCTTCAGAGGCATTGCATCCCAGCGAGCAGCCAGCTCCTTGGCCTACAAGCCTCTACCACAACATTAATCCAACCGTGCCTCCAGTAACAGGCCCCATGCTGAGCACCTGCCCCTGAGCATCCAAACCTGCCAGGAGGGACAAGGACAGGGAAATTTGGGCTGTTCATGAAAAAAACATTTCTGCAGAGCCCCCAAGGGCATTGGGGTACTGACTACTGCCTCGAGGTAGAGAACAGTGGGAGCCAAACCTGCTGCTGCTGTTGCGCTTTTAGTTGTCTGTGCAGGTGCTGAGATGCTCCATGCTCACAGCAAGGGCAGGGATGGGGCACAGCCCCCCTCCATACCTGAGGGCAGGGACATGCCTGGAGCATGAAACGGCTGGGTCTGTCCACCTAGATTTTCCAAAGTATTCAAGAAACCCTCCAAAACATCTCCACCTGCACTGGCTCCTGAATCACACATGGGAAATATTTGGAAGAGCACAAGGACTGGTATAAAACTGTGGTGATGACTTCTCCAGCCATTGGACAGAACAAGCAACAAGTCCCTGCTTCCAGGGATGCACTGGGATCCTGGGAAGATGTAGCCAACACATCCTCAACATGAGCACAGCTCAGCCACACACAAGGACCCCTCCCCGTGCAACCAGGGTCTGGGGACACAACGCCAGAGGAGGTTACCAGGAGATCATGTCCACCCTCAATTAGGGGGCAGGAGGCACACTAGCGCCAACAGCCCATCTGCTCCACAACTCCAGTTGGGCTGGGCTGCAAAATTCCCCTAAGCCTGTGAAGAACTGGCAGGTCCCTCTGTTCCTCCCCGACCAGCGATGCCCACCCAGACCCCACCACACCTCCCCCTCCCCAGCACACATTACCCACCCACCTTTCTGCTCTGGTGGCCCCACACCATTGTCCTTCATTAACTCAGCCAGCACGCAGCAGGCAGGCAAAGGTAGGGATGGGACAGAGGGCTGCGACAGGCAGCCACAGAGCCCATCCTGTGCAGCTGCTTGGTGGCTTTGGTGGTTTTTGCCCCCTGCATGTTATTGATCTTGGCAGATTTTGGCAAATAAAACTCCATCTCTTGGAAGAAGCAGTGCTGAATCCACTTGTCTTGCTTTTCCTACAATGAATTTGGCCATGCTCTGACCAAAGCAGGGGGATTCAAAGAGGGCAAAATGCTTTACAGGCAGGACCTCATCAATGTCTGTAAGTATATAAAGGGTGTCAGGAGGATGGAGCCAGGCTCTTCTCAGTGATGTCCAGCGACAGGACAAGGGGCAATGGGTGCAAGCTGGAGCAGAGGAGGTTCCATGAGAACATAAGGAAAACATTTTTCACTGTGAGGATGATGGACCCCTGGGACAGGCTGCCCAGAGAGGCTGTGGAGTCTCCTTCTCTGGAGACATTCAGACCCACCTGGATGTGTTCCTGTGTGACAATCTAGGTGATCCTGTTCTGGTGGGAGGTTGGACTAGATGATCTTTCAAGGTTCCTTCCAACCCCGACCATTCTGTGAATAGGTTCCCAGGGTTGAAACCAGCATCCTCAGGGGAAAATACCCACATGGGGGCAAAGTCCTAACCACCCCCCCCCAAACACTCAGCGTGCCACATCCACTGCTGCTCTGCAGAGGAGGGCTGCTTCACCAGCTGCAGATGATGGAGCAGCAGAAAATAAGTTATGATATATTTGCATGCTGTTAGACACTGGTGTTACACAGGAACTGCTTTGGGGTTGGTTGGTTACCCATCAGCTCCAGCTGACCCACAGATTAATTCAGCAGGTCTTTAACAGGAAAATCTCTCTTAATGCAAAAATATTTCTCTTGCTGGGCAATAGCTAATTCTTCATCCCAACAGTAAAGCAGCTCAAATCACAGCCTCCTACCCCGCTCTCTTCCAGTCACACCCCAGCACACACCCTCCCAAGCATACCCCAGGCACAAAGATAAATGTAATACAACCAGCCCGTTGCCAAAGCTCTGTCGAGCTCCAGCAGGATGAGGTGCTGCTGGAATTTGGTGTTAGCCACAGAGAAAACACATTTTCGCCGTGCAGCCCCTGGGTCTCAGAGCATTTTCAGCCACCTCCACATAAGATGGGCATCTGACCCCAGGATCCAACAGCCCAACAGTCATCACAGCCTGTACCAGCACATCTCATCTTTCTCTGCCCCAGAGATAAAGCAGGAGCTGGGAGGAGAGGACAGAGCAACCCTGCAGGCATCAGGACCCTGCCAACCCCTCTGCCCACCCAGGCACCCAGCAGCAAGCAAGGATATGCTGTCCCCTGTGTCCCTGCTGCCCCCCCTCCCCGCCAAGCCCCCAGCCAGGGCTGGGCAGCAGCAGCTGTTCCTTCTTTCATTAATGAAGAGACATAAATTAAACATGAAGTGTGAAACGGGTCATCAGCAAGGCAGTTAGCCTCAACCTCACTGCCTCCAGCCTTGGCCACAGGCTGGGAGACACAGCTCAGCCAGCCTGAAGCACCAGTAGAGATTTTCATAGAGGGCTTTTTTCCCAACTTTGGGGTTTTTTTTAAGCCCTTCCTGAAGTCCCTGCTGCACTGGCAGGGAAAGGACTCCAGCAGTATGTGAAAAAACCTATTTTTAAACCCCGAGTGTTTGTCAGCGTTTTTGGCTCCAGTGGCTGATGGAGAAGCCAGTTTTGCAGCACCCAGCATCCTGCGGAGGCTTGTGTGGCCTTTGCTGGGTGATGGTGGTACTAAGACATGGGCACTGTGCCCAGCCATGCTGTTGGAAGCGGTGGTCCAGCCTGTGCATCCTCCCCCAAGCACATGCCTGACCCACACCAAGCCAAAGCCCTGTTCCAGATGCTGTGCTGCTGAGCTCCACCGCTCCTGCCAGATTCACAGGATTGTAGGGGTTGGAAGGGACCTCAAGAGATCATCAAGTCAAACCCCCAAACACCCCCAGGCACTCACACCGTGTTTGCATGCACCTATAAAAGTCAGCTGTGAAAGCAAATTGGCTCCAGAGGTTTGGAGTGTCACTGCCCTTTGCTGGAAAAGCCAAAGGTCTCTGACCCCAGCATCAAGCCCAGCCCTGTTTTTGACACCCAACCTGTTGTAGCTGGTGATAGAGACCAGAAAAGGACCCAGCAGCGCTGGGAGCCACGGGTGGTTCTCTGGTGGGCAGGGTAGGACATTGGGTCATAGCAGTCCCACCATCTCTTAAAAGCAAAGAGGAGCTTGATCCAGAACAGGGGATGCAGCAAAGCCCTGGCACCAACCACAGCCAAACCACAGGCAGGCTTTGCAGGCCTGCGCTGGGCTTTGCAGGCCTGCGATGGGCTTTGCAGGCCTGCGCTGGGCTTTGCAGGCCTGCGCTGGGGCCTGCGCTGGGCTTTGCAGGCCTGCGCTGGGCTTTGCAATGCTGAAGAGGTTTCAGTAGCCACAGGGAGAAAAAAAAAATGAGAGAAAAGGAAAGGGAAGGGTGGTCATGCATGAAATTATTTCATTTCAATGACACAGGGTTTGCATTTGACACGTTCATCTTACAGAAAAATGTACGTATAGAAAGGTCCACTCATGGAGAGGATGTGGGAATGGGGGAAGATGGGGCTGAGAAGGGCTCAGTTCTAGCCACAAGCCTCTAGAATGAGAACTACTTTGTGCCCACGGACCCCAGCAGAGAGCAGGGACCTCCCCATGCAGTGAGAGCAGTGTCTGCAGAGTGCTTTTATGGGGACAAGCCGCAGTGGGGCTGCTGTAAACGGCAGAGGCAGAACAGTGATGACAAGGGGACAAGAGCAGGTGCAGGATCCACCAGCGTGCAGAAGTATCAAGTAGTCCCAAGTATCAGGGCTGTCACTATTTATTGTTCAGGGTCTCACAACCCTAAATATTTATTAGCTAGACCTCAAGGGAGGGAGGCAAATGCATGCACAGGGATGTGGGGTTTCAAAGCCCTGCTCTCTTGCCCCTCTGGGGACAGGAGGTGAGCAGGGACAGGGGCTGCCCAGGGATGGTGCTGTCTGCCACCTCTCCCTGAGCCGGGCAGGGACAGGTCCCGGCCCCACAAGACCTTGAACTGCCACATTTTGCCCTCACCTATTGCTCCATACTTTGATACAGCTATGAAAGAGCTGGGACAGCACCAGCCTAGCATTGCATGGAGGCATGTGGCCAGACTCAGGCCCCAAATACAGCTCTCAGATGAACTTGTACAGGTCAGAAATTGCCCGTGCTCCAAACCACAGCATTTCCCACCATGCTTCTGGTTTCCAGTCCCTATGACACTGGTCTGGAGACAACCCTCAGCCCTGTGTTCACTTTTGGGAGCTTTTAGGCAAAGGTAAAAAAACTCAACCTAACCAGAGCAGGGTTACAGCAGCGAAAGGCAGCATGTTTGGGGGTACCCAAGGTCTCTAAGAAGGCCCCATCCATGGGATTGGGATTGCTATGTAGGCTTCCACAGGCCCCTTTCCCTAAATCCTTAGGTGCTTGTATACCCTCCCATGCTGAGGGACGCACACCTGACTGTGCCTCCTGACACTCACTGCATCCCACCCAACCCTGGCAGAAACCTCCATCCCTATCTCCCTGACGTGCTGCCAGGGCCACCTCTCTGGGGACAGAGCTGTCTGCCACCCCAGTGGGGAGCCAGCAGGAACATGGTCCCCGGTGCTGGCCGAGCGGAGAGGCAGATGGATGGGGTCAGGGTGAAGGAAGAGGAGGACAACGAAGGCTCTGAGAGGGAGGAGTTCCCGCAGGCACCCCCAGCTCCTCCGCAGCTCGTTCCTTTGCTCTGGCTCCCCACAGCCTCCGGCAGCTCCCGAGCTGCCTAATTATCTCTTCCCACCCCTCTCGCCCGCTATCCAGCTGGAGCCGGAGGGCAGGGACAGACAAAAGCCTCCCCACTGACAGCCCCTCTGAGGAAGGGGCTTTTTTTCTCTCCCTCGCCTTTTCTTTTCAGGCCCCTCTCCCCCCCGTTGGGCCAGGGCCACGGGCTCATTAGTGCCTGGGCTCGCTGGGAGCGGGAGGGAGCAGATGGCAGCCAGGCGGCTGGCGCGGCCGGCTCTGCCGCCGCCTCTTCCCGCAGAGCAGATGCCGGACCAACAAGGGGGAGGATTAACGGGAGCGGGGGAGTCATGGACACGGCAGGGCCTTCCTCCCCAGCAGCACACCCTGACACCCAGGGGCTGCCAGCCCACTAGGTGTGAGTGGGGTTCAGGGCAACCGAAACGTGGCTGGGAAGCCGGAGGTTGGGATAGGAGAGCTCTGGTCTCCAGCCCCTCAGGGACTCTTTGCTGGGCCAAAAGTCATGGGAAATTTGTAGCTGGCTCCTGCCCTCAATGGGGTTACTTTGCCCCCCGACACTGCAGTGCCACAGCCACTCCTGCCCACACAGTGGGGACGCATGTGCCGTCACCCTTGTCCCAGCAGGTTTACAGCAGCACCACCCAGATCTGTCTCCAAGATCACCCACAATAGCAAACCAGGCAGCAAAACCGGACTTAATCCCACTTCAGCAACAACCCCCCTCCCTCCCCCTCCGTGCACAGCACATCCCAGGGGATTAAGGGTTAAAGCACAAATCCCCTCTGCTGCCCTCATGTGACCCACTTAGACTGACCATCTGGCAGGAAGGGATGCAGGAGCCCCCTTTCTCCCAGCGCTGCCTGTGCTCACACAGCATCATCAGCCTCCCCAGGCACCGATACCGGCACCCACAGCCCCCATCTTCGACAGCAGCATCGCTCTTCACTTAGAGGTGAATTTTGGCTGAGTTTGGGGTGCTGGGACAGGGCAGCCTGTGTCACACAGCTGTGGCTGGCAGGGTGAGAGGACAGAACCCAAACATCCCCAAAAGCACTCCACAAGCCCTCAAGGCTGCCACCAGCTCTGGGTTCCAGGGGACCCTGGAACTTAACCCAGCCTGGCTGTTCCCAGCACTCACAGGTTCCCCAACAGACAGGTCTGTATGAAATATGAAGCAGCACTGGGAGAAGTCAAGGCACCAAGCATGAAGGGGCTTCCAGCCACCGCACCGCAGCCGAAGTCACAGCCAGGAAAGAGATACATGCAAAAGCCCTGCCAAGAAGTAGAAACTAGGGTCCCCAAAGTCTGGGCTGAGACTGGCAGCACCTCTAGCACGGGATGTTTAAAGAGACTTGCAGTTCATAAGGGGCAAAACCCTCCCAGTTGCCATCAGGTGGGGATCACAGCATCATTACAGATCAGGGAGAGGGAGAAAGGGCACCATGGCTCAGTACGGTGGGGGGGGTCCCTTTCCCCAGCCCTCAAACTACCCCATGACTTCACATGTACTGGAGCAACACCCCTGCAAAGGCAAGCATGGGGCAGCCCCAACCCTGCTTCCCCACACCACCAGCTCCCTCAGCCCCCCAGCAAAAGCCCAGCCCTAGGCTGTATGGCAAAGCCCCTGCGTGGGGAAAGGTTAATTGGAAAAACCCCTTTCCCCATCACCTTGGTTTTTCCTTTCACACTGCAAACTGGTCAATAATCCATTTACTTTGGCAGAACCCTGCTCCGGGCATGGAGCTGTGTTGGGGATGAAGTGAGCAGCTCCCTCCCCTCCCCCCCAGTAAGACCTGAAGAGAAGGGATGAGTTTTTTCTTTTGTTCTGGGACAAATCCTTTGAACCTCACAGGGAATTTAGGTAGAAGATACTTTATTTCTGGGACTGGCAGCAAGGTGGTGGTGAGGGAGGGGGCACAGGGAAGAGCTGGCTGGAGGGAAGGGGAAGGAATAGAATCCCCTTCTGCCCCCAGAACCACACTGCAGCCCAACAAGGAGGCAGGATTGAGCCCTTAGCCATGCCCAGAGCACCCTGTGAGGATATATTTGGTCTATGCCCACTGCAGGGGCTCCCGGCAGGACCCCCATGCTGCATCTGAGCCTGTTGGCACTCAACAAGGGCACAGGCTCAGCCAGGAAGACTGATGGAGAGACAGGCAGAGCTGGCCTAGAAACCACACTGTTGCCTCCACTGCTGCAGAGAGCGTGGGGCCAGATCCAGGGCAGAGATCTGCAGCGTTTGCAGAAGGGCAGCTGTCAAGTGTGGGAGAAACCAGGAATCCAGATGGTCATCTTAATTTTTCAGTTGCCTAACTGGTCTCTGTCTCCTCTCTGGTGTGCTCTGCTCACTGGCACCGCAGTTATTTGCTCTTAAATTAGCCAGGAGCATTGTCAGGAAAGAGAGGCTGATTCAAGCAGCAGCAGCACAGTGAAACCTCCAGGAAAAGCAAAACCAGAGTGGAGCTGGGCACAGGGATGGCTGCGAGAGGAGCTGCCACACACGCTGGGGCTGCTCTTCCAGAGGATGGGGAGAGCCTGGCTCTGGCCCTTACTGGGCTACAAACCTGATACTGGCTCAGGGCACTGGGGATGTTGCTGTGTACCCCGATGGGGACCTGCTGCAAGGCTCCTGGGGATGTGACTTCTGGGGTCTCATAGGCACGATCCTTGGGCTGCTGACAGAGCCCCGCACAACACGCGCCAGGCTGCAGCCCTCACAAGGGGAACCAGGCACTGCACTCTCTCTGCCCCCCCAGGCAGCAAAGCCCCTCTGAAGCATGGGGGCAAGGGGAGTGCAGCAAGACCCCCCAGGCCCCAGGGAGAGCCCTGCCAGGGCTGTTCCCCCTCGACACCTGCAGCCAGGGCAGCGGTGCAGATGGCTGCACCATGGGGAATATTCCCCGGCTGGCGGCATACGCTGAGAGGAAACAAAAGGAGCTGAGCTGCACTGACACAGGGAGCCAGCGGCAGCACACAGCACATCCCAGCTTGGGGACCCTGGCACGCAGGATCTGCTGGTGCCAAGGTGCAAGACATGGCAAAGCCCAGCTGGCAGGTCCATTGTGCCACAGACTTAGAGCTCCTGAGCCCTGCACACACGGTTCTCCTGCTGCCCGTGCTGGTGTTGCCAATGAAACAGGGAGGCACATGCATTCGTTAACTTTTTAACAGAGCTACAAACATTGCCAGGCTCAGTCCTCAGCCCAAGCAGGGTATCAGTGGCAGTCCAGATAGCCTCATCGCATTGTTCTGGCACTCAGGCTCACAGTATTTTCCCAGTGCCCTAATTTGGTGCCTTATTACGTCTCTGACTACAAGATATTTAATCAGCATGCCTTGCTCAGGCACATTCAGGCAGGAGTAAGCATGTGTGAGAGCCAGCACCCAGCCTGCTGATAGCCTCTTTGGGTGCTGACCATAGCCTGATGCAGAGGAGGAGAAAGGCACGGTGGCTTCTGTCCCCCACGGAGGCTGAAGCTCTGCAAGCACTGCCTGTGGAAATGAGATTTGCTCTTCTCTTTGGAAGCCTTTCCCAATTTCCTACCCTGATTGATGGCAGCCAGAGAGATTAACAAAATTCATTCTGGCCATGGGGACAGAAGTGATGCCCTGCCCCATTGCACGAGCAGCTGGACCCTCGTCCCTGCTGCAGCTCACGGGCTCCACTGGCACGGGAGGCATCCCAAGGGCTGGCTCCCCATGAGCTCTCTGCCACCGAGCACAGGCTGAGCCCCCCAGCACCCAGCCTGTTGCAGTCTCCACTACCAACCCACTGCCTTCACGAAACTTTGGGTTGTTCCCCACAGCAGGTGGGGAGGAGCTGCAGTAGAAATACAGACTGAAGAGAGGAGAACCAGCAAGAGACCCAGTTTCTTACAAAAACAGTTCAAAGAGGGGATTTTTAACCAATATTGAGACAGTCAGCAAAATAAACCCAGTCTAAATTAGAGAGCACATTGTTGCGAGGACACCACACAGACCCTTGCCTGTGCAGTAGCCCAGCTGAGAAGCTCAGTGGGTATAAGCAGCCCCCCACCTTCTTTCATGGGGTTTTGACCCCAGCTCTGGCAGAAGGTGAGGGATGACACCAGCCTCCCTGGGAGCTGGAGGGACAGGGCAGGCAGGTACCAGCCGTGCAACGCTGAGACCACTCAGCTCTGAGAGCTGGGCAACATCAGACCTGCAGCTCCCCTGGACCATAGCAGTGTGCGTGCACCTTGGGCAGCACCTCCCTGGGGTGCATCAGCTTCCCCTCTGTGCCAAGGCAAGGATCAGCTTGGGGGGGGGGAACTGTTCCCCTCCATGGGGCATCACCTTCCCAAGGGTCCCTGGTGAAGGAGAGATGCAGACACAAGACAACCAGCAGGACACACCCCCGGTCTGTAAGGCAGGGATGGAAGTGACCACACTTTCTGGCTGATGACCCCCACCACTTCTCCCTCTCCATAGCCCAGCTAGAGCTTTCTAGGCCCACACCCTGCTCACCGTGGGAGGCAGACAGCTCCTGGGCTCCAAGCACCACCAAGATAAAGTTTCCTGAGCCTGCTCCCCTTCAGAGCAGAGCACCTACGGGGGGCTGGGGGAGGGACAGCCAGCCAACATCCCCCCACCCCAGGCACTGGGGAATCCCCAGTAGATCCAGCTCCTAACTGGAGGGGTCACTCCAGACCCTCCTGATAGGGCTGTGTGGAGGTACTATGTGGGGATGAGGAGGAGGCTCGGGGTGGTGCATCCCCCAGGCAGAGGCAGGATGGGGGGTGTCCCTGACCCCCCCTCCCCGTGTCCCAACAGCCCTTACCTGGGCAGCGGCTTGCGGGCCGTGATGCTGGCCACAATGATGCTCTCGGGTCGCGGCGTGGCCACGGCTTTGAAGGTGCCTCTCCAGAACTTCTCAAATAGCTGCTTCTCGCCCTGCTGCACGCTGGCCATGGCACCCCCCCCCGGCCCCGCCGCTCTCCGCGGTGCTGAGCGCTACATCCCCGGCGCGGCTCGGTCCCGGAACGGCTGGCGGGGAGGTGTGCGGCCAGAACCGCCTCCGCCTCCCGTTTTGTGCCGGCGAGGCGGGGAGAAGGGCCGGGCCCCGGCGCCGACCCCTCCCCGGCACCGCCTCCCGCAGCTGCTGCGCCCGGAGCCGCGGGGAGCCCGGCCCGGGGAGGGCAGGGGCGCTCCGGAGAGCAGCCAGCGGCTCCGCTGGGGCCGCGCTCGCTCGTCCCGCTGCGCAAAACACGGGCCGCCCCTCTGGTCGCCCTGCACCGGGGGGGCTCTGAGGGGCTCCCACCCTACAGACGGGTTTTCCACCCGCCGTCTCCAGCAACTCCCTTGCTCCATCCCCATCCTTACCTTTCCCAGCCGAGGATCCTCTTCCAGGTGGGTTCCACCCCCTCGCTTGCCCTTTGCAGGTCACAGCCTCCCCAGGGCAGGGCACCAGCCTGGGCACCCACAAGTCCCTGTCACCCAACACAGGCTCTCTGCTTGGTGACCCACTCACAGGTATTACCAGGCATGAGGGAAGAAAGGGTCACCAGCTCAGATGGCCAAGGGAGAAAGCAGCAGGAGACCATGGAAACCACACTGGGACTGGTCCATACTGGGACCCGTATGCAGACAAGATTAGGAAGAAAACCACCATCCTTTTTTAATCCTCCTGCCTGTCCCTTCCCATTTAATAGGTGCTGGTAGAGAGGGACAAGGTCAGAGCACATGGCCTCTTGGCTCCAGCAATGGGGTTCTGGCCAGCTCAGAAAACTGGACCTCACCTCACAGGACAGAATTTGACCCATTGGGACCAGGTGAGCAGAAATGGGGTGGGAAAGTCTGGGGCAACACAAGTAAAACAGTGCTATTTCCCTTAGCTTCTGCACAGAGTACAATGAAAACATCTTTAGGAGAAAATGCTTCTTCTACCAGATGCTTTGAAGCACAAGTAAAAGCTGGTGACCTTGGATGAATGAGACACTCTCTATTGTGCCTCAGAAACCCACACAATACATTTATGTAAGTGATGGGGGATAATGGAGCCAGGAACAATAGGCAGAGGGAGCTGAGAAAAAACAAAAATAATGGAGAAACTTGATTGCTTTCTTGTGGTAAATACAAAATTAGCAGAAAGCTCATCCCAGCAGCACTGTCTGCCAAACTCCTTCCCAGCCCCTGTTTTACTTTCTGCCCCCAGTGCCAGGCTCTGCCCCCCTGGTACCTGGGGACAAGCAGTGTCCCCACGCCAAGCTGCAAAGCAAGAGCCTCAGCAGCAAGCACCATCTGAACTCAGGCAGCTCTGCCAGACATCACCCAGAAGCTGACAAGGGAGGCTGACATTCACACACGGCAGAGAGATGCTCCCTGGGAGGCTGCTCCCTCCTCCAAGAGGCTTCCTGGAGGAGACAGGCACGGCACCGGGCTGGGAAAGGCTGGCTGGGAGCTCTAGGCCAGGGCACCGTGCACATGCCACAGGCAGGAGAGGTCAGAGTGGGGACCCTTCAGCGACTGCCATGGCTGGCAAAGGGCAGGGGACTTGAGGGTGCTGTGAAGGCATGGCTGGGGAGGGTGCAGGCAGCATCCCTGGAAGGCACAGCAGGCACACACCAGCCCTGGGACAGCTGCCCGCCAGCAGGAATGGGTGCTACTCACCCATCGCTCTTCTCCCAAGGATAGGTAGGGACAGGCACTTCCAGCCCAACAAAATCCAAGCCTGGGCTTCCTCTGCACAGTCCCCTCCCCACCCCTAGCCATTCCCATAACACACAGCCTGTTCTTAGGAGCCCATTTGCCTCCAGAGAACATTAAACTCATCACAGAGATCAGGTGTAAGGACACATGTGCCCTGCTCTCACTCTCTTTTGCTGGTGAGTGACCCAAACATGGGGTAGGGGTCAGGGCCAGCCCTCTGCTTGGGGCTTATGAACCAAACACCCTGCAAGGCATCAGCCCCTCAGGCCCCAGGGCTTTGCAGGATGAGTCCATCCTCCCCCAGCTGTGGCCAGGTCCTTGCTGCACCCCATGGCATTTCAGTGCAGTCCTGGAATGGCTCTAAACTCCCCCAAATTAACTGCCAAATAAAAGGAATACTAAATGTTTGCACTATTAAATTAGCAGCACGGGTGGTGTGTGGGCAGGAGGAAGGCTGTGATCATTACAAGAACCCTCTCTCCTGGCATACCTTGTGGAGACATCAGTGAGCCAATTAAGAAATTGGCTCTGTTAACAGAGGCTCCTAGGAATAGACTTCCCTGCTATAGAATAACTGCTCTGTAATAGATTGCCTCCTAAATAAACAGCCTGAGAGCTACAAGATACCCAGAAAAAGCACTGTGGATACAAGATACCCAGAGAAAAGCACTATGTCATAAGCAGAAGCACTACCTTATGTTTCTAGAGTACCTGTGAGCCCACAGCACTGCCAATGCCCCCCTGAACCCAGGCCAGTGCCCCTGTGAGGAGCCATGGGGATGGTGCTGTGGGGCACAGGCAGCCCACAGTGCCCTCCCTGCCCTGAGCCCCCCGGGTGGTCACAGCAATACTTGGGGAGCAGCATCCCCAGAGCCCCATCAGACCATCATCTGTCAGCAGTTACCACAATAAACGGTGTCCCAGGTTACTCCCAGCCCTGGAGACAGTGTAGAACTCTGCCAGGTCCAAACATTTGCACCCACAGGCAGGATAGACTACAGCAGACATTCCTGGGATGGGAATGGGCAAACCAGGACTAGCAGGATAGCTGCATAGCTTCCTCCAGAGAGAAGCAAATAAAGGAAAACAAAAGGCCTCTTCCTCAGAGAGCTGCTCTTCTATGCTTTGGGGTTTGATTTTGGTTTGAGCTTTTTTAATTTGTTTTTTTAAATGGCTCAGCCTGGGCTTTCTCCACCTGGTGCAGGGGGCTACAAACAGGGTTCTGCCCGAGGCTGCTGGGCCCCCTGCACCACTTGCTGCACCACCTCTGCAGCCCTACAACCACCTGCACCACGCAGTCAAACACCCAGCACCCTCTTGCCCCACAACCCCCCAACCAGGGCCCAAAACCCCCTGGGAAACCTGAGAGTGACATACCTGGCTCAGGGGCAGGTGGGGACACTTAGTGCTTCCAGCCCAGCTTTCCTCTGCTTTATCCTCTCCCACATTTAAAGGGCCCAACCCCCTATCACCTCCTGCTCCCAGGCTTTGAATTAGGGGCAGGAGGGTGGGTGGGAATTGAGAAAAGAGAGCAGTCCCTGCTCTGGGTGAACACCAACTGGGTATTTGGCTGCTGTCACGAAGGATGAGCTCAGGGGCAGAGGGAAGAAGTGATCACAGGGCAAAGCTGTGTATTCCCAAGACGTACCCAAAGGGAGGGAAAGGAGAAAATGTGTTTAACTAGGATTAAATTTTAATCTGTTCCACTTCCTAGGGAGAAGAAAGCTAGGTTTTTCCTGGAGCTGCTCAAATATTTTTCTATAAATGTTGAATTTCAGCTCCTGCCTGTTGGGAAGAGTCAGAGGCTGGTTTTGCCCAAACCTCCCCAGTCCTGGCTCCACACAGCGCTGGTGTGGTGCTGCTCCACCCTCTCCCCAGCCAAGCAGGTTTACTGCAAATGCAGAAAATCAATAATTATCTTTGCAAGTATTCATTATCACTCAAGAGTCAATAAACAAAGGCTGTGAGTGCCCTCTACTCACGGCACTTCAGAAGCATCTACCAATTATTCCCTTGACTAAGCCAGCCCTGCCTGGCAGGAGGGGGTTCTCCACTGCCCTCTGCAACAGAGCTGCCTGCTGCAACATCCTCCTGCTTTAGCCAGGGAGGAGGAGGAGGAAGAAGAAGGGTTCCTTGCTTAAAATAACATTTGCAACTGAGATGTGAACCTGCAAGGTGATGCACTGCTCTGCTTGGATGCTGTGGCAGATGCAGATGGATGCTGAGTGGGTCAGGACGTGGGTCTACCCAGGTGGAGGGGCTGGGAAGTGCCAGTGGGGCTGGAGCTGAGCTGTTTTTCCTGATAAAGGTGGGGTGGGGAGGGCTGCAGGGTGGGGAAGCAGCAACACTTGTGGGACAATGCACAGCACCATGTGCTGGGCTGGGGAAAGCCCTTGGAGGGTGGTGGGCAGCCGAGCAGCCCCACGCTGCTGCCAGAGAATCTTTAACTCAGTGAATGCATTTTGCAGAGGCAAACCCTTGCAAGAGGGAGTTCATAGCTTCACTGGTGGGAAATACCTGTTTCGTGGCTCTTTATGGCTCCCAGCTGGTCCTGCAGCCTGTGCAGCCCTGAGCCCAGCACCCATCTCCTCCCTCAGCCTGTCCTCATGGCTGGGTACACTCAAGGATGAGGCACTAGCCAAAGGTCCTTCCTTTCTCCACCCATGGAAGATCCATTTCCACCCATGGGAAGCCCAGGAGCACCCACAGCTGGGGTGGCTGCAAGGCTGGACTGACCCCTGGGATGCAGCACAATAGCAGCAACTGCCCTGTCCCTTCCCTCCTTCCCCCCACCAGGTCTCTCTGGAAGCTATAAATAAAGGAGAGGCTGGGAAGCCAAGCACCTGCTCCAAGAAAAGCTCTTTCTCCTCCCCACTCACCTCCCACAGCCACCTGGCCCTGATCTTTAGGCAGATGAAAAGGCCTGGGGCTGGCTGAGTGTCAGCGCTTGCAGAGAGCCATTTGCAGCTGCAGGAGAGAGGGGAATGAAAGGGCAGGAGCAGAGGGGACACAGGACAGCCAGACCATGGCCTTTTCATCCTTTGGGCTCTAAAAAAAGCTCCAGAGTGGGAAGGGGGGTGGAGGGATGGAGATGAAAATGTAGTTTTGCCCCTCTGAGGCACAGCAGCCAGCCAGCCCCAGGGACTGCAGAGCCATGCTCTCCCAGCATCGCTGCCAACAGGGCAAACCCAGCTGGTGGAGGGGGCTGGAGCCCACAGCTGCGTGGGTCTGGGCAGGAGAGGCAGGGCTGGCCCCAGACCAAATGGAGGAAAGCCCCTCACTTGGCTGTGGCGGGCATGGGCAGCCCCCTAATGTGGGCAGAGGGTCCCAGCACCCCGAGGATGTGCCTGAGAGATGGGGAGGGCAAAACACCAAGCTGTTCTCTTCATCACCTTCCCAGTTAGCAACTCTGCCCACACAAACAGCACTGCTGCCTGCTGGGGTAATTGCTGTCTAACGAAGAGGCAGCAGCTTGGCTGGATCCCAGCCTCCAGGGTCTGGCTGGAGGGGTGAGTTCAGGGAGGCTCAGCACAGGTTTGGGCAGCAGAGCTGGACAGCATCGGGCTTTTGCCTCCGGCTTGGGGTGGGACAGGTCAGACCTGGGATATGTGTCTTCCTCCAAGCTGGCACTGGGATGTTCCACTTCCCAGCTCACTCCAGGTCCTGGTGTCAGCCCAGCAGGGCCAGCTCCTGCCCCCTCGTCCCCCGGCATCTCCCTGTGCCTGCCTGCACCTCACCACACCAAACCCATGAGCCAAAACAGGGGCAGGATGAGGTTTGGCTTCCCCAAACTGCTCGAGCTGTAAAAGCCCACCAGCCTCAGCACCCTTCACCTTTCCTTGCCCACACTGGCTGCCAGAGCCCATCTCCTTGGGCGATCTGGGAAGCTGCCACAGTGCAATCCCCACCCTTTCAATATGGGCTCTTTTCACACCATGAGTTCCCACCACCCAAGCCCACCAGAGCTGGGGAAGATGCTGCCCAAGACACAGAGCACCAGCCACAAACCCAAAGCTATTGAACCGCCCTGCTGGGATAAGCAGTTTGACTCCCTCCAATCACCTCTCATGGGTGGGTTTTATCCCCCCTCCCCAGATTATCCTGTTGGAGTGGCAGCAGCCATGGGTAGAGGAGCCTTGTTCTGCCTCCTTGGCCCCCACCATGCAAGGCTGCCCACACCTTGGGGGGATGAAGCAGGAGGGAGCAAAGTGCCACGTTCTGGCTTTTATAGACTATCACTTAAAATGGAGAGGAACAAAAATACTGTAAAATAAAGCACTTGAGGGCATCAGCCTAAGCATTAAATAAGCTTCTGCTAAAAAGCTGCTTCAACTGAAAAAGCTTCCTGATTTGGATTGGAGGCATTACCCTGCTTGAGAAAAAGCTGGAGCTTGGATAAAGCTGGGAGAACAGGCAGCATCATCCAGGAAAAGGGCTGTCGTGCTCCTCCTGGGACATGAGATGTTCCTCCTGGGATACAGGATGCTCTTCTGAGACATGGGATGCTCCCTGCTTAGCTCCAGCCACTTCCAGGCTCCTCAGAAGATCACCCAGTCCCCTAAATGTTCGGCTTCCCATTCCTGTGGAGCAGCCCCACTGTCCCTGTGGAGCACACAGAGCGTCTTGCAGCATCAGTGGGCAGCAGGATTGCCAATGTGTAAACTTTCACTACTCTGGAGACCAAACAGAGAGTTTGGGGAGCAGACACTTCCCATTAAGATGCACTAATGAAATGTGAAGCTGTTTCACTCTGCTGTAATTCTGTATCTTTTCGAATGCAGCTGCAGTGCTGCTCCATTCGGGGCTAATTTAAGCACCAATTAAACCAGACTAAATTACAGTACGCTGTGGGAACTGATGTGACAAGGGACGTGTCCGGGAGCCCCAATTCTCCCTGACCTTGCCATTACCTTTCGAGCTGGTTTGCAAGCTGCATTGAGAGCCACCAGCTCCTGACCCTCACTGAAGGGTCACAGCAGGGCTCTGAGGATGGTGGGATTTGCTGGCCAGAGCGATGCAATGTTCCCATGCCTCCCACAGGCTGTGGAGCACTTGGGGTCATCTACAGGTGCTTGGCTCTCAGGAGGGTCTTCTTCCTTATTGGCTGCTGGTCAGGAGCTGGGATGAGGTTGGGGCTGTGCCAAACCCCTCCCACTCAGCTGGGGACTCCTGCTGCCCTTTGTTAGAACCATGATGTCCTTCCCAGGGCATCTCCTCAGACCCAGAGTACGTGGATTACTTTGGGGCTGCTGCTGCTGCATCCTGCGTGTCGCCGAAGATGCCATTCACCCCAGCTGCCTCCTGGGGAAGCCAATTCATGTCAGAAAAACCCTCATTTTTCTGGGGAGTGGAGGAGCTGGGGCGATTTTGTTCTTCCTTTTGGGTAAAGGGAGGAATAAAGTGGCTAAAAGCTGGGACAAGCCAACTGACCTCACCTTCGTAGCATCCCGAGCAGGCTCATGGCTGGGTTCCAGCTCCCTTAGGCAGGGATGGAGTCCAAGGGCACCCCACAGCCTTGGCTCCAGGGGGTTTTGGGGTTCAGAGCCTGTTTTCAGCAGTTTGGGGTTGGGGATTTTTTTTAGCTGATTAGTTTAGCTGCTGATGACCTCAGGGGTTGCTCAGAGGGCTTCAAAAGTGCTGCAGGTTGGTGCTTGGCACCTCCAGCCAGCTCAGCTGCTCCTACAGCCCCCGACACGGGACCTGCCCACTTTCCTCAGGACTTCTTTCTTTCCACTTGATTTAGGCAACTGCAGTAGATCTCCTGTGGGCCCTGGTTCCCAGCTGAGCCAGGTTAGACCCAGTTTAGCTCAGAAAGAGCAGGGCAGGCACCCTCCTCCACCCTGTATGTACCCCATCTTCACAGACCATTCCTCTACCCAGGTGAGCCGCTGTGTTGGCACAGGGATGTCAGGACTGGAGAATGTGACAGCCCTGGGAAAGTGGGGCTGGCCCCCACACCTCCCATGGTGCCACCTGGCTGCCATGGGCACAGGGACACGACCTCCCCAGAGCAGCTGCTGGTTCCTCTCTAATTAATCCAATTACAACATCACGTTGGTTGAGCAAAAGGTGGATTAATTGTGGTTTGCTCCAGGTAAGTGGGAGGCAGAAACACCCCTGTGTTCAAACAGGCTTGTTATTTGCTGTTAACTATGAAAAGCCTGGCCTCAACCACGGGGAAGGCGGTCCTACCACCAGCATCATCCTCGTTGGGAGAGCAGAGAGCTCGCTCCTCCCCAGGCTCCCTGAGCACCTGTGCAGCCCTGATGCTGCTCCCAAAAAGCAAATCCTTGCCTAAGACTAAAAAACCCCAAAGATTAGGGGGACAACGCTGGGAGCAGGGGTGCAAAGTGGAAGGCTGCTCACTCTCAGATACTGGTTTTTAAAATAGAATAAAAGGAGAATATTGGAAACAATTGTTCAGACTGTCAGGAAGATGCAAGTGTTGGGAGTAAACAGATGCTGGTCACGATTCAGCGCTCATTAAGGCAGGAGAAGGATTCATTTCGTATGCATGATTAACTCCTGGCCACTGATGATTTACACAGCAGATGATCAAAAGAGAATTAATTATTCCACAAATCAGGCTGCTGCCAGCCAGGCCCTGGTTCCCGCCAGCTCTGCTCATGGCGTGGCCCGTGGCTCCCAAGAGTGGGGTTGTCACAGCCAACGCTGCCCCACAGCCCTGGTGTGTCCCCCACTGCACCTGCCAGGCACCTCTGGCACTGCCATGTTCAACATCAGTGGGGTTTCGTGCCACCCAGCCCTGCTGAGCAGCCACTGAGGAGGTATCAGCTTCCTGACACCCAGTCCAATAATCTACTCCGTTAGCAGTAATTAACCCAGGGAAGGTTTCTCTCCACTTGACACCTTTTCTTTCCTTTGTGATTGATGGAGTCTCTGCCTGTTACAGATCTATGCTGTAATTAAAGGAAGGAACTCCACTCCCTCTACCTGATGTATTTTTTAATACAGTCCCCTTTTGATCTCCTCTCTCTCTTAATTGAATTACGAGCTGAGAATCAACACCCAGCCACTACAAAAGCTGTTCACAGAACCACAGAATCACAGGGGTTGGAAGGGACCTCGAGAGATCATCGGGTCCAACCCCCCTGCCAAAGCAGCTCCCCAGCTCATATTGCACAGATAGGCATCCAGACGGGTCTTGAATATCTCCAGAGAAGGAGACTCCACACCCCCCTGGGCAGCCTGTCCCAGGGCTCTGTCACCCTCACTGGGGAAAAGTTCTTCCCCATGTTGGTGTGGAACTTCCTGTGCTCCAACTTGCAGCCATTGCCCCTTGTCCTGTCCCCACAGACACTGAAAAGGGGCTGGCCATTTCCCCCTGCATCCCATACTTCAGATATTTATAAACATTAATCAGGTCCCCCCTTAGTCTTCTTTTCTCCAGGCTGAACAGCCCCAGCTCACTCAGCCTTTCCTCACAGGGGAGATGCTCCAGGCCCTTCATCATCTCCGTAGCCTCCTCTGGACTCTCTCCAGGAGATCCCTGTCTTTTTTATCCCAGGGAGCCCAGAACTGGACACAACACTCCAGGTGGGGCCTGACCAGGGCAGAGCAGAGGGGGAGGATCACCTCCTTCGACCTGCTGGCCACACTCTTCCTGATGCCCCCAGGATCCCATTGTCTCTCTCAGCCCCCAGGGCACACTGCTGGCTCATGGCCAACCTGTCATCAACCAGGACCCCCAGGTCCTTCTCCACAGAGCTCTTCTCCAGCAGGTCACCCCCAGCCTGTACTGATACAGACGGTTATTCCTCCCCAGGTGCAAGACTCTCCACTTGCTTTTGTTGAACTTCATCTGGTTTCTCACTGCCCAGCTCTCCAGCCTGTCCAGGTCTCGCTGGATGGCAGCGCAGTGTCCTGTGTGTCAGCCACCCCTCCCAGCTTTGTATCATCAGCACTTCCACTGAGAAGGAAGTGGTGTCTCCAAATCCTGGGGATGGGGAATTGCCAAGAGGCCTGTGAAGCACCAGGTCTGCTCCCACTTGGATTTGATGGGGAGTGCTGGGGCCAGACCCTGCGGGCCAGTGGGCTCACCGAGGGCAGACATGACCCCTGAATTTGGGGTGCAGAGCAGATGCCTGTCTCTGCTATTCCAGAAGTATCCCTCCTGTACCCCCCTGGACCAGAGCCTCTGCACCTCCCCTGCTTGCTCTGCAGTCACCACTGAGGGAAAATCATGTCTGACGCAGCAGAGCCCTTGGCTGGGCACCAATGGGCCTCACCATGGGCACCCGACATGGCTGATGTGCATCACCATGGCTGCTGGTGAGCTGGAGAAGCTGTGTGCCACTGGGAACCTAACCACAGAATCATAGACTGGTCTGGGTTGGAAGGGACCCCAAGGATCACAGAGCTGCAACCCCCTGCCACAGGGAGGGACACCAACCTCAGGCCTGGAGCTACACAAGGTTGCCCAGGGCCCCATCCAACCTGGCCTTGAACACCCCCAGGGACGGGGCATCCACCACCTCTCTGGGCAGCCTGTTCCAGCCCCTCACCACTCTCTCTGTAAAAAACTTCCCCCTAATATCTAATCTAAACCTTCCTTCCTTTAGTTTTAATCCATTCCCCCTTGTCCTGCCATTCTCTACCCTTTTAAAAAGTTGAATCCCCTCCTGTTTCTCTGCTCCCTTCAGGGACTGGAAGGCTGCAATGAGGTCCCCCCACAGCCTTCTCTTCTCCAGGCTGAACCAGCCCAGCTCCCTCAGCCTCTCTTCATAGGGGAGCTGCTCCAGCCCTCCCTAATCCTCCTCATCACGTAATAACTCTTTCCCATGCAGTCTGGGTGATGACAGAGCTTTTAATGAAGGGCAAGGGTGTTTTGCATTTAAATACACTAGACTGTTGGCTCAGGACTGCAGCAGGCCCAGGACAGAAGGAGGAAATCAGGGAAGGCTCCTGGCCACCCCTGGAGCTCCATCCCACCGGAGGCTCCTGGCCACCCCTGGAGCTCCATCCCACCGGAGGCATCCCCTATGGACACCGGGTGAGCGAGGGCAGGGCAAGCAGGCAGAAGCACCTTCTGCCTCATCCTTGCCCCAAGTGCAAATGAGCCTGATGCTAATTGAACCAACTTGTGATGATTATCACCTTTATTTTTAAATCTGAATTCCTGCAGGAGTCACCTTCAGCGGGGAAAGGCGGCGGCGGGGGCGGGGAGGGAACTGATTGCCTGGAGCTGATTAGCAATTACACTCTGCACTGCAGCTGTAAATACTGTCACCCCAGGCTGGGGATGAGGTGCTGGCAGACTGGGGGGGGGTCCTTGGGGAGGGTGATGGGGAAGAACCTGCGGGGATGGGATCAGTACTTTGGATGGTGCTGGCACCTGCCCTGGGCTAGGTGCCACACCACATGGAGTGGGAGGTCACAGGCATCTCCTGGCTGGAGGGGACAGTCCCTAAAATAAAGTGCTTCACCAAGGTTTTAGAGGTTCTGGGTGGAAGTGGCTGGGGTGAGCCTGATGCCTCTTTGGGGATAGTTGTCTCCTGCTGCTGAAGCTGCTGGGCACTCATGGGCATTTATGAGTTGTGCCTTTAATACAGCACTGGAATATTTGCCTTATAAATTCTTAAGAACAGATTTACAGATGAGCTATTACTGGCATTACAGACTATTAATAAGTCAGTTAAACCTACATAAAATAAATTGCATTCCCTGCCTTTATGTTGGCATATTACACATGTAAGAAGAGACAGGAGGCAGGAATGCTGCAGCTGGGGACAATGGTGCCCAGCTACTGCAGCAGCAATGCCAGGTTCTGTGTCCCCTGGGCCACCTGAAGCCATCAGCCATCCTTCCCTGGGGGGATGTGGCTGAGGGAGCTGCTGGCCAGCTCCCATGGCAAAGCTGGTCATCCCCAGACCTGGGACACAACTGCTTGGACAGAGGACCTGGCACATCCCAACCAGCCCCACAGTACTCAGGAGCATGGAAGGGACACTGGGAATGATGCTCTGACTGCACCACCTTCTCTGTTTCTAGAGGTGAGCTATTTGCAGAGCTTGGTGTACACAAGCTATTTCTGGCCAAGCCTGGATTGAGAAAAGCCATCTGGAGAGAGGTGGCAGTGGAGCTGCATATCCAGGAGCAGCTGGGATCTGGTGGGTTCTGAGGGCTCTAATGCACAGGCAAAACATGGAGTCTCCCCTCCATCCAACCCCTCCATCCAACCAGCTGGATGTCCAGGGTGCTGCCCCCTAATTCAAAGCCAGTGAAGCTTGGTGTCTTTATCTCCACTCACACCCTTGCTCAGGGCTGTTTCCAGCCTGCAGAGATGTTCTGCTTCCCCACCACCCAGGGCCACAACACATCCAAAGGTGCAGGCAGACAAGAGCTGGAGATGCTCTAAGACCAGACCCTGGCACCAAGGGGGGCAGTAGAAAACCTGGGATGGAGGTTTTGAACCCAACACCAGCTCCTGGGACAGGGGTACCAAGGGAGATCCTCTTCCTGAAAAGAAAGGGGTTGAGGAGGATGTGCCCACCACTGCTGCCCAGATACCTGGCCAAGGAGAGGGGCCAGGAGAAGGTGGGCTGGCAGCGGTGTCACCACGATGGCCCCATGTATGGCATGGGGGGTGGTTCAGTCAGCAGCAGGGCAAAGGCTGCACTTGCCAGTGCCACCAAGCACGAGGAGCCCCTGTGAGAGCTGGGACATCTCCAGGGAAGTGTAGGGGGAGATAAACAAACAAGAATGCAGTATTTTCCTCTGCTACTGAGATTGCATCAGTGCTGGCTGGCTGGGTATGATTAAACCTCTCACTTATTACATTTGAGAAGAATATCATTTAGCTACCAGATTAAAAACAAATAAACCCCTTGTGAAGGCACATCCATTCCCCCAGAGCCAGCACGTGCCATGGGAGCACAGGCTAGGGGGTGACAGTGGCACCTCAGGGTACCCTCAGCATCCCTGCTCAGGGGGTTGGCCTTTCTGCAGCTCAGGAAGTGGCTTTGTGGCTCCAGCAATGCATGGGGGGGCTCCCCTGGGGCTGGCCAGCACGAGGGACCCATGCAGACAGGGAGGGACCACCACAGGGGTGCAGACTTCTCCTCCAGCAGGCAGGGGCATCAAGGACCCTGGTCTCAAAAAGATGGGTTACCCACAGGACATGGCCACCAAGCCATCATCTGCCCATGTTGGCCAGCTCAACCATCCCCAGGGTGCACCGAGTCCCCTGGACAGCAGAACACCAAGGGGGGTTCAAGGGTGATGTTATCCCACCCCTGATGGTGCCTGGGCAGCTGCTGGGGAAGAAGCCCTCCTCTCCAAAATCGCTTCCATGCAGCCTCTTGCCAGTGGTGCACACAGGGTGCTGCCCAGCAAGCTCCCAGCTCTCTACCTGTTACTTTTAGATGAGCTGGCTGTTTAAACAGCACTTCTGTGTCACAGCTGATGGGCTGTAAAGTGTCTCTGTGACACCAGCCCCCATTCCTGGGCACTTCAAAAGCCTCAGTGTAAAAGAAATTCATAATCAAGTGAATTGTACTCAAATACAGCTTCTGCAGAGGTAAAGCAGCAGCAAGGGGAGCAGGGTAGGGGGAGGGAGAGTTTAACTTCCCCTTCCCACCTCCCCAGGTGGGACAATGCTGTCTTCAGAGCACCACAAGCCCATGGCAGATTAAAACCAAAACATGCTGAGGTCCAATGAGTTTCCTGCTCGAGACTGTTCCTGGTGAGGGCACATGAAGTCAAACATGATGCCAAAGGATTGCTTTCTAAGTGGGCTGACTTTTCTTCCCAGCCTGACGTTGGGAAGCCAGGAGTTGCCTCCTGACCTCCGTGGGGTTTTGGTCAGGTCTCACCCAGCAGCCAGCGAGTGATGCTCAACCCCTGTGCTGCCCCCAGCTTCAGGCTGCTCCTGCCCTGGGGAGTTTGTTTACTTTGTGATGGATGGAATTTGGGAAAACCCAAGCCTAAACTCTTTCTTCCCAGCCTTTGCCAAACCAGTGCAGCAGCCCACAAACCCACCAGCCCTCCATGGAGCTGCCCTCCATCCCTGCAAGCACAGAGAAGGGAAAAACAGATCTTAAAGACACAGGTATGCAAAGGATAACCATAGTCCAGTGTGTGCCTGCAGGCAGGAACAAGAGGCCAGCATGGAGAGAGAGCATCTTCCATGGGCTTCAGCCCCAGGGGCAGGCAGTTCCTTCCCAGTTTTTGGCTGGAGGTTCTGGGGGGCAGAGCTGCTCATCTGCAACCTATCCCCAGCCAGGGAAGCACCAGCGGTCAGGGTCTTGGCATCACAGCCCTGCCAGACAGCACACAGCCTGATGTCTAAGCTGTCACTCAGTGCTGTGATAGGTCTGTCAGTGAACAAGATATATTAGGGAAGAAGGCTTGTGGAAGGAGAAAAGGGCTGGGCTGTTCACTCCAAGCCCTGCAGACACTGGTTGGCACCTCACTGTTTGGACAGAGTGCCCAGAGCCCAGCTGGACACCATCTCAGCCAGCATCCCTCCCAGCATCACTCTGCTCCTGATTTCTGGGGAGATTTGTCTTGCAGGGCCCCACAGGAGAGGGAGGCAGGAGTTGATCCCACCTGCATGGGGAGAGGGATGTAAAATCATTCAGCCCTGGGATCTCACCTCCAAATCCTTCCTTGATTGCCACGAGCAGGAATCATCCACTCAATCTGCAAACAGCAGTTCAAAGCCTCTACATCACTCTGAAGATTAATTAGCAGCTAAATAATAATCCAGGATAAGTCTTATCCAGGCATAAGAAACTCACTGTGGACAATCAGTGATGTGGGGGGTCCAAGGCTGGAGAAAGCTTTGTGTTCCAGGAACACAATGACAAAGAGCAGTGTCAGGAGTTAACCCTCACCAGGGGAAGGTTTGGGACAAAGCCCACCCCAGCCAGAGGGTCTGTTTGCTCTACACATGTTAACACATGTGTGCCCAGGCAAGGAGCAGCAGAGCACTGGTTGCCCTTGGCCAACCCTAGTGCCCACTGAGGCAATGCATGGCTCACCACCTGGGGGACAAGTTGGAGATGAGGTCAGGCAGGATCCTCATTGCAGCCTGCCAGTCCCTGAAGGGAGCTTATAAGCAGGAGGGGATTCAACTTTTTAAAAGGATAGACAATGACAGGACAAGGGGGAATGGATTAAAACTAAAGGAAGGAAGGTTTAGATTAGATATTAGGGGGAAGTTTTTACAGAGAGAGTGGTGAGGGGCTGGAACAGGCTGCCCAGAGAGGTATTGGATGCCCCATCCCTGGAGGTGTTCAAGGCCAGGTTGGATGGGGCCCTGGGCAACCTTGTGTAGCTCCAGGCCTGAGGTTGGTGGCCCTGCCTGTGGCAGGGGGGTTGGAGCTCTGTGATCCTTGGGGTCCCTTCCAACTCAGACCATTCTATGATTCTATGATCCCAAAGCAGGAAGGAATAAATATAAATATGGGGATAGGGTGTAAGACCTGTCATGTCCCCAGCTGCAAAGGGTGGCAAGCAGAGGGGAGGCTCTGGAGGTTCCCTGCGATGTTCTTGTTCTATTCTTGCACATCATGGACCTCCAACATGGCCCCAGAGAGTTGCCTTTCTCAGTCTGGACTCCTACCCAACTCAGGGGGCTGCTGTTCATTTAATTCCAACCTCCCTTTTCCCAGGCACCTCCAAATGCTAGGAAGAAAAAAAAATAAAAAATAAAAATAAGCAGCTGCAGCAAGCTGGCTGCACCAGAACATTTATTTCCTATAATGCATCATTTATTTTCAATTATCATGGTGCTTCCCCCCCCCCCTTCCTCCCTGCACACTTGGCAGATCGCTGGTGGAAAGTCTGCAGAGCTGCAAAAGAGCTGTGGCAAGAGCAGGGGCTGCAGCACAGGGGGGGGACAGATGTGAAGGGGACAGTGCTGACACCTCTCACACAGCCTGGCAAGATGGGGGTAAGGATGGACACCTCAGAGCCATTGGGTCAGACAAGAGGTCCTGGCTGTCAGCTCACCTCTGGACAGCAGCAAAGTGCTGGTGACAGGGACAGTGCAGGGGAGGGCACAGAGAGGAATGAGAGCAGCACTGTGGGCATCTCCCTCTACCCATGATTTGTCCCTCCCAACCCCAAGACAGGCACCAGCCTTCTCTCCCTTTCCCTCTCCTCCACGACTTAGAGGTTAGATGCCTTGGTGAGCCAGAGCCTGGGCATGAGCCAACGTCCAGCTCCCAGGAGATGTCCAGACTTGATGTCTGGGTTTCCACAACCAGTGGGTGAAAAACCCCACTCCCAAGTCCCTGCATGGCCAGGACACCTCCAAGATCCAGGGTGGCTCTGAGCAGGACCAGACCTGCTGTGGCCAGGGTGCTTGTGCGACACTCACCACGTCCCACAGCATCCCCATCCCACAGGGGCAGGGGGGAAGATGCAGCTGCAAGCCCGCTCGTGGAGGTGCAGCACTCACCATCTTCACCCTGTTCTTGCACCCCAAGCAGCTCTTTTTACTCCCAGGTGTCTGCCAGTCAAAGCCAGCTGATGATCTCTGACACATCATGAAGGATTTTCCAATGGGCTTCAGCAGACTCAAAGATTGATATCAAGAAGCCCCAATTTATCGAATTAATGCTGCAGAGCCAAACCATGGCTGCTTAACAACTGGAGTATCAGGATTTTACAGCAACATAACTAATAAGGCCATTAATACAAACTGGGCTCAGTCCTGACATTTATATCACTGTAAATCTCACTCTCAGCACAGGAACCCTTTATGCCATCCCAGGCACTCAGGAAGCGCTGTCATCCTTTGTCAGGCTGCAAGATTTAAGCCAAGAAAAGGAGAATATAAACATCCTGACAAAATAAACCCAAAACAAACAAACAGAGGAAGCTTGAGAAGAGCTGGGACACATGTAAATGTGGGGCTGGTCCTTGCTTTCCTGGAAGGATGGGGCTGGGGGGGACCTGCAGCCCCCACTGTGTCCCTTGAGACTGAAGCCACTGAGTGGATCTGACCTCAGGTCCCCACTGGCAGCAGGTTTGCCCTGAGCAAGGGCAACTGGGATGGTTTTGTGCAGGGGTCCCAGGTGCTGTTGATCCCATCTCCTTGCCATAGGAGGAGATTTCCCAGCACAGCCCCAAGCCTGGGGCAGCCAGGAAGGCTGAAAGCTGTGAGGGTGAGTAAGGTCTAAATATTCCCCCCACGATGCCATTCCCAGCACTACCCAGGCACCCAGGAAACTGCAAACAGGGAGGAGCTGGGGGCAGAGGAGTGGGAGAAGAGAAGAGCCTGACAGACCTCGTGAGTACTAATTATTTCTGGCATTATCTGCACAGACAGATAAGGTTTTCATTAATAAACTTGAAGCAGCGGGGGAGGAGGGAGGAGGGAGGAGGGGAGCAGAGGGGGAAGCAGCAACAGCAGAGTCCCTGTAAAGAGCTGCAAATGAACCCCAGCCACAGGCACGGGGAGCAATTAGAAGCAGGGGTGGCAGTGTGGGGGACGTGGGGGCCAGTAATTAGCTGCCAAGCCTGTCCCTGCTCAGCTTTGTTTTGCAGGCTGCCTCATCCTTCACGACACGCTGGAAATGAAATCGTTAGTACTCTTTCCTAGGCTGGGCCTTATTAAACCCACTACCTGCACTCATTTAATTGGAAGGAGATAAACCCAGGCCAGGGTGGGAAGCTGGGCAAGGGAGGTATAGCACCACCTTACAGCCCTGCTGCAAAAGAAATGCAGGGGTGCACACATGCAAGGGGGATGGGGGGGCTGCAGGAGCTCCCAAAGCACCTGTTTGAGGGTTTATCTACACAAAGGAGCCCAGAGAGGCAGGAGGACAGAGGGAAGGCCCTGGTTTGCAGGGGGTCACCCAGGCCGTGGGGTCCCAGGTAGGAGCTTTGTGCTGGCTGGGCAGATGGGAGATGGGGGGATGGCCACTCCAGGGGGGATGCAGGGAGCTGCAGCAATGAGCAGATGCAGGCAGGTCCCCATGGCAATGGGGTGATCCAGCCCTTCCTGCCCCACAGCCTCCCCAAAGGCCAGCAGCAGCGTGGAGGCTGCAGTAGGAGGGGGGGTGATGGGAGACCCACGGTCCCTCACCCCAGCAGCCCTGGGGCTGTGCCACATGAGACATGGTCTCCTGGTTGATATGGGGGGGCCTACATCAGCTTCTTGTGAGGGGCTCCCACAGCAGCTTCATTGGGGTGGTCCTTCTACAACAGACCAGCTCAAACCAGAGATCCTTTTTTCTCCCCATCCCCTGAAGATGCCTGGTTCACCCAAAAGAGCACTTTAACTGTAGTGCACAGTTAAAACCAGGACTGCCCCCAAAAGCTCATCCATCCCAAAAAGCCACCCCTGGGTGACTGATGACCCCATGCAGCAGCACCCAGCCTGACCCCATTCCCCACTCGATCTCCCCCAGGGCCTGCAAATGCAGGGGGGGTGTTTCCATCAGCCTCGCTGCTCTCCCTGGGGAGTCCTGCTGCCCTCCCAGGTAGCTGTTCACTTTGACTGGTGAAAGGAGATCACATCCTACCTGATGGGGACATATCCAGCCCTCCTGCCAGAGCCCTTTGTTTGCCAAGAAGCTGGAGCTCCAGGGCCTCCCACACACTTTATTCACAGATGGGGGAAGGAAGAGGGATGGGAAAGGTGAAGAGAGAATTGTTTTTCTCCATTTTATTGGAGTCTTTAAATGGCTCTCCTTAAACTGCAGCATTGCAAAGGAGGTGGAGGTGAAGGGACAGTGTTTCTTGAGGCAGGGCGAGGTGCCATCTTGGTAAATATTTAATTAGGAGTCAAACTGCTAGACCAAAGAATTCTGCCTGCAGAGATTTATTGGACACAAACATGGTATGAAAAAGTAAGCAGCTCATCAGGAAGCATTTCCTTCTGCCTGAGCCCAGATCCATGCCTACATACTTAAAGCCAGAGTAACCCGATGAATCCCTTTGTGCCACTCCAGCCCTGAGATGAGCTGAGCTGAGCTGAGGGGGCTGGGGGCAAAGGTGAGGTTGGCCTCTTGCTCTGTCCCATCCAAGGAAGGTGCTCTTAAACCCCATCCTTGTAACAGGAAGCATTTTCTCTCTTCTTCATCTTCTTCCCCTCCACAACTGAGGCAATACTGATACAAACTACAAAATTCCTGAGCCCCCAACCTGTACCCCCTCCTAAGCATGGGGTGGGTGTCTGGGACTTTGCTCTGGGTGGAGGCTTCCCATCTCTCCCTGCATCCCACCTGGCTGTACATTACAGGGGTGGGCAAACCCTGCTGGGTAGTACAGGAAAGTGGGGGACACACACAAACCCTGCTTCAGAAGGCAAAACTCTCACTAAAGCCTCCCCAGCCTGGATTTGGTCCCAGCACTGGCACTAGTGAGATATCTAGATATATATATCTCTATATATATCTCTATATATATCTCTATATATATCTATATATATATAGATATATCTAGATATATCTAGATATCTAGATATATATATAGGTACTATATATCTATATACTATATACTATCTATCTATATATATAGGTACTTTTTTATATATATATGTATATATATATATAAAAAGTACCTATCACCATATTGATAAACATTCTTGGAAGCCACTGATGGCAGAGGTAAGCACAGGAGTCAGCCTGTCAGTACCTCAGTGCTGCTACTCCCAACTGCGTTAAAAACAAAACAAACCAAAAAGCCACCAGGCTTTGCTGCCAGCTTGCTTGGCTGGTGTTTCATACTGCTACCCCCTCAGGGCTGTAGGGACACCTATTGTGAACGGCAGCAGTTTGCACTGACTTCTCCAGCTGTGCTGCAGAGCACCTCAGGTGTCCTCTCCTGCCAAGTCAGGCTTGCAGGATTCTTCCAGACATCCACAGGCTCCAGAAAGCCCAAGCCTGGGTGGCTATGGCCACATCCATCTCCCACCCAGCATGGGTGGGAGGGTCAAAAATCCTGTTTGCTTCCTTCAGGGAACTGACCCCAAGGTGAGGAGGTTTGGTTGGACATCTCTCCGTGCTAGTATGGGCACAGCCTGGTTTCACAAGGTGAGCTGGCCCATCAATAGCTTGGGATCCCAGCAAACCCAGCTCAAAGGCTGGGTAGGAGAGGGAAGTGTTGGCTGCTTTACACATTCACAAATATTGAGCTTGCAAGTCAAGCCTGTGTTTAAGAAATACATGTTTAAGAACTCACTAATGCCACAGGCACTAAACCCCCAGTGTATATCTGACAGAGAATCTCCTCTACACCAGCTGCCAGAGCATGTCCATGTCTCCCCAGCATGTTTGCTCACCTTGTGTCCCAGATGAGACTGATGGCACAGATTTATCTCCTGTGTCCCTCCTCTGGCTGAGCCCAGCCCTCTCTCCCACTGCCTCCTGTTACCCAGCTCCCTGATTCCCACTGAGCATGGCAGGGAGTTACCAGCATCTCCTCTCTGCACAGCTTTTCCCTCTGGGTCATTCCAGCAGCAGGAAGGTTTTCTTGTTTCCTTCCAGGCTCTCAAGAGCTGCCTCTGCAGTGCTGCTTGCCCAGAGCAGCCCATGTGCTGCAGACTCAGCCAGACCTAGAGAACGACAGAGGACAGAGCAGTCTCACCTCCAGGTTTTCCCCCTCCCCACATCAGCACCCAAGGTGCCCAGCCCAAGCTGTACCACATCCTTGGCACTCTCAGCCCTCAGCCAGGTGGAGCCAACCTCAAATCCAGTTTGGTCCTGAGTTAAGATGAAGAAAACCTCCAAATTATCTCATTGACAAAGGGGGTGAAGGGCCAAGCTCCTCATGGCTCCAGCCCCTCTGCCCCCCACGTGCAAAGTCCAGGCTGCCAGAGGGAGAGCTGCAGCACTCAGCAGACACAGTGAGCAGAGTGGGGTCATCTGTGGCTGCTCTTCAGACTCATTGAGCATGGCACTGCTCTGCTAGTGCTGCCAGCCCACCTGCCCTGTGCTCAGCAGGAGTGCAGGGCACCTTCTGGGGGTCTGCATGGGGTGCAGACCTGCACAGCTGCTGCCTCCAGGTCTGTGCCACCCCATCGCCTCTGCTGCTGATGCACAGAGCAGTCCCACAGCCTGACAGCATGGGGACATCCTGCCATCCCATGGGGCAAGAGGATCAAAGCTGCAGCAGCAAGCAAGAGGCCAGGATGAGACCCCCCAGGGAGGGAGCTCAGCCCAGCCCTGGCACCACAACACATGGGTAAGTTCACATTGGATTGTGAAAGACTGGAGGGGGGTGTGGAAGTCCCATCCCCTATCCTTCTAGGATCACCTTTCTCATACCTTATTGCCCAGCTTCTCCATGAGCCCCATCTCCAGATGCTCCTCAAAGCAGCAGTGACTTGGCCTCCTTGGCTGGAATTAGCTGCAAAACCACCAAACCCCAAATTTCCTGGCTGAGGAATATTTAAGGACTGAAAAAAAACAAAAAATGGAACCAAGCTACAAGAAAGCAAGCAAAAAATCCATCATGGTTAATTATTTGCTCTTAATTGTCAAAAGAAGATGGATTGATGAAAGGAGTTGGTAAGCAGGATGATAGCAGGAGTGTTCTTGAGGGTAAGCACTGTGGTAGGATCCAAAAGCAAGACTTTTCATAATCCATGGGCTGTTAATTACCTAAACGAGGGTCCCTTGGAGCTGCCTGAGTGAAGATTAATTAGTTTTTGAAATAATAGCTAAATTGATACTGGGAAGGAGTTTGGGTTCCAAAATAATAGCTGAAAATTAGCCAGCCTGTTTCCCCATTTCTCTTTGCCATGTTCAGTAGGACATTCATCCCTGTTGCTTTTTCAGAAAAGGGCCATTAATCAAATCAGCAGATGGTCCTTCCCAGCCCTGTGATATTTCAGAAAGACAAAAGGGAGGAGAAGTCACCTGCAAAAGTGTGAGGGGAAAAATAAACCAACCCAAAACCCTGTGATTAGCAACTCCAGAGACTGTCTGCCCAGAGAGAGCTGGATCCATTCAAGTGGAGAAACTCTCCTGGAGATGAGGAATCTCTCGTGACAAGCAGGCACCTACAGGAAAGGGATTTGACCATCCTTAAAACAAATTACCTGCACTAATCCCAAATATCAGGATTTATGTCACCTGGTTCACCCAGGTTTGACATCTACATTGCCACTGTCTGCCAGAGCTCTCACCCATGAGTGGGCCACACGTTTGTGCACGTCCCTCTGCAGCGATGCTTCACCATCCCCCTCTCCTGCCTGGCTGCACTTGCACAGGACATGCAGGAACACCTCTGTGTAGCAGGAACACCTCTGTGTAGCAGCATCACCTCTGTGTAGGAACATCTCCTGTCAGTGTCGGTGACAGCTCTACTGTCACACATGGCTGGGACCATCCACAGGACTCAGCAGCTGTCAGATGAACAGGCAATGCACAGAGCAGGATGGCACACAACTTGTTTCCAAGGAAAACCAGCCATTGGGAGCCTTAGCCCCTCCAAGCAGCCCTGCAGCGCTCCCTGCATCCCTCAGCATCCAACCCTCCCCCTTGGGGTGGCATCAGCCAGGGTCACACGCAGGCGAGTGAGCTCACACAGTCCCCTGAGCCCAAACCCTACAAACCCCCCCAGCCTGTACCCACAGAGGTGGGACCTGGCTGCCAGGAGGGCCCCTACCTTCCCAGCCTGCAGTGATGGGGTGCTCTGGGGATGGGGCTCCTCGTTACAGCCCAGCAAAGGCACAGGCAGCCGGGGGCAGCCATCAGTCACACATGCTTCTGCTCACAGGGCCCTTGTCTTGATAGGGTGTCTGCTCTGTCACATGTAAACACGTCTGACACGCAGGGAACCCTCTGCAGCACGTGTAGATGAGTGTTGCCTTGGATTTCATGGCATAATAAATAACAGGGGAGAGGCAGACACCTATGCCCTCAATGCTGTCTGCCCTGCATCACCCGCTCACTGCAGTTGCTCAAATCCTGGAATGCAGACAGCACCTTCCCTGGGACGTTGTTACTCAGACACCCCACCAGTGACACATGTCCTGGGCCAGGGGCCAAGACCTCAGTCCCTTTCCTGTTCAACAGGCACCATCAGCTGCCAACACCAAGCATCCTCAAAGCTGCTCGGCAGCAGCAAGCAAAAAAATCCATCATGGTTAATTATTTGCTCTTATTTGTCAAAAAAAAGATGGACTGCTGAAAGGAGTCAGTGAACAGGACAACATTAGGAGTGTTCTTGAAGGCAAGCACTGTGGTAGGACCCAAAAGACCCCTCAGAGTGAGGACCAGTAACAGACCCGCCCTTGCATTATCACTGCTTGTTAACAGGCTGCAGAGGAGGTTTAGGGCTGCTCAGAGGATTGATCTTTTGGGTGAGATGGGGTGGAGAGCAGACCCAGAGCAGAGAGAAGCCACTCCACCTCTGGAAGGTTCGGTTTGTGGGCTGGTCTTGGGCAGCACAGGGAACCAACCGCTGTGTCAGCAGCAAAGGTCTCCCCAGTCACAACAGGGGTCCTGCTGCTCCACCAGCGGGGGTGAACCCTCCCTCAATGGGGAATGATTCCCACCCTCCCAACAGCAGCAGATCAAAGGCCAGGCAGGGATGTGGGAGGAATGAACCTTGGGTCTGCTGGCCCAGCATCCCCTCAGCTCCTGGGCTGTGTAACCTCATGGTCTTGCTTGGCTGTGATCCCTTGCCTAGATTAATCGCTCCCTCCACGGGCAAGAGAAAGCAAGTGGCTGCTGTCTCCTTGGCCACTGCTCTGATCTTTCATCCTCCACTTACTGTGAATAAAAAAACAAACTAGAAAGCCCAGGCAGCGTGACAGCCCCCAGCCCAGCATCCCTCCTCAGTGTGTGAAAGCCCAGAACTGGGTGAAGAGCACCCATCACTCACCGTGCCCTTCGCTCTCCAACACACCACTGATTCACCCCGGGGTGTCAGGGAACACATGGCTCACCTGGGGGGCAAGCACAGCGTGCTGGGGGCCAGCTGCCTGGTGTGTTCATCGTGGGCTTCTTGTCCCTCCAAGCTCCATGCAAACCCTGGCTGTCTGCAAGCACAACCACGCTCCTCTGGGCCCTCCAGCACAACTGGAGGAGGTTGGGGTGGAGCTGGTGGGTGCTCTCCTGGATTCCTCTGTAGCTATTTCCCAGCCCCAGGGATGGAGATCTTTCCATCTGCTCTTACAAGGTGATTAATTGCTGCATTTGTAAAACACTTCATTCTGGGAAGCAAATTATGTAAAACACACTCAGTGGGATCTAATACAAACTGATGCAATCAGCTAGCAGTGGGGACTCTGCTCCCAGGACCCACAGGCTGGGACAAGCAGCCTGGACAGCCTGCTGGCCTGCTCCCTCCTGGGAGGGGGTCTTCACCAGGCACAGCAATGAGCTCTGGCTGATCCTGCTCTGTCTGAGGACCCCCACCTCTCTGCCCAAGAGGGTGGGATGGCTGCACACCTGGCACTGGGACAGGGATGAGCGAGTCTGGAGGAGGTCTGGGCATTGCACAACACAGCACAGGATGGCCAGCAAATCTGGATCTGCTGAAGTTGCTTATTTTAACACCCCAGTGGGTTTTTCAGAGCTCCTCTGTTGGTACTCACTGTGCTGCAGCACTCCCATGCACCATGCTGGGAAATGAGCACCCAGATGGACCTTCAAACACTGCTGTGCTTCCAAGCAGCTCTGGGGATGTTCTTACCCAGTGCTTACCCAGCAAGAGGCAACACCAACAGAGCTTTCTGTGCCTCTGGCCATCAAGGATGGGAAGTGACACTGCTTGCCTGAGTAACAGGTGCCAGAGGAAGGAGCTCACTCTTCTGGACAGGCTCAAGGATGCTCCAGGAGAAAGCTCTGTGAGCAGGTAAAGCGCTGGGTTAGGGCAGAAGCCAAGCCAACCCAGAGCTTGCCTTTGGAGTGCAGCTGTAAAAAAAGGGAGAAAAGAGAAATCAAGACTCCCTGCCCCCAATTTGCTGACTCAGCAATGACTCAGGAGGCTAAATTTAGCTGCTCAGCAGCAGGGTGAGCGGCTGTTGGCCTCTCCTTAACCTCATTATGAGACCTTTAAGCAAACCCTTCACCAGCTCAGGAGGGATTCTGCTCACGCCCCAACGGGATTATCAGCTGCCTCTGAGAGCTGGAATAAAGCCCATGGATGTACAGAGGTACACAGGCAAGTTTTCTGGTGGTGATGCAAGACCTGGGAGCAGAGAGAGAGCACTTGAGTGCATCATGCTTGGGGAGTCGCCATAGCAACAGGGAATTTCAAAAGCAGTGAGGTGTGGGTTCATCTGCATCACTCTGAGGGATCCCAAAGGGCCCTGGAGATGCAGGCAGCCATCCGTGGGCAACAGGCTGCTCCAGTTCAGAGAGATGTGGTGGCCACTGGTTAAACATCAGCAGGGTAACCCAAACCAGCTTTGGAAGCCAGGCAGGTACTGGTGGGACAGCTCAGCCTGACCTGGGGCAGGAGATGCAGGGGGGGGACACACACAGACTTGCAACCCAACTGTGTCTCTGCACCAGGGGGCAATGAGGCACTCAAAGACTTTCTGACTGAGCTGGAGAGCTCTAAACAGCAGCAACACCAGTGTTTTGCAACACAGTTTAAGCTGGCTGCAAGCTAAGCTGGCTCTGTGCTTCAGTAAGACCCGTTCCTGTAAGGTCAATCATTACACAACCTCCTGCAGCAACCATCTCCCAGGAAAGCCCAGCTGGAGAGCAGCTCACCTCCTGCCTCACTCAGCCATCACCCCAAAGCAGTGTGTGATCCAGAGAGCAGCTCCTCATACCTCTCCAGCCCTGGGGCAGGGGAACTTGCCAGCCCCACACTTCCCAGATGTGATGGGCAGACCCACAGCTGCAGCAGGGATGGACACAGATGTGCACAGGTTCTCCATCATGTGGGCTGAAGGCACCATCCCTTCTCCACGGACACAAGACAGGCTCTGCTTTTCCAGCAGTATTGCCAAGAGCTTTTTTTTCTTTTCATAGAATCTTAAATGGGTTTCAGTGGGAAGAGACCCCAGAGCCCCACAGTGCTTCCCCTGCCATGGACAGGGACACCCTCACCAGCACGGGGTGCCCAAAGCCCCATCCAACCTGGCCTTGAGCCCTGCCACGGATCCAGAGGCAGCCACAGTGTCTCTGGGCACCCTGTGCCAGGGCTTCCTCCTCCCCAGGAAGGATTTCTGCCTCCCACCCCCTTTCTATCTGCCCTCCTCCAGCTGAATGCCATAGCCCCCCATCCCATCACTCCCTGCCCTTGGCACCAGCCCCTCTCCAGCTTTCCTGCAGGCCCTTCAGGGACTGGAAGGGGCAATAAGATTTCCCCAGAGCCTCCTCTTCTCCAGGTTTCCCCCCTCCTCCTTTTCTTTTATATGCTAAAAATCAGTCCCTCCACCTCCCAGCTGTAAATTCCTCCCAAGCATCTCTCTGCAGCTTTCCACTCCCCTTCACAATATCTCCATTTCCCAGGCTCAAGCACTCTTCATTTCTAGCTCCCCCTTCTACTTTCCACATGTTTCTCCACATACTCTGCTCACAGCAGCCACTCAATCCAGGCAAGAGGTGCAGAAGTGTGGGTGGCACAGTGTTTGTGCCTTGCCTCAGCATCCAACCTCCCTTTTTGTTCATGGGCTAGGGGAAAGGGTGCACCAGGCAGGGTAGCAGCGTTGCAGCTGCTTCCTCCCAGGCTGGTAAGCAAGGGGGTTAGTGTACATCTGTGCAGGGGAGATAAGGTAATCAGCCACCTCCAATGCCTGGGATCTTATTAAAGGAGAGCTGGCTTGGGAGATCCTATCGCCACACAGAAATATCTGCCACTTTGTCCTCAGCTGTAACATGAGCCAAAACAAACTGAATGAGCAGGGGGGCCAGGTTGGGCTCCTCTGCAAGGCAGGGTGGGCAGGGAGTGAGGGGAGGCTGCTCCCTGCACAGGCAAAGCACTGGCAGAGCAAGGAGGGTGAAGGTGGGAAGATGCACAGCTGCAGCAGCCTGACAAGGGGTGGAGGCAGCTCTAAGGGATAAGGGAGCTTGTGGTGTGTGGGGAGGTTGGGTGTTATGGCAACGGGGCAGGATGCTGCTGCAGGGCATAGCTGGGGGGACTAGGGAGTCCTTGTGAAAGGCAAGAGGTGGGATTCATCTTTGTGAGGGGAAGGGCACTCAGCCCAGTGGAGCTCCTGGGAAAGCAGGTGCCTGGCAGCCAGCTTCAACCACAATGACAGAAGTGCCTCTCTCCAGGGACCTTACAGCCTCCAAATCACACTGTGCCCCCCAGATGGATAAACCTCAACAGCTCAAGTCAGTCTGAGTGCAGACTCGGGCAGCAGAGCCCAGCCCTGCTGCCCACAGCCCCAAGAGTGCATGGGGAGCCAGAGCAGGGCTAGCACTGCAGAGGCAGGTTGTAAACCCACATTCATTTGGGGACAGGGACAGCTCTGGGACAGCCAGCATCTCCCCTGCTACCATGCTCCCAGCCCTCCAGCCTACCTCAGTCAGTCCTACCTCCTCTGGTAGGACTCCTGCTCCACAGGTGCAGCAGGAGAACTGTGTCCAAGCGTTTTCCCACCCTGTGCTGTTTCCCCAGGGACAGCACAGTTCATATCCCAAGGCTTGTTCCCACCTCTCTGATCCAGCTCCAGCCATGGCAGAGGGCAGCAGGCACCACAGGCAGCCAGCCAGCAGCTGCATGGAGCCAGGTCTTGCCCCAGCAAAGGCTGTAACAACTCCCAGGCAGGTGAAGCTCAAAATTCCCAGCTCCTTTCCTTCTGCCCAGGGAGCCCCACTCCTCTCAGCAGCCATGGTGTGCAGCTCATTCCTCATGGGGGGAAGCAGCACAGGGGGGGACAGCTGCCCACTGCCTCCACTCGTGCCAGTCACAGCCTAGAGGAGCCAAGGGGAGAAGAAGACTCGGTGCCACAGGCTCCATCAAATCCCCCCAGTGACTCAGCAAAGGGGTTTGTGAGGGCAGTTTGAGCCTCACTGAGCTCATGGGGTGGGGGCAACCAACATCCCAAGGGGTTATAGCACTCTTCTTGTTAGGTTAAACTTGATGAAAGCCACATAATAACAGCACTAAATTCTCTGCACCCTTCAGAAGGGAGGGCAGGTGTGCAGGAACCTGCTCCGAGCCCCCTGGGGAAGCAGAGGATGCAGCCATGGGGTCCACACCTTCCCCCCTCCAACAAGCCTGGGAAGAGCCTGCCAACCTGTGGCACAGACCAGCCTGAGTCACAAAAGGAGCCTCCTCATCCTCACTGGCAGGGCAGGGCAGGCCGTGCCTCTGCCTGCAGGCACTGAGCTCTGCTCTGGGGGAAGGGAAGGACACAGATCAAGGCCCCGCAGCCAGGCAGAGCCTGAAAGCACGGCCCTCGGGGGTGGGCTCTGCTCAAGGGGGAAGCTTCCCAGCAGCATCTGGGAGGAATGCTGTGAGGCAGCAGGGAGAGGACCACTGAGCTTGTAGAGATGAGACAGCAGGGAGCAGACAGCCTTGACACTCACGCAGGGATGCTCAGAGCTGCACATCACTTCAGAAAGGGAGGATGGACACAGCTGCTAAGACTTACCTGGGGGGCAGCAACACTGGGGGGAAATGAGTGGACACAGGGAGGCAGGGCCAGATACACCACAGCAACAGATGTGAAAGAGCTGCTGTTAGGTCCTCTTGTCCTCTGTGAGCTCCACACTCCCCTGCACACCACACTTTGGGGGGTCACAGCCTGCCCAGCCCAGCCCCTGCTCCAGCAGAGATGACCAGCACAGGGCAAACAGTATAATGCCTCAACCCAACAGAAACACACGTTTCTGCTCAGTGCTCAGCAGTGGTTTGTGTGTGCCTGCTGAGGCTGAGGGCCCACAGCTTGCCAGGGCAACACCTAGACAGCAAGGTCAATGTTGACCAACCTACCTTGGGAAGAAGTCCTGCAGCATTTGTGCTTCTCAAGACAGGATGGTTAGAGAGGGCAAGAGCCTCTTTTGAAGCAGCCCTGGTGCTTCTGGATGCCACAGCTCCTTGCTCAGATAGCTCAGGTATCTCTACATCCCATTGGTGTGGGGGCAAGGAAAGCCCATCTGGGTGAAACAGAGACTTGGAAGCCATCAGATGAGGTGGAAAGAGGATGTTCCTGCTTATTACCTGCAGATGAAGATATGCTATCTGACTTATCCAGGGCAAACAATGCTTGTCAAGAGCAACGTTCTCCCTGAAGTGCTGCACTGCCCAGTCTGTGTTGACAGAGATAATCAGAGAGCTGCCACACAGGTAACGTGAGGCCCAAGCTGATGGGAGAAGGAAAGAGGTGAAAGCACTGATGAGTCAGCCCCATCTACAGTGACCTTAAATAACATATTAACCAATGCAGTGAAGGAATGAAAATGCTTAGGGGATCAAGGAAGAAATTTGTTTCCTTTAGAATTTATAAGCATCCAGAGCATGATTCTCTTGGGCTGATATCACCAGGATGTGACAAGATAAAGGGATGCCCCCTCCTGTCTGCACCCCGAGTGTTACCTCACCTACAGGGCTTTGGCAATGACAGGCAGCAAAGTTTAGATGAAACTGTGGGAAGAGGCATACCAAAAGGCCAGGGCCACTCCATGTGGGCATGGGGCAGGCTGGCACCATGGCACATTGAGCAGGTCATGGAGCTGCATGGATGTCTCAGCTCCAGGAGGTCTGGGGTTCCCTGGACAGGTCCCAAGGACACTGACCCAGTTAACTGTGTGGTGTTAATCTGCAAATGCTGGCTCACAATAAATGACCATGCTCTGTAAAAACTTCTCAAATCATCTATATCATGGAACTGTCCTCAAGTCACAGAACCACAGAATCACAGGGGTTGGAAGGGACCTTGAGAGCTCATCGGGTCCAACCCCCCTGCCAAAGCAGCTCCCCAGCTCATATTGCACAGGTCGGCATCCAGATGAGTCTGGAATATCTCCAGAGAAGGAGACTCCACCACCTCCCTGGGCAGCCTGTCCCTGGGCTCTGTCACCCTCACTGGGGAAAAGTTCTTCCCCATGTTGGTGTGGAACTTCCTGTGCTCCAACTTGCAGCCATTGCCCCTTGTCCTGTCCCCACAGACACTGAAAAGGGGCTGGACATTTCCCCCTGCATCCCATACTCAAGATATTTATAAACATTAATTAGGTCCCCCCTCAGTCTTCTTTTCTCCAGGCTGAACAGCCCCAGCTCACTCAGCCTTTCCTCACAGGGGAGATGCTCCAGGCCCTTCATCATGTCCGTAGCCTCCTCTGGACTCTCTCCAGGAGATCCCTGGCTGTTTTATCCCAGGGAGCCCAGAACTGGACACAATACTCCAGGTGGGGCCTGACCAGGGCAGAGTAGAGGGGGAGGATCACCTCCTTAGACCTGCTGGCCACACTCTTCCTGATGCACCCCAGGATCCCATTGGCTCTCTCAGCCCCCAGTGCACACTGCTGGCTCATGGCCAACCTGTCATCAACCAGGACCCCCAGGTCCTTCTCCACAGAGCTCTTCTCCAGGAGGTCACCCCCAGCCTGTACTGATACAGATGGTTATTCCTCCCCAGGTGCAAGACTTTACACTTGCTTTTATTAAACCTCATCTGGTTTCTCCCTGCCCAGCTCTCCAGCCTGTCCAGGTCTTGCTGGACAAAGTGCTTTACAAGGTCAGTGTGAAGCTGGTGCCCAAGGCTCCTCCTCAGAGCCAGACCTCCACTGGTAACACTTACCTTAGGAGAAAGAGGAGACCCCCAGGCAGGAGCAGCACAGGATGGGTATCGTGAAGAGCCGTGGGTCTGGTCTCCTGGAAAGCAAATCATGGGACACTGGTGTTGCAGTGAATTCAGAGGTGGTATCTCTCATTGCACATCCCTCCACCTGCCTTCCCATAGAGGTGATTTCTCTCCACGGATCAGCAAATCTCCCTGATGGAAGAACCCACCCTCTGTGGCCAGGTGGCTTTTTGCCTCAGTAGCCACACGCTGGTAGGGATGTGGTGTGGGACAGATGCTTCTCCCTTCCCACCTTGAGCGAAAGCATCGGCTCTGGGGTGGCAGCAGCAGCAGCACTTGCTCATGTCAGTGCCAAAATGCATCCAAGGCAGCCTGAGGCCATGGTGGAGGAACCTTGGCAGCCACGGCTCATTGGAACCAGTTCCCCAGCCTGCAGCCACCCCGATGCCCCAGCCTGCACCACAGGAGGGAACTGGGGCCACTCAGGCATTGAGGGCAGCAGGAGCACATGGTTCTGGCTTGGTAATGAGTTTTGCATTGTGCTGCATTAATCCAGACCAAATTATCTCTCCCATTGCCATGCTTCAGCTAATAGGATAGATAATAGAACCAGCGAGTGGTGGCAGATGAATCCTGTGTTTTGATAGCTGTTGAGGGAAAACAGAGCCTTTCATTGGAGCCCCTTGCTGCTGACACAGGGCCTGGGTGCTGCTGCAGTCGGTGTGTCACAAGCAGCACACTAGCCACACTGGCTGGGTGGAAAGGAACAGACAGTGCTTCTCATGGCACTCACAGAATCACAAGGTTGGAAAAGACCTTTAAGATCATCAAGTCCAACCATTCCCATCCTAAACTAAACCATATCCCTAAGTACCTCATCCACCCTTTTTTTGAACACACCCAGGGAAGGTGACTCAGCCCCTCCCTAGGCAGCCTGTTCCAGCCCTGACAACTCTTTCAGTAACAAATATTTTTCTAACATCCAATCTGACCCTGCCCTGGCACAGCTTCATGCCATTCCCCCTTGTCCTGTCACCTGTCACCTGGCTGAAGAGACCATCACCCATCTCTCTACAACCTCCCTTCAGGTAGTTGTAGGTGGTGATAAGGTCTCCCCTCAGCCTCCTCTTCTCCAGGCTAAACACCCCCAGCTCCCTCAGCTGCTCCTCAGAGGATTTGCCCTCCAGCCCCTTCCCCAGCCTGGTTGCCCTTCTCTGGACTCGCTCCAGGACCTCCATGTCCTTCTTGTGGTGAGGAGCCCAGAACTGGACACAGTACTCGAGGTGCAGCCTCACCAATGCCGAGTACAGGGGCACAATCCCCTCCCCAGACCTACTGGCCACACTGTTTTTGATACAAGCCAAGATGCCATTGGCCTTCTTGGCCGCCTGAGCACACTGCTGACTCATATTCAGCCTGCAGCCACCCAACACCCCCAGGTCCTTCTCTGCCTGACAGCTCTCCAGCCAGTCTCCCCCAGCCTGTAGCACTGCACTCCTCACTGGTTAAGGGAAGAAAAGTATTTAAAGGAGTCAGGGTCTTTTAAACCTCCTTTCCTTTGAAAGGAAACAAAGCCCACTTAAATATATCTTACCAGAATTAGAGCTCTTCACCTGCCTGCCTCACACAGCCCATTGTCCAGCGTGCCAAAGGCTGTTGCTCTGGAAATGGCAGTGGTAGCTAATTACTGTTTGGAGTCTTTCCTCCTGCAGCGTGAAGCAGCAGCCTGGGAGCGCTGACAGCTCTGCACAATGGGCTTGCCATGCCATCAGCAGGCCTGGGGCCAGATCCTGCTCTCTGGAGCAAACCACACATGGATCCTGAGTCAGGGAGGGGAGCAGCTGGCTGGCTGTTGTCCATCACTTCCCACTCACTCACCTCCCAGACGTCATGGACACCACTGAGACAGACACACAGCTCTGCTTATGTGGCCTTGCTGTGCCAGCATCCCCCCCTCAGAGGGGCTGTGAGGATGTCCAGGGCCCTGAATCTTACACGAGCTGCAAGGAAAGGCTGATTCCCCTGCCTGGAGAGGGAAAGCAGAGCAGTGCAGTCAGCCAGCAAAGCCTCCCCTCCCAGCGCAGAAGGACTGGCCAGCTGTATGAACACAGCCCCCAGCACACCTCTGTGGCCCTGCAGATTGAGAAAAGCCATTTCTCTCCAGTTTGCTCCCTAGACAAGCAAGATTAAAGAAGCTTCTCCCTGCAGCAGCCCACCCAGGGCAGGTGCAAAGGGGAAACTGCTGGGGACACACGTGGGGACCAGCACAGCTCTGGCAGAGGAACCAGCCAGCAGCCTTCGTTGCAGATTAGGATTCGAGGCAGCAAGGTGGGAAAGAAACATAAACAGGATGACAAGCACATCTGATTTAGCATGGGGCAGATGTGTACTTTTGCTGGTGAGAAAAGCAGGTTGTCAGAAGGCAGAACAGGCATTTTAGTGACAACTGCTGGTAAGGGTTCTGGTTTAAAGTAATTGCTACACCTCAGGGGGGGAAAAAAAAAAAGAACCTGTTTATAAGACAAGATCATTTTCCTTCAGGAAATCCTTGAGGTTCTGTGCTCCCATCCAGCCCCACAGAGCGGAAAACAAGACCCCAGCAGAGCACTGGGCCAGAGCAGGCATCCCTCTTGCTCACCTCCAGTGTCCATCCTTCTTGCTGGTCCCATGTATGTGAAGAAGCTGGTGCTGTGCTGAAATGGCTGCTGGGGCTCAGGGTGACTGTACAGGGGCTGCAAAGGTCTGTCCATCCAAGGGTGGGGAAAAGGCTGCCAAGATGAGAAAACCTGCACACTGCTGGGGGCAGGGAATGGAGTTCTTGATAGGGGAAGAATCAGGGGAAGCTTCAGGCTCCTTGTTACCCTGTTCAAACTGCAGTCATGTGCCTGTTGTCACCTTGGGATAGCCACACTCTGGCTTGGCACCACAGACACAGGTGAGAAGATGGAGCAGCACAAGGTGCATCTACACCCACAATAGTTGGGCTCCCCTCCATACCCCCTTCCTCCCAGCCCAGCCTGGAGGGGATCTCACACCCAAGGGCAACATCCCAGACATGGCAAAGCTACAGACCAGTGAGCAACCTTTGCCTCTTCCCACATTCCCACAGGCCTGTGGCACACCCTTTGGACCTCTTCTGAAACACATCATTAGGAGAACAAGGACTTTAAAAACAAAGTCAGAGCAGAAAGCCCTGACCTGTGGGCACATGGAGGGACCACTGCTGGGCAGAGAGCTGCTAGGCCCAGGCTACCACACATCCTCTGCAAGAGGAGCCACCCAGACCTCCCTGTTCCACCCAGTGTCTGAAGAATCTGGGGCATTTGGGTCCGTTGGAGCAGCAGTGGTACAGGAAAGGGACCTCCTGAAGAAGCTTTGCCCACTCAGGCCAGGTACACAGAGCCAGAAAACTGGTCACAGATCCAGCTCCTCTGTAGAGCCCAGACACAGAGCTGAGCAGGGAAGGGAAGGAAAAGGCACTGCAGGTTTGTTCACCATTCCAAGGAGGGAAACAAGGAGGTACTGTGCCCAGGAACAGTGTCAGAAATACTGCTGAGAGGGAGATAAGTGTCTACAAACCAACCTAAACACAAGCAGAGTGGAAGTAATAACAGCTTGGTCCACAGCTACAAACACTGCAGCTGCTTTTAGGGACAGAAAAGACAGGCAGGATTGCTGTGAGACTTTGGGAGAGCCAGATCCAACACCAGCATGTTTCCCTCAAGGCCAAGGGAAAGCTCAGTGCCTTAGGGGAAAAAAACCACAATAGGAAGGAAATACTGCATTTAGGCAATTTAAGTGGAAAGCAACTTCCCAAGCCCCAAGCTCACCCCATGGGACTCCCTCTCCTCCCATTTGGCTGCCACAGCTGCCCTGAGAAGCAGCCCTGTTTTCCCAGAGGACATGGGCAGCAGTGAGGACAGGCATCTGCCTCCTGTCTGTCAGGTTTGATGCTCAGGGACCACAGAGCCAAAGGCTGGAGCTCTGCCACACGCTGCTTGTATCTGTAGTAAGTTACAGAGCTACTTTCTTCTCTCTCTATGTGAAAAAGGACTCAGCAAACAGCTTGTAAAAATACAGGGCAGAGAGAACATCCTGGGGCACGGTGGAGACGAGAGCAGAGGATGGAGGAGAGGCTGGCAGGTTGCTTGGTCACTGCAGCTCTCACCTTGACGTGGCCACTCGGAAGGGGCTGTGTTACAGCAGTGGGCAATGCTGGATGCCCTTTATCCAGGAGGATGGGCTTTCTCCAGTTGCCTGTGCAGAAGCCAGTGAAGGCTTTCACTGATGGAATCCCCTCAGGACAGCATGGAAGTGTCCAGGGGGAAAGAAATCTATCCACCTCCTGCACACAAGTGTACAGCACCTGCAGGGTGGCAGACAAGGCAGGTCCACTGCCAAGGTACTGCTGTTCACACACCAACCCCTTCAGTCTGCTCCAGGGCTCAGGAATCCCACTGGGACAAAATATACGTGTCCATAGGCAGCAGCATCCTGGCTGCTTGAGCTGGATTGTTGGCTGCAGGTCCCATCCAAGGGGGAAAGCTGCCTGCCTGTAAGATGCATGCGGATGGAGACTGGTTTGGGCTCCTTGCTGGTACACAACACTGCTGTCAGTGACTCCCTCCCAGGGTAACTAGGTGAGACCCTTGGGTGAGGTCTCTGGAGGAGCAGGATTCCCTTTTCTCTGCATTAAGCCCTTTTATTAACACTGATAAATCTCAACATCATGGTGCAACGCTGCCTATGGTACAGCCAGCAGTAACAGCGGGTCTGTGGCAGGAGATGGGGGGAGCTACAGGGAACTGCAAACAGCAGAGACAGCAACAAGAGCAGAACAAGTTTAGAAACCATCAGCTATGGCATCAACCCCAGAAGTCACGACCATGCTCGTGCCCCCAGCAATCAGCCCAGCGCTGCAAGAGTATCGCACGGTATTAAAAGCCAGCGCTGCTGCTTGCAGCAATCTCTCTGGCTCGTGCCCCCCCAGATTTCACAGGGACCAGACAGCTCTTGGAGCAGTAAAAGGCACCACAGGGAAAGAAAAAAATAGGAAAAGAAAAAAGAGAAAAAACTAAGGGGGGGTGAAGGAGAAAAGGGGGGGGGTGAGGGAGAAAAGGGGGGGGGTGAGGGAGAAAAGGGGGGGGGGTGAGGGAGAAAAGGGGGGGGTGAAGGAGAAAAGGGGGGGGTGAAGGAGAAAAGGGGGGGGTGAAGGAGAAAAGGGGGGGGTGAAGGAGAAAAGGGGGGGGAAGGAGAAAGGGGGGGGAAGGAGAAAAGGGGGGGTGAAGGAGAAAAGGGGGGGTGAAAGGAGGAAAAAAGTGGGGTGAAAGGAGGAAAAAGTGGGGGTGAAAGGAGGAAAAAGTGGGGTGAAAGGAGGAAAAAGGGGGGTGAAGGAGGAAAAAGGGGGGTGAAGGAGGAAAAAGGGGGGTGAAGGAGGAAAAAGGGGGGTGAAGGAGAGGAAAAGGGGGGTGAAGGAGAGGAAAAGGGGGGTGAAGGAGAGGAAAAGGGGGGTGAAGGAGAGGAAAAGGCGGGTGAAGGAGAGGAAAAGGGGGGTGAAGGAGAGGAAAAGGCGGGTGAAGGAGAGGAAAAGGGGGGTGAAGGAGAGGAAAAGGGGGGTGAAGGAGGGGAAAAGGGGGGTGAAGGAGGGGAAAAGGGGGGTGAAGGAGGGGAAAAGGGGGGGTGAAGGAGGGGAAAAGGGGGGTGAAGGAGTGGAAAGGGGGGTGAAGGAGGGAAAAGGGGGGTGAAGGAGGAAAAGGGGGGTGAAGGAGGAAAAGGGGGGTGAAGGAGGGAAAAGGGGGTGAAGGAGGGAAAAGGGGGTGAAGGAGGAAAAAGGGGGTGAAGGAGGAAAAAGGGGGGTGAAGGAGGAAAAAGGGGGGTGAAGGAGGAAAAAGGGGGGGGAAGGAGGAAAAAGGGGGGGGAAGGAGGAAAAAGGGGGGGGAAGGAGGAAAAAGGGGGGGGAAGGAGGAAAAAGGGGGGGGAAGGAGGAAAAAGGGGGGGGAAGGAGGAAAAAGGGGGGGGAAGGAGGAAAAAGGGGGGGGAAGGAGGAAAAAGGGGGGGGAAGGAGGAAAAAGGGGGGGGAAGGAGGAAAAAGGGGGGGGAAGGAGGAAAAAGGGGGGGGAAGGAGGAAAAAGGGGGGGGAAGGAGGAAAAAGGGGGGGGAAGGAGGAAAAAGGGGGGGAAGGAGGAAAAAGGGGGGGAAGGAGGAAAAAGGGGGGGGAAGGAGGAAAAAGGGGGGGGAAGGAGGAAAAAGGGGGGGGAAGGAGGAAAAAGGGGGGGGAAGGAGGAAAAAGGGGGGGGAAGGAGGAAAAAGGGGGGGGAAGGAGGAAAAAGGGGGGGGAAGGAGGAAAAAGGGGGGTGAAGGAGGAAAAGGGGGGTGAAGGAGGAAAAAGGGGGGTGAAGGAGGAAAAAGGGGGGTGAAGGAGGAAAAAGGGGGGTGAAGGAGGAAAAAGGGGGGTGAAGGAGGAAAAAGGGGGGTGAAGGAGGAAAAAGGGGGGTGAAGGAGGAAAAAGGGGGGTGAAGGAGGAAAAAGGGGGGTGAAGGAGGAAAAGGGGGGTGAAGGAGGGAAAAGGGGGGTGAAGGAGGGAAAAGGGGGGTGAAGGAGGGAAAAGGGGGGTGAAGGAGGGAAAAGGGGGGTGAAGGAGGGAAAAGGGGGGTGAAGGAGGGAAAAGGGGGTGAAGGAGGGAAAAGGGGGTGAAGGAGGGAAAAGGGGGGTGAAGGAGGAAAAAGGGGGTGAAGGAGGAAAGGGGGGGGGAAGGAGGAAAAGGGGGGGGAAGGAGGAAAAGGGGGGGGAAGGAGGAAAAGGGGGGGGGAAGGAGGAAAAGGGGGGGGAAGGAGGAAAAAGGGGGGGGAAGGAGGAAAAGGGGGGGGAAGGAGGAAAAAGGGGGGGGAAGGAGGAAAAAGGGGGGGGAAGGAGGAAAAAGGGGGGGGAAGGAGGAAAAGGGGGGGGAAGGAGGAAAAGGGGGGGGAAGGAGGAAAAAGGGGGGGGAAGGAGGAAAAAGGGGGGGGAAGGAGGAAAAAGGGGGGGGGAAGGAGGAAAAAGGGGGGGGAAGGAGGAAAAAGGGGGGTGAAGGAGGGAAAAGGGGGGTGAAGGAGGGAAAAGGGGGGTGAAGGAGGAAAAGGGGGGTGAAGGAGGAAAAGGGGGGTGAAGGAGGGAAAAGGGGGTGAAGGAGGAAAAAGGGGGTGAAGGAGGAAAAAGGGGGTGAAGGAGGAAAAAGGGGGTGAAGGAGGAAAAAGGGGGGGGAAGGAGGAAAAAGGGGGGGGAAGGAGGAAAAGGGGGGGAAGGAGGAAAAGGGGGGGGAAGGAGGAAAAAGGGGGGGGAAGGAGGAAAAAGGGGGGGGGAAGGAGGAAAAAGGGGGGGGAAGGAGGAAAAAGGGGGGGGGAAGGAGGAAAAGGGGGGGGAAGGAGGAAAAAGGGGGGGGAAGGAGGAAAAGGGGGGGGAAGGAGGAGGGAAAAAAAGAGAAAAAAACACCAGAGAAAAAAAGGAAAAGGACAGCGTTCTTGGTTTAATGCAACATGACTATTTGCTTGCAAAAATGCCTTGGCTCCTCTGTCCCCGCAGCTTGCAGGTGTTTGTTTACCAGCCTGCACCCCTGAGGCTCGTCAGGGCTCCGCCAGCTGCCGAGGAGGCCGCGGCCCCGCTTATCCCGAGCGAGCTGCTGCCCAGGGTGAGAGCTCACCCACCGAGCCCCCAGCAAAGCAGCCGGCCTGTCCTGCCCGCAGCCTCCCCGAGGAGAAGTGGAGGACGAGGTCTGAATGGGATGAGCTGGAGAAGCGAGGGGCTCTCCGTGGCTGTGCCTTGGCAGAGCCTGCCTTGGCCGTCCCCGCGATGCCGAAGGCTGGGCTGGAGGCCAGGGATGTGCCTCTGGGTCTGGGGTGGGGGAAACGCATCTCCAGGCTCACATCCCCTCTGATCTGCCAGCACAGCACAGAGGGAAACGGGCACCAGGGCTCCCAAAGCTCCCACACAGCCCCTGCCTGGCATCCAGCTCACTGCAGAGATGGGCCTCGGGGGGGGGGGCAGGGACAGGGCATGGCATGAGGAAACCAAGCACCATGGGTGAATAAACCCTTCAGACCTGGCTTTGTGCACCCCAACAGGCAGCAGGACAGGCATTATAAATCCAACAAGCCAAAAGCAATTTACCTAGAGCACGCCTCTGTCACAGACCCAGGCTTCTCCAGCACGTAGAGCAGTCTCCAGAGAGTACTGCTCCCTAAAAGCACCATGGGGTTCCTGGCTCCACACACCCTTGCTGGCTTTGGTCATCCACAGCTCTTTGTGGCTGGACATGTGTGCTTGTGTCTCACCTCGGAGCCCTGGCAGGGCAGGACAGAAAGGGACAGGAAGGCATGGAGCAGCAGCCCAAGGCAGGCTGGAGTCCTGATGGGCCACCCACAGCCCAACTACAAGGAGTCCACATGATGGAGAGTGGAGCCACCTCCTCACTTCCCCCTCCTGTTAAACAAGGAGCAGGGTCACTGGGCACTATCCTTCCAAATGAGAGCTTGCTACAACACAGTGCTGCACCCAAGGGCAGAGATGCAACTCCTGCTGCTTCCCATGCCTGGATCCAAGCAGGGTGTTGGGGGGACCCTGCCACCACCTGAAACACTCTCACAGCAAAGCCTGCTGCCCTCAGGCACCATCCTGGCTTTCCACCTCACCTCATCCAAGCCAGAACCTGGGCACTGCCTGTGCTGTGCAGCTCTTCCCTTGCCATGCAGACCCAAAGGAAACAAGCTGCTCCCTTTGGATGTGGGAAGCCAGGGAGAAAGGTCCAAGCAGGACAGAGCAATGCGCTGCCCTTCCCTCCAGCAAAAGGGCACCCCCAGCACCGTCCTGCTGCAGAGCCTGTGGCAGTTGGGTGCCCATCACAGCCTGACAAGGGCTAGCAGTCAGAGTCGCAGGGTACTGCCCCTGCTAGCCAGTACCTGCAACACCTCCCAGCTCCTCTGCTCTGGCCCCAACCAGCACACCTCAGTGAGCTCTCCTGGGATCATCCCCACAGTGAACAGTGTGCATCCAACAGCAGAGCAGCAGCAGTGCACTGGTACCCGTGGCATGGCAAGTGCTGAGGATTCCTGGGCAGCTCCCATCAGACTGACTTCTGCAGCAAATGACCCTGCCATAAGGCCTTAGGGAGGCAGCTGTAAAGCACTAATCACCAGCCCACCCTTGTTCCTTGGCTAAGCCCAGACATCCCACCAGCCAGTTCCCAAGGAAGGAGTCCCAGCATGGCTCAGTGCTGTCAGGAACCAGCCCCCTTGCTCCTCTCATTTCCATTTCTCCCAACCTCATCCTTTCTTGTACGTAAGAGCCCAACTCAATTTCAGGGGGTTATTACACACATAGCTTAAGCTGCTGAAGAACACAACAGTTAGAGGTTATAAGAGCAGCCCTAGCAGTGCAGGCACTTATTCCTGCAAAGCACAACAGCCTTTGGAAGAGCTCTTTCATTAGCTACCTGCATTGAGAGCTGGGCTCCCCACCACAGGCTTGAGAAGCAGCAACACAGACTAAGACTGTGCAGGTCTGCAGAACAGGGATGGTGGAGGGGCTGCTGGGTCAGCCCCTACCAGAGAAACAATAAAGACCTCATCCAGCCACCTCTAAGGCTCTCCACAAACAACCTTGGATCTTGGGAACAGAGACACAGCACTGCCACTTCTTGGCAGCTGGGTAACCCTTCCTCAGCCCAGTTTGCCTGTTGAAGGGCAGCTCTGCTTCCCCAAGGGCTGCAGGGTCACCGAGCTGTACCTCTGCTCTGCAAGGCTGGGGCTGCCCCCTCCTCCCCTTTCTCTGCACAGAAATGCAGAGCAGGGTCTCAGCACAAAGATAAAGGCAGGGAGCTTCCTCTTGCCAGGGCATTGCCCAGGCTAACCTGGGAAGACCACCACAAATGCCAGCCAGGACACAGTTCTCCTCCAGACAGTGTCCAGCAGCGAGGCTGCCAGCAGCCCCTTGGCCCCTCAGCTTCCCATGTCGTTTGCGTTTCATTTTCTGGAGCTGCTCAGCTCAGCACATGAACACAAGCCCTGCAAAGGGCAGAGGATGCTCCAGGACCAGACGCTGCTCTGCAGGTCAGACAGGGTGAGAGAAGGCACATTCCCTGCAGCCCCTGCTGGCCGCTTCAAGAGGCATCGCTGCATACACAAGGAAGAGGTCAGGCTGAAGAAACAAACCCAGAAGCCCCTCTGGCAGCATCCTGGCATGAGCAGTCTAAGAAGAAGCAGGTCAACCTTCTCCATGGATACCTGAACAAGGATGTTCAAGAGGAATATCACATCAGGCGGGCAGTGGTCCAAACTCACAATTTTTAGGTACTTGAGAAGCTAGGAATCCCCCTGGGAGGTCCCAGAAATTATCCTGACTTGCCATAGAATTCACTGAAGCATCAGAAGCTTTTCCTGCAAGACCCTGGGTAACAAACAGCCCAGCAGTGTGCCAGATGGCCAGGAAATCTAGGTTCCACATACCACCCACTCCTGGGAGCACTGAATGCTTCCCCAGGCCTTACAGATCCAGCTCAGCTGGAGGTGATGGCTGATGGCTATGTCTGTCGTGGACAACAACTGCCTGGTTAGCAGGCTGAGCTGGGGATGGCCAGGGAGGGACCTGCCAGAAAAGACAGGAACCTGCATGAAACCTTTGGAGCTGAACCAAGACCAGGACCTCATGGGTCCTGCACAAACTCCCCCCGAGCCCCATGTGAGGGGAAGGGGACCAGCTTTATTCTGCCCTTTTCAAGTTGGGAAGCACGACAGGGTGAGGCCAGTGGTTCAACTCTGGATGAAGTACTCTGGGAAAGGAAGGTAAAGATTGATCAAAAAAGCACCTGAGAGACTCCCCTAAAAATGTTGGTGGTGTAGGTGGCAAGAGGCAGGTCACAGGTCCATGGACAGAATAAGGGAGAGCTTCTCCATCCCCAAAACACAGGAGGCTGCTCTTCTCCCTCCTCCCCTCCCAAGCCCAGCCCCAGCAGCTGCAGGTTCTCACAGGCAGAGGTAACACAGGACTTGCAGCTGTTGAAGCCACCTTGTCAATGCCTGGACAGGCTCTGAGCACAGCGTTGGAGGGCAGCTCTGCCCTACAGCCCACCGCATCCTTGAGGAGCTGCTGTCCCATGGCACAGCTTGCTTTGGAGGAACTAGTCACAGGGCTTTGCATGTCAGCAGAGCTTCAGTACAGCATCCCTGCAGCTCTGAGCAACAGCCCATGCCAGAGAGAGGAATAAAAAAAGACCCTTGAGCCATTGTGGTGCAAAGATTCCATCACACTGATGCCATCCCCTGTGCTGGCAGCTTGAAGGACAAGCATGCAGAGCCTCATTTCCTCTTGGCCCCACTGATTTTTTACAGCTCTGTCTCCACATTGACACACAGAGGCAGCTGACTCAGCCTTGCCACAGCACCAGCACAGTCACCCTGGGGCAGAGGAGCCAAGCCCAAAGAGCAGAGGGAACAAAAGGCATCGGAGGATGGTTGGGTTCATACAGCCAGAGGAGGGAGGACAGGCATTGCTGCTCCTTGGCCCTGTCCCATTCTCTAGGACAAGGGTAGATTTGAGCAAAACTGAGGTGTTGGGTCAGTCAGCTCCTGGATGAGACCCTTGTCTCCCTGGGAAGCAGGGTCCACCTGGAGACAGCCCTGCCTGCCTGGCTTTTCCAGTCTCTCAAACCCTCAGCTGAAAGCAAACTGCAGCAACCAACAGCACTGTGCTGCTGGGAATGGGAACGCTCTGGAAGGGAATTACACCTGGCAATTAGTAAGTGCTGCCTAATTGAGGTTCAAGCAATGTAAAGTCATAAAAAATTCTCACAAATTAACAGAAAAGGAGAGAGGAGACATTTACTTGGCTGGGAAGCCCTAAGGCAGAGCAGGCAGAAGACACAGAGGGATGTGCTGTGCCTGTGACCAGGCTGTCCTGCTCCCACACCAGGATGTGTACAGCCCAGGATCACTCTCATTTCTCCTGCCAGCAGAGCAGCAGCACTGCAAATGGCTTTTAAATACCAAGCCAGCGCTTGAGTGCCTCTAAGGCAAGGCACAATGGGCAGCAGGGATGAAAAATTCTATCAGAGAGCATTAGTCAAGCCTTGGCCTCAGCACATGAGCCAGAGAAGACTCATTCAGTGTTTGCAGTGGATGAAGCTTGGTGCTCCTCTCCTCCTCGTGCTGGCTGCCAGCTCTGTGTGTGCCCCACCACTCTGGTGAGAAGCAGCTCTGGCTGCACTTTGGTGACCTGGGAGCTCTCAGAACCTCTGCCATGCTGCAGAGGGAAATAATTCTGCAGCCAAACTCCCCTGGCATCGCAGAGTCCCAGGAGATGACTCCCCTACCACCACCCTAGCAGCTTCCTCTGGGTTGCAGGCTTTTTTATGCCAAGCTCCATCCACCATCCAAGCAATCTGTCCCCACTGAGGGAAGAACGTGCTGTCCAGATCTTTTCTGTGCCTGGAGCAAGCATGAACATGTGCCCAATGAGAAGCAAGTCTGAACACATACATCTGTGTGATGCCAATGTTCTGATCTCCTCCTGATTACTCCCAGACACCTTAGAGTTCCCAAGGGACTCCATCTCCCAGCCTGTCAGAGAGATGAGGAGATGGGCAACTGGAACAGGAGTGTTTTCCCTACCTGCAGTTTGCTGGTGCTTTTATCAGAGACAAAAGCATCTTCCACACCTCCAGCACGTTGGGGCTCTGGTCCCCAGTCCTCACCTCACATCCCTGCTTGCTGTTAGAGGCACAGAGAGCTGGCATTGCTGTGGAGTCATCACCCTCCTCCCTGCCCCAAACACAGGTATCTTGGCAACTAAAGCAGTAATTCCCCCTTCCTCTGCCCACACCATTAGCACACCCAGGTGAAGAGGCAGACACAGCCCCCTGACACCCAGCACTGCTCTCTCACTCCACCAACTCCTGTGGGGGTTTGGCACAGGGAAACCTGTAATGAGTTTGACATAACTCCCAGCATAGAGCAGCTCCTCAATTTGATGCAAAGTGTAATTTGATTTCTCACTTGAATGGCTGAGACATCCTTGATACACTCCCTTCAGGCCCTTCCAGAGGAACCTGCTGCATACATGTAGTGGCAGGAGTCACCCAATGCCATCAGCCCTCCCCTTTAACCCCCACTCACCCCCCAGGGCTGCAGAGCCACCCCTGCCTCAGGCTTTGGAAAAGGCTTTCCATGTTGCTCACCCTTCTTGAGCAAGAGAAAAGCTGAGGTTAAACACAGGCAGCAACCAACCCAAGGTGATGGAGCAGGCAGAGGCTGGGGCAGGAGCTGCAGCCAAGCACCTCAGCTCAGGACAGCACCAGCATCGCTGCAGGAAGGCAACTGTGAGCAGCAACTGTCCTTGCTAACCCAGGATGTTGCACTCCTCTGCAGAGCAGCTGTGTTCCAGCAGCAGGGCTCACATCAGCTATACAGCACCTGAAGAGCACAGGGTGTGGTGGTCTGGCCCTGCCTAGAGGTCAAATACCCACCAGAGCCACTCCCTCCCTCCCCTTTTCAGCTGAAAAAGGGAGAAAAGAGATGTTGGGAAGCTCAGGATTCCAGGTAAGGACAGAGGGATCAGACAGAGGGAATGATGCTTTGCAAACAGAGGAAACATGGGAGTGCTACAGAAATACTGTCAGGACAGGTGGGGACGTGGTGTTACTTAGAAAACCCCAAACAAACACCTGAATTGTCTCCAGGGTTTTCCTGGCATCTGTTGACAGGACATACAGCCACTTCAGCCAGCCTGAAGGCCACAGACCTGCTGAAGCAGGTCCACAGCCAGGGCAGGAGGAAGCCCTGGTGCTGTCCTGTAGCACAGCTTGGCACCAGCAGCACTGTCACAGGGACTCAAGAGCCCCCGTGGGCTCTGCCTGGTTCAAAGCCCACCCATGAGCCAGCACAGCTTGACTGAACCTGCTCCCTTCCTGTGGAGCACAAGGGTTGATTTAAACATCCTCAAGCAAACCTCAGGGGACTGAAAGATGGATTTGCAGGCATTACATCCCCAGCCCAAGGAGCAAACAGACACCTTTGATTGAGAAATCAATGCTTGGGTTTTACAGCCTTTCACACTAAGCAGCACAGGGAAGAGCCCTGCCTGCTGCATCCCTCCAGGGCAGGGGAGGGGAAGCCACTGGGATGCAGGGCTGTGCACTCAGAGCCTTATTCCCAGCACAAACAATTTCTCAAAGCCAAGGGCTGGTCTTGCCTTCCCCCTGCTAGCCAAGATCCTCAGGGGCTCACCCATCTCTCCCAGCCCACCTCACAAAGGGGGATCCCCACCCAGTGCAGCACAAAGGCCTAAAAAAGGTGTGTGTGTTGGGGGGGAAAAGGTTAAAAGAAGTAAATCTAAATACTTGGCTTGATGAGGATGCTAGAGGGAAGGAGCCAGGCACAAAGGGAAGAGGAGGAACAAGCCCTGCACCCAGTAGGGGTGTTATGAGCAAGAGAGACATGCTGACAAATTAAAACAGAGCACGAGAACCCCTGATATTTCTGAAAGCCATTTCTTTCTTTCAGCTTTCTTCTTTTCCTTTGTATGTTGAAAATTTATCTTCAAAAGCAACTGCAATGCCCCCAGAGGGAAAAACAGCCCAGCACAAGGCAGACTTTCCTTTAGGCAATGTGAATCTGTATTACCCAAGTAAAAAAAAGGCTTTAATCTCAAAATCATGTTTCCAGAGCACTTGACCCAAAAGGAAGTCTCCTTTATTTCTATAAAAGTCACTTTCTCTACTAAAGTCCCATGGCTTCAGAGGGGAGCTGTTTGGCAGCTTTCAGCCTTCACCAGATCCCTTCTCCCACCTGCATCAGGCAATGTCAGCACCGTGCCCCTCAGCAGCCCCAGTGGGGGCACAGGGCACTGATGGGGCAGAGACCACCCCTGCTCTAGCAGCACCAAGGGGTCCTGGAGACCCCCCTGCTCCCCAAAAGGCTCCTCTGCCCCTGCCAGGCTCCACAAGCCCTTTCTGCCTGGAGATGGTGGCGAAAGGAGACTATTCTCCAATGGTTTTTACCAGCAACAGCCAACGTTGCAGTTGTTGCTCTCTGACCATTTCCCACCAGATGCTCATGGCCAGTAGCAAGCCCCCTCCCCAAAAGAAAGCCCCGGACAACGCTATACCTGTTCAGGCCAAGTGCTGGACAGCTCAGTGGTGCCAGAGAGAAACCAGCTTGTGTGGTGGCAGCTCACAGAAACTGCTTGGTCCCAGGGAACTGTTGGGGCTCCACGTGAAGCCAGCTGTGACCTGCACCTCCAGGAGCTGGTGGGACACAGGGATGGCTCCCAAGGGACTCACACCTGCAACAGAGAGAAAGGTGGTACTGGCAATGCAGCAGGAGGGAGGAGAAGGCTGTTGGCAGAGACAGGACACAGCCTTCTGCCTGGGACAGAAGAGAGCTCCCAGCTCCCACAGCTGCCTGAGCTCCAGGGAAGATGCTGCCACTGACCAGAATCTCCAGCCCAGAGCTCCTGGCCCAGCTCAGCCCTGCCTGGATACCACAGGACAGGGGCACCACATGCTGGAAACATGCACCCCTGCTCTGTCCTAAAAGGCACCAAATGCCAGAGGAGACACTGCTCAGTGCAGCAGCCCTGTGCTCAGTACAGTGACAGTCCAGGGTCACCATTTCAGTGCCCAGTTTTGCCATACTTGACAGCCCGGCCTCCAGCTGGGAAAAAAGCCCTCAGCTCACAAAACAATAGCACATTTCTACCCCTCCCAGGTGGGGAGAACTTGAACCCTGTTCCCCAAAGTGCTGCAAAAGCCCCAGCACTGCCAAGGCTGGTTGCACAAGAGCTGCCTTAACTCCGTGGGTCTTTAAGCAGCCTTTGAGTGCCTGTCACTGAGCACCCTGCCAGCAGCTCCTGAGCTGAAGCTGTGCTGTCTCCTGCAGAGCAGCACAGTGCACACACACACACACACAGTGCCCCTCCAGGCTCTGGCTCACTTGCTGGGCTCAGCCATCCAGGAGGCAGCAGGTTTATCAGGCAGGACTGGCAGTGAAGATAAGGGTGTGGGTGACGATTCCTCATGCTGAGCTGCTCACCCTGTGCTGGGAGGTGACACCCCGTGTGAGATAGCTGCAAAGCTTCATAGAATATATAAATGGAACCAGGTTGTATTTAAGCCATCTCTGCAGAGACATTAGAAACCCACGGCGTGGCACTAATGGGGAGGGAATGGGAGGAGCCAGGGTATCAGGTCTGCCTTTCCAGCCATAGGCACCATAGATGGAGCATGTGGAGGCAGCACACACAGCCCAGCATACCAGCAGTCCATCACCCTGCAGATGCAGCAGCTTTAGCATCACAAGGTGCTACAGCTGCCTTCATATGTTCAGCATCCTGCTGACATAGCCTGACAGCATCCCAGAGCAAGTTGCCAACTCCAGCCCCATGTCACCCCTGAGGACAGGGCACAGCCCCAGCCCCTGAGACCGAGCTTGGGTCTTTGCACTGGTCTGGCTATGCAGAAACATCACTCCCACTTCATGTCCCAGTGGGAAGATGTGGAAAGCAGGCAGCTTGGCACCAGCTGGGAGCAGATCCCCACTCATATGAATTAGTGGCAGGCCCAAACGAGCCTGCTCACTTCCAGGCAGGAGCAGAGACCTCGTGCAGAACAGGGAAGGGACCAGGGTGTATGTGAGAGACATTAAGGGGGTTTATTGTGGGTGGAAGCTCTCTGTTTCCTGCAGCTGACCATCTCACCAGCCCCCTTCTGTGTGCCCCAAGGAAAAGGCAATGGAAATCCTTGAGGAAAGTAACTTCCAAAACTCTCAGGGATGAAAAGGTCCTGTTCACCTAATTCTGAGGAGGGCACAGGATGCAGGGACTGGAGAGCTTAAGCTAGACAAGCTATAGCAAAAAAATGGATCTATTCAAGCCATGGATGCTATCAGGCAAGAGAGCAATTTCCTGCAAGCCAGCAGAGCCAGGTGCATTTTTGCTAAAGCAGATCCATCATGCCTTCTCCACAGCTTTCTCCTCTACCTGCCCGGCTCCCCCAGCCCAGCTCAACAGCTCTAATGGTGTGATTCACTTTATTGACCTATTAGCTGCCACCTGCTTGGGATGCAGACATGGCAGATTTGCCATTGTGCAGCAGCAGCAAACATAAAACCCTAAATAAATTTTCAGAGGCTGTGGAACAGCATAATTAATCAGGGGTCCTTTGTGAGGTGGCAGCAGCAAGAGGGCAGGCAGGGGAACACAGAAGGCAAGGCTGAGGGAGGGGTAGACACCAGGACCCCCCTCCTGCTGCCTGCCTCACTTCCTCCTCTTTGAGAAGATGCAGGAGCTGAGGATTCAGAGGCAAGGGAGCAGCTGGAGGCAAGGCCAAGCTCCATCATGCTGCTCCCCTGTTTCCCAGCCCCGGAACAAGTGAGTCTCTCCCCAGCCTCCTTCATTCAGGGTACCTCCTTGGTCAGCAGATAACACAGCTGGTGTTTGCAGGGCTGGAAATTTAAACCTGCTCCAAGGCTGCAACACTGAATTCACCATCTTCCCTTTCTCATGTTACCCTGAGTGCAGCCATGCACAGCTAAGGCAAAGCAAGAGCAGAAAAGAGATGTCCCAGGAGGAAAAGGAAGGGAAAAGCTTTAAACACCCTGAGCTGGTCCCTTCCAGCTCCTGCCTTGGCAAACCCAGCAGGGAGGATGGGAGCACAGAATCACAAGGTTGGAAAAGACCTTTGAGATCATCAAGTCCAACCAATCCCATCCTAAGCTAAACCACATCCCTAAGTACTTCATCTACCCTTTTTTTGAACACACCCAGGGAAGGTGACTCAGCCCCTCCCTGGGCAGCCTGTTCCAGCCCTCACAACTCTTGCAGTAAAACATTTTTTCCTAGTATCTGCTCTGACCCTGCCCTGGCACAGCTTCATGCCATTCCCCCTTGTCCTGTCTCCTGTCCCCTGGCTGCAGAGACCATCACCCACCTCTCTGCACCCTCCCTTCAGGTAGTTGTAGGTGGTGATAAGGTCTCCCCTCAGCCTCCTCTTCTCTAAGCTAAACAGCCCCAGCTCCCTCAGCTGTTCCTCAGAGGATTTGCCCTCCAGCCCCTTCCCCAGCCTGGTTGCCCTTCTCTGGACTCGCTCCAGGACCTCCATGTCCTTCTTATGGTGAGGAGCCCAGAACTGGACCCAGCACTCGAGGTGTGGCCTCACCAATGCTGAGTCCAGGGGCACAATCTCTTCCCTAGGGAAGTGGCAACCCACGGTCCATGCTTCTCTCCCCTTGCACTCCCTGTGAGGACACTCATCTGGGGGGCTGGCTCTTGCTGCCCACCTGACAGATGAACTGCTGCACAGAGGCATGCAGAGAAGCCTGGGGACAGCCTGGGGAGCAAACAGGAGCTCCCAAATCTTGCTGATGGCACATTGCTGTGTCAGCATGCCTTGCTGCCTGACAGCAAGGCTCGCCCTCGACAGCCTGCCCCTAAGCTCAGCCGCAGCAGCAGATGGAGTAGCTTGGCCCCAGGAGAAAGTGCACATCATCTCCACTTGCTGGGGACCCTTGGACTCACCAGGCTCCCAGAAATGGCAAACTGGGAGTCAGGCTGACTTCTCTGGAGGGAGGTGACAGGCGCCTCGGCTGAGCCCTCCACTCCTCTCCCACACCATCCCTGGCCCACGGGCAGAGCTCCACATGAGGTGTTCTCCTGCATCAGAGGGGCACTGCCCTTGGCTACAGCACAATGAAACAGCAGCTTTTCCTCCTTTCCATGGAACAGGAGCTGAACAAGACCAAAGCCCAAGTCCCAAAGATTGTGGTGCAGTCAAAGTGTCAGTGCTCACCCTGAGATCAGCATGCCCAAGACATTCACCCACCCTTACTTCAGCCCCACTCTCTCTGGACAGATGGCATCCCTCCTGCTCCCATCAGTCGCCGTCTCTGAGCAACACCAAAGCCCTGCTGAACAACAGCCCTCTTCAGAACAGGAAGAACAACCACCCCTAAATCCTGGCCCTTGAGCCATGCTTTTAATATTTCATCTTTCTTTTTCTGCCAGAAGCAAGCCAATTCCTTGTGCCAGCTGGGCTGTATCCTCAACACTGCACGCCTCCGCCTCAGACAGCCCTGGCTGATGGAAGCAGAGGGCTGTACCCCTGCATGCAGCTCCTCCTGTTCCTCCCAGCAGCAGTCAGGTGGTGGGGTGGCCACTGAGCTGCCAGCACAGCCAGGACAAGGCTGAGGGAACAACCAAATTCAAGCCAGATCCAAGTATCTCCAAGAAGAGCCCTGCACTGAGCTCCATGAGGCCACCCATGTGCCTCGCTGGACCCACTCTTGTTGAAGAACTTGTCTGGGGAAGATGACAGGTCAGCAGCTGCAGGGGCACACTGAGTGACATCTGTCAATCACTTCCATCACGTTCTGTCTCAAAGCCAGCCAAACATCCCACTCCCACGCCAGCTCTTCATCAAGCACCGGCTGTGTCAAGCCAGTTTTTCTTTTAAATGTAATGTTGGTAAAGTATTTTGGCTTTAAATTATTCTGCAGAGTCCCTCAGCTCAGCTCAGCAGTGCTTGCCTGTCTAGACAGAACAATCTTGTTGTCAGTGAAACAGATTCACCCTGACATCGCCGTGGCACGCGGGGAGGCAGTTGCTATTTTGGAGAAAGGAAGAGAGCTAAAAAGCTCTTTCTCTTCTAGCTTGGAAACACGATTCCTTCCCACTCAGCTCCAAACACACGCCTCAATAAACAATCCCACCCAGTTTGGGTTGATTTGATCACTCCCTTTCAGGCAGTGGATGGAGAAAGGGGGAAGAGCTCAGTGTCTGTGGGACCTGACACCTCCCAGCTCTTCTCAGGAGGGAGGGAGGGATTCCTGCTCTGGCTTTTAAACCCACCTGCTCTGGCTCTGTCCTCCTGGCTGCAGACAGGAGCAGAGCACAGAGATGTTGTGGTACCTGCCGTGCTCTGTGGCTGCAGGAGGAGCCTTGGCTGACCAGCAGGACACGGGAGCATCAGCAGCCTGGAAGAGCCACTACACCCAGTCAGCAGACATGGGGCAGAGCAGCTTTGTACCTGTGCCTCTGCCAGCACGAGAGGCTGCAAGAGCTTCTGTGATCCCTGATCACTTCTCTGTCTCAAGCCCCCGTGCTGAGGCCAAGGTAAATCAGAGCAGGTGTTCAGTGGGACCTCATGTCTGGCCAGCTCTGGCCCCTGGTATGTGGCCACGTGTCCTTCGCCACACACCGGGTGGCTCAGCTCCCCATCCACAGAGAGCAGATACTCTGGATACAGGTTTGATCAAAGGAGAAATCGCTGGTTCCACAGAGCTGGGGCAAAACCTTTGGGATGAATTAATGAGCTGGTAAAATAATATTATCTTGATGATACAGGAGGAGGCATTTCAGGCCCCATGTCTGCACAGAGGCGTTTGGCTACTGCAGGGCTGGTGGCTGCATCGCATCACAACGCCTGTGCCAAGGGGGTTGGTAGCTCCCAAAGACTGCCAAGCTGAGAGGCTTTTAAGTACTGAGCTGCCTTTTTAAGATGGGAGGGACAAGTGCACCTAACCCAGTCTTAAAACTAATGATTTAATTTATTTTAGGAGAAGCAAGGCAGCATAAATTACTATCTCCCAGTTGTATAACATAAGCGTGTTTTATCTAGAGATTATGTTGATTAAATCATCAAGTGCCATAATCTTCCCTCCCTACCTCGCTAAGATGGGGAAAGTAGAGAAAAAACACCCCAACAAACCCTAAAAATATAGATGCAGCCTCCTAAACCACAGGAGGGAAAGCAACATCCATCTCCAAGCACTCTCTTCCCTTGCTACAGCAGGCAAGCAAGACTTCCCACTCTGGAAGAAGCTGTTCCAGCTGGTGTGGTACCAAGAGGTAAAGTGAAGCTACATGTTTAGAATCAGTGCGATGCCAGGAGCTGGCAGAGCTCAGAGGCAGTCTAGGAGTTACACTTACGGGGTTTCACTCTGCCAATGTAACCAAGGAAATGAGATCTGACTCCTCAAGGCTGTAGATCTGCTCTCAGGATATAAGGCACCAAAGCCATTCATTAGTCAGGCAAGCTGGAAATTCAAGCAGCTGAGATCCACCATGCAGGGAGGCAATGCCTTAGCAGAGGGGGAGAGCGCAGGAGCCCACTGAAAATGCCTTCCTCCCACCTCCCTGACCTCACTTCTGCTTGTTCCTGCTTCTGCTGCTCTCCACCAGAAGGAAGTACTAAACCACCCACCTCGATGAATCAAGACACTCTACCTTGACCTTTCCCAAGGTGCTGCCTGCTGAGGATGGGTTTCCACACAAAGCCTGTTCCAGTGGGGCTCAGCCCCAAGCTCTGCTGCAGCTTTCTGCCAGGGAGCCACACACGGGGGCTTCACATCCAATGCTTTCTCCCTGGCAGCTTGGAGTGTGCAGGGAGCCCTTGGGCAGGGCACTTCAGGAGCACACCACCTTTTTAAAGCCACTCCAAAACCACAGGTGAGTTTGAAAGCTTCCCCCAGAGAACTACAATGCATCCTGACAAGCTTGTGGCAGAAAAGGGGCCTGAGGCCAAAAAGGATCCCTACAACAACAGAAACATCTAACTGGGCACTGTTTGTACTGACCCCTGGCCTCAACATCAGGTCTCCAGTGACAAGGCCAAACCTCCACATTCTCACCCTCTTACCCAGCATCACACAACACAGTGTGAGCAGTTTTGTAGTTAGTGGGTTTTCCAAAGGAGGGGCTATTTACAGGTGTAGTTTTATTTGCTTCCTGAGGGGTTGGGGCAAGGAGAAGCTTCTGCCAGCACTCCTAAGCATGGGCTCCAGCATCATAAGGCTCAGAAGCCTTCAGAAAAGAAAGGGCTTTATCTGGAAAGTTATTTTAATACCAGAATGAAGGTACCAAGAGGAATAGCATGCACACCTCAGATATCCTGTCCCAGCAAGGAAAATAAACATGCTTGGCAAGAACCCCCCCCAGCTTCAGGCTCTGCAAGGAGTGACTTCCTCTGCAAGTTTTCTTTGGAGAGAAGAGAGAGCATAACAAATCTGGAAGCTGCAAGCAGTGTCTCAGCACTATCCATTATTCATTTCTGTGGTGCTGTGAACCTGCAGGATGATTCACAGAGCAGAGCACGGGCATGTTTCCTTGAACACCTTTGAAATGAAAATACAGACCCAAGCCACTTTCTCACCCAGAAGTGAACCACCCAGTCTTACCACATAAACCCGACTTCCCTAAAATAATCCAGGAGCAATTCTTCACATCCTTCTGATGTCATTTTGCAGCAGGAATAACCTATTCCGACCCTCTCCCTCTGGAAGCTTGTTCTGCCTTTCCAGGTGTGAACAGCATCGCCCTTCCAGGCTTTCGGTCTCTTCAATTCAATTAATGGGGTCCCCAAAAGGCTGAGGACTTCATTACTTTTAAATTAAACATCTCCAAATGCATTAACACCACTTGATCTTCTGCAGGAGCCTTGTTCCAGACAAGCCTGACACTCTGACAGCCCCTTCATGCTCGTTTTCCTCCAGCACCATTACACAAAATCTACTGTTTAGGATGGGCAGGAAATCTCCTCCTCAAAGTAAGCATTAGGCAAACCTCTACATGCTGCACAGAACTGGATCTGAAGCCACTCAAAACTAGCTTCTATGCCAGGATGAAGCCCGAGACATCCTTGATACAGAGGCCTTTCCCCCCCTCCCTCCACACACCTTGAGTTGTAGTGGAGTCCTGAGAGCTTTCACACCCTGATCACACTCATCCTGCCAGCACCACCTCTACTTGTCAGTGACCCTGCCTGCTGAGATGGCAGCCTTGGGAAAGGACTTTGTGAACAGACAGAGAGAAGAACCCTGCAAAGAAAGAGAAAAAAAAAGACAGAGGTTGCTTTCCTTCTCCCCTCACATGTGGAGCTCGAGGGGCGCTGGGAAAGCTGAGCACTGCCTGCAAACACCACTGCTGCCAGGTCTCCTTCTCTCGAAATAGCAGGCAGCCCTGTGGGCAAGGCAGACCCGGGGAGGATGCTTGGCTCCATGCTGACACCAGCCGTTGGAGTCACATCACTGAGCTGCTGCTGGCTGCAGCTTGCTCTTTCCTAGGGAGAAAACCCAGCTGAGGGACTTGCTCCTTACTTCAACACTTATGACACACAAATCCTACAAGTGTCTGCTTTTTGAGTAATGTATTCCCCCTCTCCCCAAGCTGGGTCAGAAACCCTTTGCAGCAGATCAAAGGCCACAGATGTCAGCCAGTTTTCCTTCCTTCCTTTTGCAAGCCTTTGGCTCTGCAATGCTCTGGAAAGCCAAAGGCAGAAGGCAGAAAGCTTGTGCTCCTCAGTAGGATGGACACCCTCCTTCCTGGGGTGGGTAGGGGGGGGGGTGTCAGGTCCTCTCTGAGCTGTCTCACCCAACCCCCTCCTCCTCTGCTAGCATCTTTACAGACACCATCCTTCTGTGCCCAACATCCTGCAGGAGCAAATGATGAATCGTCTCCAGGGAGCTGCCATCTGCCAGTGATGACCACAAATCTGATTAACAGACCATCCCCACATCCTCCATGCACAGCAAAGCAAAATGTGCTCTCCTCCAATGGTTTGCACTAACACATTTTTACTTTGGATTTGCAACCAGCTTCTCAGTACCAACTACCAAACGTAGCTGATTAGCAGTAACTCGTTATCCAGAAATCATCTGGTCATCTGCCTTGGACTGAGCCTCGGGCTGTCTCTCCTCTGACCAGCTGGACCAGAGGGCAGCACTGAACGAGAGATTACATGTGGAGAGGTGGGGAGGAAGGTCTGACCTAGCTGAAACCCTACAGGCAAAACCTTGAGGAAGATTTTGTTGCCCTAAAATCCGTAGTACAAGCTAAATTAAGGAAGGAGAAGGACATTTGTAGATGAATGATGGACTCAGTGCTCAGTCCCTGCCAGATCACGGCATTCCTATGCCTCAGCCTCCCCAGATGTGGAACCAAGGACATCCTCATTTACTTCTCTCAATGGAAACCTTTGAGATTTGCATATCAAAACCACTACACGGGTAAAATCCCTGCCAAGGCAGGCAGCAGCAGGCACTGGATGCCCTTCACAGCACTGCCCATGGAGGAAAGCAGGATGCTCTTGCACTGCTGTCCCGCCTGGACGCTCAGCAGCAGCCAAGATTGCCACAGCAACAGAAGACAGAGGAGAAAAATAGTTTTCTGGAACATACTTGGTTGCTTTTTAGTGGATTGAGATGAGAGTTCCTTTATAAACACCTCGAGAGCGTGCTGGTGTGAAATTGGAAGTGGGAGCGGGTGGCAGCACCGCGAGTGGAGCACGTGGGCTGCGGGGAGCGAACGTGCAGGTTCGTCTGTGCCGGGCACGGATGGAGGGGCCTGTGGGGAAGGACGGGACTCAGCACTGACTGGCTCCACCAACCCAGAACAGAAGCCCTTTGCACTGAAGTATTTGGCTTCATGGTTCCTCACCTTCACCAAGGTTCCTACATCACCCACCGTTGCACCCAGGGACCAATGCAGAGCCACAGCCTTCTGCTCTCCCCCTTGGGCAGGGAAAGCCCCGGCACTGCTGCTCCCAGTGTGCTGCTCCAGTCCCAGTGTTGCTGCTGCTCCCTCAGCTGAGCCACATAATGAGACAGTAAATGGGGACAATGAGGTCAAGCAGAAGACAGAGGCCTTCCCCAAAACCATTTAAGAGGCTCATTAAACCAGTTAATAGCGCAGAAACAGCCCTGACACCACACCACAGCATTTCCAGCTCCCAAGGCTCGAGCACTCATCTCAAGCACAAAGTGGCACCTCGAGCCCAATCGAGTAAGAATGCCAGGAGCCAGATAGGGCAGCTTGCCCTGAAACACAGAGGCAGTACCAGCCCCGTTGGTGGAGGAAGAGGGAGGATTTCCCCCTGCTCTGATGATGATGGCTGGGCTGAGCAGCCAGCAAAGCAGCGGGCAGGCACAACTCACCGTCCTTCACAGCACCCATTACAGCAGCAGTAGGCATTCGAGGAACCTGCTCACTGAAGAACCCATCTGGCCTTTATCTAAGACACCACTCTGCTCAAGGCACCCAGCAATAAAAAGGTTCAACAGCAGCAAAAATGCTCACCTTAATAAATTAAAGGCAAAGGAACAAAGCAGTGCTTCAGGAGTTAAGTAAGTACAACCCAGCACTGGAAGAGGGTGTTATACCATAGTGCAGCTCATGCCTCTGCTCAGCTGATGGGCTGTATCCATTAATTACAGTCTTGTTACTCACACAGGACACGTGCCCAGCAGAAGCACCGCACTGCTCTGCCCAGGAACATGACAGATACAGCAGAGGCACCACAGCGATAGAGTACCTGTCAGGAGGGGCAACCCCTCTGCTCCGGGGCTCTGCAGGGAAATCCCTTTGGCTACATCAGATGGCAGGCAGGAGCCACGTGCCTCAGGAAGGTCACACTCGTCCTCACAGTGCCTGGAAAGGACAAGCACCTGGATCTCCTCAGGTGGACACAACCCTCAGCAAGCAAAGCCCTGCTGCAGCAGAGCTGGTCACCAGATTGCTGCCAGTTGTTCCTTCCGTGGGACAAGGGACACTTTACTTCTGCTCTTCACCCAAAAGCTCTCCTTAAAACAGTCATTTTAAGGACAGAGGAAACAAATCAGTGGCTTTGAATTTTTTTTAGGGAAGAACAAGACTAAGAGCCCGAGCCAGGGCTGGGAACTCCCCTGCTAGCATCATGGCATTGCTGTCCTGGCCAGCAGAACTTCATGCTGGGTACAAAGTGAGATCCAATCAATGCTCAGTGCTGAAATATTGGCACAGTATTTCAGGCTCCCAACATGCCTCAAGCTCCTCTGCCATCATGTCTTACGGTCTTCAGGGCAGCCTTAAACCAAAGGGTTTAGGCATTCCCAGTTACAGTGCATTTACTACCACAGAAATCCTTATCAGAGTATTTGCCTCCTATGGTTATAGCAATTTTGTCCAACTACATTCCATGAGTTGGTATCATTAGTGTTCCCATTTTGTCCTGTTACCCAGTACCTCACCATGTACATGGTTTGAAACATTGCTTCCCAATCACACTAAGATAAAAACCATTCATGCAACTATTATGCACTAACATTTAGTTTGGGGGCAAAAGGGCATTTCTCCCCCCCAACAAATAATTTTCCAGTACTTTGACACCATCACCAGCTACCTTCAACTATTTGGTTGAACAGAAAATCAATTGTTTGTCAGACACTCACTACTCCCCTGAAAAACCCAAATAAAAGCTGCACCTACCTTTGAGCTTTGAGGGAAGCAGGCAGGAAGCTGCACCCCTGCATCCTGAGCCAACCTCCCCAGCACACGCTCAGCCAGAGCAGCCCACTCAGTTCCATGCCTTTCAGCTGCTGACTCCAAACAGGAGTTAAACCATCCAGCACAAACCTTGATCTGTTTCCACACCAGTTTTATACTTGATTTGCATTTGTGGTTATTTTAATTAGAGATCATTAGGTGTTGTTAGTTGGAGAGATCTGCAACGAGCACTGGCAAAAGAATCCTATGTTAATAAGGGGACTACACACTACACCATGCTCTTCCCTCTCAGGATCTGGAGCAGAACACCTAGATGTGAATGTGAACTCACTAAAAATGACAAAGCTACCTCAGGCATCCAGGACAGAGGACAAGCTTCAAATATATGATGAAATAAAGGAGTAGCTGCTTCCAGCGGGCTCCATCGCTCAGGTCTGGACTGCTTCCAGCAGGCTCCATCGCTCAGGTCTGGACTGCTTCCAGCAGGCTCCATCGCTCAGGTCTGGACCCTAAGGGTTGCTCTTACAGCACCAGGCTTAAGGAACTCTTTCCCCATTGCTGTTCAGCATCTCACTTCTCTGGGGGAAGTTCAGACACCCACCCGGCTTAGACACACATCACCAAAAATACTCTACATTTACGTCTTGGGTCACCTAAACATTATTTCTGGTCCCAGCGTACAGTGTTTCTTGGAGCTACTCTTCCCCTATTTCCTAACATCTCATCCAAGAGGAGAAGTACCCCAAAGCCTTTCAGGGGGACTTTTGTTCAGCTCTTGGTGAAATATCATCACAAATCACAGAATGTCAGGGGTTGGAAGAGACCTTGAAAGATCATCTAGTCCAACAGCCCCACCAGAGCAGAATCACTTAGAATACATTAAATAATAATAATATAGGTATTTGTTAACTGAATACCTTTCTAGGTATTTATTAACTAAACTGAAATAGTAATATAATACAGAAAAGCATTCTTGCATAAAAAGGAGGAACTGAAACACCAGCATTCACTCCACTGTAAAGGCACAGGCACTGGGAACAGCACACAAGGTATTTTGGCATCCCAAAGTTGGAGCTGATGTTAAAGCTGTTTCCCAAATCCAGCATTAACTGTAAAACGGTGGAATTGAATGAAATGTGAAGCCTCAGTGACAATGGGTTTTCAATAAACCATGGAAAAATGGAAACAATCATGCTATTGTTTTCTAGATACTTCAAAATATATTAATTTTTGTTTGTTTCTAAAAGCAATGACAGCAAACCTTCGGCACCCATTCTCATTTTATTCAACATTTGGTGTTTGCTTCTGTGGAACTGGAACCCAAAAGGTGCTTTAATTTTTCATTTTCTGGCCGAGGCAGAGCCCTCGAGTCATTCACAAGGGTCACAGCAATTTGTTGCTCTCCCAGACATGATTTCTCTAAGTTTCACAAAAACCACACAAAAAAACCTGCAAACAGCCAAGACTTCTGTTGTTCAATCAATTTGTCTCTATACAAAGTTCCAGACTAAGCACATAGAATCACAGGGGTTGGAAGGGTCTTCGAGAGATCATCGGGTCCAACCCCCCTGCCAAAGCAGCTCCCTGGGACAGGTTGCACAGGTCGGTGTCCAGACGAGTCTGGAATATCTCCAGAGGAGGAGACTCCACACCCCCTGGGCAGCCTGTCCCAGGGCTCTGTCACCCTCACTGGGGAAAAGTTCTTCCCCATGTTGGTGTGGAACTTCCTGTGCTCCAACTTGCAGCCATTGCCCCTTGTCCTGTCCCCACAGACACTGAAAAGGGGCTGGACATTTCCCCCTGCATCCCATACTTCAGATATTTATAAACATTAATTAGGTCCCCCCTCAGTCTTCTTTTCCCCAGGCTGAACAGCCCCAGCTCACTCAGCCTTTCCTCATACAGGAGATGCTCCAGGCCCTTCATCATGTCCGTAGCCTCCTCTGGACTCTTTCCAGGAGATCCCTGTCTTTTTTATCCCAGGGAGCCCAGAACTGGACACAACACTCCAGGTGGGGCCTGACCAGGTCAGAGCAGAGGGGGAGGATCACCTCCTTAGACCTGCTGGCCACACTCTTCCTGATGCATCCCAGGATCCCATTGGCCCTCTCAGCCCCCAGGGCACACTGCTGGCTCATGGCCAACCTGTCATCAACCAGGACCCTCAGGTCCTTCTCCACAGAGCTCTTCTCCAGCAGGTCACCCCCAGCCTGTACTGATACAGTTATTCCTTCCCAGGTGCAAGACTCTACACTTGCTTTTATTAAACCTCATGAGGTAACTTCTTATTAGCATTCATCCTAGCAAAAAGCCTCTGCAGAAACCTTTCAGGGAAGGTCAAAAAGCCACTGGAGGTTGGTACACTGATGGGGCTTCCCATCCGTCTGAACATCCGATGGCTGGGGGTGGGGTGGGGATCTTTTTTACTTTGCACTTGATCAACAGCACAGTCAATTTCTCAGGGCAAGAAAAAAACCACTTAAGTGAGAGTCAATTTAACCCTCAATAAAAGGCTATTTTTGGCAGAACATTCAGCTTTCTTTAAAATTACTATAACCAGGAATAAAACCCATTTCTTAAATTGACTTTAAATGGTGTCCATAATGAGGATTAGATCTTTTCATAACTGCAGCAAAGCCCTTTCTGTTCGCTGAGGGTTTGAATTCTTCAAAAGACTGATGTTAGACAGGCAAATAGCAGACAGAAAAGCCCATTTTCTCTTAGAATTTAAGCAAGACCTCGTCCATCTCTGAGTAAAACTTGTCTATTTTTCCAACCGGCAGCAGGAAATCTTCGTTTCTACAGCCAGTGTCTATACTCTTGATCTCCACATGCCTCATCCTCACCACAATGCATTTTGAGCATCCTTTTAGGATTAAAAAAGATGTACTGCTTCCCCAAATGCACAATAAGGCACCAAGTTTTTATCAGTCTTGTAAGTGGCACAGGCCATTACAGAACAGCCTGCTTGGAAAAACAGGACACAATACTCATGGACTTTGTTAAGAGGAGACAGATCCACTTCTTATTGTCATCAACTAAGGCAAGACTTTAATTTCATTATAATAAGCAGCTAAGGATAAAGCAGCCTTCAAATAAACAGCCTTTGGTGTAGCAGTTAAATTGGAGCAAAGAGGGTCACAAGCCTCTGTGAAAAGGAGAAATTATAGTTCAAAGGCTGGTCCAAGGCACTGAGGGAAGGATCTCCCACAGAAAGGAGATGTACAAACTTTGTACATCCTCCCTGGAGGTCCAGGATCGGTGTGAAGGAGCAGAGTAAGAGTTTGAGATCAAGTTTTGACAACTTCCACACTGAAGCCCTGCCCGCAACTCATCTTCCCAGCAATGCTACCACAAGCTTGGATCTCTCCCCTCCCATCATCATTCTTTCTCACCTTTTCACCACCACAGCTTGCAATCCAAGGCTAAACTCCCTGATTATCTGATACACAAGATGACTCCTTACAACAGCAACCTTCCCAGTGCAGCTGGGTGTCCAGAGGGGAATTACATGAGGGGAAGATGGTGCAACCATCCCACAGGTACTTTCCAGAAGACTATGCAAATTTTGGTTAGGCTGAGAGCTAGAAATGTGCATCCCATGCCATCACACACCCCTCACCCTCCTACAATACAAGGCCTAAAGGCTGAGGAAAGACAGGCTTTTGGCTGCAAGAGTGGCTCTTCTTCCCCCCCCCCCCCCACCTTCCACCAAGGAACAGGGATGGTGAGCAGATGTTCCTCAATCAAGTGAGGATGCAGTGTTGAAGCTATAAAATTAAGCTTACACAATATGCTCAATACCACACATAGCTCTTCCACACAATACTCTGGGTTGGAAGGGACCTCAAAGATCATCTAGTTTCGACTCCCAATACCTTTCACCAATACCTTTAAAGATACCCCAAAACAGAGAACATCACAGCAGCAGAGATCCCCTGCTCTTAGCAGGTTGGCAAGACATCACCCCAAAACAACCAAAGCTGCCAGCTCTCTCCTCAGAGGTATTGATAAAGTGACATCAGTAGGAAATCAATCCTGCTAGTTACTTAGCTCTTTTTATTATAAGAACTATGATGTCCATTTTAAGGCTCAGTGACAAATCCTGTTTGGTACATCATCACCTTATTAAAAACCCATCACACATGCAGAGAATGCTAAGTTACATTAAGTATGCTGTTAACTTGATACAGCACAGCCTGCTGCTTTCCACCTGACTGCAGAGAGATGGCAGGCTTTCAAGGGGTGGGAAACAAACACCCTTCCTCCTTTCCTTGCCAAGGTTCCAGATCCAGTTGGAACGCTAAACACAGTAAATATAGGTAAGGTGTCTCAGCAACAAAGGCAATGCCATCAGGAACTCAGCCATAACACCCCACTTCTGAGCCATGTATGTACATCAGTTACTGGGATGTGACTGCCACCCAACTGCAGGAAGTTAAAGAAATGGAAACAGTCATTTAAAATCCTCCATTTACCCAGAAATGAAAGGAAGGCTAGGCTGATGCTGAACAAGGTAGCAGTTCAAAAGCAAAACCAAAAGATGCCTTAAAGTGACAGATATTGATAAAGGCAGAAATTACAACTTTTTGTCCAGCAATTGAAAGGAGCACAAAGTTCTTTTGCACAGAAGGCAAAGACCTGCCAGTGCACTGCATACTGCAGGGCAGTGCAGTCACATGCAGCATCAGTGGTGTCAGCCATCAGCAAAAGACTGGGAATAGTACAGGAAGGCCAGAGTCATAGCTTTAAATACCTTGGAGAGGAGGATATCATCATCTGAGCATTTTCACTTGTGCTACTGGACAGCAAGTGTGGAACCCTAGGGTACTGCCAATAATTAAGATTCCCTTCAAAGGGAAGCCTTTCTATGACATTTTAGGGAATGAAGATTTCAGCTATACACATCAGTGCCACTGTCTGCTCTGTACCAGGCTTCTTTGAAAGATCCAACAGATTCTGTATCTTCTGTCCACAGGATTACAGCATGACCCATTACTCTAATCACCAGTGAAGAAAGTGCAATTTACCTTCCATCTCTCTACACGTACGAATGGTTATACTCAAACCTGTCACTCACATACTCTCACTATCTGCCAAAGTCCAACTAATTAATCCTTCAGTTTATATTCATCCACCTATTTCATTAAATGGACTTCAGCAAACAGACATACTCTTGGCTTGTTCATTGAAGGGGTTTTTAATGTGAAGAGAACCAAAAGCTTCCGATTAATCACGTGTGACTGCTTAACTACATTAAGATCAACTGGGTTCTCAGCAGTTTCTAAACTGTTCACACTTTCCTGAAATGCCTCAGCACTCAAGTCTTTAAACAGTTCATAAAGCTGATGCCATATACCAGGTATTACTGATGCATCTCTTGGCTGCAGCTGAAAGCTGGCAAGATGAATCTCCTCTTGCCAAACAAACCCAAAGAGTAACCTCAGGTCTGGACAGGCAAAGCTCCTTCCACTGGTCTGATTCAAAACAGAAATGTCATCATGTTGTTTTCCACATGAGTGCCATCTATGCACCATGAAATGACGATGCAAAGTCTTCTTAGTCACTCAAAATATGAAGAGACCATACAGAAGCTTGATGCAAAATCCAGAGGTAGTCCAGGGCAGTGCTTGGGTATCGCTAAAGATTTAAGGACTACTGGGGATTATGTGGCCAGCCACAGACTGTCTCATAAGAGGTCATGACAGAATTCTCTGCTGCTAAGAGGTGTGAACAGACTGCCTTCCCCATTAGAGGCTTGGCTATCAGTTAGAAAGACAAACAAAAAAGAGACCAAGGAAGAGCACACAGTCACGCAGCTGATCGCCGGCGGATCACAAAGACACCTCGCTGCAGCTGTCCCAGGTAGATCCTCATCTTTGTGCTGTCACTGGTTTTCCTTACCCAAATCTGCATGAAAGAAAAGAAAAAAGGGGCAGGGAGATGTACTGAGGAGTAAAGGCAAACCCACACTAAGCAACACACAAGCAAGTACATTCAGGTATTCTTATTGTTGGACCTGTGCATCTTGGTTACTTGGGGTGCACAGATGATTTCTCTTACTCCCTTCTCCCTCCCCACATTAGGCACTTGCAACCCAAGTAGAAAACAAATCTCTAATGCCACCACTTTAACTTCCTGCTCAAAACAGTCATCAAGAAAAATTACTCTTTCCAAGCATCATCAGGAAAGTTTTCTTCTGCTACAGTTCACAGCAGAACTCTGGCATTAAGCTTTACCTAATCAAAAATAACTCTCTCTAGATCCACAGCTCATAAAATTATCTATCCCAGGATTTGCCCAGACAAGTAACTGGTAGTCAAATGAAAATCTTATTCTGATTTTGTTCAGTGAAGCATTTCTCACAATGTATTACATAAACTGTATCTGAAGATAAAAGGGTCACTTTTTGAAACACCTGCCTGGAAGGATTCACAGAACTTGTGATAGTTTGTTTCAAAGGACAAATTGCTGCCACTGAAGCAGCCACTCTGAAGCTTTTTTTTTTTTTAAAAAAATAACTACTTTCAAGAAGTTTAGACCCAAACACCTGCACTTTATAAATCCAATCTGAGCAAAACGCCTCTGCATTATCATTCTGATGTGTTTAAATGTATTTAAATAAATGCATGGAAAATAAGAGTTATCCAGCTCTTAGCACTGGTGTATTTTAGGACACAAATACAATATTGCCTACTGCAGGACTATAAAGTTAGCATTGACATGTGATTTATTCCAAACTTTTTTTTAATTTTAGGTCTAATAGCTACAGGCCTGGCAAGGTAAGTTGATTTAACACTATCATTTTAAATTATAAACTGACTTTATTTTATATTGAGGGCTTCTGCCACTAAATTTAAGAGTCTGTGCACCCATGAAGAAGATGCAGAGTTTTACATTCTATCACAGTCTGAGGGAATGGGGTATTTGTTTCACTAAAGTTAAGATACATTTGGAGGAAAATTAAAATTCAGTTTTAAGTGGCAACACTGAAATCACTTATTAACACTAAAATGTACCACACAATTCAGAAAAATAAAAGCATCAAGGTATATATAACTTAAACCTGCTGGTTTAGACCTACAATGTATTTTTGCAGCAAGGTAACATCTATTCATTCTAAAGGTCTGAAGGAGACAGTGAAGAGAAGCACCCAAAACCCTCTGTGAATTTCTTTTATTCCTACACTGTAGAAAAAAAAATAAGCTTCCTGCTTTTTTCAACTTCCAACAGAGAGAGATTGCTGAATGAACCCATGGAAATTAAAAATATATATATATATATATATAAATTTTCCCCATGTACAGAGGAGGTTATTGTTGTCCAAAGGCAAATGACTGAACTGGCTCCATGCACTTGACCAATGATTTCCACCAACACAGCATCTGATGCCCAGTTTCCAAGGTAATCCCACCAAAAGTAACAGAAGTGTATTCTGTTCAGATCCACACACATCACCATGTTTTAAAGCATTTGGGCCTGGGCAGGTGGTTTTGGTTTGTTATGCAAGGGGACCATCGTAGCTCAGACTCTGTGTCAGAGGGGCCCATGGCCAATGAGAAAATTCAAATCCAGTATAACAAAACTGATGGAGACCTTCATCTAAACAGAGATGCCTCTCACACACTGTTGACTCCTTCCTTCTCTGGCCACAGGAAGGCAAGGCACATGCCACACCATCTCTGGTGTTTCTTGGCCAAGTCTTTTCATTTTGAGCATTAACAGAAATGCTGGTGGAGAGAGACTGTGCAGATCCATCTGGTGAAGTTCCTCTGAGTAACTGGATTGCCTTCAGAAACTCTCAGCCTTTGACTCCAGCCTAGAGACCTCAAATCTCAGCCTGCCTTCCAGCTGCTAAATTCAAGCAGGACCCAACAAGATCGTAGTGCCCCAAGGGAGATGCCACAGGGTGCTCCTAAGGCAGCCTCTCCTCATTCCAGTATTCTGTTACATATTTATCTCCTTTGGCTTTATGCTGTTGCAACAAACCATCACAGGGCAGACAACTACCATGCCTCCTCCCCAGCCTCTCAAAATCCCCCACCAAACTAAAATGAAACCTATCTGCTCACTCTGAAGTGGAATCATGCAACTATAATTAATGGATTGCATGTCCTTCAGGTAAGATGTTCCCAGAAAATCCAGTTTTAATGCTGTAACAGCAATAACCTTCCTCAAATTAGCAGTACTGTATTTTTAATGCATCTACTAGCATGCTACCACTACTTTATCTGAATACCCAACCATTGAGCCAAACAACTGTTACTGCAAGGAGAACAGTTGTGATAAAAAGTGTATCCCATATGCAACTCATTTTGTTAAAATAAAACATTTTCCTTTAGCTGCCAAAACAAATTAAAGTTACTTTATTGGCTGATTGAAGGGAATTGCAGTCAAGTCTATCACTTCTTTCCTTGAAGCATTTGGAATCTGCAAGCAAAGAAGAAACTGCTCCCTTTGCCCAGCTGATGTGCTGCTTGAGCACTGAGCAGGAAGAATTTTCTCCTATCAGTAACAGTTTTTCCTCACCCTCTTCTGGATCCTCAATGGGGTTTTTTTAAAGTTCACATTTGTAGGGATGTTCTTGAAATAACGGGAACAGAACTCATGAATGTAGTGCCAATGAGATGTAACATGCCACAGAATCACCAAAGCTCCTGAGGGACCCACAAGGATCGAGTCCAACTCCTGGCTCTGCACAGGAACACCTAAGTCAGAACATGGGACTAAGTGCATCGTCCAGTCAAGCTCAGTGCTGTGACCCCTTCCCTGAGGAGCCTGTTCCAGTGCCCTACCACCCTCTCAGTACAGAACCTCTTCCTAACACCCAACCTAAACCTCCCCTGTCATAGCTTCATGCTGTTCCCTCACATTCTATCACTGGTTCCAAATCTTCTCTGGAAGTAACACTGATTTTTCTCTCAGTCCTTACCAGACAGCCTTCTGCCTGCCTGTGCTGACCCACAGCTTTCCCCACTCCCACCAGAAACAAACCAAGCAGCCCCCTACCTCATTGGCACCCACAGAACTGATCACACAGCTGATCTTAGTGTTCTCTTTAGATTCCAGGTAAATAGCCTGGCTCTTGTGGTACCTGCAGAAACAAAACAAGTGAAAGGAAACACATGAAACCAAAGATTGAGAAAAGGAACAGTAATAAGACTTATCAAACTGGGATATCACCCTGCCACTACTTTGTTATTTTAAAATACCAGCTATTTTACACAGGTATTACTACTATAAATCAAAAATATCTAAGCAGGATCATTACAGCCAAAAAATGTAAAATACTTATTTTTAAACAGCATGAGAATAAGGAAGACAGGAAAGGCAACAGCTGGAATTCCTGACAGTGAGACCCCCATGGCAACTGAATTTAGCAAGACCAAAGTGTTCATTAGCATTTTATGTCCTAATTGGATACCCTTCAGAGAGAGACTCTGCTTTTGAGATTCACTTGGGCTCACCAGAGCTTTCCCAGGTTTAGACTGGGTGGGAGGTTTATTGACAGATTACTCTTGATTCTTTGTTCTTTTCTTTTCTTATGCAACTCTTCACAGTACTGCACAGGCTTAAAAGTCCTAAAGAACAGTTTATTCATTCAAATGTATCTTAAAGGATAGTCCCTTTTCACAAATAAATTCCAAAAGCAAAAAAAATAAAAAGGAGCTTCATGAATTGGTGAAGCAAGTAGCCTGTTCAGTTCATGTCTGCTTTATGCTTCATGGGAGTAAAAGCTGCTGTCTGGGCTTAAATCAGGGCTGTAAATACTGCATCCTTGAAGAAACTTCATTGTCAGAAGACAAGGAGAAGGAAAGACTGACTGACTATACAAGATGGCCATTGTGCAGAAACTAAGCTTCACTTCTATCATTTTCCATGATAAAGTTACAACCACGACACTCATTATTTTGAGCCACCAAACACCAACGGCAGCTACAACAAATAAGCACACAACTTGCTTTCTGCTCAAGGAACACTAGATTGCCACCTTGATTATCCAGTTCTGCACGTCTCAGATCAAGACCTACTAAGATTTCTCTGCAAAATTTAATATTTTCCTTACCTTCTGTGAGGCTTGCACAGCTACACGGCCATAAAACTTAACAGAGTTAAATCAAATCAGCAATCCTGAAGCTGCTTCTCCCATGTGGGTTTGATCTTTAAAGGTTAGTTGGATTTGTTATTAGAAACATTTTTCATTCTGCTCATCTGGTGCACAGCATTTCTCCTGCCACCTTGTGGGATGACAGGCTGGTGTTCTGCAAACCTGAATGCCAGGACTGCAAACACTGCTGACACCACTGTGCCTGCAGTCACAGTGTCTGTACCTGCCTGACCTGCTTCACAGCCACATCACACCACATATGCTGCTGGCTCTCTTACTTAACACTGTTTGACAAAAATGTTTCAGAAGTGTCACAGTGTAAATAATCAACTCCCATGGAAAAGATTTAAGTCTTATTTGAGCCAGCAGTTACTCCTGAAACTTTGTATTGTCTAAGCACTCCATTATCACTTCTGAGTTAGAGTCCCACTGATTAGCCCATGGAGGAAGTGCCTAACAATTGCCCCAAATGTTGTCCTCAGCAGTCTTGGTCTCCTCACTGCATAACAGTCAGACTAATTAAAACCCAAGTTTGCTGGGACTTACCATCTCTTATCATAGTAGAGTTTCCCATCTTCTATCCGGGCTTCAAAGCGCTGTGCTGGAGACTCTGCTGGTGTAGCTGGGAGGTGCTCAGGAGAGGAGGGAGAGGCTGAAACAGGAGAGAGAATGCATTTAGAGACCAGCATGTGTCCACCAGAGGAGCACATCTGACTGCAGAATCATAATTAATAAGGTCATATTAAGCAGAAATAAAAACCACAAAAGTCTACAGACTAATATTCCCACCAGAAAAATATTCTCTGCTGGGATGAATAATTCAACCTCTGCCTTGAGTATACAGATTATAATATTCCCTAAAATAGAACATTTATCTGAAAAAGTGTTGATAGGTGATAGACAATACATCCTCCACTTCATTTTAATTTGAATCTGAAGTAGTTAAATAAGGTCAGAATTACTGAGGCAAGTTAGTACCACCCTGTCTGGAAATAAAGTGTATAGACACATCTAGAGAGCAGAAGGCATAAAACTGTACATTCTCAATCCCTCCATCTACCTGACAAGCAGGCAAGCTGCCCACATCCATCTGAGAACAATGGAAAAACCTCTTTAGACAGTTAGCTTGTCCCATGCCCAAGTATTTCAGCCAAAGATGCTTATGCCTCCCCTCCCAAGTCTGACAACTTTGGAACAAAGACTCACACAGCACCCATTTGCCATGGTAGCTCCTCACAGAACAGTAATTACACAGTCAAAATAATTATACAGTCAAATTACACAGTCAAAAAGTTTACAGTAGAATTCTCTGTTCAAGACAACATGACCGTGAACAAGTTCAATGCAACTGTTAACTCACCTGGTCTCTTGGGTGATTTAAGCTACATAGAAAGAGAGCAAAGAAACATTAGAGATCTGACATGAGCTGCAGATTTCAGATAGCCTTACTTTCCATACTCTAAATAGCTCTTTTCAAAATGTAGTGTTAAGTGGCATAACACACAGGCAGAACAGCATGCTATACACAGCCAAAGGTGTAATCAGTATCACGGTACAAAAAGTCTACAAGCTGAACTTCAAAGCATTCAGATAATGCACTAAAACAAGTCAATACCAAACCCACCTAACATTTTTGCACACAGTCCAACACTTCTCAGGGTACATGAAATACAGGAGATAAATTGTTAGAGACACCTCAACAGCTGGCACAAACCCCATGCTCTACTATTGTCCTCAGAAGCCTTAACAAGCAGCCTCCATAGGAATTGGATCAGCCTTAGAAGTGCTCAGCAAGAAAGCAACAGGTTAGTCAAATCTAAAAAACTACAAACACACACAGTGCAACCTGTCCAGTGCTGAAGCACCATGACCATGGGGAGAAGAAACACCCCAAATCCCTACAAACTACCACCCTGCACTAAGACCTAAACCAGAGGCAGCCTGTGATTTCAGAGACGTGTTAGCATCTGTTCAGCTGTGCAGAGGAAGAGAGAAACTCCTTAAGATAGCTCATCATTTGGTGCAGATAAAAGGCAATGTTTTTAGATGGCAGTCATTTTAATTAGGTTAATTAAACCTATTAAAAGAGAGAAGATACCATCTTGATAAATCTTTTATTGTGCTACCTCAGAAAGACAACTGGGATGAAATAATTCCACATCTGAAGGAGGAACATTAAACCAGAGAGCTCTGCTCTCTTCAAGGCAAAGCATTAGCTTTCTCTCTAAAACAAAGACACACAAGCCAAGCAACAATCCCTACCTTATTCAGTGTTCTCAGGTCCTCCATTATTTGCTCATCAGTCAACAAATAATTCAGCTGAGGTATCCAGAATTAAGGTTCCCATAAACTCTTAACAAGGCTAAAAATTAAAGCTCAGTGACATTTCACTTGGCTAAATGCAAGCCAAAAGGTCTCTGTAAAATTGTGTATTTTAATAAGTGTCATACTTGTACTAATCTATATAACAAAAAAAGCTCCAACCCATCTCCTCAGAGCCTCACATTTAGCAGCAAATAGAGCACAAAATCACTTTAACTTACTCAGCCATAACCATCAATGAAAAGCCTTTAGTGCATTGACATTTGCTTCATGAAGGCATCAAGCACTAGTGCTTTCAGGATTTTTCATCTTGCCTTTCTGCAGAGAATAATCTGGGAGCTGAAACACAACAGACTCGCTTCAGGTTTTGTACAATGAAGCTGAATCCCACCCAAAGTCAGCCTTTTGCAACTCTGTAAGCAAGAATAAAGAAGTAGGGAGAGGAGAGGGGGGAAAAAGCCTCAAAAAAAGAACCAGAAAATAAAGCCAGAGACACAAAACTGTCCTCACATGGATGAGGACAAGTAAAAGCCTTAATTCCCCTCAAAACAAAACCAGAAGTCTCCAAGCCAGATGTTCTGACTAAGGATATGGTATCCTTTACTCTAATTCAGATCCTTACTAGAGCTCTGCTGTCATTTTGTGCAGTTTCTTCCCACTTCCCTCTTCTGCTGCTCCACATTTCCATCCAAGAAAAACCTGAGCACGCAGAAGAACAATATCCAAAGCAGAGAGCCTCCAGCTTCAGTCTACAGTGGTTCTTCAGAAGAGCTGCTGTCAGAAGCATTCAAAGTATCAAACTAAAGTTAACAATTATTAGGCTGCATTTTAAGGATTTTGGATCTGATGGACCAAATCCTCTCCCCAGTGATGAGAAGCAGGTAGAGTTTCACACTGTGGCTGCCCTACCACGCTTCATTAGCACAGCATGCTCACTATGAAACTCATTTAGTTTGGGTGCAACAGGGGTACTAATAGATTTATTTTTTTCCCTGTGAGTGAACAAAGTCTCCAACCAGAAAGAGCTTAATTAAAACTGAAGATGCTCATGACCATCCCTCATGAACTCTAGAAGTTCAAGTTTTCATATTGCCTTCAGAAAGTGTGACTCACTCCAAGATCCTAAGAGAATTTGGGTTTTTTTTTAATTTGATTTAAGCCATAAAAGCTTGGAATCTAACAATAAGCCTCTGCAAAGCAAATACCATTGCTTCCTTTCCAGGTGAACTTAACATACCAACAGAAGAAGTGTCTATCATCACAGAGCAGCTAAAAACCTATTTCCAGAAGCCACAGAACAATTATAAGAAACAGGCAACAAGGCAGAAGGGAAGGATTCCATGGACATGTTTTTTCTCTCTCTTGTGGTATATAAAAACCAAGATGGATTTTCACCTTTTCAGCTGGACTAGAGATCTGAAGCCTTTATCAGAAATGGAAAAAACTAGTTTGATATGACAAATATGATCCTTCTGGCAAATGTTTTGTCACATCTTGAAATGAGAAAAGCTTTGGCTTATGGAAAAAGCCATTCACTATCTATGGAATCAACTACCTCAGCATTTATATAGAATACTCTTTTAAAGGTTTTCCTTTGTTAAAAAAAGAAATTGCCCGGAGAAGTCAAACTATTCTCACTGACAAAAGAAAAAGTGCTCACACCACTGAATTTTCTGTTTGGATACCAAGGGAACTCTGAAGACAGGTCTTATTCTATTAGTTTAAACACACATTATACATGACAGTGTGCTTCAGTATTCCCCAGATTAAAATCTGATCCCAGCACCTCACTTCATTTTCCTTCCCACACACCACCACACAGATATGGGCTTTAAATAAAACAGCCCTCCTGTGGCTCTCAAAGGATATCAGGGGCAGGTTTCCTCCTCTTGTCTGGGATAGGAACTGGATCATTTGGTCGCCGTCTCAGCTTCCTTGTCATAATAGGCTTCACTTCCATTGAATCTGTGGAGTAATGAGGTTGGAGAGCTGATAAGACCAGAGGGAAAGGAGTAAGAAAGCTGCTGCTTCTACACAGGAAAAAAAAAAATCTTTCCTCTTTCACACAGAAAATTGAGCTTTTTTGGGGTTGGGTTTTTTTTTGTGATAGCTTCCAGCATCCAAGCTGGAACTGCTGACCATGAGTACAAGTTTTCTTTCATACTAAGTCACTATTCAGCAACAGCATTGTGATGCCATGGTTACAGTTTTCCTTGGCTGGAGGCTGCACAGCTGGTTTGGAGGCATTTTACAGTTCCTTCAGGTACAGATAACAAGGACAGTGATGCTCATAAAAGGATTCAGGGCAAATTTCTTTGCTGCTGTTGCTATCTGCTTTTGGATAGATGATTTAAAACTTTACTAACAAAACTTGGGTAGTTAACCACATGTGAAACATCAGCTACAAATCCAAAATAGCTGGAAAACAGCTTTGTCAAAGAAACTGCAAACAATTACTGCATTAAAGACTTATATACGTCTGCTGGAGGAATTTTAAACACAAACAGTATTTCAATTCAAATGATTTTAAAATGCTTCAAGTTATTAATGAAACAAACCTAATTAACACAGGAAATTAAAGTAGCACATGCACTGGGGAAGAAAAAAGTTTAAAACTGAAGCACTAGTCTCATCACCAAGTCATTATCAGAGATGATAGCTTGCACAAATGCCTACAGGTAGTCTTCACTGAGCTACTTAAACTCTCACAAATCATTCCTTAATTTACAAAGATACCTCGAACTGGCAAGCAAGAGATCACATCTTCAGTGCTAAATGCATTATCTCACTTCTCTGTGTGCTTGGAATTATTTGCCTGAATCACATCCTAGATGGCTCTGGAGACTACAAAGTCTCCTTGGCTCCCTCTAGACGCTGGAACCTGGGGCAGCCTGCTCAAGCCACACCAGTCACTTGCCTCCATATCTCATGGGTGAAAAAGGAGAACCAAGCTGCACGTCAAGGGAACAAATGTTATGATAAAAGCCATTTTTCACATCTGTCAAGACTGATTTACAAGAGCCTCAGAGGAGAGGTTTGAAGCACTTACTCAAGGCAATTACAGCCACATCAAGAGGCTTTTTCTCCTTTTAAAAAATTAGTTTCAAATGAGTTGGCACAGAGCTGTTACCTATGCTGCTTCAAACATGAATAAGGCAGAGATTAATTTTTTTCTCTCTTTATCCTCTATCTTAAAATTGTGACAAGTCAGATGAAAGTCAGTTCATCTCTTCAGGGCACACAACAATGTGGGGAGGATGAGGAGACACAGACATGATACAGTTCCCTGAAGAAACTTAACCTGGTCCTCAAATCAGACTACAAATACTCAGTCTCCCTCTAACTCTGCAAATCTGAATCCTGATGCTAAAAGTTGTCCCACTGATAGAGAAGCTGGATTCCTGCAGACTCCCAGCACACTGGTATGCAGATTTCCAAAGGTCACATCCTGATCTACTAATGAAAATCTATTTACAAGATCAATACTGCTTCCCAACGCAGCAGCAAACAGAAGCAGGTGTAGGGTAACAGGAAAGTGAAGGCTAAGGCAAGGTTTGTATGATCAGACCAAGACTAAACTTCATAACTAAAGAAAAGATGAGGGAAATTGCATACCTCAGTGTTTTCCAGACCAGTTTAGCCCTAACAGGTTATACTGGGCCAAAAGCACTCTTGGGTACGTCCAAACAGGTTTTAATTTCCACTTCTGAACACTAATGAGAAAACCAGCCTGTGTAACTGTGATAGAAGCAGAAAGATGTACAAGGTCTAACTCACAGGCAGGCCTCAGCCAACACTACCTGTCCATGCAGTGAGGGAGTTGCTCTTAAGGAAAGAATCAAATCAGGCTTTTGGTTCAGTATCACAGCAGCACAATTTAAGAAGGAGGCTAATTACCCCTCTGTCTCACTCCCTGTGTCAGTTACTTGCCAAGGCACCAAGGGTACCAACTGGTCTCATGAAAGAAAAGCATTCATTTAGTGTCCATTAACCAGAGTCTGGACACAAGCGTCGCTCAAAAATCTATTTTTCTGGCTTTCAGTAGCATATTTCAACCTTCCTCATTTGCCTTTCTTCAACTGCTTGACCACCTATTGCCAGATAAACACAGGGGACAGTTTACAACCTGGCACCACTGGTTCAGGCAATACTGCAGCATCTCTCAGGAGCTTTACTGCCAGACCAGAGGACCTGGAGAAGCCTCTTTCCCTGCAGGTAAGAGCCCAGGCAGGCTGCTGCCTCACTGCACTACTCTGATCCCCTGACAGCAATTCAGGTCACAAAATTGTTATTATGAACTGCTTTCTCCATTGAAAGACTGTGGATTTGGTCTATGTCTGTTGGCATTTGGAAAGCTTTAAAGCCTTCACGATGCCTGTCTTCCTTTTTCCTGAGCATCAGTGGAGTGGGTAAGACCAATGACAGATGCCTCTCTTGTTTTTACCTCCTGTTAATTCCATGGTTAGCTTTTCATTCTCAATCATCTTCTTTTTCTCTTCCAATTCTGCAATCAGATTTTCCTTCAGCTCAATTTTCTTATCTTCAAACTCCTTTGCTGCTGCCTTCTTTTCCTTGACATAATTCTTTTCCACCTGATCTGTCTAATGCAAACCAAAAGACCAAAAAGGTTAGTGGAGTAACCAAAGATTCAAGTTAGTGACATCACAACAGCTTCTTTTAACTGCTGTATTTATTAGCTTTTCAGTTCAAAGCTGCAGCCAGTTCTAACAATTACTGATATTCACAATTGCCAGAAAACCATGGCAAAGTGCTTAAGCAGCACAATATTGGTAAAAGAATGAAATATGCTTTGGAAACATTTTAACATTGCATAACACAGCAAGTCTCTAGCACAGTTTCTTCAGAATTAAACACAGCACTACCATTTATCAACTTAAGCTTTTTAAACAAGGCAAACACACAACCAGCATACAGCAACCCCAGAGCAAGTATTTATTTTAATTCTATTCTAATGACAAAGTCCAGGAATTACTTGGAGTAACACCAGGAGTAAGCTGTACTACATCAAGTGCAAAAGCTTGAGAAGCTATCTATTGGAAGAAAGATTCTGCAAGTGGTGTGGGAAAACAAGCACAAGTACTAGTTGATGGAACAGCAGGTTTATACCTCTGCCATCCAGTTACTAGATATTGTGATAAATTGTGAGTACTTACTTCCAGCTGGAGGAACAGTTCTGGAAGGGAAGAAAGACTTAGTTTATTATCTTCAAAGATGCACAAAGTGACTCCTGTAACATTTTAGATCATTGAATATTGCAACCAAGAAAGGCAGTGAAACAGCTTACATACTCATCCAAGCTCTACTCTCACTTTGCAGTTGTACACTGAAATAAAATAACTGGGAAAAAATGCCACAAAACCACATTGCTAATTGACATTTTCCCCAGATTTGCAAAGCTTCTACAGGAGTGTTTCAGCTCCCTCAGTTCAGCTACCACTCCCACCTTTCTTCCAGTTTAATTACAATCAATCAATACTAGGTACAAACTTCCCAGAAAGGAGCCTGAAGCATACAGCTGAATGTATGGCTGGCAAAATTTCCCAGTTTAAGCCAACTTTGTGAATTTCAGCAATGACCAGTGCAGAAATAACTCCACAGCTCTTAGGAGATTCATCTCCTTAACTCACTTGTGTCTAATTTCAGGCTGTTTATGCCTGAGAAAACAAGTGAGGAAATTGTTTTGTATCACCCAAGTTAAAGCTCTAACAGCTGGTGAGGATTAATTCAACTCAGACCTATGGATGAGGCTGTGAGACAGTCCTGCTACTGACATTTGTGCAACTCCTAAAAACTTGAAATTAAGCAGGGTGTTCTTATGTTTCCAGCAAGAACAGCAAACCAAGGCACCATATTTCACCAGCAACTTAAGCTTTGGCAAGAACTGAGATAGTAAAACCATCAGTAAAGATCACAGGCTTCAAATACATTTCAGAGCAACACTGTAGTACTGTGCCTTTTCTTAAAAAATAGTTTTTAAAAAACCAACAAAACAGACAGCAAAGATGGTATCAGCCCAATAAAAAGTCAAGTCTTTTGCTTGCCAAGGGGTTTACCAATTGGGCATGGAAGTGGTATTTCAGGGATAAGCAAACAGGTTAATCTAAACTGATGCTTTAGTATCTGAGTTCACACAAAAACCCCACACAACCCAAAGCTCAGCAAGGGAAGGATAAAAGACCATTCCTCCTGTAGAACTAGGCAGCTGGATTTATTTTATTTTATTAATAAAAAACCCAAAAGTTATCACCATCTGCCCTCCTGTGGATGAATTATGTTGCTGCAGCAACAATCTTTGCCAGGCAGAAACACAAGTTTGCAGTTAGTTTTATGAAAACATCCCTATACCCCTAAAACACAGTTCTCACATGAAATTCACTTTAGAAGGTGGATTCCTGTTAACAAGAAGTAGTTCAAATCACTTAAATTCCTCAAGCAAGCCCTTTACCATCCCAAAGTCACAGTTTACACTATGCAAGGTGGGAGTACATCAGCCATCACACAACTGCTGCTGCCTCTCTCTCTTTCCCACAGCAACAGCCCAGGCATTACAGGATTCACCCAGCTTTTCTAAAAGCAAGCCAGCTCCATTTCTTAATGCCACATAATAGCTTCTATAAAAGGCCCTGCTTCAGTATCCAAGATAAGAACCTGCCAGAAAGAGAAGAAACAAGAGGGAGGGCAAGCTAAGAGACCTGATTTCCAAGCCATTTCTCTGCAGTAACACAAGCAAGGCTACCCAGAAGGGCTGAGAGCCAGCACCCTGACCCGAGATCAGAACACAGAGTACAGGCAGTGCATTCATTCCGTGTCAGGGGGATACAGAATAACAGTTTCAGCAGCAAACACTCTGTAGTCACCCTTCCACAGCACAAAACAGATCTCTAGGTAAGTGGTCCCATCTTTCCAGTCCTGCCAAGTGAAAGAAACAGCAACCTGAAGGTTTCAGCAAGTTGCACAGAAGGAGCCAGAGTGGGAGCCCCCAGGCTGGGCACAGTGCCAGATGAAAAGAGGGTTTCATTTTTACTTGCACTGTTTCATACAAAGACTAAATCTCTTCACTGATGTTCAGTAAAGTCAGCAAACAATGTTGACAAAGGGGGGAAAAAACAGAAAAATCAAGCTAGATTCCATCACATTTCATGCACTAACAAAACCCCTGCACTACGTGCTTGGAAGCAGAACAACCCTTTGCTCCAGCAACTTGTTTATCTTTAAAGGACAGAATGATCATTATTTCTCCTCAGGTGTTATAAAACCCATTCATTTCAGTTGCACACAGCACCTCAGGAAGAAGTTTCAGCTTACCTGCATTTCGTATCCTCTCTTTGTACTGCTGGTCCAGCTTCTTCATTCGTTTCTGATACTCCTGAAGAGTACCTAGGGGAAACACATGGTGGGATTTTATTCTCTCCAAGTATTACATTTCCTGAAGGAGCCACACACCACTTGAAACACAAATATTAGTATCTGAAATTAGACAGTTACAGTTCTAGCTTGTTCATTTCAATATGCACATTCCCTGGGGATTTTTTCCTCCCACAAGCCAACTAGGAATGCTTTAGTACACAGAGGTTTGACTACAAGTGTTTGGAGGAAAAAGGGATGGAAAGTCAGTGCCATTTTTCACCAAGCAGCATGACTTAGAGCTGCTTCAGTGAAGGATGCTGCTCACATCTTTCAAACCTCTCATCCTGCCATGACCTTTGAGAAGTGGTGACCTTTAGAGCTGTTGGAGCAAGTCCAGAGGAAGCCACCAACATCATGAAGGGGCTGGAGCACCTCTCCTACAAAGACAGGCTGTGAGAGTTGGGTAGGTTCAGCCTGGAGAAGAGAAGGCTCAGGGAGACCTAATGATGATGGCCTAACAATACTTAAAGGGGTCCTACAGGAAAGCAGGAGAGGGACTGTTCACCAGGGAGTGTAGGGGTAGGACAAGGGGTGATGACTTCAAGCTGAAAGAGGGCAGGGTTAGATTAGACATCAGGAAGAAATTCTTCCCCAAGAGGGTGGGGAGGCCCTGGCACAGGTTGTCCAGAGAGGGTGTGGAAACCCCATCCCTGGAGGTGTCTAAGGCCAGGGTGAATGGAGCTTTGGGCAGCCTGGGCTAGTGAGGGTGTCCCTGCCCAGGGCAGGGAGTTGGAATTAGGTGATCTTTGAGGTCCCTTCCAACCCAAAGCATTCTATGATCCTAAGATAAGTGCTGAAAATTGTTCAGAAGAAAAAAGCTGTCCCCTGCAGAGCTTACCTTCCTGCAGCTGTTGCAATTGCCTCTTCAGAGATGCCAGTTTGTCCTGATACATCCTACAAAGACAGAGAGCATGCAACTTTACTCTGAAAAACAAACCCACATCGTTTATTTCACCCCCTGTTTAGGTTCCCACCTGTTTACAGGGAATTAAAAACTTTTCAGAACTTCAGGAAACAAGCAAACAGCAGCTAAACTAATATTATTCAAATGAAAGGTTATCTTTGTGTCTAAAAACCCTCCTGTCCCACTGGTTCTACAATGCCCCCAAACCAATGATTTGGGAACAGAGCAAGGTAAAAATAGGAAGTTTTTTTTTTTTAAATGCCAAAAAACTAAAATGACATTTAGATCTTTACAATAGAATCATTCTGCTACTTTGTGTATTAGTTCCCTACTCATAAAGCAGAAGGCATTTCCTCATGTAGATTCTGACATTGCAAAAGAACCCTAAAGTCTGTTTCTGGTGCAAACTTGTATTTCCTTTCTCATATCTGTGGTCTAACACAGCCCAGCTCTTCCTGACCTGTGTAAAACCAGGGCTCTGCTGGTAAGCATGAACACAAAATACTGCAAATAAGCCTAAACATCAAGGGAAACTATTCCAAGTGTCCAAAAAGCCCTTCTTAAACAAGACTGTCATTCTTCTGTTTAAGGGATTTTAAGACACATCTTAGTTTTTACTCAGTTTACATGAAGTTGATCTTTTATTTAAAGGATCTGTCTGCAGTGGGATTCACCTGCAGGAAAACTCAGCTGCCCCCAGAAATCTGCACCTATTTCTTTGTTCCAAACAGTAGCAGTGCCCAGCTTCTCAAACACACAGAGAAGACAAAAGGTATCTGAGAAAAGAAGAAACAGAAGTGTATGGACTCATTAGCTATCACACTGGACTGGGCACTTAAAAACTCCAATTTTGGCCTGAAACACTGCAAAGTTTTATGCAAAAAGAAAAGCCCCAAGTACACAAAACAGTACTTTTTACTAGAATGGGTTACTTACTGTTCTTTCATTTCTACAAAGTCCTCTTCCTCATGTTTTGCTAGGTCCGTTTCACTGGCATCCTCAGTGTCTAAATGAGGTAAAGAATGACTTGTTAAAGTGAGAAAAGTATTAAAAAAACATAGTGGCATATTATATAAAAACAAACAAGCAATCCCCAAACAGGCAATCTAACCTCAAATACACAAGTAGATAGAATTCAGAAGTGAAATGAACCATGTCATCGCTTTCCTGCCGCTGCAAGTGAGCCCAGGCAAATCCCCTCCCTGGTTTGCAGTGCAGCTTACATCAAGTCTGAACTTCCACTTCAGTCAGGTAACTTCTTAGCAGTTCAAGCCAACAAGTTCTACTTCACACTCGTGTGTACAACAGTGAGACAGAAACTCCCTGACTCTGAGAAGCGTTCTGGAGACCTCTTCCTATGGTCCCACACACGACAGAACACAGTCTGGAAGGCAATGGCTGTGACTGAGTCTGCATTTTGATCTGAGACACCCCAAAACAAAAACACTCATGACTTGATGCTGTCTGGGTTGACTACAAAGGTCTTACTAAGGGTAACTAACTGCTGCCACCTGAACTTGACCTCTCAGCTACATGTCCTTCCACAGTTATACAAAACAAAGATCAGCACTGCCACAGGGACAGGCCCAATTTTATGAATAGGTAATATAAACCATAAGCAAATTCAAGCACTGTGGGGCTTGTAGTTTTCTGCTACACCTTTTCAGGCACTTGTAAGATATGTGTAGCCAAGAAATGGTTACCTTTCCTCCTCAAGGAAAGGCCAGTGTCTCCCAGCTGCAGCTGTGGGAGGCAGCTGCATTCCCTATGTATGGATGGAGGGCACCAGTCCCATTAATCAAACCTTCCTCAGATTTCTCTCAAACTATGAACAAACACTTTAAGCTTACCTGTACTAAGACAAAATTTAACCAAATGCAAACATAAAAGTTTTAACAGAAAAATATTTAGACCTCTAAGTCACCATAAAGTGCTCCTGTGTCAGAGAGGACAGCAGGCCTGCTAGCAGCCTAGCTCTCTTCTCCCAAGATTTAGGCCCTGACCATATTCTTCTGTTCTCATAAGAGAGGAAAAGTGACTCATGCTGAGAGGATCCTAATAATCACATTCTCAAAACACAGCAGCCTTGTGGATAGGGGTACAGGCTGCCCTAAACCAAGGAGCAGTTCTGGGAAGGTATTTGGGAGTAACGGAACATGTTAAGAACCAGCCATAACAAGAGGGTCAAACCAGCAGGTGTGCAGATACTTTTAGGCATTAAAGGTAAACTAATGACATTTAGCTATAAGATAGGCTTATCAGAACTTGCTATAATTACTGACCAATCAGTACAGTGTGACCAATTAGCAGTTCTTTAGCTTGCCACGTCTGCAGTAATAAAGGTATAGAATCTGTGATTGCACCCAGTAAAATGGCTTCACCTACAATTCATCTCGAATGGCGTGTTGCTCTGCCGGCCGCCACACTCCCGTACTCAGTTCACTTGTGTGCAGCCACGGAGGGCCCACTGCTCAATGCACTGCCATCCTGTGTAAGGACCTGCAGGTCTGGCTCTGGCACCTCATTCAGCAACATACCAGACGCAATGGAAGACTTCTGAGGACAGAGCAACAGGCACCAGCAAAGGGTCCTTCCCTTAGATGTTACTTTATGGATCCTACACCCCAGGAGGCTCTGGCTTTTACTTCCTTTTCTTCTTCTCCACTGCTTCCCTGGCCCTATTACAAAACCCCTCTACCACCCTCTCACACCCCCTAACGTCTCCTCACGCTTTACCTCCGCTGCTGCCTCCTTCCTTCACACCACAAAAATATAATCGAGCGCCACGCACCGGATTTCTCCCCTACCTACTTCTACCCTGGTGTCCGCACATTCAATCCGCCCCCTCAGCGCTCTCCCTTTCCCCCACTGCCCCTTCTTCACTTGGGAAACCGCTTCAACGCCACCTCTCACTGACTACGCTTGTCTCCCCTTCCACAGGGACGCCCCGCAGTCTAACAGACTAATCTCCACCAAACCTGGCCCTAGCTTTTCCTTCCCACTCCCACCTCCTCAGCGCACTTACCCGGAGCCGCCCCCTTCCCCAACTCACCAGCCCGGGGAGCGTCCCCCGGTGCCCCAGGCAATCCTACTCCGCTGGGACTCAACGCCCCCCCTTACCCACCCTCCCCCAGGCCCTTTCCACCCCGCTCCGCCCCGGCCCCCCTCACTACCGACCCTCATCCGAGTCGCGGGCCCGAGCGCTCCGCTCGCCGTCCTCCTCCTCGGCGCTCTCCAGCTCTTCCTCCTCGTAGTACTCGGGGCCGGGGGGCATGGCGGTGGCGGGCGCCCCAGGCGGAGCGGGGGCCGGCGGCGTGGCAGACACCAGCCCGGCCGCGCTCATAGCGACGGAACGGAGCCGCCGCCGCGGGCCCGCGCCTCCGCCCGGCGCTCGGCAACGGCGCCAGGACCCGCGGCGTCACTTCCGCTTCCGTGAGGCCGCGCACCTGACGGAACGCCTCCTCCCGGCAAACGCGACGGGCACCCAAACGGGGTCCTGCGGGGGGGAAGAAGCAGTGGGGGTGCGCGGGTTCGATCCCCACCCCGCCGGTGGCTCAGGCCGGGGTGAAGCAGCGCTGGCTGCGGGCTGCCTCTGCCTGGCTCGACTCTCGAGCGGGCTCTGGGGGAAGCGGCTCTGCCCTGACCTCCCGAGACCTCTCGCTTTTCACCAGCGGGATAGCCCATCTGCCCCAAAACGCCTGTAGCACAGGCAGTGCCCCTCCCGCAGTACTCCCCCGGTGCGTGGTTTTAATTCATCCCCTTCCTCAGAGCTAAACCCCACCTCGGCACTGCCTCTCGCTTGCACCCAGGTGTAGTTGCTCCGTGCCAGGAAAGACCCTGACAGGCACCCGCATCCCTTGGGAGCGCCTTGCAGTCGCTGGGTACACGGCGCCTGGCCTTACACTGCTACACATCCCGCTGTGAGATCCACATGCAGTGTGGCAGCCCACTCTGTATGGATTGTGGGATCCCAGATGGGTGTGGGTGGGAAGGGATCTCAAAGCCCATATAGTTTGGGCACCCCCATCAGCCCAGGGTGGCTGAGTTCTAATGGAGAAGGGGGGCTGCAGGGGTGGCTTCTGCAAGAAGCAGCCACAAGCTCTCTGCAGGCCCCAGAGAGTAAACATCAGCCAATTCAAGGCCAGAGTTGCTGCTGACCAAGACTGAGCCCATCAGCGATGGTCACAGCACCTCTGGGAATCACATTTAAGAGAAAAACACCTCCAGGCAGCTGCATTTTGCCCCCAGAGAAGGGAGTGAGAAGATGGAAGGAACAGTGCAGACACCAAGGCCAGGGAAGGAAGGGAGGAGGAGCCCAGGTGCCAGAGAGAAAGATGCCCCTGCAGCCCCTTCACTCTGCCCAAAACACCAGCCCTTAGTGCTCAGCGTAAACGCCTGGCCAAGGGTGGGGGATAAATTATGGGATGCGGTCAGTGGGGGAGACAAGAAGGCAAAAGGACTTGCTACTGCTTGGAGACTTGTGATTTCTACTCTGGAAAGCATAGGAGTGGAGCAGGCAGCCACCCTGGGAGCCGCTAAAGCTCTTGTGGCAACGGCATGCCCTGCTGTAAAGTGTTTGAGCCTCAAGTCTCAGGACCAACTGCCCCCTCACACCCCCCACCCCAAAGACTACGAATACAATCAAGCACCAACTAAAGCACGGGGCAGTGTTGCCCCCACAGCACCTCCAGGACCTATGGACACGGACAAGAATCCTACGGAGACGGTCCAGAATCCGCCTTGCCAACCATCGGAGCAGGGACCCACTTTGTGCCTGTACCCACCGCTCCCACCCACCCTTCCCGGTGAACTCGATGATACACCACCGCCCCCCGGCGACCGAGAGGTTCTGGAGAGAGTGTTCGACGAAGCCTGGGAACGTCAGGTGGCGTCCGAACGCGAAAAATGGTTAAATCAGGGTATTTTGATTAAAACTGAAGGGAAGCCTGGGGACGAGCGGGTACGGCAGTGGGAGATGGAGGTCACGGGGCACCGCCGGTGCCACACTCAGAATTCACAACTCACTGGAAGGGTGTTATTCAAAATGTGCTGATTGAGGCTTTGGGTAATCACATTCTCAAAACACAGTGGCCTTGAAGATGGGTACAAACTGCCCTAAACCAAGAAGGAGTTGTGGGAAGGTACTTGGGAGTAAGTGAACATGCCAAGAACTATCCATAAGAAATGGCCAACACAGCAGGTGTGCAGATACTTTTAGACATCAAAGGTAAACTAACAATGTTTAGCTATAAGATATGCTTATCAGAAGTCATTATAATTACTAACCAATCAATTTGGTGTAAAGTGTGTGTAACCAATTAGCAGTGTTTTAGCTTGCCACGTTTGCAGTAACAAATGTATACAATCTATGTGATTTCACCCAATAAAATGGCTTCACCTAAAATTCATAGAATCATAGAATGGTCTGAGTTGGAAGGGACCCCAAGGATCACAGAGCTCCAACCCCCTGCCACAGGCAGGGCCACCAACCTCCAGGCCTGGAGCTACACAAGGTTGCCCAGGGCCCCATCCAACCTGGCCTTGAACACCTCCAGGGACGGGGCATCCACCACCTCTCTGGGCAGCCTGTTCCAGCCCCTCAACACTCTCTGTAAAAAACTTCCCCCTAATATCTAATCTAAACCTTCCTTCCTTTAGTTTTAATCCATTCTCCCTTGTCCTGTCATTGTCTATCCTTTTAAAAAGTTGAATCCCCTCCTGCTTATAGGCTCCCTTCAGGGACTGGAAGGCTGCAATGAGGTCCCCCCACAGCCTTCTCTTCTCCAGGCTGAACAAGCCCAGCTCCCTCAGCCTCTCTTCGTAGGGGAGCTGCTCCAGCCCTCTAATCATCTTCGTGGCCCTAATTCATCTTGAACTGCATGTTGCCCATCACCCATCTCTGACCCCATTACCCAGGAATCCTGGGAGCCATCACAGACTGGCCAGGAAGCAAAGATTTTGGAATATCACCAGAGGAGGAGGTGACGTGCTGAAGAGGCCCCACTGTGTACTGAACTGCTGGAAAATAAGAAAAAAATGCACCCTGTTCACTGATGGGTCCTGTCACGTTGTTGGTAAACATCAGAGGTAGAAGGCTGGTGCTGTATGGAATCCCACATGATGTATTGTAGAAGCTGCTGAAGGAGAAGGTGAATCCAGCCAGTTTGCAGAGGTAAAAGCCATCCAGCTGTCTTTAAATATTGCCAGTAGGTCTGGGGAGGGGATTGTGCCCATGTACTGGGCACTGGTGAGGCCACACCTCGAGTGCTGGGTCCAGTTCTGGGCTCCTCACCACAAGAAGGACATGGAGGTCCTGGAGCGAGTCCAGAGAAGGGCAGCCAGGCTGGGGAAGGGGCTGGAGGGCAAATCCTCTGAGGAGCAGCTGAGGGAGCTGGGGGTGTTCAGCCTGGAGAAGAGGAGGCTGAGGGGAGACCTTCTCCCCACCTCCACTGCCCTGCCAGGAGGGTGCAGAGAGGTGGGTGATGGTCTCTTCAGCCAGGGGACAGGAGATGGGACAAGGGGGAATGGCATGAAGCTGTGCCAGGGCAGGGGCAGATTAGATAGTAGGAAAAAATTTTTCACTGAAAGAGTTGTCAGGGCCTGGAACAGGCTGCCCAGGTTGGGGCTGAGTCACTGACCCTGGGTGTGTTTAAAAAAAGAGTAGATGAGGTACTTAGGGATGTGGTTTAGCACAGGACAGGAATGGTTGAACTTGATATTAAAGGCCTTTTCCAACCTTGTGATTCTGAGTCTGGCTGGAGGCCTGTATCTAGTGGAGTCCCTCAGGGGTCGGTACTGGGACCTGTACTGCTCAGTATATTTACTGATGACCTGGCTGAGGGAATAGAGTGCACAGTCAGCAAGTTTGCTGACAACACAAAACTCGGAGGGGTGGCTGACACCCCAGAGGGCTGCACTGCCATGCAGCAAGACTTAAGACAGGTTGCAGAGCTGGGCAGGGATGAGATGTAACAAGGGCAAGGGTAGGGCCTGGCATCTGGGCAAGAACAACCCCAGGTACCAGTAGAGGTTGGGGACTGGTCTGTTGGAGAGCAGCGTAGGGGAGAGGGACCTGGGGGACAGCAGGATGACCATGAGACAGCAATGTGTCCTTGTGGCTAAGGAGGCCAATGGGTTCCTGGGGTGTATGAGAAGGGGGATGGTTTGTAGGTCAAGAGAGGCCCTTCTCCCCCTCTGCTCTGCCCCGGTGAGACCCCACCTGGAATATTGTGTCCAGTTCTGGGCCCCTCAGTTCAAGGACACAGAACTCTTTGGGAGCACCCAGCGCAGGGCCACCAAGATGCCAGACTGGAACAGCTTCCTTATGAGGAGAGGATGAGGGAGCTGGGCCTCTTTAGCTTGGAGGAGACTGAGGGGTGACATATTAAAGTTTATAAATATGTAAAGGGTGAGATTCAGGAGGCTGGGCCAGGCTCTGCTCAGGGATGGCAGCGACAGGACAAGGGGCAGCGGGTTTGAGCTGGAGCAGAGGAGGTTCCATGGGAATGTCAGGAGGAACTTTGTCCCTGTGAGGGTGATGCAGCGCTGGGACAGGCTGCCCAGAGAGGTTGGGGAGTCTCCTTCTCTGGAGACATTCACACCCGGCTGGACACATTCCTGTGGGATTTAGTGCGGGTGACCCTGCTCTGGCAGGGGTGGGACTGGGTGCGATTCCGAGGCCCCTCCTGACGCTCTGTGATCATTTTTTGAAGGCGGCCGCTGGCAGAGCCGAGAAACGCCACAGGGCGCTGTCAGGGCTGCTCCCTGGGCTAGGAGAGCCCTGAGCCCCCGTTCAGACCGGAGACCCCAGGCGTGGCGGCCTCCGGTGCGTGAGCGGCCGAGCCCGGCCCCGGGCCCGCACACACCTGAGGCCGCTCGGGCCCGGCCCCGCCCCAGCCGCCGGCCCGGGACACCCCGGAACCTTCGCTCCCGGCGGCGGGACTGCGCAGGTGATTGAATCGAGCGCCGATGTTTCTTCGGCTGCGCGATCGATGCGACGGCGGTGGCGTTCCGCTGCCTGGCCCGAGCCTCTCGGCTGGGTAGCCGAGCGCCGACACGCGCGCCGATGCCTGCTCCTCTCCGCCCTCCCGCCCGCGGCGAGCAGGCCGTGGAGCCGATCGCCGAGCGATTGGGCGCGCCTGGCAGGGGGGAGCCGCACCTCGGGCGGCGGCGGGGCCGTGGCAGGAAGCGGCGGGGACGGGGACGGGCCGGCGGACGCCCTCCTTCCCTCCTCCCGCCTCCCTCCCGGGCGCCGCGGACGTGGCTCGCTGCCGCTGGCCGGCAACCAGGTGAGGAGCGGCAGCGGGAGCCACGGGCGCCGGCCGAGGGGGCGCGCTCGGTGGCTTCGCCTCTGACAGGCGGGTCCCGCCGGGGCGGGCAGCGGGGCAGCAACGGCGGCGCTCTGGGCACCGACGAGGCGCTTTCTCTCGCTCGCCCGGCGGTTCGGGGCGTGCGCTGCCGGCTGTCCCGGTGGGCGTCTCACGGCTGAACTCCCCGGGGGCCGGGGCGGCTGCCTCCGGGCTTCGAGTTAAAGGGAGTTTGGGGACGCGTGCGGCTCCCCCGGCAGCTGTGCCCGTCCTGCGGCGGCTCCGGTGCTGGGAGCGCCCCGCTGGGGAGGCGGCGGGGAAGGGGGGGCGGGTGTGCCGGGTCCCGGCGACTCATGCTGGCGTTCCCGGGACGCGCGGCTCCCTTGTGCGCTGCTGCCCTGTCCCGGCTCGGCTCGCCGCGGCCGAGGAGCGAGGTGGGAAGCGAAGAGCCGCGGGGCGTGAGGGCGGGCTGCGCGGAGGGGAAATGCCGCGAAGGGCCGGCACCCCCGCTTCCTTCACCTGCGAGCTGGCGACGCTGCCGCGGCTCGGGTGCACGGCGGCTGTGCGCTAAGGCCGCTCTTCGGGGCACTTTGTGAGCCGGGCACTTGAACGGCGTTAGTATCGGGCTGGGGGAGCGCCGGGGTCACTGTCAGCTTTGAGCTGAGATGGAAGTACACCGGGCTCAGCAGGTGTATCTGCTCCTTTAACGACACCAAGAAATGTTTTACTGGAGGTGCTGAATGTCATCTGGCAGTACTGATATTTGTATGGGAAAAAGGAGGACGCTAGGCAAGTACTAAGCCCTTCATGTTTTGTTTTATATCTATCTATCTATCTATCTTTGGGACTTTTTTTCTCCCCAGAAACATAAGCAGACTTCATTCCCTAATCCTATAACTCCGACACTTCGGAAGTTTAGCAGCCACTGAGTAGCCCTGGCAGCATCCAGGTCTTTCCCTGGCCACTTACGCAGCCTGGGCAGAACGGAGCTGCTCGGTCCGGACTGTCTGTCTGCGGCCGGGGTGTTGTCCTCAGGGCTGTGCTGAGCTCATAGGTGTGCGCAGCGCTCCGGCTCGGCACGCAGGCGAGCGGCAGCTGCCGTGTTTGTTTAAAAACAGCAAAACAGGTGGTGCTGGTAATGCCTCCCTGCTTTGCAGAGGCCTCCTGGCAGGAGGACTTCCCCAGGCTGTGGGACACTGTGCTGCTCAGTTCCACTTTCTGCCCAAGAGGATTTCAAATTACATCACCCACCTTATGGGAAAGTGATTGAAGAAAGAAGATGAAAACAGTTGGGGGTTCTGGATCTATGGGGAATGCTTCTCACCTCTGGCAGAAGCTGTTCCCCACTACACAATGTGTGATTAAAAGTTAGCTGGGCAACAGTGTGGGGTGGGGCTGGGGGGAGGTATGGCACTGTTACCGCAGTTTGTGGGGCATGTGTTTGGGTGAGAATAAGCAGGTTCCAATCTGGTCTTCAAGGTCTGCTTACATATTTTCCACACGTGTTTTGAATGCTACAGCACATAGCAGTGTAGTTTATTTTGATAGTGGTCATCAATGTATCTTGTACTGGATTTATTAGAGTGCATGTGTTGCTGTTTGTACATTGATAATGGACTGTTTGTGGAGAGAAATTCTATGCTATGCTTGTTCCTCCCTGTTTATATCTTTAAAACTGCCTTACTTCTGGCAGGTAGCTAACTCTGAGGTCTCAGGAAGTATTGTAGCAATATTGGGAGTGTTTTAAATGTAAGTACCTGGGCACAAACTCTGTCTTAACACTGAGATTCATACAAGTATCAGACAACTCAATTACTTTATGCCATCACAGGCTACAAACTGTTCATATCTACGTGAATGTTTTGGGGTTTTTTTCAGATTGTGTCAAATCAAGATTTCTTATTTACCCTCATACAGCTTCCTCTGATTTGCAGAAATCTTGTGCTGGGTTCTTTGCATCTTCCCTTCCTAATAGGAGGGTTTTCAGATTGCAGACTTTGGCTCTATGAGTCTTGCAGCGATTCTCTGGATGTACTTCTCTCCTGCTTTTTACTATCAGTTAAAAAGGATCCTTGCAAGTCAGAACTTTTAACAGTGAGATCCTTCTACTTGTGCACACTCTGAATGAATGTCATATGAACTGGCTTTGGCAGCTAAAATTTATTTTTCATAATGTGTTGCAGGACAGGGTGGTCTTTCAAGAGAACTGGGCTGTGTGTGTAAGAGAAACCTGTCTGTGTGGAGCTTGCTGGGCTGAGATGGGCTGATGAGGAAACCCTGGGACTGGGGAGCAGCGGGGTAGCATCCGTAAAGGTCGTCCCATGAAGGGTGGGGGGGGGCAGCAAGTTTGGAGCAGCAGCACAGACCAGTTGTTCGCTCCACCTCCAGGTGCAATTTCTGTATCAAAGACAGTCAAAAACTAGACTTTTATAAACCATTATTTCAGCACATGCTCAGCTGCTTTTTTTTTTAATAGATGTTCTTTTACTCAACAGGAAAAAAAAAAATCAGTGTAGTAACTCCACAAAAGAGTGTTTCACTTTATATTATTTAAAAACTACTTCCTTATTTGAACACCATTGATTCAACCCGAGTGATTTGATTGCCTTGAGCTTAGTGCTGTGTAATAAACATTATGCAATTGCATCGCACCTGCTCGTTCCGTAGCTCTTTCGGGGCAGCTCGATGAGTTTTCCTGATGCCGTCTCCTTATCACTCTCTGACATCACCAGGGTAGGTTTGTGTTAACTTACTGAGTGACACGTGTTTTAGAAAGTACTGTCCTGGTCAGTCTAGGGTTCCCAAGGTATTTTGGGCCAAAAGAAGGAAATCTCTCTGCCTATTTCCCCATAGCCAGCACTCATTCTGACTTTGCATTTGGATCTGCTGACCGTGTTGCAGCCTGTGAAGCCCAGTTGGACAGTGGGCACCTCTTAGAATTGTCATGGCTGTTGCACGCCGGGAGCTGTAATCTGTGTGAGCCTCAGCTCCTAATTAATGAGGAGGAAAGTTGAAATAGAAATGAAATTAATTGGGTGTGGTCATCCATCTCCTGAGCTACTGAAGGAAGCTGGAAATCCTAGTGGCCTCCTGTTAGTTATGGTATTACATATACTGTATATGTATCTCATGTGTATATACATATATCATGTGTGTATATATATATATTGGCTTCTGTTCTGTCTTGATCAATAAAAATCCCACTTCACATCAAGGCAGTGCTTCTAATGCAACACGTTCTCTTTATTCTGGGGAACTATATCATGGGTATTAAATTTTTACTTCCAAATATGAAAATGTATATTTGTGAAGATCCGTAAGTTCTGCTCACAGATTGAAGAAACCTAGAATACTGCTGGTATTTTCTTTCTTTAAGGAGTGAAATTAAGGAGACTTTTGAAATTAGGCTGGCTTGGGCAGCTTGGTAAGGGTGTTCTTCCCGAGGAAGGCATAGAATACACTTGATTTGAGCAGTTTGGAAGTTTTCTTGTTTACATCCTCGTGTTTGTGTTGTCTTGCTGGACTTTCCCTTTGTGTAAGGAATTGTTACGTTTAATTTCTAAGTGCAGGGAAATCTCACATTTAATACAGGGAGCTTACAAAACAAGTTTCTCTGAGTTGTTAATGAAGTAAGCGCTTATGCCCTGGAACAGGTAATAGCTTGATGTTGATGTAATTACTATTTTTTTTTTCCCCCACCCTGAATATTAGGTCAAAATGGACTCGGGTTTATTTCCAATGTAATGAAACCAATAGTCCGTGGGAACGCGTGGTTGCATGCCTTCCTCCTTAGCTACAAAAGACTTTCAAATAAGGATGTTCTCACACTCTGCCTGACATATTAATTTCAGTCAGTCTTTTTGAATATTAGTATAATTAGGTATGGTTGGATCATGGGGGTTAATTGGGCAAAGCTAGGGAACACAGCTCATTCAGATTGACGGATCTTCAGCAGGCCTCCCTGATAAAGTTGTGGATAAGTAACACACACACACATTGTCCCCCCCCCCATTTGTGTCCCTTCTGCTGTCACTTGGTTAATTATGAGGGTGGGTTACCTGAGAGACCCATGAATTCCTCCAAAGAAGAACCTTGGTGTACCAGGCTCTTGGGCCTTTGTGACTTTGCTTCCATCCAAGCAGCTTTTACGCTGCTGGCTGCACTCCCTTTGGGAAGGGGAGGGGAAAGCTGTTCTTAACCTAAGAAACTGTTACTTTGAGAGCAGAGGTTTTAACCTCCGAGTCACAGAATCACAAGGTTGGAAAAGACCTTCAAGATCCTAGAGTCCAACCATTCCCGTCCTATGCTAAACCACATCCCTATGTACCTGATCTACCCTTTTCTTAAACACATCCAGGGTCAGTGACTCAGCCCCTCGCTGGGCAGCCTGGGCCAGGCCCTCACAACTCCTTCAGTGAAACACTTTTTTCTAATACCTAATCTAACCCTGCCCTGGCACAGCTTCATGCCATTCCCCCTTGTCCCATCTCCTGTCCCCTGGCTGAAGAGACCATCGCCCACCTCTGCACCCTCCCTTCAGGTAGTTGTAGGTGGTGATAAGGTCTCCCCTCAGCCTCCTCTTCTCCAGGCTGAACATCCCCAGCTCCCTCACCTGCTTCTCAGAGGATTTGCCCTCCAGCCCCTTCCCCAGCCTGGTTACCCTTCTCTGGACTTACTTAGGACCTCCATGTCCTTCTTATGGCGAGGGGCCCAGAACTGGACACAGAAGTCCCACATAAACTCCAATCTAGGGAATAACATGTTACCTACTACGTTTACCTGTGTTCTTTATTTGGGTTGGGTTTATTCTTACTTTTCTCACAAACTCCTCTCCAGAATCAGTGTGGGGCAGGGCAGATGCCATGCTCTAGCCTAGCTGCTCTTCCCCACTGGGGGAATGAATCTTGTATAGAGTGCACGTACCATCGCATGCGTTCAGTGGTTTAGGAGCAAAGGTGTTAGGACTACCAGATACTATCATCATTTTAGGAACAGGATGTCTTTATTAGGCTGGAGTGGATGAATATCTGCCAAATTTTGCCTGTGGGTCTGTTTCTAGAGTGATGTAAATGGTGTATTCGCTTCCTACCTTAAAACTTTGTCCCTTAATTTGAAAGAAGTGATGTGTGATTCTGTTGCACAGAACCTGGCATCAAATTGAGCAGAATTTTTTTAGGGTTGCACTTAAACACTCACAAGGTTCAAGCCAGATTTACAAGAATATAGTCACTTATGATTCATGTTGAGATGATGTTTTTCTTCCTTGTAATGGAACATATGGGAGTATGTAGCATATGGTGCTGCTGAAAATTGTTAAAAGCAGAGCACTGATTTATTACACAGCAAAAAGAGTTTGGATTTTTAAGCTAACGCTGAGCAGGGCGTTTTGTAAACAGCTCTGGCTGCTGGTTGGTATTGGATGTGCAACTGTAGTGTCGTGGTAAATGCATTCCTCCAGGAGTTGTGTGTGCACCCATCGCCGTGGAGCGAGTGCAGGAGTTCCCTCCCTGCCTCACTGAAGGCGGTGGGATTCCAGTGTGTGTTTTGGCAGACTGACGCTGTCTGTGTGTTGCCTCAGCAGCTCACCCAGCCCTCTGGCCGCACAGAGGGACGGTTCTTTCCTGATCATTGAGTCTCACTCTATGGGATAACAACTTAAAAACCAAAATCCCTCCCATCTTTGGGCAAGTAGAGGTATTGAGAATGTGTAAATGTATACTTTTCTTCCAGTCTTACTACCAAAACCATCTTCCTTCTGTGTTTTGGGGTTTTTTTTTTTTTGTCTTTATGTGTCTTCTGGAGGGTCAGGGGCTTTTCTGGTGAGGAAGCAAAGGCACACACCTCGATCCTTCCAGCACACAAGGCGAAGTGTACTAAGCTGCAGTTACAGCAAACACAAATTCCAGCTGTGTGTTTCCTTGTGCTCTCCCTCCTTTCTTAACTATTCATCTCTTAGATGATTAGAATCTCTTCAGAGCAGGCAATACCTCTGCTGTGGCTTTGTAGCTCTTACTGCACTGTAACTGAAGCTCACAGGTGCTGTAGTAAGACAGATAATAAATAGTTGGTCACAAAGAGTGACACTGATTAAGCTTTTTTTCAAAAATGGTTTCAGCAATAAGCAGGAACCTTCATTTAAGCCTTAGAACTGTGTCTGTGTCTTTCTCTAATGAAAATGTCAACACTCTAGTTTTTGTTTTGTTTGGGTTTTTTTAAGTACTGGTTAAAAGTAACTTTATGCCAAATTTGGAACTGCTTTTGCTTGGTTAAAGGGATGTAATGCCTGTAAGAAAGAATGTATGTGCCTGTCTTAACTTTGTAAATATTGTGTATAAAAAGCAGAGGAGTCTTATTCTCACTTTGTTTATGAGGTTCTGCCTTGCTGTTCACTGGGTTTCTTGTGTGTTTGTTTCTGTGGATTTGGACTGGTTCAGGTAAAGTTTAAATATGCTGTATCCTTAAGAAAAAAATATTTAACATCATTAAAACCTGATGTTATTTAATAAAAGGAAGTGGTATCTGTCGTTGAGGGAATTAACTAATGACCTCTTGTTACCATCGCCTTCAGGATCTTAGATCCTCCCTTCGCTTGCCTCATTCTTAGTCATAGATTGGAAAAGGAAAACTGGCTTTTCCCCCCCACCCCCCCCCAACTCTTGGGCAGTTTCTCAACTTCAGATGAACTGATTGTTGACCTAAGCCATGTGAAGAAGCTGAAGTCAAGAAAAGACTCCCTTACCACGGTTATTAAAACTTGCATAGCATGTCAATTAACTCCAGTTCCCAGTTTTAACCTGTGTGCAGAATATAGGGGTTTTTAAAAATAAATTAATAAAAATTAGCCTCAAATGAATTTTAAGTGAGAACATTTTTAATCTTGACACTGGTTGTGGTTTCATTTTAACTTTAAGCTCCTTTCAAAAGAGGGGAAAAACACTGCTTATCTGGAAAGTATGCGAGTGGCAGAGCAGATAAGATAATTGAGACCTAAATGTGAGCTGGGATGGAAACAGTCTCTGTTAAGAGTCAGGTCTCATCCGCTGTGCCACAGTCAGGCGGTGCTTTAATGCATACTAATGCAATGAGTTTTGTCATCCTCTGGAGAATGTGCTGCTTTCTGCCTCTGCTCCTGCTTTTGCATTAGGAGATGTGAGCCTTTAGCTCAAGTGGTAGAGGCTGATGTCTTCGTAGTCCTGAGGTTTTTGTCATTTAGGAAGGAGCCAGCCAAAATTAGGAGGATTTCTGTGCCTCTCCTGCCTGTAACTAGATTTTTGCTCCTAAAGTGAGGAATAGAAATAAAAACTGTTCCAACTTGTTCTGCTCAGGCAGTTGTTCTTAAAGTGCCTTGTTTGCATTTCTGCATGGTGTCCTTTCCCTGTGGAGGGTCCCCATGGAAGGTAACCAGCTTTTCCCACAGACTGAAGCCTCCTGCTTCAGTCTCTGGCTGTAGATGTGGTGTGTTCAGCACTCGGTGATGGCCCTAGGTGGGTGGGAGATAGTAGTGCAGGTATCTGAAAACAGAATGAGTAACTCCTGGCATGACTTTTTTTACTACAGAAAGCCTTATTTTTACATTCTTTAACTCTGATTTTGCAATTTTCAAATTTGTATTTTAGGGTGGCCTTGCCAGAAAGTAGGTGATGTCACATGAAGTTAAGACTCTTGCAGAGGCAGACACAAGAGGCTTTTTGGTTACAAAATCAGAATGGGCTTAGCATTTTGCTGCAGGAAATGTAGCCCAGGCATTAGACCTGCTGTGGGTATTGGAAGCTGTAATCCAGATAAAGGACCTTGTTCTTTATGGTATAAACCAAACTATACCTAACTCAGGCATTTGAGAGGTAAATGTGTGCTATGCAGTAGGAGTAGGTCAAAACCTAAAGGCTGACTGAATGCTAACCTGGCTGAGTGCTCCAAATTCAGGTTTCCAGCTCTATATGACACTGAGATTTCTGTCAGTCTGACTGTGATTGTTCAGTGCCTTAAAATAAAGTCACAGAAAGCTGCTGACTAAGGCTTTTTTCTTTCCTCTGGCTACTTGAGTATTTTAGAATAATATTGATTATATTCCTGAGCAGTCTTACTGTTTCTTTATATGCTAAGATCAAACCAGCCAGCGGTGGTCACAGGAGATTGTGGTTGTGCAGTTTGTGTCTGGTCCAGGCTCTGGAGACATCCAGAGGGGGACAAGACCTAGAAGAACTGGCGACTGGGGCCCCAGGCTACCAGTGCAGCTCTGCTGGTGTTTAAGGTCCATTCCTTGCAAATATTTTAGGAAGGCTTGTATTCAAATGTTATTTATAAGAGTGGACTAATTTCTTTCTTCATAATGATGGCCTTTTCTCTGATGACAGGGCTGGAATCTGGAAGATCTGGATTCTGTATGCTACTCATCAGCTGTGTATCCACAGGGAAGTCATTTGCCAGCTTTCTGCCTCCGTTTTTATCTGTATTTAAATGGAGGTGGGGGGAGGAGGAGAAAAGTTGACTAATACCTGCCTTGCAAGGCTGTGAGAGCAGTTAGCAGCCTCATGCTGCAAGATCCTTGGAAAATACTATAGGAATGTTCAAGGGGAGCCCTCACGATGGGAGAACTGGTTAAGCCTGGGCTATTGTTAGACTATTCATTAAGGAGTCTGGGGAGCTGAAGGTATGGTGGTAGCTGTTCCTGGCTTCATCTTCAAGCACCGTGGGTAGATCCAGGCTCCTGCAGGACTGGAGCGTGGGGTGGTCTGGAGCAGAGCTGCAACGTTTGCATGAATGCTGGAGTCTGCCTTGAGTGCTTCGTTTCTGCTTCATGGCTGGTTTTGCATGCAGGTCATGCTGTAGCCTAAGTGAATTTTGGCAGTTTAACGTTGTGACGATGACATATTCTGCCACTACAGAGCCCTTGGCACCATCTTGCCAAAATGAGTACTATATATTCAGCTGAATTTTTTCTGTGTATCTGCCTAACTTTTAATCTGCCATATTTTCACTTTGTAAATGGAACGAAACATTAAAAAAACAACAAAAAAAAAGCAACAGAAATGTTAGCACTTTGTATTAAGAGGTGTAAACCAAATATTGAAAACCTTTTAAGATTTGTTGATCTTCAAGCTCAGGTTGTCTTTTGACCTTTGTTTGAATGTTCACATTGAAGTTTTTAAAAATTCATTTGATGGTATGTTTATAAAATATCTGTCAGAATTTTATCCCTCCTGGCCAGCACTGTAATAAGCAACTATGCAAGGAAAAGGAGAAAACCCAATTTAGGCAAGACTAGTTATCAGGATTTTTTTCCCAAAACTAAGTAATCTTGTCATTAGCAATGGTATCTTATTAAACTTTAATAGCTTTCTTAAAATTCACCAGTGCCACATTCATGTACTTGAAAGTCAAGATACAGCCTTGACACCTGTGGTCTAAACCCAGACACTTTTATTTGCCTTTGGAGTCTTAGCTCCTCAAGATTATATATCTAAGATGTTTTCTGTGTCTTGACAGGTTTGAAATGCATTAACTGAATGAAAAATACAAATTAAGGTTCCTATTGAAACACAGGGCTTGAGGAGGTGTAGGGGTTGGGAGCATGGAACCAAAACCACTGGGACTGTTAAATCATGAGCCTGTAGATTTACATGAATTTTAAGCTGATGTTACTGCTGAATTAAAACCACCTCTTACCTTAACCTTTTCTCCTTCCCACTGAGTTGTGTCGCACGAACTGTTGTGCTACCAGAGTGTGAGATTGAGGAACTGATGCAGCTGCTCAGTAACTGTGTGTGGCAAAGCCAGTGGTCCCGGGGCAGGAACAGACAGCTGGGGAGTGAGGATGGGGCTGGAAGGTAGAAACCTTCCATGGAGACATAGGGGCAGACTGCTAAATTATGCTGAGAGTTACCATTCTTTTTTCAAAATATAAACACAACAAACATACCACCTTTGAGTTTAAGTTAATGAGTAAATTAGTGAGTTTCATTTTCTGTTTCTGGTGCATTAGCCGGGTCTAGCAGCATTTGTGTTGTCTTGGGCTGCAAAGTGCAGTGTGTTTTAGAGCCCAGAGAGAGGGGGAAAACTCAAACAAACCCTGTGTTTCATAGCCTAAATGCAAAAATGGCCTTGCCTTGAAGTGGGACAAAACCCCGAGCAGAATCCCAGTGCCTATGAGATGCAATATGGACTAGAAGATGAGGATGACACGTTAGCAAACAGGTATTGCCAAATACAAAGTTTGTATTTCATACTTAAGGTATACAAGGGCTTTAAACTGTCAGATCGTGGCACCTGGAATCATGTGAAGGTGAAAAGTTATTTCTTAAGTCCTACTTGTTCTTAAGTGTGAGAATTACTTGAAGTTCATAACCAAGAACCTAAAATTAGAAAAGGAAGCTCCAGTGAATATTCATTTTCTTCAAACAGGCTATTTATTTCATTAATACAAAGGAGGGGGGCTTCTGTTTGTTGGTTTGTGTTTTGGTTTAGCTTTAGGGGTGTGTTTTTAAGAAGATCTCTAGTTTGGGTGAGCAGCCCAACAGAGACCTTCCCGAGCATTTCTAAGCCCACCTGGCTTCCAAAACCAGCCAGAGAATTTGTGGTGAAGGTGAAAGAATAAAACAGCCCAGTTGAACGTTTGGCTTCTGGTGGCAGGGCCTCCCCATCCAAAGAGCGTTTGCAGCTGCTGTCAGCGGGGCTGTGGGTAGGAGTCTCAAGGGTGCATAGAGAGGAAGTCAGAGAACTTTCGTTATTTATGATCTGTGTCTTCCCCGTTGCCTTAAACAAAAAAGACAACTTAATTTGGGCCGTTGTTCAGAAATTCGGAGCTCTTGCAAAGTTCAGCCAAACGCTGGGTGTCTGGATGAAACTCCTTCGCTGTCCTGGGCTGTCTTTGTGTTGTTCCTGCAGCTTGAAAGCTGTGTAGGAGGGGGTAAGGTTGTGTACGTGAAGAGTTACTGCTCTTCTCTTGGCAGAAGGAACTTCTAGTGCTGACTGCTAACCTTGCAGAACCACAAGTGTTTGCTGCTACTATTAGTAGAAGGGGATGTACCTCCCCCAACTGAGAACTGATTTAAGAAACCTGCTGCAGAGCTCAGGCCCCTTGATGAAGCCGATGACTGTCCTTCCAGTCACTGGGGCTCTGTCCTGCTCGGGGTGAGAAACTCAGAGGAGTTGCGGTTGGTTTGTTTTGGTTTTCAGAACAACAGGATATTAACCCAGGGTTTGGCACTCTGGCGGTTAGCTGGTGGCCAGGGAGCTGCATGATGTGCAGCAGGGAAGGTTTTGGTCGCTGTTTGTGAGTGTGGCACACCCAGCCCAGGCTGCCATGCCCCACAGGTAGTGTTCCCTCTGGAGGTGGGTTAACGTGAGCTGTGTGACCAGGAGCCATCTCCTGCACCAGCTGGGTCTTTACTTGCCCTTTTTAGCATCAGGGTACAAGTAGAACACAATTTATTGTATTTTTTAATAACTGAGAAGTGGTTTGTTCTGTCTTCTCAGGGGAGCAGCTGTAGGTAATGCAGGGGTGTTGGGTGTGCTGTCCCAGTAGAGAGGGCAGGTCAGAGGAGAGCATGCTGCTGTTTGCCAGGAAGCTTCCAAAGGTTTTGGAGGGTCTTTCCTGATTTTATATATTACTGTGATGCCTGGGAGCACCTTTGGAGTGGGGCATCTGCATGATCACGTTTTACATTCTCCAAGGTTTCTGTTGTTTTTTCTGCCTCATGCACTATTGCCATCCTCCTCTGTGCTCTGTGTACCAAAAAGTGAAGATCAGATACACCAAAAATGTTCAGTGCCCCCTTTAAGAGGCTGCATGTTCAGGGGAAGGGGGCATGTCATCCCTGTATTGGCATAGTGGCAAGATACATTAATGTGCTGATGTTCTACAGTCAGATGAAAGCACCTTTTTAAAATTTTTGAGACATCTGGGTGGAGGGAGCAAACCTCAGAAATGAGAATTGCTTTTCTGTCTTATGACCAGTTAAAATATTTTGGAATTAAAAGGAAAACTGAAGTTGAGTAAATTGATTATTTATTTTTGTAAAAAGCCATTTGTACTAAGAGCTTATTTTATGTAATTACTGGGGCGTGACTTTAAATTCTGGGCAGGACTTTGTGGCTTGTAGCATCCAGTTCGGCTTCTGATGTTGCAATGAAGAAGGAAATGACTCTGTTCTTGGGGAGGGGGAGAAAGGAGCACTTCTGCCTAGCCACATAAGGTGGGAATTGCAGCTGGCTGGTTATTTTTAGCTTTAACTATCTCATAGTGAATGTAAATCTTTCTTTTTTTTTTTTTTGGGTCTTAATTTTTAATCAGAATTTTGGTAAGTGAAGCTGTTGTTATTTTGAAGAATTTTTTTCACACCAAAATGTGCTGCCTGCTTCATCCCAAACTTTATGCATTAAATCTTTAAGTCTTTTCAAACCTCCACAGCTTCAGGACTGGGTGTGAGGCACTGCACAAGTATCTCTAGCTGCTGATGGTTTTTGCAGTTGTGCATCCATAGCTAAGAATGAGGGGTAGTAAGGATTGTGAGGAAAGGGGCAGCCTTACAGACCAGCCTCTGGAGCTGGAGAAACACAAAAGGTTGAAGGAAATAAAAGTTAAAAAGCTAAAGGAAGGAATTTTTAAATTGGATATTAGAGGGAAGTTTTTTACAGAGAGAGTGGTGAGGGGCTGGAACAGGCTGCCCAGAGAGGGGGTGGGTGCCCCATCCCTGGGGGTGTTCAAGGCCGGGTTGGATGGGGCCCTGGGCAACCTTGTGTAGCTCCAGGCCTGGAGGTTGGTGGCCCTGCCTGTGGCAGGGGGGTTGGAACTCTGTGATCCTTGGGGTCCCTTCCAACCCAGACCAGTCTGTGATTCTATGATCTGATTTTCCTCCCTCCTTGCAAAAGCATGCACAAATGTGGTCATGTGGACTCTTCATTGGTGGGAGGGAAGGGAGGGGCAGAAGATACCATGGCTTTCCATCAGTGTATTTTCCAGTCACTTGCTGTAGTAGTGATTCATTGTTGTTGTTCATTCTGGTCTGAAGAGAGACATATAGAATGTTTCCATTTTAAGCTCTTGGGTGTAATGGATGAATAAACTTACCCTTCCTATGTTGATTTTTGCCACAGCAGGTGAGCCTTCCTTCCTGGGATCAGTCTGCCTTGCTGCACTGGCTTAAAACACCCACCCTCTGAAAACTCTTGGTGTGCTGTCAGAGCCGCAATGGAAGGACAATGTTCTAACCATTTTGCTTCAGGGTTGCTGGTCGTAAAATGCACTGTTAAAAATAACAAGTTTTCTAAACGCATATGGCAATGTTTTCCTGGCTCCCTGCCTCTTCTCCCCACATCTTAGATGCCATGAAAGGCTACCAAAACTCAGCGGTTCCCAAGTCAAGTGCATAGCCACGTGCACTTGCTGCAGCATTAATACCATTTATTCCAGGCTTTCTTAAAGAAAATTAAGGAAGGCTTTCATAAATGGAAGCCGCCTGCCTGCCATGGGAAGTTCATGCAAGAAGCAGCAGCATTCACATTCTTCATAGAATGGTTTGGGTTGGAAAGGGACCTTAAAGATCATCAAGGCCCAACCCCCCTGCCATGGGCAGGGACATCTCTCCCCAGCCTAGGCTGCTCAAGGCCACATCCAACCTGGCCTTGAACACCTGCAGGGAGGGGGCAGCCATGACCTCCATCCCTGGGCACCCTGTGCCAGGGCCTCACCACCTGTGAGTGAAGAATTTCTTCCTAATATCCAATCTAAGTCTACCCCTTTCCAATTTAAACCGTTCTTTGTCTGTGCCATGCAGTGTCCTCCAGCCAGAAGAGAACTGTGGGCCCGAGTGGTCTCCTGGTCTCCGGTCAGGCTGCCAGCTGCACGGATTGTGTTGCTGCCTGTTGTGAGGAATAGCTGTGAAACCATTAGCTCACTTCAGAAAAGGTGGTGAAGAGTGTTTGGGGTTTACATATTGTATCTGCAGACCTGTCACAACACCTCTTAAAACCAGCAATGAGTAGAAGAGATGAAGAGCTCTTGTTCCTTGTCCTCAAAGTGCTTGTGCTCTGCCTGTCCCTGTTTTGGAAGATGATATGGCCTTTTGAAGGACTCTGTGGTTTCTGTGTAGCCTTTAAAATACACCAGGCTTGTTTAGCACTTGTGCTTGCAGGCCTGCTCGAAGTTTGGGAATGCAGGAGCAGAGGTGGGGATGGCTCACTGTAACCAACGGTGTGGCACTGATGTGATGGTGAAGGGCTGCCATGCTGGGTACCAGGGCATATAGTTTCTGCACTCATTTACTCTTAAACAATGTGGTTTGAAATCTTACCAACTCAGTTTGGCTGTGAAGGTCTGAAGACTTCCAATGTATAGCAGGCTCTTCTCTGCCAGCACAACAGCTGTACCCTAGGCATCATTTTTTCCTCTATTACCAAAACATTGCTTTTCATGTTGATCTGGAAGGATCAACTCTTCCCATCTTCTTTCCTGGTTAATTCACTGGGCTCCCATTTGGCTCTGGCTACCTTGGCACATATGTTTGCAGTGGGTCTTTTACATTTCCTTCTTAAGCTGCATTGAAAAAATACAGTGTCTGATATTAAAGAAAGACATGATGGTGAGTGCTTTCAATTACTGGTTGCATAAACCAACTCTGGAAGGAAGTACAGGGCTAAGAGGCATTTCCAGGCCAACAGAGGCAGAAATATATGTAACAGTAGCTAAATTCCTTGTAGCTTTTCCAGAATCTTTATATAGTAATCTGGGCATACTCCACTGTTTTCAGAAGCAGCTTTAAAATTTTATCCTCCCTCCTAAATTATGTGCCAAATGATGCATTTACTGAATTGAATCAGGAAACCTGTGGTGGTTCAAAGGAAAATCTTGAACCCATATGTAAGGCTGCTGGATTTATCTGCCGAAGCGAGTAAGAGCAGGTAGTTAGAAGTTCTACTGTCTGTGCCAGGACTGATCTAAACCCAGATCCATATGCCCAGAATTTCCAAGGACAAATGCATACTAGAAAATAAACTTTTGCTGTGGAATATGTTTGAATAGCTTCTGAGCATGAGAATGTTTGCTGGTCTGTAATTTTAATTACAATATGTCTTGAGTTGCTGTCAAAAAATGTGCTTCAGATGAATTAGATGCACTTCTCTTTTTGTGCTGGTCATCTTGTTCCTTGTCCTTAAAGTGCTTGTGCTCTGCCTGTCCCTGTTTTGGAAGATAATACAGCCTTTTGAAGGACACTGTGGTTTCTGTGTAGCCTTTAAAATGTACTGGGCGTGTTTAGCATTTGTCTTGCGTTACCCTATGAGATTTACAGGGCTTTTCATGTTTGTTTTGACTGTTAATTTATCTCACTTTCTCAGCAAGCCCAGTCTCTTCTGGTGGTGGGTGATACAAGGGGAGGGTTAGGATGCTCTGGGAGCTTGTGTTCGGAGTGCTGCACTTCAGGGCGCACAACTGGATTCTTCACCCATTGTCTTTGTGTTGAGTGTGTGATTGGAAGGGCTGAAAAACTTATGTGATGATAGAAATAAATGGTTACATGTCTTAATTGTTCGGAGATGAAATGGCCTTGCTGCATGTACTTCCCTCAGTGCTTCTAGGGTGTTGGCCCATCTTTGGTGACAAAACACTCTCATAGTTCTGCTCTTGCGTAGTGGTGGGGCTTCCTCTGCTCAGCTCAGGCATTAATATTGAAGCTTGACACTGACATTTCAGTTGGAGGTTGGGAAATGGTTTTACACTCCGCTGACATAAATGTCACTGATGGTATTTGCAGTATATGGTTGGCTGATGAACATATACATGGCAAGTGGCAGGATAAGTGCCTACTGTGCTGTTCTTAACGTCCCATGGAAATGGGTCTGTCTTCCTGAGCTGGTATATAACAATAATATGGGAAATGGGTTTTAGGACAGTGTTTCAAAACGCCAGTGCTCGTATGCAGCTGTTGACCAGAGGTATGAACGATGCAGTGCTGAGAGTTGGTGGTCTTTAAATTGAAGGATTTCTGCAGATGCACTTCAGGGTGGGTTTTTTTAAGAAGCATTTTGAAGCTGTGCATGTTCTGCATGTGTGCAGCAGGGTAGCTGAATCATACTCTGGAACAGACCAGTTTGAATCTACTTATTCATCCAATACAGCACAGGTAAAATCTTTGGATCCTCCTTTTATCCAGAAGAGGTGAACATGGAGCTGCAGCTCAAGATGCCTGAGAGTGTAATTTAGGCCAGGTGTATGGGTGCACCATCTTGAAAATGGTGTGATGCTGAGCTCTTCTCTCATACTGCAAGGGCACTGTGGGGATGCTGTGCTTTGTGAGCACTGTCACCTGAAGATTCGCTTGGGGCAGCCAGGTCGCTGCATGAATCCTGCAGGTGTTCTCCAGTGGAACTTGGGGTGATGACTGACATCATGCACACAGCAGCCCGTACTGCTTGGAGATACTGCAGAGCTTAAACCTTTTCTGTTCATGTATCTCTTGTGAGTGAGGGGAGCAGCAGTGGTGTGCTCTTCCCCATCACACAGCTGAGCTACTTAAAGCCACGTTTTTATTTTTCTAGAGAGGGAAGGGCAGCAGAGGGGTGCTAGGATGCTTTCTATGGTATGTGTAAGTATACTTGCAGTACAGACAGTTTTTTCACTGTTAGAAATGCACTTGCACACAGGTGAAACTTCACCAGAAAGGTGAAACACAACAAACGCGTGGTGGTCATTTTGCTGAGCAGGTTTCCTGGGACAGCTACCTGTGAGCTTTTCTCAGGCTCCCAGAGGTCTGTTTGATAAATCTGGGTTGTTTATTGTTGGGTTTTTTCCTTTGAGTTTTTTCTTTCTTTGTGTGGTTTTCAGTAATGCTTCCTGTAGTGTAATCACAGAATCCCTCGGTTGGAAAAGACCTTTGAGTCCAACTGTACCTGTCCTCTACTAACGCATATCCCTGAGCACCTTGTCTACCTGTCTGTTAAACACATCCAGGGGTGGGGACTCAGCCCTCTCCCTGGGCAGCCTGTGCCAGCTCCCTGTAACCCTTTTGGGGAAGAACTTTTCCCTGATCTCTGATCTGACCCTGGCCTGGTGCATTCCCCTCATCACATCACTTGTCACCTGGCTGAAGAGACCATCGCCCACCTCTCCACACCCTCCTGTCAGGTAGTTGTAGGTGGTGATAAGGTCTCCTCTCAGCCTCCTTTTCTCCAGGCTGAACACCCCCAGCTCCCTCAGCCATTCCCATTGGACTTGTTGTCCAGACCTCTTCCCCAGCCTGGTTGTCCTTCTCTCAACACGCTTGAGCACCTGGATGTCTTTCTTGTAGTGAGGGGCCCAAAACTGAAGGCAGTGTTTAAGGTGTGGCTTCACCAACAAGGGGTACAGGGGCACAATCACTGCTTGGACCTGCTGGCTATAGGGTATCACATTAGGACACACTTCTTCCCCTGTATGTATTGACCTCTCCATCTGATGCACTTTCCTATTTCAGGGAATTTGGAGTTGTGTGGTTTGGAAAGCAGGGGAGGGATCTGGGATATATTGAGGTTTTAGTTAGAGTATTTAGATTTTTGTCTTCATCTGTGTAGCACTGATTTCAGCTCGAAACAAGATACTAGGTACATTAGTATGATTGTGTTGGCATCTTTTTGATGAAATAATGCTGCTTTCTAGTTAAAGGCCCCATGATATCAGAAAAGAGAAGAAATGGTGATATAAATAATGCTTTCTTGGAACTAAGCCCAGCTATAGATTGCTGCAGCGCAGGTCTGTGCCTTTGTTGCTACCAAACATGGGATGTGGGGCTTCAGCACAAACCCTTTGCATATTGTAAATATGCAGCTACTTTACATCCAGGGATACCTGAAAATCCCCTGACCAGAGATCTTCTGAAGAAAATTCAAGGGCTGGAAAAAATTGACTTAGGCTATGTCTTGTGCTGGTGGGGGGATTCTGTGAGTGTTGGGAACTGCCTGGTGGTCAGCTTTACAGCCCGTTCGGAGACTCGCCTGTTCCTCTGACTTGAGAGTAAGGGACTTCTGTGACAGAGTGAAAGTTTTCAGGTGCTGCTTGGACCTTGCTTTTACACTTCTTACACTGCTTTGGTAATCAATCACTTGTCAACAGCCAAGTACTAAGTATTAGTACTTACCTTTGTCCTTGTTGACATGCTACTACTAATACATTACACAAGCACTAAGGACTGTTCAAATGTAGTGCTATGTTTAGCTGAACTACGTAGAAATACTTTAAAGTTCATGCTGAGAGAAGTTCGTATTCAGTGTAAATATTGCAGATAATTGGGGTGTGGGGAGTTCCCATTTTACAGAGAGAGTCCTGTGCTGCTCTGAAGGAGAGCTAACTTACAGGGAGCCTGTATGAATCTGGGGATTACATCTCAGTTAAGACCAACCTCCCTTGTATGGACTGTTACTGAGATAGCAAGTAGCTTTTTGTATTTAAATACTAGGGCTTGTAACTCTTCTTGCAGTTATTTTCATGGTGAAAAGTACTTAATCTTACTCTGTGTCAGTGGTCATACGTAAGCAACTGTCCTCCCAAGTTCAGCCTCATGGGATAGGGTGTTGCTGCTTTGTGGTGGATTTGTTTTTGGTTTAGATTCACTCTGTTGTTGGTAGATGAGGATGTAACTTTCAGCTGTTCAAAAGCGAGGTGGAATTTCTCTTTTGTCCTACTGGATTTTTATCAAGAGTCAGGGTAATTCAAGAAGGCCATCTTGTACTCTCCGAAGGTGAGACTGTTGCTATTCAGTAATTCTAGGAGCCTGAGGGCTTATCTGGAAGTGTTATTAGTTTGCTACTTGCACACAAATGTTTGAGCTCTCATTATCAGATTAGAAGTCAAAACTGTGTCATAACTTGAAGTACACAACCAGTGTTCCAGGACTGTGAATCTTCCTAGAAATCCCGTATCTTCCCAGTTTCCTTGTGGCTGTGTAGATCACCCAGTAAAACTATTGAAATTGGTCAAAACCATATAAAATAGCTTGGTTTGGATCCTGAATTTGTGCCTGGTCTTGCCTCCTCAGTACCTACTGAACTAAAAATTGATTTTACCTGGTTGGTGGAGTTGCATTCCTTCATTAGAAGATCAGTTGTTCCTTCAGTAACAGCCAGGACAGTCATCGAGTAATGTGACCTGACTCTTAAAATCCCTATTGTTCTGACTGACCAACCTCAAACCTAGAAGCCAGGGAGATGTAGATTTAGCCCATGGCAGTTGCTCTCCTGCAGAAGGTATTGGCAGACTGTTGGGAGAGTAAGAGAGACGAGTGTAACCAGGATGGTTATAAGTTCAGGACAGGTCAGGGTTTACTCCTGAGGATGGTCTAAAGGCTGCTGCGGGTGTATTCTCTGAGAGGTTTTCATGGACCGTTGAGCATCTGAAGAGAGGAACAGCCTGAGCCAGCTCGGCAGTGTGAAGGATCTAGCTGTCAGCAGCACAAATGCAAAGTGTCTGGGTGACGGGGGACATCTGGGGATGCAGGGGAGGAGCATGCCTGCTGAAAACCAGGCATTTATAGCCTAGTGTGCTGGAGTGGGGAGAAGTTGGAAGGTGAGAGGGAGGAGTTTGATCCTTCCTAGTTTTTAGATGAGACAGAAGCTGGGGGCGGGGAGCTGAGATTATTTAAAGTTTGGGGAGGGACAGATGTGGTAAGAGATTGCACAGTTCGTGATGCAGCACTTGAAAGTGCAGGCTGTTCAAGTTCTGTTGTGCACTTCCTACTTCAAAATTTGCTCAAATTCATTCAATTTATTTAAATCAGCTTCTCTTTCTTCCAGTCTTCTCTGTCCTTAACGGATGCAACAAGAATTTTGTCAAGATAAAAATTAAACTGGGGAATGTTTTCCCAAAATAATTCTTTCCTATTTGTAATCTGTTTCTTGAAATCTGGGGTGACTATGTCAAATATAACGTGCATTTATTGATAGAAGCAATTTTTCCTTATTCGTGTGGGTGCATACAGAGTCAGATCACTGCCTGGGTCATAGGCTGCCTAATTGCTTCCTAGAAAATAAATACAGGGGAATTTCCTACCCTGACTCATCTTACAAGTAGCAGATGCTGCATGCTCGCTTGTGGTAGTTTCTGGAGTCTCAATAAATAAAACTGAGTGCTGGAGACTCAAATATATTAGAGAACCTTAATGATTACTTGCTGCTCCTGTTTCTCCTTTTAATGAGGACACTTAAGTGAAATCTTTGTAAAAGGTGCTTCCTTCCATTTCTGATCTTTAGCACTATGGTGAAAATGTGTTTCTGCTTTGAAATTTCGTTTTGGCTCCACTGTCACTAGGGAGTTGCTTTAGTTTCAATATGTAATAGGTCTGAGATACCTTCCCTGGGTTTGGTGGGGTTTTTTTATGTTGTGGGGTTTTTCTCAAACTCTTTAACCCCAGGGGTTAAAGTGACTCTTGGGCTATATGCCACTCTCAAGCAATTCAAGCACAAGTCCCTTATCAGCAGGAGATCTCATGGGTCTGTGCTGCTGTGGAGTTTCTGGGTAGCTGCGAATCTCAGAGGAGAAACAAGTCTGCAGATGCTGTTTGAGTGCCTCATACGAGATCTCGCTGCAGGTGAAGCTGTGACATCAGGGTGTGCAGCTACACACAGAGGTACTTTAATGGCATTAAAGATGCGCTGGAACTGTGCCCACCTGGGATGCCCACCTGCGACTGGCCTTTCTCTGCAGACTGGTAATTGAGGAGCTGCTTGGGGTGGCTGCCCTGGAACACAGCTCCCCACGTTCTGCCATGGGAAGAGAGGAAGGTGGAGGAGGAGAGGACAGAGGTGGTTTGAAAGGATATCTAAGGGAGTGGCTCTCCTGCAAGCTGAACATGCGAGATACAGAGCTGGAGTGCAATGTGAGAATCAGTTCTTGTTCCACACTGTCCAAATAAAAAGCACCCCAGTACTTCCAAACCTGATGTGCCCGTTTCTTCCAGGGCAGAGGTCTGGAGTCCCATGCAGGAGGAGATCTTGCCTAGAGGTGCACACTCCAGAGAGCCCCTGAGTATCGGAGCACTGTTGTGTCCAAGACCACTTTCACATCCAAGAGAGCTGCAAGGCTTGCCCTGTTCTGCGATGAAGCGATGTTGGCTTGCTGAGGGTGAAACATAAAGCTTTAGGAAGTGGTGGAATGGCAGGCAGCAGGGCTGGTGGGGTGCAGGGCTCTAGGGTGACACCCAGCTCTTTTGGGTAGTAGCAGCTCTTAACACCTGGAGATGTGGTCATCTTGTGCTTGGGGAATATGCCCCAGATTTGGTCCCTTGTTTGTCCAGGATGTGTGGTATGTGACATCCTGCTGTGAGTTATGAAAATATTTGAATGTGGGGCCTGTCAGATTAGGAAGGTTGCCTGTCCTTGTGTTGGTAGCTAATACAGAAGTGAGCAGAAGACGACCGGCTGGGCTTTCCCATTCCCTGGTACCAGGGGCAGGGGTGTTAGGGCAGCTCTCGCATTTAAAAACACCAAATAAGCAGTGTGTACCTTATCTTCTTGGGCACACAGAGAAATACCTAAGGATGGACAGAATTCCTTTACTACTTGAGATTTTCATGGGAAAGGGGCAAGTCCTGTAAGTGCTTTTCCTACTACTGATCGTACCGACCGGTGTCTCCTCCAGGTTGCAGAGATGGGCTTAGGGCAGAGTGAGCAAGCTGCGGCTCTGGGTGGAAAGCTGCGAGGGTGCATTGGCACCCAGAAGCTGATTTTGCAGAGCTAAGGCAGAATCATCGGTTCCTGGCTGGTTACCACTGTGGTGAGCAGAGCAGGGAGGGGTCCCCTGTCCCTGCTGTGCCCTGGAAAAGGGGAAGCCTGGAGCTGAACCTCACTGCTGCGTTGCACTTCCTTAGCAGAGCGAGATCAGGAGAAGGCGGTTCCGCTCTTTGGCTTCATGTATGCTTAATGGGAAGTTTAAGCACAGTATAGATTTGCTCTGCAGCCTCTTCCTACTGTCGTGTTCTCTATGAAAGTTTGTTTCTGATCAAGGAAGCATGCAGTTGTGTTTTGCCAACAATGTCTGTGTGCAGCATCATTTCAGATGGTTTGAAGCTGCTGTGTTTGAGTTTGCAAGATAATTTCCCTGGTTAGTTATTTAAGTGGGATGATTTTTTTTTTTTCCCAAGTCATGGGTATTGAAATTTGCCTCCATTAGAAATGTTTGTCTGTCATGTATGTTGTTTGTATGCAGTTATCTGGTGTTTTTTTCCTGTAGTTACACTTCTGAAAGATTTGGTGCTTTTCACCAAGAGACAACCATGAAAGGGTATGGTTATTTGATGCAGAAAGGTGGATCAGAAGAATTCTGTGTGGCTTCTCCTGAAGGATTTCTCTTTGCAACTGCTCTAAAATTGTAAGCTCTACATGTGAAACTCATGGTAGCTCTGGTAATCCTTATAAGGCCTTCGTTCTTGTCATATTATGTTTAGTCACACGTATATACTATATATAGTTGAGTTTGGAAGACTCAGAAAGGAGTTTTTCTCCAGTCTTCCTGCCCAGAGTATCCTCTCCTCATGGGAGGAGTGACTGGATACTCCTGCAGTCACCCTGGTCCAGCTGACTTCCTCAAGTCTCCTGAGCTCCTTTAGGATTTTGGGCTGACATGACAACACAGTAAAATACTGAACTATCACGAATTATTAGTTAACAGTAGTATTTTCCATTCTTTTCATTCCTGTTAGTATGTCCCAGCCTGCAGGTAAACTCCCATACGGCATCTCGGGAAGCTGTCCTTAAAATGAACCAGAATAAAATAGAGGGTCGTCTTGAGATTGAGAACCTGTCCCTGATGAAAAGCATTCATAATTTAGACACTGTAGCATGTGGAAAATACAGAACTGGTTTTAAGTCTTTCAGTCAGCTTTTTGTTTCTTGCTAAACATATAAATAAAATTTTAAGTAGAGCCTTCTGGCAGAGGTACAGGATTGGATTCTCTTGTAGTTGTGCTGCTAGTATCCCCTTTGGTTCATTATGCTGTCGATGTGGAACCCGTAAAATAGGGCTCTAACATGTATGTGAGGCACCAGGAGCTAAAACAATGCTGGAGACTTTCAAAAACTGATAATTCCTTGACTTATTTATAAAGTAGGGAGCGTAACTCTTGAAAGTTTGATCAGATGCCAGTTCCTTCAGTAGCCGCTCAATTCAGGAACCTTTTTATAGCCGTGCTAATGTCTCTGAAGGCTGTTGGGCTTAATTAACGTCTCAGACTCTTGAACAGAACATGTCGTGAAAAGAGAAGCACAGGGAGGCAGGAGGGAGCTCTGCTTCAGGGAGCAGGAAGGCAAAGGGCGTCCCAGCATCCGAGTTGAGTAAGAGCGTGTCTATTCCCTCACTTCAAAATACCCTGTTTGTGTTTTTCAGAGAATTACTGTGTGTTGAATTGGCAGGCATGTGTTTAGATGCCTTCATGTGGTCTTTCTTTTAAATATCTAAATGCAATTCTGGTATTAAAAAAATTAAAATGACCTTGTTAAAAGTCCCAAAATAGACTTGTGTGGTGTGAGTATGGCTAAGCCTGATAAAATGATCATAATGTGTCCACAGTTATGCAAAACATTTTAACCCTCTCCCACCTGCAAAACAAAATATTGCTATTTTCTCAAGGGTCAAATGCAGAGACCCTTTCTGTAGGAAAAAGAGCATCTTGTGTATAAACCTGTTCTGGATTCTAAACTGAGTATTTTCTGAGAATGCTGATGTTTTCCTGCACACGTGCCTTTAGTGCAGTGCAGGACCTTATCAGACAGCAGAAGACCTTTATCCTGTGGGCATGTTCAGCACTGCTGCAGTGAGGCTGGGTGATACTCCTTATCAGGAGAAGATTGGTCTCATGTATTGAAAACTGTCTCAACAAATGTATCAGGAAAACCCCACCACCTCAAACCTTGTTTTCCTGCTCTTCTTCCTCAGCACATACTTCCCCAAAATCTCAATTACTAATGGTAAAAATATTGTCAGAAAGAAACCTGACTCACAGCGTAGGAAGGATTGCATAGATGCTTCTATAAATGTACCTGGGCAAAAAAGATTGTCACCTTTCTGGTGAGTTTGCCTTCATGTTGTGAAGGGGGTGTTTTTGTGGTCGTATCCACGTGAGGGGCAGGGATCTGTTTCTTGGGAGGAACATGAACTGAGTATCTGCACCCAGACAGGTGAAGGGCTGGTGGGGGAGCAGGGGGGAGTGAAGCGTGGGACGGCGGGCGTTTCACCCAGCCTTTCACCTGGATGGGGAAAAGGGACTTTGGTCTGTCCAAATAGAAAGTAGGACTGGAATACACCACATAAATGACTGACTGTGCTGATTTGAGTCCAAATACATTGCCCGCAGGGAAGAATACTCTTGGCAAAGAGTTACTAGTGATGAAAGCTTTGCTGAAGCGGTTAAGCTTAGTTGTCTTTAGATAAAAACCCCATGTATTATTTAACCTCCATTCAGGCTTTTTTTTTTGGCCTGGTTAAAAAGGTAACAAGTAGGGCACTGAGATCCTATCAGTGAATGAGCTTCAGATGTTTTATTCAGCAAAAAGACCATTTTGGTTTCTTTTAGAAATGCTTAATGGCTTAATTGCATGAGATTTAAGATGATGATACTGAAATTCTGCTACAACCTTCAAAGACTGCTTTGTTTGCTGCTGCTGCCAAAGCCAGGTGTGTGGAAAAATGTAGTGGAGGTTTTTTTTAAATGGGGAATGTCTGTCAAGTCAAGCTCTTTAGTGTAGACTTAAAATTAAGGATGCCTACTGATGTCTGGTGGCCTTGATCTTTTTATTTTTGCCTTTTTTTTTTTTTTTTTTACAGCGAAGGCAGCCTTGCCACAGCAGAGAGTTAAGCAAAAGTATAACTAAGGCCTTGCTCACACAGTCACATTAACTTGTAGCTATCTTAGCTCGGTATCTGCCCGAATCAACAAAACTTGAAGTGATCAAGTGATGCTTAAACATCTGTCCCTGGAAATCACAAGGCCATAGCTACTCAAGCAGCTGTGTTTTAATCCAGAAGAAGGGTAGGGATAGATCTGTTTGGTTTGTGTACATGGGGAACCTTGCAATGCATCTACTTGTAGTCAAGCAAAGCCAGCACCCAAATGGAGCAGTGGGGTGCCATGGTGCACCCCCATTGCTGCTGGGTGCTGCTCCTCTAACACGCCCATTGCCTGTTCCATCTGCTTCACACCGAGCGTCAGTTGGATGAAGGTTGTTTAGATAAATCTAGGAAATCACAAAGTCCTGGCATGCAAACAGCAAGATTTTTCTTGCTTTAGCTTTGGTGATGATAAAACATAAACATCTGCCAGCAAAGAGCGGAAAATAAGGACCAGTGCTGAGCTGCAGCCTTGTAGGTGATGGGATCTGTGGAATGCTGGCTTGTGTGCTGTGCTTTTGCTTGCTATTTTGATTAGTGTGTTATCCATAGTAACCAAACTTCAAATAATAACTCCTAAGTCCCAGAACATCCTTGGAAATAAGCTTGACAGCTCCAAGGAGCTTTAGAAAGTGTAACTGGAATTTGTTAGATGAAAACAAAACTACAGAAGGAAAAAGTGACTTTTTCCTTTCCTTGCATATGTAAAAGCTGTTGTCCCAGGAGTTTGCCACAGAACAAGGAATAAGGAGAGTCTTGATCTGTTTCCTCCCAGCTGTTGTTCGCTCCCAACTTCGTTGGAATACACTGAAGTAGCGTTAAAAAGAGCTATAATATTTGGCAAGGATAATTCCTTTTCAGGAACAACGAACGTGGCTTAAAAGGGTTTCCATGACTAGCCAGGTTAGCTGGGAGTTTGAAGTCAGGTGGTACGAGCAGGTGTACTTCCCAAGGGAAGAAGAGAAAGAGCTGAGGAGGTGATAGGAGGAGCAAAGGTGCTGGATTGCAGTGGGAGCCTGACAGGGATTTATTGCCACTCTGGATCAAGAGGAGAATGGCAGTAAATCTGTAGAAGAACGGCTGCAGCGTGCAGGTGCTGGAAGCAAGGGGCTGGGGTGTGAGAGGAACTTGTATCTTAGAGGGGAGGGTGCTGAGCTCCCACTTTTCAGAGGTGGGAACAAATGCCTACTGAGTGGGCAAAACTAAACCACCTCCCTGTAAAGGAGGTGCTCCTGAGTGTTGCTTGACATTGGCCTCGGGCTGTCCCCACCTCTCCTGACAGACGTGGAAGAGTTCTGTTTTCCACTGCAATTCCCTGAGCCTCGAGTTCTGCCCAGCCCCGTGGTCAGCACTGCAAGTCAGGGCCTTCACTCATTGGGAAGGTTCTGTTTCTGTGTTCAGTATAGAAACATACAGTATTTTTATGTCCTTCTGATTTAGCTGTTGTATTTCTAAGCTGAAACTTCTTACCTTTTGGCTGCATTCCTTGCTCTACCTCTCCTAGGAGGGTGGGAGAAAGGGACAGCCTCCTTGTGTCCTCTTTCTCCCTTTCTGTTTAATGCATCATTGCCTTTTCTATTCATCCCCTATGTAAGCTGGCTTTATTTTCAGTTTACCAGCATGTTGATGCCTTCTCTTTCTTTCTCCCCTTTATTTCTGCAGCCTTTTTCACGTACCTAATATGGGATGCTGTATTTAGGTAATATCATATCTTTGATCCTTAATTAGTACTTTTGTCATGGCTTTCTGTCATTGTATTTATGGATCCTAACACTGCATTTGCCTTTGGCTGCCTCTGCACACTGAGCAGATGTTTTCAGAGAGCTGTCTACAGTAACCCCCAGGTCTTGTTCCTGTGTGGTTGCAATTAATTTAAAATTCAGCAGTGTGTGAGTAGCTGAAAACATTTACTACTGTCTGTGACCCTACTTGTGTAACACATGCATCGCATCCACCACTCCCCTGGCTTCTCCCAGGTCTGAGCCGCTCAGGGTGGACCTGGCTGTGTTTGTTTTGAACGTCATGATTTCATCACCTCTGCTGTGAATGACTGTTATCTACAAGATAAGTGACCGAAACCTATTTGGTGTTGTTAAATTTAATATATACAGATCTGTGTCATTACTGTAGATGCCTTCTCAAAAATAGCCATCAGCTAAATGGCTATCTTGGTGACGATCCAAAATTGCAAATAATCATTAGAGCAAAGATAAAAGTCCATCATATCTTACAGCCATCTGTAAATGGTCTCCTCTTCCTCTGGGGTGTTTACCAGTAAACCTGGATTTGATTGCTGCTTCACCACTGAACACACGTGTTCCAACGTCAGCTGCCAGGGCCTTGGCTGCTGCTCATACAGAGGTATTTTTGTTAGAGACCTCTAAATTATTCTTTAAGGTATGGTTATCTGGAGTATTGTGTCCAGTTCTGGGCTCCCTGGTATAAAAAAGACAGGGATCTCCTGGAGAGAGTCCAGAGAAGGGCCGTGAAAATTATTAAAGCACTGGAGCATCTCCCCTGTGAGGGAAGGCTGAAAGAACTGAGGCTGTTCAGACTGGAGAAAAGAAGAGGGGATCTTATTAATGTTTATAGGTATCTCAGGTGTGGGACATGGGGGGAAATGGCCAGCCTCTTTTCAATGGTCTGTGGGGACAGGACAACGGCCCATGGCCTCAAGTTGGAGCACAGGGAGTTCCACACCAACATGCAGAAGAACTTTTATACAGTGAGGGTGAGGGAGCCCTGGGACAGGCTGCCCAGGGAGGTGTGGAGTCTCTTTCTCTGGAGATATTCCAGACCCATCTGGGCACCGACCTGTGTGACCTGTCCCAGGGACCCTGCTTTGGCAGGGGAGTTGGACCTGGTGATGTCTTGAGGTCCCTTCCAACCCCTGTGATTCTGTGATCTTTCATTTTCGTTTATATCCTTTCTGTTATATTCTCTTGCTTTAGTGATGTCCCTGTTTTTGTCTCTTCTGTCCTGCTCTCAAATGCCAGTGGAAATGTTAGCCGCTGCTACCCACAGAAGACACCTTTCTCAAGCACCCCTTTGTCCCTGCAGTCACCCTCCAGGTTTTGTCACCTTCTGTTTCTGTGCAGTTTTGCAGTAATCTGGTGGGATTTGGGTACTTGGCATACAAGGTGTGCCAGCAGTTAGTGAGTTTGACCCTCCCCTCACACTAGCTTTCTTTTACTGGCAACATAAGTCCTTAGGTGTTTCCGTCACATAGCCCAGCGACCAGAGAATTCAGTGTGTGCTTCTTGCCTTCTCTGTTATGTTCATAGCACAGCACATTGAACTGCTGAAGTATCTCAAAAAATACTGTGTTGCCATGGTGACCTACCTTCCCCTCTTCCTAAAAAGACTCACTGGGTCCTGGGAGACCAAGTCTACTTTCTTTGCCTCTGAGAGGATTAGTCCCATCCCTTATTTTACCCTTATTTCAATTTTGTTTTCTTGAGGACACCAAGTAGGTTTTGTTTACTGTTGATGTCTTTCTCTCTGGGTTTAACATTCTAAAATATTAAATCTTAGTACTTTAAGACTCATCTGAGGCTACGCCAGTACATGAGGATGCAGTGCTGAAATATGCATTATGAATTTCAAGTGGAAAAATGACATTTAAATGTAGATTACTTAAATTAGTATTAATGTCCATTAAAACTGTACATTGGTTCTTTGTGACTGCAATGCTAATTAAAAAATAAAACAAACAGTGAGCTGAGGGGACAGATATGTGTGAGTTTGCATACCCTAACACGGGTGGCTGTTCCTCCTCTTTGCTACTCTCCTCTGCCCATCTCCCTTAGGTGGGTACCAGACCTGTGGTGGTGCAAACAGGGCTCTGAGCTGACCTGCAGTGTGCTGAGCTAGCTTTGTGCAGCTGGGTCTAGTGCCCAGTGAAGCTGACTGCTTTGCTTTCCTCTCCAGTTCTAATTTTAAACTTTTTTTTAGTTAAAGCTGCTACAAATCTCCATCAAAACAACACTAAGGACATGTCATGACCTGATAAATCCCAAGAAAATAAGATTTAAGGCTGAAGTCACAGACCTGGACCTCTTCATTATCCAGCTATTGGAAAAGTCTGAGTGCTGCATATTCTTATACACCCTGATTATTCCCCTGGCTGAAAACTGGTGCTACATGCTGTGGGATTGCCCTCTGTCTCAGCAGCCTGCTCAGCACATTGGAGCAGACAGGCTTTCTGGCCTCGGTGTTGTCTTCGAGGCAATGCCTGTATCCTGGTGTCTGACACCCTGCTGTATTAGCAGCACAGTTATTTGCTTAGTTTATGTGTCAAGTACAAGGAATTAGCTAAGGTGGTAACGATATATTAATTATAGGAAAATACAGCTGTCTCCTCCTGGGATGACAGCAGCACTGCTCTGGTGAGCTGCCAGTCTTTGGTGATCACCCAAGAACCTCCTCACAGAGAGAAAGTAAGTGTGAGTAGGCTTCATGGTGAGGTATTGAATTAATTCCATTTTGGCAAACGGGTGGCCCAAAATTACCGGTTTTCTTGGCAGTCTCAGTGCCTGAAACTCCAGTGGAGATGGTCTGAAAGCCTCATGTCAGTGTCTTGGCAGCACAGGCGTAAGTGGTTCCTGCCCCAGCTGTTTATGCCTGTTACGTGGGTGGATGTGGAGTGAGGCTGGGAATAAAGGCAGAAGAGGAATCTTTTTGCCAGGTTACCAGTTGACTGGATTGGCTTCTTGATGGGGTGAGTGTGAGGTTGTACAAAGGACTGTGGTAGCCTGATGGAGAGGGAGGCTGCTGCTGAAAGCAGTTTGTGAGATCAATTTTCTCTTGAAGTCCTACATGTTTTTCATGCCTTGCTAAATTAAGGTGGAGTTATCCAAAGCAGCATAGACAAGGATGACTCTGTAATGCAGTTATGAGTTAAGTTTTAGCTGAATTAGGCAAAACTCCTTAAGCTGATGCAGAGCTGTACTCTAGAATCCCAAACTTGAAGTTGGGGGGTGTGGACCCAGGAAAGCTCCTGGGGCTTGTACTGAGAATCTTAGGGCAAAACCTGGAGTGATCTGATGCTGTGATGCTTGCTGGGCTTTGCAGCAGCTCTGAAGCAGCTTCCTGCCCCTTCTTGAAATAATCTGTCTACAGTGCTTGGCTTTGAAGGGGCAGCAAGATACTTTAGCTGAATCATACTGTATATAATGACTTTAGTTTTTTAAAAATTTACTTTAACAAGTAAATTTGTGCATATGTATTTTAGAATGGAACATTTTTTTTCCTGTAAACAGAAAAGAGCTGATGGAGGGAGGTGCTGGGAGAGATACAAACGTGAATTTATGACCCTAAGAGTATAAATGTTCCTTAAGCATACTAGTTTTATTTGTGAACCAGCTCTCTATAAAACATAATTGCCGAAACTGAGCTTGAGATAACGGTAGTATTTATGCTTCGCCTTAAATGAACTTGTGAGGAGATGGAGGAAACTTGTGTCTGTATGTTTGGTCCTAAAATAGAAAAAGCTACCAAAAAAAAGAATCCCTGGAGATCTGGAACAGACATGGAACAAATTTACTGAAGCGAAAAGGACCAGCAGTATTAAAGAGAGGTGCCCAGAGGTTTTTGCTGGTAGTGCCAGGGTTCAGGTCTCAGTACAGCGGGAGGATGCAGGTGTGGGACAGGAAGCAGTGTAAATGCATATTAAAATAATTTAACTTGAATTTGTTTGATCGAGTGTTTTTAGGTATCATCAAGCCAAGGGAAACATAACCCCCATTTTTAAGGAGGGGGAAAAAGGAAGACCTGGGGAACCACAGGCTGATCAGTCTTGCCTCAGTTTCCAGGCGGATCTTGCCTGGCACAACGCTCAGGCACATGGAAAATGAGGTGTTGGTAACAGCCAACGTGGCTTCACTAAGGGCAAATCCCACCTCACAAATTTGGTGGCCACCTGTGATAGGGTTAAAGTGTTGGTGGGTAAGGGAACAGCAACTGACTTAATCTGTGTGGACTTGTGCAAAGCATTTCATGCTGTCCTGCACAACATCCTTGTCTCTAAATTGGAGAGGTGTGGATTTGATGGATGGAGCACTCTGTGGATAAGGAATTGCCAGGTAGTTGCACTCAGTTGCAGTTGATGGCTCAAAGTCCAGGTGGACATGAATATCATTCCTCAGGGTCAGTACTGGGACCAGCACTCTTCAGTCTTTGTTGAAGACATGGACAGTGGGATTGAGTGCACCCTCAGCGAGTCTGCTGACAGCACCAAGCTGTGTGGTGGGTTGACATGCTGGAGGGAAGGGATGTCATCCAGGGGGGACCTTGACAGGGTTGAGAGGTGGGGCCCATGCAAACCTCATGAAGTTCAGCATGTCCAGGTGCAAGGTCCTGCACATGGGTCAGGGCCACCACAAGCACAACTACAGGCTGGGCAGAGAATGGATTCAGAGCAGCCTGAGGAGAAGAACTTGTGGGTATTGGTGGGCAGGAAGCTCAGCATGAACCAGCGGTGTACTTTGGCAGCCCAGAAAGCCAACCTTATTCTGGTCTGCATCAAAAGCAGTGTGACCAGCACGTTAAGGGGGGGGGATTCCCCTCCCTCTATTCCACTGTCTTGAGAAACACGCCTTGCCCCCCCCGCCCCCAGTACTACATCCAGCTCGGGGATCCCCAGAGAACAGACATGGAACTGTTGGAGCGAGTCCAGATGAGGCCATGGAGATGAGCTGAGGGCTTGGGTACTTCTGCTGTGGAGACAGGCTGAGAGAGTTGGGCTGGTTCAGCCTGGAGAAGACTCTGGGTAGACCTCCTAGTACCTGAATGGGCTCCAGAAATGCTGGAAAAGGACTGGTTACAAGGGCAAGGAGGGCTGGGCACAGGGGAACGGCCTTCAGCTGCAGGAGGGCAGCTGGAGAGGGGCTGGGAGGCAGAAATCCTTCCCGGGGAGGGGGAAGACCCTGGCACAGGGTGGGTGAAGGGTGTCACTGCCCAGGCTTTGAGGTCCTTTCCAACCCAGGGCATGCTAGGATTCTGTGATTACTTCTGTCACTCAGTGATCAGTTTGTACCCTGTGAGGTAGGAGAGGACATCAGCAAGCAGTAAGGCTCTTCCTTTCATGCACCACTTAGTGCAGCGCTGGTCTGTGTGCACCCTGCTAGAGAGCGGCTGAGGAGGCGCTGGCGGGGTGACGGGGTTCCTTCAGTAGCATCTGTGTGACTCAGAGAGCACTGGGTGCTGAGGAAATCCCTCCTGCTCGTTGTGTCGAGGTACTGCAGAAATTAGTGTCGTGGAAAGGTTGCATGTATTTATCAGTGTCCTACACTTCCTTGCTTTTATTCAGATCTTTAAGGGATCTTGGGTGATTTTCTTTCTGAATGCTGCATTGGCCAGAAAAAACAGGTAACTATGGCAATGAGTGTGACAGGCAAACGTGGGGGGACAGGGGAGCAGGCAGATAATTTTTCAGTGTGGGTGCTGCCCCAGCTCTTTCTAACCTGGAAACCTTGGGTTTACTTGTATTTCTGGGTGACCTTGAACAGGTTTTCTTTCCCATTTTACCAGCTGTGTCTTGTAAAGTGTGGATAGTTGTGGCCTTGAACTCTGTGGGACAAAATCCACCCTTAGAAGGTTCCAGATACTGCCAGACCCCCTTGCTGTGCATCCTCCCTGATGTGTCCTAGGGTTCCACCAGGCTTTATCTCTGCCTTAGGCACCAAGTAACTCCTAGCTTCACTGAGACTGCCCAGGAAACTAAATGCCTATGGTTGTAAAACAGGCTGTTGGTCCCTTTTATTAGCTGGATGCTCATGGTGTATGCAGGGTCTAGAGATGACTTACTGTGTTAGAGCAGACAGAATCATTACAGTACCAAGTATACTTCAGTGAGAACTGCTGCATGGAAACAATTGCTGTAATTGTCACGAGGATGTTAAAATGATCCTGAAGGAGAGGCGTGCACAAGAGGGCCAGCTCACCAGCACATCTCTGGCTGCTACAGCAAACCTTCAGTGCTGCCTGGGTGTTGAATAAAAGCAGCATGCTATCTTTCTAACCAGAGTTTTCAGCCATGCAGTGCTCTTGTCGTAGAGGATGAACACAATTGTTGGATAATAATGTCATTGACATTAGACATCCATATTTCTCATCTATGTGTGTCTTATTATTAGCCATAAAAAAACACATATGCTGTAAAAGAATAAACTTACAAAGCCAGTGGGTAAGTGGTGCAGTATTAATGACTGATTCTGTCTTGGCTGGTACATGCTGGATTTAAGTTTGTCATCTTTAATAATAGTATTCCCAGAAGAAATTGATGCTTTGTGTGTTTTTTCAATAAACTTTTTCACAGTTAATTCCACTCCTGAAGCAGACTTTGAACACCTGAATGAAACAGATGTAGCCATTTTTAATTATACAATTGTGGGGAGGAAAAAAAAATCCTCTTACATATCTTAATGGTTGTAGTCATGCCTAAAAACAGGTCAGGGAGAGAGCTGGATGTGCTGGAGTCACCGAGGGTGGAGCAAGCTGAAATGATAAACCAAAGTCATCACAAAGGCTGTTTCCCAAAGTGTTATTTCTGGCTGGTGCAGAAGGGGAGAGGTGTGTGGTGGGGGGGATTGGCAGAGCAGAGCAAGGGGGGAGCGGACACCACGAAGGCTGGTGAGGGGGGGAGCACATCGGGGTGCACTGGGTTGGCTCTGGCACCAGCAGCGGTGCTAGGGTAGGATTCTGAAGCCTTTCTCTCTAAACGTGCTGCTGGAGAGGGAGAAACACATGCTGCACTGTGCTACTCCAGAAATTCAGAGGGTTTGGGTTTTTTACTGATCATATGCTCATAAAGAAGATCCATGCTTAGAATCACGAAGAACATACTCGCCTTCCCCTGTTTTTAAACAGATGGTGTAGGGGGGAAATAAGTCCCTTTGCTTTGCTGCAAGAGGTACTCTGTGACCTGACAGTGTCTGGGTGTTCGCCCCTCTGTGAGCGCAGTCCACATCCCCTTCCATGCTTTTTGGGCAGGATCTATTGCATGACACTCTTCTTGGCCAGTTTTGCTGCAGTATAGCTTCCAGAAAATCAGTACCTGAGTTACATTTTCTTGCAAAAGTAGAATAACCGATTTTTAAAAGAAACCTACTTCTCCAAAGTACAGCTGGTGTTACAGCTAACGCACTGCAGCTTCGTTAGCCTCGGTTACCTTAAAGATCTTACTCATTGCCTCACACTTCTGTAGCAAAATCACTTTTTGCCCCAAATGGTATCAGGTGTGAATATATACAGGTCCCTCCACTGAAACACCCCTTTTCCTTGGGGAGTGCAGAGTAACCCTTAGGTAGTGCAATTATCTGCTGACCTCCGTTACATCCAGCTGTTCTCTGCAGGTTCAAACTTACTCTGTCTGCAAATCAAAGTCCCACTGTTGAAGCTCACAATATGAAAACTGATTTTCAAACCCATATAATTTTTTAGTGATGGGACCTATGATAACAGTGGCTTCCTATGTTTCTGAGAAGCTGAGCTTGAAATGTAGATGCAGATAGAGATGTGCTTGCAGCCTCACTGTGTGTTTACTGTTGAAATGCTCCCGTGGTCTGTAGATCTGGTGGTCGCTGTGAGTGCTTCAGCATCAGCGGTGTCAATCCTACAGTTTTGAATTATAATACAGGTGAGTAGGAGTAGGGCAGCACTCACTGCAGCATATCCCACACACTGTGGAAAGCTGTGGGAATAGATTTATCTGGTTGGTGTCTCCTTTTTTTTTTTGATTACGTGATGGTCAAAATATAAATGCTTTAAAAAAATACCTATAAATAGCTTGAACCACAAAATGGTTCCAGCTCTTTGGAAGCCATTATATTAATAGGTAGGAAACTCTGAGTGCGCTGGTGTGTCTATTCAGGCTTTCATAAACAAATTAGATGACTGACTTTTGCCTCTGAGTAGCACACAGCATAATACTCATGAATTCATAATTGTCTGGAGTTCACTGCCTTTCAAGCAACGTGATGAAGGGCCTGTAAAAATGCTATGGAAGAAATCTGATGAAAATAAGGAGGCAATTTCCTCAATTTCATGACCCATATGTGATGTTTTAGAAATCTTTTGATGAGGAGATCCGATGGAATTTATATTTCTCTGTGTGATGCTATGTACATCAGGATTTAAAATTATTCATGTATCTTTCCTCCCTTCCAGATGTACTGCTGAATTATTTCAAGTGTACCATGATGAAATACTGTGAAATGATGTTGTTCAGAGCAAGAAGCCTTTTCCTCTCTTTTTTTTTTAAACTACAAGAGGTTTATTTCCTGACTCCAAGTTTTTAATCTTGTCAAATATACCTGCAAAACCCAAATAATGCACTCTCGACTTCATGATAAAATACAGGTTCTGTATGTCATAGTCTTAATTACACTTAATCAAAATAAAGACTTCACTGGGAAATTACTGGGAAGCATCACCCATTGTCTCTTGCTGTGAAGTTTGGCTTTTCATTACATATCTGTTGTGAAGAACGATGCTCTTCAGCTTTTTAAATAAAGCCCGGGCTTCACCCCATGGTCTTGAGTAACTACAATTACACCTGTTTGGCAAAGCAGAGATCAGGTAAAGGGCTTGCCTCTTGCCCATAAGAAACAAGTGTCTGGGGACGAAGAAGTGCTGTTGTACTTCGTATTTCTCTTCATTCTTAAAATACCGCTTGCGGACAAGATCTGGGAGGAACCAGCTTGTTTGTGGCTTTCTCTGGCTCTCCCAGGTTGGGTTAATCATCTGTGTTTTTAACTCATTCATGGTTTCCTCACAATCATGTCATTAAAGCATTATATGATTTTTATCTTTTAATGTTATGGCAGGTAAAAATTTTTCAAAACACTAAACCATCCGCAGCGGGGTAGTCAGAAGTGTATGTCTGTCATGTGTGGGGTTTTGAGCTATGTGGGATTAGGGAAAGGCTGCCTGATGCTAGCTGTGGTGTTACTGATGTTCCTTGAAGAGAAAAACAAACTAACCACCCCCCTCCACTTCTGCTTTGTGGACAAGAGCAAAGCTGGGCTGCTCCTGGCAGCAGTTTTGAGGCTCAATTGGGGAACCTGTCTGAAAAATCACCCAAATTTTGAGCTGGACAGCACATTTCCTTCTGTTTGTGCTGTTCCCATGCTGTGAACTTAGTTGATAATGCTGTAAATGCTTCTGGTTCGTGGATAATGAGAAATACTCAAATTGTGTGAGGCCCTTAGTAAGTAAGGGGTGTTCTTCGTTGGCATTCGAGAAGAGAAAAAGGCTCTGTTGTCACAGAATGGTCTTACATGTTTCTGGGGAAGACCACCGTGGTTGTCAGACTTCTTTACCTGCTTTCGTGGAGGCTTGTGGGTATACAGGGGTGGTGACTGTAGAGAAAATTTACAGATACCTGTTTTTAAGCTGGGTTTAATACTTCAGAAGGGCTATGCAGTGCTTCAGGGGAAGAGATCAAGCAGTATGTTTGTATTGGCCTAAACGAGCGTGTCAGGAGTCTCACCCAGACTATGCCTCTTCATTCTCTTCCTGCTTTTTTAACAATGGTTGGATGAAAATGTAACAAGTGAAACTAAAACCTGTGAAACAGCAGGCTGAGTTATGGAATTTGATGGAATTTTAAGAACCAGATTGCAGTAGGACTACCAGTGTTGGCCTTCGTGGAAACATTGATTGAGTGATGAGCTTCAGATCAAATACAGAAAAGAGACAGTACTTTGCCTTTGAACAGTAGGGTTGGAAGTACATCCCCTCAGATGTCCTGTGCTCCCTGCATTCAAGTGTGGTGTGTTTAGTTCCCAGGATATCTCCACAGCACAATTCAGAGTAACATTCCTTTTAAGAAAATTAGACGATCAGTGCACCTTTTACCTTGCATGTCACACTTTTCCATAGGAAATTCCTAAACAGTAATATAAGTTATTAGGTTTTGGTGGGGGAGAGGGTACAATTGTTACTGTCTGGTGCCATAGGTGTCACTGGTTCCTTATTGCTGTGCCTAATCATCATTCTGCAGTTACCAAAACTTAATAAAGATCATTTTTGGAGAGCAAGGAGAAAGCCAACGTATAGTCTGGTTTTGATGCATTTGCATTCTGTCACATCTTATAAAACCCTTCAGGTTCCTTCAGTAGCTGGTGTGGCTTTGCCAGGAGGATTTCCAGTGAACGTGACTGATATGGTTTCCTTTGAAAGGCTGGCATGGTGCTTGACTTCATACTTGTTCAAATGTTCCTTCCCTATGACTGAAACTGACTGTCTCTTGACTTTCAAGTCCAGTGGTTTTATGTGTTTGGGGTGTTTTAAAATAAGTTTATCGTCATCTTCTTGACACACAAATAGTAGCCATAGAGAAGTTGCAAATGGAACAACATTTCCTTGAAAACTACTGCTCCAATCAGGGTAAAAAAGTTGCTTTGGTGAAGGGATGTATCTGCAGTAGGACCTGCAAGTGACTGGTTTAACTTCATCTCCTGGGGCATTGTGATCACTTTAGTAAGGTTCTGATTCAGGAGGTTTTATTAGTGTGAGTAGTCTTGTTAACTGTAAATGACCTAATGCACAGGCGAGCACTGGAGAATACAGAACCAAAGTGTGTATGTGTCGGGGTGATGGTCAGAGTGGATTGCTGAGCTGAGTGCTTGGCAAAGAAAAACCCTTGCAGCTCCTCTAAGGAGATGTGAGTAGTGAAGAGCTAGAGTTGCATCCAAATAGTATGTAAATGGTAATAAAATTGGTGCATGTTGTTGTCTTGAATGTGCTGGGAAGTTATTTCTTTGAAAAGCAGAGTGCAAAAGGTGGTATTTGAGGAGCAAGGGTATGTCTGAACTTCTGTGTGACTCGGCACCTCCTGTGCTTATGTTCTGGTTGCGTTATCCAGCTTTCCTAGCAGTGTGTCCCAGTTCCTGAACCTGCTCCCCCTCCCACACGCCCTCGGGAAGCTCTGTCCTCATAACAGAGTGATTTCAACTGCTCGAAAATATCTTTCTTTGCTAGTAAAGGTCATTGGGTACCTTCCATTGCTGTTATGTACAGTTTGGGTTATTTTGCCACTTAGAAATTTGCAGATGGGACGTGAGGGGACTTGCTGCTTCTAGACCAAAGGGAAATCTTAGAGTTTTATTTTGGGATCAGTAATGAATTTAAGCAAGCAGTGTACTGTTGCTCTCTCTGTACGCTGTCGGCAAACTTGTAAGTAGCTTGAATTTATATACCAGATATGTGTATCCCACTGTTTTAAGCATTAAAATAAACTAAGTGCTAATATACTAGGAAAAAAACATGTATCTTGTTGCCAGTTACATAATGTTAGCTGGAAAAGTAATTCTTAAGTCAAAGAAGTGGCACCGGAAAGCTTAAAATATGGAGGTTTGAGAGTCTTTTTTCTAAAAGCTGAAGTCCCTGTGAGGGAACGGCCTGGTCAGCCTGGCTGTGGCCTGCACACGCGGGAGCTGGCTGAGGGCCACTGGGCACAGCCTGGGCACGGCCTGAATGGCTGTACCGAGTAATGGGAGGGCAGGGGGGAAAGCTCCTGCCTCTTAAACAACCCCCCCAGATCAGACAGTCAGACCAGTGTCAGTTTATGCACGAGGACTTCAGCGGAACTTGAGCCTGTGCCTACTTAGAGCTCAAAAGGTTTCTTACTCAGGACAGCTTTTATCGGCTGCATTTTTCTGAGGATTCCCTCCTTAATATTGTCTTCCAGATTTTTGGAGACTTTGTAGACTGAAGTGAAGGAAGTGGACTCTGTGTGTTTGGCATTCTTGGAAAAAGACTCATGATGTAAAATTATTCCCCAGAAATGTAAATCTAAAAATGAACCCGTGAGCCGTGTTGTGTTGCTCCTCCTACAAGAGGAACCTGCTGCTCTGCCACCCTGTTTCCTGTCATTTGTTTTTCTGCTTGAAGTGGAAAACTTTGTCCTTATTTTGGGAAACACCATGGTGTAGTTAGGAACAAATATCAATTCTGTGTATTTCTGTACACACTTGAAAGGGGCCTAGAGGAAGCCCCATCCCTGAAGGCGTTTAAGGCCAGGTTGGGTGGGGCTTTGAGCAACTGGTCTAGTGGAGGTGTCCCTGCCCATGGGAGTGGGTTGGAACTAGAGATTGAAATTTGAGGTCCCTTACAACCCAAAGCATTCTATGATGCTGTAGTGTTGTGAGATGCAATTCAGTCTGAGTTTTGCAGGCCATGTGCTTGTGCTTTATGGGAGTGTTGAAGCTGAGGCACTCACAGGGGGTGGAAGTGGTGCTGTGTGTCTCGCATGTGCTGTGAGGTAAGGGTACTCAGTGGACATGATAAAGAAGTAAATGTCTTAACTCTTCTGATGAAGACACCTTCTTAGCTGTTGCAGAATTTGAGTGCATGGTGATAACTGGCATCCTATATACAGGTATCATCTGAGATCCATGGACTATTTGGAAATGTGGGTGGTTCAGCTACTCTTAAAGGCATTTCTGGTTATGCCATGTTGCTTCCTTTATGTTCAGGTCAGGGTCTTTTGGGTGTTGCTAATAGAGCACCTACAGCTCATAACTGGTAGCAAGAGAATCTTTGTGCAAATGTGTAGCTGAAGCAGTAACACATGCTTGTTAGATGAGGGTTGTGTGGGGTTGAAGAAACTGTTGGAAGAAACTAAGCAACTTGGTTTCTTGGTTGGGTAGTGAGAGTTGTTACGGCATGATCCAGGGTTCAGCCTACAAGTACAGGACGTGTCCCTAGTTCATCATTCCTCGTTCACAGGCAGCAGAATGCTGCTCTCTGTCTCCTGGCCTGATTGTTCACATACTCTGCCATCATTTTCTACTGAAATGCCATGATGAGACCTGCTGTCGTCTTGCCTCAGCCACTAAAAGCACTATTTAGCGTAAGTGAGGAGTAGAGAATCCTTGAAAACCCCATGAAAAGATGACAGTGGGCCAGAACTGTGGCTGTAACTGCCCATCCATTGGGAGGGGGGCTGTCTGGCTGGGTTTCGTTCCTGTGTTGGAAGAGTGGGAGTGAAAGAGGAGTAAGAGACACACTGCTCTGAGCAGAGCTGCTCCTTGGTTTAAGGACAGGAATGACTTAGACTTGAGGCTTTCAATACAGTTCTTCAGTATTTTACTCTCACTTTGGGCACTTGGGTGCCAGGTGGGCCACAGCTTGCTGGGCACATTTCCCATGAAGTGTAAATTTTATGAATTTTAAAGTGATTTTGCTTTCTTCAACTTGTGTCTCCCAGAAATGTCAGAGATGCTGCCATATTGATGCATCCAGTGTAACACTGGTTTCCCAATGGTAGGCCGAATAGTCATAGGCCTTTAATTTTTTTTTCTTTCTGGTTTTCCTGTATGTTCTGTAATCTTCATTAGAGGTATTTTTCTCAGAGAATCATCTAAATATCTTTCTTACTATAATTTCTGATGCTAAACTTACTCCCAAGAATTCATCCTATTTTTCTAGCCCCTTAGATTGGTATCTCAGAAATGAGGCTGTTTTTCTTCCAAGGCGGGGATTTCTCACTAGTAACTCTTGATGAGAGTTTTAATTTCTAGGTAGGCAGTTTGAGTCATCTCCAGATGGCCAGATCTGAACAGAATGCTGACCCCAGAAACCCTGACAGCCTTGAGTCGCTCGTCACTTCCATCAGTCACCACCAGTGTGACGAACGCTGTTTGCATCTGAGGCCTTCCCACCTTGCAGAGGCTCAGATGTTACTTTACACGTGGGTTTTGGAGTATGAAGAATAGAAATCGGGCTTCTAGTAGGAATTTTTTCTCAATGCATTAGTTCAGTAACTGGAAGAATTCAAATTGACCGTACCCAGCACTGGAGGTTTTTCTAGTAGTGGCATTCGGCTCCCATATTTCTCTGCCATTGTTAAAACCATCTTTATTTCTGTCTGTGTGTGTCTAGAGAAGAGTTGTATCATTATGAATTTGTGACCTTGCTGGCTTATCTCAAATGGTGATTTGCATCTTTTCTGTCGTAGGCTGTGAGTCACATCTCTAGTGCTGTGATGTCATCACGCAAAGGGTGCTCTGAGTTTGGGCAGAGAGGCACTATGGAGTTGCCAGGAGCAGTCCATAGTCCACGTTCACATCAACAGGACCCCAGTTCTGCTTTATGCACTTTCCATCCTAAGTTTTTCTGGTAGTAGTTACTGGAAAATAAGAGCCCTGCTGAGAAGACTTAGTGCATGGCCTTGCCTGTCCCAGCTGGAGAATGACATCATTACTGAAGGCTTAACTTTAATTATTGATGTGTACTTTCCTGTTTTAATTACTAATTTATCCATGAATATTAGAGCCGCATGGGCTTTGTTTATGGCAGGAAGGTTCATTTGACTGAAGCTGGATAAATTGTTTTCTTCATCACTTTGGTTTTTATTGTTTTAAAGCCAAATGATTTTTTCACTTGGCTGAAGAATGCCAGACCTGAAATGCGGCATTCTTTGCCCCTGTCTGCAGGGATGCAGTAAATATAGCACCTTTGGGCGAGGCCAGTCAGCTGGGAATGAATAATCATTTCATTCATCTGGCTTTTGTCATTTGTTTATAATTCAGGGGTGGGTTTTGTTTGGTTTTTTGATGGGTTTGTTTTGGGGTTTTTTTTAAACTAAACATTGCAGAGCCTTGTTCCGGAGCTCTTCAAATAGCTTTTTAACAGCCCTGTGTTGAGAACAGTAGACCAAAATACCGTTTTTTGGTAAAGTTAGCTACTAACAGGAAGATTTCTGCTCATATAATTGTTCCTAATAAAGGAGAAGATGAGTTAGCTTGCTTATCATCAAGTCAGGTGTACCTTAATTCACATTTTGGCAACTCACCTATGCTGTATGCTTTACTTGTGAAGCATTTTGCCTGTGGACATTGCAACACAAGGGCCTTTTCTATGACAGCAGGCTAATTCCAAGCTCTTGGTGTTTCTGACAACCAGCCCCCTGCCCGAGAAGTTGGCTGTGGCACTTTGGGGGTGTTGCTGCACGTGGTAGGAATGGGTGACTGCAGGCAGTTGCATCCTTAACTGTGAGCAGTCTAGACCTGATTGCAGCTGATATGTCTAACTGGTTGCCCTCCCTCTTAATCTTTTCATTTCTCGCTCTCACTCCAGTGGAATCCAACAAACATTTGACTTATTAATGCCTAGGACTTTCTTTGGAGTCCCTTACATCATCCGGTACAATGCACTGAGCTAAATACTAGACTTGGCTTTGCCTATAAAAAGGACAAAGCTCACAATCTAAAAGGCATAGTCTGAGAGCAAACTTCCACATTCCTCCTGTGCCCCAGCAAGCTTAAGAGTATTTATAAAAGTGAAAGAATTTGGCATTTAACATCTTTTCCTGGTTTCCTATCTTATGATGATATATAACGAGCCCAAGGGCTGTGGAGCAGAGGAAGTGAATATCTGCACCTAAAAAGATACCTTGAGCATTTACAGCCAGCACTCCTTTCAACTGCGCTCCCCCATGATGCCCTGATAGTCGGTGGTCTTTTCTGGATGTGGTATTTTTGTATATTAGAATAAGGTATAAAACTTAAAATTCATTTTCTTAATTACTCCTATTTGCTTTTCCTTTGCAGAATAAGAGAGCACGTGGAGTCTGGGGGGACGAGAGCACAGGACAATGCTGCTGAAAGGAATCTGAGCCACAGAGCATGCTTTGTGCCACAGTTACCCAGGTAGGCTCCAGCAGAGAACTTCACACAGCTCTGTTGAGCCGCTGTGTGCTGCCCTGCTTGCTCCATCAGTTACCTTCCCAAGCCAAGGAGACACTCTCAGCTGGACCAAACTTGTGTTCTGCTTTCATCGCTCCGTCTGGATGGCACCTGCAGACTGAGACCTGCCAAAGCCTTTTCCGTGTATTTATCTGATTGCTAAATCTCAGCTGGTCTCTCTGTTACCCTGGTTTGTGTTAGGAGGCAGGCTGAATGTTTTAGGGTATGTTTTCAGAAATCTTTTTTAATGCACAGACATGTAGTTCAGCACCTCGTTTATTGAGGCCACATAACTTCTGCAGTGGTTTTGAGACTTGCTCCAGATGGTTGTTAGAAAGGGCTCCAGTTGACTCGCCTGCAGATAATCTGCTGGGTTTCAGAAGTCAAAAGCAGTGGGCTAGAGGCATCCGTCACTGCTTTGCACACCACTGGCTAGTGAACCAGTGCAGATTTTTCAGGGTGTTTGGGTACAAAATGTGATGTTTCCATTCTTTGAATAAATAAAAATTTGAGGAGTGACTATTTAAACTCTTCATTTCAGTGCAGGTCAGTTCTGTGCTGTCTAATTGTATGCTTGTGCTAAAGGAAGATGTTAAGGTGGTAAAGATCTGCTGTCCTTGGTGGACTCTAGGAACAAAACCAGTTCTGTGACCAGAGCCATCACAATGCAGTAGCAGTAGATGTCTTACAGCCCTGAATAAATAAATAAAAATCAGGTGACTGTGAAGTGTTTCTGTGGGTTAGCAGCAACTTTTCTCCTAGCACCAGCTGGCCAGTGGGAGTAGAGAAACAAAGCAAACAGCAGAGAAAAGGAGCAGGAACAATAGTGATAGTCTAAAAACTGACACATTAGAGACCAGCGTGAAGAATAACAAACTGGCATCACAGGATGTTTTGCATAGCAACAAAATTCCTGTCTTCAAGTGGACTTTAGTGTAGCTGCAGCACTTGCTTCCTGTCTGAGATAAAGAACTCTTGTACTCTGAATGCGTTTTAATCTCTATATCTAAATTGGACTAATAATTAAAAAGAATTAGCTGAAGGAAATGCTAGTGAAGTCTATTGCTCCTGAAAGTGTTTCCTTTTATTTTGCCGTCAGAAGCAAGGCCAGAAACACGCAGAAAGGAAATATTAAAGATTAACTTTTTCACCAGGTGCTGAATGCTGCCTACAAACTGCTTTGTCGATGAAGGAGGAAATTGCTTGGGAATTGAAAGCACAAACTAGTCCATAATAGTGTTCAACATGCGCAAAGGGGTGCCAAAGGACCCAGAAATAGCTGACCTGTTCTACAAAGATGATCCTGAAGAAATATTTGTGGGTTTACATGAGATTGGACATGGAAGTTTTGGAGCAGTTTACTTTGTAAGTATAGTTCTTTACCTAAAGAACCTTTTAAAGTGATGTTGCAGAGTTTTTTTTCAGCATTTGTAAGAAGCCAGTGCCCCTTGGGCCTGTTAGTGCCCCTTGGGCCTGTTAGTGCCCCTTGGGCCTGTTAGTGCCCCTTGGGCCTGTTAGTGCCCCTTGGGCCTGTTAGTGCCCCTTGGGCCTGTTAGTGCATTGTGTGTGCTAGCTTTCTCAGAACACATCTCAAAAATAAGTGTTTCCAGGGTGTTCCTGAGCTCTTGACTGCTAGAACCATATTCACAGTAGCAGTTGACTATAATCTTAATAGTGGACCCAACCATTCAGGTTAAGTCTATGGTATCTTGTGCCCTCTGATGCTGAAAGTTGAATTCAAAGAGTTGGAAATAAATTTGTCAAACTGGAATTTCAAGATGCTCTACTTGGTGTTCATAGGCTTGTAAGTCATTACAAATGAATAGATCCAGTGAATTAATGGTTCAAATTGTGTTTAGGCTTTTGAATGATTTCTCTGCTGGTCTGATAATTTAGGAGTTAAAGGTGTCTTTTGAAATACCATCTGTTTTACCACCATCCTTGTTCCAATGTTCATTTCATAAGATGCTATCTTCAATAGCAAATGCTTTCGTGGCAAAAGCATAGAGAAAGTCTTAACAGGAGTGGGAATTCTAGTGGGAAGGATGTCATCTGTTAATCTGGAAAGTGAGAATAATAGCACCAAATACTAGATTTAGAAAGAATAATAATCTAATTGCTATCAATGAAACTAAAATAGAATTCACTATGAAAAATATCAGTCAAAGCCAAAATAAAGCTGCTTGGTAGCCTGGCCTGCTGCTCCAGAAGATCAAGTTCATTAGAACTAAGATTTCTGAATATCATACAGTGAGGTTGGTAGGTAAGTGCCCTGACACCGCTAACTCCAGGTCCTGGCAGTAACTGGGATGAACTATTACCATGTGTAGTTCCACACAGGGATAGAAGTGCTGGTGGGGCTGTTGTTAGACCAGGAGAGGACCCTGACATTTTGTGTCAGAGAAGCAGTGCGTGTTTTGAGGGAGAACAATACAATTCCTCAACGTATAATCTGGTGGTAAGGGATGGGGGGGTGGTTCTGCCTTGGATTGTCAATAGTGGGAGAGCTATTCTATAGATGCAGGAGGAAGTGACAGGTTGGCGAGAGTATAATGATAAATTACCTACATGTGTAAGAGGATGAGGCTGTAAACCTTACAATAGATGTTGATCTGCTCCATAAGAGCAAGGATATATATTTTTTTTAAGATGGGAGTAGAGAGGTTCTACCCAGTGTTTTCCAAACCAAAGGGAAAAGATTCATGGTATGCTTTAGGGTAAAGATGAAGTGGTGAGAGTACCACCTTAATCGTTCAGCTGTGATGTTCAGAAGTTCCTCATTCTTCTAGAAGAGCTTGAGGAGTGTTAGAGATATCTGGGGTTACAACTGGAATGTCGCTGCGGCTGGGTGAAAGATTTGCAGTTCCCTGATGCTCCTCTTCCTCCTTTACCTGGATACTTCATTAAACTGGTCTGTGTTTTTAAAATATTGCAGTTTAGGCATACTGCAGCTCCTTGCAATATCCTAGCAGCAGCTGCATCCTCCAAGCTTGATGGTGATTGTGGTCATGCCTGTAGTAAAATTAGTGCAGTAACAGAGTAACTATATGCATCACCACTTCTCTGTGACACTGAAATTTAAGCTTTGCTTCCTGTGCACGAAGCACTTGGCATCCAGTGGTTTGTTCTTTGGAGTCTTTGCCCTGTTGTGCTGTATGTGTAAATCCTGAGCAGGAGCTCACCTGTTAGCAGCTTTCAGTGCACAGAAGCCTGGGATCCATCCATTCCCCTGAGAAAGGCCTGTAGCCATAACTTCCTTTGTGTGGGTCTCCCTACCGTGCAGGATGCTCTGCATCTTCATGGTGTTTTCTTTTCCTTTTTACTGCCTTACATCTTGATTCTTTTGTCTCCTGGAGTAAGGCAGGGGCAGAGGATAAGATCTTGGATCATCATGGCAAGGTTCCAGGGATCCTGACATGCTTGATATCAAAAGGTCAAAAAGAACTTTGAAGGAAGAGGGCTTCATAATCATCCGAAAGAATGGGGAAGGCACTTCAGATACATGAAAAGGGGCAGGTTAGGCTGTTGTTGCATCTCTGTGACCTTATTTAGATTGGTCCTGATGCTACTACAAACAGCAAATATGTCGATGTGTATCTTGTCACTGTTGTTATTGTGGATTAATACAATTACTCTAGTACACGTTTCAATTTAAGCTCAGATTTTGCAAGCTGTTTTGTTTCCCAGTGTACTGTTGCCAAGGCTTGGCAAGATCATTTGAAATTTCTTTTAATGCTTGAAAGAAATAATGCTTCATGTATCAGAGGGCTAAGGAAAAAATATGTCACTTCTCACAAGATTTTGAAGTTGACACTAACTTGACTTGAAATCAACTCTAAGTTGATTTCACACTTCAGAGGAATAGTTTTCATCAAGAACAACCTACTTATATCCATGTCAGAAATAGAGAAAAGTGATAAAACAGATGAGGACAGTGTAAAGGAGGTTTTGCAAGCAAAATGTGTTTGTTTTCTGCCAAGCTTTTCTCTAAAGATCTACAAGTATGGCCAAAACCACTGCAAGTGGATATTTCTGTCAAGTGTGCTTGTGCAGCCCTTAAAGTTATTTCAGCCAGGAGGATCCTGAGCACTTGGTACAGCGAGAACATCACCCACAACCATGAGAACATGTACCATTCAGCCAAGGATTGGGGCTGAAACAAGAAGTACCCTGTTCATGTGAAGGTACCTGGAGTTAACGTAGCAGATAAAGGTTTCCAAGCATTTCCAGAATATCAGCATTAATTACTCTCTTTGAGCAAAACATTTTTGGTCTTTTATGTGCTGAATCAAGCTGGTGAGTAGTCAGGAAGGGCTTTGCCTTACCCCAAAATAATCTGGTTTCAGGTTTCTCTAACTCACTGGAGGAGGAGACTGTGCTGGGGAGAGTGTCAGCTCCTGTCATAATTTCCTGTGCTCTGTTGGTTCACCTCACATCATTTTTCTTTGAAGTCACTGCGTGCATCGTGAAATGTCTTTCATTAATACTTGAAAGTGAAGTAGTCATCCTCTCAAGCATCAGAAAGGAGGATTTACCATATTTAGCTTCTATTGTAGTCTAAACATTCTAACAGGCACTAATTTTTGTCCCAAAAAAATGGTAAATGATTGGAGGTACTGGAATTTCAACAACTCAAAATTTAAATCTTCACATTTTCTGTCCTTAACGTGCAGAAACGAGGGCAGTGCCAATCACAGGCAAGTAGACCTCTTTCTTAAATGGAGTTGTCTGCCTGAAGTCCTACCCCTGTATCATCCAGGCTGCTAAAGAAGTAGAATTATGGTGACTGATTCATCACAAAGCTGAGATCTGGTGCAGTGAAAGGAAGGGCCCTTTTTTAAATCAAGATAAATTCCAGAACGAAGCATCTTCGTGAAACTGGAAATTGAAACAGCTCTTTAAGAATACCAATATTGTATGGGGACTTTGGTTGAAAATACAGAGATTTTGATACATGCCTGTGTTTCCTTGGAAAACGTTTTTCCAAAGGTTTATCTGAAATCAGTTTTATTGCAATTCCAGTAAGTGTGTTTGGCATGTTCTCAGTAGCTGTAATATTGGGCCTTGGGTTGCATCTCAGAAGAGAGGTAGCAAGTGCAATAAGGGCTGGGGGGATGGATAGATAAGGTCAGGATAAAGTGACATAATAGCTGATTGGTAAATCTTACTGTGAGGAAGATGCCTCTGCAGTACAGGGGCTTGGAAGGATGTGATACAGGAGAGGAGACCTGCCTTTGCCAAGGGCTCAGCTTGTTCTGTGGGGAGCAGGGGGAGGAAAAAAAAAGCAGCTTCTTGCAATCTAATCTATTTCTCTCTCCCTACTCCAGGCTACAAATTCCCACACTAATGAAGTGGTGGCAGTCAAGAAAATGTCCTACAGTGGAAAGCAAACGAATGAGGTAAGATGAGCAAAGCCCGTTCCGCACGCAGAAGCTGTTGCAGCCGTAATGTAAATCTGAACAGCGACATCAGCTGCGTATTTCGTTGAACACATTTGACCAGCTTCTTATTGCTGTAGTTGCTGCTCACTTCTGTAGGAAGCAGGGAGGTTTGCAGAAGGAAAAGGAGATGATGTAAATTTGGCCAAGTAGTTGAGTTTCAGGAAGCGGCTGGGAATACAGAGTGCGGTGGGGTGGTTGTGTCAGCAGTCACTGCACTGAGGGCATGTGGCTGCTGGAGCCATGACCACAGCTCTTTGAGGTGGCAACTGAAACATATAGCTGATGCAAAACACTTTTCAGGATCTGTGGTCTAAAATTACATAGGCTTCCTATTCAAAATATCCAGTATTGTTTCAATTGATGCTCATTAATTGCTCCTCTTACTCCTTAGTGTTGCGGTGCCCTGTCCTTGGATTGACTGTTCATTTGGGTTGGTGGGTTGGGATGCAGTAAGGAATCTGTTTGCTAGGACCGGGCAGGGATGTTTGAAACTCATTTTGCCTTGCTTACCTGTTGGGTCTCCCACGTGGGCTGAAGTCTTCCAAGTGGCAGTTGCCTTGTGCTGCGTTATAGAAGGACATGAGCAGCTTGCCATGCTACCATCTGTAGCACGTTCTGTAGGTGGTGGTGTCGGGTTTGGGGTGAGTGGGTTTGTGCCAAGTTTGAGACCACTGGGTATCTCAATCAGCAAAGCAGTAGCAATGCATTAAGTAAAATATATTGTAGCTAGAATGAGGGGGAAAAATTGCAGTCCTCAAGCTATTTAAACATGCTGGGGCTGGGTTGGTTGTGTCTCGTGTCTCAATGCAATAGAGATCCAGACAACTTGAGTTGTACCCCTGTGCTTTTGCAATTCTGACTCTTACCATCTTGTGTTGTGAAATAGTTTTATGGTTGCTTTTCAGCCCATACTACAGTGTGTCATGTATGACTGTGTAGTGGATCAAGCAGAGAAATGTATTTATACCTTTCTGCTTTTTTTTTCTAATTAGAAATGGCAGGATATCATCAAAGAAGTCAAGTTTCTACAGCAGCTGAAGCATCCCAACACCATAGAGTATAAGGGCTGTTACTTGAAAGAGCATACGGCATGGGTGAGTGATGTAGAAGTCTTCATGAGCAGAACATGTGTACGGTACAGCAACCAAATATTCAGTACATGCGGTGTCCTGCATGCAGCAGGATTCATCCCATGCCACCTGTAGTTCCCTTCATCTGAAGAAGCTTCCAGGTAATTTAAAGGGAATAGATATTTAGGATGTTGGAACAAATCCCTGCTTCTCTGAGGGACACCTCTCTGTTCATGCAAATTAAACCATTATTATGGGATATCTTCTGTAATATCTCCCCGTGGACTTCTGGGTGCTAAACCTTCTTTACAACAATGAAAGGTGTTCAGAGCATTTTAATTTGTTCATCACTTCTTGCATTTCTTGTAACTTCAGGATCTCTTTGTTTCTACTGTTTCCCAGCCATCTAAGCAGTAACTGTTAGTGGGTGAGTGTCAGCCCTATTATTTAAGAGTGTTTTTTCTTTCTTGCAGTTGGTTATGGAGTACTGTTTAGGATCAGCTTCTGATTTGCTAGAGGGTAAGTTTTATATAGCCTTTGATTTTCTTTTTGTTGGTGCCCCTTCTTAGTATAGTGGGAAATTGTTTTCTCCCAGACTGCTGTTTTGCAGATGGTAGAGGCAGTTCTGCTGCTCCATTCTGTAGCTAGAACGCCTGTGCTTGTGATGCTGAGGGTAAGCTGAGACTTTCCAGGGAGGCCAGCATAATGTGTAGTTGCCATGCATACTCATGTGCTGTGAAAGGAAGGTATAAATGTATATATTGCATATATAAGTGTATGTTCCTGCAGTTTATGCCTTCTTGATGGCTTAGGCAGACTGCCTGTTCTCTGAATGTCCATAGCACAAACCTGCAGAGATCACCTTGGGCCTCGCTTGCAGGATTAATTACAGATGTTTTTATATAACATCTGAGGCCTGACACGACCTCAGAACTAGGGCAGCAGCAAGGGAATAGGGAATCTAAATAGTTTGCAAAAACTACTGTTTGTGGGCTATATCTTTTGTGTCTAAGATATGGTCAGCCAACGGCTCGTGCTGATCAATTTAGGGATATAGGGAGGGTTTGTTGGCATGTCTTTTTGTTGCTGATATTCCTCATTTTCCTGTTTTGTTTTGGGGTTGTTTTTTGTCTATTGGGGAAAAAGAGCCAAGTTTTCCTTGCTAAGGATCAAATGAGTGTATCCAATACATTTGGCAAGCTGCACTCACAATTCGGGTTGGACCCGATGATCTCTTGAGGTCCCTTCCAAACCCCTATGATTCTATGATCTCTCCTGGTGTTAATGGTAGCTGTTGGCCTGAGCAGAAATGTGAAGAAAAACGTGGTTTCCTATGATATGAAATACATTCCCAGGTGTGCATAGGCTTGGAGCTGCTAATGGCCACCAGGCCATAGGAAGCTAGCATGCTGAAGATGGTGGGCAAAATTGGTGGGGTTCCTTCTCTTTAAAAAACACTTTCTCAAGATCACACTTACCTTCTTAGGGTTTTTCCTTTTTTTTTCTTTTTTTTTTTTCCCCCTCTGTAGTTCACAAGAAACCACTTCAGGAAGTGGAGATTGCTGCCATCACCCACGGTGCCTTGCAGGGGCTGGCCTACCTGCACTCTCACTCTAAGATTCATAGGTAAGGCTGAGCTCGGTGCTGCTTGAATGTCCTTCCATCTTCCACCCTCTGGAGTCTGAAAATTGCTTCTCTGTCTTTAAGCAACTTTGGTAAAGGTTATTGCCCCAATTTTTTTTTCTAATAGACTTTCCAGTACTCCTGCTGTCGGGGTAAGAGGTGTAAATAAAAGCTGTTGGCTGTTAAGGAGTGCATTTTTGTTGTTGAAATGATTTAATGTGGCTATATTCAGAGTTGAATTCTCTTCCACATTAGCATCTTTTCTCTGTGGACCTTGGTAACGAATACACCTGACAGGAAAATATCACTGTAAATTTGCCAAGTAAAGTGGAGTGTTAGAGCTAGGCTATTTTTGAGACTAGTCATTGTGAGAGTTTTCAACTTAGGAGTAAGTAAAACTTCATGCTTTCAGAAATCAGTGGATGAAAACATAAGTCAGGGATAAAACTACCTTAGGAGAAATCAGAGCACACAGGGAGGGGGAGATTTTTATAGCACGCTGCTCGTGGATGCCAGCTCCTGGACCTGTCCTTCATAATGTGGTATTTGTCAGGAGTTTAGATTGTTTTGATTCAGTTGCTCATTTGTTGATGATTTTTTTTTTTTTGTCCTTTGATTCATTTTGTCATTATTTCTGTGTTCTCATTTTATGGGGGAATTAGTCTTAATTTTGTGTACTACTGATATGACAGGGACTTCTGAAATGGGCAAGAACCGGGTTAATGGGAATGGGGAGTCGTCAGAGTGAGGCAACTTCAAACTAAATTTATGGGGCTAAAAGCCTCTTTGCCATTGACTGGCATGCTGGAGAGACAAACATTGGTCTATCTGAGGCTGGACAGTGAGGAATCTTTAGAGAGACAGGAAGTATTTGTCCCTTGTTAGAATAACTATCTGGGTGTATCAATATGTGGTTATTAAACCATATTTAAGTGAAGTACTAATTTAAACATGAATGCCAGTTTATGAAATTAAGATGATTTTTTTATCAGCCCTTGTCATACATGTCCTTACTTGAGCATAACTCGTTCTTTCTGAAAGAGTTGTTAGGGCCTGGAACAGGCTGCCCAGGGAGGGGCTGAGTCACCTTCCCTGGATGTGTTTAAAAAAAGGGTAGATGAGGTGCTCAGGGATGTGGTTTAGCATAGGATGGGAATGGTTGGACTTGATGATCTTAAAGGTCTCTTCCAACCTTGTGGTTCTGTGATAAAAATTACCTGTTTTGAACTATTTTAGGTGCTTTCAAAGTGCATTGAATTCTTATTTATAGCAGACGGCTCCCTGTATGAACAGTATTGAGAAGGAGCTTCTCTCGATACTCGTTAGAACTTTCTACCACGGTTCATGTGCTGTAAGCTCAGCAGTTTCCCATGCCCAATGCTCTGTGCACGCTTCCGATTAGCTCACTGACTCTGTGCTGAGCACCAGGCGGTTTTGTCTCCTTCAGACTGGACTTTCCCACCTCCTTGGCTATCTTCCAGGCAGTGCCCAGCCCTGTGAGGTGGGAAGGCAAGGCTTCTCTCCCGGGAAAGGCAGCCTAACAAGGGACTGCTCACTCTGATAGATGTATGGAGGACAGAGTGCAGCTTTTGGCGTGTGGGGCGAGGAGGAGCGCGCTGCTGATGGGCACAGCCACAGCGAGCCGCACGCCTCGCCTCTGCTGCCTCCTGTTCCAGGAGCGCCCCGGAGAGCCGGGGAGATGCTGCGGGAGAAAGGGTGAAGCTGGCAGGTGGGCCAGCTTTGGTTTCCCTGCCCAGGAAGGCGAGACGAGACCTAGAAGGGAGGGACACCTTGTGGGGATACAGGAATACAGCAAGTCTCTGGGCTGCCTCCTGAGCTCCGGAGCATCTCTGCTGCTGCCAGCTCTGATGGTGCACTCGGGGCTGGCAAAGGCCGGGCCGGTTTTCTGCTCAGTGCAGGCAAACCCCAGTCAGCAAGTGAGTTTGAGTCCGTTGATGGTGGTTGTGCAGTGAAGGTGGCAGCAAAGAGGAGAGGTGGTGCTGTCCCTTCTCTGCTTTTGAGGTTTTCCTTCTCACACATACAAGACATCTCTAACAGTTGTCCTCCAGCAGAAGTGACAGATACACGGACCCAAAACATGAAGGCATGTCAGGATGTAAGCCAGTAGCACATATGTGGAGGAAAACTCCACAGTGGTAGTTTTGAGGCAGTACTGTCCTGGGAACGGGGCTGTAGAGGCTCCTACTCGGGCTCCGCTGCTGAAATACTCCCGGTAAATCTGAGGCTCTGTGGCTCTCTATCCTAGCTCTGCCTATCCTGTGCTGCCTGTTGGAGACAAGTGCATCTCAGGAGTTGTTTGTGTCATGTAGGATTTGATGGGTCTTTCAGTTTGCCCGTTCTGTGGGTCTGGAGTGATACCGGGTTTGTATTTGATGCACAAACTCTTGTTTCAACTATTAACGTGATGATTCTGTGTACACTCTTCCTCTCCAGCTTTCTCTCCTTCCCATTTATCTAATGAACTTGGTTTTCACGGGGTCAGAATATGAGAACACTTGCAATACACAGTGATGTGTTTGTGTTGGAGATCTGTTACTGCTGATAAGTGGCTTTAGTGTGTAAGGAATTGCAGTTGAACACCAGATAAGAAAAGCTGATACTTTTCTCAGTGCTTTTTTTTGTCTAAATATACATTATATTTTTTATAGAGATGGCAAAGAGACACTCCAGACCCTGTGGTATATACTGGCTGGCAGGGTTCCCTTACACACCCCGTTTATGTTGAGGGTCAGCTTTTGCAAGAGCCAAGTAGCTTTGACCACGTAAAGGCACCTGTGACATCCCTGGTGTGTGGCTTTCCCTTTGTTACTGAAGCACTGTCTCAGGGTGTTATATTCTGTTATATTGTGATTTTCAGCTGGCAATGTGTAAGGAGACTTGAGCTTTTTGAAGCAGTCTTCCTTTTGTGTCAGAAGAAAAATGCATTTTGTCTATAGCTGGCAAGTCTGTATCAGATGTTGAGCAGGGTTGTTGCCACGTGTCCTGGGAGGTATGAAGGCTGAGTTCACCTCTCAGCATTTCCTGGGCAGGTAATTTGAAATCACCCCACTTCCTGCTGGAATTTAGAAATTTATAGCACCAAAGGTGTGGAATACATCTTGTGCCTTTGGTGTTCCAGCAGTGTCACCCTCGTTAGTCTCGCAGATGCGTGAATCAGGGGAGCTGCAGGATGGGATTTCCCTTTAAAGGTGGAAATAACATGCCTGGTATTGTTCAAGGGTGTCACAGCTGGTTGTTAGGATACATCTCTCCTTGATTTCAGTTTGGGGCCTCAGCCTTGTGACCGGGGCTCATCTTTTTCCTCACCCCCTGCCTGTTGTGGGTACTGCCAGGTTTCCATTCCCAACACCTCCGTGCATCACACTTCTCTAGCTTTCTGCAGTACTGGACTCCTAAACATTCTCCATTTTTTTAGGAATGTTTTAATTGAGAACTTACCAGTGGACTTCTGTGTGCCTGTAAACTTTGGAAATTTTCCCTGCTGTAACCAGAAATACATGGGTTTTTTTATTTGGTTTTTTTTTCATTTAAAGGGATATTAAAGCTGGAAATATTCTTCTAACAGAACCAGGTCAAGTGAAATTAGCTGATTTTGGGTCTGCATCTATAGTGTCCCCTGCCAATTCCTTTGTGGGAACGCCTTACTGGTGAGTAAAGCCTGCACCATTTCAGTTCTTTATAAGGCTGGTCTCTTCCATTTCCAGTGTTTCACAATCTGAAAACGCTATCTGTCCTAAGAAAACTTCTTACTTAACAAAATTTTTAAAATCCTTGTGTCCAGCTCTTCAGGAAATGTGTTCCTCCTCGGTGCCCATGAGTAGAGGTAGGCTGTGCAGCACTTTGAAATAGCACCAGTAAATGTTTCAACTGGGCTTACAAGTTGCTAACACTTGCCATGGGTAATGAAGCTAAGACAGCCACATGGAGAAAGAGAATCCTGTTAACCTGGCCATGCAAACTGGAAGTCACACAGCTACTGAAATTCTCTTTTGAAGAAAGTTGCTTAAGGGTCACTTGAGTTGCTTGGCATTCCTAACATAGTTGGCCAGCATAGCTTTATGCTCCACTTACTTTGTGGCAGATGCCCCAGGCATTGATGGGAGGTCACCTATCACGCAACCTCTGATCAAGTTCATTTGGCAGGAGGCCTGCTTCATCTTTGAAGAACAGAAGTTAAGAGGCTGAATTTTAGCAAGCTGTGCTTGCTCCTTCTTTTCCCACCCCGCACTCCTTCCTCCCCACCTTTATCCTGGACCACTGTATTTCCCCACTGTTCCAGATTTCCCTGTTCCATTCATAGCTACATTCGCAGGCTGCACATATCTGCTAGAAACTTCTCCTGGTGTGCTGGTGGAAACCCCACCATCTCTGGTGGAGGAGAAAGTGATGCCTTTAGGACTCTCCCAGCTCTTGCTGTCTGCCTGCAGGTACAAAGCCCTTGAGATCGGTGTGGGTCTCCCACGTGCCAGCATGTTGCACTAACTGCCAGATGATCAGGTTGGCCTCTTATTTACTTTCCATTCTTCATCTGCCTCTTGGAAGAGTTGCTAGTGCAGGCAAGCATTTCATTGCAGCACGGCTTCACTCAGCTCCATGCTGGCTCATGAAGTTGTGGTCCGCTGCGCTGCTGAGGATAACGAAGCCATCTCGTGTTAAGCTGTGTGCTGGGAGTCACAGTTTGTATCTTCTAACCCCTGTGTTTTGCCCTGTGGTTGGCAGGATGGCACCAGAGGTGATCCTTGCTATGGACGAGGGACAGTATGATGGAAAGGTGGATGTCTGGTCTCTTGGGATCACGTGTATTGAGTTAGGTGAGTAAATACTGGGCAGCTGAGATGAATAATTAACTCTCTGCAATATTTATTGGGAATTCCTGAAAGAATGGAAAATTCTTATTCCTTTTTTCTTTTCTTTCTTTTTTTTTTTTTTCTTTCTTTAAAAAGCCTGACTTGGAAAACACTGACAGTTGAGTTCAATCTTTTACTCACTGGCAAGTCCAGAACAAGCCACTTGCGCTGCTGTGCTTTAATGTTCTCCTGTGGCTAAACCATGACAAACATTGACTCCGATGTGGAGACGATGATGGTGTCAACAATTTGTAACTCCCAGTGTTGTATTTCACATGGCAGCATTAATGCTTCGCTGACACAGTCTGTACTTTGATATAAAGAACACAAAAATCAGAGGTTCTAGCCTTCTCTAGCCATCTGTGATGATGAAAGATGTGGAACTGTTGAAGAGGGTTCAGAGGAGCCACGAAGATGATCAGAGGGCTGGAGCAGCTGCCCTACGAAGAGAGGCTGGGGGAGCTGGGCTTGTTCAGCCTGGAGAAGAGAAGGCTGCGGGGGGACCTCATTGCAGCCTTCCAGTCCCTGAAGGGAGTAGAAAAACAGGAGGGGAATCAGCTTGTTAAAAGGGTAGAGAATGGCAGGACAAGGGGGATGGATTGAAGCTAAAGGAGGGATGGTTTAAATTAGATATTAGGGGGAAGTTCTTTACAGAGAGAGTGGTGAGGGGCTGGAACAGGCTGCCCAGAGAGGTGGTGGATGCCCTGTCCCTGGGGGTGTTCAAGGCCAGGTTGGATGGGACCCTGGGCAACCTTGTGTAGCTCCAGGCCTGGAGGTTGGTGTCCCTGCCTGTGGCTGGGGGGTTGGAACTGTGTGATCCTTGGGGTCTCTTCCAACCCAGACCAGTCTGTGATTCTCTTCTTCCACATGCTCACCGATTTATTTTTTTATTTGATTTTTTTTCATGTGGAGTTTAGTCTGGCTACAGCCTCTCAAAGAGTAAATCTCAGTAGTAGAATAGATACCGTGCTACCCTCCATAGGCACCAAGTCTTGATACAAGAATTTCCCCAGAGCTTTTCAGCCAAGAACCTCCAAGCCAGTTTACATAGTCACTGGGTCTGCTTTTTGCCTGTTACCCCTGTGAGAAGGATTGAACTTCTTTTAAACTGTGAGCACTGCCTTCGCATGGTTCCGTACCTGAACATGGGGGTCACATAGCAGTGGGAGGAAATCTCTTGCTGAGCACCACTTGGCTTTCTTGGAATGTCAGAATTCCTTGTGTAGCAAAAGTAAGTAGTGCCTAGAGAAGAGGGGGGAAAAAAAAAAGCAGTGTTTTGCACACATATGGCATGTGTCAGAGACAAGTGATTGCACTGACTTCACCCCAACTTAAAAATCCAGGTCTCAGGGGCTGATTGGCATGACTGGCCTAAGAGATCTGGTGGTGAAAAGAAGCTTTCCCCAATTTCTGTGTGAAATCTACACTTGGGAGAGGTCAGGAGCTGGTAGGTAAGTAGGTGTTCTCTTGGAGCAAGGGCTAGGAGGAGTTGTAGTTAGGAGGGGTTGGTGACACATCAGGGAAGTGGACTTGGCAAACTGTCCTCCTGACAGGTGACTGCAGTGACAGATGAAATGGGCAGCCACTCTGTTCCTGCAGGGGCTGAGACACAAGTCTCCTGCCTCTGGCACGGGCTGTACCTCTGGGCTCTGGTTCACTCAGCTGCTGCTGGTCTTACCGTAGCAGCGCTGGTGTGAAATTTACTGCACCCTGTTCTCCTTGGATGTCATCACCCCTCCTTGAAGTGAATGGCAGCTTTCCTCCAGAGGTTGGCCTGGTCTGACCTAGAATATTAAAATAATTAGCTTAAACTCGTTGATGAAAGTATTGAGCTACTGACACAGCAGCAATACCCTGCCCATACTTCAGTATCTTTCTGCCTTTCTTTCCAGATTACCTGATCACACGTTTCTCTTCTCTTTCTAGCTGAAAGGAAGCCTCCACTTTTCAACATGAATGCAATGAGTGCCTTATATCACATAGCCCAGAATGATTCCCCTATGTTACAGTCAGATGAATGGTAAGAGAGTTATTACTGGATTATTTTTGGTTTATTTCCCTGAAAACACTCTGTGACACACTCTGCATCGTTCTTTCTGACAAGAAGAGTGTGTGTTGCAGTGGAGCGATTTGACTGCACTCTCAAGTATTGCTCTGGTGTAGGTTGGCTCAGTTTTGACCTCCTGTCACTTTGGCTGTGCTACAATCTCAGTGTGGGGAGGTGTTAATTATGGGGCTGTAGATGCTGTTAGAATTAAAACATTTGTGGATGTATTAAGCCAGTTGTAGCTCAGCATCAGCAAAGTTTCTGGCTGCAAAAGGTCCCTGACAGAAGAATTGTTAGTGTTGTAGTGCAGCTGAAACACAGAGGAAGGGAGGGAAGAGCTACACAAAACATAGAGCTAATTAAATGGCTTTTCAGTGAGTGACTTCAAAAATCATCAGAGTTCTGTGGCCCATAAATAATCCTCACACTACAGACTTGTGCCAGAATCTGAGCTTTGCTACAAGACTGTGGTGGTGTTGTTCTGTGGGAGAAAAGGGATTGCCCCATTTCCTCTCCCCTGTGCCCAAGAGCAGGGTGTAGCTATGGAGTGCTGCTTGGCAGTGTCTGCAGGCGGCTGGAAACCAAAGCTCCTAGAGAGATGCAGAGCTCCCCCAGTTGCACTGCTGGGTATTTAAGTAGCACAGTTTTATTGCTGATCGCTCTATCAGAACCACTGCTGTGTCCTTATTTCATTGTCTCTGTTTTGTCCATTTGTCAAGACTCAAAGAACTTGGTGTCCTATTTGCACGCCGATACCTGTGGTGCTCTGTGCAGAATTTGCAATGCAGAGCAGAAGCAGCTTGTAAATGCAGACTGAGAATCAGTGTTCTTGATTGCAAGCACTTTACTCTCTGTTTGCTCTCTGTGGCTTTGAGAACACAAGAGAGTAAGCAAGGTGCCTTTTACACTGCTCTCGAGTTCAAAGGCACCTAGAAAATGAGTTTTCTTCTCTCAGGTTAGCATACAAACTCATCTGTAGCCCAAGGTTTTGTTGAGCTAAGTATTGTTTCAAGTCACTGAGTCAGTGTCAGAAATGGTGGGAAGCTTCTAGAGTAGAGAGCTAATGTAACAGGTTCATTTCTGGAGTTACCAACGGTTTCACTGTCATCTATTTCTGAGTAGTTGAAGTAAAATGAAAAATAGTACTGGCTGGTACACATAGATCTTGGTTTTCAGTCTGTGGTTGGGGTTAATCGTGTGTCCATGTTTGTTTCAACAATCTGTAACTGTTGAGAGAACTGATGGGATCAACTCAGAATTTGGAAAGGTCCAGTTAATTACTTTGCCCCAGAACCTGCAAACAAATTAAGTCAAGGTTTTTCTTTTGCTCTATGCTAAGAAATGTGTGTGTATTGCAGATCCTGAGTGCTGTCTTCATTTAGAACTCTTTTTTTTATTCACAGGTCAGACTCCTTTAGGGGATTTGTTGATTACTGCTTACAGAAAATACCTCAGGAAAGGCCATCATCAACAGATCTGCTACGGGTAATTTTTCAAATCTTTTCCTGAAATTTGGGGAGAATCTGTTTGTCTGCCCAAATAATTCTCAAGGTGGTGAACAAATATTTGCCCTTACAAAAAAATCTTTAGAAGTTGCTTTTGCTCTCATCCCAATCACTGGAGTTCTGGGGTCCTCTGGAGAGTGTTCTAGGCTGGCTGCTTCCTGGCTCTGCCATCAGTCACAGCTCTCTATAACATGATGCTTGAGAGTCAAACTGCCAGAGAAAGCAGAGGCAGGCTGTTGTGGTAAATCTGTTACGCTGTTGAATGTGGAATTATTTGGGGGAGCAGCCCAGCACCCTACTTCTCTTACACCCAGAGCTCTGCAGTGGCTACATCTGCGCTAGAGAACTTGTCAGCCTCATGGGATAGTCTGTGAGTAGCAGGGTTTTTGCTGAGGGAAGGACCTGTCAGCAGGAGATGGGTAGAAGGATTTAATCTTGATTTTTGTTTTCCAAGGCAGCGCTGTACAGATGAAGTATTACCAAGGACAAAATGGGGCCAGAGCTGGCTGGCTTCAATCTGTGCTGCAGAAGTGAATTCCAACCAGTAGTTTTCTGTGTAGGCAGGACAGTGTTTCCTGCTGTTTTGAGGAAGGACTTTTCAGCAGCCTCTCTGCTATACCGTGCTGTCAGTAGGATGCCCCGAGTTGTCGCTCTGCTGCGCTATGTGGTCTCTGAAAAAGCAAGTAGAAATGCAGGGAGAAACAGGAGGCAACCTTGTCCACCCTCTGAATGGCAGAAGGAGTGTGGAAACTAGAACTTGGGGCAGCTTGTATGAAAAGCAAAGATTCTTTTGGAGAAGTTACACAGTTCTGTGGAAAGTAATGTAACTCTTGACTTGCTGATGATCCTTCTTCTCTCCTGCCTTTTCTTTACCTTCCCTAGTAAAGAAAAATGTTGCTGTTCTGCTGTGTGCCAGGCAGTGCTGGCTACTGAAGCTTACATACAATGTCACTGAGATATAAAGCTTATCATTTGCTACAGGATGTCTTTGAGGAAGTGGTAGAAAATCTAAAGAGCCATTTTAATTGCTACTCAGAATTTAGACTTAACCAGTCCTCATAAGATGCAGAGGCAATAACAAATCTTTTGCAGAGCTGGCAGTACACTGAGAATTATGCTCCACATGATCAGAGGATTGAGCTCTTCATAAAGATTTACAGATACTGGCTGATTATTTAAAGGAACATGGGTATTAGAGATGGAAAAAGACTGGATGAGTTGGGTTTATCTCCTGGCCGGAGCAGGATTGGTCTCTGTGGGGTGCTCTGAACTGCCCTGTCTTGTCAAAAACCAGACAGATGCAGATGAAGTTCAGGAAGGTTATCTTGACCTCTTTTCTCTTGCAATGCTAATGTGAGCATGATTAATTCTTTATCTCTTCATACCTTTTGAATATGTATCTTTTCATGAGCTTTTTTCTGATCTCAGTTCAGCTCTTGGTTTTGCTCTGTTCTTGTAAGTGATTTGTTTGGGCCTTTCTAATCCACTTTTTCTTTTCTTTTCTTTTCTTTTTCCCTTTGTCTGACACTCCTCTGGCAGGATGGGCATTTTTTGGCACTAGGATGCATCTCAGGAAATGTCCCTCCAGGTGTGGTTACGTGGGAGTGGGGAAAGGCTGCCTCTGCTCAGTGCTGTTACAGTGGGAGGGTTTGCTGCTGTGCTTTCCACTGCTGTCTGGTTCAGAAGCCTGACAGATTTATTGATGAGTGCCAAATGTGGATCCCTCCTCATATTATTACTCACTATTATTTTTATTTCTCATTTTATTTCTCTTTCCAGGCATTACACTTCTTCCAGCTTCTCTCTAGTCATGCAGTGTGGTATTTCTGTCTGGGTTTCTGATGTCCATTTCCCAGCTGTTTCCCTGTCCTCAATGGCTTTTGAGCAATTCCTCTTCATTCACTCACATCTTGTATAACCTGTTTGCTGCTTTTCTGTATTTACACATCACACTTGGCTGTTCAAAGTAGCACTAACAGGATAGGCCTGGGTTAACTTCTTCCCCTCTTCAAAGCACTAAGCCCAAAAGTCGCTTATATCCCTTTAATGGTTTCTGTACTGAACCCAAATAATTAGAGATCTTGGTTTGGAAATAACCATATCATTTTGGAAAGTGCCTTGTACAGGTTCATAACTGCCAAGAGCACGTAGGAAGGGGACCTGCACTGGAACTGATGCATCCAGAGTTTGCCAGAGTTTTGCCAGTGAATCATAAATCAGTTCCAGGTTAAGTCACTGAGCTTCAGTTTACCTGAAGTGTACAGGAACTGGTTATAACTCCAAGGGCTCTGTGTTTGGGAAATTCAGGAGCAGCATTCTGGGAAAAGGTTAGGGATGTGTGAAATCCTGTCCAGCCCCTTTTCCATCAGGCTTGTGGGTTGTGTGGGGTTTGGATTTTTTCCTTTGAAGTATTTCCTTTGTTAAAATTGCTCCATGGCCTTGCAGTTGCCCTGGTTGCTGCAGTAGCTGCTGGTGAGCAGCACATGGCATGCTGCTCTTCCACACCAGGTAAACAGGACCCAGCTTCTCCAGTACTTGAGCTGAGGAACTGCTAACTCCACTGGGCGTTTAGCTTCCACAGTAGCTTAGATCGCTGCTCTGTGCCTACCTGACACCCTTTCCATGCTGCATTTTGTTCTCAGGCTACCGTTCAGCCTTTGTTTTGTGGCTCCTCTTGTTGCTCTTTCAGCTCAGTTAAATGCATTTTCATGAATGTCTCTGAGCCTCTTGGTTCTTGAAGAGAGAAATCGAAACCCTGCACTCTTCACTGCACAGCTAGCTCTGCGCTCGCTTCTGGCCTTGCTTTAAGCCTGTAAGACTAATTAACCCTCATGCCTTCCCTCTCAGGTAAAGGCTGATGAGTGGGCTTGTTTGTACCCTCTCTAGGGACCCCATATATGTATTTTTTTCCCTGTGATACATTTGTGCTGTGGCACAGAACCAGCGTTTTCTTCCCTGGTTCTGCTTGCAGCTCCCTGACGAGCCTTTGCCCAGCTAATAGGTTTATGTTGTGGGTTTCAGAATGATTCATTCCTGTGGATTGGCAGCCTTTCTGCTCTCTAGGAATAGTGTAAGTTCATTGAAGGATATGATTTCACGAGTGCCTTAGGTTGGAGTCTGTGCGAACGACAGGAGCTGAGATCTTAAATCATGTATATTCACTCATCTTACTTGGGTTTAGACTTTCAGAACAGTAGCCTGGATGTTCCCTCCTGCAGTAGCTCTCCCTAAAGATTGCTGGATTATAAGATTGAAGAACCTTTTGTCTTTTGAGGGCTTTTCACTCATGTGTGGTAAACAGGGATAAAGCAAACTTTTTGTGGCCACATTTTTTTAGAGAACTGCATTTTAAATGAGATATTTAAGCACTAAATTCAGTTTCCATTGCTTATCTCAGATGAAAATGGTTAAATTATTGTTGTGATATTAAATGCTGTTGAAATTAAATAAATAACCACCACCCCCAAAGTATCTCACTTCTAATTTTCACTTCTAAAATCAAAAGCAATTATAAAACTTTTATTAAATGCTTTCCCCCTCTTTTTCTCAGCTTGCAAGACGTTCCCATGGGACTTGGCACAAGCCTTTAGAGCTAACCTTCTCCTTCGAGTCTGTTTTGGTTTTGTTGTTTGCTTGGGGTTGGTTTATTTTCCTTGCTACTTGGAGAAAGTTGAGGAGTTAAGTCCTTTAGCCATCATTTCGTGGTGTTGCACAGTGCCTAGCAGAGAGGTGCCTCCGTTTTTTACGTGTAAGTTGGGCAATTAGATGATGGAAATGAACAGTCAAAATTATATTCTTGATGTGCAAGAGCCTTTTGATTTTTCACTCTCGTGCTCCTGCCCAACGGTTTCCCAGAACCTCGGGATGGCCGGGGTTGGAAGGGACCCTGAAAGCCCATCTGGTCTGACCCCCTGCCAGGGCAGGGTCACCCAGAGCAGATCACACTGGAACACGTCCAGGAAATGTTCAATCCTTTTGGACATTTCCATGTCCGTACTTCCACTGGACCCACAATACAAGAAAGATGTGGGACTGCTGGAGAGGGGTCAGAGGAGCCACAAGGATGATCAGAGGGCTGGAGCAGCTCCCCTATGAAGAGAGGCTGAGGGAGCTGGGCTTGTTCAGCCTGGAGACAGAAGGCTGCAGGGGGACCTCATTGCAGCCTTCCAGTCCCTGAAGGGAGCAGAGAAACAGAAGGGGAATAAACTTTTTAAAAGGGTAGAGAATGGCAGGACAAGGGGGAATGGATTAAAGCTAAAGGAAGGAAGGTTTAGATTAGATATTAGGAGGAAGCTCTTTAGAGAGAGAGTGGTGAGGGGCTGGAACAGGCTGCCCAGAGAGGGGGTGGATGCCCCATCCCTGGGGGTGTTCAAGGCCAGGTTGGATGGGGCCCTGGGCAACCTTGTGTAGCTCCAGGCCTGGAGGTTGGTGGCCCTGCCTGTGGCAGGGGGGTTGGAGCTCTATGATCCTTGGGGTCCCTTCCAACCCAGACCAGTCTGTGATTCTATGTGGTCGCATCCTGATTCTTGAGTAGCACTGGAAGGTGAAGCACATCATCTGTCCAGCAAAACACGTATCGGCTCTGCTGAAGGATGTTCCTGGACATACAGGAAGGGTTTTTCAGTCTGGGATGGTTGTTTCCAATACATTCCTGCTTTCTGAAAGTTACCTACAAGGAGAGAAAAAATGGTTACCTTGTTTCTAATCATAGATAAGCTGCTGATTGTTGCTTTTTACAGAAGAATAAATGGTGGTTGTCTCTGTTGTGTAGAAAAAAATCATTTTGCTTCTGTGGGAGGTGGTATTTAGAACTTTTAGCCATAATTCAAAATCAAACACCATCACTGGTAGAAAAAACCTGATAGTGAAATGACTAGCTGTCCCCATTAGCAAAACTCAAATGCACAACGGCTTGAATTAAATTAAAAACCAGAAATAAGCCTGTGGCATGATGCTGTCCATGTTTATTAACAAGCCATTAAAAGATCAGCTCATCCTTTCAACTTTTCGGAATGTGAGACTCCTCTTGCAAGGATGACTGGGTTCTGCATCCATTACTCCACCTACAGTTGTATGTCTTAGCTCTTGAACCTGAGGAATGGCAGCACATCCAGAGCAGAGGTGTATTTCCCATTCCTGTGAGACCCCGTGGTCACCAGGTGTGAAAGGGTTGTGAGGCCAAGGGGCAGACGTGATTCTCCTGACCAGTTCTTTGCAGGTGGTGCCCAGCTCCTGAGCCTGTAACAAAGGGCCAGCGTGGCGTTTGCAGTACAGAGCAGCAGACAACTTCTTTCCCCTTTCTCCATTTCATTGTTAATGTCTCTAGAAAAGTCTAGAAGATGCGTGTGCTTCTCCAGCACGTGCACAGCCACACGCACGCAGCGGGTTTCAGTACTGGGGGGGCTTTGCCTCGCTTCTCCACAGTCTGGGTCTCCGGTCGGTGTGGAAGCAGGTCTCCTGGCGCTGGACACAGCCTTGGGCAGCTTGGGAATTCTGTTGGTGTGCTCAGTGCTGAGCGTGTGTGGAGCCTTTCATAATGGGGTTGCTAATGACTATGTACTAATGAGTAGAAACAGACCAGTTACCGACCGCGAGCTGTTATGTCAGCCAGCATCAAACATACCAGTGTCATGTCTGAAACCATGTGGCTTGTTTTCCTTCAATACAGCACGATTTTGTTCGCCGAGACCGACCCCCAAGGGTGCTAATAGACCTGATACAAAGGACAAAGGATGCAGTACGGGAGCTGGATAACCTGCAGTACCGGAAAATGAAGAAGATCCTTTTCCAAGAGACCCGCAATGGCCCACTGAACGAGTCTCAGGAAGAGGAGGAGGTACTGTGATTTTGTTACCTCGTTTGCACTGCTACAAGTAATTTCAGGCCAAGTGAGATGTTCCTGTCCCAAAGGGAGCAGAATCAGCCCAGCCTAGTGAGGATGCAAACTGTGCAGTTGGAATAGCGTTTTGATCCACAGAGATAGAGGGTAGGATAGTGAGTGACAGAAGCCTTTACTCAGGGTTAGATGGGGGTTTATTGGCAACATTACAGCTTTGGGGTTTTTCACATGGGGGCCTTTCTTCTGAAAGCTTTAGGGAGGAAACTCTTCTGGAGGGAAATACTCTGTGAGAAGATACCTTACAGCCCCTATGAGGGAGGGTTTCTTGACAGTCCAAGCTTCTTCAGTCTCAGAAACACAGTCAGGACCACTTGATTACCATAACTCTATGGGCTATCATGAGCTGAAAAGCAAATCAATGAATTAATAAGACTTATTTTTTAAAACATTCTTTAAGATTAAAGAAAAAAGTATTAAAGACCTAAAATTCAGCTTCAGTTTAAATCTTATCATAAAACCCAATTAGGTGTATGATAACTGATGCTGACTGTTGCTTAGAGAAGGAAACCAGTCACATTTTCCATTGATGAGATTAGATAGAAATTAATATAATTTGCAGGCACATTGGATAAGTAAATCAATGACTGGTTTCCAACCCAAAAAAAAAAAAAGGGCAAATTGCTGTTTGTATTACTTCTGGCTGCAGTATAGCAGGATAATATGCAGCAAGATGCCCAAGCTCAGCATCTGTTCTGTGATTTGAGGTTTGTGTGTATCAAATGTTCTTTCCAGGCTGAACTAGAGCTCTGGTTTAGCAGTGGGTGAGCCTGAGTGTCAGGTAGGAGAGCAGACCGAAGGAGCAAGAACTGTGGTTAAAGCTACAGTGCTTCTGTTGTAGCCCTCCAGCCAGGCAACTTCTAAACCTCAAGCTTAGTTGTTGGGGTGGAGAAAGGGGTATTTGCAGATTTTTGCACTGAAACCTTCAAGCTTTGTCTACCTATGTGTGAAAAGCTGTTAAGAGAGCGACAGGGTAGTGAAGCACAAGGGGATGTGTTTCCCGTTTGTTCAGCAGATCGAAGTTTAACAGCAAAGCGGGATACATGTGGTGGCAGTCAACTCCAGGGTCTGTGTTCTGTTGCTCCTGTCCCCACCTCTCAAAAAAGGGGGGAGAAAAGAGACTGTATACCTAGGAATTAACACTCTAATGGAGCTCACACTCTGCATGTGCACAGCATGCTCTGCACTGCATTTTACCACTGAGCTTGCGTACCACAAAACGAGGGTGTATTGCTCATGTGAATCACTAACTTGGCAGTGAAAAGAAAATACACAGCTTGGTTCAGTTACTGCTGAACTGGTTAACAGAAGCTGCTCAACTGTAAATGCCACAAGACAGTTCTGTTTTCTACCTTGGACTTTGAGGTGGAAAAAGAACCTTACAAACTTTTAACACTCAAAATACTACTAATGCTTTCCTCAGAGCTCTTGCAAGAAAGTTGAAGTCACTTGAAAAGTATTCCAGTTAGGAAGTCAGAGTTAAGGTTGCATATGCAATCTCATCTCAGTCCTTTATGCATATAAATTCATTAATTACATATCCTTATCTCGGATGCTTCGTTACTTATTTCTTCTGCAACTTTATACAGGCATCCTGGAAATCTCTTTATTCTCATATATTGTACTTTGGATTTGAAGTGCTCCTAAGGCTCTGAATGATCTGCTGATTGCTTAAAAAATGATCACACAATCAAATACAAATCTGTCAATTTTATCTTTCTGCTTGTTTCAAACCAAATGAGTACCCTGTTAACTGATTTGTAATGTAATTCTCCCCAAACTCACTTTGAAGGCCAGGACAAACTGAGTGCAGTAGCAAGCCATTCATTTAGGTAAATCGAGGCTATTTCAGACCAGAAGCTGAAGTTCTTACTCCACACAGAATTCCTCACAAGCCTCTTCAGTGCCTCTAATTCATTACAGAGGATTCCATAAGTTCTCTGAGTCAGTCCATGTTAAGCTCATATTCTGGGATTACTGAGCTGGTATGAATATGCAACAAGAAAAAAGGATGCAAACTTCTGATATTTGTCTGTAGAATTAAAAGTATGTCCTACATGAGGAATATTTATTTACATATTTCTAAGTAGATTACAGCAGTTTTAATCACTGTAATATTGAAGGTTGTTCTGCATCAGCCACTTTAAAGGTGAATGAAGAGTATATCTTGGCTGAAAATACAAGGTTAAAGGGGCTTCTGGCTTGACAAAATGTAATTACTGGCTGCTTGGGACATGGAGGTTAAAACCTCTGTGCCTGTTGAGCACTATGCAGTAGCTATAACCAAGCAGGTTCATTGCCTTACATCTTCTCTGATGCACAGATCCCTTGTAGCATACCCTGACTTGGAACATTGTTTTACTACAAACTCAGATTGCACCTTTTTAATTATGAGACTCCTTCCACCAGCCATCCATTATTCCTGGATGTCTCCTGTTCAAGCCAGAAGCCATGCCCAGGCTTAGTGATCCATGTCAAAAAATGGCTTGAAGCCTGACACAGTAAGATTGCAGGGGGGAAAAGGCAAAAGCTGCCTGCCCCATATGGAGTGTTTCATAACCCAAGCAGCCTTGGGAAAGGTGGTTGCCAAAGTAATGAGCAAAGAACCTTTAACTCTGCTGAGTCACCTTTAAAAACAAACTTTGGGCACTGCAGGCGATCTCCTGCAGTATTTGTAACTGATGCCCCTTGTTTTATAGGACAGTGAGCATGGATCAAACCTGAGTAGGAAGATGGACAGTCTGGGCAGCAACCATTCCATCCCAAGCATGTCTGTGAGCACAGGCAGTCAGAGCAGCAGTGTGAGCAGCATGCAGGAGGTCCTGGATGAGAGCAGCCCCGAACTGGTCATGATGCATAGTGATGAGAGCACAATTAATTCCACTTCCTCTGTTGTTCATAAGAAGGTATGTTCTCTGGTGCTCTCTGTAGCTCCCTGCAGTCCTTGCTATTGCTCACATTGGCTCACCTGCATAGGGCCCAACGATCAGCCTGCTGTGCTCTTGTGTTGAGCCATCTGCTGGGAGCAGGAGCTGGTGCTGGGCTTGCCAGAGTCAAGTTCTGTGTGTTTTGGGGTTTTTTTCCTGTAAAAGCTAAACTGCATTTAGATTATCACTGAAAACAGAGGCTGCTAATGGAAGGTAGCGCTGTCAGTGTCCAGGCAGGGTTCACCCAGACTTACTGCATGCCTCCTTACCCAGCCCTGCATGTGCACTCCTTCATCTCTGCTTGCAACGTCAGCCCTTGCTTCCCTGTGAATGATTGTGCTGTATTGTGCAGTGCAATGACAACTGGTCACAGCAGCCAAGCTTAACCCTTTACCAGTCACAGCGTATAATTAAAATCTGCTTGCACTTGGATTTCCCTCATGAGAAGTGGAAGTGTGCAGAACTTTGGACCCTTCCCACGAGGTATGTTTTGAGTCAAGTTTCACTTGATGTTTTTCTGCTCTTTTGCTGCATGTTGCAATGTGTTGCCTTTTGTTTTCTTAGTGCTAGACATCAAGCTGGAGTTGTCTAGCTGTAAGTCAGCATCTCACCTAGGATTGGTTGACTCAAGTAGTTTTGGCTCGGCCTTAGCAGTGTCATTTGCTAGTGGGCAGTAAAATGTAGGTGGTTTGTGTGATTACATTTGTAAAAAGCTTCACAGTGTGCATTTGCTTTTTGCCAGAACAGCTAAAGCATTACAGCAGTGTGAAAAGTGTGAATTTCTCATTTGTTGGGCTAGGGCAGAGCCTGGTTCCAGCTAACTAACTATTTGTAAACAATGTCCCCCCTGAAATCCAGTGTTTCTGTCACTGAATATTGAAGTGCTTATAAAAGGGAGCGCTCAAGAAATGTTGCCTTCAGCTAAAGATTGCCTTGTCTGTTTTAAGATACAGGTAGAGAAGTTGCACAGGTTTTTCAGAGGTTTATGCCTTTCTCAAATGCATTTACAGTAGCACCTTTTGAGAGATCCTTCTCAAAAAAAACTGCCTTAGGTACCAAACACCAGCCGAAGGAACCATCCTGAATGAAGATCGTATGTTCTGGGTGGTTGGAGCTTTTCCTCCTGTTGTACAGGCTTCAGCAATGTGTATAAATTTTGATTTCATGTTGTTTAGTCATATTTCTGCAGGCATTAAAAGAGAAGTTTAAGGAAATTATTTACACAACAGTCACACTCACTGATCGGTGTCGTTACAGTTGGTGCAAACAAAATGCAAGCCACTTCCATCAGACATGAATTGCCTTTGTGAAAGAAGTAGGGTTCCTGCTTGTTTTAAGACTATTTGATAGTGATTGTGTCACACTTCTAAGGTACAAGCAGGTGAAGATTTCTGAGGGTGTGAGTTCTGCCTCTCAACTGCTGCACAGCTGTTGTTTCCTTGAGATAAAGGCGTTGGGTTGAGTAGGATGTGGAAGCCCCTGTTACCTGGCTTGGAAAAACATGGTCTCTTGTCCACTTGTAACTGCAGTATTGTAAAAGAGACTGACCTGTACACTACTTAACCTGGGTGTTTCAGGGTGATTTGGGAAGCACAAAGCCCAGATCTTCCCTGATGGTGTCTACAAACCAGTGACAGCTTGGGCAGTGTGATGACTGGTTCTCACAGTGGAACAGGTCCCTCCTCAGCAGGAGATGCCACCTTCCTCTGTGTGTGTGTGGAAGGTGACTGCCAGGCTGTGCAGCAGGATGCATTCCAGCCTGCAAATACATCACTTTAATTTACTACACAGCTACTTCTTTTCTCTGCTACTTTGGGGAACTTCTTTCCTGTGTGCAGCATGTGTTAACAGATGTGGAAAGACTGAAGTGGGGACAGGACTCTTCAGGGGGGTTATACCTATCTCGCTCTGCTTTAGATGTAAAGGTACTCCAGACATGCTCAGGTTTAACCGTGTGCCCGTAAACCAGTGGGGCTGATCCACACAGCTTGGTGAGAAGTAGGGAGTGCTGGGTTTGGTGGCACTCTGGAGCCAAGTACAAACAAAAATGGAAGAACTCAGGGTTCAAGTTTAAACTAAGCTTTTGGCTTACACTTAATCAGTCTTTAAAGGCAAAAAAGAAAATCCTGAAGATGACAGTTAGCCCGCTGTCTCCATTACATGGCTGTAGGGTCACACATGAGATTGTTTTCACACAGGTCAAACCAAAGTGTAAAATTATGGTATTCCACAGATATTTTAATTAACTCTGGATCTACCAGACTGTGTGAAGTGACCAGGGTGACAATATTTCCTAGGCTACTGGGATTTCCTAAGGCTCAAAGCTCTGTCAGGGACCTTCTGATGTCTTTGGACCACAGCCCCAGAATGTCATGTGCAGTTGTAAAATGTAGGATGGAAAAAGTCTGTGGTCATGTGTGAAACGTAGTTCCTGGCCTTCAGTGGTTCAGAGCACTGCTTGGTGCTGTCTTGGAGTCAGTCTGGAGTGTGTTTCCTTGATGTAAATCAGGAGCAGACACCTCAAGCCCTCGCTGCATCACCTGTATAGCGCTAAGCTGGCAGAACCTTTGAGCATCCCCATCGAGCACTCCTAGCAGCTGTACCAACTGCTCCAAGACAGAGGCAAAGCATAAGAAACAGGCTGATGTAATAAAAACATTTGTAAGAATTTATTTTTTTCCTTTTACAGATACTTTATTTTTTTTTTTAAACAGCAGTTGGTTGGCTGTAACTTCCAAAAATGTTTTGTGGTCATAGGGTAAGTGGAATGACCTGCTTCTGATCTGGGTCACTTTCACTGGCTCATGATAGCCAAGATGTTTGGGTTTTGCCTGGTGGAGAATAGCGTTTGTGAGAACTCCTCCATGAAAAGCAGCCACAGCCTCACCCCTTCCACAGTACAGGAGCTGCGGGGCAGCAGCAGAGCTCCATGTTACTGAACTTGTGTTTAGAGCAAAGGTGAGTCCCACCATCACCAGGGTAAAACTTACAGATTGGAAGAAAAATCACCAGACAGGAAGATTATACTAATAATCCCTAATTGAAAGCACAGCTTTTTATACAGCTTAATTCATAGAGTGTTCTAAACCCCTGGGAGGAGCAACATTGCAGTAATGGCAACGCTCCAGCAAGAAGTTAGCATCTTCCTTTCCTGGGATCCTTAGTCCATCCTTAGGCTGCTTTCTCAGGAGCATGCCTTCATCACCAGCAAACTCATCACAGGAAATTTAGCTGCCTGGCTGGGATGAGCTGTCCTGCTAGGAACTCCCGTGCGGGTTTCAGACGGGTGGGTTCCCCCGTGTAAGTTGCAGTACAATCAGTCTGAGTTGGGATTTTTTTCTAGCATCTCATTTGAAGACATCCAAGGGTCATCTTACCCATGGATACATATTCTCCTGTCCATCTCCAAATGCACTGTGCCTCAAAGACACACAGCCCAGATTTTAAAAGCACATAGATAGGTGTTGATTAATCTTAAACTGAGGATGAAGATTTTTGGCTCCCTGAGAACACAGGCATCAGTTGATGCCTCGTAGGCATCGGTGTTAAGCAGACACAGACATCCCTGAAATACTGCGCTGGCGTTGGCAACGGGATGGTGAAGCCCTTCTATCAGTGAGGGAAAGACAAGGTGTGGTTAAACTCGTGTGGGACTCTAGGGCTGGAGTTCAGGCTCTTACGCTGTAGTGACCTCAGGCAAGATGCAGGGGTTTGAGTAGAAACCTGTGCACAGCGTGAGATGCTCGGGCGACACACCAGAGGTAGGTAGATGCTGGGACCCTGTCCAAACAGATGTTCTTACAGCTGCTCTGGGTTTCTGTTTATCCAGAGACCAACTTCCACAAGAACAATTCTTTTTTTTTTGTTTAAGGCTACTTATTAATCTAGAATATAGGTAGGAGTCCTACCTTTTGGCGGGGGTGGGGGGGAGTTCATTGGTTTTGAGAGACTTTGACATCACTTAAGTAACTGGAAGCCCCACCTCTCTGATCAGAGAATACTGTAGAAATGTGTGAGAGTTTTTGCCCTGGCAAATAAGATCAGCAATTTCAAAACCAGCACCCAGCCAAACACCCCCTGACATCAGCCTAAACGCTGTTTGTCACAGGTAACACAGTCAGAACAGATGATTTCTTTAGTGGGGTGCTGAAAGTTTCTGGGTTGTTCACCCTAAATAGAAGGATTTTAATGGTTTCATGTAAGTTTTGATCTGAGGATGCCTAAAGCTGTAGTCACAAGGCAAATATTGCGATAAATGCACAAAACAGAATACAGGGAAGATACATTTTTTTAAAAGGAAACCAATGTTTGAACTGCAGATTTAGAGCTGAGGTACCCTGACCCAAACTCCCATCGGTTTCTGAGGTGCTTCAACTCCTTTGAGCTGAGGTGCCAGTTTTGGATCTTGGTTTCCCACAAATCTAGACCTAAAAATTTGAAGCAGAATTTCCTCATTGGTGCCAGTGCCCACAAGGAGATACAATTGCAGAGTCTCTTAGCAAGCTTTTGGGAGAAGAAAGTAAAAGAGCAGAAAGCGATTTTCTGGGTTTGTAGGGAGATGTCTGACATGGTAGCCATCAGTCACGTTGTCCAGGGAAGGTTGTTGGAGATACAGCTGCTCATAGGTTTATTTATTTTATGGGTGCCTGCTTAGTAGGAGTCTCTCTGTTAGTGTAGCTTGCTAGATTTGGTGACTCTTCATGTCAATTGATTGCTTTTCTGGTAGTGTGACAGCTTTTCTGGAGAGTGTTTTGCCTGTTAAGGTTGGATGAGCTTATGTGAGAGTTGATGGTGGTTGCCTGCCACAGGCAGAAGCCTCTGATCCCAGGTTGAGGGGTGCCCAGGGCCACCACTGAGTTTTCCATGCACTCCAATCCGGACCTTTCAGTTGCTTGGTTGCAAAGGGATTTTCCTATCCCTTGGCCAGCACAGCTTGCAATGGGGGAGGCAGTTAACCCACATTGCTGAAGGGCAGTTAGATTGTGCTGTGAGCTGCCTCCCTGCACCGAAGTAACTAGAAGTCCTATAAATCAAGACCAGGAGGACATTCTGCCCTCTAAGACTCCACCTCTTAGATCATAGAATGGTACAATGCTTTGGGTTGGAAGGGACCTCAAAGGTCATCTAGTTCCAACCCCCCAAAAAGTAACCCACAGCTGGATTTTCCCATCTCAGAAGTAGCTATAATTTCAAAGTGACATTTTAGGGGGTGTTTTTGAGCATTCTGAGAAGTCTGAATGCCCATTTTAGAGCTGTTGGGTTTTTTAAGTGATTTACTGCTTCTCTGGGTTTAATATTTCATATTCACCATGACATACTAATGTAGGGAGGATGGTCCAGAGATTGGGGTGTTGTTGCCAGACCTTAGGAGCCTCGGCCATTCACACATGCTGCTTCCAGCTTTGTGTGTGACCACGGGTAATATTTAGGGTCCTGCCTCCACCTTAGCTTCACAGCTGCAGTAGGGGAATAGTGGCTCCTGTGTATTTTAGTTTCTCTTCAGCCCTCTGTGGTTCAGGTGGGTAAGTCTTGTGTCGCTCTTTACCACAGGACACTTTTATTCGGCTTTATTTTGTGTATGAAGTGCTCCAGTTTCACCTTACGACAAAGGAGTTCCCTTCTGTGGTTGGTGACTCCCCTCCCCTTGCTCCAGCTCGCTCCCTACCAGCGTGCTTGCATGAGGCTGTTTGCTCAAGCCCCAAGAAGGCAGATTTATCTTTGCAGAGCTGCTTGTTGGAGAGCGAGAGGCAGTTCAGCATCGCTTCCGCCGCTCTCCCTCGCCTGGCTAGGGTGGCATTGTGCTGGAAGGCTCCAAAGCACACCAATGGAAATACCAAACCCAAAGGTGATGCTAGCAGCCAGCCTGGCTGCTTTGGGTTATCTAGGTTATCCCCAATCTGTATTTCAGAGCCCTCCTTATGGCTACTCAATAGGTGAGAGTGCTGCAGAGCTCTAGGAAACTTGGGATTGATGCTGTTCCAGTGAAGCCATGAGTCTGATTAACCTGAGTGACACTGCTAAACTTTAAATCTTTAATCAAGATTTTTTAGTATGACTATTCTAGAGCCTGAGACATAGCTTTCTCAGGGAAGCATGCAAGGCCAGGAGCCCTCCTTGTTGTACGAACACAGGCAAGGTGAAGATCATCCCAGTGGCCGGCAATTGTCCTTCTGTAACACTGCCTTCTCCTGCCAGCAGTGCCACAGAAGGTCCAGTATAAGGATGGCTGATATAAAATGAAACTGCAGGTTTTTATTACATGTTGTTCTCCTGCTACTTCTGTGGAGTACTGTCCCTTTGAAATTGTTTTAGCTCGTTCTGTCTCCCTTGGGTGAGTACGGAGGAGCTGGTGCAGGCCTGGCTCCGTGGTGGTCTTGGCTGTTGTGCTCTCCCATGCAAAGGCGAGTGTGGAGTGTAAATGCTCAAAACGAAGGGTATGAGAAACTGAGGACAGCAGAGAGGGAAACAAGTGTCTGCAGAGCAGGAGAGAGCATTGGTACAAGAGCAGAGTCATGGTGGAGAAAGAGTGGAAGAAAGTGAGAGAAAGGTGGAGAACGTGGTGGAAAGAGTCCAGCAGAGAGCCACTAAGATGATTAAGGGCCTGGAGCATCTCCCCTGCAAGGAAAGGCTGAGCGAGCTGGGGCTGTTCAGCCTGGAGAAAAGAAGCCTGAGAGGGGATCTGATCAATGGTTATCAATATCTGAAGTGTGGGGCGCAGGGGGAAACGGCCAGCCTCCTCTCAGTGTCTGTGGGGACAGGACAAGGGCCGATGGCCTCAAGTGGGAGCACAGGGTGTTCTACACCAATATTCAGAACTTCTTCCCAGTGAGGGTGAGGGAGCCCTGGCACAGGTTGCCCGGGGGGTGTGGAGTCTCCTTCTCTGGAGATTTGCAGGCCTGTCTGGACACAAACCTGTCCCAAGGAGCATGCTCTGGCAGGGGGTTGGACTGGGTGATCTCTGGAGGTCCCTTCTGACCCCTGTGATTCTGTGAGATGCTACACCGTGTTGGCTGGTGTCTCACCACAGGGCTTTCTGCCCTTACCGGTGTCTGTTCTGACATGGCAGGGGTGCAAAGCCACCTCTGCTCACCTGCAAACACCCGGGGAACGGGTCAGCCATTCTCTGTGAGGGTTGGTGGCTCTTACTTGCCTTTTGGCGTAGGTACCAGCAGCCTTAATTCTGTACCCTCACAGTTGGGAACATGATTTAATTCAGGAGGAATTTCAGTTTTCCTTGGAGTTTTTTAGGAGGTGGAACTTGAGGGTGGGAATTATGGAACTGTGGTAGATGGTAGGTAGTGTGGTGGATGTGCCAACATCGGCTACCATCACTGCTGGCCAGTGGAGCCCACGCTGCTGGGTCCAGAGGCTGCTCCCTGCAGAGGGTGTGGGCTGCTTTTGGTAGTCACAGTTTCAATTAACAAGGTTGCAGGGGTGTTTTTCACTGGCCTTTCTCATTAGGGTCTCTCCTTTCTACACTTGACGAGAGCTTGGTTCCATTGCAAAATTTTCACACCCTGTTTCATGGATGCATGGCCATTCCTGGCCAGTGAGCAAGAGAGAGTTTGCACCAGGAGCTGTGCATGCTAAAACCTGGGAGCTGTTGCTTTAAAAGGGGGAAAAAAATCCTTTGTGGGCTGTGGAGAGAAAGTGCTAGAACTGTGCAGGATCATGACTGGAAAGCAGGATCCCTGAGTGGTCACGGAGGCTTTGCTGGTCCTCTCCAGCCTACCGTGGTTTTAGCCAGGATGCTCATCCTCCGCAGCAGATAGTGAATGAGAGACAAAGAAACCCTACTGAGGACGAACCACTCTGCAAAGGGAATGAGGCAAAATGTTGCTCTTGTGTTAAAAGGGAACAGCATCTTCTTTGCCAGCCATGGAAATCACATTTTTAAGGAGATTGCTGGCTTGCAGTGCTTGAACCCGACCTTTCCGAGGACTCTGATTGCTCTGCATCGCTTTATGCTTTCCAGTCTGTCTTTTTTTTTTGGCACATATGTAATTCTGGAGGGTTAAAAAAAAAAAAAAACCCCAAAAAAAAAAAACCAACCCCCCCCCCCAAGCCCAGGCAGGGATTCGGAAGGCATCCTGCTAGCGATCAGCTGACGCGCCGAACCCCAGCCTGCAATGTGTTGCTTATTCATTTTGTACCGTGGGAGCTGCCGGGGCTAGCGGAGAGCTGAACTATGCCTCTCAAACAGCCGCGCTTGTGCAGACAGAGGGGTGAGAGAGAGGCAGCCGCCGCGGGAAGAGCACAGCCGGACTTTCTCCTTGTTTTTATCCATTTCTGCAGGATCATGTATTTATAAGGGATGAGGTGGGCCACAGGGATCGCAGGCCTGAGGTGCGGCCTACCCAGTCAGTGCAGAATCAGGCCCTCCACTACCGGAACCGAGAGCGCTTTGCCACAATCAAATCAGCATCTTTGGTAAGCAGCCACCCCACCCCACCTCCCCTCTCCTCTTCTCCCTCTGCAAAGGGGTCAGGAATCTGGGGCTTCGTCCCTCTCCCGAATTGGGGGGGGGTGGGGGTGGGGGGGGTTGTTGTCGTTGGCATAGCAACTGGATATTGCACTGAAAGATGTTTTAGCTCTGTGTGTGTGAGGTGCAAAGTGTAAAATGTACCTGATTTCTGTGTGCTTCCAGCGTAGGGGAGATAAAGCTCCTTCCTGGGTGAGGTTAATATAATCCCAGATTGATTTATTATTTTTTCCTTCCCCTCCTCTTTTCCACCTCTCTCTTTTGTTACTGTCTTTATTTGCATGTGCATACGGTCTCTATACGTACGGGTGTGAGATACACTTAACCGCTATGGAGATGCAGATGGGGTTTGAAACAATAAGCTGGCTGCTTCCCGGCTGAGCTGCTGCCTGGGTTTTTTTTTCATTCATTCATTTATTTCAAGCAACTGTACCCTGACTGCATTTTTCAGCTCCAGCCCTGGGAAGGGCTTGCTGCCTCGCGATAATGGAGGGGGCTTACAGCAGGCTGAGGGCTTACAAAGAGGAGAGAGGGGGATGGGATGAATCCAGCGAGATTTGTACTATTGCAAATGTGATTGCTGTGGATGCCTTTGTAGTAGGGAAAGGGGTGTGTGCCGGAAGAGTTAGTTGTCGTGCCGCCTCCCCCACCTCGCGTCCGCACAGGCTGCGGTCGGTAGCAACCTTTTTGGAGGATGAGGAGTGAAAAATGGCCTTTTAAGCTAAAAGAAATGTCATCTTAAACGTTTCAGCCCGGTGGTATTAGAGGTCAGAAGGAAGGAGAGCATTAGAAAGTACCCACTGTTTGGCCATGGCACTTGCTCAGTGCTATGACATCATCCTAGACCAACCCCGAAATTACACCAGCGAGCCCTCCCCTTCTTGTTTCACCCTGCCTGAACGGTGGGGTGTTTTTTCCTTCTGTGCCACCATTTCTTGATCCCCCCCCTGAATCTCTTTGCATTTCTACAAGAGCACGATGGGCAGTACGTGTGTGTGAACACAGCTGGAGGCTGGGAGCTGAGGGGAAAAGCAGCAGCAGTGCCAGCAGCCCAGATTGTTCTGTGTGGTTGTTGCTGCTGCTGTTAAAATCTCAAGCGATGCTGTGGCATTCAGACTTGTGGCCGAATGCTTCATGTGCTGATGTTTCGGGGGGAATCACCTGAGTTCCATCTTTTTCTGGTGTACTTCTGGGTAGCCATAGCCTGAGTGCACCCCAGGCCAGTGTCCCCTGCTCCCCCTTCCCTCCCTCCTCCCCCTCCCCGAGTCAGAGTGACCTAGAAATGTGTGTGTTAGAGGACTTTGTGCAGCACACCTGCCACAGACAGTACCCCTGCTCTCCTGCAGACCCTCTGCCTTCGGAATTTTTTTTGTGTGTGCATGCAGCCAGGACAGTGCCAACACTCTTGCCTGCACTGAGCAAATAAAAGTAGGATCCAGTTAGGTTGTCTGGAGGGAAGAAAGGATGAATGGCTTGAGTATCATACTCCAAAGATATGTATGATTTGATTGATAGATATGTGTGTTGGATGTGTTCATATTGGTTTACTCCCTGTGGAAAGCTGCTGCACCTTCTGTCCTGCCTTCAGCAGCAGCCTGGAACTCCTGTCTCACTTGGGTATGTCATCCCTGCGCTGCTCAGGTGGCTTGAAGGTATTGCATGGCAAGGCCCCCTGAGAGGCTGGTGAAAGGTGTTGGTCTGAAGGTACCTCACAGTCTGTGAGGTTTTCCCAACCTCTGAGCTCTGAGGAAGATGGCTAATGTCCCAAGGTCACTCCTAAATCCCATGGCAGCCTCCCGTGGGTCTGGGAGTGTGCCTGTCTTACCTTCTCACTCAGATTTGCTACATCTCTCTGCTTCAGTAATCAAATGATGCTAAAGATGGGGTTAGTACTGTGGGGAAGGTGCTGGGCTTTTGGGAGAACTCTTTTTTTGCTTTCTGTGGCACGTGCTCTGATCCAGAGCGTGTCCAGGCTCATGCTGGGAGCAGCACATCTCTGCTGGAGGAGAAGCAAGTCCCACCAGTTAGTTTGCTGCCAGCCAGTGGGCCTTTAGAAAAGGACACAGTAGTATGTGTTAGGCAAAAGCTTTGGGGTGCCCATCATATGCACACATAGCCCCTTCCCAGTATAGAGGGGAGTCCCCACAGCACTGCCTTGGTGCTACAGGAGGTGGTACTTTGATCCTGAGGTGCTGTGTGCTGGGGGAGAAGTTTCCCTGTGCTACAACAGAAATACTTCATTTCACTTTGTGTTGTGGTGGGCTCTCTTTCCAAATGCTTTCATCTCCACCTCTTTCTGGTCTAACATGGAAATCTGGTGAGGGGTGGGAACCAAACAAGAAAACCAAAGAGCTGAAACCTGTTCCATAGAACATGGGGAATGGCAGCATAGGTGCTTGGGTTTGGAGTGTGGGCATGGCTGGCAGCATGCTGTGTTATCACCGTGCATTCAGTCACTGCTGGGTGGCTGGATGATGTCAGCAGGTAGTGGTGCTGAATGCTGCTGCTCTTCTGGCCAAGGGAAAACTCCTCTCCTGCCTGCTCCCTGGGATGCTGCTTAAGTACCTGTGGGGAGGACAAGGTCAGCTGTGTAGCTGAAACGGGGAGAATGACCTAAACATGTCTGAAATGTATCGTGTGAAACCAGAAATTCAGACTTTATGCATCCCTCCGTGTTAATTTAGTCTTTCAGGAGCATCCTGTGTGAATGGATGCTCAGGATCCCACAGGGTTAAAAAATAAGCAAGCCACCATGCCTTGATGGTTCCCTATGCCACTTCCTGGGCACCACTGAGAGAGTTGGGTGGCTGTATTGGAAAGAAACAGAAAATGGGAGTTCTGACCCCACATCCAATAGTGTGGGATGAGATTTGGGTGTTAAAACTTCTGCTTGTGGGATTTGCTGAACACTAACAACCAACATGAGAGGAGGGCAACAGTACAGAGGAGAAGCACCGAGTCTGGGGGCTGGGGCTGGGCCTGGTGTTGGACAGTTCTTCTGCTGGTGGAGTCCAGGGTCTTGGGCCCTCAAGCCCTTGTTAGTCACCCTGAGATGGGAACATTGCAGGTAGAGGAAAGGCCGGTGTTTCTGAGAGGTGCTCTCAACTTGGAAGCTGGATCTTGTTCCAAAAACAAGCTCAAAGAGTTTCAGCAAGTGCAGGGGTCACAGGAGAACCACATTCAGCAGCCCCAGGTGTCCTGGTGACTTTCAGCATAATTCCCCTGCCCTGTTGCTCTGCAAAAGCATCACAGGAACAGGGAGGAGACTGGACCAACTTGCAGATAAGACAGTGAAACGGGCTGTCCATAGAGACACTGGCTGGGAATGCACCTCTCTGGTCCTTCAGTGGTGCTTTGATATTGCTCAGGTTAAAAAACAACCAACAACAAAATGAGCCAGTGTGGTTAAAAAAGCTGGAGGAGCTTACCTTTGGTTGTAACTCAAGCAACAATTTTCATAGTCACTCTTTCATGGGCCACCTTTCTCTTGGGTAATTGTGCAGACCAACATCCCTCCACTTGGCTTTTCTTTTTCTTTTTCCTCTGTTGCATGATGTTCTTGGAGCAGCAGGAACCATCGCTCCCAACAGCGGTGGGAAACACACTGCAGGGTTCTGCTGTTGCAGGGAAAGTTAGTCTGAAATGGAGATGGTTGTTTTGCAGACCATCAGTGAGCCAAAAATTAAAAGTAATAAACTAGAAAGCTGAGCCTTGGAGCTCAGGAAGCTGCTGTTCACACAGAAGGGTAGAGGTTCTGCACGTTGGTCACACTGCACTGATCAACACTGTCAAGTGAAAGGTGCATTTTAAAGACATGCAGAGAGGCACCAGTCTGCATGTTGCAGACATGTTGAAGACAGTTGCACCAGTCTTCCATGCTTGCCCCCTTGTCTCCTCACCACCTCTTGCATCTCCTCAGTAGCTGCTTCTACAGTTTTCAAATTAAATGACCTAATAGGTAAAACTTCATAAAAAGATCAGATTATATGGACTCTCTCAAAGGCTTTGGCATTATTGTCTTCAAAATCCAAATGCCAGCAAAAGAATTAGGTGATCTCATCATCCAGGCCCTGCACACTGATTGCCTGGGTAGGTGTGAGTAGGCTCCTCTGGATGTGGCCATTCAAACGACACCAGGGCAGCCTGACTCCCAACCCAGGTACATTTAGACAGAGGCTGTTACCCTTCACCTTCTTCTGCTGAAGCCAGGACATTTTATTCCAGCTGGTTGAGTTTCTCCTGATGGATTCGATCCAGCTGCTGCCTTTATAGATTTTTGCTCTAAAAATCCTGAACTTGCTCTTTCTCATCTCAAAGTTCTCCTCTTGCTGTGAGAGGCTGCTGGTCAGTACTCTGCCTCACCCAGCAGAGAGGAGCTGAGTATTGCATTTGCTTCTTGAGAGGTGAGGGTAACCATCCTTTGGGAGAGTGTTCACTTATCTGGGTTAAACCCTGTAGAAACAGGAACTTGGAAGAGCTGCCAGTTTGGAGGAGAAGTTGTGAGCCTGACTTCCTTATGGAAAGCACAAATCTCGGAGGGGTGAAAGAAAGTTTGGATTTTATGGCAAGTGAAGTTGCCCGTAGGAGTGGGTTGGAAAAGGCATCTCTCTTCTCAGCTCTGTGCCTGCCAGAAGATACTGAGAGATAAGAAACTGGGAAAATGTCATACCTTAATAAAGGCTGCTCAGTTCTGTACAGGGCTTTTTGGGTTCTGCTGATGACCTGATTGATTATTGCATGCTGCAGATCGAGCTTCAGGAAACTTCCCTTCTCTGTTTCAAAGGATCCTGACATTTCCTGGTTGACGTGGGGAACAAATTTTGCAATGAGCAATTCAGTTGTCATTTTCCCCATGACAATCTGTGAGGTGATGTTCATGTGACACTTTGCAAAGATCCCTTTGTCTAAGACCACCAGAACGGTGACTGCTGGAACTTCCCCACACTTCCTTTTGGCAATGCCCACTCAAGCTGTTCATTCACCAGTGGCTTCATCTTTATGAACCCAAAATCTGTGTGTTGACATGCTCAGCATGAAGAACTTCTCTGGTACAGAACTGGTCATGTTCAGTTACTGATGTTCATTTCTTCCAACTTCACCCATGCTTTGAGATCCCTGTTTGGAGAACTCTCCTTCGAAGCCAGAGTTTGACATGTTGATCTCAATTAGAGATGATGGGGATAAATTAGGTCTGTGGCACAAGCACACAGACATTAAACCTGTGAGATGTCCACCAAGCCTGCTGTTCTCCTTTCTCCTGCCTTTGGGAATGAGATGCTGCTTTTGTTTTCTTCCAACTTCTTAATGTCTCCTCTTCTGCTGTGATTCGAAGGCTTTATCAGGGAGTGTTATAATTAGTAATGACATCCCATTGTTGGGGGAAGATAGCCCAGACCTAATGGGAAATCTTTCAGAGGTGAAGTTCTTGTCCTGACAGGGACAAGTGGAGCGAAACTGGGAATGGGGTGCACAAGAGCAGGGGAAAAAAATGAAAATAATAAAATGTCAATGATTTTAGCTGTAAATAAACCAAGCTCACTTTCTAAATCTCATTAGAGAGAAGACCAAAGAGGAGAGTGGCAAAGTTACCAGTGGATTCTTAGATCCACTTCTTTTCCTTATGCTCTTGCTGTTGGCTTTGTTCTGCCAACTTCTTGGAACGGAGTGTGCTGTGCAGAGTGTCCCACTGCTCCCAGAAAGGCCAGGTCTCAAAAACAGCACTGCCAGGGAGATGCTGTACTGCTGCCTGGTGGCTGCCATCCCTCCATGCCTCTGCGTGGCCCTGACCAAGCCTGTTCTCTGCAAGTCCTATGTCCTTTAACATAGGAAATGCCAGATGTTGAAATGTTGGGGGTTTGCCTGTCTGACCTGACATCTGTCTTGTTATAATTCACTTGGGTGACTTCTCGGAGACACTCTCATTACCTGGAAGCTTCTCTTGGAGATTTTAGTCTTGTTGAACTTGTCTGAAAAGTGCAAGTTCCTTCAAGCTTACCAGCTTCTGGCTGCTATGTATGGCTGCCATGGCCAGGCCCTAGAAACCCCAGCAGCTTTCTGAGCTCTCCAGTGCACAGGGCTAATGCTGTGCTCACGTTTCTGAAGTCGTTCCTACAGTCTCACAAGTTCCTCCTGTCCGGCTTGGGTCTGTTTCATTACCAGCCTCAAGCATTTGAAGGCTGCTGTGTCACACCAATTGCTGAGGTCTAAGTTTATATTTAATCCAGTCAATTCCAAAATAACATCCTAGAATTTCTTGTACAAGGAAGAAGTGATTTATGCCTCATCACTTAGCACTGATGTTTGTCTTCACTGATGTGGTGAACCCACCATCATCACTGTAGTCAGACGAGTTCTCTGTTGTCTTTGCTCTCAGATGTTTGGTTTTCTCTCTGGAGTTGCCTTTGGAAGGGATGTGGGGAAAACAGAGGCTGGCTGGTAGCATCATCCTTTCATGTTCTGGGAGCCTGGCTATACCTTTCTTAGTTGGTGACTATTTACTGTATCAATCTCTTTCAAGGTGAAGGCTGGGCAAGGCTCCCCCTCACCTCCCCTTCGCACCCCTCCCAAGCGCTTGGAGTCACCCGAGCTGAGGCAGGTGGTGGTGTGCTCTCTGCCTTGGGTGACACATCGGTTGTGGTGTGCAGCTTCCATGTTGCTTTTGGAACTCCTCTTTGATCACTGTTCCTGTCAGCTGAAGCACAGGGCTGCCAGCGAGCAGGCTTGGTGTGGCAGCTGCTGCTTTTCTGTTGGACTTGAACCTTCTCAGGTCTGTAGGTGCATCCCATCCTACATCTGAGCTGACTTTGAAGATCTCAAAAAAACAGCCCTGGGGTGACAGCAGTGCTGGAGTGGGTGCCAGCTCTTTCTCTGGATGGCTGCAGGGAGATTCATCAGGAGGGCTGGGCGCTTGCAGAGTGTTGGTTGGACTCTTGATTCGATGCAGACTGTTGGCATCAACAAAGCTTCAGTGGTCACCTTGAAAGGGCCGAGCTCTTTGCTTCATACTTCAGTGTGAGAGGGAGAGAGCTGCACGGGCTGAGGGACTGCAGCCTCTGCACGTGTTCGAAGGGCTCTGGCTTCTGGCTCCCAGGTCTATCATAAAATACCAGCAGATGTTTGTATGTGAATTTCTGGGACTCTATAAAATAAAAATTTCACTCTGGGGCACTTTCTGCTCTTGGAATGGAAGTGTTGCCATTTGCTTTTGCTTCTGCACATTCTTGGCACACCTTACTGGAGGTTTCTTCCTCCTTTCACACGGATGCGCTTAGGCATGGAAATGAATGTGGAACTTGTGAGTTTGTTTCAGCTGAGTAGGGTTTAAAATCTGCTTAGACCATCTGATGGATCTTGTTAAGAGCACACAGTTCCAGCACAGCGTTCCCTTGTTGGAAAACTTTCAGTTCCGGTAGGGAATGAGCTCAGTCCCTCATCCTCTTCTTCTGAAGAAGAAATTTTGGAGGAGGCCACTTGTGGCAGAAAATAGGTATTGAGGGACTGAGCTGGAACCATGGTGACTTGGGGAGGAAGGACAGGATGGGTGGGTTGGGGTGTTTGGGTTTCTTAAAATGGATGCTGGCTTGTAAGTCCATGTCACCCTCATGGTCGAGGCCTGTGTCTGCAGAACATTGTCCAGCAGCTGCCATTGTTTCCAGAAGTAACCTGCTCTTTCCTTCCCTCATAACATGACATTTTTCTGCTGTGTCACTGAAAACACACATAAAATTGTCACTGGGGGGAGGATCAGGGCAGAGAAATATTATGGCCTGGTTTGTGGCATTGAGTACCAGTGCTCACCTGGAACAGCCTTCCCTGAAAGGGAGGCAGGCTCTGGCTGGCAGGTAAGTGGCTAACACGGGGACAGGCTGTCTGAAGAAGGCCATGTAGCACTGCTTCCCTCTTCCTGACGCCAGGTTACAAGACAGATCCATGAGCATGAGCAGGAGAACGAGTTGCGGGAACAGATGTCAGGATATAAGCGGATGCGGCGCCAGCACCAGAAGCAGCTGATCGCCCTGGAAAACAAGTTGAAGGCCGAGATGGACGAGCACCGCCTCAAGCTGCAGAAGGAGGTGGAGACGCATGCCAACAACTCGTCCATTGAGCTGGAGAAGCTGGCCAAGAAGCAAGTGGCTGTGATGGAGAAAGAGGTGAGTAGAGGCTTAGGGGTCCCTACAAGATGTTGAGGAGGAGAGGTGCTTGCCAGATCTCTAGGAGGAGGCTGTGGAGCTCTGCTGACGCCCCGTGGCGTCAGCACGCTGTGTGGTTACTGTCTGGGGCTGCCCTGCCCCTTTGGTGAAAGAGCTTCACAGCTGCAAGTCAGCCTTCTGCCTGATGGGCGCTCCCCTGGCATGGACCAGCACTGCAGCTACTGGCAGCCGGCTGGTGGGCACAGGCAAACTCTGGAGACCTTGGAGGGGGCTTCAGCCTCAAAGCTGAGGCTGTGACACCACCACTATTAGTCTGTTCAAACCTCACCATGTTCACCTCAGTAAACTACTGGGGTGTTACCCTCTGGGGTGGTTTTGGTGGAGGAGAAGCATGAGGAAACTCCTAAATGTGTGTGGGCACAATGGGTTGGGTTTTTTATGCAGGTGGCTTTCATGTAGCTGAATACTCATGGTTTGGTCTGACACTGTGATGGGAGAACCACAGCCTGACAGACACACAGCAGAAGGCTGATTAGTGCTGCATTCAGTACCTGCTCCCTCACCTTTTGTTTTGTGGGTTTTCTCTTCTCTGTGCCTTGCAGGCAAAGGCAGCTGCAGCAGATGAAAAGAAATTCCAGCAACAGATTTTGGCTCAGCAAAAGAAAGACCTGGCGACCTTTTTAGAAAGTCAGAAGAAACAATACAAGCTTTGCAAGGAAAAGATTAAAGAGGCAAGAAACCATCATCTTAAGGGCTGAAGGGGTGTGGAATGGGCATGAACTAGGCTCTCCTTTTGATAAACCTGGGCCAGCCCAGGGGTTTAAGGGATGCTGTCACACTGGGAAGCAGCTTTAGATTCTTAGGAACCAGGAGCATCTGGCAGCGTTTCTAGAATAATCTCTAAGGGTGCTAGAGGTGCTTTCACAATCTGCTGTAGAGCAGAATCTTTGAAACCAAAGGTGATGAGGGAAAATGGGACATCACAGAGTTCTTCTTCTTCCTCATCTGTTTGGGTTTTCTGCTAAAGCTGTAAGGCAGAGCAGCTGTGTAGATGTCACTTGACTAAAAGCCCTGTGATTGCTTATATTTAATTAGCAGAATTAACTTAATATATAGCTTATCTATCCCACATTGCATTACTTAACAGTGTCCCCATCACATCACAGAATTACTTGCTCTGAAGTGAGGTGAGAGAATGAATAGTGAGGGTGAGGTGTCTGATTCGACAGAGTCGAACCTGACTCCTGCTGAAATAAAACTTAAGCCCAAGCTGGACTCTGCTGTAAAACACGAGCTGGGGAAGGAGCCTGTGGGGTTTGAGCTGGTCTCTTCCCTGAACCTCGCAGTGGCATGTGGAGTTTCTTTTCATCCTGGCTGTTTTTAGCCCCTGAGATGTTTGTGTTTCCTGGCTGTTTTTTCATAGAATCATAGAATAATTTGGGCTGGAAGGGACTTTTGAAGGTCATCTAGCTCCAACCCCCTGCCATGGGCTGGGACACCCTCCACTAGACCAGGTTGCCCAAAGCCTCATCCAACCTGGCCTTTTCCTTCTCTTCCTCCTCTAGTGGGGGTGATACAGCCCCAGGGATGATAGGGCTGGGCATGACCAGGTGCCAGGTCTAGTCCTGTAGTTCGGATTTTGGTGTCCTTTCATGAACTGAGTGGCAGAGGAGTAGCCAGTGACGCAAAGTCCCAAGTCCCATGTCACTGCGATCCTAAGGGAAGCCTTGTTTTCACCCTGTATCCATGCAGGAAATGAATGAGGACCACAGCACGCCGAAGAAAGAGAAGCAAGAAAGGATATCCAAACATAAAGAGAACCTGCAGCACACACAGGCTGAAGAGGAGGCCCATCTTCTCAGCCAGCAAAGACTCTACTATGACAAAAACTGCCGTTCCTTCAAGAGAAAAACGATGATCAAGAGGCACGAGATGGAGCAGCAGAACATTCGGGAAGTATGGCACTCTTCACTTCTGTTCCCAAGCATTGCTTTAACTGCTTTAGCTTCCTGTCTATCAGACAGCTTGCTGGCCAACATGGGGCTTCCTGCTTCCCACTGCTAAACAGAGCTGAGAAAAGGTGTAGGAAACCTGTGTTGGGAAATAGTTTTCCAGACAAAGGTGGCAGCTTTTGTTAACTTGGGAGGGGTGGCCGAGCTGATTTGCAGTCAGACACATTACATGGGGCACCCACTCTGGGTCAGATGCTGCTTCTGAGCTCCTGGGCGTTCAATTTTGGGGGATCCCACTGGGCTGCTTTCCCAGCACAGGGCAGCCTGTGCCTCGGTGAGTGCCAGGGCTGCCCATGGGAGAGCTGTGAGGTGGCCAAAAGCATCGTGCAAGGAGTTCTACTCACTGGGTAAAGAAAAATATGTGTAACAAACCAGTAAGGACCTTAAATGAGCAATATTAAGGTGCAGAGTGAAATGCTACAGCTGTAAGAAAAGCCAAAAATACAGTTGAGTGTCTGCATCCCACTTCTCTTCCAGTACTCCAGTGTGGCTTTTCCACTGGGCTCTGCTCAGGTCAGTGCAGAGAAGGGGCTGTAGTTCGTTAGTGAGACGCCAGTCTGTGTCTTGCTGTTCCTCATTAGTTACTAACCTCTGCCTTACCGGCTGCCCATAGGCAAACACCACTCTGGAGGAAGAGTTGGCACTTGTAGATCTGTCTGTGGTTGCCACTATAGAACCTGAATGCTTTTTGGGTGTTGTTTTTGGATAAAGACTGTTAGATGAGAAAGTGTGTTGGTGAAGGCTGAGAGTGAGTGGTCAAACTTGGAATACTCCTGTACTTAGTCTGCTGCCATCACATTTTCCATCGCTCCCAATGTTGCCCTGTGCTTTCCCTGTTGGGAGCTTTGCTGCCCTGGACTCCTGATGTGCCTGGGGCTGCCCAGCCGCTCTGCACATCACACCCAGGCAGCTCAGCTTGGGCACCCTGAAAACCAGTAACTCTGAAACCCAGGTTTGGGCACCCCTGTGGCAGCACATAAGCTCTACAGCAGGGATAGGAATGGAATTCAGGTACCCAGCATGGTAGTTGAACCAGGAGAAACACTCTGAGCTCCTGTGCTCCAGCTCTTGAGACACCCCTAATTTGCAGAACGATCTGAGTGTTAATTGCCTGGAAATGACATTCCTATGAGCTAGTTCAGATTGGTGGGATCAGCGAGCGAAGGAAGGAACGCCTCAGGAACGGGTTTTCTTGGGGTTTTAAGTAACCACAGAGGTTCTTCCCATGTTCATGGGGGGTGGAGTGACCCTGCCTGTCACTGGGTGTGGATGGGGTGTTAGGAGGCTGGCTGCCTGTCCCGAGAGGAAGGCACAGGCGCCCCAGCTCGCTGCCGTGCTGGCTGAGTGTGTCACCTGCCTTTGTACGATGCGGAATCCTCTGCGCCATCGATCGCCACCAGATCCAGCTGTTGGGCTTGGCTGTCAAGGTGCAAGTTTTTGCTTAAACATAAACATGTGCCACGTCCTTAGGCCAAGTCTACAGGAACAAGTCCTGGCCCTGTTCCCCTCCCGATCCTCCCAGCTTAAACCTGTTGCAGCTACAGCAGCCACAAGGGCTGAAGCGCCTGTCTGCAGGTGCGGATGTTGGATTACAACAGGATTACAACACACAAGCAACAACTCAGAATAATTAGATTATATTTTTTTGCTTCTGCTGCAGAAACTTGTTAGGCTGAGCCAACACTGAGCCCTCCCTGTGCTGGGCACTGTACTTGTGCATAGAGCAGGGCAGCCCCACTGTGCCTGCCTGGCTGGCGTGAAGCACAGCAATGGGTTTGTAAAATGGAGAGCTGAAACGGAGACGTACCAGCAGACCATCTGTGAGGGTCACCAAAGATCAGCAAGGGGTGCAGCCGTAGTCACTGCTTGACTGAGCTGGATTAGCTCCACAGGTTGCTGCTGAGACAGAAATACTGGTTGTGATTAGGGAGAGGATCTACTGTCATCCTCTCATGGGGTTTGTCACCTGGAGAAGGTTTCCCTGGGCTGCAGGGCACTGCGCACAGCAGCTCTTACATGCACGTTGCAGACTCATGTGAGGCCTGGGCTGAACCCCTGTTTTGGGAATCATGCTGGGCCGGGGCGAAACCCCCCTGTCCGCAGTGGCAGTTCCTTTACCTGGTGTGCTGCAGCTCAGCCGCGGCTGTTCCAGTGTGTACGGGAGAAGCCTCGGGGTGATTTGAACCAGACAAGTAACAGCCCTGGGTGCTGTCAGTCACCCCAGCTCAGCCCCGCCAGGCCTGAGCACCCCAGGATGTCTTTAGCAGGGATGTCTGTGATGCACAGCAGTCACAGAGGGCTTGTGTGTGATCCCAGTGCCACCTGCTGGAGACTTCCTGGGTGAGCCAGAGGAGCAGGTCGGGATGGATGGATGGATGGATGGATGGATGGATGATCGATGCTAGGCGACCACTTTATTAGCGTTCCCATCATGCTGCTGGGTTTGTGATTCTCTGTGGCACGTGGAAGTCCTTGATGTCACCTAGAGGAGTGACCGGAATACCCGGCCTTGTGAACTTGACTCCCCCATCTCAGGGCAGAGAGGATCACTCCTCAGCTTCTGTCTTGTGCTCTGCTGTCCTCTCGTGCAGGAGTTAAACAAGAAGCGGACCCAGAAGGAAATGGAGCATGCCATGCTGATCCGGCACGACGAGTCGACGCGCGAGCTGGAGTACAGGCAGCTGCACACGCTGCAGAAGCTGCGAATGGACCTGATCCGGCTGCAGCACCAGACTGAGCTCGAGAACCAGCTGGAATACAACAAGCGGCGAGAGCGGGAGCTGCACAGGAAGCATTTCATGGAACTCCGGCAGCAACCAAAGAACCTGAAGGTGCTGGCAGCTTTTCTTCCCCTTCTGAAGGAAGCTTTCCTTCCTCCTCTTCCAGCCTCTGTCCCGCTGTGCAGGCCGGTCCGTGTGCTTGCTGCCTCTGCCCTGTAGCAGACCCGCTGCTCTCCTCCAGCACCGCGTGCTCTCCTTTGCATCCGGTTTCTTTGCACGGGGCTGCTCTGGTATAAGACAAAGAGCTCACTGAGGGATTTGAAGTGCTGTGCTAATTGGGGCTGCCGAGTAAAACTAGGCTAGGCCTTGGCAAAGTCTTACAGAGCTGGGTTCTGCTGAGCCGTGCTTTCTGCAGGTCCTGGCTGGTGTCAGCCTATAAACCCTGACATGGGCTTGGGCAATGGTGCCTCACTTCCCAAGTCACCAGAGGGAGAGAACACAGGTGTGCTGAGCGCTGTGCTCTGCCCTGGTTCAGCTGCAGGTTGATTAGAAACCCGTGAGCTGCCACTGGAGATTTCCCATCCTCCTCTGAGTATTCAAAAAGGCACGTGGCTCTTGCTGCATCACACCCTCACTGGCTCTCAGATACACAGCCTCTGGAGCTGAGGCAGCTTGTGGAGGAGGCTTCAAAAGGAAATGCTTTCTGGGAGGCAGGCAGCAGGGTGATGGGCTGGGCTGCCAGCAGGATGCAGGGTGTGAGGAGGAGATGCCCTGTGCTGGGCTCCAGGCCCAGGGTCAGCACTGAAGCAGGGCCTGAGCTGGTGTTGGGTCTGTGGGGCTGGAGATGGTGCAGAGCACAGAGGAAAAGCAGCGGTCCCACTAGCCCACCCACTGGGTGTGTTTTATAACCTCTCCCAGAGCTCTTCCTGCTCTTCATGCCATTCCTCCCTTGGCAGGCTATGGAAATGCAGATCAAAAAGCAGTTCCAGGACACATGCAAAGTGCAAACGAAGCAGTACAAAGCACTGAAGAATCACCAGCTGGAAGTAACTCCAAAGAGTGAGCACAAGACAATTTTGAAGAGTCTAAAGGACGAGCAGACAAGGAAGCTTGCCATCCTGGCAGAGCAGTATGAGCAGAGCATCAACGAGATGATGGCCTCGCAAGCGGTAGGTGCAGCATGTGGCAGCTCCCTGGGCAGGGACTCCCTCCCTGGGGTGCGTGCCAGTGGGGTGCGGTTGGGCTGCCCACTGTGGTGCAGTGCATGGGTCCTCTCCGAGGCTTCTGCCTCCGTGTGAGTGGTGAAGCAGCACTTGGATGCCCTTCCTGCTTTCCCATTCTGCTGCAAACACCGGAGACTCCCTGGCTTGGAGGAGGAGGAGGAGGAGCAGAGAAGTTACTGGCAGAGGTGTGACTGTTGTTTGTCCCGATGCTCTTGCAGCTCCGGCTGGATGAGGCCCAAGAAGCAGAATGCCAAGCCCTGAGACTGCAACTCCAGCAGGAGATGGAGCTGCTCAACGCCTACCAGAGTAAAATTAAGATGCAGACAGAAGCACAGCATGAAAGAGAACTCCAGAAGCTGGAGCAACGGGTGTCACTGCGCAGGGCGCACCTCGAGCAGAAGGTACGTGCTGGGAGGGGGGCGCAGGGTTGCACCTCAGACACGGGGTGAGTGCTGGGGTGGTGGAGCGGTGCCACGGGGCTGCTGACTCTGCTTCTTCCAGATTGAAGAGGAGCTCGCCGCCCTCCAGAAGGAACGCAGCGAGAGGATAAAGTTTCTTTTGGAAAGGCAGGAGCGAGAGATCGAGACATTTGATGTGGAGAGCTTGCGAATGGGCTTTGGGAATTTGGTCACATTAGAATATCCCAAGGAGGACTATAGATGAGATTAAATTTCTTCGCCATTTAAAAAACAAAAAAGCAAACAAAATAATTCTAAAACTTGCAAAACCAACATTCCCCATGTGAACGGGCGTGCTCTCTCTCTTTCTGTCTCTTACTGACATCGTGTCGGACTAGTGCCTGTATATTCTTACTCCATCAGGGGCCCCTTTCCCCCGTGCCGGTCCCGGTGCAGGACGGCTCCTGGCGGTCTTTTCCATAGTACGTCACAGTATCGATGTCTCTGTGCAATGATTAAAAATGTTTCAGTGAAAACTTTGGAGACAATTTTAATGGAGAAAAAAAAAAAAAAAAACAAAGTACAAAGTGGATGTATGTTGCTTTTGAGCAATCACTCATTTACCACCAACCAGTGAAAGTACAAGCAAAAAAAACAAAACCAACTAACGAAAGAGTAATAATCAAAAGATATAACGAACCCAGGGGGAGAGAGACTAAATCCGCAGCCTTACCTTAACTAGCTGCTGCATAATTTTATTTTATTTTTATTTTTTTGGTATTTATTCATCAGGAATAATTAATTAAAAAATTTTATTAAAGATTGAAAAAAAAAATTTGATACATTTTACAGAAAAAGAAAAAAAAAACCTTAATCGTGCTGTACATATCAGTGGTGACATATTATTACTTTTTTGGGGGTGGGGAGGGGTGGGGAGGGCACAGCCCTGGTGATTTTTAGAAGAACCATGCCAGGCGGGGCGGGGACGAGGCCTCTGCCCTCGGCATATTCTTGATTGTATCATAATCATTTTCTGCTGTCGCAGAGAATGTGAATACACTTAAATGAGCCCACGGGATCCCAGTAGCACAAATTGGGCTTTGTCAAATCGTGTATTTTGTGTATAGAAGGAATTTAAGGAGAGCTTTTACTTATTTTCATATTGTATTTTAACTGTTTCTCTGATCAAAAATTTTTTTACTTCCTCCCCCCCTCCCCTTCCCTCATGCTCCTGGCCCACTCTCCGGGTCAGTGCCTGGAGCCCCACACTGTCCCTCAGCTCATCCCGGCCCTTTTCAGTTTTGGTTTTTTATTTTTGGTGGGGTTTGGTTTTTTTTCTTTTGTTTTTGGTTTTTTTTTTTCTTTTGTTCCTCCCCCAAGCCCACCCCTGACCCCATGATCTTGGTCATAAATATTGCATTATTCACATTTTCAAACCGTGTATTTTCTTACAATAAAAAGATGAAAAAAAAAGGCTTTACTTCTTTTGCATGCACTTTAAAAAAAAAAAAAAACCTCAAAAAAAAAAGAAAAGAAAAACCCAACAAACCAACAAAAACATTTTTCAGGTTCCGAGAAGAGCATGAATAACTGTCAGAGCTTTTAATTATATTTGTAAATAAAAGTGTTCATCACACTGCCTGGCTGTCTCATTGCGGGGAGAGCGGCAGAGCCTGAAGGGAAGGGTGGGGGTGACACATCCCCTGGCTGCTCCTTTGGGCTGGGGCCATGTGCCAGGGCAGCACTCACCTCTGCCCCCTTGGTCCTAGCACAGGCTGCAGCTCGCTGTCTATCTGCTGGAGAGCAGCTGTCTTCCTAAAACCCCATCGGTGCTGCTTTACTGGTCAGGGTGGGGTCAGAAACGTTGGGGTGACCCCCAGCACCTTCCCTGTGTCAGGGGGCCTGTCCTGTGCTTTGCAGGGACCGTGCTTTGTGAAGGTGAGTGTATCACAGCAGGGGTGTCCACTCCCTGCACGTGACATCCTCACGCTGTCACATGGACCCTGGGTTCACTTTCTGCCCCCATGGGCACAGGGATCAGGAACAGCCCAGGCCCCAGCACCAGGAAAGCTGGGGTGCTGCGAGCTGCTCTGGCAGCTGTCCCAAGGGGTGAGGCTGCGGGTGACACTCCAGTGGCAGCGCTTGCATCATGCACTGCTGCCAGGACAGGGATCTCTTGTCAGAGGGTGCAGCCTCCTTACAGCAGGAGGGGGAAAGGAACATGCTGACACCAAGCCCCTCCTGTAAGCACCCCCCATCCCCCAAGAAGACAACCACACCATCCACATCAGCAAGTTTTTAATGGCGCTGTGAGCAAACGGCACATTAACAGTGGATCACACCAGGACTGGGAGGAAATTGAGGGGTTTCTTGGCTCTGAGCGGTCACAGAGAACGGGAGGTTGTGCCACCTCCCACCAGCTCTCCCTTGGCTGCTCACCTCAGCGAAGCAGAGGCACTGGCCCTACACTTGAAGGTAAAAATAAAATTAAAGTGGGAGTTTCCCTTAGACTGCCACCCCCCTGCCCCCAAAAGGGGAGACTCTGCAGCCAACGCAGTGGTTCTGTACCCACATGCTGCCACACGCTACAGCAAAGACGCTGTGACACACCACTGACCAGCAGAGGCTCTGGTTTCCCTTATGCAGGTCAGTTGGGGGCCCTTGGCTGACACCTCCGCATCTCATTAGCTCAGAATCGCCTGCAGGGCCCCGCCAAAGCACACCAATATGGAAGCAGGATCAGGACAGGGACGCGGTTCCAGTGCAGGAGCAGGGGGGTTCATCTCACTAACCAAACTAAACAAGAGTGACATGCTCTGACCACCCAGGGACCCAGGGGGTGCTGCACAGCGCTGATTCGGGGCTGCTCATCCTACTTCCCCGACAGCTGCTCGTAGAGCTTCGGTACGTAGTCATCCCACTCTGCCTGGTAGCAAGTGCCAGCCACCGGCACCCCCAGCTCGTACTTGCTGCGGAAAGATGCCACCTTGAACTTCCCTCGCTTGTCACCAGAGCGGTTGGAGAGGACGGGCTCGTTGCAGGTCAGCTGCTTCGGCTGCTCGTACACCAGCCACACGTAGCGGTGCAGCCCTGCGGGGACAGCGTTACCAGTGCCAGTCCCTGGCATTCCCGGCATCGGGCTTGCTCTGACATCATCCCAGGAACACAGGGAAGCAGAGGCCCCCGTGCTCTCCAGGATCAGAAGGCTGAGCACCATGGAGCTAAGGCAGCTCAGAGATGTGCTAGCTCTCCTTGCACAGCTCACATCCTACCAGACCAGTGCTCCCCACAGCAGGCAGTGCTGCCTACCAAGCACACGCCTGTCACAGCACAGGGAGAGTGGCAACATGTGTCTGCGCTGGCTGTGGCCACAAGCAGCCACAGGCAGCCCTGTGTGAGCTGCTTCCACAGCACAGCACACTGTTTGCCCTGCACAGGCCAAGCAGGCAGCCCACTGCAGGCCTCCCACCCACCCCTGCGCGCCACAGCCGATCCACAGCACCCCTGTGCTCAGAGTGGGGGAACCGCTGCAGCAGGAACCAACCTGTTCCCTTGGGAGGTCCAGAGCCAATGTAATCCGACAGCACAGTCCCACTCCCCACATCGTTGCCTTTCATGTTGGTCACCAGGAAGTGATGCCATTCCCTGTGATTCAATGAAAGAACAGGCAAAAACCCATCAGACGGCATCCCAGCCCCAGCTAAGACCCTTCCTTGTTCAGGGCTGCTGCTTCTCCATAAGGCTCTCAGTGGAGGCTAGCTGAAGCTACAAGCCACTGACCCTGGTTCGCCAAACCCACGGAGCACCAGTCCTAGAGCAGGTGCTGCTTCCTCCAGCACGCAGAGCCTGTCAAAACCAGCTCTGTAATCCTGCTCTAGAGCCCTGGGAAGCCCAGAGCTTCTGACCCCTAAGAGGAGGTATCCCACATACTTTTGAGCCTCCCTGGAGACAGAGGAGCTGGTCCCAGATTTAAGACTCCACTACTAGTTCAGGTTCATTCCAACTCGCACACATGCCAAATTAGAGCAAGCATCAGACATGCGCTTCTCCAAGATACAAGAGACCTCCAAACACCCCTGGCAAAAGCAGGTGCTCCTCCCCATGTTGTTCCTGTTTCAAGGACAGATGTGAGGGCTGTCCCTGTTCCAAGGACCAACGCAAACGTACCATTTCCATCCCAAGCCACAAACTCACTGCTGCATCTTAGGCAGAGCACGTTCACCACCTCCCATACCCCTGCTCAGACCAAGAGGGATGCTCAATTTTGTCCACACCCATTACCTGAACTTCGGGTCCTTCCTACTGGGAGCATCTGGGTCTGTGAGAACCAGGGTGTAAAGCTTCTGGGGATCACAGCCATCCCATTCAATGCTGGTGGGACGATGCTGGACCTGGAAAGATGAGAGCATTTGTACAGCCAGCCCTCCGACCTGCACCACGCAGCCTGGCCGGCCAGCTGCCCTGCACGCAGAACCCACCTGCGGAGTTCAAGGCCGTTCGCGCCGGCCCCCAGCCAGCCTGCGAGAGCCGCCGGGGCAACTCCTGCGGCACGGAGCCAGGCCTGGCCGCGCCTCCCCCGCACGGGAGTCGGCAGCGAAGCAGGGGACCCCTTCTCACCCCCCGCGCCCGCGGAGGGCCCGGGGAGGCCGCCGGAGCCAAGGCGCAAAGCGCCCGCCGCCTCCCGCCGCTCTGCCACGGCCCCGCGCGGCGCCGAGCCCCGCTCACCTGCGTGGGTGTGAGCACTTTGCCCAGCTCATCTATCTCCACGGAGCCATACTTGACGCGCAGCGGGTGCGCCGGCTTCTGCTCCACCTCGGTGAGGCTCAGCGGCCCGCTCCACAGCCCCAAATCCACCGGCATAGCTGCTCCTGCGGCCCGCTCCGCGCACTGCGCCCGCGCCGACCCTGCACCGCCCGGCTCGGCCCGCCCCCCGCTCCCATTGGCGGCGCGGCGGACACGCTGCGCTCCCATTGGCGGCGGCGCGCCCGCTGTCCTTTCCCCTGAGCCCGCTGTTAAGGCGCCCCCAGGCGGGGGCCGCGGCACTGGTGCCGCCCCAGTGTTTGCCCAGAGCGGGAGGAGCCGGGTGGCGCCGCGCTGCAGTTCCCGCTTAAGGGCCTCGCCGTTAATTAGCTTGTAATTGATGTGCCGAGGGCCGGGGGCCAGCGTGCCCTTGCAGCGCTATGCACGCCTGAGCGCAGCGTGCGATGGCCGCTGGAGAGCTTACCCGTTGTGCCTTCCCTCAGCAGTAGGGCGTCCCACGGGTTAGCTGTCTTGTGTAATTGTTAGTCCGTTCTTTAGACTAACAAGGCACTTAGGAGTTTTCTGTAATGATTGCTACACACACAACTACTGGCTCAACAAATCACTGGCATAAGGTACCAAGGGTACCTATGCGCTTTACAGCCCTTGTTGTGGGGTCGCAGAGACACAAGCTACACGTTACTGCATACAACCAGCCCAGAGGCTGCAATGGTGGGCAAGGAGGGGCCATCGGCTCCACCTGGCGTCAGCAAAAAATGCCCTGTCACTGGGCAGCATCTGATGCAGAAATTTAAAAGCTCGCTGGCTGCGTTTTGTTACATTGACCCCAGCCGAATGCAAAGGAGCCCCTTAATGAAACCAGTAACAGCTATCCCTTTCCTTGCTGCCTGTTTCCGTGGGAGCCCAGCTGCTCATCCTTTACTATTTCCACCTGTCGCCCCCCCCCGCCCAGTCTGTGCTCCCCTTTTTCCTTCTGCAGATTTAGTTTAAACTGCTGCCTATTTTATTTTTTTCCATAACCAAAGGCACCATTCGTAGCAATTTATCACCGCTCCTCCTGCTCCCGCTGCTTTTGGGGTGTCTCTAAGGGGGCACCTTACAGAAGATCCTCTGGGCGGGGGGTTTTGCTTACTACTTGCACTTGGTTTTAGCCCTCTGGAAACACCATCCTCCTCACCGTTCCCCATCCTTGGACCGAACCCCGGGCCAGCGCCCGTCTCATCTGGGCAGAGAAACCGACTTCAGGCCGCTCTGAGGCGGCTGCCCGAGATGGCGTGGGGAGGGACCCCAACATGGCGGGCGGGGGCGGAGGGGTGTGGGGGGGCGCCCAAGATGGCGGGCGCCCAAGATGGCGGGGCTCAGTCGGCGGGGACTGATACCTGAGCCTCATCGCAGGCCCCGGCGAGCGAGCAACGGCAGGGAGGGAGGACGGCCAGGCGGGCGGGGTGGGTTAGCCTGCCCGCCCAGTAGGGCGGAGGCCAGACAGCACCGCCTCTCTGAGGCGGGAGGCTGTGGCACCGGCACAGGACGATGCGGCTCCCCGGTGGGACGCTGCCAGCCCGGTTCTTACTCGCCCTTTGCGTCGGGGAGCTGGTGCCGCGCCGGGACGCCGCAGGTAGAGGGGACCGAGGGAAGGGGAGCGGCGTCGGCGTGCGGCTGGCTGTGGGAGCCCGCCTGCTCCTGCGGGGAGCTCCCCTGCGGGCCCTACGGCTGGCTTCCTTTCTTCAGGCGAAGTTATGTGTGTGCTGGAAGTCACGACACTGCCTTGGGAAGCAAGGCCAGGTGCGGGTAGAAGGGGAGGCTGCTCCTGCGGGTCCCGGAGCTGGCTGTAGGGTCTGGCTGCCATTTGCCAGGGGAAGGGGAAAGTAGGGAAAGCAAAGGGGTGATATCAACAGCGGTGGTTTTCCTCAATGGCCGCCGGTACTGGGACGGGTTTTGTCTGCAGTAAATGTTGTTAAGCTGCTAAATGCATCTTGGAGATGCTTTGCCAAGAGTTCCCCTGCCAACACCCCAGAGGGTCAATGTGTATCAGCTGTGCAGGTGTTTGCTGACAGAAAGGGGTTTTACAGGTTCCTGAGATCCCAAATGCTGTCCTTTCTGTTTTGCAGGAACAGAGGAGGTGGTCTTTGGGAAAGCTGGAGGAAGCATCCTCCTTTTGTGCCGAAATGTCTCCAAAGAAGCAACCGAGGTGGTCTGGTTTCAAGGGGATCCACACTCTTTCCCCCCACTCTTCTCCTCAAAGGTCGCTTTCCCTCCAGATGTCCGTTTCTCCCTGGTTGACAACAGCTCTCTGCTCATCACAGAGCTGCGTGTCCAGGACGAAGGCAACTACACTTGCAAAGAAGTTTTGAACAAGACTGACCACGAGCACAGGGTCCGGCTCCTGGTAGCCAGTAAGTCTGTCCCGAGTCTGAATTCCCTCCCCTGAGTCTCACAGGTGCCCACATTCATCTGACACTGGTGGAAAACTAGTGTAAAAAAGGGCAAGGTGGCTTCCTCATGCAAAATCCATGAGCAGGCTGATACCACTCTGTTACACGGTCACTCATGGGCACTGAGATGTGTGTCTGAAAGGGCTGTCACGGATCAGTTGTGTGCGAGGCAGAGGACAACACGCCAGCTGTTAATTCCTCACTGTGTCTCTTCAGTTCCTTCTTCAGTGATGATGAGAAACGAGATTTTGGACATTTCATATCCTGTAACTGTTCCAGGGTGGCCCTTTGCCTCAGAATCTGGCTGACTTGAGCTGTCATAGATCTTAGGATGGGGACTGCTGCTCACTGGCCTTTTTCCCTTGAGGAAATAGGTGTTTGAAATACATGTGCTGGGCCATTCCTTCTTACCATCATTTTGGATGAGGTTGGAGGGTCCTCAGCTGACAAGTTGCCTGTGCTCAGTCTTATAGCCTTACGACTTTGATGGAAACCCCACGTTCCTCACACTCACTGCTGGGAGCACTGTCCTGGGAGTGTGCTTCTTACCAGCGCAGGATGTTCTCTCAGCCCTTTTTTTCCCTGTTGTATCTTTTGGTACTCTTTCATTTCATTCATTCTCTTGAAAGATCAGGCTGGAGAGTTGATCACTTTTCACACTGCTGGTGCAGGGATTGTTATCTTGCCCAGATGGCTCAATTCTTCAGTGGGAATTCATATTAGCAGATCCTGTGGCTGGTACCCCTCTCAGCCCCTTCAGCAACCCAAATTGGAAGTGCCATAGGCTCTGGCCCCTCAGGCTTTGTCTTGCTGTTCTTTGTGCCAGAGCCCATGTTATAGGGTTGAGAAAAGGGAAAGATCTCTGCCAGTTTCCTGTTTCAGTGGCACTCTGCTCTTCTGGCCCCTGCCTTTCTTACTGGTCTTTCCGTCAACACCGTGAGACCTGGTTTTTGTTTGTGTTCGGGGTGTTCCTTCCCCCTGGGTGTTTGGTGAAGGCTGTGTGTTGTAAAAGCTGTATCTGCTTACTGCAGATTACATCTCTGTACGTTCACATGGGTGAAAATTCCCTTCCTGGGATAGGGAACCTGCAGGGTCATGGGGGGCTGGAGTGAAGGAATCAAACCCCAGCCCGCTTCAGAGAACATACATGTAGGCGTGGGGCTTGGGAGGGGGGGATCCCAAAATCTGGAGCATTGGTGCTAACAGCATCTGGCTCACCCTCCAAACTTTGCTTATCAGCATGGGATTAATGTGCCAGTTAATTTCCAGAGGTTGCAACGGTGATATGGGATAATGAGAGAGTTTTTTCTGGTGCAGCAGAAGCAGCATCAGCAGAGGCCAGAAGTCAAAGCTTCTCAACCTCCAGACTACAGTCACAGGCCCTGATTTTCCCATCCAGCGCTACTGGAGCAGCTTAGCCTGGACTGGAGGGACCCTCAGAGCCAGACCTGGCACTGCTGTGGAAGAGCCACCCAAGATCTGTAGGCTTTGTGTGGGAGTTACCAGTTGTCAATCTTCAACCCATCTCGTGGGTTGTACCTAAAAGTGACCTTTTTTTGCTTAAAACTGCATTGAAAAAACCCACACACAGTCGAGGAAACATTCCAGCAGCACGACAGAGGCACAGCCAGGGCTTGAGCTGCTGTTGTCTGTGGGTTCTGGATAGGATGGTGTGAAGGGAAGGTGTAGTTGCACACCTCCAGGGAGCATGGAGTCACAGGATCGTAGGGGTTGGGAGGGATCTCAAGAGATCATTGAGTCCAGCTGCCTGCCAAAGCAGGATTTCTTGGTACATTTGTGTGCAGGTTGCTAGAAGCTGCTGGTGGCTCTTCTGTGGGCACAAGGTCCTTCTTCCTGGTGTTCTGTGAGGGATGTTTGAGTGTTGTCAAGGCTTTTGGTTTGTTACGGTGTTGGGAACAGATTAGCATTTAGACAGAGGAGTAGAGCTGTACTGGGAGAGCCTGGGAGTTCAGGAGGTAACACTGGTGGCTTCATGGGGAAGCTCCTGGAACCAGCACAAGAAGTGCAGCTCTCCAGCCAGCTGTCCTGGCAGGGCTGTGCCCACCTCTTGGCACAGGGTGGTTTCTGGTGATTCAGGCTGACAGGTTGCTCTTATCGATCCAGGATTCAGGAATGGTTATGAGACCTTCCCTGGAGCTGGGACAGAGGAAGTGTTGCAGAGAACTTTCCTTGCCAGGGCTGGTTTCAAAGATCACACGTGTAGTTTCCGGAAAGCCAAGCCCTAGAAAGGGATCTCCTTGTAACTCAGGCAGTGGTTTGTTTGGTGTGATGTCTCGGGGTTCTTTTTAACTCATGTCAGCTGAAAGACACCTGAATGCTCTGGGAATGAACACGGGGCATCCTTCTGATGACTCCTGTGTGGGGCTTGCTTCAGCAGCACCCGGTCTCATGGTGGGAGCTTGTTCAGCACTGGGTTAGGCAAGCCAGGCACAGGGTGTTAATTCTGCCCAGATCAGAGTCCAGGATCCCTGTGGCTGTTAAATGAACATGTGTGTCCCTGTGTGTGTGAAACCACGGGATGGAGGACGTCTGCCTGGAGCCAGAGCCCTGCTCTGCCCGAAGGGATGGGTTGCCCCTGGGTTTCTGTTGGCTTCTGAACCACTCATGTAGCTGTTTTAAGTATTTAAGTAACACACACACTGCTGTGTGGGTGACTGCACAGCCAGCCCTGGCATCAGGCCAGCAGGGACTTGCCCTACCCACATTCCTGGCTGGAGTTTGTCCCCAGGCACACAGGGGTGTGGGGCTGAGGGGTGCCACCTGCCCCGTGCCGCAGTGACCCGGGTGCGGGAAGGAGCCCGGTGTGTCTGGCTTGGCTTCAGTGGCACGTGTCTGTGGCCCTCACCCTGCCTGCCAGAGTCTGTGGGGCTCCAGGACTCCTGTACTGCAGGAACAGCCTCTTCCTCCAGCAGCGTGCTGGGCTTGCTGGGGAAGTCCTCCAGCTTGGAGCTGGTGGCTCTGCAGTGCTGGTTGTCCCTTGGCAAGAGCCCTGACGCTTTCTGTGTGCTCCCTTGGGAAACCCACGTGCTTGTACCAGTGGCAGGCAGAGCCTTGTCCTCAAGCAGTGCAAATCCGTGTCTGAGGCACAGGGCCTGCATGGGGATGAGTTGCCAGGGGTAACATGGAGATCTCGTTCTCCTGTTGCATTTTTAGGGGCTTCTCTTGTTTCCCTTGGGTAAAGCCATGGCGATGGTGTTTTTTCCTCCCTGTGCATTGGTCCCTCGAGGCCTGGCCGTGGTTGCTGTCACACCTCTTGCAGGACAGCCTCCTGCTTTGTCCCTCTTGGCTGCTATTCAGACTTGTGCTCCCCTGGGGCTGTGGGACACAAGTCGGGGAGCAAGACGGGTAGGGAAACCATCACTTTCAAGGGGAGCGATGGCAAAACCAAACACTTTCAGGGGAGCTCCACCCCTGAGGTGCTGAGAGCTGCGGCTTGGAAACGTTTCTAACTGGGTGCTGTTCTTCTGACAGATCCACCACACTCCACCCCAAAGTGCTGGGCTGAGACCTCCTCTTTGGGGATGCTGCTGCAGCTGTTTTGCAGCTGGCCTGGGGGTTACCCCCACCCCACTCTGCACTGGAGAGAAGAGGGGCACGATCTGGACAACTCAAGCTGGGTCATCAGCTCCACGAGCTCCTCGGACACCCACGTGGAAACGCTGAACAGCTCCCACCTCTCCCACCGCAAGGTGTTCAAGTGTGTTGGGAGCCATGTCATCAAGCAGGAGGAGCCTGCGTGCACTGTAGAGATAAGTGAGTTGATTTGCCTACCTTATTAACTATTAATGAATGAATAAACTGCTAATGGTGGGGCACACAGGTACCCTGACATTCTCTGCCCTCCGGAACACTGAGGCAGTGGTCAGGCAAGCCAGGCTTGTGGGGGAGATGCATGGCAGGGCTTGGCTTCTGCAGAGGTGATGGCGTGAGGCACAGAAGTCCTGCAGCTGAGGTCCATCATGGTATGGTTGCAGGTGAGTTGTGTTTGGAGTGCATCTTCAGGGGCTGGCAGATCTCCCCACAGCAAGCTTTTCACCTGTGCAAGCACTTGTGCTTGCGTGAAAGCTTTTGGTACCTTGCTCAGCTTAAGACTAAGTTGGGCAAGGCTAGGTTTAGAGCAAAGGAGTTGTGCATGCCCCCAGTCCCCCTTTAAGCACCTAAGGGGATCTGACTGAAGTGTCTTTGGAAACTGGAGCCATGTTTATCCTGCAAGGGCTGTTGGGGCTACACAAGAGCTGTCCTGATCCCCAGGAAAATCCCTGGGTGGCCTTTCTCCTCCCTGCTGGCTCCCCTCTGACAGTTCTTTCCAGGGGTATGAAGACAGGTGTCCAAAAGAGGACTGGGCAGGGTGGAAGTTGCTCAGATCGCTCCTTGGAAGGCTGCTGAAGTCTTGTGCACCAGCTGAATGCTAAACACGAACACACAGTGCTCGAGTCCCACTCTCCTGTCTGACTTCCTTCTGTTAATAATTACTAATCATTTAGTTGGCTGATTACTTGTTGGGTTAAACTCCTCCATTCCCTCCTTAACCTCTTTTCCCCCTGTGGGCTGTTCAGAGCTGCCTTCACTGGAGTCGGAGCCCCCGAAGACCTGCTTTGTGGGTGACAACGTGACCCTGACGTGCCGGGTGACCGAGAGCACCCCAGCAGCGAGGCTCACCTGGCTGCGGGGCATCGCCCAGCCTGAGGTGGAGATGGAACCTGGAGGGAGGTACTTCATCACCCAGGAGGGCAACGTGTCCCGGCTCACCATCCAGAACTGCTCCCAGGACATCGATGGAGGCTGCTATGTCTGCAAGGCCCAGAACCCCGTGGGGCTGAGGGAGCTGTTCGTCTGTCTGACAGTGAAGCGTGAGTGGGGCTGCCTGGGGTCGCTGCTGCAGGGAGTGAGGAGGAGGCAGGGACCCAGTTTGTGGGGGTCATCAGCAAGCCCCCCACGGGGCTCCCCCCGTTTGCCACTAAGAGCCCTCTCTGCCTGTTGGTGCTTTCTGTGCTCTTGTGCAAGTGCAAATGCAGGACCAGCTCCCTTCATCCCAGGGTGAGAAGGCCTGATTGCCTTGGCAAAATGGGCCCAAGAGAGGAGCACCCATGGTCCCTCCTGTGGGCACAGAGAAGCTCCTCCAAGTCCCAGGCTGCTCAGGGTGCACTGGGCAGGGGTCGGTTTGCATGTGGGCACAAAATAGGGGCCTGGTGGTGGTGGTTTCCATATCAATGAAGCTTGAGTGCCTGAAACTCTTGGCCCTTGTGCTGGTGGGACTGTTGCCATGATGGGAAACAGGACCTGAGGCAGCACCAGGACCTGCTGTGTTGCTTGCACCGGGATGTCCTCATCCATCTGTGACCTGGTGACAAGCTGGTCTCCTCTGTCTCCTCTCTGCAGAGCCGGTGAACATCGTTGGGGTTGTGGGTGCAGTGGTGGTCCTGTCCCTGCTGGCTGTTCTCACTGTCACCGGGGTCGTCTTGTACTACAACCCCCTCCTGTGCCTAAGAGGTAGGAACTCTCCCCTGGACAAGGGAGAGAGGGGTTACTCCTTCCTGGGGTCACCAGCTTTTATCCCTAACGGGCTTGTCCCTTCTGGTTTGCTGGAGTCAGCCACTGAGGATCAGCCCAGCCCTTGGGCCTCATCCTGCTCCTGGTGAGAGCCCTGTCAGCCCCGGAGGCAGATGGGTTGGAAACACAAGGCCCTTCCCCAGCTGAGTGCTTCAGGCACCTTCCCTTCTCCAGGGAGCTGTGCTGTGATGAGCCTTCCCCCATTCCCTGAGACCTTTCTGGTGCTCTCCTTGTATACATGGGCAGGTCACCTTCACATCCGCGCCTGTATGTGGGGCTGCCAGAGCCCATCCTTCTGCAGGCAGGCTTGTATGGTAAACCCAGCACTGTGCTGCCTGAGGAGCTGCTCTGGGGCTGGTTTCTAACACTGCCTTTCCCCTCCTTTCTCTCCCATTCAGGTGCTGCCTTCAGGTGGGTGTTGATTTCCCTCAACCCAGTCTGCGTGGCCTCGCCAGTCGTCCTCCTGGCAGAGGTGATCTCCCCAGAAGCTGGGCAGATGTTCCAAGTGCCTCCTGTTCCCATCTGTGGGGAAGGAGGGGGTGACTCACTTGGGGCTCATGCAGCTCCATGTGGGGAGGTGCATGAAGGGGTTGGGGACTTCGGTGGGTGAAGGGGAGCACTGTGGGGTGCTGCCTGCAGGGACTGACCCCACTTGTTCTTTGAACGTGGTTAGTGCAGGGCTGGGGTCCCTGGGGATCAGTCGGTGTGGTGGAGAGGGCTGTCATGGCTGGGTGGGGGTAGGACAGGCTCTCCTCAGCCTTTCACCCCACCTCTGCTCACTCTGTGGTTCGCAGGAATCCAGACTCAGGTGATATATTGGTGCTGGTGGACTCAGACGATGATGATGATGAGAGGAAGGGGGAAGAGGAGCCCACAAACAGCTCCACCGAGCACGAGGCAATGGCGCTGGTCAACGGGAACAGCATCCAGGGCACTTCCCTCAACTCCCTTAGAGAAGGTGAGCCCTGCTGCTGGCTCTCCTGTGAAGCTGTGGCTCTGCCAGGAGCAGCTGCCAGGGAGGGAAGATTTCCCATTGTCTGGCATGTTCGCTCTTGCTGAGGTGCTGCTGCTGTGCCCTGCGTAGGTGACGGTGGCGAGCAGCAGGACGGGGTGTCTCTGCAGGAAAAGAGGGGAGAAGAGACACGAGGCACATGGCGTTCATCCTCCTTGCACGGAGCTCCAGCTGGATGCCCAGCCTGAAGCGCGTCCCCCTCGCTGTGTGGCTGAGCACGGGCCGTTGGTGTCCTGCAGCGGGCTGGATCCCTCAGAGCGTCCCCACACCTCCCTCCGCTCCCACAGCTTTCACTCCGTCCCTCCCTGGCCGTGGTTCTCCATTCCTCCTCTCCTCTTGCCACGTTCCTCTTGGCCTCGGGTGTCCTTTCCAAGCAGGTGGCACCCAGCACAGGCAGAGCTTGGGAAGCAGGTCCCAGTAACCCATCCTGGTGCTTGTGACAGACTCCAGTACCAGTACAGGACTCTGGCTGGGTCACCATAAGCAGTGCTGGGATTGTGGGGAGAGCGATAAAGTCACTGTGGGGCTGCAGTGATCCCAGGATAACAGAAGAAACCACAGGAGTGTGGACAGGACATGGGGGATGCTGACTCCAGGGAGACTTGTTTTTACTACAGTACTTTTTCCCAAGCCCTTCTGAAACGTTGCTCTGTACTGAAGTTGTAGCGGCGCGGTGTTGAGGGGGGTGCCTGGCTGTGATGGAAAGCAGGGAGGGAACTTGTATGGAGACAGACAAGGAGAGCAGGATCTGCCCAGGGAGGATCAGGGAAGGAAACTGGAGGGTGGGTGTCAGAGGAGGGGATGGAGGGACCAGTTAAATCTGAGCACTCTGCAGGGGTGAATGGAGGGACTGCACGGGAACACCGTGGGCAATGGAGAGGAGCGGGGTGGTCCAAGGGGAGCAGGGAGGGATGTGAGTGTGTCCAGAGGGGATTGACATGATGGGACTGGCCAGACAGAGCAGGATGGGGTGGGGCAGGTTGGAGGGGAGCAGGAATAAGCTGTGTAAAGCAGAGAGTGGTAGGAAAGAGTGTGGGGAGGGTGATGGAGAAGCCAGTATGCAAGGGATCAGCGTGTGGAGGGTAAAGGGGCAGTGTGAGGTCACATGGGAACAAAGGGACCTGAGGGCATGTGAAGGGGAAGAGGAGCACTTCCAGGTGTGGAGAGAGTGTAGGGCGTATGGGGGACCTGAGCACCTGGTGGGACAGAGGTTGGGGTCTGGTTGTGGTCTGAAGGGGCACAGAGCCTGAGCTGAGGTTTCCAAGGGGCTGGAGTGCTGGTGGGAGGATGGAGTGTGGCTGGAGGGCTGCGAGTGGGGCCGCTCTGCAAGCTGCAGTCCCTGCACCTGGCACCCAGCCTTACAGCAATGCTCTGAGCCGCGCTGGGAAAATCCCAGGGAGCTGCGGGAGCCTCCTGCTGCCCCTGGCAACAGTGTTGTGGAGCCGCCATCGTGCCTGCCCCAAGTCGCAACTCCTGCCCGCCGGCCCCTCGCTGAGGAGAAGGCACCGGGCAAGATGGCCTTCCACCTGGAGCAGTATTTGCTCACAGCTTTCCAGAACAAGCTGCAGCTGCAGTAAGTGGGATCCCTCCATCCTCCCCCTGGGGTGGTGGCTGGGGGTCTCTGAGTGAGGGAGGGGTGGGAGCATGGGTGGGTGAGAGGAGAGTGGGCAGCACCTGGCACGGAGCCCCGGCAGGGTCCCTGGGGGATCCCAGTCATGCCGTGGGGTGGGAGGGAGTGTCTCTTCCCGGGCACGGTGAGCTCCGTGAGACCCCTGGCAGGCTGGTGCCAGCATGGGATGCCACCGCTCTGCTGCCCTCCTTGCGCGTGCCGCTGAAGAGGCGGGAGGCACTGGAAGTGGAGCGGGCGCTGCAGAGCCAGCGGGAGGTAAGGGCGGCTGCCACCCCCTCCACATACCCCCTGCCCAGGGGCTGCAGCCAGCAGGCACATCCCCAGCCATGCGTGGGCTGGCACCCATCCCTGCCCCGGTGCTCTGTGTGGGGCCGTGCTCTCAGTGCCTGGCAGTCCTGCAGGAGTTTGGGCAGAGGATGCAGCGGCTGGTGCGGCGCCGGCAGCAGCTGGGCCAGCGGCAAGAGCAGCTCCAGGATGTCATCTTCAAATTCAACGCCTTCCGCGAGGTGCCGGTGCAGGGGCTGGGGCTGGGGCAGGGGCTGGGGTTGTGCTGGCTGTCAGGGCCTTGCTGACACCATTCCCATGCCACAGGTCTCAGCGGCAAGGCAGGAGCGGATGCTGCAGCGGGCGGCCGGGGAGCGGGCACGGGCAGAGGGACAGGGTGCCAGGGCTGCCCGCATGCGCCGGGAGCTCGAGGGGCTGCTGCGGCGCAGGGAGCGCCTGGCCCGGCGCCTGCGGGGCCTCCACAGCTTCGGCAGCTACCTGCAGGCCGTGCTGGCCAGGATGGGGCAGGTGAGTGCTGGGTCCCATCCTGTGGTGGGGACCCTGTGCATGTCCCCAAGCCTTCTGTCCAGGGCAGTACCCCCACAGCCTCTCAGCCCCCTCCCGCTGCCCAGTTCCAGGATGTCCCAGCCATGCTGGCCCATTTTGGGGTGCTGGTGGGGGCACGGGCAGCCCTGGCACAGCAGGCAGAAGCTGGGCAGGAGCGACTGGCCCAGAGCTGGGCACGGCTCCGGCAGTACGAGGAGGAGGCCAGCAGCGAGCTCCTGCGCACCAATGCCGAGCTGGCCCAGCTGCAGGCACAGCTGGAGGCTGCCCGCCGTGACGTGCTCCAGGAGGTAAGGGGGGCATGGGGTGTCCTAGGCCCCCCTGGGGAGAGGAGTGGCAGTACAGACCCCAAGTGTGCTGCGGGGGGGGGATGCGGAGGAGCTGGGCAGCATCTCCTGCGCTGAGCTGAGGGTCCTGGCCTGCCCAGAAAGCACCAGCAGCTGTACTTGGGAGGGTCACACAGACAGGACTCACGGGTCCCACTGCCCGGCTGGGCAGGGTGTTGCTGGGGGCTTGGGCTTTCTGTTGCTGTGTCCCTCAGGAGTCTTGCTGGGCCCATGTCCAGAGCACAGCCACACAGCAGACCCTGCTGCTGGGGCAGGTCAAGCTGGCAGTGCTGAACCTCTTCCACCTCGCTACCACACGGCTCAAGCTCCCCACGGATGTGGCCCTGGAGGACACTGAGGCCCAGCTGGATATGGTCAGCACAGCCCTCTCCCTGAGATCGGGGGTCTGGGGGATGCACGGGGACATTCATGCTTCAGGATGGCTGTGGCATCAGGCTTCTCTCTGTGCAGGTGCTGCTCTGCATGCAGGACCTGGCAGCCATTTGTGCTGATCTGTGCCCCAGGGAGCTGGGGCTGTGCCCACCACGTCTGCCTGCAGCCACCCGCACCCGCCCATTGCACCCCAGGGGTGCCAGGGTGCCTCTGACCCAGGAGTAGCCCGTGGAGACAATCCCCCCCCACACTCCTGGGGCAGGAGAGGCTGCCACAGCCGGTGTGGTGCCCCAGGACCCACCCTGGAGCTGGAGGTTGCCCTCGACAAGTCTGGGAACCCCCAGACAAGAGGTGACATGGATGGCATGGCACAGCCAGACAGCACTGTGCTGCAGTGTGGGACCCGGCTGCTGCAGGGGAAGGAGGGCTGCCGCTCACATTCAGGGTGTCGGTATCTCTGAAGGTGTCTCTTGCCACAATACAACCCACAATACAGCTCCTGCCTGGCTGAGCACTGTGCTTGGGGGTGGCCCGAGGGGGAGGAATTACCCCAGGCGTGGGGCTTGCAGCACAGGCAGAGTCGGGATGTAAAACCAGACAAATATTTACTGTCTCCTTTCCCCCACCCGGCCCAGGCGTGGGGGAACCGCTGGGGCACGGCCCCCTGCCCTACACCCTCTTCCGCAGCTTGCCCTTCTTGGCAGCCCCCACCCGGCGCCCGAAGGCCATCTGCCGCAGCTCCTGCACCCGCTGCCTGTTCCTGGCCTTCAGGCGCTTGAGCCCCCCGCTCTGCAGGAAGCGCTGCTTGGCCGCCTTCTTGCGCTGCTTCAGGATCTGCTGCTTGTTCTTCAGCTCCGAGCGCGCCTGGGCTGGGGGCTGCCCGGGCCCTGGGGGGGAGACACACACAGAGTGACGCTCAGCTGGGAGGCCAGAGCAAGGCGGGGAGGGGGTGATGGGGGCTCTGTCACTTGCTCGGGGTACTCACCGTGCCCACGCCTGTGCTTCCCTCTGAACTGCTCCCTGCCTCGTACATCACCCTCATCCTCGTCCCGCTCATCAACCTTGTATTTCTGTTTCCACTTCTCGTAGCTGGGCCGGGGGGGTTAAGGAAACCTGTGCTGACTGCCCACCACCCGACCCACCACAGAGCGGCCAGCCTCCCACCCCAGGCTGCTGCCCCAGCCAGGGAGGGAGCCCGGGGAGCAGGGCACAATGTCCCACAGCTGCCCCGAGGTCCAGCCCCGCTCGCCGCAGCAGAGGTGGGCAGCAGCGCTCGCCGGCAGGATACAGGTTGTTCTTGTAGGAGCTGCTGATGTAGCACCCGCTTTCCGTCCGCACCTTCTTCTTGTCCTCCTGGCCCGTCTGCCCCACAAACCGCTTCTTCTTGCGGTCCCTGTGAGAGAGGGGAGGGCAGTGGGGTTGTGGGAGGGACCCCCAGCCCCGATTTCCACCCCCAGCCCATGGCCACACCCCACTCACCACTTCAGCAGTTGCCTGCTCTTGTTGAGGTTGTGGTTTTCGTCACCCATGAGATCCAGGACGGCTCCAGCTGCCTGCTGCTCAAAGGCACTGCCCTCACCGCCCACGCTCAGCCTGCAAAGGGTGGGGGGGTGAGAGCAGCCCTCCCACACAAGCCATGGCAGGACAGCAGCAGGAGCCCCCCCAGACTCACCCTCTTTCGCTCTCAAAGTCCTTGGGCCGGTACGGGATGTAGAAGTCCTTGTCCTGCAGCGCCGGCTGCTGGAGCTTTTTCTTGGGGCCATCTTCTCCCCCTTGGCCCCGTTTTCGCTTCTGGCCCACCACGGTGGAGAACACGTCCTGGAAGGAGACGGTGAGGGCCTGGGGGAGCCACATCACCTCACCAGCCGCTGCACCAGCCCCTGAACCCGACCTGGCCCAGCCGCCCCCATGCTGCCAGCGCCTGGCTGGGGCTGCCTTGCAGCAGGTCCCACGGCCAGGGCAGACCCCCTATTCCTGCCCCCTTACCTGGAGGTTTTCCTCCTCTCCTTCTCCCTCCTGAGGCCCGGGGGAGGTTGGGCAGAGCCCCTGCCCTTTGAGCGCCGCTGCCCGCTTCTCCTGCTGCCCACGCTGGTACTTCTCAATGAGGGCGCGGTCGTGGCGCCGCTTCGAGCGCATCACGGTGCTGGCCAAGGTGCGGGACGTGGCGTTGATCTCGAAGATCGTCTGGTCCCACGGCCGAAGCAGAAGCCCCAGTGAGCTGCACAGCTGGCCACATGGACCTCCTCTCCAACCCAACCCCGGCACCTCGTGCCCCAGGATGGGTCTCAACTCACCGCCTTGGACTTGTAGGTTTTAATGCTGTCCACCAACTTCAGCCTCTCCAGCTCGGTGTCTTCGAAGCGGGCACCTGGGGAAGGGGGGCACAGAGGGGGCACGGGTCAGCTCCCTGGTGAGGGGGATGGGGTGCCCTCCCTTGTGTCCCCGAGGCACTCACTGAAGAGCGGGTGGAGGCCCAGCTGGGACACATCCAGGTCCTTTGCCCTCTTGATGGACTCGGGCGAGGGGCCGGGCCGGGAGCGCAGGTACTGCTTGTGGGCGTTGTCGGCAACACGGCGCAAACTGCGCACCTCCAGCGAGCCTTCGTGGTCTGTCACCAGCAGGCACTCCTCATCATCAACCAAGCTCTGGGGGACACGGCCCAAGACCCCACCAGCATCTGCAGCCGAGGAGACACAGTGTCACCTCACCAGAAACCACCCAGGGGCATAGCAGTAACCCAGGATTAAACAGCGTGGAGCTACCAACAGCTGTGTGGAGCTCAGTGTGTTAAATCAGCATCCCCAGTGCCCCAATTTCCCCAGCTGCACCCCCGTAACAAGAGCTGATCACTCCTCCGTGCAAATGCCAAGCACAAGGCCACCAACCCCAGCACTGGCCAGGGGTAAAACCCCAGCAGCCACTCAGTCAGTGTCCCAGCTTGGACACACAGCCGCCCAGTGCCTTACCAGCAGGCATCTCCTGGGCACCAGCCAGGATGAGCGGGCGTCCCAGGAAGAGGTGGAGGTCGAAGACGTAGGGCATCTCATCAGGAGCCACCAGTGAGTAAGCAGTGCCACTCCGCCCAGCTCGGGCCACACGCCCTGGTATGGGGAGGAGGAGGGTGAGAAACTAGACCCAGTGCTGGCCTGGCCTGCCCCACTCGGGCAGGGACCCACTGGTGTCCCTGGGTGCCCACACATGTGGGATTTACCATGGCTGGCAAGGGGCTGTGGGTCTCCGGGAAGTGAGACAAAGGGGAGCCTGGCACAGTGCTATCCAAAAGGAGAAGCACCACCCCGAGGAGCCCCCACAGTCCAGCTGGGAGATCAGGGACATTCCTGCTTTGTCCCGCTTTGTCCCCAGCTCATCTTGCATCACAACACGTTAATCTCCTGCCCCAAAGACATCACCACCACATCAGGGGCATTGGCACCAGCCCAGCAGGCCACAGGGATGGCCAGAACAGGGGACAAAGGACAGCCCACCCGCATCCTCCCTGACACCCAGAGGGACCCCCAGGTTGCAGGGACCCCTATGCGGCGCACTGGCACCCACCGACACGGTGCAGGAACAGCTTGGCCTTGGCAGGGAAGCTGTAGTTGATGACATTGTCCAGCATGGGGATGTCGAGCCCACGGGCAGCCACGTCGGTGACCAGCAGCACGGGGCACTTGCCCTGGGAGAACTTGGCAATGTTGATCTTGCGGGCGGTCTGGTCCAGCGAGCTGTAGATGTGTGTGCAGCGGATGCCCTGGGCCGTCAGCAGCTGGAGATGGGGGGGACAGAGATCAGATCCCACCTGGGCACGCACCCTCAGCCAAGAGGCAAGGACCCCCAGCTCCCAGGACCCTGAGACCCAAAGGAGCCCACCCGGACCCTCAAATCCCACTGTGCTCCCTCCTCTTTCTGAGAGGTAGGTGGACGTAGCACCACCACAATCACAGATACTGGGATTTCTCCCTCAACCAGGCAAAACAGAGGTGGAGAGTCCAGCACGGACATGCCCAGAGATGTAAACCCCATGCTGGGTCTGGAAAGGAGCCTTGGGCACCTCCAGCAGCCTGCCCTTGAACAGGGGTGCATGCTGGGCACCCCTAAATGCCACTTGCCTCCTTGAGATACTCTGTGTGGTGCTTGGTGGCCACAAAGACGACTGTCTGGTCCTGCGGCTTCACCACATTCCGGAGCAGGTGGAGCAGCACGGCTGCTTTGTCGTCCCCACGCACGTGGAAGAAAGCCAGCTGCAAAAAGCAGGCAGAGCTCAGCCCCCTGTGTCCCCCTGCCACACACAGCCACCCCCTGTCCCCTCCTCATGAGTCTAGAGCCACCAGGGTGTCTCGCAGGGGGCTGGGGGCACAAAGCCCATCTGGAGCCCCACCACGGCCCATCGCACCTTGAGCTGCTCGCTGAGCTTGGACTCCACATCCAGACGGATCAGCATCGGCTCGGTGAGACCTGTGGGATGTGGTGGCACACGGGCAGGGGTCACATATGGGATGCGCTGGGCCCAGCCCCACGCCCTGGCCCAGCATTAATCCAGCTTGGGTTCGGCAGTCCTGGGCCCAGCCCAGGTGCAGGGCCGTGCCAGGTCCCCATCCCCAGGCTCCCCCCGTGCCCAGTTCCCCCAGCCACTGTCCACCCCGCGCTCCTCACCAGCCCGGGCAAACTCAACGAGCAGTTTGGGCAGCGTGGCCGAGAAGAGGACGGTCTGGTGGCAGTCCGGCAGCCGGGCGATGATCTCCTGGAGCTGCTCGGCGAAGCCCATCTCAAAGAGCCTGGGGGGCAGGGGCACAGGACGTGGCAGCGCTTGTGAGGCCCTGCCATGCCCAGCCCTGCCAGGCACCTTGTTCCCAGCACTGCTCACCCCATGTGCGGGGACACTGCCAGCCCCAGGCAGCCCGGGGACCCCCCTGTGCCCCGCTGACCTGTCAGCCTCGTCGAACACCACGTACTCCACAGTGTGCAGCTTCAGCTTCATCTCCACCGCCACGTGCACCAGGCGCCCGGGGGTTGCGATGATTCTGCAGGGACAGAGTTGGTGACAGGACTAGGCACGGGGGACACAGTGTGCCCACTCCATCCTGGGTGCAGGGCCCAAATCCAACCCAAACCTGACCCACAGAGACCGCCTTGTGTCCCACAGGGAGCGCAGGAAGACGCTCCAAGAGAACAGCAGGACACATGGAGAGGGCAGGTAGCTCTTGGGGGCCATTCCCCGTCCCTGTGCCCCCACTCACATGTCAGGGTTCTCATGCAGGGCGGCAAACTGGTCCTCCATCCTGCAAGAGTGGGGAGAGGCTGGGGCGGTGCTGGGTGGCCCTGAGCAGCTCAGCCCCTCACCAGGTTTTCGGGAGGCTTTAGGGAAGAGGGGACTGGCGGGGACGCGGGGGGTCACTTACTTGTCTCCTCCCAGGATCAGGGCTGTCTTCAAGCCCGTGAACTTGCCCAGCTGCGGGGTGAGAAAGAAACACATCAGGAGGTGCCAAAGCAAACCCCTCACCCCCACACTCCCCACAGCATCCCCACTGCTGCCCCTACCTCCTTGGTGAACTTCAGGGTCTGCAGGGCCAGCTCGCGGGTGGGCGAGAGGATGAGGGCGCGCGCCCCGGCCTGGCTGGGTGCCTTCAGCCGCTCGAACATGGGGATGAGGAAGCAGGCCGTCTTCCCGCTGCCCGTCCGCGCCATCGCCACCACGTCCCGGCCACGCAGGATTGGGGGGATGCTCTGTGAGACACCATGCCGCCATCACCATCCCCATCCTGCTGCCACCCCCCGGGACGGGCGTCCCACCATCCCCCGCGCTCACCTTCCTCTGGATGGGGGTGGGCACCTTGTAGCCCTTCTTCATGATGCCCTTGAAGACGGGGTAGCTGAGCCCTGCGGGGATGGGGACACATGAGGGGGCGTGGGCAGGAGGGGGTGGTCCCCGTACCGGGATGGCCGACCCCCCGCCCCACACGCACCCATAGACTGGAAGCCCCCAGATTTCTTCTTCTTCTGGTTCTGGGCCCGCACCATGGCCCGTGTGTCCGGCTCGGCATCAGCACCATCCTCCTCCTCCTCCTCGGCGGCGGCAGGGAAGGCAGGCAGCGGGGGCGCGGGGACCTGGGGACAGCAAGGGGCACACAGCTGCGGTCATGGAGGGGCTGGGCCGGGCCTAGTGGGCAGGGACACCGGCACTGCGGCAATGGCACTGGATACACCAGTACTGGGGACACTGGCACTGGGGCACTGGCACTGGGGACACCGGTACTGGGGCACTGGCACTGGATACATCAGTACTGGGGACACTGGTACTGGGGACACCGGCACTGGGGACACCAGTACTGGGGACACCAGTACTGGGGACACCGGCACTGGGGCACTGGCACTGGGGGCGCCGGCACTGGGGGCACCGGCACTGGGGGCACCGGCACTGGGGGCGCCGGCACTGGGGGCGCCGGCACTGGGGACACCGGTATTGGGGACACCGGCACTGGGGGCACCGGCACTGGGGGCACCGGCACTGGGGGCGCCGCACACGGGGACTGGGGACACCGGTACCGCGAGTGCCAGCACCGGGCGCAGGGGACTCCGGCAGAGGGGGGCTGAGCACGCCGGCGTGTCGCCGCCCCCCGGGCCCCATCCCGCCTCCCTCCTGCCCCCCCCCCCGCCTCTCCCGTCCCTACCGGCCCGTCCCGGGGCTTGCGGCGGGCGCGCGCCGGCGCCATGTCAGTCGGGGCGGCGGAAGCACGCGGCGGCGCGTGCCCGGAAGGGGCGGGGCTCGGCTGGTCCCGCCCGCCCCGGGCGGCGCGTGGCCATGCGCGCGGCGGGGCCGGCCCCGGGCGGGGGTCCCGGTTCTGCTCCTGCCGCTCGCCGGGGCCGGGGCTCCCGCCGGGCGCGCCCGTCCTTCGTGGACGAGTCGCTCTTCGGCAGCCCCGCGGGGGCCCGCCCGGCGCCGCCCGGCTTCGCGCCTCCCTGGGCGGTGGCGGCTCCTCCCGGTAGCGGCGGCCCCCGGCCGAGGAGTAAGTGCAGGTGAGCGGCTTCCGCCGGTCCTCCTCGGGACGGCCCCGGCGCTTCGCGGCTCGCTAAGCCTCGCTGGCCCCGCGGTGCCCAGCGGGCGGCAGCTTGGGAGGGGGGCGGGAGGCCTTGGGGAGCGTCACGGGTAAAGCTCGCACCCCCCACCGCATCCTCAGGGGCCCCGGAGCTCTCGTCCCCGCGGGAGGGTTTGTCCCGGGGGAGGGTTTGTTCCCGGAGCTCTCGCCCCCCAGGCGGTTTGCCCCCCCCCCGGGCGGTTTGTCCCCCCCCCGGGCGGTTTGTCCCCCCCCCGGGCGGTTTGTCCCCCCCTGGGCGGTTTGTCCCTGGAGCTCTCGGCCCCCGGGCGGGTTTGTCCCCCGGGGCTCTCGCCCCCGCGGCCGGGCCCGGTGCCGTGGCTGCCCGCCCTTGTGACCTTTGTGTCCCTGCCGCCCGCCAAGGCTGAGAAGCCACACGCCGTCCTTCTGCGACGAGTCCCTGTTCGGTGCCAAGCCCCAGGGTCCGGCCCGGGCCGTGCCGTGGCTGAGGAAGGAAGATGTAGCCAAGCTCCACCCGCTGCTCTGGAGCCCGCCGCCTGCCCCCCGGAGCCAGCCCGGCCTTGCCCCCCGCCGCAGGGCGGCCCCGCTGAGAGCCGTGCACCCACCAGCTCCCGAGTCTCCGGCACCCGCGGGCGCTGGGGCTGGCTGTAAGGGCCGGTCGTGCGCCTGGGAGCGTCCCGAGAGCCATCTGGGCTCCGAAGGCTGGGGTGCTCGCAGAAGAGGATGTTCCCAGTCTCTCAGCCGGCTGAACACCCCCTCGGACGGGCTCTGCCCGGGTTCGGACAATCCCAGGACAGAAAGGTGTAAAAACCAGAGCCCTGTGACGGCCCCTGCTACCCCCAGAGGCTGTGTGACCAGGGGCCGGTCACAGAGCACGTCCAGACTTTCTTTGGCCAGGTGCTCCATGGCAGCGGGTGGCTGCAAGCCCCAGCCTCCCTGGAAATGAAGCTCAGCATCTCTCTGGGCACAGCTACAGCCTGAACCTGCCCGGGTGGGTCCGGAGAGTGAGTCTGCGCACACCCCAGGATCTCCTGTGGCTGCGAATAAAGGATGGGTACGTGGGAGGATGAGCCAGGAGCCAAGGGTGGCTGCAGAACCAGAGCAGGTCAACGTTGGTGGCAACAGCAGCTTCCACTGACAGCGTGGTGGTCATCAGACAAGGTGCAGTAACGAGTCAGGTTCCTTCTCTCAGGGAAGTCCAGTTGGGAACTGGGAACAGCAGGAGAAAGGGCTGCCTACGGCGAAGGTCCAGGGCCTGTCCAGGAGGAGGAGCAGGCACAGATACACGTCCAGCGTAGCTCGGGGAGGCTCCCAGAGAGTGCCACTGGGGTGGAGGTACCAAGCAGGGCTGGCCAAGGACAGTCAAGGTCCGAAGGCCCTGACAGGCACCTTCCACTGACCACTTCTGGGAGGAGTCGAGTCCTGCTTTGTCCTGTGCATCACGTACGATCACGGGATTGCTCGGGCTTGATGGGACTTGGGGGGAGTCTCTAGCCCAACCTCCTGCTCGAGGCAGGTGAGCTGTGGGCTCAGGCAAGCTGTGGGCTCAGGCAAGGCTGCGCAGGGCTTTGTCCAGTTGGGTGGTGGAAACCCTGAAGGACAGAAGGGGTCCCAGCCCCCCTCCCACTGCTCAGCTGTCCTTGGGGTGAAAAGTTTGCCTTTATACTTGTGTCTTCTTTCATTCTGCTGTGCACAAAGCTCGGTTTAAACCTGCATCACCTCTTCTTCCTAGGTACTGGGAGGCTGCTCTGAGCCCCTCCAGGCTGAACAAGCCCCTTTCCTTCAGCCTCTCCGTGTGGGATGCGTGCTCCAGCCCTGACCATCTCTGCTGGCCTTGCTCCATTTCATCAGCACTTTAATGATCATCCTTTGGCAAGGAAGGAGAAGGGAGGAGGAGCGGAGAGGTGAGGAATGGCATCGCCCTGTGTCCTGCTGGCGGGATGTCCTTCAGCTGGATGGGGTTTGTGACAGAAGGATCAGCCACAGCGATTTCAGCTGCTTCTGGTGATGGAGTACGTGCTGAGTGAGTGGAGATGCAGTCCTGTGGTTTGTACTGAGGGTTGTGAGGGGCTTTCACAGCAGTGCCACACTTGTCCAAGGAGAATCTGCTGGGACCTTGTGTTCGGTCTGTGGGGTGCTGCTGTGCGATCCGGGCACAGCTGGTGTCTCCAAAGCCTGTCTGGGCAAAGCAGCTCCTCCTCAATTCCTGTTCCTGAGGTGGGAAAGAGCAAGTCAGCCTGTGGAATACAGGCAGGGAGGTGGATAAAGGATGCAGGGTGTCACTGCTCCCCTGGGAACGGGGGCTGTGGTGATGAGCTGCTGAGGTCAGGGACCACAGGGGAGTTGCTGGGGATTTGGTAGCTCCCTCCACGCAGTGGGAAACATTCTCTCAGATTCACCAAAGGGCAAAACAAGCCGGGTGAAGGGCCCCAGAAATGATTTTATTGGCACCTTGAGGAGTGGGTCTGTGACCCTCTCCAGCACACAAAGGGCCCTGAAGGTGGGAAGGCCAGCCCAGGAGGGATGCTCCTGGTCCATTGGCAAGAAAGGTCATTCTTGCTTTTGAAAGGCAGCAGAGCTCAACCTGAATTGGTGAGATGTGTTGTCATACCACTGCTCTCATGTCTTTGGTCTGACAGCCAGCCCCAGCCGGGTCAGCCCTTTGTGTGAGCACTGTCAGTACCTGTGATCTGTGAGAGCTTGAGCCCCTGGGGGCAAGTGGCCAGGCTGGGAGGAAAGAGTGGAGGACAGAAGATAGATTTTGTGCTTATTTCTTGGCCTTCTTGCCCTCTTCCCTTTTTGCTTCATCTTCAATGTGGGACATGTCTGGATCCAGCAGCTTTTCTGGATGCAGGTGGCAGCACAGCTCATGGCCGGCTCCCTCATGTCCTGCTTGTTCTGCCACGGTGGGTGCTGCTCCTTGGGCTGGGGACAGTGGGTAAGGACAGTGTGTTTCTCCCTGGGGCCAGGCCTTCTCTTTGATGCAGACAGCATGAAGTGCCTCTGGCTCAGCCTGGTGAGACAGCACACACCAGTTACTGCAGGCCTGAGGGCCTTCCACAGGTTCTCCCTGCACATCCCTATGGAGGGATCCTTTTGCCTATCCCATTCAGGGAGAACTGCCCCCAGCTGCTGAACTGAACCTTCCCAAAAGCACAGAAACCCAGAAATGTGCCCAAGTGGGACTTCCCAAGAGGTTCCCAGGCCAAGGACTGGGGAGCCAGCAGTTCTGGGGCTCTGTGCTCCAGCTGCCCTGGCAGACAGGAGGCAAGAATAACCCGATGTTACTGAAACCTGAGCAGGTGATGCTACTTGTGATGAACAGCAAGTGTTCTGGGCCCTTACCACGCTTTGCACTGCAGCGACCTGACAGCGTTTTTTCACCTGGCTAAAAGCTGTTGAGGCATGGAAGCAATTGGGGTGTTCTCAGAGGAGGTGTTGGGGGTGCTGGTGGGAAGCTGAGGCCCTTTCGTCATGATTTGGATGTTGGCACGGTGATGTGTGAGCTGTTAAACCTGTGGATCTCTCAAGTGGGCTGGGAGAGAAACTGCAATGTGGTTTGGACACTAGATGGAGACAGGAGGGTTAAGAATTGGGAGGAAAGCAAGAGCCCTGTTCCCGAGCAGCAGGTGGATGGATGAGTCAGGCCCAGTGGGGTGAGACGGCAGAGAACTGCTGAGCTCAAAAGCAGGGCACACAATTCGTTAATGGAGTGTGGAAGAGAGGAAGCAGAGATTGGTATCTGGAAAACAAGTTGAGAGTGGATTGCGTGGCCAAGGGTAGCCAGTTTATCCCCACTGCTGTCTTCAGGCTCCAAGGAATCAACAGGGGAAACTAGAGCCCATCACATCAGCCATGCTCTTTCCTGTCCCATGGTGGCCCAGGCTGTCAGGGGGTCAGAACTGGCACTTCCTTGCTGTTTGCTCCACCAGGACGTTGTTGATTAAAATACAGATGGGTTGCTTGGGTTTCATACTGCACTTCTCACTCCTGTTTCCTGCTTTAGTATTGTCCTGTCCTCTTGTTCTACTGGAGCTGCACAGTCCAGCACAAGGGCAAAAGATGCTTTGTTGCTGTGGGCTGTGCTGCCTGTAGGATGCTGCTGCTTGCATGGGGCAAGTACCAAGCCTGAAGATGATCAGGGGGCTCGAGCATTGTGCCTTTGAAGACATGCTGAGAGAGTTGGGCTTGTTCAGCCTGGAGAAGAGAAGGCTGTGGGGAGATCTTACAGCATCTTCCAGTCCCTGAAGGGGCTACAAGGAAGCTGGGGAGGGACTTTTTAGAAGGGCAGGGAGTGATAGGATAAGGGGGAATGGTTTAAATTGGAAAGGGGTAGGTTTAGATTGGATATTAGGAAGAAATTCTTCACTCTGAGGGTGGTGAGGCCCTGGTGCAGGGTGCCCAGGCAGGTGGTGGGCTGCCACCCCCCTGGTGTTCAAGGCCGGGTTGGATGGAGCCTTGAGCAGCCTGGGCCGGGGAGAGGTGTCCCTGCCATGGCAGGGGGTAGGACTTGATCTTTGAGGTCCTTCCAGCTCTGACCAGTCTGTGATTCTGTGAATACAAGAAGATGGAGGAAATGTTCAGCTGGTTCCCAGCCCCAGAGATGCCCTGTTCAGCATCATTGATGATCAGGAAGCTGTGAAGTTGTGGATTCAGAGGCCTGAACCGCACCAGGACTCCTGCCTGCTGCTGCTTTACTTGTTGGGTTTCTGTCTGCTCAGCATGGTGACAAATCACGCTCTCACCTTTGACTCAACCCTTGTCTTGTATCTCAGCAGAGTACCAGCCAGTCTGGAAGCTGCTTCACTTCCAGAATAAGCCGTGCCCAGCTCTAGGTGCTACAAACAGCTACAAGAGATGGTTTTATGTGTGGGCAGTATTACATTTCTTCTGCTCACCTCCCTTGTCCCTCAACAGGAGCCTCGACCAATCTGCAGTCCCCTCGCTGTGCCAGGTTCTGGTTGGCGAGCAGCCTCTCCCGGCGCTGGCACGGAGCTTTGCAGAGCCGAGCCGGCAGAGGGGGAGGACAGCGAGCGACTTGCTTGGAGGTTGCTGCTTCCCGCGGAACCAGCCGAGCTCCGCAGTGGAGCGGGAGCGCTGCGTGCTGGCAGGAGCCGGGTAACACCCGAGCCGGCAGTGCGAGGCCGGGCCCGGTCTCCCGCGGCGCCTTCCCAGGTGCCGGTGCCGGTTTATATGCGACGCACCGCGCTGCTCGCTCCCAGCGTGGGAACCCCCGGTCCGTAGGAGAGGGGCGCGGGAGCGCCGCGGTTCACGGGCGGGACCCCTCGGCCTTCGCGGCGCCCGCCGTACCCGCGGCCTCTCGGGCCGGGCTGCCCCTCCCCGGGGCCCGTCTGTTCCCCTGCGGCCGCCCGAAGGGAGCGGCGCCTCCGCCCGGCCCGGCCCGCGTCCCGCCGTTGCTAAGCGACCACTCTGCCCTCGGGGTGGGGCCTCAGTGCAGCCAATGGCGGCCCGCGCTCCTGCCCTAGAGAGCCCGCCCCTCTCTCAAGCTGATCGGGCTCGATGTTATTAGCCCGCCGCCACCTCGGGCCAATCAGCATCCCCGCCCGGGTGGAGGGGCAGCGCCGCTGCCCAATGGCAAAGCGGTGGGAGGGAGGATGAGGCGGGAATCATCCGCGTCCTCTCGCAGGAGCCGAGGCCGGCGGTGGGCGGGGCGGCGCGGGCGCAGAGCGTGGATTGGCGGGGCGGCAGGGAGGCTGAGCCTCTCCGGGACAAGCCCGCGCCGCAGCGGCCAATGGGAAGCGGCGGGGCCGGGCCGCGGGCGCCTGGGAGAGGGGGTCGCGGCGGCCGCCGGTTCGGCCGGGCCGGGCCAGGCCGGGGTGGGTTGTGTCTGGGTACCCCCGGGGCCGCAGGCGTGAGGGGCTGGCGGGGGGCAGGCTCGCCCGCGGTCCGCCCGAGGCCTCCGTAGGAGCTGAGGGGGCGAAAGGGGCCGGTTTGCGCGGGCCGGCGGGGCCGTGCGGGGTCTCCGCGGCGCCGGGGCAGCCCGCTCGCGGCGTCCCTGCCTGCTAGGCCGCGGGAGGGGCCCGGGCGCTGTCGCTCCGCCCGCTGCCCAGCGGCGAGCGTCCTGCGCGCCAGCCCGCGGAGCCCGGCGGGGCTCGGCCTGTGCCCAGCAGCGCCGCGCTCAGCCCACTGCCGGGGGAGACGCGGTGTCCGCCGGGACTTCTTCCCGCCCCCGCCGCGGCCTGCGCGGGAGGGCTCGGGGCAGTAGCGGCTGCGTGGCGGCCCCGGCTGCGGAGCAGCCCGGTAGCGGGGCCGGGCCCTGCCCTTTCCTACGCCCTCTAGAGAAATCCGTGACAGCAGCCGCAGCCCCGCCGCACGGGAGCTCCATGTGTGGGGGCGAACCGGGCCCCCTGCCCCCGCTCGCCCCTCCCCACCTGCCGCCGGGGCGGTGTGGCGCGGCACGGGCCGGAGCCGCGTGTGGCGGCCGCACTGGGCATCGCGCTGCTCGGCATGCGTCACGCCTGCCCGGTGCTGAGCGCGGCCCGGAGCTCGCCAGGAAGCCCCTTCCTTCGCCTCTGCCGCACCGTGCGGGCCGGGACGCGCCGCCCGGGCCCGGGCCGGTGAATCCCGCCAGCCCAGCGCCCTGCGCCGCGCCCTGAGCGCGGAACCGCGGCCTCCTCCGAACCCTGCTCTCGGGATGGGCGGGCGCGATTTTCCGTCCTTGCGCCTGGAAAGCTGTCCCGATGGAAGACTTCCCGAGGAGCCTTTCTGACCCGAGCGTCTCACAAGTGGAACTGGCAAAGGCGTTATTTAAAGTTCCCGGAGTAGGAGCCTCTGAAGGGACAGGATGGCCGTGAGCATGGATGACGACGTCCCCCTCATCCTCACACTGGATGACAGCGGAAGCAGCACCTCGGCCCCTCTAGATGACCTGCATCGGGAGGAGCTGCCTAATGAAAGTAAGATTGCGTTGTCGTTGTGTCCTGCCCGCTGCCCTGGCCTTGACTTGTTTTCCTCTCTGCGGGAGCCGCTTTTCCCTGTGCTTGCCAGCACCCGGAACTCAGAGCTGGCGTCCCGCGTCCCGGCGGCTGCCTGAGAAGACCACATCAGGAAGCTGCTCATTGCGTTGCTTGTTTACTCTGGGCACCGGGGACGGATGGGTCCCACTGATGCCGTCTTTAACACAGCTTTTTATGCGCTTTCCATGTTAAAACCCGTGCCCTTGCTGTCCTTACACCTCTCATTTCCTGCACAGACACCCGGCGTGTCTCCTGTTCTTGGCACAGGCCCTCTGTGCCGTGCCACTGCCCTGAGCTGTCAGGTGCAGCAGCTGTGATTATGTCACACAGTATTTTCCGAGGGCTGCAGAGAACTTGCCCTTTGCGGCTGTTTTGCCTCTTTGTAGTTTACTTTCTGGCTTTGCAATACAGAAAGGGATACGTGTTGATGGTGAATCATGTTTCAGTGTATTCTTGCCAAGGAGCCTGGATGGTATATTCACTCTCCTTTCAGCCCCAGGTATTTAGTGGGACAGGTCCAGGCCATGAGCTCTCAGAGGAGGAAACAAAAGTCTCCATCTCTTAGAAGCATTGCTTTCTCCCCGGCGTGCCCTGGTTCAAGCCACCTCCCCGCCCTCGGTGACAGCAGCTGTGTTTGAGCCTGTTGGCAACTGTCTGGTGTAGGTTGTGGCTCGCTGAAAGGCTCGGGGCAGTTTTGTTCCACACATCCCTCTGACTTCCAGTTGACATTGCAGGTGTACGCACAGGTCTCGTGATCCTGTTCAAGCTCTTGCTGCCCCAAGCTTAATGTTTGTAACAAACAAATCATTTCCTGGCCTGGCATCCCTTTTTATATATTTTTTCCCTGTGTCATATCTCTATTCCATGCTGGCTGTATTGTTTGATTTCTCTCTTGCAGTCACATGGGTTCCCTTAACTTGCTCCTTCTGTGACTTCCTGAGCCAGCAGCTTCTTCCTGGGGATGAAGATTCCTCCTCCTCCTCCCCCCACACCTCTGCAATACACACCCCTGGCTGAATAGCCCAGTTGACTTTCCCTGCCGCATCATTGCTCCAATTGCATCTATTTGTCTTTTTAAAGTTTAGCTCTCTATTTTTAACTTAAATAGAAGAGAGAATGCGTCCTCTGGCATATATATAGACTTTCTTGTGACTAATTTTAATCACTCTTCTCATCTTTTCTTCCATCCGCCTCCCATCCCTTTAAAGATGAAGTTGTATGGGGTTTAGCATTTGGTTAAAGCCATCGTGACTCTGTTAAAGCACAAGGATGAGAATGAAGGGTTTTTTTTTTTTAAAAAAAATAAGATTCCACAATCTGCTTCCCTTGAAATACAGGGAAATTGTTTAGGGACCGATTTTGTGCTTCTTAAAAGATAGCTGGGTGGCTTTTAAGAAGTCATTTCCTGGAATTCTTTGAATGAAGCGTCTCTTGGTATTGAAAACCCATTACTCTGGCTATATGTTTTAATCACTTTTAAAGTTGAATTTGCTGGAAAAAATATAAAGCTTATTCTGTGCAAGCGATGCTGAACGATAGGGAACCCGCTGAAATCAGTGGGTCCTGCCAGAGTGGGATGAAAGATCAGAAGGGGGAGGCTGGCATAAACAACTTGAAAGGCACACTTATTTCTCTCTCAGAAGCGGGAAGCTTAAATGAGGGACTGAGCGGAATAACAGCATCACTCCCACAAGGATCTTGCTTAAGCAACAGAACGTGTGGTCCAGCTCTCCTCTTTGCCTGTGAAGAAAATCGGCTGTGAAATCCAGAACAGCTGGGCCTGGTGGAGGCTGGAGGAATGCAGACATCTGTCCTCTGCTCTGCCTCCACTGACTTTAACAGAACTCTGTCATTTCACAGCTTTATTCCAGGTTTGTCTTTTTTCAGCGGAAAAAAGAAGGAGTGTGTGAGAAGCTCTTTTTAGGAGAGGGAGAGCCTGCCAGGGTGATGATGAGGGCATGAGCACAAGGAAGGTCAGGAGCCTGTTTCCTCTTGGTTTTGTCGTCCTTGTGCCTAAACTCTCCTGGTAGAATATCCAGGCAGAATGTGGAGGAACAGCTCACCCCTTCCTGTGCCCAGCCTTCTACTCCTGGGGATTTGGTAGCAGGTTAAACACAAAGCTGATACCAGCTGGTCCTGTTTGCAGGGAGAGACCTGTCATCCTCTTCCCTGGTGACACTGAGGGAAAGACAACGTGAGTGTCACCCCTCTGATGCCTAAGCATGAGTCTTGAGGTTGGTAGTAATTAAGTTGCTCTCTTGTTGTGTGTGTCAGTGAACCTCCCTAAATCTTAATCCACATGACCACCTCCCTAAGCACCGTGTATCCAGGTGATTTCAGTGTATCAGCTCCCACATTTTTTTAAGGAACTTCTGGTGCTTTATTTAAAAATAATAATTTTTTAAAAAATATCCCTGATGTGGCTTTGTTATAACCAGGTCCTTTGGCACATGAATTTCCAGCTCTCAGTGTTGATTGTTTGGAAATGCAGGCGAGTTCCTGGGTTGAAATAAAGTACCAAAGGGGTTCTCTCAAAGCAAGCCTGGTGCAGGTGTACAAAGAAGGGCCTGCAGTGCAAGAGCATACTGCTTTCCCAGTCTCGTGGAAGAGTCCTCTGCTGGGTAAGTGGATGCCTTGGGATTAGAATGAAAGCAAACTGAATGAGAAAACTGTGTGGAAAATTACATTCTTAAAGAAAATGTCCAGCTGCAAAAATTAATCTCCCTAATCATACAGCTCTTGAGCACTTAATGGGAGAAAATACTTGCGTGGGGAGGAATATTAAAGCTCTGCCTTCCTCGGCTTGTGCTGGGATTCAGGTCTTCCAGGGAGCTCCTGTTCACAGGCACCGGGAAAGGTCAGGATCCTGCAAGGGAATTCAGACCACATCCAGAGGAACATGGTGCTGGGGGCTCTCTGACTCCAGCACGTAGGACTGTGGCACTGCCTAATTCTTTCAAGCTCTGGCAGCTGAAGGAGACTGAGAGAAACACTTTCATCCCATCAATCCACACTAATTAATGGGATGCTGCCCCTCCCTGGTACATCTTATCTGAGAATCTCCTGAGTGCTGTACACACTCTAATTAAGCTTCCCCGCACCTCTCTGAGGTGAATGACTAATATTAACTGAATTTCTGTAGGAGGCAAAGGTGGGGATGCAATCCTTGCGTGGCCTTTCCCAAAATCACCTACTGAAAATGGTGAGAGCCAGACAGGGTTTGGTGACTTCCAAATCCTCACCCAAACTCCTGGGGTTCTCAGAACTACCTTGGGGTGTGGGGTATGTTTTCCATGTACAAAGACAGTGCTGGATAGCCTTGAAACTCTGGGATGGTGTCTCTCCTTGAGCTGATGGGAACCAGGAGCGATAAATGAGTGTGTGTTGGTTTATCCTGTATTAGATCAGGTACAAGATTCTCCTTTGCCTCCTGCATGAAAATTGCTGTAGCCTCAAGTGGAGTTGCAGTGTGTTGGGAGCAGAAAGTACAGCTCAAAGTGTTGTACAGGGAACAATACGATATTGTGTGTCTGTTTCTCCCACACAATGGGTTATGGCAAGTGGAAGAAGTCATCTCTAAACCCTGGGTTCTTACAGGGAAGCGACTGCATCTGCTATTGAGATAAAAATGAATTATTGTAGGGGGGGGGAGCTGGGGGGAGCAACCACACTGGTGATGCTTTGTGGAAGAATTGTTGGAAAATGGGAAGTTAGGACTTTGAACATTGAGGTTTCAGCTGAGCCTTTGCAATCCCAGTTTCTGCTGCCTGAGGAGTAAATTGTCAGGAAAACTGGAGCCAGCCTGGCCTTTTGGGTAGAAGAATTGTTGCTGTACATGACCCTGTGTGCTGCTGTGAAGGAGCGGGTGGCCTGAAGCGTGAGGAAAATGGTGTTTCAGTGTTGGTGGAATTGGGAGGGGCTGCCCAAGGTGAGGAATGTGGCAGTGGGTAAGGAGAGCGCTGGCTGTGCCCATAAATCTGCCTGGGGTGTGTGCTGTGTGCCCTGGAATGAGGGCCTCTCCCTGCCCGCTGCATGTCCGCCCAGCTCCTCGATGGATGAGAGGGTTTGGCAGAATTGGCTGATGGAAACTCATCTGATGCTTCTGAACACACAGCATAATTACAGCACTCGGGGATGTTGTGCACAACAAACTCATCTTGGGAATATAAATAAACCATTTACTAATCAGCAGCTACATGTATGCTTCTGGGGGCAGTCCGGAATCGGGGTGGTCACCTCTGTTCTTCTGTGATGTAGGATTGGGACAGTTGCCTCTGTTCTTCTGTGACGTAGGATGGATTGGGGCAGTTGCCTCTGTTCTTCTGTGATGTAGGATGGATTGGGGCAGTTGCCTCTGTTCTTCTGTGATGTAGGATGGATTGGGACAGTTACCTCTGTTCTTTTGTGATGTAGGATGGATTGGGACAGTTACCTCTGTTCTTCTGTGATGTAGGATGGATTGGGACAGTTACCTCTGTTCTTCTGTGATGTAGGATGGATTGGGGCAGTTGCCTCTGTTCTTCTGTGATGTAGGATGGATTGGGACAGTTACCTCTGTTCTTTTGTGATGTAGGATGGATTGGGGCCGTTACCTCTGTTCTTCTGTGATGTAGGAGCCGCCTGGATTTTGATGCGCTCTGTAACCGATGCAGCCCAGAGCAAGAGGATTCTCTTCTGCATTGGATCCGGTTCCAGAAGGTGTTTGTATCAACAGAGTGGGACAGCAGGTGTGTCTGCGTACAGCCCACAGCTTCAGCTCAGCTGGTCAGCAGCCCCACTCCCCAGGCACTGCGGTGCTACCTGCAGTAGCGCCATCTGCCATGAGAGACTTCAGGGTGGAAAAGGAGGGCATGTTCTCTGATGGGCTGAGGGAACAAATGGAGAATAAATACCTGACCTCTGGGGAAACACAAACTCATGGTAGCCATGCTTCTTGGGAAACCACTTGAAGTGCTGTGAAAGCCTGCTGGGTTTGCTGCCTTTGAAGGAAAGCGGGTGTTTTAAATAGCAGCTATCTAGCAGATTTAATAAATCCTTCAGGATCTGTAGGCTTGGTCCCTTGCATGAAAGTAAGCTCAGGTGCTGTTATTTGGGCTTAGGCACAACTTACGAAACGCTGTGGCTAATTGCTGTGAAGAAGCAGGGGACAAAGTAACAAGTGAACGCTTGTGATGGACCTGGCAGGTCCCAGGATCTAGGGGCCAGGCTCTCAAACAGCCTTTTGGATTATCCAGTGGCTTTCTTGGATTCTACTCAGTATACTTTTGCATCTCCTAGTTCTACCGATTTGCCTTTAATTAGTTCCAATAGCAGTGCTGCTGCATTCATGGAGGTGAAGCGTGGCCAGGGTGCAGGATGGGGATCTCATTTTTGGAGCAGTCTGTTTCTGCTGTTGAAGCCACTCGTCCTCATACCTGGGTAAGTGAGTTTGTGTCACTGTGCTCAGTGTGTCCCCTCTGTGAAGGGCAGGTGACACCTTTTGTGGCAGTGGACAGGTGGGCTGTTGTAAGACATGCTGGACCACATTGCTGCCCACAATTTGATGTTCTTGATATGTCCCTGCTTAAAATGTAGAGTGAGGGGAATTCATGCTGAAGCACAGGCGGTGGTTTGGCACTGGGCTTTGTGCCTCTCCAAGTCTCATTTCTCCGACCTAACAGCCTTGCCTTTTGCAACTTCTGGCAGCGCTTCTCTAATCCTCTCCTGGCCTAGATGACTTGTAATGAATGTTTTAAGCAAGCAAAGCGAAGCAAAACTGCCTCTGAGATGAGCGAGGGGTGAAAATCTTGGAAAGGGAAACGAACACCCAAAGTATAAGGAGATTATTGTTTTCTCCTTCGGTACGATTTGTTTCGCTGGGTGATGAGCTCCGTAAACTCAGAGGAAGGAGGTAAATGCTGCTTTTTAGGAGATGTAGGGGATCGTTTGATATGATGCTAGGAATGGCAGAAAAATGTGTTTCATGCCCTAGAATGTCATTTATCTTGAGAATTTGGGTTTTAAGGCAGGACCGACTGCCTTGGCGGTGATTAAATGCGTGCTGTAAGGAGAAGGTAAAGCCGGTGCCTTCCATTGAAAAGAAACCCCGCTGTGTTGTCGGGGACTCACAAAAGCATTTGTATCGAGACATTCTCAAGATAACTCTGTAATGCGGGTACCTATAGAAGGAAAACCACAAGCAGAGTGAAGTACCAGGAGGCATTGTGAGCCGCAGCCGCCCTGGGGGGTTTCTCTCCCCAGCCCGCAGTGTTTCCTCAGCCCCGCAGGAGATCAGCCTGCACAATGCCTGCATTGTGTGCCCCACACTGGGACGCTTTGTCACACACAAGCTCTGCGCTGTTGACTCTTTCTCGCAGTGTAAAAAAAAAAACCAACCTAGCGATTTCATCTTGAATGGCCCACGCTGTTCAAATCTGAGGGAGAAAAAGCATACACAAGGTAAAGAAGGCTCGGGTTTGCGCTCCCTTATCCTAGAGTCAAATGGTTCTTTCTCCTTTGTCATCTCCCAGAGCACAAGGGATGGATATCGTCTTTCATGAATGGGTCGAGGAGGCTGGAGGCTTCAGGCGTTGGCACAGGCTGCCTAGGATGGTGGTGCCTGTGGCTGTTCAAAAAAGCAGGTAGCTGTGCTGCCTTGGGAGATGATTCAGAGGTTACATGGTGTGGGGCTGATGGTTGGACTTGATGCTCTTGAAGGTCTTTTCCATGATGACTCTGTGATTCTACCTGGCGGGTAGCAACAGGACAAGGGTGTGGAGCGATAGGATGAGGGGTAACAGTTTTAAACTAGAAATGGGTAGATTTAGGTTGGATATTAGGAAAAAAGTCTTCACTAATGAGGGTGGTGGATCACTGGCCCAGGTTGCCCAGAGAGGTGTTGGAGGCCCCATCCCTGGAGACATTCAGGGTCAGGCTTGATGAGGCTCTGAGTGACCTGATCTAGCAGAGATGTCCCTGCTCACTGCAGGGGGTTGGGCTAGATGGCCTCTGAAGGTCCCTTCCAACCCAACGCAGTCTGTGATTCCATGATTCTTCTCACTCCTTTCTTGAAGACAGGAGTGATGACCTTGATGCTTTGAGGAAGGGAACATTCCCTTCTTTCCTCTATCCAGTACACAGCTCCCATCTTTTCCGTGTGAGAGCAGAAGGACGGGTGAGGCAAAGTGCTTCCTCCCGGAGCTGGCTGCTGTACTCAGAAGATGCAGGGGCAAGGGCATGTGCTACAGCGTCGGAGGGCTCTGCTTTTCGAACAGGTGGTCCTGGAGCTATAAAAGATGTTAAGGAGTTTGAAAGTGTTCAAGCTGCAATTTTAAATCGACAACTTTCCAGCTCTAACCGGTCACTCCTCAGCCACCGCAGCTGACTTGAGAACATTTGGCTCAGGAAGCGGAACAACAGTTGGAAACAAATAGCGATTAGTTTTTTCATGGCTTCCCAGGGAACACATCAGTTTGTTTGTTTTCCCCCTCATTTTTGTGATTCCTGTGGATTTTTAAGGCACTGTAGATGCAGGATGTTCGGTTTAGCCAAGCTTGCTTACTGGCAGATTAAAATGAGCAAAGGCTGAGCACGCTGAGTTCACTCATCATAACCAATATGATGCTTCTCAGAACTTCCTTTGCCCTTGGTATCTTCACCGAGGAATCCTGCCTGCTGCCGTCAGCCCCCCTGCGTTGAAATCCCATTTTACCCATTTGAATGCTGTAAGAAGTGCTGTATAAACTAAACAGGAGCATCTGTGAAGTGGTTAGAGTTGTTGTTGATTGCCTTTTCCTTATTGCCTTCAGGGGATTTAAGCTTGAATTTGCTGGAAGTAGAATTTATGAGCCAGAACGCTCCATTTCTGATCCTTAAGCTGGGAAAAGTGCAGCGAATTTGATAGGTCTTTCTCTTGCCTCCGATGTCTCCGGCTTTTGATCTGGACCTCGCCGGGCTCTCCCCGTGTCTTTAGCGTAATTGCTTTCTGCGTGTTGAGAAGCTGGCTGGTTTTTACATGACTGCTTTCTTTGCAGAGAGCTGTTAGGAGCAGCGTTGGGATTTCATCCATCTGCTTCCAGAGAGCAGTTCAGCAGGGAGCTCGTGCACCTTGCCGCTGGTCCTTTCGCCTGGGAAGGAGGGAGGGAGGCAGAGAAGGTGGGTGTGTGGATCCACCGCAGCTCTGTGCGGCTGGTGAGAGGTCCTGATGGTGACAAGAGGATGCCTGCTGTGATTTGAGTCATAGTGTGGGGGTTTGAAGCTTCTATCCAGCGCTTGCTTTATCATCACAATCTGGTGGTGCCTGGTGCAAGAGGCTCTGCTTTTCCTGCTTCCTTGGGATGTATCTCTGCACAGGGATACCTCTCCAGTTCTGGGGGGCTGGACACCTTAGCTGCTCGTTGTGTTTCTTATACCATTGCCAAGCACACGCACACAGGTGTGTGTACCTGTGATTCTGTGACAGTCTGTGGTGTATTCCGACTGCAGCTGCTTTCCTGAGAACACTTTCACTCTTCCCAGCAGGTTTGGGAAGGGTTATTGCACAAAGGTAACGTTGCTCAGTGAGGAATTTCACTGGAACACACAGATATGTGCCTGCTCACCGTTAGCTCAGGGAAGGAATCCCTGTGGCATTCGGGTGAAGTGATGAATCCCACACACGGGAGCGTTGCCAGCTCCCCAAGGTCACACCGCAGGGGTGAGCTGGCTCTGGCACTCCCAGGGTAGCCGGCCGTGGGAGGAGGAAGGAAGGAATGCCATCCTCTGCAGCTTTTGCAGCTGCTGGCTGTAGGAGCAGGGCTCTGGAGGAAGGGGTGACCACGGTATTTCTGTGATCTGACCCTTTTTCCTGTGGCAGGTCACCCTGGCTGGAGAGAATCTGCACCGGGTGAGAGGCACAAAGGGCTGTGGTGTGGTGGGTCTGGCTCCCCCTAGTCCCTGTGGCAGGGCAGCGGTGCCCAGCTGGTTAGGTAGGCAGCTTGCTCCGGGGGCACGGCAAGAAGGGGAATCACTGTGGTTTGTTTTTGATGACACAGGGAGGAGCGTGGTTTCTCCCAAGTGCTGAGCAGTGCTGGAAGAACAGCTGAAGAGGGGAACACCTGCCTTTCTCTCTGTGGCTCTGCCTTGCCACCTGCCAGTGCTATTGAATGTTCAGCGTTTCCCTAACCACTGGTGGGTGTGGACAAGGGACCGCTCCAGCCCTGCCTGTGTTAAGTGAATGTTCACAAGCAGCTTGCCAAGGGGAGTTTTGGCATCAGCGTTGGGAGGGGACAGAGGCAAAGCCCCTTCCTTTCAAATCCAAGGCCAGTGGCAGGACCTTATGTCTAGTGGCTGAAAAAGGGAAGACTTTAAAACATGGAAAATTATTTACATACTTGAGAGAGCACACACGGATGTGTACAGAACAAGAGTGCTCACGGAGGCTTTAAAGCTGTTGGAGGAGCAACAAAAAGCCACACTGCAGATGTGCCAGTGCTGGCCAACGTGAGAGGAGCTGTGCTGTTAGATCACAAACAAAGGAAGAGACACTGGGGGTGGGAGAAGATCCCAGGGAGAAATGTGGTCAGCAGCATTATAGGTGTTGGGAAGGACTTGGGAACTAGAAAGACGTCTTTGGTGATGCTGACCTGTTAGGAATTCAAGGCTGATCGCTGGTCAGTAACACCACAGAAAAGCCAGAGAGATACCACCTGTGCTCTGTGTTTGTTGAAAAGCCAGATGACCTGGTCATCCTCTGCTCTGTTCTTCCATCCCCACAGTAAACACAGGAGAGATTAACTGGCTCATTCCAAAGCTCTGCATCTCAAACGGGAGGACTGTGGCTTTCCTGAGGCCACAGCTGAGGCAGTCTGAGCGCTGCTGCAACAGTGGCTTCCTTCCAGCACCAGGAGATTTGCACCAGGTGGGACACTGCAGGCCAGCCAGAGCCAAACAAGGTTTCCAGGCAAGATAAGGGGTAACCAGCAGTAACTCTTGTAATAATCTGAATTTGAAGGAGGGTTTTCATGTCAGCTGGTGTGGATTTATGAACAAGTGAGTGTCATATGAGCCTGAAGTCACGCATTGACAGACTTGGTGAGGTTACAAGACTGACGCTGTTCTGTGAAGACACTTGTTTGGGTGCTTGTGTGGTGTTTCAATTGAGAGAATGAACAATATGAATCAACAAACTGGCTCTGCAAACTGGCTGATGGATGGGTCTCAAAGTCCAGCTGGTTATTAGGACCGGTCAGTGAATAGGTACGTTATTAGCAGAGACTGTCACAGGGAGGTACATTATTAGCAGAGACTGTCACAGGGGTTAGACTTTGTCCCTCTGCCAGCTGCAACCTTCCTGTCCGATCTGGAAGTGGGGGGGGAAGTAATTTTGGACCAAGCTGGGAGGTGTCACAGGTTGAGGACACAGTACGAGGGAGGAGGGGAGGTGAGTGATTAGGAGTGCTTAGTTAGGTGGGTGCAAGCAAACCACATGTGTGTTGTGAAGGGCAGCTGTAGGTTGATGTGTCTGCAAGGGTGGAGAGGGCTGCCTTGTTGGGAGGCTGGACTGAGCCTGAACCTGAGCACGTGGGGCACTTCTCCAGGGAAGTGATGGGCATATGCCTTGGTCCTTTCAAAAAGAGTGACGATTGGGGTAGTTCGGTGATGTTGCCGTCTGTGCTGGCTCTAGAATAATCCACATGTTCGTGCTTGGTGTGTTTCTGGTGCCCTTGCTCCTGCTCATCCAAGAGGCTTGAGGGTGGCTTTGGTTAACTGGGTGACAGTGGAATGCTGTCTGTGGGTTGAAACTGGGAAGATCCAGACAAAGAACAAGACGTGTTTGACAGCGACCGTTGGAGCCACTTTGTAAGAGTCGGCGAGGGTCCTTGCAGTGCTCAGAGACTTCCAACGTCAGAGTTGTCCGTTTTCTGAAGATACAGTTCTGAGTGAGGGCTGTGGGACGTGGAGTAAGGACCAGTTGAGGGAAAGCTCGATGGCAGCTGTGTGCAGGTGTCACATGGATGGTTTATCTCCTTCCTTCCTTCCCCTCTGGCCAGTACCTGCACCCTCTCGGTTCCAGCCACCAGCGGTGTCTACCAAATGTGCAGAAGTTTGGGGGGTTCCCCCCCCCTTAGCAGAGAGCGGCTGCGCAGCGCTAGAGGCTGGAGTCTTCCCCACTCCTTTCAGTGCTGCTTCCCCTGAAGTTGGCAGCTTCCCTTTCCTGGCTGAGTCACGACGGTGAGCCAGAGATGTGGCAGTGCTGTCTTTCAGAAGAGCCAGTGCAGCAGGCAGAGTCTTGTTCTAACCCCACAAAGCACAGTTATGTACCTCTTGCTACAGTACCATTACCAATAGCTTGCCTCAGCCTGTTCTGAAAGTTAAAGGTTTGCTGTGCTATTGTTATCCTTATTGCTGCCTCCTCCATTCTAGTCCTGCTTCAGCTTTGGGTGCCCGTGCAGGAGGTTTGCTGCCCAGAGGAACACCAATGTCTCACATAAGGGAAGTGCTTCCCACTGCCCAGAGGCTTCCCACTGTGCTACTTCCCCAGAGAGCTGCTGGCAGCTGGACCTGGCAGCACACTGCTTTCATTAAAAAGGCCAGATTGCAGCTTAATCAAACATCTTTCCAAGCTGCAGCAGGAAGATCCAAAGGCTCCACTTTGGAGAATTGAAAGGAGGAACGTGCTTCTGAAACGCTGACGCTGTGCAGTTGCTGATGCTGAAGCAGACCTCTAGCGTGTTCAAGCTGTGGGGCATTGGTTTCCCCTTTAGGGAACAAAAAGAGGAAATTCCTTCCTGGAACAGGATGTGCTCTGAGAGATCCTGATCATGTCTCTTTCCCTTTCTGGCCCTTCCTCAAACCCCATGCCTTGGAAATGTGCGTGTGTGTCTCGAGCCACAGCCTTCGGCAGAGCTGGTCTCTCCTTTTGTTGGCAGGTTCACCAAAAACTTTATTGCTTCCTATTGTTTTTCCACGCAAAAGGAGTTGTTTCATGAGCCACTCAGTGGCCCAGATCTGTAATCCCAGTTACAGAACAATTTTATCTCTGTGTCTGAGGCCTCTGTTGCTGTGATACAATCCAGCTGATAAGATTATAGCGCACACTGGCTGCTAAAAGGGAGGGTGATGTAAGGCTGTGGATGAGCCTTCTGTTGTGGTTTTGGCTTCTCCTTTTTGTGGTGTGGAAGTTCATTTGTTAAGATCAGAAATAAAGGATATGAAACTGGCAGGCGGTGGTTTGGATTAACACACAAGCAGGATTCTGAATTGTCTTTTCCTAATGCAACCTTTTCTTCTACGTGAGTTTTGCTGATTAAAAGATGCTTTGGTCTTGGCTTTGCGGCTGCCTTAAGAAGCAGGTACTCCATGTTCTGTGGTCGGAGACTGTGGGGGTGCCTGTTCTGTCTCCCTGGTATTTCGTGGCCAGACTCATGCAGGAGGATTTAGTCATCCATCTGTCAGAAAGCAGCTTTGTGGGAGAGGGCTTAGGCACGAGCCGATGGAAGGCGTAGGAGCAAGAGGGAGCAGGTAGGTAACGTTGTCCTTACAGGATGCAGCTCTGTGGATCGAGTAGCATCCTCTTCCCTTTCCCTGTTGACTGCTGCAGCAGCTTTTCAAGTTGCATGGGCTGATGTATTAGGGAGCTACAGGAGGTCAGGGCCCAACAGCCTCTCCAAAGGGTGACAAAGCATCCATCAGTTCGTCTTCAGCCATGGAAGCCCCCCGCTAACCTGACTGCAGGTCGCAAACAGCCCCAAGGGGAGGGGTCTGTCCCTCTGCCTCTTGCTGCTGTGTATTCTGGAGTGAAAACTGTCCAGCAAGCAAATGTTTTCTGGTCAGAACTACTGTTGTAAGGGGGGGAAAAAAATCAAGTCACAGAGTAACTCTGGGTTGATTGAGACCAAGGGAGAGCAGGTGCCCTGAAGAGACAAGGCAGTAAGCTGCCCAGATGCAGATCTCAAACCAACCAGTTTTGGCTGGCGTGGATAGGTAGAATTGTTCTCATCTTTATGTTCTTAAGAGCCTTTTACTTTTCTTCCCCCTCCCCCCCGCCTCTTTATTCCTTACAAATGTCCCTTTTTCCCCCCAGCAGGGTGGTGCAGGAAGTGAATGTCTGTGTGAATTGTCAGAGCTCGTCCCGTTCGGAGCGGCGGGTGAGCGGCACAGCAGCTACCAGAACACTGGCTCTGACCTGCTCTGAATGAGGGCTGGGGTTCTGCTGGAGGCACGGCTTCTGCTGAGACAAAACCATTTCCTACCATGCTTTAGCTCTTCTGTCACTGTATTAGCTCGTGCATCGGGGTTTTTACATGTGTGCAGTGCAGGTGTTAGCAGGGCTCCTCCAGCTAAACAGGGCAGGGCTCAAGTTCTCTTTGATATAAGAAGATAGCACAATTGATAAGCAATAATGCATAACAAGTGGCTTACCGTGCTGAGGGATGTCTGCTCATCCTTGGTGGTGGTGGATGATAGCACGAAGCGAGCTCGCTGGATCCTCAGAGGTGAGGATGGTAGGCTTCAGTCCCCTCGTGCCACTAACAGGAAGTGGCAACATCCAGTATTACTATCTTTTTTAAAAAACCTTTCTGTGTTAAATAGGAAACTGAAGTGACTTCATTTGTTGAGCTTCACAGCAAGCCAGTGCTGTGAGAGTATAGTAAGACAAAGAGCCCTGAGGCCTGTGCATATGTTTCTGCTGTGCTGCGGTCTCTAAGGAAAAGCATGACTCAGTGGCGCTCACTTGGAATATTCAGGAGTATATTATTTCTCTTGCAACAGAAGGGCTTGGCACTGCATGCTGCTGGAAATGCCCTGTTTTCCTAGGCAACAAACGGATAGTAAATTGTTCTGACTTCCTTATGGCCGTTAAATTCCTTTCCATAACATCCCCCAAAAACAGGATGGGCGCTCGGACATTCTGAGCTCCAGGGATCAGTCCTGCTGATGCTCCCCTTGGCAGGTGCTGGACTGGCAGTCGAGCGCTGAAGGCAGTGATTTCACTCTCTGTCTCTCTCACCTCGAGATGTGTGGCCAAGTGCCAAACCAGCTGTGCATTCCAGGCGGCTTCCAGCTTTTTTTCCAGCTTTTTTTCCCTCCCGGGTAGGTGAGTCTGGCCTTGAAGAGACACATGCAGATGCGGTCGTGCCTCAGCACTTGAAAAGGACCAGGTTCTTATCAGCCGTGCTGAAACAGGGAGGGAAGATAAATCCTCTGGAGGTGAAGCTACATGGTGTGTAAGCGCTTGGAAGGGAAAATGCTGTTGTTGGTGCTGGTACAACTCCAACATGCTTGATACTACAGGCCTTGGCTGTTTCCTGGCCAGGGCTGTGCCTGGGTTGTGTTGCGGTACTACTGAAACCTTGGCTTTGGGTGGAGGTACCTGTACAGCTTGTGGTGGGGAAAGGTAGCCATTTCCTTTGGTTGTGTTGGGTTTTTAATGGAGTTGCACCTTCTTCAGTGGGCACTCTGTGTGGCTCTGTTGATGTGGCTCTCTTTCTGGGAGAGAGCCTCCTTCCACCAGCACGTGTTCAGTGTGGCTGGATGCCCAGTGGTGTTTAACTGAAAGCCCAAGCTCTGTGACTAGCTGAGTCTGAGCAATTCAGTACAGACACAGTCAGGATAGATGGGATGAGGAATGGAGGTGGTGTCACGGCAAAGAATGCAAAGCCTGAAAAGAAACAGCTCCAGTTAAGCTGTGCAGGAGTCCTTGCAATGAGGGGCTGCAGCAGAGTGAATCCCAGGCTGCTCTGTGCCCTGCTTCCTGCTTGCAGAGGGACCCCAGCAAGGGGAGACCCTTGCACTGGAAAGGTCAGCCTGCATGTCAGCATGGACTCTTGCAGCATGTGTTTAAGATGTTTGCTCAGCTCCAGGAAGCCATGCTTGCCTTGGGCATCAGGCCCTCCTGGAGCTGCCTCCAGCTCTGACAGCCAAACACTGCTCCCATGAAAACACATAGCGGGCCAGTGTGGACCCTAACAGGATTCACGCCTCTTCCCAAAGAAGAAATAGTGTCTCTAGGGGATGGGGTATGGGCGTGACAGCAGTTCCCACTCTCACAGACACCATGGCAAGAAGGAAGGACTAGGTTGGTACCAGAGTATGTTTAACAGAGAAGGAAACTGAGGGTAACTGGCAGTTTGGCCTGCTCTTTCCGCATCCTCCTCCTCTTCTGTGGCCCTGTGGCTGGTGCCATGTGGTGTGTTTTACCAGCTGGCGTGTCTCTGGCTGACTGAGGTGGTTACTGGAGCTGCCTGGAGCACATCCCGGGAGCTGGACCTTTCCCGACTGTGGGAGGTAACTGCTCACTGCTCCCTTTTCCTCCCTTGCTGCTCTGTTGGGTGCACATGCTCACAGGAACTGTGTAAGGCGATGTGAATGAAGCTGAGCCCTGTCTCCAAGCCCTCGGCGTTTCTTCTTTTGTCTGTGGAGAAATGCTGCTTGCACAGGCAGCTCATGAGACTGACATGTTGCCATCTGAGACTGGCCACAGACGTGACACGCAGGCAGTGAGGATGGCAGATCGACCTGTACGGGTGGCTTGGCTGAGCTGTGTCACATGCCCTGCCTTGCACACGGGTTGCAGATCGCCCTCACCACAGGACACATGCTGCCATCTGTGCAGGAGGGCAGCCAGCAGTGTCACCAAGGCCTTCCCCAGATTCTTAGGAGAAAGCCCTGGGAGTCCAGCACGTGACTTTGGAGTCAGCCGAGGAGGGAATCAGAGGCGTCTCAGCCGGTGTCAGCGCAGCGCCATACACTGTGTGCTCTCTGGAAAGGGGAACATCTGGCAAGCCGGCTGATGGAGCCGGACTGGGGAGCTCCGAGGAGCCACGAGCTGCCCTGTGGAGTGACGTGTAACTCTCTGAACTTGAGGACGTTACTAGTCTGTTGGATTTCTTTTAAATTATTATTTATTAAACCAAGCACAGACACCAAAGATCAAACAATGAAAGTCCAAACTGACTTCAGTTTGACATGTAATAACCTGGCTGGGAAGGGTGATTTATCCCAGGCTCCTCTGGACATTTTGTGTCCCTCATTCTCTCAGCTCTGCCTTTGATCCCACTCAGCCGAGCCCAAGGAGTCTGTGCTCCCAGCCAACAGAGAGCTTTTCCCTCCCCTGAACAGGGAGTTTGTTTTGCAGAGGGAGAGGTTTGAGCTCTGGAAAGTTTATGCTCCTCTTTCTTTCCTTTTTGTTTTTTTGTTTTTTATTGTAATGATGACATATGGAAACTATTTACACAGGAGCATGCTCTGCTGCACTGAATGGAAGTGCTGGAGTCCCGGCAGTATCGTTCCGGATGCCTTGTGTAAGCAGCCAGCTGGTTTTGCTTTTTCTTTTTCTTTTTTTTTTTTTTCTCTTTTCTTTTTTTTCCTCCTCCCTCTCTCCCTTTCCAGGGAGCGTCTGGGAGAAGTTACGCAAGTGTGGAAGGAAGCTTTGCCATCTGCGAACAGCTCAGTTCGTTTACTTTGTCACGCCCCTTCTACCATCAACTTCACAAATTTCTATTTTCTCCTCTTTTTTCGCAGAGGGGGTGGAGGGGGGGGCTCCTTGCTGTGACGAGTCAGCACTTCCACTCCATTCCCATCAGTTGTTTGTGTTTGCTGGCCAGCAGATTCCGCTGCGTGCCAGAATAAGAGAGCACTGCACGAGCGTGGTGGTCAAGCAAGGCTTGGTGGTTAAAAGCCCTTTGTCCTGCAGCTCAGCCTTCCAGCCACTTGCACTTAGAAACATCCTCCTGTCAAGGCAGCATGGGGAAATGGTTTAAGCCTAAGCCACCTTCCTCAGAGGGGAGGGGAGGAAACAGTGCCTGCTGCAGAGAGGAGAGGAAAATCTTCCCTTGAGGAAGCTGCGAAATTGAGATTCGGCTTGCGGAGGGGAAGGAGGGAGGGAAGGACAGAGGGAGGGAGAGAGGAACATCGGGTCCCACTTGTCTCCCTCTCCCCAGCTCTGAACACAAGCATGCTTGCTTCCCGACACGGCTGCTGCCATGTGGTGGAGAGAGCTGCCTGCCATCTACTTTGAGGATTACGGGAGTCCTGTGGAGAGATCCTCCTATCTCATTGAGCTCGATACTAATGGTAAATGCCATCGGGGATGTTCTGCAGCACGAGCGGAGTGGAGGTTGCATTAGTCTGTGTCATTGTTATCATGGGAGCAGCTGAGGAAATTAGCTAGCTGGAGGGCTGCCAAGCAAACAGTCAGAGGGTTGCTTTTCAAATTTATTATTATTTTTATTATTATTTATTACCCAGATGATGCTGTTGCCTCAGGGATGCTAGATCAACCTTCTGGTACCTGATGGGGAAGGAGCTGATCCACAAAATGCAGCTCCCCACTGGAACCCTTCACCAGGACATTTTCTGTCTGTGCCTCCTAGAAAGATGTCTGGCTTAGGAAGAAAACATCTTGCTTTCTAGAGGGGTTTTTTTTTTTTGTTTCTGATTTACATCTTTGAGTGCTATTTTTGTATGCACAACCTTGATCTCACTGAGAGCTCCGAGCCCTCTGTGTGCCATGCAGAAAGGGGTCCTGGGTTTTTCCTAGTGTCTGTCCCTCTCAGAGAGGTTGGTCTCTGTGAAAGAACTACCTCAGGGTCAAAGGCAGTTTGGACATCTGTTGACAGGGTGCAGTGGTTTGGGCTTTTGTCTAATGCTACAAACCTCTGCTGATTTACCCACGGGATGTTCTTAAACAGTGTTCTTACATGTCTGTGTACTGCTCTGATAACATGGGAATGCTGTCCTCCTTCCCCAAAAGAGCCAGCACAGAATCAGTGCCTTGGCTGCACTTTCCTCAACATCCCCTGAATGAGATGGCTCTGGGCATCTTCAGGCAGCAGGCTGGGTGCGATGGGGAGAGGTGGCACACTCTGCTCTGGCACACCCGTCGCTTGCGTGCCTTAGGAGATATTGGGGGCAGGGGTGTGTGTTGATAGCTCTGTGTCTGCTCGTGGTAACACCTGAGGTCTTTGGGGCTGGGGGCTGGAGGTCACTGAGCTCTGCCTCTGCTGTGACCCAGCTTCATGCCCCAGGGACTGCAGTGGGTTTTGTCTGGTGGCACATGATCCATCAGGCTGGCGAGGAGGACTGGCAAATGGTTGTCTTCTGGGCAGTAAAGATCTTCAGCAGCGAGTCTGGGTTGTGGTGAAGACGTGCTCCTTCTGCAGCTCCCTTAAGCGTTCAGGGCAGGAAGGTTCCCGCTGTCAGGCTGTGGTTTGATGGAGGATGTCTCTCTGAAACACAGATACATTACAAGCTTTCAGACAATAACATTTGGGAAGTTCTCAGGGCTTGCAATACAAAGCTGCTGATTTTTGCGTGTTGCTGTCATTTTTAGTTAGAAGCAAACAGCCCCAGCAGACTGCCACTGCGGTGCTGTGGATAAATAAGCTCTCTGTCATTCTCTTCTTCCCCGAGATCTCTGCTCTTTCAAGGTGTGAAAGGGGTGAGGGGGAGGAATCAGCCTCCTTCAAACATTCGTCCAGATTTTGAGTGCTATTTTAAGGGTATGGGGGAAGCAAGGAAGAAAAATAGGCTTAAAAGCCGCAGGATTCTCAGCTATCTGAGTATGCAATCTGGAAAGTCTTCACAAATCCCAGATAACATTATCTTCATTTGATTTGAGGGTGGAAAAAGCAACCATGGCTCTGCATCGGTGAAGGGCTCTCTGATTTCTTCCCACTCCCTGCCTCTGTCAGGAGCACACAGCGCCATTTCTCTCCATGGGTGCAGGTTTTGGCATGGACTACCCGCTCCGGAGGGGCTTCTAGCAAGACCGAAGCAGTAATTCAATGAGGATTTTTTTCATCACAGCAAAGAGATGCAGCAATTCTTCAGCATCCCATCATGGATGAGGAAAAGAACCTAATTTTTAATTTTTTCCCCACTCTCAGATGACTTCTGGTAACACAGGGAGAACAAGCTACCATATCACAGCTTCTCTGCCCCTCAGAGGGGGAAATCAGCCCTTTGCACTGCCAAGATCCATTTTGCATGGACCCTCTTTGGGGAACGTGAGGTGCCAGAGGAGGGAAGTCTCTGTTGAGAGCAAGAACCGCCACGTCCTTTGGGTAGCGTTTGCAGCTCTGGACAATGGAGCATGTGGACACCTCTACCATGGGTTCCATGGACCTAAGCAGGTCTCGCTTCTGGGAGGTCTCTGGTCAGTATTTTTTTGTCAGAGGTACAGAATAAAAATCCCAGTCCCAGAACAAGAAACCAGTGACGTTCCCTTTTTGAACAGTAATGGTTTTCCTGCATGTCTTTATGCATGCTGATAGCACCCAGCCTGTAGAAGGCAGAACGTGGTGAGTATTTTGGAGCTTCGCTACGCACGCTGCGCAGCCCTCCCAGGGGAGGGCACCCTGTATGTGTAGCTGTGCTTGGCAGATGCTTTTTGCAATAGGATTTTATTTTTTTGTAATGAACTCTTTAGTTATGAAACATGGTACAAATGGTCATTGTTTTGTTGTGCTTTCCCTACAAGACGAACATGCTCTGAGAAGTTCAGAGTCAGTTCCTTGAGGAAGCCAGCTTCTGCTTTGTGGCTGGACATCCTCAGCGACCTGAGCTGCTAGCTGCCTGCCTGCAGCTTGTGTGCTGCAAACATGACAGCACAGATCTCCAGGAGACTGGCTGACTGTATTAAACAGGATGCTGTCTCTTTTGATGATCTTTGGGGAGCGTTCCCATGTCCAGGCGCAGAGTTTGAGTGAGTCTCTTTAAAGCTCCTACATGGGAAGAGTCAGTTTGTCTGTGTACAAGCTGCCAGTTTCCCGGGTGCTCTACCACCTCTTGATGCTCTTCTCTCCTCCCAGTGCCTGGCTCGTTTGTGTGCTTCCTGATCAACCTCAAGTTGCTTAACTGTTGTATCAATTTTTGTCTTGCTGTACGATGCAGATGGAGGTAGCTATGATGTTATTCACGACACGTCCAGCCCTGCTGCGGGGGACTGCTGCGCACAGCAAAGCTCTGCCCGGCACGACTGGGAAATGAACTACCAAGAGGCAGCAATCTACCTCCAGGTGAGCCCCATGTCATGGTGTTGTGTGGACAGTGGTAGTTCCTGATGATAAGCAATGAAGGCCTTTCCATTCTGAGCTTTAAAAATTGGTGTTTTGCAAAGGGATCCGCTCAAAGAGTGGGTGGATGCTGGAAGCACCTTTAGATGGGCTCTGGCAAGTCACTTGGGAGCCACTGAACAAGCTACCTATCATCTCCCATCTCTCCCAGTGTCAAGGGCTGTGATAGTTGAGGGATTTGGCACATGCTTGGTTCTACCACCTTGCTGTGGAGATTTGTGTAAGTTGTCACAGAACGTCATTTTGTCACTTCAGTGTCTGCAGGGTGAATGGTCAGCACCCTCCTGGAGACATCTCATGTTCTGGAAGGGCAGCTCCTAATCCAGCCTTGGCCATGGATTTGGTGGGAGAGCCCTGGGGCGTTTGTTTAGCATCAGTCAAACTGTGCAGGTCACATAAGACAGTGGAGAAGGTAGAGGTTGTGATTTCTAGAGGAAGAAAATGTGCTGGGAGCAGCCCAGGACTGAAAATTTAGCCTATTTGAAAAGACCAGCAAACAGGCAAACCCTGCTGATGCTCCAGTTACAGGAAACAAAGGTAGAATAAATCAACAAAGGTAGAATATTTTTAAGATCACTGTGTATTACCTACCAAAACTGAGCTTCTCCCAGAGCTAACCAGTCTGAAATCATTGCTGGTTCCCTCACTGCTCCTTCCTTCATCCCCTTCATTCCCTTTCAAAGGCTCTGCGCTGCAGTTTGAGGTGCTGTGGACCCCATTAGGGCTTTTTTTGTTTAAACCACTGCAAGGTGATTGAACCTGTTTGTTCCTCCCTGCTCCTGCCCCGTTGCTTCTCTGACATTTCAAAACTGGGTTGGCTTGCACCTTGGTCATGCTTCAGCTTGACCTGTGCTAGAGCAGCGCTAAGGATGGGCTGGGAGCTCCCGCCCTGCCTGGGCTTTTGTTTGAACTCCTGGTTATTGGAGATGCTCTGCCAAGGGTCACTGAGCTGCTGCAGTGTCTGATGGTGGTGGACACAGCAGGCTTGGCCCCTCGGATGCAGAATGTCCCTGCTGCTGCTGTGAGCAGTGGTCACAGTGACAGTGCCCTTGAAATGAAGTCATGTAACTTGAAGAGCTGCAGATTGTTTGAGCCAGTAGCTGCAGGCAGGAGAGTCTGAGCTGGGGAAGAGACTTCACCACCCAGCTACATTGTGGGTCATGTGGCTCCTGAGAGGCAGAGTTCAGCCTGTCACTCTGCAGTGTGTTTTGCCAGGCATGACTAAGAAGGTGCTGATGATGGCAGCTAGCGCTGGCTTTGAGCAGGGGGCTGTGTTTTATGGTGCTGGCTGCTGGGTTTTGTCCTGCTCACAATCTGGCTACTGACCTAGCAGTGTGTGTGTGTTCTTAAGCAGAATTCCAGCTTGCCTGTGAGATGAGTCAGGAACACTGGAAGCCCTGTTCTAAGTTACCTCCAGAATGCTTCACTTCTTAAAGGAGATCCTCTTTCCTGACCTCACTATCCCTTCGCAATCATACCTACCCTTTGATAGCAGTACCTTACTGTCTGCACAGGAATTGCTTACCTGGGAAGCTGTTAATTTATGAAAAAAAACCCCAACAACTTCCTGTGCATCTGCATGTCCCAGGTGGGGAAGAAAGCTCTGGCAGTTTCTGAGAGGCAGGAGTTTCCTGTGAGAGACACAGGCTCCGCTCCTTAAACCACTGACTGGGGAAAGAGGAGAAGCTGTTGGGTGGTTCTGCATGAGAAAACTTTAAGCTCTCCCCAAACTAAGCTTTGTCCTAGAGGTAAAGGGAGTAATGATGTAGCTGTTTAAAAATCAGTTGTAGGCAAACTGTTAAGATGGAGTATCTGACCTTTTAATGTTAATTAAGCTTTCTAGTTAAGAGGGAATGACAAATCAGCATAGCAACTTGTTAATTTTTCATGGAGTCTGTCTTCCTGCAGCAGAAAACTCTGCATGTGCTCCAGTGTTTTCTCCCAGACATTTTGCAAGGCCAAGATAAGAAGGAGCAACTGTCAGCCAGGTGCCCTGGGGCTTATCTGTGTGTTTTCATGTTCTGTCCTGGAGAAGTTGAACCAAATAAGTCCATAAACACATGGAAGTGGTTGCAAGTAAATGAAGGGCTGTGTTTATGTTGGGATGTTGACTAAAGTTTCTTTGCCTACCTTGATAAACTCTTCCAGCACTCTTCCTCATTTTGAAGAAACTCAGGGGTTTCAGGGGCCGGAGTTTCTTGTGGATAGTAATGAATTTCACTACTGAAATATGAAAGGGATGTCCCATGTGTGTAGAGTTTATTCCTTGATAAACAGATCAGTGGCAGGCTGTAAAGTGGGAATAGTCTGTTGGGAGTTGTATTTAATCCTGTGTTCTTCATGTGGAAAGCTCCGTTACTGTACTGTCACTAATCCTGTTCTCTTCTTTATTCCCACTGCTTTAGGAAGGAGAAAATAATGATAAGTTCTTCACTCACCCCAAAAATGCCAAAGCACTTGCTGCCTACCTCTTTGCACACAATCACCTTTTCTACCTAATGGAGCTGAGCACAGCGCTGCTTCTCCTGTTGCTGTCTCTCTGCGAGGCGCCAGCCGTTCCTATGCTCCGTCTGGGCATCTTTGTAAGTACTTTGGGGCCTGTTCTGCAGGGGTGGGGAAGAGGAAAAAGAAGGGTAAATGTAGAGGAAGGAGGTAGAGGTAGTAAGAAATAAATCCACCTGGCCCATCTGCGAGTTAGCTGGCAGCAGATACACCAGCCAGCAAACAATCCTGCCTTCACCTGACACTCACAGACCCCGAGGAAAGCGGCGCTCCCGTCCTGGCTCTGGCCAGGCCAGAGTTAACCTGAGCTATTATTGAGTTGTGCAGCTCTTAGGTTTTGTAACTGTCTGAGAGGTGTGTGGGTTTTGCTTTTTCTTGAGATAACTGAAGAAACTGTGTGCTTTGAGGGATGATTTTTCAGTGGTTGTCAGGGTTGGTGTTGTTACCCCACTGGTTCCTAGAATACAGCCAGATCCCAGCTTGGGACAGGCTGCTAAACCTCCTCCCATCCTCTCTTCCCAGTGTTGTGGGGACTCTTTAACATGTGACTGTGTCAGTGACTTGAAGTCTCATGTCTGACCTTCACAGAACGCAGGTTGACAGCAGGGGTACGCACATTGGTGTGTACTGTTGTCAGTCCACAACCGTTTCAGGAGGTACCACTGTCCTATGCAGCGCCGGGAGCTGCTGTCGCTGGTGGGAGCACCCAGATCTGCTTTTGGAGCTGTTAACAGCACCCCCAGCGCAGAACAGCCTTGGGGTCAGGGTGCTGCTGAGAATGAGTCAGGGCTGCATCACGCAGTTTGGGTTTGGGTCCGAGGCTCTGAGAAAACCCATTTGTTGTCTGTGTGGTGCATTTTGCATCTTCAGACAGAGAAGGGTCCTTCAGCACTGCCAGCAACTGCGTTCTGTTCCAGAGCCTGATCAGGACCCTTTCTCTGGTTGTCCAGAACATCTGTTTCAAGAGAAAACCTTTCTCTCTGTGAATTCTCTCTGCCCAGCAACTTTTCTTCCTGTGTTTCACTAAAGAAATTGCAGTCCCAAACTTACTTGTAATGGTTTTTGCTTGAGTGGCTGGTGTCTTGCTGTTTGGTTTCAAACACATCAGTTCCTTTTTTGATGTGTTATCAGGTCCATAAGGGGCATGGCTTTCCAGGAAATGTTGGGCTGATACTCAATAGAGGAAAATGCTACAGGCTTTAATAAAAGCACAGAGCAATAAATAATAGGAGCTCGGAAAAACAGAGTGTTGTGCTAGCTTTAAGAGTGGCCTTGAGTTTTCCTGCGTGTCACAAAGCTGTGTGCAAGCTGTTGGCAGACCCACAGGCTTGTCGAAGAAGGAAGGGCAGAAGTGTGGCCTCTGCGCTGCTCTCTGTCCTCAGAAGTGCTGGTTTAAGCTTTGCTGTATTGTAACAGGTCCATGCAACCCTGGAGCTGTTTGCATTAATTGTGGTAGTCTTTGAACTCTCCATGAAGATGAGGTGGCTCGGCTTCCAAACCTTTATCAGGCACAGAAGGACTATGGTAAAGGTAAGTTGTCTGTCTGATTGTCAGTGCTTTTCCTCCAGCATCACTGGGAACCAAAGAACCAGATGAAATCTTGGCCTGTACTGTAGCAGGGACGACTTAGCTACGTGTCCCAGCTGCCAAATGACTCATGTGAGACCTCTAAGCTCTTGGAGACAACTCCCACCCTTAAAGTGTCCAAATAAATGGAGAGAGCGCTTTACCTTGCCCGTGAGGATACTGCAGCTGTGCCTCTCCCTAACCCCCTCCCTTTTTTCCTCCAGACCTGTGTGCTGTTTGTACAGTTCATCGAGGCCATCGTGGTGTTGGTTCGCCAAACCTCGCACGTCCGGATAACCAGAGCGCTGCGCTGTATCTTCTTGGTGGACTGCCGCTACTGCGGTGCTGTCAGGAGGTGAGCGGTCAGCTGGCTGCCTCTTCTGCTCTCCTGCCTGGGATACAGGGGAGGAAAAACACTCTGATCCTGCAGCATCTCAGGGAAAATAAATGCCTTCCATGGGGCATTCCAGATCTCAGAGATCATCTGCAATTGCGACTGCAGCGTGCGCAGTGTCTGGCCTGTGCAGGGGAGTTTCATACGTAGCAGCTTCAGATGGGCTCAGCACACAGTGCTCTGTGTACTGTCCTCCTCTGTGTAAGCTACCCCAGCGAGCCCAGCTGTGGGGTTTCTGGCTCCTGGGTCTGCCTGTTATCTTACAGCTGCTCTTTCATCTGGAGAAGGGAAGTTAACAGGGTGGCATCAGTGTTGCTTGCAGAGCATTGAGAGCTGACTGTGAAGCACAGATAGGTAGCTTGGAGATCATCTTCATTGACCTAACTTTGTATTTTTAATCCTTGGAGGGAGTGGGAAGAAAGTCCTCAAGTATGGTGTGTTGTTGGGGTTTTTTTGATGGGTTGGTTGGGTTTGGTTTGGTTTTTCCCCTGCCATCCTGGAGGAGAAAACAGGAAGGTTTCAGTTTATTAAGGTTTTCTTGTTTTCCAGAAATCTGCGACAGATCTTCCAGTCCCTCCCACCATTCATTGACATTCTTCTCCTCCTGCTTTTCTTCATGGTGATTTTTGCCATCCTGGGTGAGTTGTGTTTATGGGAGGTGAAGTGATACTCTTAACCAGCTCTTGTCCAAAAGCAGCACAAACAGCCAGGGTGAATATAAAGCTGATCTGGTTCAGAGTCCTGCCAGGATCCTCCACTTTTCCTGTTTTCATCCACAGTCATCTAGAAGATGGAATTAAAGATCAAAAAAATCTAGAGGCTGGGTGTTTGGTTTTGAGACAAAGTTCCTTTGACCTTACAGAGGAGTCTGGTGTGTGTGTGTTTGTGGTTTCCAGGTTCTGTTTCCATCAGCTATTCCTCAGCCTTGTAATTTTAGTCTAAATTCCCACAAACACATGTCTTGTGTACCTGCTACAGTCCTATGCTCACACCATCCCCAGAACCTTTGTTTTCTGACAGGATTAGCAAAACTCCAATGACAAATTGGCAAACCTGTGTGGAGAAGGCCTTCCAGACACTCTCCTCTTCAGGCTGTCGGAGAGGGCTTACTCCTAGTGCCACCTTCTCTTTAGGAACTGAGGCTCACCAGTCTGCTGCTTGATATTAACAGGCTTTATTTTTGTTCTTTCCCCTTTCTTCTCTCCCCCTCTACCTTCACTGCTGCTCCAGGCTTTTACTTGTTTTCCCCTAACCACTCGGATCCGGTGAGTAGTGCTGATTCTCTCGGGGTCCCGTTTTGACATGCCCAAAGGTGACTGTGTAGCTTATTCCTGTGTGGTGGCCTGGGAGGCCACCTGCTCCCCTGGGCAGTCTTACCCTGCTTCACCCCTGCTAGGAAGGGGGGCAGTGCCAGGATGTCCTAAAGGGAACATTGAGAGTTGTTCCTTGCTCTTGGTGCTCCATTCAGTCAGGGAGCCGCCTGGGGCTGTCCCCAGGAGAGGGAGGGGTGTGGGGGAAAGCTTGGCTGCCTCAGGGTGGCCCAGCAGCCACTGGTTCCTGCTGCTGGTCTGTAGGGAGTAACTGCTACAGAAGTGTGTAGATGAGCTCTTAATTGCTCTCTCTTTAATTGATTTAACTCTTCACTCTGGGGGGCCTTTAAAAGGTGCCCTTTCCCTGGGGGAGGCATGGGGAGCTGTAGAAGTGCCTGTGCTCAAGTGAGTGGACAGGTGGGTTGATTTTTGGATGAAACGTGACTGTGAGACTCTGTTTGGTGTTTTGTCATGTGAATTTTTCCTTTCAGTACTTCAATACCTTAGAGAACAGCCTTGTGAATCTCTTCGTGCTTCTCACCACTTCGAAGTAAGTCCATGCTTTTCTAGCTCAGTCCTTCCCTTTGCTCTCAAAGAAGTCTCACCAAGCCAGCAGTTTCTTTGGGGAAATACTCTTGTCTCCAAATGTGACCCCTTCCCTCTGCATGTGAGAGAGTTCCTGGCTCAGCCTGCATGGGAAGAACTGGTATTTCATTTTGGTTTAGGGCACTGTGACCTCAGACACAGAGTTATCTCTAAGTGACTCAGACCACCGCTGAGGGCAGCAAGGGGGGAAACGGCTTTATTGGGCTTTGGTCCAGGAGGGGAAGTTCCTATTGGTGCTCCTGTGTCAGCCAACAGGTCGCTGTGGTGAAGTGACTTCCTGTTCTGCTGCTTTGTTCACCTATCTGCTAGGAAAGGGGGTAAATATTGATCAGCTGTCAGGGAGAGCTCTAAGGATTATGAAGTTAGCAAAGGATGGAATAAATCTTGGTTGTAATGCTTACACTGAGGCCATATTGCTGTTGTTGCAAGGGCGAAAGCACAACCCTTGGCCCATTGCAAATCCCCTTGGGACATGCAAGGTGGGTCCTTGTTGTGCTCTGGTTTCTTGTCAGGGCTCCACGTTCTCACTGCTCACCGTGTCACCAGCAAGCACGGATTGTGCAGAAATGTGCAGACCTTTGGATGTAGATTCACACACACACACACCCTTGTCCTGTGCCTCTTGCCTTTGTGGTGGAAAATGTAGCCTGAGCTACCTGGGGCTTAAACCTGTGTGTCTTCTGGGTGCAGCTTCCCTGATGTGATGATGCCATCTTATGCCCGGAACCGCTGGTCCTGTGTCTTCTTCATCGTGTACCTCTCCATTGAGCTGTACTTCATCATGAATTTGGTGAGTCCCTTGACTTCTCTCTGCCTGGCTTTGGAGCTCATTGGCCCCCAGAGTCTTCCCCCTTCCTGAGAGTGTTCTGTGATAATCTGAGGCGCTTTGCTGGGATCTTCTAGAAGTGGCAGCTTTGCTGCAGGCAGGACTCTTAATGTTTAACCACAAGGAACTGAACTAAATCACAGGAAAGGGAATGATGCAAATATCTTTCAGCTTCTCCCACATTAATATCCTGCTCCGAGTGACAAACTCTCTTGCATGAAATTTATTGTCCTTTTCTGTCTTAATTATTTATCATAAAATGGCATTTTATTATCTGGGCTTTCCTGAAATACTTTGTAAATCAGTTTGAAGGGGGTGGTGGAATTACTGAGTGTGGCAGGACTTGGAGAGTGCTGGTAACTGCGGTGTGCAAGCATGGGTGCTGAGCTGGCTCTGCTCCTTGTGGCATCCAGGGCCAAGCCCAGCTCAGGTGAGGATGGAAGTGGTGGAACAGGGGTTGTGAAAGGAGTCGAGGAATTCTACAACCCCCAAATTCAATCAACAGAAGTGATGTGATGCTTGTTGTGAGCTTGGATTTCACTGCTGCTGCTCTTGACGGTGGATTTGTTTTAATGTGTTTGCCAAAGCTCCCGTGGAAGGATGAGTCCAGAGAGCAGCCCTCCAAACCTGCTTTGCAGGAAGAGAAGGGACCAGTGTAACAAACCTTTTGATACTGTTTTCTGTTGGCATCTCTGGGGTTTAGCCTCAGCTCTTAAAGCCACTCGCAAGTGTTAGGGGGGCAGAAACACCTGGACCTCTTCCAGACAGCAGATCAGTGTGTGCACAGCATGCCTGGTGACCCCTTTGTGGCATCCTTTGTGGCCAAAGGGTCCTTGCTGACCCCGTCCTGCCCTGACCAGGGTTGTGCTATGCCAATTCCTCCTGTGGGCAGTGCCTCTTGTTGCCTTTCTCGCTGCCATTCCTGCCTGCTAGAGAGAGCAGGAGCTGCTGAGTATGAGGATGAAAACATGATGTTCTCTCCTGCTTTCTCTCTCCAGCTTCTCGCTGTTGTGTTCGACACCTTCAATGACATCGAGAAGAGGAAGTTCAAGTCCTTGCTGCTGCATAAGCGCACGGCCATACAGCACGCCTACCGCCTGCTGATCACCAAACAGGTACAGGGCTCTGCAGGGAGCACAGCCTGGGGAGCAGCAGGAGGGGAGGTCAGCAGTGTTTTAAGAACACCAGTGGTCTGGAGTGTTTAAAGAGCATGTTCCCAAAAAAGACTTTTATGTCTGTAATCACTCACCAAGGGCTGTTGGTGTTTTCATCCATGTAACTTGTTTGTGTCTCTTTCTGGAGAAGAACCAAAACTGTCTGAATTTCAGCCCCACATGAGATTATGGAAATGTCTTGATAAAATGAGCAAAACTTGTTTTGGGGTGCATGCCATCGTTGATTCCTCTGATTCGCTGTGGGGCTCTCGAGGACTTGCTTCTCAAGCACCAGTCCTTAGAGGAGGGGTGGGTCAAACAAGTGAAGGTACAGTACAGTGCTAGATACAGCGTGAGCAAACAGTGTGGAAACAGAAGTAATTCACCTACAAACAGCTCTTTGTGGGGACAAAGCGCTGCGTGGAGAGGGCTGATTTCTTGCTTAAATTGTGGAGCAGGAAGAGAAATAAGGTCCAAAAATAACTAACCCTTTTCTAGCAGATTAGTTCATGTTTGGGACACACTCATTATACGAACAGTTCCTGAGGAATAGCTGATTGTCTTGAAAAAAGTGCCAGCAGTGGGATCCATTAGGCTCCTGATTTCCCAGGAAGAGAGGTTGGGCTCTGTCACTTGGGGTGTCTGGTGGGGTGGTTTCATGTGACAGAGCAGTGGGGACCAGCTCTGCATGTGCAGCAGGGACAGACTGCTGGGAGAGCTTTCAGATCTCTGCTCTGGGGTAAGCTGGGTGTGGTACAGTAATAGCTTAGGGTACTTGGGGCCTTAGTTATAGCAGCATCTTAGAATAATTTAGGGATCCTGCTTAAAGCAATTCCAGAGTGAGAATGAAGTGTGCTGGCCTCAGTGCACTTCTGCCTGGTGTCGCTGCTTATGACAACGTTCCCTTGTTTCTAGAGGCCATCTGGAATTTCCTTCAAGCACTTTGAAGGGCTGCTGCGGTTCTACAAGCCTCGGATGTGTGCCCGAGAGCGCTATCTCACTTTCAAAGCACTGAATCAAAGCAATACTCCTTTAGTCAGGTAGGACGGGCCTACTGCTGGCCCAGGGCTGGGAGCTGCTGTCGCTCTGAAGCTTGGCTGTGCTTCAGGGAGGATGCTGGGTGTCTGGGAGGTGGGAATGAGCGGTCGAAAGGATTTTTCTGGGAAGCAGGGCGCTCGGAGGGGCGGCTGCCCTGCGCTGAGGGTTTTCCTGGGAGGTGCTGGAGTTCCCGCATGCCCTCTTGTGGATACAGCACTGTGCTGGCAGCCACCAGGCAGCCTGTCCCGCACCTCCCCCCAGAACAGGGGACCAGAGACTGAGGAACAGCGTCGGAGCCTGCAAGGAACATTTCTTCACACCGTGCAGCCTCCCAGCTTAATAAGTTTTTGTTTTCTCCAGCAGCTGGCTGTGTCCCCCAGGGTTTTGTTAATTAAAATCTGGTTCTGCTGGTGCTTTCAGGACTCTCATCCTCTGTGTTATGAGGCAGAGAATTACCGTTCGGATGGGTGGGTGCATCTAGCTCCAGCCAGCATGGAAGTGGAGGGAATTAGTGCAAGAGACCTTCTCTTCTTTTTCCTTTGTTCTGGCCACAGACAGGCTCAGAGCAAATCTCCTGTGAAACACGTGCTGATGCTTCTCCTTAGAATCAAAAGCCAAAGAGAATTGTTGAAAATAAAAGGAGAGAAAGACTGAGTTTTTTAAATCTGGGCACCTGCTGACACCAATAAGAGCCTGAGAAGTTCAGCGTGCTCACTGTCAGACACCTGAAGCTGTTAGAGGCCTGACCCTCGGCTCCGAGACTGGCACTCCTGTGTTAGGAGTGCCTCTGCTTTCATGTCCCTTCCCAGATGTCATTATGGCCTTGAAAAGCAAATGTGCAAAGGTGATAGAAAAGGACTGCACAAGTAATTAAGACAGTCCCAGACTCCTTCATGAAGAGTAGTCCAGCCTCTGTCCCTCAGAGTTTGCTCTCTAAGTTTCCAGTCTCACTGTGCAGGCCCGTGGAGTCAGCGCTTCCTCTGGGGGCTGCGGCCTGGTGAAGGAAGGCGGGCCTTGCACCCCGTCCTGGCTACTGCCAGTCACCAACCCTTGGCCCAAGGCTGAGAGGTCAGTGTGGAGTTACGTCAGCCGTGGTTCCAGTTCTAATAAGGAGTTGTTAATCTCCAGGGACTCTCTACTGATGCTGCCTGACAGGGACAATTAAGGATTTAATCAGCTCCAAGGCTCTGATCGGATGCTTCTTTCTGTTTTGCAGTCTAAAGGATTTCTACAATTTCTATGAAGTTGTGGGATTAAAATGGAAGGTGAGTATTTACTGGGGGGGAGAAGAAGGGAAGGGTGTGTGGGAGGCACAGCAGAGGAGGCCAGTGATGAAAGAGAACGTGGGTAGGAACAAAGGTGATCTAAAAGAAGCAAGGTGGGGGGGTGCGGTGGGTCTCCATCACTGCCCACTTCTTGTATGGATGTGGCATTGACTACCTCTGAACCTGGTTGTTCTGCTTCCAGGCAAAACGAAATCGTGAGCACTGGTTTGATGACCTTCCACGGACAGCATTCCTTATCTTTAAAGGTAACAGCCTGTGCTTTCCTGACACATCTGTTTAGCTAACAGGAAGAGCATTTCTTTACAAAGACAGGGCCATGGAAGGGACCTTCTCTTATGTCCCCAGTAAACAGCTAAGGGAAGGTCTGCTAACCAACTCTGTGTACTCAGAGCCTCCAAGGCCAGAGCCTTGTATTCAGGGTTTCCAAGGAATATTTCTATTACATAAATACTCCCTGTGCTTTGACCCAGAGCCTGGCTTCCTCAAAATAAGAGACTTCTTGGCAGAAGCTCTGCAGTGAACCAGACCCTGAGGTCATGGGGCGCTGTAGTCCTTTTACAGCACAGAGGCTACGTGGGGATTTATGATTGCTGAATCTAGCAGAGTTTGTAGTTTCTCCATATCCCAGGCAGTGGCTCGCAGCAGTGACTCTGGAGTGGGATTTGTGTTTTCACAAAAGCTGTTGGGCTTCTTAGTCCCAAGATGTGGTCACAGTGCTTGTACAGGTCAAGTGCAACCGCTCAGGAAGGGGAAAGAGGTCTGAAACACCCATCAGTGTAACCCACCCTGCAGATGTGCTTTCTCTCTCCCATGTCCCAATGTTCCTGGTGGAAATGGAGCTGTTCAGAATTAAGAATTTATCTGCAATTCTTTCTGAGTGTTGTACACTAGTGGGAAACAGTTAACACCATCTGGATCCAAACACACAGCTGCCGTAGGAGCCCTGCCTGTCTCTGCTGACGTGCTCAGCCCTCCCCAGCAGCATATGTGCTGTTCCAAAGGCAGGCAGTGCTGTGCATTTAAAACTGCATTTACTTCTGTCAACACCAAAGTTCAGGGTGGGGTGTGAGGTGTGGGGAGGCATCACAGCATTTAAGGATAGTGAGTTTGCTGTTTAGAATTCTGGAGGTAACTTGAACTTGATCCCAAGAAGTTAACAATCTGCTAATCTGTCTGATGTGCTGAGGGGTGGTATGAAAAGGGTCTCTGAGGAGAAGACAGAGGAACCTGTGTGTGTAAACATTGGCTTTGTCACGCTTTCCTTCCTGCAGGTATCAACATCCTTGTGAAGTCCCGTGTGTTCCAGTACACCATGTGTAAGTAAAGTGAGGAGCTGATTGTGGGGGCTGGAGTGCTGGGACTGCCAGCCCTTGCAAGGACGCAGTGCGGGGGGCCTGGCCTTTGGTCTGAACAGCCCCTCAAGTGCAGACCAGGAGTTTTGGCAGAGAGGGAGGGAACCCTCTGTACTGCACACGGGTACCAACCGCTGCTGCAGCCGGGCTCAGCTCACACTGTGTCGAGTCTTTGTGGGATCACTACACGTGTCAGGGCTGGGGCTGTAGGGCTCAGCTTGTGCGTTTGGTTGGTGGCCAGGTTGCCACCAGCCTTGAGGCTTTTACCTTGCAGCTGAAGGATGCTGGGTGAGGAACTACCTTGCCAGTCAGCCACCTCCTCCTGTTCACACTTGAGAAGGTGTAAGCATCCTCACTGCTGGAGGGATTGCTTGGCAACTGTGCTGCCTGCAAGAGTGACTCTGGGCTGTTCTTCTCGAGAGGAGAAAGAGTGTTTACTCGTGGTACTGCTTGCTGTGTTCTGAACAGTCTGTTTCTAATCAGTAATTTGGGGGTTTATGAATGTTGGAAGAGAAGTATTTTGTAAATTGGGACGCTGAACTAAAGAGGGTGGGTTGAAGAGATCTGAGTGAAAAGGAGAAGTCCCACACCTTCAGTTTTCAGGATCTGAGTGCTGGTGGACAGCAACGGATCCAAGCCAACAGGGCTTTGTCCTACTCGATTTGTGACCCAGTGGTTCTCCAGATCTTGTCCCAGAAGTAGGAGGAAGCTGAAATACAGATGCAGTACCTTATCTTCAGCAGGAAACAAAACTAAACCAAATCTGCATCTGAATCACACTCCATCACTTTTCCTCATCGTTATCTTACATTCTGCTGTGTACTGAGCTTCAGTTAAAGGCCTGGGAGAAGTCAGGGTAGGAGACACTCCCCAGGTTGAGTTCAGTTTTATTCATTGGATTGGAAACAACAACCCTGCCACTTGTCCTGTGGGTTCCTTTTTTTTTTTGTTAGCCTAGGAAATGGATGTCTTCTGGTCCAGGAGTAGGTTTGCTATGGGTTTTTACTTGGTTTTCCAGACACTGTGGTGGCTGTGAATGGAATTTGGATTCTTGTTGAAACCTTCATGCTGCAAGGTAGGAAATGTTGCAGCTTATTTCTAGACTGTGACCCTAGGGGACTGGGAAAAGGGAAGGCTAGAAAAAGGTGTTCTTGTGTCTTGCAGGAGGGAATTTCTTCTCCAGAAACGTCCCGTGGAGCTACATAGTCTTCCTCACAAGTAAGCTGATGCCTCCCAACAGAGCCGTGTCATTTCATGAGGAGTTGGGAGGGGAATAGATAACTCTGTTCCTGGAAGGTTATTGGGTTTGAAGTGAAAACTTGGCCACAGGTGTACAGACTCCATCTAGAACAGTGCCGTGCCTGGCAGGGGCTGTCAGCATCCGCAGAGACCCACGTGAACGCTGCCGCAGAGTCGCTGCAGTCTGGGGAGCTCCTTACCTCTGGTACAGCTCTGCTCTCTTCAAGCTGGCTCCAGCCCTGAGAGCAGAACGGCCTTGTCTGTCAGGCACAGCCTGCAAAGCTCCTCCAGCCTCTGGTGGCTCTGTGTGGGGCTGCTCTATGGCAGGAGCATCACCAGCCCTGGTCTGATGGCAGCTGCGAGCTGGCTCTGCCACGTGAGCAAAGCAGCCCTGGAGCACGGGCTGCTGGGCCACGCTGAGGAGAGGGCTGGAAGGACTGCCTCCACAAGATGAGCTGAGTTTTCTAATTGAGCCTCGTTCCCTCTGTGAACATGTCCCTTAGTCTTCCTCTTCAGCCCAAGTATAAGTGATTCTCTGTGTGCTGGTTCATTACAATTATGGGAATTCGCTTCCCTTCTCCTGCCAGTGTGTCCTGCTTGAGAAGATGCAAAATATAGCTCCAGTGAATCAAAATGGTGCATAAAACTGCAGGCAGAAGGTTCCTTGGAGAATCTAGGAGAGGTTGCCGACCTCTTCTTTGATTGCTGGGCAGCTCTAGTGCTAGTTCAAGGCTTCCCTGGCTGTTAAGCATCAAAACACTTGTTACAAAGTCTGAAGGCAGAGGCACACTGCAACACGTCTTTTCACAAGGATATCGTCATCCAGCTGTTCTCTTTGCTTCTCTCCCACCGCCGGAACCTCAAAAGAAAGGTTTTAGGGTGACAAGCAGGGCATCATCGCGTTGTTACAGTGTTCTTGAACCTACAGGCCCACAAGGTGCTGCCAGGATGGAGCGGGAGAGCAGATGGCTCTTTGAAAGGATCTCTCCATGCAGGCCAAGGCTGTGGGATGTGCATGTGTTCCACTGAGAACAGGAGGAAGCAGACAGGCAGGACTGAATTCCCTACACTGCTTCCTGGCCTTTCCTACGGGAGCTTGTGCCTCAACATTTGTAGCATGTTAGTCAGTGAAGAGCTTTGTAGATGTCTCTGGAGAGAAATCACTGTGAATATAGGAAAATGCATTGATTTGGAGAGAAAATCATGTCTCCAGCATCTCACTGAGAATAAGGAGGATGGGTGGGTGTCTCTTAAACCTATGTTCAGAAGTCCTGTACTTAAAGCACCTCGCATGTTTGAGGGCAAGCCTTTGCATAAGCCCTCCTTGTGATGCTGCTTATTCCTGACCGTGGCTGTCATCTCATTTCACAGTCTATGGCGTGGAGCTGCTCCTGAAGACCACTGGGCTGGGGCCTGTCGAGTATCTGTCCTCAGGTTGGAACCTGTAAGTGCACACTAACGTTGTTGAGAAGAGGGGTGGTGGGAATTGTCTGGCTAGAAAGACTGACTTCTGAAGTGAGTGGGTAGGCCTGTAGACAAGGCCATGAGCAGGCCATTAGAATTCTTCTGCCTTTGGCCCTGTGTATCTTGTGAGGCTGAGCAGCACCAGGTACCTCTTCTCTTCTGAAACACTAGTGATAAATCATTGCTCTTATTTTACTTTCTCTTTTCCTCTCCAGCTTTGACTTCTCAGTCACCCTGTTTGCGTTCTTGGGCCTCATGGCGCTGGCGTTCAACATGGAGCCGTTCTACTTCATTGTGGTCTTGCGACCCCTCCAGCTGCTGAGGTGAGGCAGGAAGGCTGGGGATGCACAGAGAGCAGGTGGGGAAGCAAACAGCCAGGCTTGTTTTCCGTGAATCCATCTGAGGAGCGAGCTCCTTACTGGGAGAGGGCAAAGTCTGCTCCGTGGGTACACGACCATGGCAAACAGGAATCGCGTGGGGTAATGGGATTAGCCCGAGGTATCAGAAAGAGTGATAACAAAAACTTGGGGTGGGATATGAAACCCCGTGCTTTGGAGCTTAAGCTGATCTCTAATAGAGATCAAGGGATTTACTGGGGGCAGATTATCCTGTGTCTGCCTTCGTGGGGTTCTTACACCTCCTCTAAATTGTCTGATGCAGCTCAGAGGAAAGCGTCAGGGTGAGGCACTCTGAGCCAGTTTAATAATTTCCAGTGAATTACCAGAAATTACAGTTTTCAAAGGATGCTGCTTTCTAGGGTGACGCACAGCCCTGCTCTAACTGCCTCTCACACTTGAAGCAAGCCTGTGGCCTGGAACCTCTCTGCAGCTCAGGGAGACGGCTCTGATTAACCCTCTCCTTCCGAGGCTGTTAGGGAGGCACGCTCACCTTTGCAGGATGCTTGGAAAGCCGTGGGTGGGAGGCATGTGGGGCAAAACCTTGGTACAAGCTAAAGTAATTTAGCTCTTCAGCAAGGATTTAAAGAACACTTTATGGCATTGAGAGGGGGGGAATGTTTTCTCTGTTGCTTCCCTGCTGAGGCCTGTATTTGGCAGCTGTGTTTCTCTGTAAGGCTGATGGAGTTGCCAGATCTTAAATTAGGAGGCACAACATAGAGTTCCCTCATCAATTCTTATTGGGTCATGGGGAAACACAGAAAGGAGTATGTCTGAGGAAAGGAGTAATGAATCCTGACCTGTACACAGGGCAAGTTTAAGTTCTTGTGATCCGATTTTATTGTTTTAAATAGCCAGCTATGCATCCCACTGTGTAAGAAGCCATAGGTTTTCCTTTGAGATAACTTCAATCCTGGAAATATTAATTGAATGTGTCATAAACCTTCAGATGGGACAGCAGGACATTGTTAGGTGAGTAGAGACCACTTGAGTAAGAACAGATTCTGTGAGTTTGGTGTCAGGAAACCATCATTGCCCTGGGAGGTACAACCAACTGGGAATACTCTCTTAACTGTTCCAAACAACACCAGGAACACTTCAGTACGTAGGTAACCACTGGCTTCTCTTTTCAGGCTCTTTAAATTGAAGAAACGCTACAGAAATGTCCTGGACACTATGTTTGAGTTGTTCCCCCGGATGGCCAGGTACTGACTTCTCTGGGCAGTGGCCAGGGAGGGGAGTGGAGGTCTAGGGGTTGGGGTCAGGGTAGGGACCTCTCATCCTGCTGAAGGATTTATGCTCTGGTCTGTCAGTAGATCATTACTGATTCTTCCCTGTGCTGCAGTGGGGTGTTAATCTTCTGATTTGTTGGAGCAGTATGTGATAAGGAACACCTCAGCCCCCTGGGGCCGCCTCCTGCTCTTGTGCCGGGATGCTTGTTTAATTTCTCTCCCCCATCCCAGCTTTTGGTGAGAGGGAGGAATGTTGGCAGGAATATACTCGGCCCCTGGCCTGAGTACAGGCACTTGAGAGCGTTATTGTGAAACAGTGGGGCAGGAGGAGCTTGGTGTTTGAGCAGGGCACCCACAGACCTTCCCCTTGAGGAGATCTGAGCAGAGTTTGTCAGCTCCAGAGCCCTGTTCCTGGCACCATCCCCACATCCAAGGACACAGAGAGGGCAGAACCAGTGTGTGGTGTTCTTTATTAAAGAAACATAGAGAGAGACGTTTGTTTACCAGAAAAGGCAGACTGGGAGAGAGTCCAGGCTGCTCTTTAGTTTCTCACTTCAGCAAGTGGCAGGCTCCTTGTCCAAGGACTTCTTGAATGAAAGCAGGCAAAGAACTGCAGAGCCACAGTGCTGGGGAGGGTGGTCTGGGGCTTTCAGTGCTGCTTCCCATCCGTTGGAAATTCCTTCCAGCCTGCGACTTTGTGTTTCCCTGCCTTAGCAACTCTTGGGTAGCACAATGCTCTTTCTGTTTTTGCCTCCAGCCTGGGTTTAACCCTGCTGATCTTCTACTATTGCTTTGCCATTGTTGGCATGGAGTTCTTTGCTGGCGTGGTCTACCCGAACTGCTGCAAGTGAGTACCACAGACCCCCCCACTCTGCAGTGGGTTTGGTGTGAAGCCAGCGAGCTCTGGCTGCTCTCTCCTGATAGACAAGGGGCCAAAGGATGGGTCTGAATGCAGCTTCCCAATGAAGGCACCTTAGTGCAGGATAAATCCTCTCTGTGTTGGAAGCTAAGCTGTCCTGTGCCCTTTTTTCCTCATCTGTAACGATGGCAGACCACTTGGAAGTGCTCTAAGGGCCTGAGCCAAAGAGCCTGACTCGATTTCTGTGGTATAATATTTGTGAATGATTAGAAAGACTCTCTCCATGTGGGCCCTGGGCTTGGGCTGCCCTGTGAAGGACAGAGGCTTGCTCTCAGGGGAAAAGGAGTAGAAACTGCCACCCTGCTCACCACCTTCTGAGCATTTGGTATTTATAATCCTTGAGATTGTCCTTGTTTTTCCAGTTCTCATTCTTTGTCCTGGTTTCTCCAACCAGCACAAGCACCGTTGCAGATTCCTACCGCTGGGTGAATCACACAGTTGGCAACAAGACAGTTGTGGAAGAAGGGTATTACTATCTCAACAACTTCGACAACATTTTGAACAGCTTTGGTAAGGGAGGTTCTGTCCATAGCAAAGACTGTTCCTTAGTGCATCTGTGCTCTGCAGAGCTGGTGGCAGGGCTATAATGCTGACGTAAGCCTGGGACTCTCACGGGGTCTTAGTAATGCACCTGGAACACTCAGCACCCTGCTCTTTCTGTCCAGAGAAGTGCTGCTGACTAATTGTGCCATGACTGTTTTGCATGGGAAGCAGACATCTTTTAGAGCCAGCAGATCTGTTCTGACTGGTGATCAGACCAGACTTCAGAGATGTTAAGGAGGGCTTTCAGTCCCTACACTTCTAAAGAGCCAGCAGTGCTGCTAGTACGTTCCTCTGAACGTGTTGGTTACTCTTCATGATTTTTCTTAATGTTTGAGCAGAGATATGTATCTCCTGGAGATCTGAGAGGTCTCCATGCTCTCTGGTGGAGAGAGGCAGGCCTGTTTCTGATTCCTGTAAGAAGTACAGGTGAAGCCATGCCCCAGTTCTGTGGATCTAACCTGCTTGCAGTGAGGAGGGTCTGCATTCTGTCTCCAGATGCGCTGCTGCACTGAGACTTTGGTGTCTTGCATCCTTTGTCTAAGAGTCACTGCAGACGGGGTCAGGATGGATACAGCAGTTGTCTTTGTCTTTTCTCTCCCACGTGTACAGTCACACTGTTTGAGCTGACAGTCGTCAATGACTGGTACATCATCATGGTAAGTAACGCCCAGCTACCGTGTGTGTGTAGACAGCACAGCCCCCTCTCCATCTGAGCTGATCATCCACATCACCACTGTTTTCTTCCCCTGGTGATCAGAGATGGGCCCAGCACTGTCACTTCTTGTTGTCAAGCATCTTTTGGCCCTAACCCTTGGGTGGCATTTGGCCTCTGGCGTGTCACTGGGCATGTTCTGCTGTGAATCTTGACCAGCCTTCAGGCTGGGCTTCACAGTCTGCACAAGTGAAGTCACTGTATTCCAACTTGTCACCTGGCTGCGTTCTCATGGCTCTTCCAGCCACGAGCTATAAGTGCTCCATGTGCCCACATATAGGAACCCCTCTCTTTAGCTCGAGAGGCAGATGAGCTGCAGGGCCCAGCTGGGGCACTGAGCATGGCACAGGTGGTCCCTGGGGGTACCCATGGAGCCATTGTATGCTTGGACGTACACTGCTTTATGTCTGTTGCCAAGCAGTTAACAGCAGACTCTCTTTTCATTTGTGCACCACTGACTTCTTCCCTCTCCCCTTTAGGAAGGGGTGACATCCCAAACCACTCACTGGAGCCGTCTTTACTTCATGATCTTCTATATTGTGACCATGGTAGGTGTCTGCACATGCTTTGTGCATCAGATAGTGGGGATGAGGAGGGGGTGGCAGCTTTTACTGTGGTCCAGAGGGAGCTTCCATCCCTAAATGAGGACAGCTTTGCTTTTCTGCATAGACATCTTCCAGAAACAGGCGTGAGCCTGCCCCACATGCAGAAAGTGGAATTTATGGTCATTGACAAAGCCAATGCTGCACAAATCTGGGCCTGAAGTAAGGACCAGGGCAGCACAGAAGTTCTGTTAGCAGTGTACTCACAGGTAGTTGTGTGACGTGTGCTTCCCATGTGGTGGAGGAGCTGGGGAGCACAGAGTTGAAGCACAGACCAAATGCTCAGTTTTCTGATGAGTTGGGCTGGAAGAACCACCCCCCAGCAGCAGCCTCCTGACCTCTCCTGTTCATGTCCTCTCCCAGGTGGTGATGACAATCATCGTGGCTTTCATTCTGGACGCTTTCGTCTTCCGCATGAACTACACTCGGAAGAACCAAGATTCAGAAGGTGGGAACTGAGGACTGGTTGACCTACAGCATTGTGTGTTCTCTCCCTGGTGCCTTATGTCTGCAGGAGAGAAGGGGTTTGGCTGGCAAAGACCAGATTTTGGGGTTTAGCCTGACTTCTGAAGTTCAGTGTTACACAGTTTTTTATATTTTTTTTTTTTAATATATATATATACATATATGTGGTTTTATATATATATATGGGGTTTTAGATACATATATTAATATATATATAAAACCAATATTCATATATATATATAAAACCACCGCATGTGCTGGGGGAGAGATGAGGGGCAGAACACAGAAAAAACCCATATATATTTATTATATATTTATATATATATAATATATATACAAGTGTGTGTATGTGGGGTTTATATACGTGTCTGTGTGTATGCACACACGTATAAACTTCAGCAGCTTGAGCCCTTCCAACTGAATTACTTGAGGGTAGGAAGTCTGCATGCATCTTGTGCAAGGAATCTAGGAACCGTTAGGGCAGGGATGTGGCCGAGCTCAGCAAGAGGAAGGGAAGGTGGCTTCTCTTTTAAAACCCATTTCCCTTCTGCTCTGACACACTGGCTGGTGCCAGAACGTGTCTCCAAGCACCTCGCCCGGCATTCAGGCACTGGGATGCTGTGTCTGAATGGTTTGCCAGCACTGCCATGACACAGAGGGCAGTGGGTGCTGCCTGTCCAGTTCTTCCCACATCTCCCAGTTGTACGTGGACTGGCGACTATGTGCAGGTTTTGGACCTGCCTTTCGGTGCCTTCAGGGGCTGAGTGTGACTGGTCTCACCATCCCCTCGCTGCGCTGAGTCAGCGGTTTTACTCCCTGTCCCCGAGCTGGTGCCTGAAGCTGCATGTACCTTCGTGACCTCAGTTCAGGTGCCACAAACACACTGACCTCTCCCAGCCCATCCCCTGCCATCCCTTCAGGTGATTCCACAGGCTTTGCTAGTTGTTCCCCACCCAAAACGAATTCTTCAGGCTTTGCTGCAGGAAGGAGAGGCAGGTGCTGCGCTCTTACACCGAGCACCAGAGCCTCCCTGCAGAAACACAGTGGGAGCAGCTCTGATCAGCCCCCTGTCTGCCTTGGGTGCCAGCAGAGCAGATCCATGGGGCGCAGGCCCACAGGAGCCAGCCTTCAGTTAAAGAAAAGCTTTTCAGTGTGACCCCTGCTGCAGCTAGCCCAAAGGGTGCAGCGAAAGGCTCCTCTTGGCGCTGAGCTCCCAAGCTGGGTTAGGCAGCCAAGGGTCAGAAGGCAGCAACTCCTCTGGCATTATTTGCTTTGCTGGTTAATTTGCAGGCAAGCAAAAAAGCTACTGGATTTTAATACTTATTTTTAAGATACTGAGGAGCCTGATGTTTCAAAAAGCTGCTGTGTTTGCTGGCCCTGCGCACTAATTAACTTCTTCCCTGGTCATTAGGGGACTGGGATGTTCCATTCCAGTCACAAAAGCAGGTACAGACTGTGCCTGACATCTGGCTTGGTCCTGCTGCTGCTAAACTTTGTCTTCCAGCATTACCATAGTGGCTGATGAAGCAGTGCTCATCTCAGAGACTCTTCTTTGTTTTCTCCCCTTTCTCTCTCTTGCCTCTCCAGAAGACAATGGCATTGTGCTGGAGAAGGAGATCTCCAAGGAGGAAGTGGTTGGCATAATCGAGCTGTACAAGCGGAGTTCAGCTCCCACTGAAACCGCTCAGCTGCAGAAGATGGTTTTGCAGATGGATAAATATGGGGTAAGAGGAAGCGCTTGCTGGGTGCTCTGGGCTCCAGGGGAGGGAGGGCACGCCAGGGCTGCCAGTGCCTTTTTGCTGCCTTGGAGAGAAGCCACATGTGCCTGTAGTGATGAGCGCCGAGCTGCTGGAGGGCTCTGCAGCGTGGGCACAGAGTTGCGCTGCTCTAGGAAAGCAGCTGCTGAATTTCCCCTGCACCCTGAAAAGCCTTCACGAGCACCCACTGCTGCTGCCCATAGACTTGGCTTAGAGCTGGCCTGGCCCCACATCCACTGGAAAAAAGTCTATCTATTTTTCTGCAAGAAGCCGCTGTCTTAGAGTTCTCCTGCCCACTGCTCCATGCCACCATGCCCCTGGACAGCCCTGAGATGTGACGTGGCAATAGCATGCCATTGGTTCCACACACCAAGCTGCCCTCTGTGTGGCACTGCTTGTGTTCATCCTCAAACAGGAGGGACAGTTGGAAGCATGAGCTGACCTGGGTATCTGCTCCATCTCAGAACTGCTGTCTCATGCATCTGGGAAGAGCTGAAGTGGTGGTTTCAGTAAAAGCCAGGATATTCTTGTATCACTGCTACACTGTGCGTGTGCCATGGTCTCTCAGGAGACCTTGCTGTGCCTTGGCTGCTTGGTAGCTAAAGGCTGAGCTCTTGCTCATGCAGACATAATAGTGAGGGTGGTACTGATGGGAAGTGCTTTTCAGGACAACAGACTGGAGGATGCTGGGTGCTGTCCTGAGCCCCGCAGCGCAGTACAGAATGACAGGGCCACACCTGAGGCTTCCTTTGCTTCTCAATCCTGCCTGTGGTCAGAGAGTCAATCAGACTTGGGCTCTCTGCTTTCAGGATTTAAGAAGCCTGGGCCCATGGAGTAAATGGTGTGGTGGAGACAATTGGAGCTCAAAACTCTTCTTAGAGGAAATCTTGATTTGGGAGCTTGGGGTGTGCCAGGCACTGATGTTACGTTCATCTGGCTGAATCACACACCACTGACAGACGCATCCGCCCGAGCTGCAGCTCCCTCTGGAGTCTTCAGGGCTCTGCTCCATGTGATTTGTCTCAGCCTGCAGCATGTGCCTGCATTGGTTTGGGTGATGTGCACCCTAAAATGCCTCTTCCCATGACAACAGAAGGAGCCCAGGAGAGCCTGAGCTCATCTGGGATGGTGGGTGCCTGCTGTTCCAGGGACTGATGCTGTGAGCTGCTCAGTGACTGATGAATGTTGTCTTTGGTTTTTCCCCCTTTCCCCCAACTCCTCAGCAAACATCAGCGCTGTTTCTGGGACGCAGATCAAGGACCAAGAGTGATTTGAGTATGAAGATGTATGAGGAGGAGATACAGGTATGTGGGCCTGAGTTGGAAATACGAGTCAGTCCCTGCAGTGAGTAGGACGTTCCTAGAGTAACAAACCATCCTTTAAACACCCTGGTCCTCCAAGGTGCAGGCAGCCACGTGCTCTGTGAGAGGGGTGGTCAGGAGATGGAATGCACCCATTCTTGCACCTGGGTGCTTTCTTAAACCACAGAGCATGTCAGAGCCTCCTCAGTGGGTCCAGGTGCCCGGGGTGCAGGTGTGTGTCAGCTGAGCCACAGCAGCAGGCTTGCTGTATCCATGGGCTTGGCCGTGCTCACCTGACTCACCAGGGTGGATGTGTTTGCTGGGGCTGCGAGCACACACACAGTGAGGTCCAGGGCTTGACTCCTGCCTGCTGGTTTGTTATGGGACTGGAATGGGCTGTGTGTGAGCTGGGGTGTGTCTGACACGGGGCCCAGGCCACCTCTGGTGTCAGCAGCACGGCCTGGGTCTTGGCCAGAGCCGCAGGCAGAGAGGAAGCACTTACACTGGCTGTTGCTCTGGGTGGTTCAGGGCACCCCTGCTAGTGCCCTTCATGGCCAGGAGCTCTGTGCCACGGATTTGGTCACTGTAGTGCCTGCCAGACCTTCAACTCCAGGGTGAAGGTCATGGGCTAATGTAATGATTAGTTCTGAAAGGATTACTCTGGTAACCACCCGATTCTGTCCTTTGTCCTCGGGCAGCCAGCCTGGGGACGAGTCTTCAGTCCCCCTGATAGAAATAAACATGTTCTTTGCCATGGAGCTGGGTGGAAGCCTGCAGAGAAGCTTCCTGCCTGCTTCTGCTTGGCCTCTGATTCAGGGATGTAACATCCTGTAACACCCTGAGCACTTCCCAGCCTTGGGAGCAGCTCTGCAAATCCCAAACATCATGGAGGCATCAGTGCTAGAGCGGGGGGAGGGATGGGAGGGACACCCGGAGAGAGCAGTGTCTCCTTGCCCAGGTTTGCCAGCTCAGACACTGTACCTGAGCCACAGCTTGTCCTGGCTTGGACGTGGGCAGTGAGGTCCCGGTGTGTCCATCACAGCCACGCTGCGGTTGCCCAGGTGCTGCCAGGAGGTTTGGCTACATCCAGGGCTTCAGAAGGAGCCCTCTGTGCCTGAGCAGAGGCACCCTCACAGGGCAGAGTGGCTGAAGGCTCTGCCCTTTGGGGGTGCCAGGGGGCCAGTGTGGGGCACAGCCTCATCGGGCCATGTTTGGTCTCCTGTTGCAGGAATGGTATGAGGAGCATTCCAGAAAAGAGGAATCTCAGACACCGCTGCAAGAGCCTGCATCTGCTTCCAGCAGCTCTCTGAAGCCCCTGAGCCTCCGACAACGCTCCCAGACTGTCATTTAGGCCTAGCTAACGCGAGCCGCCTTCTATGCAATAACCTAGAGTATTACTTCACAGCGTACGCGTTGGGAGGGTGTATATAGATCTGTTCAGTGTCCTGCTCGGCTTTAGGGTTTGAATCCCTTCCCCTAGGCAGCGAATCGCTGACAAATGGGCAGCCCAGGGGGCTCTGCTGCACCCAGACTGAGCACCGTGCCCGAGCATCTCGGACAGAGCAGAGACCTCGTCCCTCTGAGCCGCATCTCAGGCTCCAGCACCGTGCCCGAGCATCTCAGACAGAGCAGAGACCTCGTCCCTCTGAGCCGCATCTCAGGCTCCAGCCTGCTGTTTGTCTCGCCACTGTCAGACCCTGGGGCAATGGATGTGCAATCCATTAACAGCAGGAAATGCTTAATATCAAAACTTTGGCCCTTTTTGAGCATCTCCCTTGCTTAAAAGGGTACCATTAACCTAGGACTAAAGATCAGGGAGTGAGGTTTTGTTTCTTCTCTGCTTGCCTTGTGCAGAGGAAGGGACGGTGGTGTGACATTCCGGCACTTTTGAAGGAGCAGTCTGCCTTCCCCCTCCTTTTTGGCACACCTAGATGCACTCCCTGTAGTAGATCCCGCCCTGATGGTTGCATTTAGCTGTGACTCAGCAGTTCTGTGGCAGCTGGAGTCAGATCTGGGGGCCAGCATCTCCTCGCGGTGCAGTCATAGGTGGGACAGGAGTTTGGGGAGAGGAACTGTCTCTGCTGTAGCTCTCCAGTGTCTGCATCGCTGCCAGCTGGCTCTGCCCATGCACTGCCCAGGACTGAGGTTGTCTCTGTAAACCCCAAAGCTCCTGTCTCCCCTCTGAGAGGGTGATGGTGGCTGCTGACTTCAAGCCACCTGCTTGAGGCAAACCTCCAGCTGATCCATGGCTCAGCCTGGGAGGAAGAAATGGAAAGGTTTGCAGCTTGAGTTGACTCGTCTCTGCCTGGCTCTGGCCTAAGGAGAGTTTGTGGGCATCAAGCAGTGCTGCTGGTCAGTCCTCAGCCAGACGTGTCTCTGTTGGTGCAGGTGAGCAAGTCCCAGTGCAGCAGGGTTATTCCTGCCTTGTGGAAATGTTCCTCGGGCTGGAGATTGCTGACCAAGTTGGATCTTGGGAAGACCCACTGAAGGGCTTAACTGCTTCCCTGATTTTGGGATGCAGGAGGAATGTGGATGATGATGGTGGCTGCCAGATCGGGTCACCGAGGGAGGGGAAAGGAGGGGGACAGGGATCCCTTCCCAGCTCCCCACGTTTATGCTGTGATCGTTTTGGGTTGTGTCACTACTTGTGTTTCATTGCCCACACCGTGATGGCAGCCTGTCCCTCTGAAGTCCCTTTTTCCCCCCTCGTCAGCACAGAAGGTGCTGAGGGCTGGAAGTACCTGTCAGCTGGGACCCTCCTCTCCCTCCCCTCCCACTCTGAGGGATCTCTTCTCAGGCTCCCACTAAAAGTCCAGCTTTGCAGTGGAGGATTTCTCCTTCCCCACGTAAATGAGGCAGTGGGAGACGCATGTGTTTGCTCCCTTTGTCCCACGTCCCTGGTTTGCCTCGGTCAGCCTCGCAGGAGAGGACTGATCCTACCCCACAGCTCAGGGGCATTTCCTGGGTGGATGAGGCTTTTGGAAGTAGGTGAGATGCAGAGAGCTGCTTCTGAAAACCTGTCCCTCCAGTGCACAGTGGGAACACTTGGGCTGTGGGGTGGAGAGAGTGGGTGAGTGGCTTTCTGGGCAGTGCACACCAGCGACTGCTCCTAGCCCTTGCCAGATTCCCTGGGTGCCTCAGGGCAGCTCTTTGTTTCCTCCCTGGGTTCTGCAGGTATGAAACTACTTCTGAGCTGAACCGTGAAGGACCTTAAAGGGCTGTTTTCCAAACCATCAGCTCGACCACAGATTAATGAGCGGTGGTTGCTCTTGCAGTTGCTCTGCATGGGGCCATGGCCTGGGAGGTTTATCCCAGTGTGGCCCGGGGCTGGAGACATTTGTTCTGTGTGAAGCTGTGGGCAGGTTGCAGGAGCACTGGGAAGGTTATGGGGAGGGGGGAAGAACATGGCTGTGTTACAAACCCCCTGTTCCACTACAGCCCCTCTCTCCTGGCAGTGCTGCCAGTGACTTTTTTGGGGTGTTTTCTGGGTGTGGAAGGAGCTGCAGCTTTAAGCTATACTGGGTGTGCGGGGGGGAGCACTAACCTGCTTAACAGGCAGTAACAGGGCTCTTGTGCCACAGGGACAGGAACGCTGGGCCAGGCAGGACTCAGGTGCTGCCACCCAGGTGCTGAGCTGCCCCTGCACACACGCTGTATTCACTATTTTTGTAAACCAAGGAGGGTGGCAGAAGTTCCCTTCTTCCATAGACTTTGGAAGGAAACAAAGTTTGAGTACGGGGCATCCCCTTCTATTTACCCCCCACATTCCCCCCACCCCACCCCAGACCAGGGACTGACAATCACTTTGTAGGGCGCCGGGCGGGAGCAGCGCAGGGTTTTGTACGCTGGGGTTTGTTTATAAAGCCATTTTAAGGACGTGTCTCTAAAACGTTCTCTAGATTTATTTTTGTTTCTGAGCACACTAATAAAAAGCATCCTTGGCTTTCTAACGCCAGCAGCTTCCCTCCCTCCTTCCCGTGGTACTCCAGGCGTGGGGCTTGGCTGAAGGGTTCCCAGGGGCTCTGAGTGGTGCCCGTCTGTGCTCCCTCTCCAGCAGCAGCCGCCTGCGTGGGCATGTTCTGTGTGTGTGCCCGGCCCAGAGGCTTGGAATTCTGGCTCTGGACACGGCCAAGCCCAGCTTCCCTCCTGCCCTCCCCCCTCCAGCTTTTTCCCTAAACATTAAGCTAATGCTTTCATACTTGGGGGGGGTTTAGGGCTGCCTCATGCAGTGTTTATGGTTCAAATGGTTTTGGACCTGGCACCTCTGTGTCAGTGCGTTGGCTGCGGTTCCGCTTGCTTTGGCCCCACTGTAAGGGACCAGGGTTGGTCTGCCTGGCTGATGGGGCAGCTGCCAGCAGCTTGTGCGCGGCTCAGGCCCAGCCAGTCATTGCAGGCAGCGGGAGGGTTGGTGCCAGGGCCTGGCTAGAAAAGGAGGAACACTCCATCGGGGAGCAGGTCGGGCAGTTGTGCTTCTTGCATCACAGCCGCTGCCTTCCCGCTGAGCCAACACGGGTTGCGCAGCCGGCCTGGCGGTTTGGTTTCCAGCCCCACAGCCCCTCACCAGCTCACTCGTTCCACTTCCTCCAGGCCACCGAAGCGACCGGCTGTGTCCCCATCCCTGGGGAGCCGGTGACCCCAGTGCCAGGGGCTCGCAGCCCGTGCTGCCCCCAGGCTGACACAGCCGTTACCTCACAGCGAATAAATGGCCGAGTCAGGCGCATGTGACCCATGTTGAGAAATCAGCTGCTGCCGGCGCAGGGAGACCACTTCCCTGCACCCTGCATCGCCCAGGGTGTCAGCACCCAACCCCCCGGCCCCCCACTGCTGTGGCCCAGCCCCAGGGGCCCCCTGCCCCCTCCCATGCTGGGTAAGGGGTGCGCTACACCATGCAGCCAACACCGCGAGTCACAGTTGGGGATTTATTGCAGGTTCTTGGTCTGTGGGTGTTTCACAGTGGCCAGAGCCAGTGAAACCTCCATGCCCTTTGCCACCGCTCTGCACCCCCGAGGAGCAGCAGAGAAGTAGGATCTGAAACTCAGACTGAAAAACTGGAGTTTAAAAAGCAGGGGAAAGCAGCCTGCCCCACAGCAGCAGAGGGGTCCTGGCTTCCAGCTTGGCTGCATTAGAACCAAGCGCTGTCCCAGAGCTTTACCTCACCCTAAACCCATTGCACTTTGCCTCAGCTGCTCTCAAGCCCCCCGTGCAAACACGTCACATCCTTTGCAATGACAAACCTGTGCTCACCCCTTCCCAGAGCTACCCTGCGCAGCACACCCAGCCCTGTCCCAGAACCACCAGCACAAAGACTGGGAGGGGAAATAAAGGGGTTGGAAAGGTAAAACCTCTCCTGCTGTGACCCGGGGCTGGAGCTGCCCTCTGCTCTGCCCTGGGACCAGAGGGAGGCTGAGGCTGTAACCTCCGTCCAGCTCAGAGCCACCGTGAGTTAAGATTAAACAGAGCAGGGAGAGGCTCTAACGAGTGACTAACCACGAGTGACTAACCATGCATCCTTTTCCCTTCCCAAAGCACAACCCACCCACCCCACTTCCGCAAAGCTGAGGGCTGGGCTGGCACGTGATGCCTCCCGCACATGGTGGCCACAGCATGGTTGGAGTCACGGTGTCCTTGTCCCCCTGGCAGTGGCAGGGAGAGGGGACAGCGATCCCCCGATCCGGTGGGGAGGCAGAGCGCAGCCAGGGCTGGGTGCTCATGCCCTGCTCAGAGGGTGGGGAGCCGGATCACCCTGAACTCGGTCAGCAGGGCCACGCACAGGAAGGCCAGGTAGTAGAGGATGAGGCAGGCGCCGTACGCCTTTCCCAGCTGGAAGCACTGCGCCGGCACCGACACGAAGGAGAAAACTAAACTCAGCCCCAGGGCCCCGGCCAGGATCCAGACCAGGAGGCTGTCAGGCTCCAGCTGCCGGAGAGATGGGGAGTGATTCAGAGCAATGCTGGGGCCCCGCTGCCAGCCTGGCCCCTGCCACCCTTGCTGCACCCCTACCTTCACTGCCAGCTGGCTGCTGGTCATCTGCAGCAGGCACCCAAGCCCCACGCCGACCAGGATGTCTGGGGCACGTTCAGGATGGAGACACGGTGCAGGGGAACAACAGAGCCAGCCATGGCCCTCCCACCCCCAGTGCTGCCCCTCGTCCTCCCTGCCAACACCCAGGGCTGTTGTGTGGCCCAAAGCGTGGCCTGTCCCTGGCCAACACAGCCTGGAGCACTGGGGGAAGAGAGGCTTCAGGCTGGTCTGGAGGCCACACACAGCACCCTGGGCAGTGGCACAGCCTCCCCATCCCTTTGGCAGATCCCAGATCTGCCAGGCTCCAGCCCAAACCCCCACCCTCCTGGGGCTGGGACAGCAGTGGGGATGGAAGGATGCTGCTGGCTCCATCTCCATAGCTCCAGCTGCCAACCACACCACACCAGTGCCCCCAAACACCACGGGGACAGATCCTGCCCAGCTCCTTCCCTGAGGTCCCAGTGGAGCAGAGGCTCTCCCTGGGCTGCAGGCAGGGAAACTGAGGCAGCCCCTGCTCCAAGTACCACCACACCCTCCCCCCCAGCACCCAAAGGATACTGAAGATGATGCCCCCGAAGCAGGCGGAGAAGGCCATGCGGGGATAGCCCTGCCGTGCCATGGTGAGGTCAGAGAAGGTGTCTGCCGAAGGAGAACGGGGGACCTTGGAGGATGCTGAGAGGAGGGGTGTCCCTGGGGTGGCAGAGGGGTGCAGCAGAGCCCTTACCGCCGATGCTGTTGCCCCAGGCCAGCAGTGTCAGGCCCAGCACGGTGTTACTCAGCTGGAAGATAACACCCAGGGTCCGGAGGATGTTCACCAGCTCCGTGGCTGCAGCATTGATCCACATGGCGCTGGCCAGAAACCCAAGGAAGGCAAACACCTGCCAGGCAGAGAGGTTAGCTGGTCCCCAGGAGCATCCTGCAGAGCCTGCACACCTCCAGACAGCCATGTCCCTCCTGGGACACTGGGGACCAAGAGGTCCTCTGCGCTGCCCAGTCTGGAGAGGACTGGACTGGTGCCTGCTGGGTGTTTAGGGCTGGGGGGCACCTTACGCAGTGGTACTTGGGTGGCTCCTCATTGCTTGTGGTAAGGAAGATTATGATGGCCAGGACGGAGCCAACCAGTGTGACCAGTGCCCAGACTGGGAAGATGCCCTGGATCTGGTACAGCCCGTCTGCATGTGGTGGAAAGAGGGGGTGTGAGAGCAGCCCTGCAGGCACCACATGGGCTGGGGCAGGAGCTGACCAGGCTTGATGTGTGAGGTAAAGCCATATCCCCTACAGCCACCTCCACCACAAGCCCTCAGGGGACTGCTCCCCTCCATGCCTCAGTTTCCCCAAGCAAGCCAGGCCCTGGATGGTGGGGGGTCCAAACCCCCACTCCTGGGGGGAGGATGGAGCCCTCCAGCTGCAAACCCATCCCCCCCCCCCCAGTTTGACTCCTTGCTGGCCCATCCTCCCCTCCCCAAGGGGGGCAGCTCCAGAAGGCTCCTGTGGTCCCCAGGGCCTTGGTGGCCATCTCCATCCTGTCCCTTCAGGGGTGTCCAGGGCTCTTACAGGCGCCTGACTTCAGAGTAAGGATGCAGAGCAGGGGGCTGGTGAGGAGGTGCAGGCAGTTGAGGGGTCTCTTCCAGTTCAGGTCATCCTTGTCGGGGTCCACGACGGGAACCGTGAGCAGCAGCACCAGCTCCACAGGCACCTGGGAGGAGAAGCTGTGAGCAGGGATGGGTGGGCCCTTGTCCCACCGCCCCCACTGCAAAGTGCAGGGGTGACACAGCCCCAGGCACCCTGTGTGGGTGCTTCTGCCCCCACCCCGTTCACCTTGAAGACCTTGAAGAGCCGCCAGTACCAGGGCTTCCTCCTCCACTTGCGGTAGTCCAGGGGGCTGAGGGCAGCGGTGAGGATGCGCAGGGAGGTCTCCCGGGAGGGCAGCAGGGGCTGGTACTCCTCACCTGGGAGGGGCCGTGGGGACTGAGGAGGGTGGGGGCTCCCCGACCCCCCCCCAACCCTTCCAACATGGGGCTGAGGTCACTGTGTGTGGGTAGCACCTGGCCATGGCCACCCTGTGGTCACACATGCAGCAGCCTGGGGGGTCTCTGGGACCCCCAACCAGCCTCGAGGACAGAGCAGAGCCAGCCCCAAGCCCCCGGGAATGACGTACCGTAGTCCCCACTGTTTGTGGTGGGTGACTCCGGCTCTTCAGCATCTGTTGGCAGCTCTGGGGGGGTGAGGAGAGGAGGGGGCATTGGAGGGACACCCCAGCACTTTGGGGGTCCCGTCAGCAGAGCCACACAGCCCTTACCTGGCTCCCAGGGCCTGGGGGGGGTGAGGCCTTCCCCCCGCTGCCGGCGGTGAATCCAGGTGCAGAGCACCACGGTGAAGACATAGAAGATGTAGAGGCCCAGGTACCCTGGGGTGGGGGAGCGATGGGGGTTACAGCTGCTCAGGCTGCTCCCACCACCCTAGCCCCTCCCACTGCTCACCCAGAGCCTCTCCCAGCGTGATCCTGCCGAAGTAGAGGACCATGAAGGTGAGGAAGACGGCCACCATGTAGAAGATGACGTCCCTGAGGAAAGGCCTGGAGGCGGCTGTGAAGGGCTTGACCAGGGCGATGCCCCCGGCCACCACCGTGGTCACGTAGACACCGGCGCCTGTCAACACAGTGGGTGCTCTCAGAGGGAACACCCCACAGCCCTGAAGTGCCCCCCAACATGTCACACCTCCCTCTGGGCTGGCAGCCCCCAGTGGGGGGGTGTCCTCACCAAAGACAGCCCCGATGGCCAGCCCCGCCGTCCGTGGGTCAGAGAAGGCCACCACGGCGCTGAAGACATCTGGTGCCCCATTGCCAAAGGCCAGGAAGGTGACACCATGGAGAGGGGACGTCAAGGAAAAGACAGACATGGCAGCCTCCTGCCTGCAGGGACATGGGTCCCCTGCCCGCCCCGGCCACCACAGGGCCCCTCCCAGTGCCAGCACCCCCACCACCGCCCCCCACCCCCCCCAGCTCCAATGCACCCCCACCCCCCACGCTCCAATGGTTTTCCCCTGGCACGGTGCTGAGGGTTTGCAGACGAGCCCCCATCATACCACATCCCCCACCGCGTCACAGTCCCCTGCCCAGCCGAGGTGTGTCCCCCCCTCCACGCACAAGGATACTGCCACGTTGTGGGACAGCTTCAGGTTGGTGGAGATGGCTGATAAGTTGGGGCAGAAGCTAGAAGGGCAGAGAAAGAGGCAGAGAGGGGTGATGGGGCTGCTCCAGGAGCGGGGTGCTCCCCGCTCGGGTCATCCCCTCCCCTGTGGGGCTACTCACAACTTCTCCGCTGTCACACCAAGGATGACGAACAGGTAGAGCAGCCAGAGAGCCTGCGGAGACAGGGACAGCAGAGAGGGGGGTTGGCGGGGTCCCCACATTGCTCCCCCCAAAAGCTGAGCATCCCTCCGCAGCACCACCCCTGCTCCCGTCCTTACGTAGAGGGTGACAGCCAGGGGCAGCAGCCGGGGGGGGAAGACGCAGAAGACCCCCTCGAGGTAGTTGAGGAAGCCGCCGTCCAGCCGGCAGTCAGGGTTGCTCCGGACGAAGCGGCACCACTCGGAGCTGTTGTGCTTCCGCACCTCCCAGCACTGTGAGGCACAGCGTGGGGTGCTCACCCGGGCACCCCAAGTCCCAGCCCTCCCGAGCACCCACCACCCCCCAGTGAGAGCTGACATCGGGCACCCTGCACATGACCCAGTCCTCCCTGCCTCAGTTTCCCTATCTGTGCTACATGTTGAGGGGGCCGAGGGCTGTGCTGTGCCCTTCTCCCCACCCCTGCCCCGACAGCGCAGGCCCCCCCCATGCCCCCGACCCGAGCCCAGCCGTGGGAAGGCGCCGGCCTGGCAAGCGGCGAGGTTTTGGGAGGAGAAAACCAGCAGCGGAGGAAATCCCGGTGAGATCCCAGCTGGGAGCCCTGTGGCGGGGGACGCAGGGGCGGGACGGGACCCCACCGGCCCACTCACCCCTCCCGTCGCCCCCAAACCCCACCGCAGCCCCCGCACTCACGTCCAGGCCCCGGCCGTGGCTCAGAACATCTCCCCCGGGAGGAACCGGGCGCCCCAGGTCCAGCGGTAGCGGGGTCCCGGCCGGCTGCGCCCCGCCGCCTCCCAGCACCCCGGCCAGACTGAGCGCCCCGGCCGGCCCCACGGCGCCCATGGCCGGGGATTGGGACACAGACACACACCCCTACCGCCGGCAGCGGCCCCGGGGGAGGGGGAGCGGGGGCAGCTCCGGGGCCCCCATCCCGCAGCTCCCCGGGCGGGGGGCGGGAAGGGGAATTAAAAATAAACGATTAAAAACACAGCCGCGAAGGAGGACAGCGGTGAGGAAGGGCAGGGCGGGGAACGCGCCGCCGCGCCACGTCCTCGCCGGGGGGGGCTCAGCCCCGGGGCCGCTCCGCTCCGAGCGCCGGCGGAGCGGGGAGGGGGACAGCGCGGGCACCGCACCCCACGCGGGACCGGGGGCACACGGGGCACCCCCGAGCCAGGAGCGAGACGGGGAGACCCCGATGCGGGTGGGGACGGGAACCCCGGCCCCGGAGGGGGGATCCTGGGACAGGAGATGCTCGGGGGATGCTGGGGGTACCCGGGGGACCCCACCCGCCCCGCGGACCCACCGTGGCTGCGCGGCCCCGCCGCTGTGCAGGAGCAGCTGATTCCCCCCCTTCCCCCCTCCCGTGTCTTAAAGGAGCCGCCACCCTCTGCTCTTAAAGAGACAGCGCCGCCTTTTTGCATGTGGCTGGCGGGGGGCTGCCCCGTCCCTCCGCATCCCGGTGCCCGCGGGCTGCGGCAGGGCAGAGACGGCCGGACACCCCTCCTGGGTGCTGCACCCACCCAGCCCCTCTTTGGCATAACCCTCTGAGACTGAGCAAAACTCATCACAGGCACGTCCAAGATTCGCCCCGTGGCAATGTGGGTATGCCAGCATCAAGCACCCGGGCTGTGGGGCACGGAGCTGCACTAGAGCCCCAGTATCGGGGGCCCTGCGACCCCTGCTGCTAGTGCCCCTCCCCCAGCCAGGGTGCCCTGCTCCAGGCCACGCTGCTGCACCCTGCCCCGTGCAGGTCCCTGTGCCAGGTTCTGGGGGGAGGAGGTGATGGTCAGCACAGCCCTAGGAGCCTTACAGGACTGAGGTCCAGTTCCCACCCTGACGGGTTTCTAGTCGAAGGCCCAGAGAGGAGAAAGGCCCAAAGCAAAAGGGTCTCCCACAGGCATCCAGCTCCAGCCCAGCACCTGAAGGCCAGTGGTACCCACGGGGTTAGAGCCCCGGCCCTGCCAAGCGCGGCCTGGGGCTGTCCCAGGGCATCACCCCCAGCCCTGGGTTCCTTTCTGCTCAACCGGTTTTCCTGGTTTCAGGCCAAATTCGGGTGTTTGCCCATGGCTTGGCACCCTGCTCCACAGGCGGTGGATACACCATGCTCCTGCCTTGGTTCCTGCACCCAGGTTTTGGTGCATGGCTGGATTTGGGTGGCCGGCACGGTCTCATACAGCCTGGGAGCCTGGGAACACGGTGTGCAGGCACTGGGCAGTACTGGAAAATTAACTGGTAGCAGCTGGGAGCTGGTGGGGCATACTGGGCTGTGCCATGTGCCTGTGCCAGCCATGCCTTTGAGGTGCTGCCCTGCCCAGAATAGCTCCCTGCCACCTTTTCCGGCTCCTTGGCTGATCCAATAAAGGGCATTACCAGCCCAGCCCTGCCTGCCGGGCACGGGACCCATCCTGGCTCAGTATCCCAGCAGCACCCCCAACCTGGGGGCTCCCAGACGGGCCCCCCCTCACCCTCAGGTGCTCTCCGGGTGTCCCGGTTCAGTGTGGGCTCTGGAGGCTTGGGGCAAAGCTCCATCTCTCCTCACTGCTTCCAGGCACTCTGCTGTAGCATGGCATGAGTGTGCCAGGCCTCAGGCAGGTGGCTGCAGTAGTGCTCAGGGTAAAACCTAGTGGGGGGCTATGTGGAGCCGGGCGATGGGGGCTTTATGCAAGGGCATAAAGGACACCCCACGCCTCGGGGGACTTTGCCCGCTGGAGGAGTGGGAAGAGCAGTAAACAGGCCGAGATTGCACAAGGCAGGACTGCGGTGGCAGGGCCTGTGGGCTGTGCACCAAACCCTCGCATCACCCCCTGCCCCAAACCCCGGTGGGGCTCAGCCCCCCACCCCCCTCAGGCTTTCACTGAGCCTCCTCCTCAAGGGCTGCACCCCACGGGGGATGCGACGGGGGCCGCGTTCCCCACGGCGAGGGGGCGGCCCACGTGTGCTCCCCAATGGTGGGGCATGGCTGGGGGGGGCGTGGGCTGGGGCACTGGGTGTGCTGGGGGGGGAAGACGAGGCGGTGTGTGGGTGCGTGGGTATGTGCGTGGCGTTGGGGGGGGCTGGAATGGGGGTGACGAGGGGGGTCTGTGGAACGGGCTGCGGGGCCCCCCCGTGCTCGCGGCGCTGCCGGGGGCGGGGCACATCCCCGTCCCGCCCCCTGCCCCGGCTGCGGCCCCGGCTCCGTCCCCGTCCCGCCATGGCGGCCCTGCGGGCGCTGCTCGGGGCCGCGCTGGCCGCCGCCCTGGCCGGGGCAGCCCCCTCCGGAGCGGCCCCCGCCGCCGCCCCGCCGCCCCGCAACGTCTCGGTGCTGCTGGAGCCCGGGTCGGAGCAGCTCCGCGTCCTGCCCGGCCGCCACCCCGCCGCCGTCGCCTGGGCCAGCCTTGACGACCGTATCCCCACCGTCGGGTAGGGCCGGGCCGGGGCTCACACGGCGCCGGGTGGGGGTCGGGGGTGGCGGCGGGTGGGGCGCCCCGTCGCCGCCGTGTCCCACCCGCGCCGTGTCCCCCCAGCTGGGCTTTCCTGGAGGTGACCACCAACGCCTCGTACAGCGACAAGCTGCAGGCCTACGCCGCCGGGCTCGCCGAGGCCGCCGTGTCCGAGCAGGTGAGGGGCGACCCCCCCGAAGCCGGGGTCCCAGGGACGCGAGGCGGTGCCGCCCCCCCCGCTGGCCCCGCCGGTGACACCCTGTGCCCACCAGCTGATGTACATGCACTGGATGAACACCATGGTGGGCTACTGTGGCCCCTTCAAGTACCAGAGCGAGTACTGTGAGAAGCTGCGGAGCTACCTGGAGGCCAACCTGGGCTGGATGGAGGAGCAGATGGGGAAGGGGGAGGACCCCGAGTACTGGCACCAGGTGAGCATGGGTACCCCCCAACCCAGGGCAGACCCCCCCCCCGCATCCCCCTGGGCCTATTTGGGCTTTAATTGAGAGCAGAGGAAGGGTGCTGAGGTGTGCCAGGGGTGCTGGGTGGGATGGTGGGGATGTGGCCACTGCGGATCCTCCTCCCCTGGGCAAGCAGAGGTGACTTGTGCCTCTCTCCCTGCCCGAGCCTCATGTGCTGCTGCTGGGTGTGCAGAAGGGTGGCTCATCCCCCGGCCCAGACAGCGGTGCTGAGTCACAGCCTCAGTGACAGCAGCTTCCCTCTGCACCTCCTCCTGTCTCTGCTGCAGTGCTGGGACCCACTGGACCTGCTGCGACCCCCAGGGGAGGCGTGGGGAGCCTGTAACCCCAAAACTCCCTGCCCCTCTTCCCTGCAGGAGCCAAGTGCCACCTCTGTCCCCTGTCCCCACAGGTGAGCCTGGCTCTGCTGCAGCTGAAGGGGCTGGAGGACAGCTACAATGGGCGCCTGGACTTTCCCCGAGGCAGGTTCACCCTGGCACCCTTTGGCTTCCTGTAAGTTCTTGCTTGGAGGTGATGGGGAAGTCGGGTGTTCACCCCAGGGGTGCTGCTGGGGATGTGCCTGGGTATGATTCCTGGATGTCCAGGGACACCCAGCTCTGCTGCCAGTCCCCCTCACCCACCTTGTGCTCTGCTGGTGGGGCAGGATGGAGCCAAGGCAGGTTCTTCTCTTCCCAGCACTGCGGGCTGGGTAGTGGGTGTCCCCCCTCCCAGCCTGCTGCAGCCCCCTGCCTCAGTTTCCCTACTGGTGCACTCATCTGCTGAGGCTGCCAGGGTGCTGCCAGCACTCACCCCTGTGCCAGGGTGGGCTGAAAAAACACCCTCTGGCCTGGACAGAGAGACAGGCAGAGCTCTGAGCCAGCTTGGGCTGGGGTGTCCCGCACCTGGTACCCCATGTCTTGCTTCCTCCCAGCCTGCTGCAGCTGGGGGGGGACCTGGAGGACCTGGAGTCTGCCCTGAACCGCTCCTCCCCACCGCGTGTCCTGGGCTCCGGCTCTTGCTCTGCCCTCCTCAAGCTGCTGCCAGGGCATCAGGATCTCCTGGTCGCCCACGACACCTGGACCTCCTACCAGTCCATGCTGCGCATCATCAAGAAGTACACGCTGCCCTTCCGTGCCTCGGCAGGCGGTGCGTAGGCTGGGCTGCACGGGGGATGCTGCATCTGACCCACCCTCCCTTCCTGATGCTCCCCTGCTTTTTCATCCCCTCTCCAGGCACTTCTCAGATCCCTGGCAGCATCCAGGTGTTTTCCTCCTACCCCGGCACCATCTTCTCTGAGGATGACTTCTACATCCTCAGCAGCGGGTTGGTGAGTGGGGTCTGGTCCTTGGGGACCCCTCCCCGGCCCCACTGCCCTCCCCATCGCTCCCCTCCCCACAGGTAGCGCTGGAAACCACCATCGGGAACAACAACCCGGAGCGGTGGAAGTACCTGGACCCACGGGGCAGCGTCCTGGAGTGGCTGAGGAACATCGTCCGCCTGGCCCGCAGCGGTCCCGAGTGGGCCACCATCTTCAAACGGTTCAACAGCGGCACGTGAGCAGCGTGGGAAGGGGCACGGGGAGGTGGGGTCGGTGGAGGGACTTTCCCTCCAGCCCCAGGGATGTCCCCAGGGGGAGGCTGGCTGCTGGAGCCATGCTCTCCCCGTTCTCCGTGCCAGGTACAACAACCAGTGGATGGTGGTGGACTATAACGCCTTCACGCCGGGGAGGGCGAGCCCACCGCAGGGCCCTGCTGACCGTGCTGGAGCAGATCCCGTGAGTGCCCCCTTCCTCCCGAAGGGTCCTGCCCGCCCCAGTGGGGAGAAGAGAGGTGATGAGGGTGCCAGCAGGCAGGAGCTGCCCGTGCTGCCAGCCTGCAGCCAAAGCTTCTCTGGGGATGCTTGTATGCCGCCCAGCACCTCAGGGTGGGGTGGGACCCCCACTGCGGCTGCTTCCCTTTCTCAGCACGCCTTCCCCTGTCACCACCCCATTTCACCATCTGCTCTGACTGATGCTTCTCCCCAGCACAGGGGCCTGGTGATGGTGGCCGACCGGACAGAGCTCCTGTACCAGCAGGGCTACTGGGCCAGCTACAACCTGCCGTGAGCTCCCCCAGCCTCATCCCCACCCCAGCACCCTGCAGACGGGGGCAGCCCACACTGGCCTTGCCCCCCGCCGCTGGGTGCTGACCTGTGTTGGCACTGCCCGGCCCAGGTACTTCGAGGAGATCTTCAATGCCAGCGGGACGCGGGAGCTGGTGGAGAAGTACGGGGACTGGTTCACCTACGACAAGAACCCGCGTGCCCAGATCTTCCGCCGGAACCAGACGCTGGTCCGTGACCTGGACTCCATGATCCGCCTGATGAGGTGGGTCCTGGGAACCCCTCAAGTCAGGGTGTCGTGTGTTTCCCCCCCCTCCCCCAGGGATTTGCAGCCCTCGGGGGTGATTTTTGCATCGCTATAAATTCCTGGGTGTTTTATCCTCTCTCTCTGGGCCACTTTGCAGGTCCAACAACTACCTGCAGGACCCTCTGTCGCGATGCCGGGGCTGCACCCCACCCCAGAACGCCGAGAACGCCATCTCTGCCCGCTCCGACCTCAACCCTGCCAACGGCACCTACCCCTTCCCTGCCCTGCGCCAGCGCTGCCACGGCTGGCACCGACATGAAGGTGGGGGAGCCGGGGCAGCCCCGGGGGGCTGGGGGAGCCGGAGGTCCCCTCTTTGGGGTGCACCCCCCCTCTGACAACTCCCCCCGGGCTGCATTACCCCTTCCCTGTGCTGACTTGCACCCCTGTTTGTTCTCTCCCTCCCCTGCACCAGGTGACGTCCTGGGGCATGGCTCCCGCCTTCCAGCTGGTGGCTGCCAGCGGCCCCGCCTGGGATGACGTGCCCCCCTTCCGCTGGAGCACGTCCCCCCTGCAGCGCCCTGCTCCACATGGGCCACCCTGACCTCTGGACCTTCCCCCCTGTCAAGGTCCACTGGGACTGAGCGGGCGCTGCCAGGCTGAGCCCGTCCGTCTGTCTGTCCATCTGCAGGCATCCATCCTGTGTGGGGGCCGGACCCCTTCAGGGGGCTGGGGGGTCACAGTACTACCAGCTCTCCCCAGTCCCCAAGGGGACAGGTGTGGGGGGTCCCCCTGCACCCCTGGCTCTTTCTGCCTCTTGCAGCTGTGCCCCGCGGTGCCTGTTCTGCTGCGCAGGGTGCGCGGCTCCGCGTTCCGAGAGCTGACCCTCGGTTTTGGGGGGGCTCTTCCCAGAACAGGGTGGGTCCTGGGAGTCTGGGGCTCACCCATGGGGCAGCAAGGAGGGGAGTGAACTGGTTTGGCTGTGCCAAATAAAGCAGCCAGCGTGCAGCAGCGGTGGCAGCTGTGCTTTGTGCTCTGCTGAGGTTCTCCGGTGTCTTGTATGGGGTTGGGCTCACACAGCAGTCTTCTCCCCTCAAACTAATGGGGTGCTCCCTGCTTCTTCACTGCCTCCCGGGCCCTGGTGGGGGTGCTGCCAGGCTTTTTTTTTGGGTGCAGGCTGCTGAGGTTTGCTGCTGCATCTCGCTGGGTACCTGGTGAGGGGCAGAGCTGCTCAGATGGGCAGCCCAAGCCATGGGCGGGAGGGGGGAGGTCCCACTGCTCGCCCCCCAAGACAGGGTGACCATCCTTGTCCCTTTTGTCTTACCCTCCTCTGCCACCTGTGTGTCAAACTCCCCCCAGCCCCGAAGCCCCCGTTGCAAAATCCTCTTAGGGCAGCTCCCTTGATCCGCTCTGCCTCGTTAGGAATAACGAGGTCATTACTAAGGGATTAATGAGCTGGTGCTCGGCAGCGCTTTGAAGGCACCAGGTTCCCACCGGGACTGGGGGGCCACTGGGGCCCCTGTGGCTCCCCAGGGGCTGCACAAGGCTGGGTTGCAGTGGGTCTGGGCTGTTGGGGTGCCAGCACCCCAAAAGCTGGGGTGAGTGCCCCAGAGAGGGAGGGGGTGTCGAAAATCTGCTGTGCTGGGGTGCTGAGGGGGCTGCAGGTAAGCTGGGTGGAGTGGCAGAACCTGTGCTCATGTCCCTCTGTGTCCCCATGGCCTGGGGGCTCCTGGGGCAGGGGGGGGATGTCTGTGCCTCAGTTTCCCTGGATCACTGACACTGAGCATGGGGGCAGTTTGGGGGGGACAGGCACATGGATGCCAAGGGACAGGGCACGCTGGAAACATGGCAGCAGCTGCTTTGCTGCTTTGCTCCCTCTTTAACATTCTCAAGAGCAGGAAGACCAACAGCCACTGGTAAACGTCACCCAGGGCAGCCTGACCTGGCCTGGCCTTCCTGGGGTGGGATGGAGCCAGTGGGGGTTGGGAGGGGGGGACAGGGTGGATAGGGACCCTCAAACTCCCCAGGGACTAGCTGGAATGTGGTGCCCTTGCTGCTGGGGCACCCAACCTCCCTCCCATGAGTGGTTGGGGGGGGCGGTCCTTGCATCTCTTCCCTAGTGCCTGTGCCTGAGACCCACCCCTGTCCCATCCCCACTGCAAGGTGGAGGGGTCGGTCCTTGGGCCCCCAGGGGAGCTGGAGATTGTTTGCCTCACCCCTGACTTGGTGCCCCCATTCGAGAAATCCTCCTCACCCACCCACTCCCTGCCCTGCTGTCCCCAGAGCAGTGGGGCTCAGTGCAGAGGTTCCTGGTTTCTCTGCCAGCAGCACCATGCCCCTGTGCTGACCTGTGCTGTTCACTCTGGAGCCTAATGATGGCAGGTAGTTCATTGCCCTGCAGTCCACTCCCTGCTCTGTGCCCGTCACCAGTGGTGCTCTGAGGGGGGCTTTGTAGCAACATTTGGGTCAGGGGGCTGAAATCCCATGTTCCAGGATCTATTTCACTGCTGCCCACCTGGCAGTGGGGCAGAGCTGGGAGGAAGGGGGCATTCCCAGTGCACCCCAGTTGGCTGTGTTGTGCATGTGCCAGCTTGTGTGCTGCAGCCCCCCACCTTGGGACCCCAGGACTAAGCTTGTGCCAAAGCAGCTTCTGCTTTCCAATGCCTCTGGCTGGAGAGATAGAGAAATCAGAGAGGTACGGCACATGCTGGGTGGACCCTCTGCTCTGGCTGGGGGAGGGTGTCAGTAGTGCTGGGGGTGACAAGAAAGGGCCCTCATCTGCCCCAGAGGAGAGGAGCTTTGCCTGGGGGTCCCTGGGTGCTGTTGGACCTTGGGGCTCGGGCAGGCTCTGGCTGTTTCCCCCTTGGAGCCCCATCGCCAAGGATGCTCATGGGGCCAGCTGGGAGCTGGGGGTGAGGGGTGGGGGGTCGTCCTGGGGGGCTTAGGCAGCTGGCAGGGCTGAGCCCCATTGGAGGGGTGCTGCAGAGGGTGCTGCAGAGTGTGTGGGGGTTGGTAGGGCAGGCATAGGGTGCATGGCTCGTTTGGAAGCAGGGGGGTGTCAGCTGCCTGCCAGGGCCCTGGGGTGGCCGGGCTGCCCCGGCGGTCGGGTCCGATGGGCAAAGTCCCCACCCCTGGGGCGAGTCTCCAGACGGAGCCGGGAGCAGGCGGGGGCTGTGCCCGGCTGGGGGGTACCCCTCAGGGACCCCCGGGAGCTGCGGTTCCCGTCCCGCACGGGGGCTTTGGCCGCTCGGGGCTGTCCCCGCTCGGGGCACCGTGCCCGGCCCTCGGGCCGGCTGCCGGGCAAGGTCTGAGCCCTGCCCCTCGCCCCGCGGCTGGGCGCGGGGGACCCGGGGCACCGGCACGGCCCCTCCGACGTCACCGGTCCCTCCCCCGTCCCCAGACTCTGCCCCGGCCGCAGGCGAGAGCTGGGGACACGCAGCGAGACCCGCGGGACGCCAGGTAATCCCCACCGGGGGTGGCCCTGGCTCGGATTGGGGGGGCATTGGGGAACACCGGGGGTTCTGGGACCAGGAGCATGGAGGGGTGACCCAGCAGGCGTTGGGCTCTGGCAGGGAGCGCCATTGCTGCGTCCTGGAGCCAGGCGGGGACGGAGGGGACACTGGGGACAGCCCCGTCCCTCCGGAGAGGCTCCCGCACCCTGTGCCGAGCCTGGGGTGGGCAGCAGTCCCACGGCGGGGGGACCCCGTGGGGAACAGTCGGTGTCTCCCCCACGTGTCCCCGGTAGAGCATCCATCCCCGGGGCCATGGCAGCCCAGCCCGGCGGGGGCCAGAAGCCCTTCCACATCGTCTCCCCCGTCCTGGAGAGCCTGCCCCTGTCCAGGGCGGCCGGTACCAAGGTCTACATGAAGCTGGAAAACGTCCAGCCCACGGGCTCCTTCAAGATCCGTGGCATTGGCCACTGCTGCCAGGAGGTGAGCAGGGCAGGGAGCTGCCCCGGCGTTTGTGGGGGGCACGGTGGGGGGCACACGGCCGTCCCCTTCCCTCCTCCCCTTCTCCTTTCAGGCTGCCAAGGAAGGCTGCCACCACTTTGTCTGCTCCTCAGGTAACTGGAGCCCGAGCCGGGGTGGGGAGGGGTGAATGGGGGATGTGGGGGTGCAAGTAGGGTCGATCCCTGCCTGAACCCCTTTTTTGGCAGGGGGGAACGCAGGTCTGGCAGCTGCATACGCGGCCAAGAAGCTGGGGCTACCGATCACCATCGTGGTCCCCAGCACCACCAGCTCCACCACCGTGCGCAAGCTGGAGGAGCTGGGAGCGGAGGTGGAGGTGTCTGGAAAGGTACCCCCTAAAACTGGGGTCTGGAGGGGATCAGAAGGGACTGCTCTGTGATGCCTGGCAAACCCCAGCCCAAAACAGCTCCCTGCTGCCTCACCTGCACCCCAGCACTGCAATGGGGTTGCCCTGGGGACCCCCACTTCAGCCCAGTGCCTGGGGTGGGTTTCTGGTGTCCCCCAGCCCCACAGTGACGATGGACCCACCTCTGGGGCGCAAGGGCTGTGTGTGCCCCTGCTGAGCCCCTGTTGCCCCCCCAGGTGTGGGATGAAGCCAACAGGAGAGCACTGGAGCTGGCAGAGACCAAGGGCTGGGTCAGCATCCACCCCTTCGACCACCCTTTGGTGTGGTGAGTGCTGCCAGGGCTCAGCTCCTGCCCCCCCATCCCCAGGTCCAGACTGGCTTGGGGTACCCCTGGGCTGCATCCTCTGCCCCCCCTCAACCCACAGGCAGGGTCATGCCAGCCTGGTCCAGGAGCTGAAGGACTCACTGGACACCAAACCAGACGCTATCCTGCTGTCAGTGGGCGGCGGGGGGCTGCTGGCGGGGGTCGTGGCTGGCCTGTGCCAGGTGGGCTGGCAGGATGTCCCCATCGTGGCTGCTGAGACCCAGGGAGCTCACAGCTTCAATGTGGCGTTGTCAGCCGGGCGGCTCGTCTCCCTGCCCGACATCACCAGGTGAGCCAGGCCTTGCGGTACCGGCCATACCTGCAACAAATCGGCAGGTCTCAGCCCAGCTCACTGAAGAGTCCTTGGCACCGCCCTGACCACCTTCCTCCTGTCCTGTCCCAGCGTGGCCAAATGCCTGGGAGCCAAGACGGTGGCGGCACGGGCGCTGGAGTGTGCCCAGGAGTGCCAGGTCATCTCCCAGGTGGTGGAAGACTCGGAGGCCGTGCGGGCGATGGAGCAGTTCCTGGGTGAGCAGGGCCAGCAGGGGTGACAGGGACACCTCTGGGTCTTGGCACTGGGCTGGGACATGCTGGAATCAGGGTACTGGGGACCCCGGCTCCGCAGGGCACTGATGGGGCCAGGGTGGGCAGGCGGCTCAGGGCGTTCCCCTGCTCTCACCCCTGCAGATGATGAGAGGATGCTGGTGCAGCCGGCGTGCGGGGCCGCCCTGGCCCTGCTCTACACGGGGCGGCTGCAGCGGCTGCAGCGCGAGGGGCGGCTGCGGACCCCGCTGGCCTCCGTGGTGGTGGTGGTGTGCGGGGGCAGCAGCATCCAGCTGGCCCAGCTGCAGGCCCTGAAGAGCCAGCTGGGGCTGGAGTGATGCCTGCCCCAAGGAGTGGGACACAACGGACACCCTCTGCTTGCTTTCTTTCCAAAACAGCCAAAATAAAGCCCCGCTGCCTGGGGGATGTGGGGCCCGACTCCTCTGCCCCAGCGTGCAGCATCAGTGGTGGGATGGGGAAACTGAGGCACGCAGGGAGGACCAAACCAGGGCTCGCGCTGCAGGTTGGGGAGGAGCCAGGATCCCACCTGTGCCATGGCAGGACTGGGATACACGCACCCCCCATCTCCAGCCATCCTCCACATCCCCCAACCCTCGTCTCTCCCTCTCTACCTTGCACCTCCCCAGGCTGTTTGGACTGCAGCTCCCTGCCTCAATTAGCAAGCATTCCCTCTCTGACTAATTACTTTGCTACTGTCTTTATGCATTATTATTCTAATGATTATTAATTATTACAATCTCCTCCCGTCCCTGCCGCGCTGTCTGCGGTCAGGAGAGAACAACACGCGCAGCCCCGCTTGTTACAGTGATTTATCAGCGGGGCTCCCCAGCCGTGAGCAGCACCCACGGGCTCCAAGGCTTATGTGTGTGGGTGTGTGTCCCATCCCAGAGCCCCCCAAACCCCCTGTTCCCCACCCCATCCCCAGGCTCTCCTGCTCTCCCCCATTCCCACGCTCCAGTGCTGTGTTTACTTTCAGCCCTTTGCTGTTCTGCACCTCCCAGGGGGTTTTGTACCCCCCTCCCACCCCGTGTGACACTCCCCTCTCCTTCCTCCTGTCCCCAGGTGATGGGGGGTCTTGTTCCTGCCGAGGGTCCCCAGCCCCAGCTGCTCCCCATTTCCCCAGGCATCACCCTGCAATGTCAGGCAGGGAGACGACCCCTTTCCTGCCCCAAAATCCTTCTCAGCCTCCTCCTCCTCCCCTTTGGAGCAGGGAGGGGGCTCAGCCCCAGGCCCAGCTCAGCACCTGGATTGCAGGCAGCCCTTTCCCAAGCCCCAAACCCAGCTGCCAGCCCTGCAGAAACCCCCTCCCTGCCCCAGCCCTTCCCCTCACACCACTACACCCCACAGGCTGGGCCAGCCCCCCACCCCTCCACCCCCCAGGATGGTTCTTGGTGGCCAAAGCACCATAAATCAAAACTCTGCCGCTCTGTTGTGGGAAATATCTTCTGGAAAAAGGTGTTTCCAGGGAGCACTGAGGGCTGGAGAATCCTATTAGGAGGCACACCATTAATTACACAGAGTCAGCCAAACCCACTCCAGCCATTCGTTATCCCAGGCCCAAACCCAGCTGCGTCCCACCTTCCACACACCTTCCCCTTCCGAAGGGGGGAAAGGGCAGGAAAAAAATACCACTGGTGTTTGCCCAGCAGCTTTGGAAAGAAGTTTCTTTCCAGGCCTGATGCTGCTCTGCAGGGCCTGGGGGGAGCCAGGGGGAGCCAAGGGGCCTGGGGGGAGCCAAGGGCTCGTGGTGGGTTTCCCCAGCTTGGTGCCACCAGGTTCTTGCTGGTGGTGACAAGGGCTTGGGGTGATTCCCCTGAGCACCCCAACAGGGAGCTTTGTGCCCTCCTTGGCTTGACAAGGGCTTTGGGTGTTAGCTGGAGGGGGATTGGGCTGGGCAGGGACATGGGCGCACATTATCTGGGGACACCCCTCCGGGGGTGGGCACAGCATGGCAGCTGGAGGCAGGCCTGAGCCCTGGGTGTTGGTGCCTTCCTGGGACTGCTGGGGTGATGGGGACCCCAACCTGGCTGTGACAGGGGGACCCTGCCTTGGTTGTGAAGCTGCACTGGGGACCCTGACCCTAACCCAACCCCCCACCAGTGAATTCGGGGAAGGTTTGGCTCCAGCACCCAGCTCGGATGGCTGCTCCCACTGAGTCCCATCCTCCTACACGGAGCCCCCCCAGCCCCTGCATGGGAGCTGGAGCATGTCAGCATCACCCCAAATCCCTCCTGCAGCCTGTCCCCCACCTGGGACACGGTGCCCTTGGCTGGATGCCCAGGCTTCAGTCATAGCAACAGCCCATGGTGACCCTGGGAAACACCTTGTGCTCCAGTTTATAAGCCCCAAAATGAATGACACTGGGAGGGAGCTGTTTAAGAACACCTTGCCCCTCCTCACAAAAAGCACCTGGTGCCACTGACACCTGGAGAGGATTGGAGCAGAGAGTGGTTGGCTGCAGCCCTGCCTCAGTTTCCCCACCTGTTAAAAGGGCAGAAGGTGCTTTGCTTGGTGCATGATGAGAGTTCAGCATCTTTCCAATGGCTCCAGAGCTTGGCTGAGGGATCCCTGTGGGCCCAACTGGGCTTGTTTGCTGTCCTGTTATTAACACCAGTACAGGAAGGATAAATTCCACCACTTGCTGAACAGGGAAAATATGCAGAGAAGCAGTTTGCTTTTCATAAATCACCGGTGCTCTGTGCTACAGCCAAGCCAGGACTTAAAATTCAGGTCAGGAGAGAGGGACTCTCAGAAGCCAGCAAGGGAAAGTAATTTATTCTGTTTATATCTTTTTACTGCAAGACAAGGTGGTGGTGGTGGGGAAACTCTGCCATGATTTTGCATTTTAAATATTAGTCCAGAGCTGCAGCCTGCCTTGGACTTTATTTATTTGTGTCTTAGAAAACAAGAGAGGGAAAGCAGGGCAGGGGGGAGGGAGATTGGGCTGGGGTGTTTGGGGGGGATACCCCCCTCCTGCCAGCCCTTTGTGCTCCCCTGGGGGAGATGGGGCAGAAGTTGTTGGTGGCATTCATGGGCATCCCCTGCCCCCCTTGGTGTGTCCCCCAGCCCCCACAGCCCTGCTGACCCTGTGGGTCCCCCATGGGGATGCTCTGCCAGCAGGGCTGGGGTGCCTTGGGGGCAGTTGAGGGGGGGTACACACAACACCTTTCCTTCCCCCCGAGGAAAAAACATGATGTGCTGGCCTGTCTATTGTGGCGCTGAGCTGGGCAACGTACCTCCCCCCACCCCCCTAGCGATGGGGGCCCTGGGGGTACCAGGTGGGTGATGCAGCAGCATCACCTGGTACAGAGGCTGCAGCGCCCATCCCAGCCAGGGGACCGACAGGGACTCCCCGGACCCTGTGCAAGGGTACAGAGCAGAGTGGGTAGGGGTGAGGGGGTGCAGCCCCACCAGCGTGTCTCGGGGTCTTGTCTTAAAAAAAATAAAGAAATTAAAATGAAAATGAAAGGGACCAGGTGACGGAACAGCAGGTAACTAAAAGGTTTTTTATTCACATTGAACAACAAGAGCCATTCACACTAACAGCCTCCGCCAGAGGCAGCGGGGACGGGAAACCCGCGACGCTTTCAGAAAACAACTTTTTTCCTTCCCTTTTCCATTCTCCTCCCTTCCCTTCCCTTCCCTTCCCTCCTCCTGTCCTTTTGCCGCCCCACGCCCCCCCCCTCCCCGGCACCATCCCCTCCCCGCCTTCAGAATAGAAAAGTTCGGAGCCTCCCGTGACTAAAAGTACAATAAATAATCAGTAAACACAAAAACATACTTTATTTGTTTCTCCTTTATACAAAATAAAGAAACTAGAAGCAAAAACTATAATACATCCTTAAATTGGCGGAGCCTCCGGGAAACGCTGGGGCGGGATCGGTGCCGAGGCTCGGGAGTGATTCCTGCTTTTAGCGGTGGATGGGTTGGTTTCGCTCTGCTTGGGTGTTTTATCGTAGGGGGTTGTGGTGGTGGTTGTGTTTTGCCTGTTTCTGCCTCATTCTGGTGTCTTTCCCCACCGTGTTGGGAGCCCAATCTCAGCCAGTCACTAGGGCAGCCCTGGGCTCGGCCCCTCACCTCCCCCCCCCCCACCCCTCCCCACTACCCATCACCAAAAACCGGGTCCGAACCCACCTTCTCCTTAGGGATAAAATGGGGAAAACAAAAAACAAGGGCAGGGGAGGGGATGGGGGGTGTGTGTGTGTGTTATTCCTGCTACTCCCCATTTCCCACCCCCGATGTGTTAGGGGTAATTAAAAAGGATGCTAATCAGCAGGGAGGAACCCTGCCCCAGCCCCCCCTCTCCCCAGGCGCTGCCGGGATGGTGGGACCCGTGCCCAGGTGAGTTCAGCTTTGGTCCGAGAGGCGGTGGTCCCGACGCCGGCGGGAGGGGGGGTCGTTCTGGGGGGCTGGGCACCATTCATTGCGCCCCACCCCCCCCCCCCAAAGTGATGGGGGGAAGGTGCCGGGAGGGGGAGGTAGCGGGGTGGCCCCAAAGTCCCGGGGTGGGGGGGTGTCTGCAGCGATGGGGGGGGTGGGAGGGAGGGATGCAGGGATGCGTTTTGGCATCGGAGCAGGGGTCTTTATCCAGCGATGGCGACGTGATGTGTCCGGGGCGGGGGAAGAGAGGGGGGGGACACGCGTGGGCTGGGGGAACGTGGGGGTGTCTTCCCCCTCCACAGGCGCACGCGTGCCCGCACCAGGCCTACCAGACCGCCGCCTCGCTGAGCTCCGGGTTGGGGTGCGAGAGAGCCCCGCTGTAGCCGCTATTGCTGGACATGGAGAAGGGTGGGCTGGGCCCCCCGCTGAAGACCTCCCCCGGGATGGGGTGCAGCGAACCGGTCATCCCCGGCTCGGGGCTGGGGGTGTCGGGATGCGAGATCATATCCGTGTACCTTTGGTTTTCTGAGGAGTGGTGTCCGCTTAGGGGGGGCTCCAAGGGTCCCAGGGGTGTGGAGCCAGGTCCTGAGTTCTGAAGGTAGCTGGAGTCGGCCGGGGACTGGGCTTGGGAGGGCGGCCCGTGGGGGAAAAAGTCATAGTTGCCTCCCGGTCCGTAGTAGTCACCTTGGTAATCTGTGGGAGATAGGAGAAAGGGATGGAACTGGTCCCCCCCGGGCCAAAAAACGGGTGAAATCCCACCGTGCCCCATAGCCAGCCCCATCTTCTGCCCGGGGTCGGCGTGGCCACCCCCCTGGAAATACTCTGCTGGCTCCTGGGGTGCAGGATCTGAGCGCAGAGAGAGAAGTAAGCCTGTCCAAAGGGATGCGCATCCCTGCCCAGCCTGGGGCCGGGGATACAGGGGGCAATGAGCTCGGGGAGGGGCAAGGATGGGCTCAATTTAATTTAAGGGGGTGTGTGTGTGAAATATGTATATCAAGGGAATGAGGAAAAATATATAGAGTGGGGAAAAATGTGTGACGTGGAAATTACGTGTGTGTTTAGCAGCTGGGAAGGGAGCTGGAAACTAACTGCAGGGCAGCAAGGGGTGTCTGGAAAGCCCCTCGTCGGAGGGGAGGCCTTGAAAATGAGGCTTAAGGGGGGGTCTGCAGGGAGCAGGGGGAGAGGGGAGGCGGCGGGGCCGCCCCGCTGCGCCCATCCCGTCCCGTCGGGGCGGGCCCGGCGGCAGTGACCTTCCATATGCTGCGGGCCCGGGAGGTAATTGGAACAAATGCGGCCTGAAAGGGGCACAAAAGCCCCGCAGCTGGGGCTTTGTTCGGGGAGAGGGGCCGCCGCCGCCACCGTGTCCGGCCGGGGGGAGGGGGCGGGGGTGGGAGCGCGCGTGGCCGTGGGGGTGTGCGTGTGCCCGACGCGGGAGCGCGCGTGGGGACCCGCAGCCGTGTGCGGGCGGGCACACGCGTGGGTGTGCACAGCCGGGTGGGTGCTTCGGCACGCGTGGGGCGGGCCCCCTCCCGTCCCCTCGGGACCCCGGGACGGGGAGCGGGGGAAGGAAACACGCAAGGAGGAGCGGGACGGGGGAGGGACAAAGGGCAAGGGGGAGGTTGGGGGGGGGGGTATGGCCGGGGTAGGGCCCCCCGGACCGTCCCTCACCTCCGTAGTACGTGTAGGGCGTCGAGCCGAGCATCTCGGACTCGTCGAGGCGGCCGCCGAGGGGCCGCATCCTGCGCGGGCTGCGGAAGAAGGCGTGCCGCCGGGCACCCAGCGCGCTCAGCTGCTTCATCCGCCGCTCCTTGGACCGGCGGTTCTGGAACCAGACCTGCGCCCGGGCCGCTGTCAGTGCCCGCCGGGAATGGGGGTACCGGGGACCCCTCCGGGTCAGGGACACCCCTGTCGTCCCCCCCCAAAAGCTGGGGAAGGGGATGGAAATCTGGCACCCGTCTGGGTGGGGATGGGGTTTCCCACTTTCAGGTGTTTTTTTTATGACTCTCCCCCTCCTTCTGCCAATAGCCTCGAGAGGTGCACAAGAAAGGGGGATACACACCCCCCCCCCCGAAATAACCAGGTTTATTACAATCCTGCCCCCCTGGCTACATCCCCTTCTGAGCATCCTCAGCCTGCGTGTCCCTGCAAGGGAGAGGGCTGCTGGAGGATATGGGAAGAATAATTTTCCCTTACCGGGGGAGAAGAAAGGAAGAAAAGAGGGAAGGAAAAGGGAGGAACTCTGGATCGTGGCAGACGTAGGCAGAAAGTGGGAGCCGGGAGATGAGCCCCTGCTGCGGCAGGCAGGGAGTCAGAAGAAAAGCCGGCCGACGAGGATGGTGATAAAAGGGCAGGGAAAGACATGGACGCCTCTCTACGGGGCATCGCCTCATCCAAACCACACGGCCTCAGGCCACACATGCCTTTCCCCTGGCCTGGGGGGGCACCTGAATCATTGCCCCCCGCCGCCCCGTGTCTCCCAGGGATGGGGCAGCTCGGGGAACGAGCACATCACGCTCCTCTGGGGATACTCCTGCTCGCCTCAGCCGGGAGCCGGGAATCGCAGCTCTGCTACCGGCAAAGCCAGAGAGTCCTCCCCTATTAATGCCTCTATTAAAGCCCATTAATCCCTACATTTCCGCAGGGATTTTCTTCACGGAGGCAGTGTGCTAAGAAAGTGCCGGGCTGCCTGCAGAGCGCGATGGTTTCTCCTGGCTTTCACAAGGCCAGAGCATCCATCTCCCGGGTGCGCAGGGGGATCCCGGGGGAAGCTGTGCTGCTGGCTTGGTGAGCAGCAGTGGAGGAACCCGGCTGGCTCGCGTTTTGGGGCTGGTTTCATCTCTTTCTGTGGAGTTGGGGTATTAAAGCACAGGGTGGGGGATCCCCACTAACCCATAGGACCATGAGGTGGGTGCAGGGCTGGACCTGGGGTGACACTGGCAGGGGACAGATGGGGTTTGTCTGTCCTCATTTCTGCAGCTCCTGGGACCAGCCTCGGTGTCCCAAAACCTTCCTGGCACATGGGGGAGATCATCATGGCCTTGAACTGCCTGGGCTCCCACCAGTATCCACTCTCCTTCCCTCTCCCCTGCGGGTCCTTTCCCTGTCTCTGCTCCTATAAAGCTCTGATGTCATGGGAACCTGTGCCAGCAGGAATGATGCCCTTGGCCAGCCCCATGACATCACCCTGCCAGGTGGGGAGGGGGGCAGGGAGGAGAGCGGGGCTGGTGGGCTGGGGCTGCCCTACCTGGATGACTCTCATGTTGAGGCCGGTCTCCTGGGCCAGCTGCTCTCGGATGTGACGGGTGGGTTTGGGGGTGGCGGCGAAGGCAGCTTTGAGGGTCTCCAGCTGCTTGGCTTTAATGGTGGTGCGGGGCCCCCTCCGCTTGGTGCCCGAGTTCTGCTCCTCGTTCTCGTTGTTGGTGGTCTCCTTGTCCGAGGAGGTCGAGTTGTCCGTCTCCTTGGTGTCGTCCTGCATGGGATCCTGGAGATCCGGGGACAAACTCCTGTCTGTACATGAGGACACTGTAAAGGAGACCCAGAGAGGAAAGGGGGTGGGGGGGCTGGTGACTTAGGGGAGAGATCAACCCCCCCTCCTTCTGTCCTCCCTGGCCCACCCAGCCCAGTTGCTTTCCAGGAGATGGTTTGGGGGGTGCTGGAGAGCAGTAAGGGGTGCAGATTGCCTCTGCCTCCCTGGTACCCCTAAAACATCACCCCCCCCCCCAACATCACACAAAGCTCCAGGCAAGTGCCGCCTGTCCCAGCCCTGCGCACCGTGTCGAGCTGGATGGGAGAAGCTGGGGAGGGGGTGATCCCCCAGGCCCACTGCAACCCCCAGTGCTCCCTCTCTCCCCTCCTGCGCCTCTTGCACCAGGAAACGGGATGCACCGCTGGGAAAAATGCAACCGGTCCCTGCCGGGTTCTGGGGGGGTCTCCAGTCACTGCCTTGAGCCTGGCTCACACCCCCCAAGCCACCCCCCCACGGGGACCCTGATGCCAGCATCCCCCCAAGGCCAAGCTCTACTCGCCTCGCTCACAGCAGCGGCCCCACTGACTGGCGTGGCAGGATCCGGCCCCGGGTGCTGGACGGAGAGAGAGCCCGCGGAAGGGGGTGAGCACAGGCGCCTGGCATGGCTGGGACAGCAGGAGTGGGCCTGATCCTGCTGTCCTGACGCAGAGACAGCTTCCAAGGAAGTCAAATGGGAGCTGTGCCTCTGGGTGAAAGGAGGCGAAGGATCAGGCCCACGGCGTGGGGGGACCGGGCACACTCGCGGGGGGGTGTGTGGGGAGACGAGGCTCCGGGGTGTGGGCAGCTCTGGGGTCAGGCCCGGGGGTTGGATCCCGGTTCCCCATCGCCCCGCATCCCCGCTGCCATAGGGGCCGTGTGCGGGGCAGGAGCCGGAGGTGGGGGAGCGATGCCGCGGGGCCGCCCCTTGTCCGCCGCTCGTTCCACGCACATCCATATCCCGTGGAGGGGTCACAGAGCTTTCCCCCCAGCTCGAAGGCTTTCACCTCAGATCTCTCCCTCCCTCCCCCCTCGGATTAATTGGGGGGGGGGAGTGGAGAATGCGGAGGGGGGAGTCTCGGGCTGGCTGCGGGGTGCAGCCCTTCTCCTCGTAAAGCGAAACCTTCTTCCCGGCCCGGCGGGAGGTACCGGCAGCACCACGGCGGCTGCCCGGGGCGGTCGGTGCTGCTCGGGGCGGTCGGTGCTGCCCGCTCTGCCTGGCCGAGCGGCAGGGACGCGTCCCGGGCGGTGCGGCGGGCTGAGCCGCTCGTACCTGAGTTGAGGCTGCTTTCCTTCAAAGCGGGAGAGTTCAAGTAATCCTCTTTGCAAACAAATTTGTTTTCGTCTATGATATAGAGTTCCTCGCCCGTGGAGAGCTGCTTGTTGCAGACCATGCAGGTGAAACAGTTCAGGTGAAAGACTTTGTTCCGCGCTTTCCGGACGAGGTCGCTGGGGGAGATGCCTTGGGAGCAGCCGGCGCATTTGGTACCAAACCTCCTGGAGAGGGGAAGAAAGAAGAGAGCTGGGATCGCCGGCGGCGACGGGCTGCAGGGCCGGGGGGAGACACACGATATGTTTATACCAACCCCCCCACCCCGTCTCAAAATCCCTCTCGCCGGGAGGTTTTGGGGGGGCGAACAGGCGATCCGCGCCCCCGAGGATGATGAGGAGGAGAGGCTCCGCTCCCGCGCAGTCCCGCTCGCAAGAGCAGGGAGCTCGGGTTTGGGGTGTCCCTGCCCGGGGGACACAGGCAGACATATGGGTATCCGAAACCTGACTTAGCCTCCGAAGGGCCGTGAGGGAAGGGGTGGCGGGGGGGTTCCCCTCGGCGCTCCGTGGGGGCGGATTTCGTTTCAGCCCCTGCCGCCCGGGCAGGGAACCGGGGGCTCGGCTCCGCCCGGTGCCGGCCTGAAAATCCCGGGCGGAAAACGGGGCTAATAACGGGCAGAGACATGAAAAACAGGAGCAGCGGTTGCAGGCGGGCACCGCGCACCTAGAACAAGCTCGGGCGGCGGTGGAGGGAGCTCCGTTCCCCGCAGCATCCCGGGGGCCGCAACCCGGCGCCATCCCGCTCTCCCGGGGATGATTTCTCCTGGTGGGGAAGAGCGCTCTGGAAACCTCCGGTTTTCCTTCCTTTCGCTGGAGACGGACCGTTTATGTGGGTTTGGGTTTTTTAGGTTTTGTTGTGTGTGGTTTTGTGTGTGTGTGTGGAGTGTTCCAGGAGATGCCCTTTTTTAAATAAATAATTTTTTAAAATTTAAAATAAAATTCCAGGGAATTCGAATCGGCTGGAAGCGATCTCCTCAAGGAAAAAAAAAAATCACAAAAAGCCTCAACCCAACTATCAAAAAAACCCCCAAAACCAAACCTAAAAAACACCAACCCCCCCTCAAAAAAACCCCAAACAAAAACAAAACAAAAACCCCCAAAACAAAGCAACAAAACCCCAACAAACGCAAAACTCAAAAACCTCAAAACCCCCAAACGAACCCCCCTCACACACACATACACAAAAAAAATGCCCCTAAAAGCCGGGAGCGGGGCTGCCGCTGCCGGGTCCCCGGGGAAGCAGGGGGGTGCCAGGCCCCGGGGTGCCTACGCAGGGTCCCCCCTTTTCCCCCTCCGGTCGTGGCACAACTTCTGGCTCCCTCGCTGCTCCCCGTGACGTTGATGTAGTGAGAGCATTAGGAGTCATAAGTCATCACCCCCCCTCCTCCCATCCCGGCCCCTAATTTCCTCACCGGCACCTTATCGCAGTCATTAGGGGCGTTTAAGGAGCGGTGGGGCGCGGGACCCCGCCGGAAAGCGGGGTGGGGGAGAAGCGAGGTTTTGGCCACAGTTTCACCAGGGCCTGCGGTGTCGGAGAGGAGCGAGGAGCGCCAGGCCGAGCCCCGGAGCGGGGGACACACGGCCGCCGCCGCCGTGCCCACCGGGGCCCGCCGCGACGGGGCGGGCGGTGGTAGCGGCGGAGCGGGGCCCGGCGTTGGTGAAGGCAAGGTCATGGGGAGACTGGGGGGGGCGGGGGGGGAGCGCACAGCCTCGGGCTGCAGCGGCCACCGCCCCCCCAACCCCCGGGGGTCCCTCGGCCCGCGGGGCTGCTTCCCCGGCTGAGCGGTGGGGCAGGCTCGGTGCGGATCCCCGTCGGAGAGGGATGGGCGGAGAAGCGGGGAGTCCCCAGAGCGCCCGGGAAGACCCCAGGGAGGTACTGGTGGGGTGAACCTCCGCACCCTCTCGTCCCCGCTTAAAGGGGTGTGTGTAAGGGAGGGGGGACACTCACCTGAAAAAGTCATTTTTGCAGTAGAGTTTGCCTTCCCTGGAGAAGCATTTCTCGGTCAGGTTACACTTGCACTCGCAGCACTGGACGCATTTGATGTGCCATGCCCTGTCCAAGACGTTCAGCAGGAACCGGTCCAAAATCGGCCTCTCGCAGCCCGCACAATGCACCATCATAACCTCCGCCGGGGGTGGAGACGCGCAGGCGAGAAGCAGCCCCGCGCCGGTACCGGCGGCGGCGGATCGGGAATTCGAGGGGGAAAAAATATTTAAAAATGAAAAAAAAAAAAAAAAAAAAAAAATCTAAAAAAATAAAAAATTAAAAATTAGGAGGGAAAAAAAAGAAGGGGGAATAACGAAAAAATTCAGGGTGGGGGAGCGGAGCGGCTGTCAAGTTCTTCCCCCTCTTCTCTCCGGAGCCTCGGCGGCGGGAGGGAAAAAACGATGCCCCAAAAAAAAAAAAAAAATCCAAACCACCCCCGAGAAATAACAACAACAACAATAACAAAAAAACCCCAAATCCACCCCCCGGCCCCTCCGGAGCGCCCCGGGAGCCGGCGGAGCGGCGGCCGCGCTGCTGGCGGGCTCTGCGGCAGCGGGCGCGGCGGGAGGGGTGCATGAACCCCCCCCCTGCAGCCGGCAGCCCCGGTGCCTCGCTGTGCTCCGCCGCCGCCGCGCCGCCACTCTCATGCTGTCCCCATCGTCAGCTTTGTCCCCCGCCTTAGTAATTCGCGCATCCTTATTCAGATTTAGTGACGTCGAGGCCCGCGTCGCGCCGGCCGCGGCCAATGGAAGGGCGGTAACCATGGCAACCTCTTAATTTATAGCATATCTAAATTGGCTCCAGCCTTGTGCTTGGCACAGAGGGAAAAAAACAACGCGCCTCTATTGTTGAGGGTGGCTTGTACCTGTGCCGCCAAGTGAGTATGCACCTGGCTGGGGGGCCGGGGGGGGGGGGCACGCTGCAAAAAAAACCAACCCCTTTTCCCACCAATTCTGCTTTTATTTGTATTTATTTCTTTTAAAGGGATGCTCGGGGAGGGTCTTGGGGGGGTCCCGAGTTGGGCTGCGGGAGAGCATCACCTGTTTTGGGGGATCGGTGTAATTTTTTTTTGCGATGCTTTTGTCTGGAAGAGCAACAAGCGGGAAAAAGGGGAGGGGGGAGGATTTGGGAGGGGGGAGGATTTGGGTGGGGGGGAGGGGTCTGGGGGTGCAGGGAGGGCCGGCTCCACCGCGCAGCGTGGCGGGATGAAAAGTTCCCCCGGCAGGCGCGGTGCGCGGAGGTATGCGCCCCCCCCCTCTCCCCCCACTACCCCCGGCCTTTGTCCCACGGGTCTGCCGCCTTCCCGCCCCTTCCCCGCTCCGCGTAAATCGCCGGTAACCCCTGGGGGGAGGGAAGGGGGCAGGGGGCGGCCCGGGGAGGGTTGGGGGCGCTGCCCCTCGGACAGTGTTTTTCTCTCTCTGATTCCAGGTGCGGCGGAGCTGGGAATGCCGGCTGGCCCCGCGGGAGGGACGGCGCGCAGGATGGGACCCGGCGCCCAGGGGTTATGAGGGGGTGTGGGGGGGGGAAGAATTAGGGGGGAGTGGGTTATTCTGTCCGGGGCCGGGAGACCAGAGCCCCAGCCCGGAGCTCCCCGAGCGGGCTGGATGTGTCGGGCAGCCCCGCAGCCTCTCCCTCCTTTTTCTCGGGATTTGGGGAGGGGACGGGGCAGTCCTGGGGTCCGGCCGTGCGGGGAGGAGGAGGAAGAGGAAGGCGGCAGGGCAGGTGAAGGCCGGCCTGGGCCTTGCCTTCCCCACCCGTTTCTTCATCCAAAAAACGAAATTTCTAATTTATTTTTAAATTTTAATTGTTTTTTTTTTTTCCTGGGGTAGAAGGGCTGCGCCAAAGCCCGCAGCCGCGGAGCATCCCGCCGCCGGCTCCGCACCAGGGCGCGGAAACGCTCCCGGCAGCGGAAAAAAACGAAACCAAAACAAACAAACAAACAAAAAACCCGCAATCGCTCCACCCCCCCGCCAAGACCCCCCCAAAATCACAGCGGCACAAGGGCATCGGCGGGAAAGTGGAGGAGGTTTTGTGTGCGCCCTGGGGTAGGAAGGCTCATGGAAAGAGCGAGAATCGAAATAAGATAATACGGAGAGAAGAGGCTACACGGAAAGAGAGAGAAAGAAAAAAGAAATAAAGAGAGAAAGCACACCGAGGGAAACAGCATTCGAGGAAAAAAGAAAAGAAACAGAAGGAAAAAGGAAAATGAAACGAGAGAGAAGGGGAGTGAGAAAAATTAATTAACGGGAACAAAAAAAAAAAGGAAAAGGAAGGAGAAACAGAAGGAAAAATTAAAGAAAAACGAAGAAAAAATCAGCGAAGAAAAGAAAAAAGAATTAAATGAACGAAAGAATTAAAAATAAAGGTGACAAGAAATAAGACGGTGGGAAGAAGGAAAAAACCGGAAGAGTAAAAACGAACGAAGAGAAAGAAAAAGAAATAACGGCGAGAATGCGAAAGAAAGGAAACGAAAAATAAAGCGTGAAAGAAAAGCGCCGGAGAGAGCGAGCAGGAAAGAGGAGGGGAGAGAAAGAAAACAAAGAGAGGAGGGAAAACGGAGGGGAAGAGAGAAGGAACGAAATAATAATAATAATAATAAAAAGCAATAAATTAAAAGGACAGAAGTGGGCAAGAAAAGCGAAGGCGAGGGAAGGGAGAGGAAGAGCAAGAGGAAGGGCCGATCGCGGCCGCGCTGTCGCCGCGGCTCTGCCCAAGTTCGCCGGGGGCTCCTTCGGCTTTTCGGGGAAGCGGGGAGCGGAGCGGGCCCTGCCCGGCGCCGGGCCGCAGCCTCCGCGCACCGCTGCGGGGCGGGGGAGGATTTTCGGAGACGGGTCCGAGGGACGCTCGGCAGCGGGGACAGGGCTGGGGGACGGGGAGCCGCCCGTGAGCACCGGGACGGACCGGGGAGGAACGGGGCGCAGCTCAAACACAGCCGGTACGGGGGCAGGCACACGCGTGTTCCGAAATCTCCACACGCACAGGCGCATCCGTGTGCTCCTCGGCGGAGCCTCGCTTGCTTTCCGCTCCCACGGAGAAGGGCGGCCGCGGGTGGCTGCCCCGGGCAGCCCCGCTGAGCCCCCGCGGCCGGGCCTGGCGGGGCAGGCGGCGGCGTGGGGCTCCGCGGGGGGATCCAGCGCCGGTCCCACGCCGGAACGGGATAATCCTGCGGGATAATCTGTAACGCGTCGGCAAAGGCTGCGGGAGCGGCGATCACGCGTTCGCTTGCGCCCACGCACACGCGGCCTCGCACACCCGCACAGCCCGGCCCCGCACACCCGCCATCACCCTCGCTACGGGTCGGTCGGCGATCCCTGCAGGCTGCCCCGCCGGTATGTCCCGCCGCGATGCTGCTCCGCAGCCGGTACCCTCAACCGGGGGGCTCTCCCGTTCTCCCCTGCGGACCGGGCGGCGGGGCAGGGGCGGGGAAGCGATACCGGGGGTTCGGCTCCCTTTTTCGTTTGAAAGTAAAGGAATAAATAAAGCCAAGGGGAAGGAAAAAACCCCACCCCGAGCAAACACCACCACCACCCCCCCCCCCCGCCCACCCCATCAGCCACATTCCCCCATGGTAACAGATGGCAATTCAGGCCACATAATATCCGCCTTTATGTAACTAATAAACCTATTGTCTTTTAACAGGGTAATGCATGGAGAAGCAGCGTCGCTTATACAAGATGTTGATGGAATTTACTACATATATATATATATAAAATATTCCCCTTTCCAGAATAAAGTGTATCAACTTACAACACAACAGACGGCAGAGGGATAAGTGAAACAGACAAAAGACAAACAAGATAATAATCTGTTTCCAATCAGTTAAGCCCTGTAGAATTTGTAATACGCGGTTTGCATATTCCCCCTGTGTTTTGTAATTAATTATCTATCTGTTAGGATGCTCCGCCGTCGACTTTGTTGATATTTCCAACTATTTTTGGTTGTAGGCGGCAGTCACACCGGGAAGCGCGGAGGAACGCGGAGGAGCGCGGAGCGGGTCCAAGCTCCGCGCTTCTGCTCGGTCCGAGGAAGCCGAGGCCGGGCGCGGTGGGAGGCCGCGGTTCCGCGCCTCTCCGCGCTCCTCCGCGGGGCTGCTGCCGGCGGGAGCTCTTTTCGGGGACGGGCGAGGCTTTTCCTCCCCGCGTTCCCCTCCTTTCCGCTGGTAAGAGGGGGACGGTGCAGGTTTTAACATTAAACAAACCCAGCAAGCATCTCCTCGCCGGGCCATAGGCGTTTCTGAGTGACTGCGTTACAAATTGTAAATTTAAATAGCTCACAGGATTCATTACCTCCCGCGTCTGATTTCACCCAGCCGTGAAAAATTGTCCTGGTGTACCACTGAGAAAGGGTTTGCTGCAAAGAGCCACAGCCTAATCACCAGCTTTCTCTCTCCAACAAAAGTGTAATTATTTTGTTTTGGGTGTAAATATAACCCACGGTACAAAAAAAAAAAAAAAAAAAAAAGAGGAAAAAAAGGGGGGAAAAAAAAAAGAGAGATAAACCTCCAGCAGCGTCTGAATGCATTACAGGGCCGTTTAAAAAGATCCGTCCGAAATTAATACCAAGGTTAAAAGGGGAAGGCAGCTGGGACACGGAAATTTCCGTATTACGGGGGGGGGGGGGGCGAGGTGCGTGTGAGGGTGTCTGCGAGTGTGCGTGTTCGCACCGCCGGCAAACAATGCACAAAGCCCCACGCAGCCCCCACGGTGCCACCCGGACCCCTCCGACCCACCGCTCCTTCTCTTCTCGCCCCCACCCCTTCCCCGCAAAGGGGGCTCCGAGGAAGGACCGGGGTCCTCCACACCCACCCCCAGCGCTGGGGAGGGGGATGCCCCAGCCCGGGCGGCTCTTTGCTCGCCGCGGGTGTTTCTGTAAACGGCGGGGGGTTGGGGGTGTGTGGGGGGCTGAAAAAGAAACCAAGCGAACCCCCCCAGCCCCACCGCGGCCAAGATACAAACGAAGAACCGCGGACTTTGGTGTTTTTGTTGATTCCCTTTTCTTATTTTTCTTTTTTAGCGAATTTCTTTTTCCTTCGCCCCGCGCTCGGGCCGGGGCTTCGGAGGAACCAACGGTACGGAGCGAACGGCGATGCCGGCGGCTGCGGGAAGCCTCGGGAGAGGCCGAAGGGCTGCGGGCTCCCGTCGGGGCGGTTTAAAGGGGGAAAAATATCCCAAACCACCAAAAAAAAAAAAAGGGGGGAGGACGGGGGAGAATTTTTCCAAACCAAACCGATCTGAAAGCACAAAAAAATCCCCCCAAAACACCCCAAAACAAAAATAAACCCAGGCTCGGGGCAGCGGGGCGGGTGCCGGCCGCGGCGCTCAGCGGCCCGTCGGTGAGAGCCCGGGCTCGGGGAGCGGCCCGACCCCCCCGCGGTACCAGCCTGGGGCTGTTGGAGACCCGAAACTCGCCAATCCCGGTTTTGGGGACAGTCAGCACCGATCGAGGTGCCACTTCTCCCACCCCGCTCCTTTTCCCCAGCTGTGATTTCCCAACGCTCTCCCACCCCCCGCCCTCCTCGCAGCCCTTTTAAATCAGGTTTGATTTTGTTTTTTTTTTTTTTTTTCTGTGGGCGGCGGTAATTGGTGAAGCTTTAATTGCAACCCCCCCCCCCCCCCTCCTCCTCCTAAGCCTCTCCTAGCTCCAGAACGGTCCCGGGATCCCTTTCCTCTCGCCCCGACGGTTCCCCGGGGCTACCCCGCCCCCGGCTCTCCCCCCACGGGCCGAGGGCCCCGCTCTGCGCGGAGCTGCCCCGGAGCCCCGTGGCTGCCGCTCCCCACGATACCGAATCGCGGGTGGGCAAAGCCTGGCTGTGAGCACCGTGTGTTGCAATAAACGAAGCGGAGAGAGCTAAACACAGAGCTTCGGAAACTTATTGACTTGAGGGGGATGCGATGAAAAACTCGCTCCAAATTTCCTCGGGTGATCCCCGGCCCGATACAACCTCCCGTCGATGCGACCGCCCCCCCCGCCCCCCCCCCCGCCCCGGAGGGGCTGCTCGGGCCGTTCCCACCCGCTCCCCCCACCGCCTTCGCGCTAATGAGCGTGTGTGTTGACACGGCGAGGCGATGCCCCCGTTTGCCTTTGTTTGGGAGGTGTGAAAGAGGGAATCTGCATGAGAAAAGCCGGCGGCAACCGCGGAGCTCCGCATAGCAGCGGCGGGACGGAGCGAGCCGGTGCGTGGGGAGTCCGCCCTGGAGGGGCAGAAGCCCCCGGTGCGCGGGGAGGGGGGGAACGGGGATGGGGGCGGGGGGGCAGGGCTGAAGTAGCGGTTGTGGGGCTGTTTGTAAGCCAGAGAGGGGAAGGGAGCCCGCCCTGGTGTTCCTGTCGGGGGACGGGGCTGAGCCGTGCGCCGGCCGGGATTTGACAGCCCCCCCCCGACACTGCCCGCACACGGGAACCCCAAAGCTGGCGGGGCGCTGCGTGCCCCTCGCCGGGCTGTGCCCCCCCGGCTCCCTCGGATTTTCCCCGGGCGGGGGGAGCACACGGACTGCGGGCGGGATGAGGGGGACGGGTCACAGCGCTCCCCCCTTCCCTCTCATGGGCACCTTGGGGCGACTTGGGGAGTGTGTGGGGGGGCACACAGGGAGGGCTGAGTGCGCCCCACGCGTGTCACGGAGCCGAGGGGGGCAGTAAGGGCGGCGGGGCCGCTCCGGCGAGGAGGGCGGTTTGCCGGGGCTGACGGCGGCGAGCGGAGCAGGGCCGCTCTCTCGCTCCGACGTCCCGGGTGGGCGCGGAGCCCCGCTCCGAGTGGGTTCCACACCGACGCCTTCGGCAGGGCTGAGCCCGGAGGGATGCCGGCCCCCTCGAGCCCTGCCTGGCCCTGGCATCGCGGTGTCCCCCCGCCCCGTGTCCCCCCGTGTCCCGCCCCACCGTGTCGCGCCCAGCCGGCGGCGCGGAGCTCTCCAGGGTGCTGAACAGCGCGGTCCCCACCGGGCCCGCCTCGCCCCTCGGGTACCGGGGCACCGGGCAGGGCTGCCCCTCTCCACCTTTTATTTCGGAGCACCCCCTCCTTCTTTAAATCGTTCCTTCCCGGTCGCTCGCTCTTCCCTTCGCTCTTTTTCTCCTTTTCTCATTTTTTCCTCTTTTTTTTTCCCTTCTGCTCTCCTGTTGTGTGTGTCCGTGGTTATCCTCCCTCTGCTTTTGCTTTTCCTTTCTCCTTTTTTTCCTCTTTTTTCTTTCATTTTTCTCTCTCGATTTTCTTTCTTCTTTCTTTCTTTCTTTCTTTCTTTCTTTCTTTCTTTCTTTCTTTCTCTCTTTCTTTCTTTCTTTCTTTCTTTCTTTCTTTCTTTCTTTCTCTCTTTCTCTCTTTCTCTCTTTCTCTCCCTTTCTCTCTTTCTCTCTTTCTTTCTCTCTTTCTTTCTCTCTTTCTCTCTTTCTTTCTCTTTCTTTCTCTCTTTCTTTCTCTCTTTCTTTCTTTCTTTCTTTCTTTCTCTCTTTCTCTCTTTCTTTCTTTCTTTCTTTCTTTCTTTCTTTCTTTCTTTCTTTCTTTCTTTCTTTCTTTCTTTCTTTCTTTCTTTCTTTCTTTCTTTCTTTCTTTCTTTCTTTCTTTCTTTCTTTCTTTCTTTCTCTCTTTCTCTCTTTCTTTCTCTCTTTCTTTCTCTCCTCTCCTTCTCTCCTTCTCTCTCTCTCTTTCTTTCTCTCTCTCTTTCTTTCTCTCTTTCTCTCTCTCTTTCTTCTCTTTCTTCTCTTTCCTCACACTCAATGCCAACATTTGTCTCTGATTTTTCTCTCCTTTCTCGTTTCTCTCCCTCCTCCCACGGAAAGCAGCATTTGCCAGAAAGACTGGGAATTTTGCACGCTCGGCCATACAGTTGCAGCCCCTCACCAGAGCCCTCAGCCCCGTGCAAGCGGGTGCGCTGCCCGGACGCTGCCCGCTCCAGGCAGGGTCCCGGCGCAGGGACCGGCGGGGTCTCACCGGTGGTTTTTTCACTCTTACAGCGGCTGCGATTAAACCCGAACCCGGCCCGGCGGTGCCCGCCCCGGGACGTGGCCGCGGGGGGAGCCCATGCTCAGCCCCACGCCCGCGGGGGCACCCGGGCGGCCGAGAGAAGGCAGCGGCGAGCCGCGGGTGTCACGGGGAGGCATCGCTCGGCCGCGGCCCACCTCGCCTCCTGCACGAACGCTGCTGCCCTTGCACGCACACCCCCCCTCCCTGCACACCCCCGTCCCCGGGACTGTGAGCCCGCCGAGCCGCCCGCTCCTCCCCAGGCCCATCTGCGTGGAGCCCTGGAAGGGGACCTGCCTGGTTTCCCCTGCCCCGACACCCCGGTGAGGGGCGCGGGGTTTGCCCCTGCACGGCTCTTTGTCTGCTTCGCCCTCTCCTGCACACACACAGACACACAGGCACACACAGATGCACACGCATCCTTCCCCTGCATCCTTCCCCTGCATCCTTCCCCTCCATCCTTTCCCTGCATCCACCACCCAGCTGCGTGTTCCCTCCTGTTCCTTTTACGTGTGATCACGTACGTGCACATACCCTGCTCACACCCAGACCCCACACACACTTCCCTGCACACACCCAGACCCTCTTCCCTTACACCCCCATGGCTCGGAAACCCACCCCTTCCACACACTACATGCACACACCAGCCAGCCCCACACACACACCAGTGAACACACAAAACCAGCCCTCACACATGCCTGTTCCAACCCCCCAACACTCATCCTGCAGCCCTGCCTTCTCTGCTGTGCCCAGGCTCTGGGGGGGCTGACACCATCCCTCTGCCTCATCTTTTTACACCAGGAGATGAGTTTTTTCCCCCCACAAAGGGCCAGAGGAGAGGGCCCCTCCTGGGGCCTGGAGTGGGGGGCTGGGTGTTTGCTCCAGCACCCATTTCACAAGGTGGGTGCAAAGCCAGGGACAGAAGCACCTCATGCTGGGCAGGGATTTGAAAACACCTCCATGACCTCAGGGAAGGGGGGAGGCTGCACATGGGACCTCTCTAACCTCATCAGCTGCCTAACTGCGGTTCTGCTGAGAGTTCTGGGACTGTCACTGTCATCTGAGCACACGGCCACGTTGCTTGCTTTCTCCTGCCTTCCCTTCTCTTCCATCTCCATCAGAAATAGGCAACCTGCTGCTCTTAACTACCATCAGGACCACAACAGCAGCTCCACTGCTCCAGTCAAGGGGTTTCCCATTGGTACCTGGGTATCTTGGGCTTCCCAAGGTGCCCAAGAGCCAAGAGAGAAGATCTGGCAGTAGGTTACTATGGGGGCTGTGAAGCAAGGTGGAGGGCTGAAAGAGGACCAGAGTCCCTGCAGGGTTGGGAAGCTGTTTTCTTTCCATTTTGCTTTAAATGCTTCTCTTTTCTTTTATGCTTTGTTTGGTTTATTTGGGTTTGGGGGTTTTTTTGTTTGTTTGTTTTTTGCTTTTCTTTTTGATCAGGGCAAAAAACCAGCATCAGGGGACATGGGTTTAGTGTGTAAATTGGAAGGAATCCCTTGCCACTGGAGGTGGGGATGAACAAGCCTTGGAAGGGCTCCTCACCTCAGCCAGCATGTGGGATCCATCCCCAAAAAGGTGCTGCAGGGCAGAGGTGCTCCCAAGGAGACCTCTATCCTTGAAGCAAGGGCAGGCACCCCGTGTGTGTGGACAACCTTAACTCTTGCAGCACCTGGGAGAGGGCAGGGGTGGCAAAGTCCCTTGTCCCCAGCACTGGGGCTGATTTGTCAGGTGAGCTAAGGGAATAACAAGGGTTCAAACAAGTGGAGACTCACTGGGCAGTGTTCTGCTTTACTGTGTTACTGTAAACAAATGATGCTTTGGGCAGCATCCCTCTTGGGCTCCCGTAAGCTTGACAAGTAATTCGGGCAGGGAACATGGATGAGGCTGATGCAGCCTGGCATATAATGAAAAGACGACCTATCGATAGGGGTACGTACAAATGTGAAGGTATTGCATGTGTGTGTGCACATATCCACACCCTCACAAGCTATCCAGGTCAGTCCCAGGGTGCAAGCCTTGGCCCCACACCCCATGCCTGCTCGGGCAGCCCGTGAGCCCACACGCACACCCACGTGTGCTCACACGCGTGGCTTGTGGGTGCAGAGGGAGCGGGGCTGGCAGTGGGAGCCTTTTCCTCCTCTGCCCCTCGATCCCAACCTAGGGCAGCAATTAAAGAGGCCATTTTCTCTTTGCAGAATCTGAACCTGATTCTGCACTTGAAAGCCAGGGGGGATTAATTCCGGCAGAGGCAGGCTCAGGTCTTTGGCTTGCAAATGCTTTGTGCAACTTCTCTGGACTTCAGCAGGGACAGCGAGCGCGGAGCAGAGAGCAGCCCCTGGCCACTGCTCTTAATTTCTTTGCACCAGTGCATGAGAGGAGATTAACAGAGGGAGCAGAAGGCTGCACCTCTGAACTCTTTGCTCTCTCCCATACAGCATCTCTCTTTGTTTTCCCTCGCATCCACACCTCTACCCCAGTGGCACCAGGCTCTGGCTGGCTGCAGCCTGCAGACACCAGTCCTGCCCTGGGACCGCTGCAATTTCCTTCTTTCTTTTTTTTTTTTTTTTCTTTCCCTCCAGAAACATAAGGGATAAACACAATGATTTCAGAGGAGCGAAGGCTTCCCGCTGCAGAAGCCAACAGGGACCTGCCGTGAAGTCCTGGTACGGTGTGTCACTGACACTGATTCAATCTGACACCTGGGTGTCTCCGAAGCCATCGCATTGTGTGCTGCAAATGTATATTAACATTAGTATGCATTGGCACAATATGGATCCATTATTCCAAACGCTTATGAGAACTAGGTGCTGCATAGGAGCAGCTGCTGCTTTTTAAGCCTCAGAGCATCAATAGATTCATAGATTTTAGGGCCAGAAGGGACCCTGGTGATCACACAGTCTGACCTCCCACGGAGCCGCAGAGACTCGCCCGGTAATTTCTGCATCTTGCCCCGTGACTCGTGGTTAAGCAGCAGCCCCCCATACCACCCCCCCCCCCCCCAAAAAAGGCAGCTAGCATAGGGATCCCTACTGATGGAGGAGTTGATGTCTCCCTCTGTAAAATTGTTCCCTTGTTTTATTACTCTCCTCATTAATCATAAAAGGGCAATTTTTAATTTTGAGGCTCAGCTTGTGTAGACCCGGCTTCCCACCACTCAGTTTGCATCCCCTCTTCTCCCACACCAGGAAGATGCCTTCCCCCTTTGCCTGAAGCAGTGGCTACACCAGAGAGAGGAAAACCATCAGTGTTTTGGAATGTCACCTGAAGAAGGACCGGTACTGATCATGGGGGAAAACGGTATCTGAGAAACATTGGCATGTTGGGTGGTTCCCTGACTGTGTTTAGTCCTTGTTAAACAGCCCCAAACTGTGCCAGTGCAGTTTGCAGCAAGGGATGATGCTGCACAGGGGTTGGGTTTCTGCTACTTCTCCTTCCCAGAAAATAAAAGGAAAAAAAAAAGGAAAGAGAGAGAATAAAAATCCACTTAATCAATGAAATAAAAAGAGCTGGAAGTCCTATATTATGGTCACAAAAACTCTTCCAATAAACACCTCCTGGCTGATAGCAAAGATGGGTGATTATTCAAACCACCTCTGATCCCCAAATCACTGACAAAACCTCATGATAAATGACCTGGGGTCGGATGCAGAGTTTGCTTCCTAGTGGGGTTTGTCCCCTTTGTTCCCACATTCCCCCTCATTTTGGGGACAGCAGCAGCTCCATCCCATGTTGCTGTCCCTGTCCTGATGCTGTCAGATCAGTGGCTGCAAGCGCAGTGCCAGGTTCCCTGCACGAGCTCTCCCTGAAACATGCTGGCTGATGGGCCTCAAACAGGCCTGATGGGCCTTTCTGGACGTGCACCCAACCTCATGCTCAACTTTTAAAGCAGGAGCTAGTTGGATATGGATGTATGGGATACAGGATATGGGGCAACCTTCCTGTGGTTGTACGGGACTAGGGGAGTGGCTCTGGGACTGGCACAGGGAGCTGAGGGCTGGACTGGTGGTTTCAAGCCCATCCCTCCCCATGCAAGGCTGCTTTATGTTGGAAAGCTGGACTTCTGCATCCCCAGGGAAGTGTTCTGGTTGACCTCAGGAGATTTTTTTGTCTCCTTTCAGAGATTATGCAATGCCTGTGATAGCATTTCCTACATTATGGGATGGCATTAAGTGATGCCATCGATCGCATTTCCTGCATTAACGGTTAGTGGGTGACCAACATGAAACTGAACCCCCTTTTATATCCTCAGTTGGAGGTGGTAGAAACAAGATGTAAGACAAATTGTACCTCTTGCAATGAGTTATCTGTGGAACTCTTCACTGCAGTATTCTAATGCATAAAGAGGAAACGGGACAAGCTCATAGGAGAGGAATTCCTTGAAGGATGTTAAGAATATTGAACCTACAAGCAGGCTTTGGTGAACCCCAAGAGCATCCCAGGGAACTGTCCCAGATTCTTGCCCTGTTCTGCTGCTGTTCCCCAGAGGATGGCTCCTTGTTCCTCCTGGGACATGGCCAGTCCTCTGTTCTTATGTTTGTTTTTCTCCAGCTCATTATTTTCTCAAGATCTGAGAAACTAAGGAACAACTGCATTCCTGGAAAGGATGTCTCTAGCACATCTCCTCCTATCCTACCTTTCATGAACAGCTTCTTTCTTGGCTGCTAAGCTGAATCCTGGTTTGCCTTTTCTGTTCCACTGCTCGGCTAATGTCACAGCAGGCAGATCCCTCACCTCTCATAATCTCTGACAATGATGAGAGGAAATGAAAAAAGATTATTTAGTATCATTTTTTTCCTTCTACCAGACGTTTCATGTAGGAAACACTTTCAAAGAAGAGGGATGAATCACACAACCACAGAAATTAGAGATGGAAAAGACCTTTTAGGTCAGCCAGTCCATTTCCCTGTGAATGCAGAAAAGCTCCCGAGTACAGTTTGATTTTTCAAGGACTTTGTCCAGTCTAAACCAACTTTAGCAAGAAAACTTCAACTTCCAAGATGGCTGTAGCTGGAAGAGGGGTGTTTTTTGGCTGAGTGTGGTTTGAATGCTCCAGAACTTTCTTCTAAGGGAGGTGTGGGCCTCTGCTAAGGTTTCAGGAGGAGCTGAGCACATGGAGCAGCTGGGTGGTGTTCCATAGCTCAGCTGCCTGGGGACAGAGCCACTTCCACCCCCTGAGAGCAAAGCCAGGAGTGACTGCACGGGGTGGAACCCCGAGGTGTGACGGGCAGGGCCTATGGTGGTGCTGCTCCAGGGTGATGGACAGCAGATCTGTGGTGGCTTGGAGGGGCTGGAAGCCAAGAGCCCAAGCTGGACCGTGATGGGGCCACCTCAGGCACTTCTTGGCAGCTCTGCTCCTCTCCTTCCCTTTGCCTCTTTGGCTGGTTGGGCTCTCAGCCCCATGGGCCTCTCTGTGACCGCCATTCGTGCTATGAAAGCCAAATCAACCATTCCCACCCCAGGCTCTGCATTCAGTATCCTAAGCCTCCTTCCCAGCTGTGGGAAACCTTCCCAGAGGTCAAGCTACAGTTAACTAACTATAGAGTGGGAAGAAACGAAAAAAAGAAAAAAGAAAAAGATATCTGCAGACATTTCATCCCCAAGCAGTCACCTTACACGAGGCCTCGAGGCCGAGGTGCTCACAGCCGAGCTCTGTGGGCTTCCAAGCCCCCACCGAGGCCTGAGCAATTGGGGGACACCTGAACCCAAGCATGAGCAAAGAGTTATCTGGGTCCTGCAGAAAACTGCCTCCCTCTTCCCAGGGAAGGGAGGGAGGAACAGCAAAAGTAGGGAAGTGAAAGGGAGATAAACTCCTGACAAGACTGGAGGAATGCTCTGGTCCAGGGATTTGCTGCTGAATAGAGATTTTTGGCTGTGTGAACTTTCCCCCAGCGACTGTGTAAATCCTTACACTTACATTTTTTGGGGTCATTTTCAAAAGACATAATGTCCCTGAGCATGGGATGCAAGCAAGACGGGCCTCTCTAATTAACCCAGGAGAGAGAGCATCCCTCTTGCCTGCTCTGACCCTGCGCTGTTAGGGATGGAGCAGGATTGCCAGAGCTCACCTAGAAACCGTGCCTTAATCCTCCTCCCCAAAATCCTCCACCCCTGATCCACACAGAGACAACCGTTTTAAAGAGACAGTGTCAGGATGGGCCACCTCCTTCTCATAAGTGGTCACCTGCCAGCTTCAACTGGAGGCGTAATTACCATCCTCGAGGCCTGATCCATCTTATTCCCCTTGAAGTCGATGAGGAAACCTCCCAGACTCTGCTGGAAGCAGTATTAAGATATCCCCCCTCCCATGTCTTTTCCCAGGATTTATCTCCTTGCGAGGATGGAGAATCCACCCGGTGTGGAGGCTGGCCTGGCTGGGGATGGAAGGGTCTGGAGGGAAGCATTGCCTGGGGAAGCTGGTGAGAGGGAGAGAGAAAGAAGAGCAAACACAGGTCCATTAATCCGCAGTTAGTCTGCCTTTTTTGTTAGGAAGATGAACTTGATGAGTTAATTAAGCCACAGCCTGTAAAACCAGTTTATTTGCATAGCAAACTCCTGGGCCAGTGTGCTGTGAGCGGGCATAGCCTCGCAGACAATTCTGGGGAAATTACAGCCTCATTAATATGCTAATCTGGTTGCAGGCCTGGAACGAGTTTTGGGTTTGCGGTGCTTGGGGGGGGATGTCGAGGGGGGGGTTGCTTAGCAACCCTTTCCTCCAGGTAACCCTTCTCTTGCTTGCCCTTGATATCCCCCAAGGATTGCCAGGGAAGGGGGGGGTGTGTTTCTGCTGTCACGCAAGAGTGAGCAAAGTGAAAGGCAAACACGGGGGCTGGAGCGCAGGGGTGCATGGCTCCCTGTGCACAGCATCCCGGCATGCACCCCCAGACGGTGGTGGGCAGCTGCCCGGCCTCCCCGAATTGGGGTGCAGGAGCGGCTGTTGCAGATGCGCAGCTGCTGCGAGTGCGCTGCGGGCCACACGCGTGTGTGCACAGAGGTGGGCACAGCTGCTGGGTGAGGAGCACTCGCAGACCCTGAGCACCCAGCCTCCTGGCCAGCAGTGCTCCCCAGCCGTGTGTTAGCACTGGCTGTCCCCAGCCCATGGTCCCCAAGACCTGCAGCTGTCACCTCATGGCCTGTGACAGCCAGCCCTGGGCATGCTGCTGAGCCCCCTCTACATCAAATGGTGCATCTTCCCCTGCCAGGCCCATGGTTGCCCCCTCTCCCTGAGTGTCTTCCCAGAGTGACACAAGCCCAGAGCTACTTGTCTCTACCAGCTTCCTGAAACACTGGTCAGGGTGGGAGCATCGGGCATCTGTGGAGGGAATACAGCATCTCTGCCCCCATCAGCCCCCACAGCTCCTGGACCACCCATCGGGGCAGGAAGGGGTCTGTGTCTGTACCCCCGTTGGTTGTACAGGTAGGACTCTCCTCCTGCACCTTAACCTTCATTGACACATGACAGCAGAGCAAGCCTCCTTCCCCCATCCCACCACCACTACCAGGGGAAAGGAGATGCCCTGGGTGTCCTGGTGTCCCTGGTGTCCATCAGCCTTGGATCACCAAGAAGTGGCAGTATAGCTTCTGCTGCAGTGCCAGGGCTTTCCCAGTGAGAAGACTTGGCTATGTGGGTTAAGAAGACAAAGTGCCCACTGTGGAGCTGTAACAGCGGATCATCTGAGCAAGCCCTACATCCTCCATCCCAGGGGTTATACTCATGTTTCCCTGAGTCCTTTTCTCCCAGCAAGTGCTACTACTTGCCAGTCTCCATGATAGGTGAGCACTGGGAATTTGCACCTGTGGTTGGGTTTTAAATCCTTTCCAGGGTCACCAGACCTACTTTTTCTCTCCTGGCATGGCCCCTTTTCAAGGTCTGGGTTCCTGTCGTGCTGTGGTGGGGGAGGCAGGGTTAGAAGATTGTCTGCATCCCTTCTAGGCTCCTTCCCTGCAAGCCCATGGGCTCTGAGGTGAGCTGGGGGTCTCTTGTGGAGCCTGAGCTGTGTGACTTTCTTCCCAAGCCCTGTTGTCCATCTGTGGTGCTTTTGTAACTGACAGACAATGTGCAGACTCCTGCTGGCTCCAGGAGGGTTTCTCTCCTGGGTGTCCCAAAAGCCAGGCCTCCGCCACACGCAGCATCTGCAGATGCTCTCAAGGTGTTGTGTGCGTGCAGCCTGACAGATGGACATCAAAAATCCTTTAAGTTAGACACAGCACCTGCAAAACAAGGTCAGGACAGGACCTTCAGGGCTGATGAGGACATCTGGGTCGGATTCATCCCTCTGCCTCTAGACCATGGCCTCAGTGAGAGGAGTCAAATGGAGTTCAAACCCTGGAGGTGCATGCTCAGCTCCCCGGCTCCACAGCCGAGCTTCTCAAACCAGATGAGTCAGTTGGGTCGCAGTGGGAATCAGATGCCTAAACAGCTTTGAGGCTAGGGGCCCTTTGCTGAGCAAACCTGGCTCCTGGGCAGTGGAGACTCAGAGCTTGTGCTGAGATGGAGAAGGCTCTTCTCTCTCCTTAGCTTTGCCCCATGATGCATGGAAGCATTCGCCTCTACTCACTCACCAGCCCTAACGCCCTTAGATGAAGTGTGAACAAGTGTGCCAGGGAAAAATCTGTCGTGTTGGATGTTTCCCTGCCAGGAATCGACTCTGACTTCTCCAGAGGAGCCCTATTCCCTGGATGGCAGCTGGAGACACCAATACACAGAAGGGAGCTGCCGCCTTCCTACTTGGGGAGTCCCAGTCTCCAGGGCTATCCATCCGTTAACCTTCATGAGCTCAAATATTTATTATTCATATTACCCTGAAATGTGCTAAAAAGATGAAAAAAGGAATTAATGCACCAGATCCTGCACCCACCTTTTAGCTTATTACAGGGCTAAAGCAGCATTAACATTTACAGGATGTGAGCTCTGCTTTGCTGGCGCCTGAGGCCAGGGGGTTTAAGCCAGTGCTGAAGTTAATAGCAAGCGCTGGTTAGAAAGAGCCCATTATGTCATAAAGTTGGAATTTCACTTGGGAAGTGGCCACTGGCTCTTCCCAATTGGGATGCGATGCCATCCTCTCCGTCCCTCTCTGCCCCGCCGCCTGCTCCAGCTTGCTCTCCCTCTCACACTCAAACAAAGCAAAGAATGGGGGAAAACTGTGTTTTTCTTCTCAGTGCTGGTGAATCAAAGAGCATCGGGTTTGCCAGAAGATAATTGGGTCAGGTTCTGGCCAAGAAGCCTTGTCTCCTCCTGGAGCGATGCTGGGAGGTGCCATGCAGTCAGAGGTGTTCCCAGGCTCTGTTCCACCCATTGTGCTGGACATGCCAAGCTCCTGGACATCTCCTTTACAGCCTGAACATATTGATTCATCTGACACACATGTGCTCTGCTTAGGGTTGTCTTTATGAGCATCTTCTGTCCCTCACTCGGAAGGATCTGCCTGTGGAAGTGTGCAGAGACCCACGCTGTGGCAGCTGTGGTGTGCTGCTGTGACAGCCTCCCCTCTGGGGATGCCAGGAGGAAACTGAGGCCATGTACCTCCTGTGGCTGCTCCTCACAGCTCTGCTTCCAGCAGACACCATGCTACATGGTGGTGGTGATTGGAGAGATCTGTCCCTACCTGATGGATACCCCTCCACCCTCTCCCCATATATCCTGGAGAGCTCTAGACCTTGCAACTGGTTTGTGCCCTGCACAGAGAGGTGGAGGACAGTCCTGGGGCTACTGGAACTCAATGGCTCTACCACTGCCAGGAGCTGCCATGGGCAAAGTGTCTGGGCTTTAATTGAACTAAAAGGGCCAAAGCCCACCAGAGATCCACTGTTGTTATTCACAACAAATAACACTTCTTAATTTCACCAGGATGCTGAGAAAATGCCCAGCCCAAGGAATAGGAAAGCTTCTGCTTTGGAGCACCCATAGCATTGAGATAAGGTTCTCAGCCCTGAACATGATGTGTGTCAGGCCTCTGTGGAAACTAATTTGCTCTAATGGCCCTGACCAGCCTCACCTGGAGCCTCCACCCACACCCTCATGGGTGGGAGGTCTATTTAAGCTCAGGCACGGGTCTTTGTGCTCTTCTTGAGCTTTCCTGTGGGTGTATCTAGTCTAGCCTTGTCCATACCAGGCTATGGGCCCTCTTGATATGAACCTCAACCTGTGGGCTGGCTTCCCAACTTGGACCTGTCCTATCACCATGGTCCTGTCTGGTGATTGCTAACCTTTGCCACTGGATTTGAACCTGGCCTGTGCCTCCAGCCTGGTAAGAATCCTGCCTTGCTGCCATGGATGTGCTGCTGATGTGGGCTTATTCTGCTTGGAGAGGATGCATGGGGTTTGCTGTGCCCTGGCCAGGGGACATCCTCAGCTCAAACACCTGGGAAAGTGCTAGTGGAGCCTTTGCTGGTGTGAGTTTGGGTTTATCTGTGCTGTGTCTGAGGCTCTGCTGATTTCCTTCCAAGCACACAGCACACATGGGTCATTGCTGTTCTTACAGCCCTGTGACTGTGTCCCTGCACATGGGGTAGCTGTTTAAATGACCACACTGAGGGAGTGAGTTTGTCTAGAGGAGTTTTTGCCCTCTAGGAACTCAACTGTTACTTCTGCCTCCTCATCCCTGATGCATGTGACTGGTCACAAGCTGAGGGCATGGAGTGTCCTGTGGGATGAGGGACAAAGTCACTGAGGGAGCTTTCTGGAGGGTTTGATACCAGCCTTTTTCAGCAGCTGTCTGGCTTTGAACACAAGCAGGTGTGGAGATGTGGAAGGCAGTGGGGTGGTGCTTGGTGACCCTGGTTACACTGGGAGAGTGAGCCATGCCAGCAGAGCGAGTGGTCACTGCATCTCCTTCCAGCCTCGTGTCTGTTTGTCCTCTGCAGTTTCACCTCTGGTGAAGACAAGTCCTTCAGAGCTGTCCTGTGTGCTGGTATCTAGCAGATGACCTCGGTGGTGGCTGGAGACATGCAGTACATTGCTTAAGCCCTACTCAAGGTGCCAGCATCATGCTGAGCCTGCCCAGTGGGGTTCAGCAACAGCCCAGAGCCCTTGGATGGGGGGAGCAAGGTTTCCTCTCCAAATGAAGTCAGGTCTCAGCTTTTTGGGGTCTTTCTCTCTGTTTCCTCGCACCCAGACTAGCAAAACAGAGCTGAGCCCTACTTGAAATTCAGAGGGCACCATCAGCCTGTGTCATTGGCAGGGAATAAATAAATACCTCCTTGGAAGGAGGCAGGAGTGATGCTTTGCTGGGCTCAGTCAAGGTCACACCCGTAAACATGCAATGGAGGCAGGAAGCAAATCCAAACTGCATCCAGCCCTCGCTTTCCTCCAGGATAGAAATCCATCCCTGCTGGGGGAACACCTGGCATGCCTAGGCCAGAGCTTGGGCAGGTGGCAGTGCCTGGTGCCTGCCTCTGCTCATGTCCTCAGTGGGGGGCTGGATGGGACTGTCTTGGGGGTGTGGGAAGGACCACTGCATCACTGGGAAAAGAGGGGGGGTTTTGGGTGGGGGTCGGGTGTTGTGGCATGTTGTGTGACATTGAGCATGTGAGAGTTTGCTAGAGCAGGACCTCAGTCTGGAGGCTGCCTCTGGACCCCTGGTAAGCCGCAGGTTTGATGTGACTGGAGGACTTCTGAGCTCTCTACCTGTGGGGCAAAGCTTTCCTGGGAAGGAGCTCATTTTAGGCATGGCAGGTAAAACCCCGGTGGGTCTGCAGACCTGTCCAGCTGCTTGGCCACGCACAGCCCAGCCCTTCTAGGCCCACTGCAGACCTCCTCTGTGTTGTTCCTCCCAGGGCAGTGCCCTTGCCCTCCTGGGTACAAAGCTATTCCAGGGCTGTGCTTGTCCATCCCTGTGCTCTCTTTCTCTGTCCCCTGTGGAAAAACCAACTGAAGAGGGAGAATCCACCCCAAAACCCACCATTGGCACTGGTGAGAGCCCTCTCCTCCTGTACTGAGGCTCAGACCCCAAGTCCGAGGCTGTTCAGCTCTGACTCTCAGCGGTGCTCCTCACCCTTTGACAAATCCTGGCATTTGCAAAGTTATTACACCTCATTATGAATTGGATTTTAATCTACTGTAAATAGTCCTACCATTATAGTGTCATAAGAAGCAATTAGCCCCCCTGCTTGCTTCTATGCATGAGGGGAAAGCTTTAATATCACGGAACTGTGAGGGCTTGATGGGGCTTCAGCCTACATACGAACATGCAGGCAGAGGCCTCGCTGGCGTGGCGTTAACCTGTTCGGTGCACGCTGGAGAGGTCCCCTCTGTCCTTAGGAGGTCTTCAGAGCAAGCATCTCCCCAGCTCCTGGTCTGAATTCCACCTGGGATCCCTGACTCTCCCTGGGTGTGCTCTGTGGCACAGCTGGAAATCGTCTTCCAGAGGATGGATGCGGTTGGAGCGGATGATAAATCGTGGTTCCTTTGCCTTGCCCTTAACCCAGTCACAAAGGGGATTATCATCCGCAGGGGTGAGAGGCGGCCGGAGTCCAGTCCCTGCCTTGCCTTAGGGTGATTATTTCCAATCTCAGGGAAGCTTTCCTCCTTTGCCTCGTGGAGGAAATTCATTATCTGGGGCTGGCGTGCTCGCACGGTTATAAACCAATCCCACCTTCTCTGTGCCTGTGTCACCTGGAGCTGAGCTGGGGGAGCTGGCGGGAGCCCGGGCGCTCACACGTCAGGGCTGTCCCCACTGGGTAATGTTTCATGATTAATAACAACCCCGGGTTAATGGGGTTTTAATATTCCTCCAGCAGCAGGGAGGGGGGTGGTATCCTGGGCTCTGAGCTGGTGTGGTGCACAGTGAGGCTTTGATCTTTGTTTTAGGGAGGAACCGAGGTGCCTTTGTGCCTGGTGCTGTGCGTGTGTCCATGGACAGCTATGACATGCGTGGGTTGGGTGAGACAGAGCCAGATGTGCTCTGGGCTTGGGAATCATACTTGAGTGATGGTGGTGTGGTGAACGATGGGTGAAAGCATTAAATGCTGTCTCAGGGATATCATGGGGTCCTCGGCACGTAGGGAGGATTGCACAGAGCGGGGGGTGTGACTGTGGCACAGACCCTGTGTCAGGCTGCTCAGCCCACGGAGCAGTGAGATCACCTCATGACACTTCCAGCAGAGAGGGGCTCTGTGGGGCTAGCAGGGGAAGGGCTCTTCTGCCCTCTCCCCAAGGATGGGAAGGGTCCCAGGCTGCATATGGAGGACAAGCAGAGCTGGACAAAAGGGGCCAGTGGTCCACCCCTCCTTGCCCCTGGGGTGCTATTCATGGATTGCATTGGGTGAGCAATCCTGCTTGGGGTGGATGAGCCCAGTAAAATCCTTGCCCCCACTCCCCATCCTTTTTTTGCCAGATGAAAGAAAAGCTGTCTGCCTGGTAATTACATGAACCTTCACATGGGCAATTGAGCTGGCTGTGTGTGTAGTCGTGCTGCCTGCAAGTTCTTGTCTGATTCGTGCTCACAGGTGACTGAAATGAAGCCAAATTTTGCAACAAAGCACTGTGCTGCTGGCTGTGTCCAGCTGCATCCAGACCCTGTCTGCCCATGAGGCAGCATCTCTCTCTCAGGGCAGAAACAGTGGCCTCCTCCTTCCCAAGCTTCAGAGTCCTGCAATGACCCATTCCTATGGCCAGGATGTTATAGACCCTCAAAAGGGTGGGCATCATCCTGCCTGTTACCTCTCAGTGAAGATCTCTCAGGTTGAGCTCCTTCCCTTGTGTGTGGGTCAGGATGCAGCCTCTTCCTTTTGCTGGACTGATCAAGACTGATGTTTTGGGAGATGATGGGTTGTAATGTCCACTGTTCTTGGTGTGGGGGCCAGTCCTGGTGCTTCACATGTTGGGTATGTGAGTGGAGCAGTGAGCCATCACGCTGGCTGAGGGCCGTCCTCTAGCCACAGTGCCAGTCCATGGCCAGCCTGGGACCTGAGTCCTGCAGCTGTCTCTTCCCTCTGTGTGTGAAGGAGGTGTTAGAAGCCCAGGGAGAAGCTGGTCTCTGACTTGTCAGTCCTTGAGGACCACCACTGATGCACACCATGTCCTTTCCCTCCCCTGAACAGGTCGCAGGTAAGGATGCTGGCCACTGCTGTGTGTGTATCTGGGCAGAGGTTTGGTCCATGCCAACCAGTACCTTCCCAGTCAGCATCTGGGCACAGGATGCTTGATGGGATGTGCCATGGACCTCTGTGACTCTGCAGCGCCTGCCCTTCCTGCCTCATTGACTCCAACCTCTTCAACACTGAGTTTCCAGGCCTCAAGTTCTGGTGCTCATTGCTATTCATCAGTGCATCTGAATACTGTAATCTGTGGGGAGGGGGGCTGGAGAGCAGCGTGGCCCCCCTCTCCCAGCCACCTTCCATTGCTTATCTGCTGAAAGCAGGGCCAAACTGTCCCCAGCCTCAGTGGGTGAGACAAATTGTAGAAGAAGCTTAAAGCAAGACCAGCAGCTCCCACCTTGTGCTCGGAGGGGGCTGGGGAAGGAGGAGGAGGGGGTGAGGGGAGCAGCTTGTAATTACAGAGTAAGAGGCAGTGATAAAATGATAATGGAGGAGTTCTGACCTGGCCCAGCCAGTTCTGCAGAGCTGGGAAATAAATTTAGTGAATGAGCCAGGGGGGCATGGGGCTCCTGGGCTGGGTTACAGCTGAAATGCTGGTTTTGCAAACAGGACGTAAATTGGATTGCAAACATCTAATTAACCTCTTTGCTTATGGTTTTGTGTTGGGAAAGGTGACAGATTCCAGCTAAGGCCAGCACCATGGCTTGGGCTCCTGTTTAGGAAAGGATCTGGAGGAGAAGGAGGCAAAGCCATTTGGTGCCTTCACCTGCTGCTCCCTCCTTGCTGTCCAGATGTCGGGGAGAGGAGAATTTCGAGCCCTTCTGGCCCCTCTGCCTTGCAGTTGAAGCTGTGGGTGATGTTGGTGATGCCCTGGCTGTGGGATGAGAAGGTGCTGATGGGGCTTCTCCTGTTTCTTTGTTCATCTCACTTGGAGTTCCCTGTTTCCAGGAGCGTGGGGATGTCCTGTGGCCTTGCCCAGCTGGCTTGGCTCTTCTTGGCTGCTGCGTTGCCTGGTGCTGGCGCTCCTGACCCTTCTGGGTTTGACCCAACCTCTTTGGAGAACAGAGGAAGAGCAGTAAAATGACCCTCCACTCCTTTCCTGGGCTCCAAGGGTTGCTGCTTATCTTGCTGGAGGGCAAGAGTTCCATGTGGATTTCAGCAGCAGTGTGACTCTGCATGTGCCCCGCCCCCTTCCCCATCCCTTCACCGCCTCCTGCTTCCCCCTCACCCCCAACCTCTTCTCTTTTTCACCCCACCTTCCCCTCGGGGCATCCAGCCAGTGCAAATGGTCCCTTGGCAGCAATGATGAAGATGGATGTCTGATTGATTCTCTCTCCTCTGTGCAACCCCCCCTCAGACCCCCCCTTTCCATGCCCTTCTGGCAGAAAATTAAAAGGCTATTTGTTAAAGGGTGAAAGCCCTCAGGTGCAGCCCCCGGCTGGACAATTTGTCTCCATGAAAAGGATGCTATTATGAGAGCGGCTGGATCCAGGAGGAGGGGGAGAATTTGCCAGGAAGAGAAGGGAGAGGTGGGGAGGGGGAAGGAGGCATCTCCCGGGGACAATGAGGTTGGGCTGGGGGGGGGGACGGGAGATTGTTGGGGCTTGCCGGCTGGGCTGCTGTTCAACGGGGAGTGTGGAGGGGAGGGAGAGCCATGTGCTGGAGGGAGGGAAGCCAATCCTCTTGTTATGAGGCCTGCTGCAGAGCAGAAGTGCCGTCCTGCCAAATCCTCTCCAGCAGCTCTGTGAGTCACCCGCTTCAAAGGGAACAGACGTTCGGGCTGTCCGGGTGTCCTGCTGGGTGGTGGTGCTCTGACAGCCTGCCTGTGTTCAGGCAAGGGGTGAGGGGTAGAGTTCTGCCACTGCCTGATGCCCCTGGTTGTTGCTGGGCTCTGTTTGGACAGCCCTGTGTCCCCTCAGGGCTGGCCATCCTCTGCTCTAGGGAGGAGGAAGTCACAAGTGATGTGCTGCCTCTTGTCTGCTGGATCCATTAGCCGAGTATCTGCCTGCACATGGTACCCTTCATCTGTCCACTCCTGTACCTGCCACTCCCCCACCTGGCTCTTCAACCTTCTATGTCTTGTCTCTGTGATCTAACACCCATTTGTCCATCCAGTCCTCCCTTTGTGTCTCTGGTTTTAGAGGTTAATGTGAGCTCCTGGTGGTGTGGTCCTGAGGATCTGCAACACCAAACTGGAGGAAGGTCTCCTGAGGAGCTCCTGGAGCCTCCAGCCCTTTCCAAAATACTTGTGAGAACTCTTCAAGAACTAGGCTTGGTCCATGAAAAGCCACTGCTGTGAGGAAACTACTGCAAGAGTGAGAGATCTCTATCTGAGTTTGAGGTTGGCTCTGGGCTGGAAGAGGCTGAACATTGCTGAGCTCCCCTGGGAGGGACCAGGGCAGGATCAAGGCCTTTAGTTCACTGCCCTGTGCAGCTCCTTGAGGCAACAGCAGGGTAAATGTGTGGACAGAGCATCCTGCAGGAACTGGGGAGATGCATTTGTTGTGCTGTTGTGCCCAGAGGGATCTGTCCAGACTAAGGGAGAGGCTGGTTGCATGAGCTTTTTGTCCAGGGAGGTTCTGCCTTTTGCTCTTCCACTCTGCTGCCCACAAGGAAAAGGGAAAATGAGGCAAGCAAATGGTCACTTCACTTGGGAGTGAGCAGAAAAGTACTCATGAAGGGTGAGAAACAGCCTGGTTTGGGATACAAATGGCTTTGGGGTGACATTTCTGTGTGGGATGCTGCTTTCCAACAGCTGGGTGGGAAGTTGATGTTGCAGCTGGTGAGATGTCAGCCTTCCACCACATCACAAGGCTGTTCTGGAAACCAGCAGCAGGTTTGGGTAGGTTCAGCCTCCCTGCATGGAAGAGGTCAGAGCTCTGAAATGAGCTGGTCAGCTCCATGGTGGACAGCTTGCTCTGGGGAGAAGACATCTCAACAGAGACTCTTCCTGAAGGTCAGTCTGTGGGATGAGAGCCTCTGGCCATGGTGCAGTACAGAGCTCTAGGTGTGCAGGCACTGAGGGCATCATCTTCTCCTTGCAGAGCTCTGAAGGTTGTCTCTGCTTTACCATACCCCATCCCTGACTGCCTGCTTGCCAGGGCACTGCTGTGTTTGTGAGCATCATGGTACTGGTGAGGTGCTAAAACAACAGTGCAAATCACCAACAATAATGCTGGGATCCAGCAGCTTCCCTGGCCTGTGACTGCTCTGCACAAGGCTCTGGGATCTTCTGCCCAGCATCTCTTAGAAACCCATTTCTTCCTTCATCTCTTAAGTGTGGAGAACAAGGCAGCCTGTGAGCTGTGAAAGAGCAGATGCTGTGTCCCAGCGCTGAGTTTTCCCTCTTGCTTCCCCCTCTTCCCAACATTGGTGTGTATTTATGGGATGTGAGACCAGGAGAGGGGTGGAATGGGAGGAACAAGCACTGTGCCCAGTCCAGGCATCCCACCTGTGCCTCCCTGCACTGGCAGAGTAGGATTACACTAAGTTGTGGCTCCTGCTCAGATCTGCTTGACCCTATGATGTAGCTGGGGCTGGGAAAGCAGCTCTGCATTATTTGCATTATTCCCATCAGAGCTGGCCTGGACTTAGAAAGCCACTTTTTTCTTTTTTTTAAGAGACTTCTTTTCTTAGTGTTAGCTCAGGAGGCAGCCAGTTCTGCCTGGAGGAAAGGCTTTTCCCTTTCTGATAGGGAAACTGGCTGGAGCTGAGCTGGCCACAGCCAGGCAAGCTGGGTATTGCTCTGCTTTGGCTTGGGTGGTTTATTTCAGTTTGGCCTTCAAAGCCACTGAATGCACCCCTGATTGTGGGTATGTGTGGATGGGCACACTGAGGTTGGTGTGCTCCCCTGAGATGTGCCAGCCTTGCAAGGCTAGGAGCTGTTTTTACCTCTTTACAGGCAGTGAAGGACTTTGGGCAGAGCCTGAGCTCCAGCTACCTGGGTGAACATGTGGAGACGTCTTTGTCTTGGGCAGGAAGGAACCAAGCAGGGCCCATGAAGGGCAGGCAGCCTGCTCACTGCTCCAGAGCCTCAGGATGCTTCTGACTTGGGCAGTCCTGGAGTATGGGCACAAATACCTTCCCAAAACATGACCCAGGCACCAAACCCAGGCATGGGGTCAGGCAGGGAGCTGCTCTGGGGTGCACAGCCCCATGGTGCTGCCAGGTTTGCTCAGTTTGAGTGTGACTCTAGCCAAAGTCTGTAAAAGCAGGTGATGGGGGAGAGAAAAGGGGCTTCAGGTTCTCCAGGCAGAGATGTTGCCTCTCCTCCTGGGGACACTCCTGTTCCAGTACCAAAGGCAGCACGTGTGTGTGTGTGTGTGCTCTCCCAACAACTCCTCACCCAGCTCAAATGGATTACAGGGTAAGATTTAATGAGTCAGCACTTCTGTTCCCACTGATTTACTGACTGATGCTCAACTTCTTTTTATCAGCCAAAGAGCTGCTTGGCCATTGGGAGCTTCGGGCAGCTGCAAAGGGAATTAAATAACATCTTTTGGAGGTAAAAATGGCTGGATCAAATGCAGCAGCACCACCATCCAGGCAGCAAAGGAAAGGTCAGGATGGGAGCTCAAACACAAAGGAGGAGTCTCCATGTGCTTCTGTCTCCTGACAACACTAACTCAGGCTTAACCCTTGTACATGCTAAGGTCTTTTCTGCATTTATTTTTTATTTCTCTTTGCCAGAGCTGCTTACTCTTTGATTGGGGGATGCAGAGTGATGCTTCGGTCCTGTATGAGGTCTGTGTGATGGGTAGCCAAATCCCTACGTGGCACTGGGAGCCCCAGTGCAGAGAACAGAGGAGTGCAGAGCCCCAGGTGAGTCTCCTGAGCCCCAGCCCTGTGGTGTTTCTGGCTGGGCCTGTGTGGGGGACCCCAGGGTTCTGTCCCTGAGCCCACCCAGGGGTAGCTCCCAGCACAGGTTGCCTGGAGGAGGGGGGTCCCTGGCACCCCATACCCTTGGGTGGGATGGGGGGTTTCCAACCATGCACCCAAAGTCTCACCAGCACTGACATCAGCATCTGTGTTTCCCCCATCTAGCTCCAGGGTTTTGCCCCCTAAACTCAGGCAGGACACAAAAGCCAGACCTCTAGTCCAGCCCCAAACCCACACCACCTGTGATATCTAGTTAGGCGTGGGGGGTTTTTTGGCAAATGTTGAAGAAGCAGCCACCCCTGAGCTTAGAGGCAGAAGTTTTTCTCCTCAAGCTCATGATGCTGAAAGACTGTTAGAAATAGCTGAGCTTTATCCCTTCTCCTTGCCATGAGCCCTCTAACCTCTCTCAGCTCTGGGTCTCTTCTCTGGTCTCATTCCTACCAGCCTTGTTCCCTGCTGCCCTAGATTCAGAGGGAAGTTTGTACAGCCTGGAGCATTGTTTCTTCTGGCCAAAAGGGTGGAGGAGTTCAGTTGAGAGGGGATGTGAGGGGACACCCAGGGCAACCCAACACCCTGATGGTCCATGTGGCTGTGACACTAGCCCTGTGCACAAGCAAGGAGGAGGCAAGGACCTGCTCTGTGTGTGTTGTGGTGAGTACCTCTGCCCACAGGTGACAGGATGGATGGATGTAAGCAGGCTGAGTGGGAAATGATTCCAATCAGGAGGAAATACTGCCAGGGACATGGGGCTTGGCCAACCAAGGGGACGTGGGTGCAGGAGAGAACTGCTGCTCTGGTGGTCTGGCAGGTGGGGTCAGTTCTGGAAAGAGGTTTTGAAATGTCTGAGAACACACCAGTGGGTGAGATGATGGGTGGGTGCTGGTGGCCATCCTGGGCATCCCGCAGCACCTGGAATGGCTGGCCAGGGTGTACCCTTGGAGCTGGCCCAGAGGAGTGCTCTGTGAAGGAGCCTGGGGGAAAAGCATGTAGGGAGGGGGGAAAAGAAAGGGGTGGGGTGGGTGGAAGATGGCTTAAATCCGAAGGCAGGAGATCTCTGGAGACAGCACAGAGCTGTTCTGCAATGGTGTCTGGAAACCATGAGGAACGTGAAGCGGAAACCAATGAACCACAGTGAGCACACTGGAAATGAGGCCTAATTGATGGACAAAAACAGGAGCAGATGGGCAACCCTGCCCACCACCCCTTTCCAGGGGTCTGATTTGCCACTGAAGCTTAGGAGAGCGGCTGTCTGGATAAGAGTGGTGCTGCTGCAGATGGGGGGGTTGCCCTGTCCTGGCATGCTGTTGGAGGAGACCCTGGGGTGTCTGTGGAGGGGCAGCTGGCAGTGTCCCACATCCACGGTCCCTGCAGGGTGGTCAGGGGTATCTCCCATGCCTCTGCCTGGCACAGCCATCTCGTGCTGGATGCAGTGGGACACGGGCATGCAGCAAAGCCCTTTGGGGTGGGGATGTTCTTGAGGCTGAGCTCAGTGACTCAGCTCTGGGACAGGCAGGTGTGGTGTCACCAGGGCTCAGCAAGGTACTGCTGCTCTAGGTGAGGTTTGTTCTCTGCCAAGAGCTTTGAGATGTGGGCTTGCTCTTCTCTGCCATGAAAGATGGGAGTCAGAAGGCTGTTTAAACAAGCCTGTCTTTCTTCACAGCCAGAGCTGGCTAAGACCCTACGCGTTACTTTAGGTGGCATGCAGGTAAAACACAGCAACCCCATCCCAAGGTCCAGGAGATGCAACCTTAGCACCTCTTTGGGGGATGCTGAGAGTCTGTGTGAGGTGCTTTTCCTCTGACCCCTGAAAGATGGTGCAGGTCCACCTGCCAGCCTTGCCTGGTGGAGTTCCCTAGAGCAGTGCTTGCAGAGCCAGGGACCAAGCAATGCTTGTAGCTCCGATCCCAGCTGCAGCCCCTCTGTGCACAGGGCTGCTCTGGAAGCAGGCACCAACCCCTGCCTGGCTGCTCCCTGCTGTGGCCAGGGAAGCTTAATGAGTTAATGCTGATTAAGTGCTTAAGATAATCAGATAAAGGTGTCATAAAAGTGCTTTACAGTGATGATGATGTGCTTTATGGTGAGGAGAAACTGATGATCCCAAATAAAAATCCAAATTAAACTGGGGAGGAAGTACAAAGGTGTCTTCAGATGTGGGGTGAACTTCACGTTAAGGGCAAAAAATCATTCAAGCATTTGCAAAGTTCCCATCTCTCCTCAAACAGTGCCTGGGTCTGACCTCCCTCCTCCTCTCCAAGAGCCTTTCTGCTGGAGACCAAGATTAATTACCTCCCTTGGAGCCCTTTGGGCTTCCCCCATCTGATAACGTGTGAATAAGGCTGACAGGACTTGCTAAGGGTCTCACAGCTTTCTCCACTCTGTCTTCCCTCTCAGAGCAACTGAGCTCCAGCAGCATGTCTGCGGGGTCATTGCATCCCTGCACCTCCTCACTGGTCCCCAGCCTCCTCCCTTGGTCAATGCTTGACCTGTCACTCAAGCACTGGTGTCCATAGAGGGGGGGAAACCATAGGGATGGTGCTGCTGCCTGCTCTCTATGCTGGGATAAGAGGGAAATCAGCCCAAAAGCCTGAACCTTCTCACATCAGCAGCATCAGGTCCAGAGCCTGCTGGCAAGATCCTAAATAAATCAGGTAACAGCATTTCCCCTCTCTGAATGCTGGCTTTGTCTTGCTGTCAGAAATGCCACAGTTGAGGGACACACGTCAAGATCTTCTGCAATTAAAAGGGGCATGAGCCTTAATGTGCTCAGCTGAAAGCCCTGGTCCCCAGGTTGTATACTGGAAATTGGCTGGTAATTTAGTGTCTGGTGCCAAGTGCTGCATCTGCCCAGCCTTGTGACTGCCTTTTCTTCCTCACGCTGTTCCAAGGCTTCTCCTGGTGAGTGCACAGCCCAGGGAGGAGGCAGGGACATCTCGCTGGGGTCTGTGGTGATGGCTGGGCAGCCCCTCCCCGGGGTGGCACAGGCAGGGCTGTTGCTCCTGTACCTCTTCCTGGAGGCAATGGGACCCTCCTGGCTGATCCCTCTGGCCAAGGCTGTAGATAAAGTCAGTGGGGTTTTGGTGAGGTCGAGTGAGTCACACAGCACTGATCCTGCTGAGGACCTGGCCCAGCTCCCTGGCTCTGAGTTCAGTCTGAGACACCTGGTGTGAGGGATTCCCAAATCCAGCCTTGCTTTGGGTGGTTCACTGGGGAGATGACTTTAATTTCTCTTTTCCTTAGTGACTAAACTTGATTTCTCCCCACACCAACAAGGGGGTTTTATTTTTCTCTTGAGTCAGCTGAAACCTTCAGTTAAAAATAAACCACCTCAGACTAATTTTTAATGTGTTTTTTTTTTTTCCTCCTTCATCAAAGCACAGGAAAGATCCAAATTTGTTTCACTTCAGTTAAAAACATCAAAATGAAATGCTCCAACTCTTCCAGCATGCTATCTCTGCTGGTGAAGTGTTCATTTAGGCAAGCTGGTTTGCCAAATTTGACAGGAATTTGCAGCTTTGAGAGTTTCCCTGTCATCCTGGAAGAGCATTCTAAAGAATGATGGATTTATCTAAATTTTATTTCCAGGCTGGAGTCTGCTGGATCTTCACCCCAAAGGACAGGACAATGTCCCAGGGGTATTAGCTCTCATCCTGCAAACACGGTGCCGCAGAGTAAGCCACAGGAGAAGCCAAAGCCTTGAGTTTGCCTGGGAGAAGGTGAAGGTAGGTGATTCACAACGGTGTCCCAAGCTCACTTCCCTGTGACCTGGTGATAGAGCCACTTCCCTGTGAGATTGGTTGGCTCCTTATGGCTGAGCCCAGCACCTCTGGGTTCCTGGCTGGGAAGACATCAGCAAGCTTGCTCCAGGCTGAGGGTTTAGCAGCTCTTGTGGGGTTTGCTTTGTCACCAAGCTGTGCCTGAGACCAGCTTGATGGCAGTTGCAGAGGGGGGACTGCAGGCTTGTGATGGGAAGGGATGCAGATGATGGGAAGGGATGCAGGTGATGGGAGAGCTCTTCACTGTCAGCCCTGGGGTTTGCTTGGTGCTTGCAAAGCTCTGCAGCGTAAGTCCCATCTCTGCCTTGGTGTTGATGCAAATCCACCTGGAATGAGGCAGGATTTGGGATGCTGGCACTAGCTGTGCCTTGTCATGTCTCCAGCAGTCCCTTGGGAATGTTGACATGGGAGACAGGAGATCTGAGCTGACTCTGCTGCTCTCGTTGGCGCTGAGAAACAGTGGTGGGGTGTCACCTGCTTTAAAACACGTTGAGGTGCTCCAGGGTGCCAGCCAGAGCATGGACAAAAGAGAAGAGATTATTTACTTCTCTGCTTTCCGCCCGGCTCTGGCTGCTGTGCCCTTCAAATGTCCTTGACCCCTTGGCAGAGGAGGTCAGTCCCTCATCTGTGCTGCTCACGACGAGCACCAAGTGACGGCTCCCCATGCATCACCCCAGCAGTCACGCTGGAGCTTGCGTGTCATTTCAATTCGTCTTTCTCCAAGCGCTCCCTGTCACCAGCAGCGCGGCGGGAGACGCGGGGGGAGAAGGGGAGGCAGAGTCAGACAGAGCCAGGGAGAGGCAGGTGGAGGAGGAGAGGCTGCTGAAGGAAGGGGGGAGAGAGGGTGAAGGAGGTAGAGCCACCCAGGCTCTGCTTATTGAGGGTTTCTTCTTCCTTTCCTGGGAAGTCCTATCAGCCGCATCCCAGTGGCATCCACTGGCTGGTGAGGGATGGAGGCGCCCACACCTCATCCTGAAGCAGGGAGCAGCAGGGCAGGGAGCAGGCAGCGTGTCTCAGGAACATGTTTTGAGGTCCCTCCAAACACCATAAAGTTCCGTGGCACAGGAAGAGTCATGGCCCCCTTAGGAGAGCAGCCCACCAGCATTGGGGCTGATCGGTAGGTCGGGGGATTCAATGCAGAGCTGAGACCTGACTTTGATCTGAATTGAGAGCTGTGGCTTGATTTCTGTCTCCTGGCACCCAACCACAGCAGACAGGGTGAGAGCAGGATGGTCCCCAGTGAACCCATGGCATCGGACCTCCCGTGATCTCCCGGCTGCCCCTCTGGCATCCAGGAACAGCCATCTCCTGCTTCTCAGCCGCTCCTCAGGAACAGGTGGGACAGGAGGACGTGGGGCTGGGCTGGGACATCCCTGCTGCTTGGACAGGCACTGCTTCTACCACAAACAGTCTTGCCCTGTGCCAGCTTTGGCCTCCTCCCTTTGCCATCCCACGCTGGGGCCGTGCTGCCTTTGTGCTGCGCCGAGCATGGCCTCGCGTCTCCTCTCCCACCCACCTGGCTGCCTATGTGGGCCGGGCAGCGCTCCTGGGGTCATGTTTGTTGTGTTTCCAGGAAGCCCCTCCAGAAAAACATCCTTGAAACACAGAGGCATCCCTTCTGCCGGCACACAAATGAACCCCAAACAGAGCCCACTTCAAAGCGGCCGGCTAATGAGCCGGTCTCTCCCCCTCCCCGGTTTCGGAGGGCCCTAACGATGCTGCTGCGGCACTACAAAGGCACCAGCTTTGCTTTTTGAGCCTGCTCAGCGGAAAAAAATAGGAGGAGAAGAGGGGGCAGGGAGCAGTGGGAAAGCAGCATGCACATGCCAGAACAGGCAGCCCTGGGATGCTCCCCAGCACACCTGGTAGCCACACCGGGCAGCGTGGCATGGAAGGTCTGAGCGTGACGGGGCTGGTGCTGACCTTTGGTGGTGCAGACCCTCACCCCTTCATGAGGACCAGGGTAGTGGGCTGAGGTTTTCATGTCTGTGGGGTTTTTCCAGGGATGGGGGTGGGGAAACAGATTATGTGGAAGGAGTGCTCCTTGGACCGTCCCCTTGCATCACGGTGGGCTTTTGTTCTCCTGAGCTGGTCTTTATCAACTTTGCTTGGAGATGCTGGTGAGTCAGGGCTTTGGCACTGCCCCTGCATTGATACCCTGCCCTAGCCTCCCTGCAATGGCACCCCCATCCCTCTCTGAACCTCCCTAGGGGGGATCTCAGTTCAACCTAAACCTCCCCATGGAATTCCCAGGGGATTTGGTTGTGCTGGGACCAGCATTGCTCCCAGGCTGACTGCACCCCCCCTCCTGACAGCACTTGGGTGGGTCTTGGGTGGGTGCCTTAGGGGGCTCAGGAAGCTTGCACCCCTGGGAACTGCAAAGACCGCCCCAAATCCCCAGGGTGAGTCATCCAGCAAAAGCTGGGAGCAGGTAAGGGGATCAGCAAAGGAAAACCAGGAACTGCTGCAAAGCTGGAAGCAGCAGTGGGCTGGGACACAGCTCACAGCCTTTCCTCCCAAAGTATTCCAGGAGAAAACAAACCCAGGAGTTTTCTTAGGCTTTGGTCACAAGTTTTCTCTTGTTTCTGACTGGTGAGAAGTAACGTTTTTCTGATCTCACTCACAGAAAAGGGATGCTTTCCTACTTTCATTTTATCCACAGTATTATTTGTGTCTGGCTGAGAAGCATCTTCTGCCACAGAAATGTAAAACAAAACTGAAAATAACTCCTTCCCACTCAGGAGGTGGAAATATTCCATGTGGTCTGTGGTTCACTGTTCCAGGGGAAAGCTTTCCCCATCCAGCAAGCAGAGATGATGTTTCCCTTGAGACCAGCTTCCAGTGTGGACCCAGGACTTTCACCACTGCTGGGCAATGGATTTTAGTTCCATCTCTTGATCTTGGAGGATTCCTACATCCAAGGTAAGGAATTTTTCAGGGGACTACCCAGAGCTGATCTGCCTATCGCTGGCAACTCTTAGTAGCCAGAGGGGGGGAAAAAGGTATTTATGGGAACCTTCATGGTCTCACATCCTTCATGCTGGAGCCTTTCACAGTTCTGATGCTTCCTTAAGAGAATTGCATAGATAATTTTGGATCAGGAGGATCAGAGGTTTCTCTGGACCCTCTCTCCCAGAGAGTTGTCCTTGCAAACCTGTTCGTGCAGGCAGCTGCGCTCTGCAATGCTAACAGTGCCACAGGCTGATGGTGTTGAGAGCTTCACCTCCAATTTTTCCAGTATGTCTCAGCATTTCCTTCTGTTCCTTATCCAAAGGATGCTCCAAACCCCAGGAACTCGATTTGCTGTAAATCAGTGTGCAGTGCTCAGCCTCAGGCAGCCCCCAGAGCCTCCGGATGGGTTGGTGTCAAGCAGCAGCGCACGCGGAGAGCAGGGAACTCCTTCCTCCTTGCTGCCAGCATCCCCCATCTCCCCAGTATAAATAAATAATCTGCAATCTCAACATATTTCCACCCCTGAGGGCCGGAGCAGTGATGAATATGCCCAGCCAGGCTATTGTTCCACTGCTGGATAATAACAAATCTTCGATTTCTGGCTGGCCGTTAATGCCTTCGCTGTGCTCGGCTGTGTTAGCCGGGCTGCGGGCGTCCCTCCGGCAGCCCCCCACAGCGGGGGCAGCCCCTGTGGGCACAGGGACGATGAATGGGACCCGTCATCTCCTTAGCGAAGTTGTCAATACAGCTGATCAGCTCTGGCATTGATTTCCACCCTTTCCCCTCCTTCTCCCTGCCCTCCCACCCGCTGCCGCTCGCTCCCCTCTGTATTTTTTTCCCTCTCTTGATCAGGGGATGGATAAATCGGAGCAGCCAGATCTGTGTGCTCAGAGGTGCATCCAGCTCAGGTGGTTGCTGGGTTTCTCATGGTGTGCCATCAGTTCTGGCGCTGGCCAGAGCTCAGCCAAAGTCACCCCCTCTCCTGCTGACCCTGGCAGGGAGCTGAGCGTTGCCCAGCCCTGTGCACTGCATCGCCCCTGGGTAGGCAGTGAGAGCAAGGAGGGGTTCTGGCATGGAAGCCGGGGTGCTGGGGCTGGACTGGGACAGTGAAGGCTCTCCACTGGATGAGGCATCTCAGGGCTCAGCTTCTGGTCCCTGGTGCAGGGCTTAGCTCGAAGCAGAGCCCCAGAGTGTGCCCAGGTGCTGAGGGCTGCCAGAAATCCAGCTTGGTGGCCCAGTGGCCTCTTCCTGCATCAGAAAATGATGGTCCAGGCTTGGAGACAAGCCTCTCTCCCCCATTGCACCCCATCCCTGCGGGGAAAGCAGAGGGATGGGGGCAACATCCCCCCGCTTTGCCTGCACCAGATCTGGGATGGATATTCAGCAGCTACGAAGAGGAAAAAACAAACAAACACCCAGACCCCCCCTCCTCATCCCCAACTGCCAACGGAGGGACAAAACCCTGCAGCAAAGGGCCCTCAAGTGAGTAATCTCTCCTTCATATGTGTCCCGGCATCCCTCCGCCATGCGCTGTCCTGGTAGCCACCACTTGAATTAGCACCAAAGGATTATGGGAGCCAGAGTCATTAATCTAGGTGACAAACAGGACTCTGAAGGAATATTTGCACCCCGAAATTGAAAAGATTAGGCCATATTTGTCAAGGATTGGTAGGCTTTATCGCCTCCAGAGCAGATGCTGTTAAATATTCATGAGCTGCGTAAGTGGGAGAAGACCTCGCTAGGCCTGATGACTTTCAGAGAGAGGAGGGAAGGGGGGGGGTTGGGGTAAGGGCGGGGGGGACACGGTGGCATCGACATGCGATGGTGGCGCGGGTGGGGAAGGGGGATGCGGAGCTGCTCTGCGGAATGGGGATGCGGATGGCACCTGGGGGGGGCAGGGCTGGCATGTGGCAGGGAAAGGGGTAGGACCCCATCCATCCCTCTGGGTATGGGGTGTTGGGTGCAGCTCATCTCTGTTGGGAGCCCCCAGCCACTGCATGGGCAGGTTTTACCTTTCCAGGAACAGGGTTGGGCAGGTGGATTAAAGGCAGCTGCAAGTTCGGGGGGCACACGGGCTGGGGGTTGTCACTGTTGTCCCCTCAGCCCTGCCACTAGCTTGAATGTGGGTAACAAAGTGTCCCCCGAAGGGACTGTGCTATGGAATGAGCTGGGCTTGGTGCTGTGGGTCTTTTAGGCCATGGGGATGGGGCACCAGATGGCCCCATGCAGGTCCTCCAAGACAGAAGCAGGTTGTGGGATGGAGATATGCAGCCCATGGGGAGGAAGGACTTCAAGAGCAGCAGGGAGAAGGAGAGGTGGGGAGAGGAACTGGATGGGATGTAGAAGGGGCAGAGGAGAGCATCCCAGGTAAGGGAAACATGAGAAAAGGCAGAGTGAGGAAGGGAAGGTGGAGGGATGGATGGGTTGGACAGAAAACAAGACAAAAATAAAGGAGGAGGAGGAAAGAGTAAGTAGAAAAAAATTAGAACATGTAGAAAAAGCGTGTGTAGATATGGTCTTCTTCACCTCCTAGTCCTTAATTTCCCTCAGGTTTAAAAATTCCCTTCCTGAGAGCTGGTGACTCCTGTTGCAGATCCCAGACTGGGTTACCCAGCAGGGGTTGGTGGGATGAGATGGGTGGATGTCCTGCTGGAAGCATCTTGGAGGTTCCCACAACACATCCCTGAGCTCCGACTTGCTTGATCAAACCTTCCCACATTAACTGGAGTTTTCCATAATAGCATACCAGGAAATATGTGGAGTTTCAGGCTTTCCTGAAGAGGTTGGAGCTGCTGGAGCTGCTGTGTCTGGGTCTTTCCCCTCTGGCTTCTGGCAAGGAGGTAGGCATGAGCGCCAATGCCACGTGGGAGGGCTGGGGGCTGAGATCTCCCCAAGTTTCTCTCTGTATCTTTCATGCACACATGGTTGGGTCGAATCCAATTTGAACCAAAACTCCAAATCTCAAAAAACCAGGGAGAATTTCCACAAACCAGAGCGCCTGGTTTCCAGCCAGCTGGTTCCCCTCGTGTCAGTCAACTGATAAATGGAGAAGCCAGGGCTGGCATTAGGAAAAGCATCGAGTAAGCTGCAAAAACAGCAGAAAAAGGCTCCATTGCCAGGCTGGTGGGGTGACAGAAGCTTAATTTAGTGCAACCCAGGGATTTTTTTTTAATGTTAGTGGAAAATCCTGATTCATCAAAACCCTGATTCTTGGGCAGAACAGGTCAGTCCCACCAGTGTCCTCGTTCAATTGAGAGGAAACCCCAAACCAATAAAAGTGAATCAGGTGGAGTTTTGTACCCGACCTCTTCTGAAAGGGAAAATTGTTTGCTGATGTGTGACCCTGGGTTTAAATTGTTTTCTGCTCAGGAGGTGATGGGTGGCCATGGATTGGGTGCATGTGAACCCTCCTCAGCACAGGTTGGGGTGGGTGCTCAGCACCTTCGCTGCGCAAAGCACCATTTCCCAGCGTGCTGAGAACAGGCACAGGAAAGGGGCGGGGGGGGGGTGAGAAGAAAAGGGGGAGAGCACTTGAAGGTGCTGCATAATCCACTCCCCCAAATCCTCGTTTCCATCTCAACCTTCAAGAGATCTTTGTTGGGCTCTGGCTTCGAGAGGCGTGCGGGAGCGGCGCTGCCCGGCTCTCCTCCCTCTCGCTCTGCCCACGCTCCCCAGGCCCCCGCCAGCCTTTGCACAATTTAATGTCTTACAGCTCTGTCCCTATTTGACAAACAGGTGATTTTGCTAATGAGGAATAAATGAGATTCACAGGATGAGAGAAAGGGAACAGCAGCTGTCGTGAGTGCAGGATGTGCTGGCTTTATTAAAATAATATATGGCCACATGCTTAGTATTAGGACTCACAGTTTGAGAACTCCCATCTCATCCCTCCTGGCCTCCCCCCTGCCTTGGTTGGGCCCCCCCTCCCCCTTGCCTGCCTCTCAGTCCTCAGCCCCTTCCCTGGAACATATTCCAATCAGCGAATTACTGGCTGGAGAGCCTGGACCATCCCAGGCCATGCATATGAAATACATCCTCCTGCACCGCGGCCCTGGTGAGGCTGGGGTGGGCTGGAAGCAAGGGGGGGGATGTTTGTGTAGGGGGTGTTCAAGTGTGTGAGGAGGGGGAGGGAAGGGTTTTGGTGCTCTGAAGGGGACTGTGATGGATCCTGGCAGCTACTCCTAGGAAAGCAGGTGGTGCATAGAGTGTGACGGGCAGAGGAAGGTGCAAAGGCTCATTCGGGTGTGGGGATGTGGCTGGTGCTGCCATCGAGGGGGGGACCTGTTGGACAGGGGGGAGATGCTCTGGGCTAGTGCTAATGTGGGGTGAGGGGCAGGATCACTGCATTCCTGGGGTGGGCAGCCCTGGGCAGGGCTGGATCAGCCCTGTGTCATGGAGCAACAAGTGGGGTGGTCACTGGGTTGGGTTATTTTGGAGGAAAACTCTAAGGGGAGGGTGGATTAATGCAAAGATAGAGCAAGAATCAATCCTTAGAAAGGACAGAGATTAAAGGAGGAAAACAATCAAGATAGAGAGCGAAGGTACAGGAGTCTTGCAGCACAACAGGGAAAGTAGGGAGATGAAGTGGGGGGAAGGAGAGTGGTGGGGAGAGGGGCCCCTGGGTTCTGGGGGGATGGGGTGTGGGGCCTGCTGCACTCTCACCTAGCAGCAGGTTTATCCCAGCCCAGATGTTTCCCCAGGTGGGGCAGAGCAGGTCTTATTTTCTGCAGGTTTTTCAGGGCTTGGGTTTGGTTGGTGTCTCTTCACCTGAACTTCTGAGGGCTGGGAGGAGGCGCTGCCTTGGCCAAGTGGGAGTGTTAGTGAGAAACCAGACTGTGGTCTGCAAGAGACACCTCTGCTGCTGGAGCATCAGGGAGAGCTGCAGCTTAGAACAGCATTTCTGTGCTCCTAGAAGGCCAAGAGAAAACACAGACAGGTACCAGCAGATACCTGCCCTGGTGAAAAATCTTACACCCCCCAAGCCTGGTATCTTGAAGTGGCCAAAATGAAAACAAAGCTTTGTTTTTTTTAAAAAAAGAATGGTCTTAGAATTGTTCATTAAAAAAAATGAATGACTTTGAATGACTGCCCCTCTTCTTGGGCAATACCTTCACGTCACACACACCTCCTGCCTATGGCTTTAGCTGTGCAGATGGTTCTCGCTGCCCAAAGGAAAAGCAGCTCCTGGGGTCTGTGGGTCTGAGCCCCTGCTCTGATTTCAGCAGGCCTGAGCTGCCTGCCCAGCACCGGGGCTCAGGATACACTACTGCTGCAGAGCAGCTGGAGGCATCACCCCTTCCCTCCGGGGCGGGAGGCAGGGATGCAGTGTGGGAGAAGAGGAGAGGAGGGCAAAGGAGGGCAGGAAGAGAATAGTGATATTTAGTTTTATGACTGCAGGGATCCACTCAGGATCTATGACCCAGAGAACTTCTGTCCTATAATCACCCACCTGACCTTCTCTTTCCAGGCTGGAGGGAAAGAAAGGGATTGCTTTGGCAGTATCTCTGTGACCAGCAAAGATCAGGCCTGTGGGCTTCTCTGCCCCAAAGAGCCTGTCCCAGCTTATCACCCACCCATCTATTCTGCACACCCGGGGACGTACTCCTCTCTGCTGCCCCAGGTCATCCTCTGAGGCACTAAACCAGTGGCAGCAGGACCAGATGCAGGACACAAGTGAGTTCACCGTGTGTGTGTGGACACCCCATGGGCACCTCTGCCAGCTTGCTGGAAGCTCCAGCAGCAACCCCAGCATCCCCCCACATCAGTGTCTGGACCATGATCCCTCCTCCACCACGACATGCATCAAACCCCTGATCTGGACACGTTTCCCAGCAGCTCTTCCCCATCCCTCATGAAGCACAGACCCCAGCTGGGTTTCAGGGGCTGGGGCAGACCTGCACCCCCCTGCCTGTTTGCTCAGGTGCCCTCCTGCTCCTGCCTGCCCCACAGCAGCAGCTCTGGTGCTGGGGAGTGCAGCACCGAGTAAACAAGTGCTCAGTGAATAATTTACTCAATGAGTGACAGAAGAATTGCCGTTTAACAATTTGCTGGGCAAACATTATTTGACCATTTCTAGAGCTGCTTGAAGAGTACAAATATACCCCCCCCCCCCCAATACATCAGGAATAATTCATTCAGCAGAAGCAGGCTGCAACTCATCAGATAAATTATTGACAGGGGATAATGCAGCCCTGTTCAGGGATGTCACAGCAGTTGCCAAAGTCCTCTTGCCATGTGGGCACAGGCCTGTGCTTTGGTCCTTGCTATTCTGCTTGGTCCAGGTGGATGCAGGGTCTCCAGAAGGGTCTGGTTAGGATGGTGGCTGCATCCCTGCCCCAACAGCCCCATTGCTCGGAGGGGAGTTGGGCCCCCTCTCCCCAGGCCAGCGGGTAATCCCCATGTCCCCATGTCTCTGGAGGATTAGGTTCCCATATGAATGCTTCTGGGACCCCAGGGAAGGAGAGAAAGCATCTCAGCTTCTGCATGGGAGGAGGCAGGGGGTAGAGGAGGGGGTGGGCTTCAGCAGGGAGGTAGGAAGCATCCCACCCCCCAAGCTCAGGTTTTGGAACACAAAGAGTTCCATGAAGAGCATCCCCTGCTGAGGCCCTGGGGCCAGCGCTCCTGCCTTTATTGAGGTGGGCTCTGGCATGCATGGCTCCAGGTGTTCCCACAGAGCCCAAATCCTCTCCTCTGCATCCCCCCCACAGGGCACCTGAAACTCAGCGAGGTGCTGGGGAGCTGCTGGCTGTGGAGGGCACTAGGAAGGGAACCACCTCCTGGCTGGAGGTGTGCTGATTTTCAAAGGAAGCAGCTGAGGGCTCTGGGATGCCAAGTGCTGCTCAGGGCATCCTGGGAGCCTCTGCAAGCCCGTGTGTGCAGCTCCTGGGGGGCTTCCCCTTCCCTCCCCTCCTCCTTCCCTCCCATGCCCTGGGCCCCACTAGAGATAATGAATCTGCCTGGAAAGCCCAAATCTGCTGGTTTGACCACAAGCCCCCTCAAGCAAGGACACGGCAACCTGACAGCGTGTCACCCCAGGCAGGACAGGTGGCAGGGGAAGGGGCGCACTGAGGGGTCCTTGGCACAAATCTGCATGCTCTCACTCGCTCAAGTTGGGCAAGGTGTCCTGTGGGGCAGAGGAGATGCTCAGCCTTGTCCCACCACTGTCCCCAGCTGCTGCGGGAGTCCTGGGGCTGAGCCACCCCTAAGGAAGGGCTGGGCAGCCCTGAGGTCCAGGAGCTGTGATGGCAGCAGGAGTGAAGCAGCAAATCTCTGCAGCCCTGGGAGTTTATCTTCTCTCCTTGGTCCAAACCATCCCGTGGCAAAGCTGTGGTCACCAGGTGGTGACCTGTGAGTTGCCCCTGCCTTGGGGTTGGCTGGGATCATCAGGGCTGTAGATAGAAGCCGCTGAGCAGCTCTGCTTTTGACCAGTCTGTGCCTCAGTTTCTCTAGGGGTTTCCCAGTGCAACGTCTGGTTAACTGCTCTGTCCATCCCAACTGCTGGGAATGGAATGGGAAATGACTCAACTGCCCAGAAGAAACTCTACTGTGGGGATCAAAAAGTCAAAGCTGCCAGGTACCATAAAAACAAACAATTACAGAAAATAGAACAATGTTAGGAGGGGTGTCTTTAAAGCTGACTTTGTAAACTATCATTTTAAAAATCAGACCTTGAGGAAACTTGGTGGCAGTGGCTACAAATTTGCATTCTCTCACTGAAGAAAAGTTAAAAGCAAGGCTGGCTTTCCCTCAGCAGCAGGGGAGGGGGCACCACACCTCTCCCCACAGACCCCACTCCATTCCATTCCCATTCCACCGAGCGATTAAACGTAGTATTATCTTATTTATTTTGGCTTGCCTCCTTGCCAGTCCCCTGCTGTAAATTAAATGATTGCTGAGTTAGATTAGCAGAAAGCATATGTGGAAATAACCTTTTAATTTCTTAATTACATTGCACTCACCTGCATCTCAACCTGCCAGCGTAGGGATGTGCGAAGGTAATTTCCATTGATAGATTATCTGCATTCTTATAAATTAGGATCCTATTAAGGAGGAAGCGTATCAAGAATTCATTGTTCCTAATCAGACTGTGGGATAGGGATGGGGTCTGCTTTTGGGCTTGGGATGTCTTACAGAAATGGGGCTGGTTGTGGGTCTGTGGGAAATGATGCCTGAGCCTGGGCTGCCCTGGAGATGTCACCACGGGGTGAGTAAGGCTTTGTGCACTGTGAATTTCAGCAAGGAGTAAGATCCCCAAGCCTAATATGTTGTTAACTCATCTTAGCAGCAAGCTCTCATCAAGGTGCTTCTGTAGGACACTGATCGAGGCTGGAAAAGGCTCTGGGAAGGTGGCAGCTTCCAACCCCGGAGCAAAGGAATCAGAAATTTGGATTTCTCCCATGATTTCCCTTCCTGCAGGCTGCTTGTCAAGTCTAGAATAAAGAAGCCTGAACCTGACCTTTCATAACAGCACCCAAGTCTCTCAGTCCCTCACACCAACCAGCGAAGCTCAGAAGCACCAGCGAGTCCCAGCAGTGCCCAGGTATGCAGGGAGCACCCACCCAAGGGGGGATGGAGTTAAGGGTAAGAGGGGTTATGGTGTTAAGGGTAGAGCTAGTGAAGGCCTCCAAAGCATGCCTCACCTTTATGCACACACCATGGGGGAAGGGGGTGTGTGTCTCTGTGGGGATGCTCAGCTTGTACTGGTCCCCAGGAGCTCTGAGAGTCACTTTTTGGTGACCTGTGGTTCCGCACTCCCAGTATCTGCCTCCTGCCACAACAGACCTGCTCTGTTCCCTCTTCTGGAGACTTGGTTTTCTCTCCTCTTTACTCACATTCCAGACTCTTTAACGTTTTTCCCCTGCACTGAGGAAAGGGAGACAGCAAACCAATCTCCTGTGATCAACCCACTCCTGCTGCGAGACAGCTGGGTAAAAGGACCTGTTTGTGCACTGCTGTAGGAAGGCAGAGGTTGGAACTGCTTTGGGTTGACTTTGTGTCCCAACCTAAGTAAAGCCAGGGTGGCAGAGTGACCTGGCAAGGTTACTGAGCCAACTGACAGACTGCACCCTGCTCCTGGAGGATAACGTGGCAAAGGCCACAGTTTTATTTACCAGGTAAGTCCCTCTGAACAGGATCAAATGCAGGAGCAAAGCCAGCAGCTCTTCAAAGGAATGATTTGGGTCAATCCTTTGATTTCAACTTTATCTTATGTTACAAGTGGAGTTATTCTGGGATCTGCCATGAGACCTCTCCTGTTCCATCCTCTGCAATATGTGACCTGGAGCATGAGGTGGGAAGCTCCTCATCAGGTTTCTGGGTGAGATTCATCCTGCTGTAGGACAGGGGAGACATGGAATTTAAGAAGGACAAATGCAAAACCTTGCCTCTGGGTGGATTAAGATGTTGATAAATCAAAAAGTGAAAGAGAGAAGTAGAAAAACAGGCAGGAGCTCAGCAGGGAGATGCCAAGAGTTTCATGGGGCTGGTGGGAGGAAAGGCTATGGGAACTTGGGGCCTTCAGGCTCTCTGCTGAGGAGGCAAGCACAGGCAGATGCAGGGGGAGGATCTGATGGGATATAGGAAAATGAAATTCACTGTGAGAATAAATGAGCAGTGGAACAGGGGCCAGAGGAAACAATTGGATTCTCATCCCTGGAGGTTCAAGGACTGGCTGGACAAATCTCTGAAAAGCCCAGTCTGAGTTGAAGGCCAGGCTTGCTTTGAACAGGAGGTTGGAGTGGAGACCTAATGATGTCCTGTCCCACATGAAGCATCCTATGGTTCGGTGGTGCTGCTGTGCTGATGTTGGCCCCTTGTGCTCTGCCTGGCATGTCACACACAGACCCGTGTTCCTGCTTTACGCCCTGCCAACCACACCAGGGAATCATCAGGAGGTGGCACAGTTCAGTTGCAAATTTTGCTCCAGATCAGAAGTATCCAGTAAGATCTGAAGCCAGGACAGAAGATCCCTGATTCCTTCCCTCTGCACACTGCCTTACCTCACTTGACCACGCTGCATTTATCTAAAACTCCTCGTTCCCCACCCAGAGGTCATGTCACCTATTAATCATGCTGGAGAGCCCCTCAATTAGCTGAAGCCACGATTACCCGTCCCATTCCACGTCCCCCATGACATTTGGATAACTGAGGTTGTTCTGTATTATTGTTATTTTTCAATTGTGGTAATTATTGTACATTAAACCATTAGCATTCATTACTCCTACAGTGTGTAATTAGAACAATGGTGGATGGATTGCTACCGACTCTAATGAAGTTTTTATAATTGTAATTTATGGTCGTCAAATTACCTTTCTTAAAAATGAAGCCTAATATTAGCCTCTTAAGTTATGGGGAGGGGTGGTAATTACTCCTAATTGATGCTTCTTGTTTGCACTCCGTACAATGTAATGCGGATCCAGCCCCAGCCAGGGCTGGGGGAAGCATCCTTGCCAAGCCACTGCCCCTCGTCACCCGTCCCACGGGGCCGGGCGGGTTGAGGACACTCCGGCGGGAAGCACCCGGCTCGGCGTAGGGGAAGAGCCAGCAAGAGCCTTCCTCGGCAGCTCCGGAGCCATCGGCTGGAGAACGGGCCGGTGCCCGTGGGGCTGCGGGTGGCGCGGAGCCGGGAGCGCGGAGCCGGGAGCGCGGAGCCGGGAGCGCGGAGCCGGGCGCTGCCCGTGGTGCTGACCGGCCCCTCCGCGTTGCTCCGCCCGCGGGCGCTGGGGGTGGGTCCGGCCGGGAGCTTGCGGTGCCGTGCGGTGCCGGCTGAGGGGAGGGGTGCGATCCTGCCTTTTAATTATTATTTTTGTTGTGGTTATGAGTTAAAAATAAGCTGTGCCTTCGCTTCCCAGCGGGGATCGGAGGCTTGCTTTAATTGCCTCTGTTTGAATCAATTTAGGCTCAATTATGCTCCTCCTTAGGTGTAATTGAGATGTTTGTGCCTATCTGTCTGAGGTGGATGTAATCAACCCCCGAAGCACCGTGGAACCCAGAGGCAGAGGGCTGTGGCTTGACCACCATGGCTGGCTTGAGGTGAGCTCTGGAGGAGGAGGATCCCCTCAACCACCTCCTGGCTGGGGAGCACAGCCTGAGCAGGGAGCCCCTGGGCAAGGTAGGAAGCTACAGTTGATGGCAAGGTTTGGTTTTACAAAGCTCTGCAATTGGGTTTCACTAACCTGCCCTGAGATGTGCTGGGCCCTGGAGAAGATCAATTGTGGTGCTTTAACTACACAGATGCTCCCCGCCCCCACCCCAGCAGGATGGGGGAGTGAATGGGGTGGGAAAAACTCATGAGCTGAGATGAAGATGGTTTAAGAGGTGAAGTAAAAGCCACAAGCAAAGCAGAGCAAAGCAAGGAGTTCATTCCTTGCTTCCCAGGGCAGGCAGGAGCTCAGCCATCCCGGGAGAGCGAGGCTCCATCAGACATAGCGGGGATTTGGGAAGACAAATGCCAGTGCTATGAACATCCCTTCCTTCCTCCTTCTTCCCCAGCTTTATAAGCTGAGCATGACACCATATGGTATGGAACATCCCTTTGGTCACTGGGGTCAGCCGTCCTGGCTGGGTCCCCTCCCAGCTGCTTGTGTCCCCCTAGCCCCTCGCCGGTGGGGTGGGGTGAGGAGCAGAGAGCCCTTGGCTCTGTGTGATCCCTGCTCAGCAGGAATGAAACCATCCCTGGGTTACGAACGCTGGTTTCAGCACAAATCCAAACCCCAGCTCCTCTTTCTTCTACAGTGAAGAAAATGAACTCTATCCCAGCCCAAACCATCTCACTGGTAGAAGAGACCTCTCCAATGGAATGTATGAAGCCTTACTCTCCACACCAAAGGGACATTATCAGGAACTGGTTTTGAAGGGGGTCATTATGGATAGTGCTTCCCACTGCGGGGGAAGTGATGATGTCAAACCCCCTAGGCTGGAACACCCATCTCCCAGCAGGATGTTCTCAAGGTCCCCTGATCAGCTGCAGTGACAGGTTTGGGATTATTTTTTCTTTCAGAACTATGAAGAGAAGAAAAAAATCATGGTTGAGGTTTTGTGGGGTTTTTTTGTGGGGGGTGGTGGTAGTTTATTTTGGTGGGGGTTTTTTTGTTGTGTTATATTTTTTTTCACTGTCCTTTTCCTGCATTGCTGAGCTCTAAGATAACTCATAAGAAAGCAAAGGTCTGATTCTGAGACTTCTGCCTTGGTTACTTGGATCCCTGGTCACCATCAGAGAACAGGTCAACGGATGATTTTTTTTTTTTCAGAGGTTTAAAAAAAAATAAATTAGAGCATTTCTCAATTTTTGACTGACCTCTAGGAACTTCCCATTTTCTCCCTTGAATGTACCACAAGCCGAACCCTGACGTCGTGCTCTTTTAATCATACGCTAGCTGCTTCTCATCCCCAGCTCTAGCAAAAATGGAAAAATATGGAGTGGAGGAGGATTGCTGAAAAGCATCACTGGTGAGTAGTGGTTCTTTTGTAAAGGATGGTTGAGGCTTCTCTAACAACCCTATTTTCCACTTTAAAAAAAAAAAAAAAAAGCTTAGAAGCTCATGTAGAGGTTTTAAACCAAGGACTATATTTGCTGGTCTCAGTGTGCAGTTCTTGGCTATGAAACACCACAAGTGCCTTCCTCGTCCAGAGAAGAGTGCTGGTGATGGGAGGTTGGGCTGGCCTTTCCCTCCTTCCTCCCACAAGAGCCGTTCTCCCATCATCCAGTTCTGAAGTACACAAAGAAGCAGCGAGGACTGATTAACCTCCCATGAGCAGCAGCGCTGAGAAGAGTCCAAACACTCAGGTTTCTGTAGGCTGTGAGCCTGAGGACCATTTGGACCGTTCAGCTCTGTGCAGCGCCCAAAGCAGGGTGGGCCTGGCTCTGCCTGGAGGCTCCACCACATCACCCCCAGGCACCTCCTGCAGCATCTTAGCATCATGCTGCCACTGCCCTCTGGCTCCAGTGGGCATGTGCTACTGGGCCACCAGCAACCGGGACTACCTGGCCAGGCCTGCGCTTGACCTGGATTTAATAGACTCACAGAATGGTTTGGGTTGGAAAGGACCTGCCAAGGTCATCTAGACCAACCTCCTGCAATAAGCAGGGACATCTGAAGCTAGACCAGGTGGTTCACAGCCCTGGCCAACCTGATCTTTAGTGTTTCCAGCAATGGGGCATCTCCCACCTCTCTGGGCAATCTGTGCCAGTGTCTTGCCACCCTTGGCATAAAAGAATTCCTTATGTCTAGTCTCAATCTACTTAGCTTTAGTTTAAAACCATTACCCCTTGTCCTGTGGCAGCAGGCCCTGCTGAAAAGTCTGTCCCCATCCTTCTTACAAGCCCCTTTAAGTACTGGAAGGCTGCAGCGAGGTCTCCCTGGAGCCTTCTCTTCTCCAGATGGAATGACCCCAGCTCTCCCAGCCTGGCTCCACAGGAGAGGTGCTCCAGCCCTCAGGTCCTTTTTGTGGCCTCCTGTGGGCCCGCTCTAACAGGGGCTCTTGTTTCTTACAGGGGTGGAGGCCCCGAATCACACCAGCAGCAGGCACAAAGGTCTCCTCACCATGCCGGCTGCAGAGCCTCCCTTGCCAACTGAACCTGCTTAGCCTGCAATAATCCACGGTGGTTGTCCACGGAGCGCCCACCCCATCCCCAAAACAGGGTCCAGCCGAAGGCCCCCTCCTCGCCCTCCCAGCCCCAGCACAGTGCTGGCGCTGCGCGGCTGGCACAGGCCTGGGCCGCGCTGATTAGATCGCTGTCACCAGGGAACAGGAAGGTTAATTGCCATTCTCTGTGTGTGCGGCTCCGAGAGGAGACCAATTTCAGCTCAGGAGCAACAAAGTGTTCGGTGCCTCGGATGGGGGCAGGGGAAGCAAACCCGAGGGGAAGGGGGGCGGGGGGTGGGGGGGCAGGGGTGGTGTTGGACAGGCGGCAGGGTTGTGCATGGACTTTGAGCATAGCTGTGTCTTGTCTGGTCCAGCAAAAGAGAAGTGCTTAACAAGTATTAGGAGACACAAATAATTCTCCTTTTCTCCTCTGGCCCATTCTTTTCTCTCTTTCTCTTTGCTTGTAAATCCTGCTTATCGCATCTGAATAGCAGAATGGTTTCACACCGGACCTTTAATCTGGCCAGAGCAGCCCCCGGAGGGGCAAAGTGGCTGAGGATTACCTTTTATTTTATTTGATTTTTTTTTAGCTTTCTTCCACTCCTCCCCTCCCTCGTGGGGTTTTTTTTCCCCCCCTTGCGCCGCGTTTGTTCTGGGAAGGAGTGAGGAGCGAAGGCTTAAGGAGGCGGGGGGGGGGGGGGGGAAGGGGAAAAAAGAAGTGTGTAGGGGGTGTTACAAACTTAAGGGGATCTGGATCTATTCAGAGAGACTTGTCCATAGCCTTGCTGCTTTTGTTCGCCTGCCATTCTTTAGCTGATTTCTTCACTCCAGTAAAAGAGCTTTAATTCCCTTGTAGATACCGAGAATCCCTCCTTCTCCTGCTCTCCCCTCCTTCTCCTCCCGCAGCCCTGCGCACCCTCTTTCACTTTCTCAGACTCTTTATCCAGTGTCCTTCCAGCCACCAACAAAGCCCAGAAACCGTCGAGTTTTCTTTCAGGAGAATGAAAGAGGAAGACGGAGCGGGAGGAGCCAGCGGCAGCGGGAGCGGTGTGTGCGTGCGCACGCGTGCACCCTTACGTGTGCCACACCTGCCCCACGCTGGAGGGTTTTGGGGCTCTTTCAGAATGTGGAAGCTTTATTTCATGGTCTGGGCAGCTCCAGGTATGAGACATATGGCTAAACCCTTTAGGAGAGAAGGGCTGAGTCATCGCCAGTGCTGGAGGATGCCGAAGGACCTCACACCCGTGTCCTGGCCGAGGGCTGCTGGAAAGTGTCACCCGGGGACAAGCCAGGAGATTGGTGTGGGCTGGACACCCCACCTCAGACGTGGGGTGGGTGCAACTGGGCCAGTACAAAGGTCAGCAGAGCAGCAACCCTACCAGCCGCTGGGCTCCGAACAGGGAGGGAGAGGTGAGGCTTCTCCCACACTTACTGAGGAGAGATTGGCTTGCAGGAGGAACATCTCAGCTCTCCAGGTTATGAATCACCCTCTGCAGACACTCAAGGAGGGTGCTGAGAGTGTAATGGTGAGAATACCTGCTTGTTCTCCCAGCTGCCAACTCTCTGCATTAAAAAATAGTTCCTTTGCCCATGATTTTGACTCAGAAGCTCAGGAGTCAGGAGGACTCAGTGCCTGGCCAGGAGATGCTCGGCTGCAAGTGACGATGCCAGTGCTTGATGTATTGTGAGGACAGTCTCCCTCACTGTATTTCAGGAGGGAAACGTTATGACTGAACATCCAGAATTCCAAAAGGCAATGGGGATTCTGGAGGCTGCACTCACCAACCACAGGGAATCAAGAACCGTGAGCAGATTGAGTCTGCTGCTGTTTGGTGGTGCACCCCATGGGCATGAAATGAGTTTATCCATGCAAAGTCTTTAGGTGTGATCCCCAAGAACTCACAACTGCTTGAGACAACTGGTTATCAGCCTTCATTATCTGATAAGTGAAGTTACCGTGCTGCGCTCTCCACAGAAAGAACAATCTCCCACTCTGGCCAAGGCAGGCTGGCACACAGCTCTGGGAAGGGCTTGTGGATGCTCCTGCTGCCAGCTGTAGTCTGGGCCCAGCTGGCACTCATGGAGGTAGGAAGCCCTGTAAAGGGGAAGGGGTTGGCACCGTCCAGCAGTGGGGGTGGGCTGGTGCTTGTCTCACCGTGGGGAGAAGGAGATTCTGTGCTGGTTTCCAGGGACATGTGCAACCCGCTGCCAGGCTCCCAGGTGGTTTCTCTCTGAGTTGCACTCGTGTCTGATGCAAACTGATTGTAAGCTGGCACCAGCTCTGTGAATGGCAAGCCAGTCACAAGGAAAACATTTGGACCAAACCTGGTGCCTGTGCTCTGTTCTCTGAGCTCCAGCATGGCCCATGCTGAGATGTCCCTCTTCACCATTCAGCCACTGCTTCCTGCTTCCAGCTCTGCCTGCAGAGCCAGGACTGTGTGAAGGAGCCAACATACAGCATCAGGAAAGCCCAGGGAAGGCACAGGGAGAGGCATGTCAGCAGACTGACCTGTAAAGATGTTAGACAGGCTGCCACAATGTGCATCTGCTCGGCCCTAGTCCTAGGGGTTATCATTCCAGTGCCAGGAAGGGAGATGGGCCATGATGTCTGATTGCAAACCGCAGCTGATGAAGCGTAGGAAGATATTTCCCGGTGCTGATTCTGCTGCAGAAGGTGGTAAATTCCTTCCTCTCCTCCTGTCCCACCTCTTGACTTCAGTGTAAATCAGAGCCTTGGTCTTGCCTGTAACGCTGAGTACATCGCACTGAATCAAGATCCTCCGTGCTGTTTTAGCACTTACCACCGTCACGATATCTTGGGCTAAACAGACTGTACCTAGCACAGGCATGTGAGCTACAAGTACACATGTGCCTGTTTCACAACTCAGCTGAAGAGCTTCTCAGGCTGGAGAGATGACTCCAGCATCGAGAGGAGTCAGGTCATCCCAGCTAATTAGCCCAGCCAGTAAACTCAGATTTCCACGAGATCCGGGATCTTGCATAGATAAACCTGGAAGAGATCACTGAGTCTGTGAGGCTGGGGTCCTGCTGACACAGAGGGCCAGAGGCATCTAGAGAACACAAGTTCCGTGTGTTCATCTCACCACAGGCTGCAAAGCATCACCTCCACATTCAGGCACCAACAACCTTAAGTGTTGTGCAGGAGAAGAAAGAACAGGGGACAAGACCAGGTTGCTAAAGTTAGGGTATCTCGTGGGGATCACATCCTTATTGCAGCTGATACATGAGGGAAGAAAACTAAAGCTGGCTCATGGGGAGGGAATGGAGCTGCAGAGATGAGTCTGGCCAGGGCCCTGATCAGCCTGCCCTGGGATGCCCCCACCCTGTGTCCCAGGAGCTCCATGTCAGCGCAGCCCTGTGCCTCGGCCCCTGCCCAGGGCTACACTGGAGGTGTGCCTGTCTCTGCCTCCTGGATGCACCTTGGACCTTGCCTGACTCCTGCCCATGACAAGACCCCCTGGGCCAGAAGGGGGGGAACCCTGGACCTGGTTCATCCCCTGCTTGCTCAGGGAGCACGCAAGGGCCGGCTGCTCCCTGACAGGACCCTTCCTGCACCATTAGCGGTGAGGAGGTGCAGAGATTTCCCCTCCTCATGCCTTTCGGTTGCTAAGCCTGAGCGAAGGCGGCTGTTCCCGATGCTGCCCGGGACAGCTGATTCACCATTGGGTGTTTGATGGGCAGGCCCTGCTGGGTTTGGTGGGAGAGCACAGGTGTATTTCCCTGTCTTCCTGGAGCTGGGAGGGCTTGGTGTACCTGGGCACGTGTTTCTTTGCAGAGCAAAATATGGGCTCGGGACCTGCTTTTACAAGGTTTGTCCCCACGTTGGCCAGGATTAACTCCCACCCCTTCCCCTCCCCAGCAGTGGGGAACTGGAGAAGCTGAGGCATTTCCTGCAATGACTAATTAGCTCCAGCTCCTAACAACAACATGCACTGGAGAAAAGCAGAGCATTAGTCAGGACAAGGTAATGAGGCTGTTCCCCTCCCCAACAATTTCTCCCACTAATCCCAGACAAAGCTCCCAGTGCGGGACCAAGCTGCCAGGCGGTGTAAATCAGCACTGCTCTGCTTCCTTCACTGAAGCTTTGCTGATTTATGGCAGCTGAAGATTTCTCACCACCAATAATTTACATCTCCAGCAAGAACTAATTTCGTGCACATTTGTTTCCAGTCCTTCTCCCCCTGGGTGCCATGGTGGGCACTGGGACATGCTCCAGAGGCACCTTAAAGCTGCCACCACCTCCACAAAAGGCAGCGTGGGTGCTGACAGAGGTGGGCACAAGGGCTGTTCCTGGCTTCTTGGGTGGCTGGGTTTCTCCTGCAGCCGCTGTGGTGGCATTGGATCCAGCCACAGGCCGACTGCACGAGCGCTTTGGTAATGATCGATGCCCGCGGTGCCGCCGGTGAGTAACTGAGGCAGCAGTGTGTGCAGCACAGCTGCTGTCGAAGCACCTGGCCTTCAGAGGGGGAATGAGAATTCAGGTTGTTCCATAAAAGCCAGCCTGGCAGTTGAGGGGGGTGTTTCAGGCATGGAGGTGGCATCCTGGACCCAGTGTGTTTGCAGCAGTTTGCCCGTAGTGGAAAGTGATTTGCAGTCTCGTTCACTGAGGAGGTGGCCAGAGTCTGGAGCAGATGGGAGCATGGTGGGGAGGTCTGAGGACGGCAGGAGAAAGTTTAGGGACATCCAGGAGCTGAGGGCCATCAAGAGGTAATTGGGATGAATTTCTGAGTGGCAAGACAGACCAGTACTTCACCTGGAGTTTCCACATGAGATGTATCTGGACTCGCTTAGAAGACAGGAAGGGATGGCTATTGCAGCTCCCATCTCCTCTCCTTTAAACCAAAATCATCAGATGTCACAGGTAGAAGGTCAAATGGCTGGTGGAGGTGGGCTGCAGGTCACCCTGGAGCACCCAGTGTTGCTGCTCACAGATCATTGGGTCCATGTTTGGTTCCTTGTGCATAAGCAAGGAGATGGGAACTGCCCACTGGGGATGGTCAAAGGTCACACTTGGTGTGCAGGGACTCAGGACTTGCTGAAATGATGGACAGCTTGAGACTAAGTGATTTCAGCAGCTCTCTACAAGTTGAATGCTGGTGAAATCTGGCCTGCTGGCTCATCCTCTCTGGTGCCTTCAGCTCTTTCTTCAGAGCCCTGCAGCTCCATCCTCACACATCAGTCCCAGGGACAGAGAGATTACCTTTGTCTGGTCTCGTAACCAGACTCCAGGGCAACAGAGGACCCAACACTTGGCACAGCTGCTTCTAGCCAAGGGATGAGGGCTGTTCTGTTGTGTCTCCACAGCATTGCCAGGACAGCCCTGGTAACTTATCCTGCATTGATTCCTAACCCCTGGGATTCCAGCCGGGAAAAGGGTTTGAGATCAGCATCAGAAGAGCCGAGTGAGGCCATAAAAACCCATCTTGACTTGCAAGGAGCAATCCTGCTCTGCAGTGGCTGAGCCCCAAGAGAGAGCACCATCTTCCCTGTGGTCATACCCTCTGCACTGTGCCTTGTGTTTTGCAGTGGCCTCGGTGCCTTGACCCAGAGTGCAGCCCTTGTTTGAGGTGGAAAATACAGCCCAAAGTGGTGCTGGGCAAGATCCATCCCTTCCCACGAGCCACCCCTTGGTGCAGATATTTTGCTGAAAGAAAACACTTCTCCCAAATTTCCTCCCTCCCAGGGGAATTCCACCCCTCCTCCTCTTAGGATGCATCATCTGGCCTCTTTGGAGCGCAGGCTGGGGAAGGCTCAGGGAGGAACAGGGGAGGGAGAGGAGGAGCTGGAGGTGTTTGCTAGCAAATAAAAGACTGTGTGCTTAAACACTCTTCCTCTGCCTATCCCTACCCGGCAGCGTTTGCTCAGCAAACACTGCTAATTCACCAGCTTTCCAACGTTTGATTCAGTCTGCAAAAGCAAACCTTGTATCCCACGTCCCCAATGGCCTCCTCCCTCCTCCCTCCACCCCCTTTCCCCCCACCCCCCCAAGATCTGATGCTCAGCATCAGCCCTCTGCTCTTCCCTGCCTTGCCTGCTCTTTCTTTCCACCCCAAAAACTGGGAACTGGTTAGCATCAGGCTGGGGTGGATGGGTGGTGCGGCAGCCTTCCCTGCAGCAAAGTTCTCCTGTGGTGGTGCTGACCCTCTTAAACACATGGGGAAAGCAAGCAGCGTTGTCCTGGGATGCCACCCATGCTCCAACAACAGGCTCAAGTCAGCTGATACGGGGTGAGAACAGACCTCACAGGTGTAGGTTTGGTGGGGGGCACAAGCCAGGTTATGTGGAGGTGGAAGAGGGAAAGGTGGCCTGGGACAGAGGCAGTGGGGTCTGTTGTCCCGTGGAGAAGGGTGAGAGGTTCTGCAGAGTGGCTCAGGGAATTGCAGCCCTGACTGCACAAGGGGGTCAGCACCTCATTTGCTTTTGACCAGTTAGCTGTAACCAGTGCCTCTCCTAAGGACAGGGCTTGGATCCTGCCCCTTCACTGCCTGCAGGAGCAGGAAACGCTTTTCTTACTGGACTTGGAAGTGCCCAGTGATGGAGCATGTGGTTTAAGCTGCCAAACTTTCAGGCAGAGGAAACCAACCCAAAACCACCACATGCATCCAGGTGTTGTCTTCTGTAGGAGAGTCATCAACTGGTATGGATTGGTATGGTATAGTATGGATTAGTATGGTATGGTATGGTATGGAGGATGCAGTAGGATGGTTGTGGAGAGATCAGTACTTCTAACAGGGAACATTCAGATACCAGAATGCTTCATCAGCTCCACAGTGATGAGTCTGAGTCAGAATGTAAGGAATGCCCTTTTCATCTTGGGACAGCAGTGAAAATAATGTGCTGCAATTATCATTAATTTCTGCTTGTGGCTTGGCCAGGAGTTTGGAAAATCTTTCCAAACCCAATCAGAACTTGTTGTATTGGTCATGCTGCCCAGTAGCACTGAGATAAGGAGATATTTGGACCACTGGTTCCAGGTGTGCTTGGACAAGACTCCAACGGGAGAATGAAAGGAGCCAGGTAGCTCACACCTGGGGCTGTGTCTCACTGTGTTTCTCCTGATCCCATCTGAACCATGCACTGGTATTTTCTGTTTCCTGCTCCACTTCTGATCTTAGTACCAGGAAGCACTGATTTGGAGCCAGGAGCAGACTCGGGAGGCTTGGCTTGCTTGCTTTGGGTTTGCTTTTTGTCGTGGCTTTGGTCGAAGCTGCTGCAAGAGCTGCAGCCCTTGGCCACACTCTGCTGGCCTCTGTCCTGGCAGGACCTCATGCTATGGGCATCCAGACGTCCATCACCCACGCTTGAGCTGTGAGCACGGGGGTGCTAAAGGCCACAGCAGGTCCCTGCTGTGCCCCTGGAAAAGGAGCCAGGCTCGGGAAAGCCATCCTCTCTGCTCGCCTGCCTGCATGGGAAGCGTCCCCCTGTCACTTAAAACCAGCCCCGGAGCTCAGGCTGTGACATATGCTCCCTTCTCGCCTCCTCTCCCGCCTGCCTTTCATCACGGGTCCTCGCAGGAGGCCCATTAAACACTTAGCTGACCTTGGACCTCTGCCCGCGCCAGCTGCCCGTGAGCGTGGGCAGGAGCCAGCGCCCTGCCCGCCGGAGCTGCCGCCGGTGATTCACCACGCTGCAGCCGCGCTGCTGGGCGCAGGCACCCGGCGTCAACGGCCGGGAGAGAGGGAGGGAGGAGAGCTGGGGTGGCACGGCAATGCCACGGGCAGCAGCCGGCTGCTCTGCCTGTCTGCTGGCTGAGCCACCCCTCTCAGTGCCCCTCTGGGTTCAGCCCTGGGTCTCAATTTTCCAGCTGACTACACTCATTTCCAGTGGGAGCGAGAGGGGAGATGCACATTAAAGGAGTCACAGCCTCTGGCGCTGTGGCTGAAGGATGGAGAACAACTGGGGTGGGATATTTTTCCCCCTCCCCATGCTGTCCTGATGGGACCAACCCTACTGTGGAGACCTTCTGGTGATGGGGTGGTGTGTCCCAGCTGAAGGTTTTGAGTGAGGTGCTGGTTTCGCATCAGGAATCAGAGTGGTGATCCTCAGACCTTCCTACACATACTACTGTCCCTGGCAGTATCCTTCAGGTACGGCATTAAGCCCTTGCTGGCTTAGTTCTGGATTTTACACTCTGAATCTCAGCCATCACCTCACTATGTCCTGCTCAGCCTTTCAGATTCCCTGGCCTTATCTCTGAAAAACAATTTTTCCATGACAAGATCTTCCCTGGTCTTAGCAAAGCCTGATGACCCCCTCCCAAGCCCCTCCTGCCCCATCTCTGGGGTCCTCTTCACTACTGGACCAGAAAGCTGGCACCCAGGGCAGGTTCTATCCCCACGCTACCCCCAGTGTTTCTCAGGGCTGTCCTGGGATGTTCATTTATCTGGAGTGTGCAGTGAGGAACGCTGATGTTCAGGCAGTTCCTTGGGAGGAGAAGCGAACAAGAGCTGCCTCTGGCAGACCTTGTGGGCAGATGGAGGAGAAGCAGCCATAGGAAGGGAGGTAAGGATGGAAGGTGCTTCAGCTGCACCACCAGCAAGCTGCAGAGCTGCATCCTTCTTTTTCTCCTGGCTTTATTTGGGGAGAGCCTTAGGGAAAAGAGTACTAAAGTGTTCCTAGCTGTAGCACCCCGTTCATCACATGCTCAAGGTCAGAGAGAGAAGCCTTCACCATCCATGCTTCTCACAGGTCACATTTGGGAATAATGAGGTTTTTCTGGGAGCTTGGTATGATATACTGTGAGCTACCAAAAGGAGGAGACATTGCTGCTCTGTGTCCCAGGGGAAATTAGTATGTAGGTTGGAAAGGATGGAAAATGTAAATCTCTCTGCCAGGTGCAGGGTGGCTGCTCAGGGAACCTCTTCAAGGGATGGGAACGTTTTCCTTATGGACAAGCTGTAGGCACCTGTTAAAATTAGAGCAACCTCCCCACAGTGAACCCATTTTCCCTCCCCTGTAACTGTGAGCAAGTGCTCACCCAAAGCTTGGGCATCCCAAGAACGAGCTTGCACCTTTTTACACAGCCCAGCCTGTAGAAATCCCCAGGGAGACTTTTAGCATGCTGTCCCCACCCCAGGTAGGGAGAAGTCTCCGGGGCTCTGGTTTCTGTCACCCATCACCCATGGTGCCTGGGGGTTAGGAATGGGCGCAGGGAGGTGTATCAGCAGAGCCATGGTCTGGGGTTTCTTTGCACCCAGAGATTATCTGAGCTGTGGTTTTTTCTGGAGTAACCTTTGATTGGGGTTGTGCTGGCGAGCGAGGCGGTTCAAAGGCAGCGTGCCTGCGGCAGGCAGCCTTGCACCACTCCGTGGTATCTCTGTTGGACACAGCGGAACGTGGGGACATGAAAATGAGGATCTAAAACTTGTCATGCCTTTGAAAAATCTTCACTTGGAGACTTTGCTTGACATAGCAAGGAACAAAAAAGGGTTTGGAGCTGTGCAGGGGCATGGAGGGAGCAAGATATGAAGGAGGAACGCTGCTCCTGACTCTGCCAGTGCTGTCTTGGTGTCGTGACTCTGAAATAATGTCTCAGTGCTGGGCTGAGGCCTCCTGGCTCACTTCTTCCTTACCCATGGAACTCCATCGTTCTCGGCTTGGCTTGGCACAGAACCACCCCTTGAGGCTTTGGGGCTCTGACTTCATTCCTGCTGAAGGTCTTTGCATTGCCAAAGGTGCCTCAGACCCAGACCTGTGTAAGCTGCAGCTGGAGATGCTGCTGGAGTGGTGGGATGGGCAAACACGGCCTGGGATGGGAAACCTCAGGGCCATCACTGCAGGGATGGAGCACTCTTCTCCGGGGGCTGGTGCTGGGGATGCTTTGCTGCAGCTGCCCAGAGCCTGGGCCTCTCCTTGGGGGAGCAGGGGCACCACAGACCCCGTGTGTGAGGGGGAGGTGCTGTGGTACCCACTGCAGGAACATCCTAGAGCAGGCTGAGGTAACCACTTTGCACCAGCTCCCATGCATGGGTGCTGAGCACGCCCTGTGTTGGTCACCTTCTTGTCTGGGAGAGGCCAGGAGAAGAGGTCTCCTGGCCCCTCCGAAGTGTGCTGCCCTGCAGAAGGAGTCCTCCTTCATCCCTCCCTGCTTTGTATTATTATTCCCCCCTCCCTTTAAATTCATCTCCCTCCGCCATCCGGGGCTGTCCCTGCTGGAAAATTACTCTCACAAAAGCTCCCTCAGCAGTAATTACCTAAATGGGGGGAAGGGAGGGGAGATCCATTTAGAATCCACTTCATTGCGGGATTAGCTAATTAATTAACGGTTTCACTGACAACTCGAAGGGGAAGAGTGTGTTAAATAGGAAGGCTTCGGAGCTTGATTTATGTGATCTGACACCCACGGTCTCTCTGCCAACTTGCCATCCTGCCTTCCCCTGGCCGTGGGGTCCCGCTCGCCGCCTCTCCGGGGATGCTGCAGGACCGGGGCCGCCAGAAGGCTGGGGGACGTGTGCCTGCGTGTGGGGAGACAATGCGGACGTGGATGGGAGCATGGGGTTATTCACTGGCAGATGAGGCTGGGCTCAGAGGGGGCTGTGGCCACCGAGCTGGCAGGGCCACCCATCTGCCTGGCTCTGGCACAAATCGCCTGGGAGGAGGAGGATGGTCTGGCCCTGCACCACCGTCCCCCTTTCTCCCTTCCCCCCCCCCAGTTCCACCCTCTGGCAGAGAGTGGGGGCAGGAAAAGGTCATGCAAAGTTGGTCTCCACCTTGTCCCCCTCCACCGCCTGTGGCAGCTGCAGTGGGTCTGTGGGTGGGTGCCCAGGGATGGGGTGCGGGGTGTGTGTCCCTGACTGCAAATGAAGCTGCTGCAGGCCCAGTGGCCCCAACCAGTGGATTTGTCCTCTCCTCTGCCACAGCTTCCCAGTGCAGCCCTGGGCACATCTCTCTGCCCTGCAGTGCCTCCCTCCTCTGCCCATCACCTGGTGCGGTCCCTTGGCTCAACTCCTGCAGGCCTGGAAGAGCCTTAGGAAGCATCCTGGACACCAAACCTTATGGCACATCCCCAAACCTGCTCTTTACCGAGCTGGTACCAGTGCTGACCCTCACACAGTCTCCCTCTGGGGACTGATCCTCATCACCCGATGGCTGGGGAGGACCCCAAACTGCCTCAGGGATGGGGTTGGCCAGGTTGGCTGTGGGGAAGAGAGAGCCCATCCACCTTTGTCCATGCCCTGCCCAATGGGACAGGGTGCCTGGAGATGCAGGCTGCCTGGGAGAGAGCTGGAGGTGCTGCTGGCTATCCTGCCCTCTCCCCACTGCCTGGCTTGGGATGCCCCATGCCACAGCTGGAAGGAGTTTGTTGGGTCTCAGATGGGAGAGCTGACCTGGAGCGAGCTCCCAGCAGCAGGAAGATAGTGACCTCAGCGCCCCCTTCATGCATCCCTTGCTTTGGCCATAGCTCTCTCAGCCTTCCCCTCTGATTTTTGATGGAGTTGAAGGTTCCCTGAGCAGGGGGAACTCATCCTGCCAGCCGCTCCAATTCAATGCCTGCTGCCTGGTGCCTCTCGCCCACACTGGCATCTCAGGAGACAGCCAGCTGCCTACTTGGATGGGAAGAAAGTAAAACTCGAGAGTTTCCAGCTGGATTTGTTAATTTGAGCCAAAGGTTAAGACGCGTATTGAAAAAACATGCTTTTTGGGGTTAATTTGCATTTGTTTGTTTGTTTGCATTGTGCAAAGCCTGTAATTCCCCTGGGAGGGAACAGAACTGCCAAGTTTCACACCTTTGCTGGAGGTGAAAATTTCTCACGTTGGTTGCAAATGCAGGGATTGGTTTGGGGAGAGATGGGGGGGTAGAGGGGGGAGCAGCGGGGCTGGGTTTCCTTCCACTTTCATCTGCTTCTGCAGGGATGATGGGGAAATACTGATTAACAGTTGCACCAGAGCTGCCCATCCTGCCTGCAAAACTGGAGGGTGCCCGAGGGATGTGTTGGGGGATGAGGTGGGACACCTAGAGCGGTGGCCATAGGTTGGGTACCAAGAGCCTTGTGGGCACAGAGCTGGGCTCATCCTGACCTCTCTGCCCCACTGCAGTGCAAGGCTGGAGGGATGCTCCTGCCTGTGCCCAGCCCTTCCAGTGCTGCCCCAAACCTCTTGCTGTTGACTTGGCCCAGCCACTTGAGCATCTCAGGCAGGGAGTGGGTTAAATCCAAATAAACCTTAAACAGCAAATAAATAAATAAAGGCATTTCGGGGTGGGGTGTGCCCGTGCCTGGCAGGCCTGTGCTCTGCCTCCCCCCCCCCCTCCCCCCCACGTGTGTGCACCCCCAGCACTGTGATTGCTTTTTTTGATGGCTTCTAAATAGAGGCGCCCGATCGCATCTGGGAGGAAAATGAAACAGATTTCATTTTTCACACGCGGCACAATGGCCGCGCTGACAAAAGAGGAAGGCGGCCCATTGTCCTGCTCTGCATCTTCACATCCTACCTCTGTCCCCCAAATTAACCCCTTTCACCTCCGCCTTTGTGGCGACACCACTTCGGAGCCGCCGAACAAAGGCGGCAGAAAGCCCTCGCCGTGTACCAGGGTGGGGGGGGGGGCTGGCAGGCGATGGTAGGGGGGGCAGCAGGCTGAGGCACGTTGGTGTCCCTCATCTCGCTCCCCGGGGCTGGCGGTGGCCGTTCCTGTCTCCTTCCCATCAGTCACTCGCCAAGCAGGACCTTCTCCATCAGGTCCTACCTCCCTTGCTGGCTGCAAGGGGTAAAGAGGGGGCGTCTCTTGCCCCCACACCTCTTTTTCCACCAGGATGTGGGGTTTGCAGCAGCAGGATCAGACCAGAGAGCAGCTTCACCCGAGGAGCCCCTGAGGAACGGGATGGCTTCGGCAGCATCATGGCACGGCTGTGCCCGGGTTGTACAGCACCCGGCTCCCTGCCAGGGTCCCGCAGAACCCGGTGCTCCCCCCCTGCTCCCCAGTGCTGAGAGCTGCTAAGAACAAGGCCCAGAGCTCTGTTGACCCCAGAACCATGTCCTCCTTTGCACAGTAAAGGTTCCCTTGGCTTTTTCTGTTTCTCCATGTCATGGTTTGATCCTGGCCAGCAGCTCAGCCCCACACAGCTCCTTCCCTGCTCCTCCTCAGTGGGATGGGGGACGGAATGGGGAGGGGAAAAGTGAGAACACTCATGAGCTGAGATGAAGACGGTTTAAGAGGTGAAGTAAAAGCCACATGCACAAGCAAAGCAAAGCAGGGAGTTCATTCTCTGCTTCCCAGGGCAGGCAGGAGCTCAGCCATCCTGGGACAGCAGGGCTCCATCACACATAACAGGGACTTGGGAAGACAAATGCCAATGCTATGAACATCCCTTCCTTCCTCCTTCTTCCCCAGCTTTATAAGCTGAGCATGACACCATATGGTATGGAACATCCCTTTGGTCACCGGGGTCAGCCGTCCTGGCTGGGTCCCCTCCCAGCTCCTTGTGACCCCCAGCCCCTCGCCGGTGGGGTGGGGTGAGGAGCAGAGAGCCCTTGGCTCTGTGTGATCCCTGCTCAGCAGGAATGAAACCATCCTTGGATTACCAACACTGTTTTCAGCACAAATACAAACCACCCCCCTCTGTTTCTACGTTGAAGAAAATGAACTCTATCCCAGCCCAACCCAGCTCACTTCCACAGCTTTTTATTATTGGCCCCTGATGGTCTGGCTGATCACGCTGAGATCCCGGCTATGCAAAAATAAAACCTGAAGGGGGAAGAAAGGGAAAGTGCTTTTGCCAGATTCCGAAGCATTTGGGGTTTGCCCAGGCTGGTCTTGACCTGAGCCCTGTGCCTGTCCAGGGAGGGCTGGCACAGCCACAGAAGCCAGTACTGGGTGACACGCCAGCACGGGCAAGGCCACGGGCTGGACATCAGGGTTTGAAGTGATTTCAGAGAGTTCAGCGTTTCTTGGAGCTGGGGAAATCTCATGGTTTCTCTCCCTGGTGTATCTCCTCGAGGTCTCCCTGTGGGGAGGGTGCCGTGGTTTGTTCGCACTCCCGCGCTCGAGTCTCTGACAGGCCGTTCTGTTCGGCGGTGACACCGCTGCGATGAAGCTTGTGATAGTTTCCTCCGTCCCTGCAGTCAGTGTCCTCTCAGCAGAGGCTGCCTGCAGCTGCAGCGGGATTTTTAGATGGGGGAAAAAGATATGTTTTCAAAACCCCCACCCCTGGAGATTCCTTCCTCCCTTTCCTGGCCCAGCCCTTGCCACACCGTGGTCAGGGCAAAGCAGGTACTTGCTGCCTCCTGGGGCTTCCCTGGCTGGGATGCCACTTGGGTAGGGCAAGGGGAAAGGATCCAGCCAGGCAGATATTTTTTGGGGGGGGTGGGGTGGGTTTTGCATGCAGTGATGTTCCACTCCCCCGACCAGAAGGTCACCATGTGTGCTGCAGAGCAGACAGGGACGTGGCCACCCCCATCCCCGGTGGTACCCAGGGCCGGTCCCTCTCCCTCCCCGCAGCTGCCTTGTGTCGTTCCGACTGCAGCATCCCTTTAAACAGCAAGGGACTGAACTCCCACCCGGGGCCTGTGGAGGGTTAGATAAGGGAACACAAACCACAATGCTCACCCTTTTTTTTTTTCTTTTCCTTTTTTTTTTTTATCTTTCCTTTTTTATTATCTTCTTATGGCTTTGGAATTATCTCCACAGACACTACATGAATTTAGTCAGGGCAGGTAAGGTCACTGCAGACACACTTCCTCATATTTATGTATATTCACCAGGCAAAGGAGATAAATGGGAAAACAGGAGCGGAGGGGATGGGGAGGGGAGGCAGCTGGCGGGGGGAGAAGGATGGGGTGTATCCACCCCAGGGTGGGATGAGGAGAGGCAGGAGGTGGGCATGGGCATCGGGCTGTGACTGTGGTGGGGTTCGGGGTACTGACCATGGCGTGTGATGGAGGGGAAGCTGGACAGCAGCCAGGAGGAGGAAGAGCAGCACCTGGGCAATGGCAAGGCCGCTGTGTAAGAGTGGGTGAGGGGAGCGTGGGCAGGATCCCCAGCAAGGCTGCTGGAAACTCACCCACAGCCCTGGGGATTTGGTCAGTCCCTGTCTTCTGCATGTCTGTGACTAAGGGAGTCAAGCCAGCAACCTCCTGGTTGGGCTAATAAAGCTGGTCTCTGCTAGTTCAGGCTTTGGAGGCTCACCCAGGACACCGAAATATCAGGTGAGATGATTCTCAGTCCTGCTTCTTGGCACAGAGTTCAGTATTGTGATGGGTGATGTGTCCAGGCTCTGGCACCCAGGTCAGATGACATCATGGAGAGATAGAAATGGCCATACCATGATGAGGTGGGTACCCTGTGACCTTGTACTGGCTGTGGCTGGAAATTGGGTCATGGCAGAAGGGTGTAAGCAGCGGTGAGCTTCAGTGCTTGGTCCAGGTCTGGCTGCAGGGAACATGGAATGGGAGCTGACGGTGCACATGCTCTTCTGTGCTGGATAGTGGTAGTCCCAGGGCATGGGAATCCTCAGCTGGGGTTTTACAGGTGATGAGATCTAGCTGGGCACCCAGAGATGTGGAGATGGTGTACCGGGGGCTGCTGCAGGGTGGGAACCCGCTGGGATGGAGCAAGCACAGAGCCAGCCAGAGACTCCTTCCTCCTGGACTGTGCCATGTATTTCCCAGGAGCACGGAGCAGCACCTTCTCCCGGCTGCCCTACACAGGGCAGGCTGGAGGGACTTGTGTGTGTGGGGCCTGGGGGTGACAGAGCTCCTGCAGCAATGCATCCCCCTCCTTGGGAAGCCTCATCACTGCTGGGTGTGCAGGGGAGAAGTAACCTCCATCCTGAGCAGCAGCAACCTTGTGTGTGGCCAAAGGGACCTCGAACACAGGGACAGGGTGACCGGGAGGAGCTGGGAGGCTGACTGAGCCCAAGCCCTAGCCACGGACATCTGTAGGGTTGCTGAGATGACCAAAACACCGACCTGAGCACAAAGCGACCCAGCACCTGCTCAGCCGCCGCTTGCTGGCTCCTTTTCAGGAGAAGACAGGCAGACTGAGAGGCATCAGGTCAGCCTGCCCAACCCTTACTCCTGCGGGTGGCACCTACCCACAGGAGTCTTCCAATCACCCACCCCAGCGCCCACGAGCACCCCGAGGGCTGCGCATCCTCTGTCTCCCCAGGCACTTCCCATGAGCCCCAAATCGGGAGGGTCTGGATCAGTCACCAGAGAACCGCAGCCATAAGGGTGGCTGTGTGAAGCTCTTGTTCCTTGGGTGCTGGGCTGTAGGGAAGGGCCAGGGCCAAGGGGCCAGGACTGGGCATCAAACCGTTAATAGCAGGAGTGGCTCTGAGAAGCCAGGTGCCCGAGCAGAGCGTGATGCTACTGCAAGGGAAATATATAATGCACCTAAAGAAACTGTACAGAAATTGCAAACAAAGCATGCAAAGGAGGATATAAAATACCGAGTACAAGGGCACCCACCGATTATAACTTGATTTAAACCCACTTAATTCACTAAATAATAAATGCAGATTTACCAGGGTGTCAGGACTAAAAGCATGCCTAACAATGCGCTTATTTAATAACTGTTTGCTCTCAATGTCAGGGCACCGAGGCTGGGAAACACACGCCGCCGTCGCCAGGCAGGGAGGGGGGGTGTCTCTTTTTCCCAAGGCCCAGAATATCTAGGAAAAGAAAACAAAAACCAAGAAAGAGAAGTCAGAAGCGATCCAGCTCAGATGAATCCTGGCTTCCCTTTATCCAGGGGAAGAGGAAACCCCGCGGGAGGTGGGAAGCAGGACAAACCCCCACCATTTCTCTGCTGGGGTAGGAAGAACATGAAGGAAGGAGGAAGAGGTGCTGGTGAAGCCTTCCCAAGCAAGCATCGGCTGAGGGAAGAGGCTCCCTCCTCTGTTGGGGTAATGTCAGACCAGGTACATTTTTGCTGAGGGGAACTGAACGAGCTGCACGCTCTGCTGATGACTTGTAGCTGCTGTTGGAGTGGTGTGGAGTTAAACAAGAGCTTTGTTGGACCTGTTCATCCCCTGCAGTGCTTTGAGGAGCAATTTTCAGTGGTCTGGGGGAACACGGACTTTTACAGGCAAGATTTGGACTGCCATCCCCCCCAGGACTTGGGGAAAACAGGAGAACCAGGAGGTTGCTGTTGATCTTGAAGAGTATTTTGCCAACAGGCCCAAGGTGAAGGAAGGTCTCAGGGTCTCTGGGGGGTTCAGCTTCACCCAGGGAAGCTCCACACTACCAGTGATGTCTTGGACTCTGGGTTTTTAGCCATCAAACAAGAACAGGGATCATTCCATGTATTACACGATTTTTCAGCTCAATGCCACGGGGTGCTGAGCCCAGGTCCTTGCAGAAATGTACAGACCAGACTCCAGCGCTTGCCAACATGTAATTTAGCCTGTAGAAAATAATGAAAGGCCAAGAAGACCTTGTTGAGAGGCATTTGTCAGAGCTTCCCCCACCATGACCACCACTGAGAGAGGCTCATCTGAACCACCATTTCCCCATCAGCTGGAATTGAGCATCCAGTAATAATCTGAAGTCTTTGAACCTGAGTAGGAGGTGAACCAAAATGTTCAGCCCTGCTGATGGCCCCACATGGGGATGTGCTCTGGAAAGGGGTGATTTCTTCCCAGGAAACTCCACCTGGCCTCTTCCCCCTTCCCTTCTGCTCCATGCTTAACCCTGCTCAGAGTGGTGTGGGAAACTCAGGCTCATCTCCTGCATTCTCCTTTCTTGGTCTTTATGTATAAATCCATTCACTATCCCCACCACCACCACGCCTGCTCCTTGCTCAGGGCTTCCACCCTCCAGGTTGAGTGTCGTGGCTCCCTGAGGTCCAGGCAGGGCATTTTTCCACAGCCCCCCAGGTTCATCAGCACTTCCTGTGTGAGCTGAGGGGTGTGCAGCAATGTCCTGCTTCTGGCCAGGCCAGGGTTAACCTCCCCAATCAGTCAACACAGGTGAGCTGAGTCAGCCCAGGTGAGCCGAGTCAGCCTGGGCTGTTTCCACACCACCTGACACCACTTGCCCATAAAAGCAGCTGGCTGGGGAAGGGTAGGGGCTGTTTTTGCCTCTAGGACAGTTGGAGTGTGGCTGGGATGTTGGGTCAGTCAGTTCTTACCATCAGGCAGCCCTCTCTAATCATCAGGTCAGTAAGGTACTCTGTGGTAGCACTGGGTGTGAGTGGAACTGGCCGTTGTTGTTCTGTATTCACTTTGATTTTTGTCAGTAACCTGTCCTTATCCCAACCCACAGAGGCTCTGCCTGTTTCTCCTCTGGGAGTGAGCGAGTGGCTTGGTGGGCATTTGGCCTCTAGCCAGGGCCAAACCACCACAAGCAAAAAGAGTCCTGTGTTGACATGAGCAGCTGGTGTCCAGGTCTGTGGGGAAGCGCGAAGGTCCTGGCAGGGTTCTGACTGGACCAGTAAGCCTGAGTCAGGGGCTGGCTCTGCTTTGCCCAGCACTGAAGTGGGGCTGTGCTGGGGCAGAGGAAGGTGTATTAATGAATTTTCCTGTTAGCCTTTGAAAGGCTTAAGGCTAGTGTGCTGCTCACCTCATGAGACACTCCATGGGTGTCTCCATGTGCTGCTCACCTCATGAGACACTCCATGGGTGTCTCCATGTGCTGCTCACCTCATGAGACACTCCATGGGTGTCTCCATGTGCTGCTCACCTCATGAGACACTCCATGGGTGTCTCCAAAGCCATCTTTGCCTCCTGCTTTGGGAAAATCCACACATGTGAAAGCTTTGTTTTCTGTAGAGCTTCTCTGCTGCCTGTGCTGTTGGCATAGAACCTCAGGGCTGGATGCGACTTTGTTGTGCAGATGTTGAAGGGTGGGGGGACTGGTCCATCAAGGAGTGGAGGAGCTGTGGGATGCTTTGCTGGCTGACCCCCCAGCTCTGCCCAGATCCAACTCCAGTGATGCCAGAAAGATGTGACACAAGGTGATAGGTGGAGATGCCTTGCTTTTAAATGGTTAAACCAGGGAAGATGAATCTGAAGCCAGATCCTAACGTGGCAGTGCTCCCTGCTCTATGTGGGTTTCTCCCAGCCCACCCTTCTTCTTCCCACAGACACGTGGCTCCCACAGGGCCGGCAGTGTTCACATCGCTCCCAACACACCTGAGCACTGTGGGTTTGGCCAAGGGGTGCATCCCTCCCTGATTTTTCCCCTGGTGAGTCTGTCACCCTGGAGAGCTGCCCTGTCTCGGAGGAGGAGAGCCCTGTCCCTCTCCAGCCGTAGCAGCAGGGTGCAGGGAGGGGGAAGAGAAGCCCGTGCTTCTTTCTGCTCTTCCTTAGTGATGCACAGCCCTGAAAAGCCAGTTATCTTCCCCAAATCCTGCGCCTGTCAGGGCAGCAACGCACAAAGAGCCCCCAACCCCTTCCAGCGCCGCGTCGAACCCACGGCGGAGGTCTCTGCTGGGCTCCTCTTCCTTATGCCGCTCCCCCCCTGCCGCCTCCCCCACCACTGTCTCCCAGCCTTATCTTCTGTTGTCTTCTTGTGGAAGAAGAGATAAAAGTAATTCTTATGGATGCTTCTCCAGCGCAGGCTTGCCTCCTTCCCCCTCGCCTCCCCCAGCATCTCCCTGCTCCGTCCAGATAAAGGGTGAGGACCAAGCACATGTCATTTTCTTTGTGCAAAATCAATATTCAGCAAAGTTTATCTGTCCGACATAGCAGGGAGCGCTAATTTCATCCGCGTCAATTACTTTGATGAACGCTCACACTGTTCAGGGTGCAAGAACAAGATAAAAGAATTACTGAAATAAAAGGCACACGCCCGCAAATGTGCCTAAACCCCCCCCCCCCCCCCAAAACTGCCCCTCCTGGGGTCGTGTGGTGCGGAGCAGGGGTGGAGGTGGCTGTTGAGGACTGAGGGCTGGGATGCCAGTGGGAATGCCCAGGCAGCACATGCAGCCTGTCGTTGCAGGGATGAGTGGAATTTGGGTGAAAAAAGAAAACATGGTTTGGCTTGGCTGAGAAGTCAGAGTGTCGTTGTGTGTGTCCCCCCACCAAGCCCTGCTGTGGGTAAGTGGGCATTGCTCGGCAGCAGGGACATCCCGTGGGGGCTTGTGTGCTTGCATGTGGCTCTTCGTGATGTGCAGAGGAGGCACGGACATGTCCAGGCTTTCCCTGGTGACAGTCCCAAAGCCCAGAGCAGCAGTGCCTGCCTGGGGCCCAGGCTGGGGATGGAAACACCAGGGTGAGTTACAGGGCAGAGCATGAGCTGGTGGGTGGGTGGGTGGATGGATGGATGGATGGACAGACAGACAGATGGATTGCAGCCCAAACCAAGGCTTGGAGATCCACCTGGAGAGGGTGAAAGCTGTTGCTGAGATTACCCAGGACAACAACTGATGCTGCTGCATGTGGGAAGTGACCCCAGGAGAATGAGAGGAGCCCCCTTCTTCCCCCTTCTCTTCAAAGTCACCGGCTCCTCCAGCCGCTGCCTCAGCCTCTGCACATGAAATAGTGCGTAACAATGTGACAGTGTTGCCTCTGCAGGACCCAATAAGCAGATCTCAGGGACCAAGTCTTTAATTAACCAGCCAGGCTTGATTTTCCAGCGGGGCTGAACGCACACCCACGCTGTCATGCTAAGAGTGTGCCCCAAACCCCAGTGACATCAGCTCTCTGCATCCTCTGCGAAACCTGCCTGCTCGTGTTTGCCTGGCCCTGCCATGCAGCCCCCAAAGCCAGGGTGACAGGAGGAGTTGCTCAGGGCTCAGCCTTTGGATGATATGGTTCTTGTTTTTTCTTAGCTTCTAGAAAGCCATCCCAGGAGCACTGGGCTTCCTTGGACCTCTGCAGCAAGCCCCCTTCTGTCTCCATCCCAAACTGGGTGGGAACATCTCCCAGCTGAGCCTAGTGAGACCCTGGCACCTCCACATGCTCAGCAGCCCTGGCAGGAGTGTGTACAAATGGTGCCTTCAAATGTCTCTGATGCTGCCTGTCCCAGGCCATTTGTCAGCCTGGGGCTCCTCTCCAGCCTGTGGGTGCACGGGGGCTCGAGCTCTGCCGAGGGGACCCTGGGAGGGTGGGGGGCTTTCTGTGTGGGTACCTCAGATTGTTGTTTTGTGAGAAAGAAGGTGTAGAGCTCTGGATAAAGACTCATCCTCATTCAGAGCTGCCTGATTTTGCCTCGTTTTTCTTTTGGGAGGTTTCACCCTCTGTATCAGGAGCAGCTGCCCCAGGCAGACGTTGCCCCCCTGCCCTGAGCAATCTGGCTGGGGAAGTGCCCACAAGTCTAAAGCCAGGATGGGGGATGTGTGTGTTTCTGAACCCAGGTCACTGTGCTCTACAGAGATCCTAGAAAATCCCAAATGCCTGGGGTCAGATGAGGATGGGTGCTCCAGGGGCAGGCTGGCCCCAGCTCCCTGTGTGCTCTGGGGGTACAGGCGGGTACTGATGGTGGGGGCTCTGTGGGATGCAGCCGAAGCTCACCTCAAGGCTGGGAGGGACCCAGAGGTGCAGGGCCATGTCCCTGCTGCCAGGGCCTATCTCCTGAGGGTCTGGGGGGTGGGTGATCACTGATGGCCAGTCCCTGCAGCCAGGTGACCCCTTGGGCACCTTGCAAGCAGCAGAGGAAAATGTGGCTTAAGCAAAACCGCTGCCTGCACATGTGCAGGGGGCTGGGAACGTGCACTGGAGCGATTTCCACAGCTCAGCTCGGCTCGGCAGCGGGAATTTGTTAAGTCACGGCAATTTGCCAGCCCGTGGTGGTGTGATCAAGAGGCTGTCCCCATTTCCTAGCTGGCTGCGTGTGTCCCCACCGTGCCAAGGCTCCCTGAGCGTCGCGCTGGCACCCGCAGCAGCAGGATTGCCCCTCGCCTGCGCCGCAGGGCACTGCCTGCCCACCTTGGTGTTACAGCACGTCTATTCGGTCCTGTATGAGGAGCACAAGTATCCCCCCTGCCTATGTCTGGGTGCCGCTGTGGTCTTCCCGACTTGCACCCCATGCCTGGCTGAGTACAGGTCTGCTGGGTACCCAACCCCGGGAGGATGCTCTGTGCTGGGGCAGGTGGGGGATGCCCCCAAACGAGGCTTTTGGGGACCAATCTGAACTGGGCAGCATTTCAGAAATGGGGGGATGGTGCTCGGGCTGGCAAGGGACAGGATGCTCTGGCTGACCTGGCTGGCAGCCGGGCACCCACCCCTCTGTTCAGGGTGAGGGGGCGCTGGGGGTGCCTCTCTCTCCACTGGCTACAGGGGGAGCCAAGACATCGAGCTAAGCCGAGTCGCACATTTTATCCACGGATGAAGGTAGGCAAGGCACATGGTGATGATGTGCTCCCACCGGGACCTGCTGGTGGCTTTGGGGACAGCTAGGGCAAGGCTGCCTAAGCCACAGGATATTTTTTGGGTGAAGCTTGAAGTACAGCACCTCAGCACCCCAGGGGATGCTCCGGCTCCATTCCTTCACCCTTGCTGGAGCAGGTAACCTGCCAGGGCAAGGTAAGGTTAACTTACCTGGGCAAGATCTCTCTTGTCCCACACAGACCCACCTTTCACCTCCACATCCTGTGGCGAGGAGTTCCCACTGTGACGGGAGGATGTCCCCATCCCTCACTGTACAGGGATATTTGGCAGGGTAGCAGGATTGCTGCTGGTACTGAGGGGTCCCAACATCGCTGGTGGGGTGGCTGGAGGAAATACAGCCCAAATATGGGGCATCCTGCTCCACAGACCCCCTCCTGACCCAGTGGCTCTCCTTGGTGTGGATACCCAGCATCTGTGTGTTTTGGGCAGCGAAAAGAGACCCAAGAGAGAGAAGCTGAGCTAAGAACAAGGTGTGCAAAAGACAAAGTCCTCACAACTGACACCAGTACCACGGGATGCTGCCCTCCTCAAAACTGAACCAACCAACCAACACCACAAAATCCTTAAAAACTGCCCAGTGAAGGATGATTTAATATTGGAGAGAATTTCCAACTGTGTAATTATTTGTTTGTTGGTGCTTTTTTTTTGGTCTTTCTTAAATTCAATGTTGTTAATGGCACTTCAGGGTCTTACCATGAGTGCCAAATAAAAAACCTCTGTCTAATTAGTAATACTTTGTTTGGGCAGAATAATCCCTTTCCATTATTATTGGAACAAGTAGACTCGAGCTGTGTGTGCAAGGGGGAGAGACCAACCTGGCAGCTGAATGATGCAGCCACAGATTTCAGGATGGGTATCAGGGCAGGAGGCTCCAATTTCAGGGCATGCATAGAGTCAGGCTCAGCTTTAATCAGGGCTGTCCAGGCGTGGGAAGCTGCTTGAGGCTGGTGCCCATTTGCCCCCAGAAAGTCTTCGTCACCCCAATGGGGTGAGGAGGGAGGAGGCTGTACTGGCTGGGATGAAGCCCCTTTGCGGAGGGAGGCGCTGGGCAGGATACATCCCCCATCCCCCGGCGCCCCCCCCTCCCCCCTTGCTCTCTCCCGGGAACACAAAGCTGAGACCTGGATTATCTTCATTTCCATATGGAGAGCGATGTAAGCCCGTTCAATGCATGGCCGGGCATTTTGTTCACAACTTTACAGCGAGCGGGAGCAAACCCGCCGGGAACGAGCTCCTCAGCTCCCCGCGCCTCGGGCGCACACGCAGGGATCAGGGAGCCTGGGGAGCACAGAGCTGCACCCCCCAGGTTGGCCCTCGCCGCTCCCCATCCTTTGGTGCTCTTTTGGGTCGAAGGCACCTGGGGCGCGGTAGGGGGAAAGATGTCAGCGCCGAGCCCCGCGCTGGGGGGGCCCGTCACCCCGGGATGCTGCTGCCCTCCGGGATGCATCCCAGCGCCAGGCAGAGCCAGGCCCCCACCCCTCACCGCGGCCCGGCAGCCCCGGGATGCTCACACCTGTCCCCCCCACCCCAATATCCCCAGCGATGTCCCTGCCGTGTCCCGGCTCCTCCTGACCTGCAGCCCCCTCTGCCGTTCGCCGCATCCCGCTGGATCCATCCCGCAGGGAGCACATGCCCCCACCCTGCACAGCACAGCTCTAGCAGCATGTCCCCTCTGTCCCTGCTCCATTCCCTCTGTCCCTGCCATCCCCTCCATCCTTGCTCCAGCCCTTCTGTCCCTTCTCCATCCCCTCCATCCCTGCTCCATCCCCACTTTATCTCGGGGGACTGAGGCATGCCGTGCAGCCCCACTGTTCCCCCTCCTGTGGTCAAGCTCAGTGCTGCTCCTTCCTTGCACCCATCGAAAGAGCCAAACTCCACAGAACTCAACCCAAAATGCCACTTTGCTCTCCCTCTTGTCCCGCCAGCAGACGGGGGTGAGCTCAGTGGCAGGGAGTAGCTGGGGAGTCAGGCAGCCCCTGCCTGGGGTGGGGTGCTGAGGGCACGAATGGGACTCTCTGGAGAGGCTGTGCCCCCCTACCCGCATGTCTGCAGGGCAGACCCCAGCCCAGCTTGTAGCATCCCTGGTCCCCGGCATGCAGCCCCTGTGCAGCCCAGCCAGCCAGGGGTTGGGGGTGCCAGCCCCTGGGATCCGTCCCTAAGGACATGGGAAGGGTGTTTTCAGGCTGGGTGAGGAGCCTTGGCATTTCTCTGCCACACAATTATATCCAAGGCACCAAGACCTCATTACTGGCCGTGGGTAATTGTGTCTGTTCCCGGGTGCGGGTGTAGAGCCTGTCGCAGCGTGCCAGCCAGTGTAGGGCTATCCGTGCCCTGGACCACTCTGCTTCCCTCCATGGACAGTCAGTCGTTGGCTCAGACACCCAGTGTCCCCCCGGGCAGGGGTCCTCACACCTTCCAGGCTGCTTGCTGAGCCTGTTTTGGGAGGGGTGAAGTTGGCAGTGGGCATCATGGCACAGCAGCAGCCGTTCACATTTTCTGGTGAGAGGGACTTTTCCAGCATCACCCTGTCCTTCCTAACCCCCCCGCAGCTGGAAGTGTGGCCCCCAGAGTGGCTGACACCCAGCTGGGCTGGGGCTTATTTTCCTTAAACCTTTTTTTCCCCTGTGCCTTTTCCCCCTCTTATTTTATCTTCTTTTTCTTTTGTTCATGCTGTTTCTTCCTATTTTCTCCTTTTTTTCTTCTTTTTTGTTTTTCTCTTTAATTTTTTCTCCTTTTTCCTTCTTCTTGCTGTCATTAATTTCCCTTGTTGTCTTTCCTTTTCTTTTCTCCTTTATTTTTTCTCCTCCCCCTCCTTCTTTCCTTTTTTCTTCTTTCCTTGCACATTTCCCTTTCTTTTTTCCCTTCTTCTTTTCCCCTCCTTCTTTATTTTCCCTTTTCCCCTGCCCTTCTTATTTTTTGTCTCCTTTTTCCTCCCCCTCCTCTTCTGTTTCCTTCTTCCTTCCCCAGTTCCCATCCCTTTCCCCATTCCCGCTCCGTGCTGCTCTCCCGGTGTCAATGCACACGGGTGATAGGACACGGTGATAGATCTGCCTCGGCCACACTCTACAATAGCTCTCAGACAGTCTATTAGTCAGCAATTGTCTGCCCGGCAGCCTGGCCCGGCCGTGTGCCGCGGCTGATAATGGCAACGAACAAAGATGGCAGCTGCTTTGTGGGGGGGACAGATCTGTGGTAAATCGAGATAAAATAAAGAGGAAGGAGAAAGGAGTGTGGGGGGGAAATAAATAAATAAATGGATACGCCTAAAAAGGGGGGAAGGAGGGAAGAGGAGGAAGCGGCGAGCGCCGGGGAGGGAGGGGGAAGGATGCTGTTGTCAGGCGGTGGGAGCGTCGCACGGCTGCAGTCTGCGGGAAGGGGAAAGGGGAAAACATGATGGGAGAGCTGGGAGTGTGCGGTTAAAATGCATTTCCAGGCTGCTGGGACAGAGGTGGAGAGAAGCACCCAGATGGGGGTGAAGGCCGGTGGGCTGGTATAGTGTCCCTGGATCCACGTCTCTGCCTCAGTGAGGGCATGTGTCGGGAGGAGCGGGGGCTGCGCGGGGGCAAGGCCCATGGCGTGGGGCGTGTGTGGGGGCAAGGCCTGTGGCATGGGGCCTGTGCAAGGGCAAGGCCTGTGGTGTGGGACGTGTGTGGGGGCAAGGGCCATGGCGTGGGGCATGCGTGGGGGCAAGGCCTGTGGCGTGGGGCGTGCGTGGGGGCAAGGCCCGTGGCGTGGGGCCGTGCGTGGGGGCAAGGGCCATGGCGTGGGGCCTGTGCAAGGGCAAGGCCTGTGGCGTGGGGCGTGTGTGGGGGCAAGGGCCATGGCGTGTGGCGTGTGTGGGGGCAAGGCCCGTGGCGTGGGGCGTGTGTGGGGGCAAGGCCTGTGGCGTGGAGCATGTGTGGGGGTAAGGCCCATGATGTGCGGCGTGTGTGGGGGCAAGGCCCGTGGCGTGGGGCGTGTGTGGGGGCAAGGCCTGTGGCGTGGGGTGTGTGTGGGGGCAAGGCCTGTGGCATGGGGCGTGTGTGGGGGCAAGGCCTGTGGCATGCAGGGGCTCGCGCGCATGCAAAGGCTCACAGGCCGGAATTTGCACACGCCAATTGCGTGCAGGGGTATGTGTGTCAGGGGGTGTGTGTCAGGGGTGTGTACTGGGGGGGTGCGTGTGCCCGTGTCTGCAGGATTTGCACGCCAGCATCGGCCAAGCTCACTCCGCTGCGGTACCAGTGCTCTTCATGCCACAACGGTGGCTCTGAGCTGCCCCAGACTGGCAGCTCCCATGTCCCCCCTGAATCCAGCCCGGGGTGCAGGACCACGGGATGGTGTGGCCTAAGGCTGGCTGGGCCCTGCCTCCAGTGCAGGGTGCCTGACCCCGGCCCCATCAGACTGATTCGGAGCGAGGGAGGGTCAAAGTCAATTACAAAAAAGAAATTAAAAGGTGGGTGGTTTAATTAAAATCCGAGATATTTTTTTTTTGCTGAAGCTGGATTTGTCAATTCAAATGAATTATTTTTTTGCCTTAAAAACTGAATCGAATTAAAATTAAAGCTGACATTAGTGTAAAGCTATGTTAAAGCCTAAACTTGTGTAAGCTGTGTGACTTTAACTTACACACGCACACACAGAGACACACACACTTTTACATAGATAAGAAGACAGCTGCACATTTTTGCCATTGAAGTTTTAAGGAAAGTTACATCACTGAACCGCTGTGAGTCCGCTGCCAAATCTTTACACCTCGAGCCACCGGAGTGGTTTCCCTCACAGCATCCCACGTGCATCCCAAGGCTTTAGTTCCTTTGGGTTTTCCCCCAAGTGGTGCAGCTCAAAGACTCATTTGTCTGAGCTGGGGAGTCATTGGAAGGTTAAAAAGAGCAGGAAAAGATGGGTTTGGCTTCCTGTTTCTACAGGAGAAGCCTACCGGAGAGGGTGGGGTGCTGGAGGAGGGCAGTCAGCTCAGGGCAGACTCTTCCAAGAGTCAGTTTGAAAGGGGAAATGAATGCTTAGGAAATGCAAGACCTTTTTTCCTTACATACTCAGCTGTTTAAGGTTTCGCTAACGTTAAAATAAATTGTGTAAATCCCCATTTCCACGCGTGTTTAACTGAGCTGGGCTCCCACCTTGTGTGATAGGATGGAAAAATCAATGGACCCAACGTAATCCTGTGGTCGGGGAGGGAATCCCAGGGCTGCCCTGGGCACTCAGCTCTGAGTACATGGGGACAGCCAGAGCTCGGCACGGCCATTGCGGGGCTGTGGGACCCTGGGGGAGCGTTGCCCTGTGTGTGGTGACCCGGCAGGGCGATGCAGGGCTGTGCACAGCTAGGTCATGGGTTGGCCCATCCCAATGCCAACGGACGTTGAGTTTCTCCATGCCATTGGCTCTCCCAGCATCCCAGTGTGGTGATGAAGGCTCCCTCCATGCCTTACACATCACCCCCAGAGCATCCTGAGGCGCGGTTTCGGATGGAACGGGGACATTCCCACGTCAGCTGGAGGGATTGGGCAGGTTGTGGCTGCTGGGGATGTTGATGTTGGGTGATGTGAAGGTCCCTGGCTCATGGCAGCACCACGCTTGGCCGTCGCCTCCAAGCCCCCGGCTCATGGCAGCATCGCTCTCGCCTGTCCCCCTGCCTGCCGCCCTGTCCCCGCTTTGTCCCGGGAGCCTCCCCCAGGGCCTGGCTGCGGGTTAGTTCAAGTCTAGCCTATTTAGATAACCTTCTGGTGGGTCTATAGAGAGCCGAATATCCCTGCTGGAGGATCTCACTACAAATGAGCCAATCCGCCTAATCTCCTTATCGTTGTAGGCCTCAGCCTCGGGGGCTGGTTATCTATATGGATAAAAGAAAAGGGACACTGCACAGCACCTATCCCAGCAGAGACCCCTCCCCTTTAATCCTGCCAGGGTTGTTTCTCCCTTTATCCCCCTATTGCAAATCCCCAGCGAGAAGCCCCCGGCCCCCCCATCCCCCCGCCCCACTCCCCTCCCTTCACGCCTGAGCAGGGAGGCAGAAAGGATGCGAGAGGGGCTGAGCAGCGCTGGGATGCTCTTATCGCCAACACCTGGAGTGGCGAAGCAGGGCTGGGGGGCACAAATCCCCCTGGCCCCGGCCGGGAGGGAGGCTTAGAGGGGCTGGGGGCTGCTCCCGTGCCCCTCCGGAGCTCACCCGCCTGATAAGTACCTTAATCATTCAGGGCCAGGGGTCCCCCGGGGTGCGGGCTAAGCCCTGTGCATTCCTGCCGCACACAATTAGGGCTCTTTCTCCTTCCCTCTTTACATTTTTCCCTCACTTTCATTCCTGCCCTCCACCCTTTCACCTTTGTGGAAGTCCCCTCTCCCCTGCTTGGCCCCCAGCGCATCTCCCTACCCCATCCCCATTTATTTCCAAGCCTCCTTTCCCCCCTCCCATCCTTCCCAGATTTCCCTCTTTATTGATTTCTTTCAGGTCCCACTCCACCCTTTCCCCTCTCCTTCCCCCCTTCCCATCTCCTCCCCTACCCTGCTCACATCCCTCCAAACCCTGCTTTGCTTTCCCCCTCTTCCCTCTCCCTTTGCTCTTCCTCAGTCTGTTCTCCATCCCTCAGCCTGCCTCTAATTTCTGATTAATATGTTCTTAGCCAAGGAAAAGGGAGAGCGAGAGAGAGAAAGGGAGCGGGAGAGAAAAGAAGGAATCTTCTAAATAAATCATTTAGTCATGTGAGGAGCTAATCTCCAAGTGACGGCCTGTGTTTATCTAGTTTTTAGCAGTGCATGTTAAATAGTGATATGGGACTAATTTTTTTTTCTGCTGGAGCTGCTGTGAAGGGATTTTTAACTTCATTTCCCAGAAAGAAAAATGGTGAAAGCAGAGATAAGGCCCCCGAGCAGCTCTTCCCCTGAACCGTTAGCCAGTGCAATTAAACAAGGCGCCGTGGAAAGGGCAGCCGAGCCCAAGTTGCCAATTACTGATGCCTTCTCCCCGCACCAGGCACCGACCTGCTAGGCTCAGCATCCCTGGGACCCCCTGGACCACCTCTCCCGCCTACAGCATCCCCCTTTGCCTGATGTCCTCTGCCACCTGCCTGCAGCTTGCCCTTGGTTGTGTCACTTAGCACGTGCTGCCGCTCCCCCTGGGGCTGCTGCGGGGCTTCTGGTGGCACCTCCCATGGGGTTTGGGGCCGGTGGGGTTTGGGTTGGGGTAGGTGAGAGGCCAGTCTGGTAGAGGAAACCTCTTGTTTTGCAACACAGTGGGCAAATACCTCCTTTGGAAAGGGACCAGCCCCAAATAGTTTCAGTTTTCTGGGGAAAACATCTGTCTGGCCCTCGCCCGTCCCTTGGACAGAGCTGACCTGGATTTGGAGCTCTGTCTGGATCCTCCCCTCAGCAGATGAGCACATGTCCTGGGTTTAACACATGTCTTGTTCCCTGAATATTTGTTCACCTTCTCTCACTCCGTGCCCCCTGCTTGCTGCACGGGGTCGCATCCTGCCGCACACACACACCTGCCACTCGCTTTCCCAGAGGCAAAATCCTTCCAGTTCCATCCCAGCTCCCTCCTTCCCTCCAGTGGTCCCACTCCCACCCTCACCCGGGTGGGATACACAGACCTGCCCCTTCTCCTACCTCTTTTTTTTTGGGGGGGGGGGGAAGACGGACATGCTTGGGTGGCTATTTCTCTCTCCTGGTGATAAGGGAAGGAGAAGGCAGTGACCCCTGGGGAGGGATTGGAGAGTGGATGGGAAGATAAATGATGGGGAAGGGAGGGTGCAAGCTGTGGCTGTAGGTCACCACCCTGAAGGGGACCTGTTCTCCTTGCAACAGCTCCTCCAGATGTGTTCTGGCCCCTGAAGCCCAGACACCACCCACCTGGGAGAAGTATTAAAAAAATAATGTTCAATGCTCCAGGCCGGTCCCATCAGGTGGGGCTTCTGCCTGGAGCCCAGGGAAACCCCAGGAGCTCCCTGGACCTTCTCCCTGGACCGTGCCGGAGCCTCCTGTGTCAGGTGGATAATGAGTGGGCAGGAGAGGCAGCTAATTTCCACCGAGAGCTCGGAGGGGGAGCCCGCAAGCGATCGCAATTAAGCCCTGAGCATTAAAAACACGGTAATAAGGGGCTACGTTGAGGGGAGGCAGAGCGGTAATTTAAATGATGGCCAGCTCAAATATGGAACATCTAAATGTTCTCTCAGAGAGATTTATATGTGCTCGGGCCTACCTCACTCATTTATTTCGTTAACTAGCTCCTTATTGGTATATCTGCCCACTCTGCCTGCGGGAAGACGGGCACATGGAGGGGTGCTCGCACAGGGCACGTGGTGGGCTGGGGGGCTTCTCTTTGGGTGGGAAGTATCCCTGTGTGTGCACCTTGCTGAGTCCTGAAAAACTCATCACACCCCAGGAAAGCTGAGCACTGCTTCCCATCCACTTCCCAACTGGGGAAACTGAGGCATTGGGGATGCTGAGCAATTCTTTTCCCCCACAATGGGTCTGTGGCTCATTGATGCAAGTGGAGCTCAAAATATTTAAGCAGTGATGGAGGAGTTTGGCTTCGGTGGGGGGTCCTGGCACAGAGAGGGTCTGTGGACAGCTGCCCTTATTTTTGGCCTTGCCTGCATGAGCTGTGCTGCTCTGCAGCTCGGAGCTTCGTGCAAAGAAAAAGCAGCATTTGTCTCCAAAAGAGAGGTAGGAGAAGGGGCAGGTCTGTCCATCCTACCTGGGTGAGGGTGGGAGCAGGACCACTCATGGGAAGGATGGAGCTGGGATGGAACCAGACCGATTTTGCCTCTCTGGAAAGCGAGCTGCAGGCTGCAGTGTGTGCCAGTGACTGCAGCAGGATGTGACCCTGTGCAGCGAGCTGGGGGCACGGGATGAGAGAAGGTGGATAAATCCTTGGGACCACCAACCCTCCTCAGCATCCCACAGCAGGGAAGTGGGGTTGCTGGAAGGATGGATCCCCAAAACACTGAAATGGGACGATTTTACAGGGAAAGAAAAGCCCCAGTGCTAAAAACCTCCCTCCTCTCGCTGGCTCATCTACCCCTTGGGAGGGCAGCGGCATGGGGACCCCTTCCCTCTCGGCCCCCTGCCGCCCCACGGCTGCTCCCCCTCCGGAGCATCCCTCGGGCGGGTGGCTGGGAACAGCTGTCGGAGAGCTGAGATCTAATGGCTGCCTGGAGAGCAGTTAGTGGATAATTAATATTTGCAGCACAGAGCTGTGATTGCTCTACATCTTCCTCCTGACAGCAGCGCGGGGAGGGAGCCCACGCCGGCCAGGCTGGGAGCGATCCCAAGCCCGGGGCTCAACGCCCAGATGAGGAGCAGGGAGCTCAGATGGTCCCGTCACCCAAAATACTTGGAGATCCTTGGCTGTGCAAGGGAAAGCGATGCTGAAAAGCCCCTGGATGCAGGAGGAGGGTGTCATGGCACGGGTGCGTGTGTGAAGGGTGCTGAGGCACAGGCTGGGCCCCCCCATCCCATGGCAGCAGCAGTGCCCTTGGTGGGCTCCAGCTTCAATCAGCAAGAGGCAGGATAGTGCTGGGCAAGCCCTGAGAGGGAGCGGGTGTTGCTGGGGGGCACCCATGGCCAGCCAAGCCCCATCACCCAGCCCCGTTGGGGCAGGAGGCAGAGGCTCATGGCGGTGGCACTGCCGGTCTCTCGGGCCTGGCACAGGGAAGGGGCCAACGAAATTTGGAGCAACGAGGGAGGGAGGGAGGGGGTGCCCCGACGAGGAGGCATCATGAGAAGCCATCAGGAAGGTGCTCAGAAGCAGCAGGGCACATTTGGGAAGGAATTTCTCCCCCTGACCCAGCACTCGGTGGCAGCCGGCTGAGCTCGGCCTGCTTTTGGGCAGACCCAGCAAGGCTTTGGCCTTGGGCTGAGCCCATGGCTGAGCCCAGCGTGCTCCTGCTCACCAGCCTGCTGCCAATCCCCTCCCAGGCTCCCAGGGGCTCCAAGCCACTCTCCCTGGCCCAGGCGAACCCCATCCCAGCCACCGACACCCCCCTCCCTGCCGAGGGAGCAGCACCCTGCCCTCAGAGCCCTCAGACCTGGAGAAAAGGAAGCAAAGAGAAAGAAGAAATGAAACCCTCCATGCAGCGGGCAGGGACTCTGTTATCCTTCTTTATTAGCATTGTTTTCCCAGGTTTTTTTTGGCGAGGAACAAATCCAGCCAGCTCTGGCTGCGAGCGGGTTTGCTGCAGCTCGTGGCATGCAGTTAATTCCCTGAACTGTTTAATTTAACAGCCTCTGAGCATGCAGACATAACACTGTCACTTGGCTCTTCGGAGAGCGGCCTCGGGACCTGGCCAATAAAGGAAAAGAGCAAATACTCTACTTGGGAGAGGATCAAATCCCACTCCATTCCCACTCCCGCTGCTGGCAGCAGCTCCCAGGGCTGCAAAACCCCTCTGGGGGTGGCAAAGCAAGATGAAGGGGGCCAGGAGGGAGCTGGAGAGAGTCCACTGCCCTTGGAGGGTGTTTGGTGAGGGGCATCCCCCCCAAGCCAGGTCTTCCACCAGCTGTTTTCAGGTGCTGGGAGGGTAAATACAGCCAGTGCAGCGTGTGATCCCATCCCATCCCTCCTGACATCAGGCATATCTGGTTGGAAGGCACCTATAAAGATCACAGGGTGCCAGGGCTGTGTTGAGCATCGCCACCAGCAACTTTGTATGGGTGTATCCCTGCCTCAGTTTACCCACTGGCATAGCATGGCAGGATAGCATTGCAGCCTGGCCATGCTGTGAGGGGGTTAAAGCTACTAATGCATATAACTGTAGCTGCTGCAGGGATGAGCACCAAGGAAAAGCCTGCCACTGAGGTGTCCCCCAGGACATGGCTTGCCTTTTCCATGGAGACAGCATCATTGTCAAGGGACAGCCCCAGGAGCGGGCACAGTGGTAATTAACACAGATTAATTGCAGACTCACAGGCTTTCAGCAGAGCTGGAAGAGGAGCTGAGCTACCCAGAGAGAGGAGCCTTATTCCTTCCTCTGCCACTGCCTACCCACATGGCCTTGGCCATGTCCCTTCACCCAGCTCATGCCCATTCCCAGCCCAGGCCCCTTGGGACTGGGATGGGTGACAGGCACCGCTCCATGTGTCCCTGCTGCTCTGGGGCTGATCGGGACAAGTACCAGCCCTGTGTCAAGAGAGCACAGTGAACCCATCGACATCTCATGTGCACCCCCCATCACCCCCCCCCCATCATCCCATATCACCCTCCATCACCTCCCCATCACCCCCCTCACTCCCCATCACCCTGCAGGGAAAGAGGGTCCAGCTTCAAAATGATGATTTTTTTTCTAGCAAAATCCCTAAAGTCTCAAGAATTCCTCCCAACCTACTGAGAATAAAACCAAAAGAGGCTCAGGAATTTTAACTGCCAAGAAAAATCCTGGGGTTCTGTGTAAGCACCAAAATGTGCCCCCATTCCCTCCCTACACCCACCCTCAGCACTGCCACAGCCACGCAGGGGCTGTCCCCAGGGACATGTGGGGCTGTCCCCAGGGACATGTGGGGCCGTCCCCAGGGACACATGGCTGTGACCCCAGAAGATGCTCTGTGGGTTATTTCCTGGCTGTGGGTAGGGTGTGGGGTTGCGGTGGGGGGGAGCAGAGGGATGTTGCTGCCCACGTGTCCCCTCTGGGCCTGGGGACCTGTCATGAGCTTGGCAAGTCTCAGCATTGCCACAGCTGCTGCAGGGTTTGGGTCACAGCAGGCTCCAGAGCCTGAAAGACACCAGAGGATGCGTGGAGCCTTTTGAAACTGGCTCCTGGCCCTGGGAGAAGGGGAAGGGGAGAAAAGCCCCCATCACACTGGGGCTGGGGGGGCATGCTGCATCACACCCACACCCCACAGACATGTTGGCGGCTGGGATGCAGCAGGACAACATGATGCTTTGGGAGAACATCAGCGCTGCTCTCGGCTCCAGCACCATCCCCAGCCTGTCCTTTCGGCCCATCCGGGGGGCAGAACGGGAGCAGGGGGGCTCCAGCACCCAACCCTGCATCCTGGGACACCCCCCACCCTGTGCCTTGCCAACTGCCCACGCTGGGGCTGAACGAAGGGAGAAACCAGGCTGCTTGTGCCATCGCTCCCTGGATTAAAAAATCCTATAAATAGCGGGGTGGCTGCGAGCAGCAGCACCCCAGCGCCTGCAAGGGGCCGTTACAGCTCCGGCTTGATCCCCCCCGCCTCCGGTATTATCCTTCCAATTTCTGCCGCAGACCCCGGAGTGCCTGGGCCTGCGCGTGGGGAGTTCACACCTAGAGAACAGCGCCTTATCTCGCGCTGTGTGCAGGACAAGGCTGGTTTACTCCTCCCTCCATAACCCTCTTAGACTTAATCCCGTCTTTAATGCCGCTTGGAAGGGGGCTTTGAGCGGCTGCGCAGCCTAACTGGCGCTGACCTCTCCGGCTGCTCTCTCATGCCCATTTGGAGAACTCCGACTTTCAAAGAGATAACAGAAGCCCGGTAAATCCTCGCTGGGAAGCTAAAGCGATTGTCACACTCAGGGGAAGTTTACTCAGAAAGCAAACTTGGAGCAGCTTCCCAGCCCTGGCGGGCGTTGGGGGGGTGGTCCCTGCGGTGAGAGGGTGTGGGTGGACGTGCTGAGCGGCTTTTGGTGGTGATGATGGCTGGTTTGGCTTTGTTAATAAGCCTTTGGGATGGTGCAGTTAAGGGATGCTACCCAGTGGCCTTCACCCTCCTTGGCTGGGGAGATGCTGGGTGGGGTGTAGAATGGGCACCCCCAGCTCCCTGGATGTGGTCTATCCCCCTCCAACGCAGCACCTTGCCACTTCCCCCCACCCAATCCCCAAAATAACACCCCCACTGTTGCCCGCCCCATCCTCAGCCGCTCTCCCTCAATGTGGGAGCTGTGGGCCCAGCGCCCATCCCTGGGTGAGCCCCTTCCCACGCAGCCCCACGAGGTCCCCGGCAGCCCCGGGAATCGACACCTTTCTGTTCTGCTCTAAATTAATCAAACCCAGAGTCCCTATATTAATACTGTGGTGGGAATTAAAATCATGCAACGCATTAAAGATGTAATTTAAAATTAATAACTCATAATTATTTATCATGGCGTATCAGCGGGGCTATGAATTTTCTCTTCTCACCCGGCGTTCATTTCCTTCCCTTCCTTTCCCTTCCCTCCTTCTCGCACCTCTAATCACTGCTGGACCATTATGAAGATCTGCAAGTGATTTTTTGGAGATGCTGAGCTTAAGATATAATGGGCTTAATTTTTTTATCCCCCCCCCCCCTTCCCCCAGTATTTCTTGGGGTGGATGGGAGGAGAAAGCCTTTGCTATGCTGAAGAGAAGGTGGATGCTGAGCCTGGGGGGTGCTGCTAAAAATGAGGGTGGGGTTTTGGCCATGTGCTGATGGCTTCAGAGCAGCTGAATGGTCCCAGCACCCAGCTGTGCTCGCCCGTGGTGGCTATGGAAAGGCTGGGAAGGGCCTTGGAATGGAGAGGGTTTCCCACCCATCGCCACCCTGCTTTGGACAAGTATGGGACCACCAGCAGCATCCCACCACCCTTCCCCACCAGTGCTTTGTCAGGGACATCATGGGATGTGCAAGATGGATGCATCCCCCATGGCCATCCGCCACCTCCCTCCTGCTCCCCCAGCAGCCCGGGGGGGAGCACAGCCATTTCATAGAGAGGACACAGAGAAAACAGCGGTGGAATTAGGGGTGGGGGGAGAGTGAAGCCCAGCATCCCTCCCAACACCACGCGGGTCCTGCCTCCACCAGCAAGCTGAGCCGGTGGAGGAGCCGAATCCCAGAGAGCAGCTGAGGAAAGCTGGCAGGAAGAGGGAGAGGAAGGAAAAAAAGAGGGAAGAGAGCAGCTCTGTCTCTTTAAAAATAAATAAATAGATAAAGACTAAAAAAATGCAATAAGTATATGCAAATGTGTTGAGCCAAACGCTGCTGTCTGTGAAACAGATGAGGGAGAAAGTGCTTGAAGCTAGAGAGGAGCGAGGCAGCCAGCGCTGACCCCGGGGTTAATAATTTTTACTTCTCCATCTCATTCCCTCCATAAAAAAAAATACACGGGGGGAGGGAGGGGAGCAGCAGCGCGGGAGGGAAGGGCTGGGCCCGGAGCCGTGCTGGCGAGGGGAGCCCACCCGCTGCAGCACCTATGGGTGCCAGCCAGAGGGGCTGGGGGGAAGGAGCTGAGGGGTGCAGGGCTGAGCCCCAGCGCTGGGCTGGCGCTGTGCAGGGGTGAGGGAAGCATGGGAGATCCAGGCTCTGGCTGCTCTGTGGGTGAGGGCAGCGATCGGTGCCAAACTGTGCGTGGGGCACCCGGATGGGTCAGCTCAGCCCCACGAAGGTGATGGCAGCGGGTGGGCGACGGCGGAGGGGACACTTCGCAGTGTCCCCCAGCACAGCTTCACCCAGCTGGAGAAAACTCTGCTGGGAAATGTTTCTGTTCCCTCAATCAAATATGGAACCAGCGATGGAACCCCCCAGCTCTGGCACCCCGCACCCCGTGGTGCTGCCAGTGTCTCACGCGCTGCACCCAAGGGTGGTATCAAAGGTGGACGCACTGCAAAGGATGGAGTCTTGGTGCATTTACCTGTGTAGATGCTTCCCTGCATTCCCAAACATTCCCCTGGCATTTCCCAAACATTCCCTTGGCATTCCCCAAGCAGCACCCTTTGGTGTTCCCCAAATGAAGCCGTACCTTTTGCCATGACACCGGGATGGCCGAGGCTGCAGCGCGGCACCCGAGCTGGTGCTGCCACATCTGCTGGCTTGGCACCAGCTGAGCTCCTTAATCCACCCAGCACCCCTGGGTTCTTTCCCACACAGGCTGGTTTTCAGCCACAACCCCCTGAAATTCCTTCTCTGGTGCCGGTGGATCCCCTGTATCATTAGCCCTAAGTTCAGCTCGTGTGCGGGGGTGTCCGGTGACTGTTGGGAAGCACCCACTTATTGTCCTTACTTCCCCTATGACACACCACCCAGCTCCCCATATAACCAACCAAAGGCCTTTTCACACCCCAAATAGCCCCAAAACCTGCCTGCTGCTGCAAGGGGGGGTGGGACACCCAGCACTGGAGCAAACTCTGCTGCTTCCCACCCCAGCCCCCCACCCTGCCCCATCTCCCCGCTTCATCCCACAGGCTGGGCCCTGCCAGAAGGCTGGGGGGTCTCCTGGGCTTCTCTGGGCCCTCACCTAGCTGAGCCATTGGGGCGGTAAAACCGTTCTCCCTCTCTGCAGTGCTCCCCACTCCCCATGTCCCTGTTAATGACCCCTGCCCTGGACAGGATAATGGGGGCAAGGGGAAGCCCCATGGTATGACTGTGGCCAGGGCAGCCCTCACCCACCCCCAGCCCAGGCAGGGAACGCAGCTCCCCTTGCGGGCCTGGAGGAGCTGCAGAGAAGGAACCCAGCTCTACCTCTGGCCAGGCTCATGGGCAGCCCAGGAGCTGCCTTTCGTGAAGGGCCATCTCAGTGGAAGGATGGACCCAAACCCTCCTGAGCCAGGCTGCCTGCACAGCCGAAATCAGCAGCAGGGATGGAGGCTGGTTGGGACAGATGATGCCTGGCTGCCCCCCCAGCTCTGCAGGCCACTCATCTGCCTCATCACCCCCAGTCCTCCTTGTCTGCCTGCCAAGGGAAGCAGCCTCCCTGCAACCCAGCAGCCTGTGCAAGCCTGCATTCCTCCCTGCATCCCTCCCTGCATTCCTCCCTGCATCCCTCCCTGCATTCCACCTGGCATCTCACCCTGAATCCTTCCCTGCATCACTCTTTGTGCAAGCCTGCACCTCTCACTGCATCCCTCCCTGAATTCCTCCCTGCATCCCACCCTGCATCCCACCCTGCATTCCCCTGCATCCCACCCCACATCCCCTGCATCCCTCCCGTTCAAGCCCAAGCATCGCCTCCCCAGGCGCCAACACCCCCCACCATTTCGCATCCTCCCAAACCTCAGCCGGATCCAGACCAGCACCCTCACAGCCCACCTCCCACCCATCCCACCGTCCCACTTGGCTGAGCTCGTGACCCTGTGGCCATCACCGAGGCGTCGCGCCCACGGTGCTCGGGGCTGCGCCGAGGAAGCGCGTCCTCCACCCCCGCGCTCGGGCGCTAAATGGAAGCAGCAGATCGATCCCGAGTGTGCCAAACTGACACGGAGGCTCATTAGGGGTTAGTTTTCATCCTCCTGCTCCCTGGCAGCCTTCACATTATCCCATAAAATTTATTTACTATTTCATGAATACATAAGCAGCAGGCAAACGCCGGCTTTTTATATATTTACACTGTATATATTTCACGGGAGAGTTATGTGTGTCTCTGAGGCAGAGTGGAGGGAGCGAGAGGGGAGCAGGAGCAGAAGGAGAAAGCAGCTGTGAGGGAAGGAGGGAGAAAGCCGTGGGGGAGGATGGGGATGGAGCATGCTCAGCAGCATGAGGCGGGGAGGGTGTGCAGCATCCTTCGCCCCAGCCCAGGTACCCATCGGAAGCCCCTCGGCAGCCCCAGGAGCCAGAGACGGCTGTGGGAGTTGGGGTGTGGGGCTGGGGTGCAGCCGAGGGGTTTTGGGGAGTGCAAGCTGTGCTGCAGAGCTGTGGCACCAGCTAGGTGGGGCCAGAACCATCTCCTCCATGCCCAAAACCCCAGTTACCCCAGGAAAGGAGCGGGACCTGCGCTCCTGCCTGCTGTGCATCACCCTACAGCGACTCCCACACCAACCCCGAGGCCGCGGTGAGGGGCTTGCGCCTGCTCTGGGACCCGCCATGCAAGAGCCCTGCAGCTGCCAGAGAGTCCGAAGGGCAGCTGCTGCCCCAGACACAGCCCCCAGCCTGCTGGCACTGGGGCTGGGCACAGCCCCTGCCCCACGTCCCGAGGCCCAGAGCAGCAGCGCTGGACTGATGGGCTGGGGCTGCCATCCACAGCTGGCTCCCAGCCCCTGCTCCCTCCTTTGCCCGGCTGCTGGGATGCTTGGGGTGGAAAAACGGCGCTGTGGAAAAACAGTTCAGAGAGGGGAAATAAGCTCCCCCCATTCCCAGGTTGGCCAACTGAACTTCTGAGGAGCAAACGGAGGAGCTGGGCTGTGTTAATGGCTGCTCCCAGGGCAGCTGCAGTGCAGGGGTACAGATTTAGGGGGTGCAGGGAAAGCTCCTGGCACAGCAGTGCGGTAGCACCCACTGCACCCCGGGGTGGCTTCAAGCTCCAAACCCTGTCCCGTCTCCCGTGAAGTGCCCCAGCCATCCCTGAGCCGGGCTGGGGGCTGTGCTGCAGGGTCACACTGTGCTCCTGGGACCGATACTGGTCTTGTCTCTGTTCCCAGCACAGGCACGACCAGCACACCACAGTCCCAGGCAGAAGGCAGGAGCGCGACTCAGATCCAGGGATTCAGAGCCAAGGCCAGGCAAACCCCAGGAGCACAACGTGGGATCCACACCATTCCTTTCCTGTGGCAAAACCTCAGCTTGACCCCCCCCCACCCGCATGAGAGGAAGGGCCAGATCCTGCACCCACGATGGCTTCCCTTGTCCTGCAGTTTCATTTAGGGAAGACATCCAAGGACCTTGTCCCTTCACCCCTCTGCTTGCTCCCTCTCCGTTCCCCCCACCCCCTCCAGGAGGGCACAGCACATTCCACGGCCTCTCTGCATTCACAAGGTCAGAGAGTGGATCAGAGGGGGACAGAGGGAAGGGGACACCCTGTCCCTTGGGAACCAGCTTGGGAAGCACAGAGACCCCCCTTTCCTGGGGGGAGCGTGGGGGTGGGGGAGGCAAAACAAATAAATGATGCTGCTGGTGCTCACTTTAACTGTTCAGCCACTTGTAGCCTGATGCCATTAGAGAAAATAAACAGACAAGAGGCACTCGAATTGTGCGTGCAAAGAGGAGACGGAACAGAGACAGAGCGTGCTGGGAGCAGGGGGAGGCACCGCGCTCCGGAGGAGAGCCAGAGCCTGAAGGATGCTGCTGCCCCAGCCGCCTGCCAGCTCCCGAGGGGCTCCGAGGGGTTGGCAGCCACCCCAGCCCCCCTCGAGCATCTGCGTGCGGTGAAGCCCCTCGCTATGCTGCCTCCACCCACCTGCGTCCTGCGTGGACACGTCACCCCGTCACCTCCTGGCTGTGATGGCAGGGAGGCAGGGATGGAGGCAGGGATGGAGGCAGGGATGGAGGCAGGGAGTCAGAGCTCAGGGCTGCTGCCAGAGCATCCCTTAGCCCTTCCCGTGCCGTGCCCGGCTGCGTGATGGACGAGGAGGGGCTGACACAGCCGGCACCATCTCTGCAGACGCCACTCGATACCTTCGAGAGTGCAGCCATTTATACACCGTGATAGATGCGGCTATCAAGGGTGAATGGCCGCAGCTCCCGCCCCCCCTTCGCTGCACAGGGGTGTAAATTTGGCAAAACAGCTTCACTAACCTCGGGGTGTTCATGATACCCGCCCCAAGCTCCGTACCCAGGCCAGTGGCTGCAGCCCTGTGCCAGGCACATGGCCCTACGGCATGGCCCTGGCCTCTGCGCAGGGGGATGCAGATGCTACATGGTGCCCCTGCCTGGAGAGGGGTGGGCAGCATCCAAGCATGGCCATCCAAACACAGCTTGCCACAGACAGGGGGGTTTGGAGGTCTCCTGCTCTTCTGGCACTACCCAGCAGCCAGACACCCCCCCATGCAGCCCTCCAGCCCCCATTGCCCAGGGCAGAGGGGCAGCAGGATGGGTGCCAGGCTGGCTCCAAGCTCTCTTTCTGCAGATTCAGCCTAAGAAACCAGCGTTGGGTTTCACCTCCGTACACACCATCAGGCACGGGACCACAGACCACCCCTCAGCCCCCCAAAGTGCCCTGACCTTACACCCCCTAGCACACAACAGGAGCCAGCATCTCTGCGTGGAGGCAGCAGCAACACAGAGCTGTCCCCGGCTTCCTGCGGAGGAATGAAGGTGTTCCTTCTCTCAAGCTGTGAGACAGTTGCACAAAGGGAGTTTCTTTGTAAGACACCCACCCCCCACCCCACCCCACATCACTTCCCTTCTAGCCACTGCAGCCCCAGGTCAATCCAATGCTCTGGAAGCTCCGACCAGCCCAAAGCCAGGTTCCCGGGATAGATATTCATGAGCAAGGGGGAAGATGGGGCAAAAGGTGCAGAGCTGGGCCAGGAAACATCCCAGCTGGGTGAGGTGGCACACGAGACACAGAGAGGAACTGCAGGGAGGACACAGCACCGGAGCATCAGCACGAGGCAAGGGGTGGGAAAGCCTTGTCTGGATCAGGAGGCACCAACCAGCTGAGGCTGGGCTGGGAAGGGGTGATGGAAGAGGCTTGGTCCCATCTGCTCCCCGTGCCACACCGTCCCTCCTCCTGGTGCTCCCGGGCAGCCATGTGCTCCTGACAGGCTGCAGAGCTATTGATGCCATTTGCCTCTGCCCCGGAGGCCTCTCGGTGATGGAAGACGCCTCCATTAATACAAGGGAAAGCGGCAAATGTCTGGAGATTAAAAAAAATAATCAAACAATCAGGAGGGTTTGGGAGATGGATGCGACAGCGGCTGTGACTTCACTGCTGGGGGTTCAGAAAGGGTTAACCACAGGAGCGCTTTGGGAAATGGGCATCCGGTGAGATCTGGACTGGGACACTGGGAGCAGAAGAGCTTGGGTGGAGCAGCTGGTGAGAGGAGTGATGCTGTGAAGCCCCCCTGCTTGGTCCCTGACCATCCCGGCATCCCGATGGCCGGCATCGCCTCCCTCCCCACCATCAGTCATTTCTGCGCTGCTGCTCATGGAGCCACGGCTGCCAGGAGCTGAACAAAGGGAAGGTGGCCGTTCCTCCCAGAGACCTCAGGGTGAGGAGCAGCGACACCTTGGCAGGAGGTCACAAGCATTGGAGCTCTGCAAGGCAGGCGGAGATGGTGGAGAGGCATGGGCCCCAAAAGCAACGCGGGCTCCTGGCTCCCTGTGCATCCATCAAAACCTCCCTGGAAGCAGAGCTGGGACCCACACAGGGGGTCTGCAAAGTCTGGGACCACAGAGCCACTTCCCACTGGCACTGCTGTGCCCGGCCACGGCAGGACCATGAGTTACACCCAAGCAAACCCTCACCCAAAATGTCCCTGTCAGCCCCCAGCACCACGTCCCCGCAGCCGCCAGCCCTCCCACCGGGGCTGTCCCTCCGCTAGCCCTCAGGGTCTCCCCCCAGCACCTATGCTGGGTTTGGCCCCATTAGGATAAGCAGAGGGGGTTCCCCAAGACACAACCTCAGCGGAGCCACGGCAGCGGCAAAGCCGCATCATCCCGCTGCAGCCGCACCGTGTAACGGCATCGCCCCGCAGCCGCCTGGGCAGCCCCGCAACCCCGGCCTCCTGGAGGCTGGGCTGTGCAAAGGCCGGGCCTTTCCGATGGCAGGTCCCATCCCAGAGTTGAGAGGTTTGCCTTACAAACCAAGCCACTGACCTCTCTGGGCCCCTGCATGGCTGTTTCCTGCCGGGAAAGGCTGCTCCGCTCCTGGAGAGGGAGCACCCAGGCTGCCTGCAGAGCGCTGGGCAGCACACAGGCCCCAGCTGGGAACAGGGACGCCTGAGGCATCACTGAGCCCACAGGGCCCCAACAAGGCCTGAGCATCCCCCAGCTCTGACAGGCTGTGCACTTGGACTGCTGTCAGGTCACCCTGCAGGTCCAATGTCCCTGCTCTGGGCTGTGGCACCGACTGTGCAGGGACCCTCCAGACCCTGCAGGGACCCTCCAGATCCTGCTTCCCAACCCCCACCATCCCAGGACCACTGAGTCCCTTCCCCATCACAACAATCAATTGGGCGCTGATTTAAGGAGCGAGATGTTTTCCAAGCTCCCTCCTTGGCAAGCTCGGAGCAGCTAGTGAGGCCAGTGAGGGGCAGGCGGGGGGCTCTGCTCTCCCACTGACCCCATCGGGTTTGGGTCCCGCAGCAGCCCCAACCAGCGCCAGGTGATGCAGGCTCGGAGCTGCAGGAGGCCGCCCCCCTCCCCATGGCAGCACAGCCCTGCCAAGGACCAGCCCGTTCCTGTAACGGGTTTGCGCTGTTCGCTCTGCTAATTACAGGGGTCTCGCTGCCAGCACCACAGCTGGGGCACAAAGCCCCCCCTCCCAGCATCTCCTGCCTGCCTGCACCCCCCTGCACAGAGCCAGGCCAGCTCTGCTCCTGCGCAGGGGGTGCACAGGTCCCAGGGGGGGCTGGAGGAGGAAATCCAGCCCAAAAGCCCCTCAGGGCCAGCCTGGGCCTGCAACCGGAGCTTGGGCAGGCACCCGGGCGGCCTGTGGCTCCCTCCCAGGAGATGCTCTGGAGCTGAGCAGAGCACGTCATCGCTCCAGGCCCTGAGGAACTGGTGCTCCTGGAGCAAGTCGGGGTCTTGTCCAGGGAGTTCCTGGCTTCCAAACCCCTTTTCACGTGCAGAGGCAGAGCTGTGGAAGGGGGAAGGCTCCCGCTGCCTGGGCTTCCTCTGGCAAAGCCCCCAGCTTGCTTGGGTGGGCTTGGGAAAGCCCAAGGACCACCCTGCCCGGGGAGAGCTGTGCCACTAGCACTGATGGAGCACCTCCACGCTGCTCTGACGCCCACCCAATGAGCCAGTGATCCCAATGGCTTGGTGCAGTGCCACAGACACCACACATGTTCATCTGTGTTCACCAGAACATCCGCTGGCCCCCGTGCATCCCTCAGCCCAGCAACAACCACCACGAAACCAGCAGCCCCAAGGCCTGGTTCACTGTGTGATGTTTCTCTTCCTGCCCAGCCCACCCTGCCGACTTTGGGAGCCCATGGAGATGGGGCCAAATCCTGTGCCAAAGCTCAGAGCTGGCGCCCAGCACCCGGCTCTTCCATGGCTGGAATCCTCTGCCCAGACCCAGTGGCTGCTGTAGCTCAAACTGCCACTGATCCCAACACAGAAACACAGCTCTGGGTGGGGAACAGGCACGAGAAGCTGCGTGTGTGAAGGGGCTGGGGAAGGTTCACTGAATACATATAATGAATCCATGGGAGAACGCTGCTGTTCCCTCTCTGCTGGTCCCCAAACAGGAAGAGGCTAAATTAATTACATTAATATTTGTGGAGACTTCCTAGCTTAGCTCCAGTGTCCTGACTGGACGGCATTCCCAGGACGTTGGAAGCTCTGAAGGTTCACTGAACCTAACCCACAGCATTACAGAGTGTGCAATCCAAAAATGTCCCAAGAAAGTCTGTGCCCACATTGCTGGTTTGCTTCCATCACTGTTCCCCCCCCCCAAGCTGGGACATTGGGGATTGGGGGCCTTCCCTCCTCACCCCCCTCAGCACTGTTAGTGTCAAAGCAAAGAAAAGGCTTGTCCAGCCAACTTGAGGGAGGGATGCTCAGTGGAGGGGTCAGCGCTGGATCCCTCCCCAGGGTGAGCTGGGGACATACCTTGGCTGGGCACAGGGTGACAGAGCTCCAATGCTCAGCTGATGGGCATTTCCCAGCCCCTGTCACCCTGCAACACTTGAGGTAGCAGCTGTCACTCCAAGATGACCCCATGCAACCAGGCCATCTCCTGCAGGCAGACGAGAGCAAGGCAGGCAGGAGCCCTCTCCAAGGATTCAGCCTTCCTGGACAGGGCTGCCTCCCGGCTTTGATGCTGGCCACCCCTGCACACCATTCATGAGAAGGTCCAGATGCTCCTAACTCATCTTCTAATCGAAGGGGATGAGCAAGACCAGGCTGATCTGAGCCGTGTCCTCAGCTGCCAAGCACTAGTGTGAACCACAGCCCCTTCGCACCGGAGACAGCGGCACAGCAAAGGCCTCACTCCGGCACCGAGACTTCCCGGCTTTCACCAGCACCCGGAGACCTCGCTCAGCAAACCCGGGAGCCGCCATTTCGGTGTGGCAGGAACATAAACCACGGCTGACAACCCCACCTCCATCTCAGCTGCTCCATGCGTGAAACCTGCCGAGCTCCTGGGCCCAGGGAAAAATATTTCATCGTGAGGAAGACCCTGAACGGCAGAGAGGAGCTGGAAGGGGCAAGAAATGCTCAGTGCCCAGCGTGATTCCTGCCCCAGACTGCTCCAAGCAGGGCTGGGTGCTGGAGAGCCTACCTGGGCCATGGTCTGGAGGTTGGGGGGGAGAGCACAGACCCCTGAAGGCAACCTGGGCCTATGTCCTCAGGGAAGGGCGCTCTGCCCCACACCTTGCCCCCCACTCCTTAGGGAGACTGATAGGGAGGCAGAATTGATTCTGAAGTGTTATTATCTTAATTAGAGCACGCAGAGGCCGCTGCTGAGAGCTGAGGGCCAGGTCCTGGGCTGGGAGAGGCCAGGGGAACATCTCTGCGCCCTCACGCCTGCTGGGAATGCCCCAAACCCAGGTGATGCTGTGCTGCTGGGCTGCCAGCACCTTCCCAGGGCTCAGCCGTAGCACCCTCCTCCTTCCCCTGCTGCGCTGGCTTCAGCCACGGGCTCCTTCTCCTCCTGGCAGGAAGGGTCAGCACTCCCCGGCGGAGGGGAGGGCAGGAGGAATCACACCCCAGCTCACCCCCCCATCCCCACATCGTGCGGCCCCTCGCCCGTCCCCGCTGCCCGGGCTGACGTGCGCCCCGCCAGCTGCTGGGCGCTGACCTCGGCGGGTCCCCGTGCTGACAAAAGGCCTATCTCCTCTCCGCCTAAATGATTTAAATTCTAATCAAACATCATTTATAGCACATCTCGGAGCCGTCTCCCGGGAGCTGGTCCCACGTGAGCCGTTGCCAAGGCAACCGGGGGGTCTCATTTCAGAAATGTCAGATTGCATTATTGTCTTCACACTTCTCTGATAACCCGGTGTCTCTCCGCTCCCCCCGCCCCCCCCCACGCCAGCCCTGGCCCCCCCCCCACCCCCAGCTCCTCGCCGCAGGAAATCGCCGGCTCTGTTTCATTCCCCACCCTCCCAACATGGGGCCCTTCGGGCTGTGCTGCCAGGCTGGAGCCTGGCCTGGGATTTCTGAGGAAGAGGAGGAGAGGAGGGGCCTGGTTTGTGCTGACCACGCTGGAGTGGAGAGGGGGGATTGTCTGTGTCCCCCCCCGCTGCCTCCCCTGCCTTGGCACCGGGGTGTCAGCATTCCAGGATGCCACAGGGCTGTACAGGACTTCCAAAAATCAAGGGAAGAAGGGTGGATGGAGCTCAGAGTGAGCTTCTGGGTCTGCCCAGGTGAGCCCCCCACCTCCTGCAGCCTTTGCAGGAGACCCACCCCCCTGCCAAAAGGCATCTCCCAACATGTCCCAAGCAGGCTGCCTGGCAGGACCCTGAGCATGGCGGCACCGCAGCTCTGCCCCGGCTTCAGGCCTGCCCGTGGCTGGGCCCAGCACCAGGCATCTTCTGGAGTGGAGCTGCCCCTCTGCTGCCGTGTTCCCCTTGGTCCAAGCCACCACCCTGTGCTGCCAGAGCTGCCCTGGGGCTGTGGGAGGAAAACAGGGAAGAAAACAAGCATCACAGGGAGCCAGAGCACCTCTGCGCAGGGGAACTGCTGGGCTGAGGCACCTTCCAGCTCCCCCTGGCTGGGTAGGGTCAGCCCATGAGTGGCTCCTGAGCCAGCTCCAGACCCTCAGCTGGGCCAAGTCCTCCAGGCTGGCCCTGCTGCCAGCGAGGCCATGGAGCTCAGGCCAGCTCCCCACCTCGCTCCTGCCTTGTTGAATGACATCAAGAACTGCTTGACAGTCATCTACAGCTGCCCGGCCAAGGCAGACCCCCCAGACCCCCTGCACACCACCCACTAGGAGCATGCTGGAGCAGTCAGACGTCACCACATCACCAGCCAAGCCTCACCAAGGTCACCACCATCACCACCCCGAGCCAGGTGCCAGACACAGCCAGGGAAACAACCCCGGGCAGGAGAGCGGCCTCTGGATGAGACCCCACATGCAGCACAAGCCCGTCGCAGCCACCACCCCGCTCAAACCCTCTGGCACCGTGCTGGTCGGTCCCTGTTGCTGCCATCGCAGCCAGGACCTGCTGCTCCTCCACAGAGACCGACAGGCAGCTCAAACCCCAGAGCCACATCCCCCCCTTTCCCCTGGAGAGGCTCCAGGTGCCCCTCATTCCCACACCTCCTGAGGGCACTGCCGACTCACCGCGGGCAGCTGGGCTGCTCTGGGCCACCTCCAAGCTCTCTCTGCCTGCCAGCAAGGTCCATCTCCACCCACCCAGAGGTCCCTGCCTCCAGCTCCCAAAGGCCAGGCCGGTCCATCAAAACCATGATTGGCTGACAAACCTTCAGTGAGGTTTGAAACCCAGCTGAGCCCAGCCCAGCACAGCCACGGCTATCACACACCCATGGGGATTGCTGCTGGGGATGAGATCCTGGGGAAACCAGTCCTGACCCACAGTGCTAGGAAGGGTTGGGCAGGGAACCAGGGATGGTTGCATTGCCCATAAAATAACCAGTTTTGGGGGGGTTTTATGGTTATTCTGCCAGGTCTGTGGGGTTGAGCTGTGCTCGCTGGTTGGTTCCAGGCTGTTTCCTCCAGGAGCTGATGTGATGGCATGGGCTGCACCCACCTGCCCCTCACCTCATCCCAACAGTCCCAATTCCCCTATTTTTAACCCCGTTTCCCTACATCTCACCGGATGGTGTCAGGGGGCGGCCCCAAAGAGCCGGGTCAGCGGTCGTGTGGTCCCTGGGTACCAGCATGAACCCACGTGCCCCATCCCGCATCCATCCATCCTCCACCCATCCATCTGCTGGGCGTCTCGGCTGCTGATAAACCCCTAATGAACCTCCCAACACTGCCTCTTCCCAAAGAATAAACCAGCCCTGGCCCAGGCGGTTAATATTTAACTGAATAAGGGCCATAAATATGGAAAATGGGACTTTTAATTAAATAAGCAGCTTTTAAAAGGGCCCTTGGGCCAAAGGGGCTTTTGTTTAAATATGATTGATTTGACATGTCCTTTCCCTCTTGCTTCCTCTCGCTCTCTCCCGCTCGGCGCAGGGATGGGAAGCAGGCTGGTGCATCGCAGTCCTGCTGTGGGACCCGCTGCCCGCTCCCCTGCCTGCACCCCAAAAACCTGACTGTGGCATCAAGCGTGTGGGTTTGGTAGTGTGGGAGCACCAGGACAGCGACAGCCCTTCAGCTCATTACAGCTCGTTTGAGATTCAGGATCTAAACTGGAGCAGTTTCGCGAGCCACCCTGCACCCCCCAGCTGCTGACAGCTTTGTACACCCTCCCCGGGGCAGGATCTGGCCTCTCCTATCTACATGACCATGGTGTCCCCCATTTAGGGCACGGTGGGTCCCTTAAGGAGGTGAGGGAGGGGAAACTGAGGCAGGGAGCAGAGAATGCCTTGCCAGGTCAGCAGCACAGCCAGGGGAAAGGACTTTGCCCAGCGCTTCAGGGCTGGATTCACCCCAGATTTCACCACACACACACACACACGGGCTGCAAGCGTGTAGTAAAACCGGGTCTGAACGGCTCTGCTGTTCTCTGACATTTGGGTTCCACTCGCTGCAGCAAGCGGCACTAATTACTTCTTAGTTACCCAGGCGTCGCAGAGCGAGCAGAGCAGGAGCTTGTGGAGCAAGTGCCATGGGCTGCCGGTGGGCAGCGGGATGCTTCCAGGCCTGGGAAGACCTGGAGAGGTGTCCAAGTGCCTGGACCAGAGCTGGGCTGAGCCGCCGGCAGTGACCCACTGCGTCCCCCCACTGCTGGGAGCATCTCCGGGCTGTTGGATTTGGCTCTGCAAGAATTGGGAGCGGTGTGAAGCGATGGGAGGCTGAGTGTCAGAGGTTACTGGGGGAGGATGGGAACACTGGAGCAGGATGGTCCCTACGTCGTGGTACGAACCAGAGCTGCGCCCTGGTGTGGGCGAGGATGCAGCGTCTGTCCCCAGCTCAAACAGGGCACAGAGGCCGGAGAAGCCACCAAGAGCAAAGGATGTCCCCAGCATGGAATGGCCTTGGGCTGAGGGACAGGCACAGCCTGGGGAAGGGGCAGCTGGGCTGGTGGCTGGTCCCAGCCCGGACAATGTGAAGGTCACTCTGATTCCTTCAGCACATCTTCCAGCTGTGGTTCTCCACATCCATCCCCTACCAGTGCCACAGGCCTCAGGCTCCCATCGCCCAGCGCAGCTGTGGCAGGTCCCAGACAAGAGAGAACAGGGTTAATTATCTCCACAAACAACTGGGGGAAGCAAAGTATTCCTGGGACCCAGACCTGTTCCTGCGATAGTGCTTCATGAGCAAAGATACAGAGATGGGGGACAAGAAGAGAGCACTAGCTTGGAGAAGGTAAGGTTAGGCTTTATATGGCTCCTTCTGGGTGTCCTCAGGCATGGAAATGCCCACCTGCAGGGTACCCAGAGAGATGTCCTCAATCTGGAGTCAGACTGCACTGCTGGTGGGGCCTTCTCCCCCGACACGGCAGCGAGAGCCCCTCAGGCCAGGAGGGTCCCTGGGATCACCAACCCTGAGGCACCCACGGCTCCTCCCTGGTCTGAGCAGCCCCAGGGGACGATGCCCAGGTCCAAAGTCTGCTCAGTGCAGGGAGCAAGCAGGGCTGGTGTCCATCAGCCATGGTGCAGGGACAGCCGCTTGTGCTGCAGGTCCCTTCTGGGCACCTTGGTGTGACTCTGGGTCCTCCACAACACACAAAACCTGGTGCCAAAGGCTGGGCTCCCGGCTTCACTTTACCTGGAGATAAACGGAGCCCCACACCGTAACCCTGAGCCTCCAGCAGGTCACGCTTCCCCACGGCACCTCGCCTGGGTGCCCTGGTTTAGGTGTCACTCCCAAGCCAACATCCCTCCTGGCAGGCAGCTTTCTCCTGGGCTGCCTCTCATCTACAGGGACATCCCATAATTCTTCATGCTCATCGCTAAACATCTTGCATTTCCCTCTGAAGCACACAGGGCATTGCCTGGGTTAGCCACACACCTGCCACAGCTCCGGCACACAACAGTTCCTCTCCTCCAAGCACCCATGGGCCCCACCTGTGCTGGGTGCCCTCTCCTCCACAGTACAGAGCCCTCATTTCTCTCCCTCCGAAATCTGGGCACATCTCAGCCCTGTCATGCAGTTTCTGAACAGCGAAACCCAAGGAACTGTGGTGTTCCCTTGATCCTCGGTGCCTCATATCACCCAGAACCACCCTTCCTGAGCCCTTCACCTCCAGATGCCAGTGCTGCCTTCCTGCTGGGAGGACGAGGGACACTTCTGGAAGAGGCAGCTCAGGAGATGAAGCTGGGGACAGATGCTCTTCCTTGGCATGGGTTTCCTGGCTCTGCCTCTCTCCTGCAAGAGCCAGGGCAGGATTTCAAGGTTTTCCTTTTAGCACCTGAACAACCCGTTCAAAAAGCAAAGCCCAGTTACACCATTCCCAGCTGGCTCCCAGTTAGAGGAGATGAGAGAAATCTGTGACCTCTGTTTGGGTTGGAAAGGGGTGTCCTCGATGTCCCTGAGGCCCCAGGTCCATCACACACAGTCTCCTGCTGCAGCTGATGCTGTGAAACTGTGCTCAGTCTTCAGTGGCATGAAGGCATCACTCCTCTGAGTCCTGCTGATGCCCGTGGATGTGGCGGATGCTGATGAGGGGTCCCAAGAAGTCCCACCCTAAACCCCAGGCTACATCAACTGGAGCCAGGGCAGGTTTAGATTGGATGTTAGGAAAAAATTTTTTACTGAAAGAGTTGTGAGGGCCTGGAACAGGCTGCCCAGGGAGGGGCTGAGTCACCTTCCCTGGATGTGTTCAGAAAAAGGGTGGATGAGGTACTTAGGGATATGGTTTAGTTTAGGATGTGAATGGTTGGACTTGATGATCTTAAAGGTCTTTTCCAACCTTGTGATTCTGTGATTCTGTGAGTGCTCAACCCCAACAGCGTTGGTGGCATTTTTGTGGGTACAGCTCCTGTTCAGCTCCCATGAGGAAAACAACCCAGATGGCCACCCAGGGGGTCCGATGCCATGAGCGGATCTGAGCTCGGGGCGGCTCCTGGGACACAGGCAGATGCAGAGCCGCCGTGGGAGCGCAGAGGGTGACTGTACAGAGGTATGTGGGTCTCAAAAAGGGAAAAAAAAAAAAAGAGAGGTAAAAAAAAGGCCCTGTGTTTGCAGCCAACACGTGTAATCTGCTGCAGCCCTTGTCAGACAAACCAGGTTTGCCGTAAGACAGCGATTCCCAGGGGGAAAGGGGCGAACGGAAAATACTTTATCAGCTGCGTACATATGTAAAGCGGTACCCTGGCTGAAAAGCAAAGCCTCTTTCCCTTTGAAAGCTGGGAAGGGAGAGACGGAGGCGATTGCTGGAGAGCAGGGACAGGAATGACACCGGCACAAAGCCGAACGCAGCAAGCCCCAGGCCTCCCTCCTAAAATACGCTTATCTCCCCATCAGCCCGGAGTCGCTGCCGAGCTGCGGCGAAAGCACATTGAACAAACTGATCCGAGCGAAGCGAGACGTGACTCAGCTCTGGAAACCATAAAACACTCGTGGGGTTTAATGTACAGAAATTACCCTTCTGCTCGGACACAGTCCTGGGGTCAGTGAGGGAGCACCCACCTCCCCAGGCCTCTGAGACAGGGAAATCGCATCCCTGCCTGGATTTGCTGCTGGCAGACAAGGGCTCTTCCTCCTGCTCCGAAATTGAGCTCCATTTAAAAGGCTGGGAATACCAGAACCTGGATGTGCAGCAGGCACCAGCTCTCAGGTTTGTGGGATGAGGGGATTCCGCTGGCAGCAAGTGGGCTGGCTTCCCAGTCTCCGGCAGAGGCTTCTCCCTCCCTGTCCGTCAGCAAGGGAGACCTGAGGAGACAGGGAATAAAATAATTAATGTCATTTAGGAGCTCCAGGCCACCACTGGCGAGACAGTGAGGGGGATGTGAGCACAGAGCGGCTGGGCTGGGGGCACACGATGCACCAGGCTTGGAGCCGTGCTCGGCTGGCTCCTCCAGTGGGACGGGGCTGCAGAGGGGAAGAGATGCTGGGTGCTTCCCGGACGCACATGGGGAGGGGGGAGGTAAGAAATGGGATGGGGGGAGGAGGCAGGGAGAGGAAAAGGGAGAGAGAGAAGAAAGGGCAGGAGGAGAGGTGGCAGGGAGCGGGAAGGAGCAGGGAGAGGGAAGGAGCAGGGAGAGGGAAGGAGCGTGCCTGTGCCCATCTGGGCGATGCATCACACTGAAATTGTCCTGCATTAAAAATTCACCAGCCAGAGAATTTTCAAGGGATTTGTAGTAATTAGATGACAAAATGCTGGCAAATCTCAGGCTCGCCAAAGATGTTACTCAGGGGTCAAAGACTCGACACTTTTGGCTGGGTAATTTGTAAGTGTCAATCACACTCAGGCATCAGAGAGAGAGGAGAGATCTAACGGCTGAATCCTAACGAAGCCCAAGGCTCCTGGCTGCTGCTACCCCCCCCTCCACCTTCCACCTCTCGCTCCCAGGCTCCGGGGCACACACGCAGCCAGACGTTGGGTTACGTGGTTTGAGGTTGGGGTTTTAAATTTAAAGTAACTTCCCAGATTTCATTTTTCCAGCCCAGCTTGTGGCAGGAGGAGTGCCTGCTCCATGTGCAGCTCTCCAGGGACGAGCTGCCCAGCTGGGGTATCCCGCAGGAACCAGGAGACAGGTGGGTTCCACCACTTCTCCAGACACAGGCTTAGACCTGCTCCCAGGACAGTCTGTCCATCCGTCTCCCAGGGCTTCCTTCCCCCAGGCCCACATGCTGGGCTGTGTGCAGCCAAAAGTGAGATTACAAAGGCTCCTGCCTGCACCCTGCCTGTTCCTGCCTCTGCAACCAGGTATCACGGAGCCTTCAGAGCTGCCAGCACCCTCCATGGGGTGTCTGCCTGGCCTGGCAGTGACCTGGGGTAATCCAGAGGGAGGCGGGATGCTCCCAGTCCGGGGGTGGCTGGGGGGCTGGAAGAGGGGGCAGGGGTCCCGCCTGGGCACCACACACCCACCTGGAGCCTTGGGGCAAAAAGAGATTAAAAGGTTTTTCTACTTCATCAGGTCAGAAACCAGATGATGAACCGCACTGTGATTTGGGAGGAATCCCTAAGCCCGTGGCATAGGGCTCAGCCTTGCCAAGGCTCGGCCGGAGGGGTGAGCCTGAGGTTAAGCCTGGGCTTTGCTGCTGGGCTTTTGGGGAGGACAGAGCCCAGCCAGGCAGGGTGTGGCCCTGCGGGGGGCTGCCCAGGGAGGGGGGGGGTGTCTCTCACAGCATTTTGGGTGAAGCTGCAGTTTGTGGTTTGATGCCCAAGGTGTGAAGCAGGAACACACGGGACAGAGGGACTGGAACATTGGGAACTCGGCCGACCGGCAGCCCTGTGTTCTCCTGCCCTGTGTAAGGGAGATCAGGGCACTGTGGAATGGTCTATAGGTTCCTCCTCAATTCAAAAAGTCATTTAGCAGCTGCACAACAGCACCTGGCAACAGGCCCCTCGGAGGGGCATCCTTCCCACAGCGACCTGGTGGTGCCTGGAGCTTCTACGTTGCGTGTTTGAACAGGCCCAGCTCCACAGCAGTGCCTCTCTGGCTGATTCCCTCATCCTAACTCTATCCAGCATCTCCGTAGGTTGCTGCTGGAGGAACACTAGCTGGGCAGCAGCAGCTGACCTGTGGCAGGAAGGGCCCTGTCCCTCCCCAGTGCCTGCTGCTGCCGCCCCAGCTTGGGAGCAGGGAGGTGCTGTGGGGTGCTGGTGGGACAGCATCCCCCCCACAGAGCCTGCTGGTGGCAGGTGAAGTTGGGCAGCCCACCCCACGGTGCCGGAATGCAGCTCCTACCGCTGCCTCACTCACTCTCCTGGGAAAACGGGCCATCAGATAAAGCAACGCCAGAATGGTCATCAGGTGGACACAAAGAAACCCTTTCCTTCCCCCCATCACCCCTCGACGTACACCAAAGACCCCCCACTCCTTTAGTTTACAGCTCTTGTTCCCGCTGACAGGTCCCAGCAGCTCCACTGAGCCCTGAGCTGGGGGTGTCACACGGGGGGATGTGGTGACAGTGTCTCCGTACCCGCGGGTGTGGGGGGCCCAGGCACACCAACGCCAGCCCAGTGGGGTCCCGGGGCTGGGGGAGCCAGCCGAGTCTAACGACATGACTAATTACAGCCTAATTAGACAGCAGAATGTAGGGACCCATCCTCCTGCAGTGGGAGCCCGGGTGCCACTGCCCACAGCAGTGAGGTCGGACACCATCCCCTTTCCCATCCTCCCTGTCACTGCTCTCGTGTTTCTGGCATCGCTCCCGTGTCTCACCGATTCAGGTCACACCGCGCACACGCCCGCCTCAGCCAACGCTGTTGATATTCTCGCTGCCTCTCTCCCTAGCTCCAGTTTGGGGTGAAAGCCTCCCTTATTAGCCAATTTGGATACCCACTTACTGTGAATTACCCAGCCTGATTATTATTCATGAGCGGCTAAGTCGGAAAACTCGAGCCCTGCCATGCGATTCTCTCCCTCTCCGGTGCATATATTTAGGGAAAACAGGAGGCAGCACATCTCAGCCACCCGCAGCCGCTCTGGAGAAAGGAGAGCTGCCTCCTCGCTCTCCTGTGCTATTCCCTGGCCAGGAAGCTGCTGGTGGAGGCTGGAAGGTGCTGGTGGAAGCTGGGAGGTACTGGTACTGAACACAGGTCATGGTGTGACCCAGGGCAAGGTCCAGCCCTACCATTAAGGAGAAGCTGGTGCTCCCCACATCCCGAGCAAAGCTCCAGCCAGCATCCCAGCATCCCAACCAACCCTCCCCATAGGCAGCTGCAGCCCAGGGCGATGCCACGATGGGGTCCAGCTGCTGGGACCCGCCCCGGCTACGGCTGAGCCCGGCTGATCCGTGGCAATCGGTTCCTGGTGGCAGCTCCTCCAATCCCTCAGACACAGCCGGAATATTTTAATGCTGGCTGCAGGGGAGGGACAGGAGCGCTACGTGCGAGGCAGGAATGGCAGCAGCGGCATCCCTCGGCTAATCCTCCGGCGGGGGGAGAAGCACCCGGGGTTTGCAATCGCAAAGGGCTGGTGGAAGGAGGCCGGAGACAATTAGGAGCTGAGGGAAAGCAAGCCCCAGCCGCCAGCTAAAGCAGGAGCTGGCAGCACACCTGCACGCAGCAGGGAGCCGGCTGCTCCCTGCAGGGATGCGGCAATAGGCAGGGAGCACAGCTGCTCCCACCTGTGGGTCTGCGCTGTGCTTCCAAATGGGGAAACCGAGGCAGTGAGGGAAGGTCCCCGGGGGAGAGCACAGCTCCGCAGCGGCAGCCCACCTTCCTGCTGCTTCTTCCATCGCAAGGGAGGGAGCAGCAACAGACACACAGGGTTTTTCAAGCCCGAACCCGTACCCTGTGGTTCCTGCCACATCTTGCTCAGGAAGACAACCCGAAGCACGCCCTGACTCTGCGAGCCGACACGTGGAGCTGGCGGAGCTGCGAGGAGCAGGGGATGGCTGCCAGCGACAGGCAGGCAGGAAGGCTTGGGATCCCCGAGCTCCTGCCCGGAGCTGGCAGCTGCCGGCAGCGCAGGGGCTGGGAAGAGGTGAGCGTGATGTGGGGGATGCAAGCTCTTCCCGCAGCCCTAGCAGAACGTTGGTGGAGGCAGGAATGAGGGGGAGACTTTGCGAAAGCAGGGTGGGACTAAAGAGATGAGAAGAACTGCAAGTCACGATCCAAGGCTGCTGGCAGGATCAGTGCAATGGTGATGAAAAGAGATCATCCCTGGCTGGGCAGCAGGACGGGAGCATGCTGTCACCGGGAGCAATTCAAGCCTGCTGAGCAGGATGCTCTACCTCCCTGTTTACCCCTGCCCTGGAGTCCCCTGCCTCCCCCCATGGGACAGTGGGAAAAACACCCCAGGGCGATGGCATCAAGAGCCTAACGAGTCGCTCTGGGGAGGTAGCACAGCCTGGCTCTGAGGGCAGTGGGAAGCATTGCTCTGTGCAGCCGCACAGGCCTGGCAGCAGAGGGACGCCAGCCCCTGGCAGAACCGGCCCTGGGATATTCTCTGCGCTGGCTGCTTGCTGTCCCCTAAGCAGACAACAGCCCACACAGGCCCCTGGCCACAGGCAGCAATGGAGTGAAGCTGGTTGTACATGAAAACCCGCCAACCCCCGAGTTGGGTAAAAAGGCTGCATTTGAATAATATCCTAATCCAATTCCAGCGCCGGCCCCGGGATATGGAGGTGCCTGCGGAACCGTCACAGCCCTCAGCTCCTGGCTCGCCGGGGTCCCGGCCCGTACGAAGCCATCACAGCCTGGCCAAAGCCCGTCCATTGGGCAGTGGGCTGCACCCAGGGTCCGCAGGACCCCACGGGGCCCACACACCACATCCTGGGGCTTGCAGAGGGAAGGACCGAGTGGAAAGCACCGGTTTCAGTTCTCCAATAGGCAGAGGGACTCCTTGAGGCCAAAATAATGCATGTAGCCCCCCAGCCCCTGCTCTCCAGCCCTTCCCGCAGAGTGCTGGGTGAGGAGCTGGCCCGGGGCCGAAGCTGGGAGCAGGCTGCTCAGCCCCTCTGCCCTCAGCATGGCCTGGGTACCATGCACCCACCCCAGTAAGGGATACCCCGAGCAGATGGGCATCACGTCCAGGAAGCACAGGGCAGATAGGGGGTGATGGGTGCACGCAGGGACACAGGCCCTGTGGTGTCAAGCCAACAAAATGAGGGGACAGGGCTAGAGCTTGTCATACCCTCATTAGAACAATTAGTGTGTGCCTGTTTGTTACAGGCACAACCTTCCCGAGTACTGGTGACTGCAGAAGGAACTGGCTGTCCCTCCAGAACACAAGGAGCGCGGTGGGATGGGTGAAGCGGTGCTGCCGGGGCAAGGGCCGGTGTGGGACTGTTTCCCCAGGTTAACTATGTAGGCAGTAAGGGAGCTGCCACTGTTTTACCATCAGCATTGCTTCAGATTGGGAAATCAAAGAATAAGGCAGTGGGGAGCAATGAATCCCCTGCAGACCTGCTGAGGTATTCGCTTTAATTCGGGGTAATTAGCAGGTACACACTCATTTCCAGAAAATTCATGTTAAAGCCGCTGCAACTTTAGGGGTGCAGGACGTGGGGTTCTCGATATGTAATGAAGAAGTCAGGTCTAAGTCAAGGCTTTGCTCACAGAGCAGGAATTAACTCTGATTGCTCTCCTGAGCTGCCATCAGGGTTCCCACAATTAGCACACGGGCAGATACGTGTATCCCTCTATCTGTACACAGCCCCCCGTGACACAGATCTCCCCGATACCGAGTTGCCTGAGAAGTGAACCAGTGTGGAACCACATCAAGGTAACATCACCACGGGAAGAGGGAAATCTCTGTTACATTTGAAGGTGCAGGGAAGGAAATCCCCCTCCAGCCCTCACACACGTCTCCTGGCCTGTTCCCACACAGGGAAATAGCATGTCTTCCAACATATCAAAGGGTTAAGTTAATTTTCATTAAAATTTAAATTTGAGAAGGCTCCCCTCTCTTCCCTCCTCCCCCCCCCTCCAAACGTCTGACTGGCAACCATTTCATATTTCAATCTCGGCAGAACAAATTGAATTAGATGTTGAAACCAAACTCGGCTCTGTTCTCTAAAGCCTACATGCTCTGCTTGTGCTAATCCCTTTCGTCGCTGCTGCAGACCTCAGAGACGCTCAGCAAGAAGCCTGCCCTGCCACAAAAGACAATGAGGGGGGAGAAAAAAAAAAACCCAAGAAAAAACCCCCAGGAAAATCCAGCCCCAACCTGCGACCCTGCAAAGCTGTGCCTGGATGCGTGTGGGTGCTGCCTGTGCCTGGCAGGGATCCTCCTGCCCGGCTCCTCCTGCCTGGCTCCTGGCTGCATTGTGTGCTGCTGGCAGGTCCTTCACCCAGGATGCTAAAGCTGTTTCCCTGCAGCGATTCCCCCCTACCCCAAGCCATCCTGGGACCACCATGGGTCCCACCCCCACAAGACAGTGCACGCAGTGGGGAGCAGGGGAGGGAGTGGGGATGGGAACACTGTGGATCAATGCTGAGAAAAAACAATGGAAGGAAAGGAAAGATGAGCCCCCCTCCCCAGTGAGCTCATCACCATTTGGGTTGACCCCCTTTGACTGTGCTGCTCTGACACCTGTGCCTCAGTTTACCCATCCACCCCCTGAGTTTAGACACCTCCCTGCTGTGGGGCAAGGCAGACCATCACATCCCACTGCCGCTCTGTAGAGATCCCAAGGGTGCACCCCTGAATTCTGGGGGCCTGTCCCCTGAGCCAGCAGCTCTGGGGCGCCAGGAGCAGAAGAGCCCAGAATCAGGAAGGTGCTTGGCAGCAATGGCAGGGCTGCAGCGTGGTTTGGGGACTGGTGTGGGGTGTCACAGCTTGGGGTGCCCAGTTGTAAGCCCATGGGTGCTGAGCCCCACGTCCTGTGGGAGGAGCGGGACAGGGTGCTCCTGGAAACGTGGGGCTGGCTTGGGCCTCGAGTGCTGCTGCCTGTGCTGGCCATGGCATCACCCCATCCTCACGCTGGCTGCTGGAGGGGGGTGCTGGCTGCTCATACACCTGGGGCATCCCTGCATCCAGCTGCTCCACGTTACCTCTGGGCCCGGCACCTCCCGCAGCCGCACAGTGTGCAGCAGGCAGTTACTGAACCCACCCCGGATTGCTCCTCAGTCACGTAAGCACCTTCCCTGTCATCAGCGGGGCCCGGCACTCGCGCCTGCCCAGGAAAGCAGTCATATTAACGGGGTTATTGGTCGGCTCCAGGCCCAGACGCGCTCGCTGCGCAGGCAGCCAGCGGTGTTGTGGGCTGAACAAAAGTCCGGTAATCAGGAAGGTGATGAGCATCCCACTGCTCCGAGTATTGGGCACCGCCTTGCAGCGACCGGCAGCGGCTGCCGAGAGGAAAACAGCCTCTCCAGCAGTAATGTGCATTGTGCACACAAACTCACGCCAGCAAGAGCAGGGCGGCTTCCCGGCGCTGCGACACGGAACACAAGCCTGGCTTCCCCCCGGCACGGGGGGCTCAAGGACACGATGGATGTGTGCATTGCACTGCTCCAGCAACACCCCAAAAGCAGGGGGCGTTGCTTAGACCGTTAGGATGAGATTTGGGAGCTGGTAAAATTTCTGTGGCTGTGAAACGGGATTCAGAATGTGTCAAAGTCTTTCCTTGGGAGGTGCTGGGCAGGCACGGCCTCGCTGCACAAACTGCCACAGGGACTGGGGCTGGTCAACCCAGCGCCCCGGCACGAGGACCTTTGGGTTCCTCAGCACGGGATGGGGTTTCACCACCACAGAGTGGGATGGTGAGGAGAGGAGCCTGAGGGGTGACATATTAAAGTTTATAAATATGTAAAGGGTGAGAGTCAGGAAGCCGGAGCCAGGCTCTTCTCAGGGATGGCAGCGACAGGACAAGGGGCAGCGGGTTTGAGCTGGAGCAGAGGAGGTTCCATGGGAATGTCAGGAGGAACTTTGTCCCTGTGAGGGTGATGCAGCGCTGGGACAGGCTGCCCAGAGAGGTTGGGGAGTCTCCTTCTCTGGAGACGTTCGCACCCACCTGGACACATTCCTGTGGGATTTAGTGCGGGTGACCCTGCTCTGGCAGGGGTGGGACTGGGTGTGCTTTTGAGGCCCCTCCTGACCCCTGACACTCTGTGATGCCGTGAAAAGGTGCGAGCAGTTCAAAGGGACTGAGGAGTCCTCCAGGTGCTTTTATTGCCCTTACTTCAGGCTGGCTGAACCACACGGCCTGTGACTGCAGGGAACTACTTAATCCTGGCTCCCTCCTGCCAGCCAACCCTGCCCACATCCTCCATCCCTGCGGTGCTGCTCCAAGAGGGAGCACGCCAGGGAGGAGCAATGCCAGGCAGGACTCAGGAACCAGGCCTGGGGGGGGTGAGGTGGGCACGGTGCCCTTGGAGGAGGCAAAGCACTTGAGACAGCGGGCACTGGCAGGGAAAGGCCTTTGCCAAACTCTGTTCATGGTGGCAGCTGCTGGTTGGTCTCCAAACAGGAGCTTTGTTTTCCTGGTTTTTGGCAGCCCATCTGTTCTCCCCCAGCCACAGAGAGGTGAACTCCCGACTCACCACGGTTTCTGCTGCCACAGCAATCCCACTGCCTTCCCTCGGGGGAAGTGAACGCACTGGGGAGCAACGCGCTTGCTTCAGCGCTGAGCCCCGACCGAGCCCAAATCCGGGCTGCACCCCATGAGACCACGGCTATGAGCTTGGATGGGTGACAGGGAGGAGAGACAGTGGGTGAAACCCCGGCTCAGAGGCTGCTCAGCCTTCCCGACATCACCTCCTCCTCCTCCTTGTGCGGCTGGCCCCGGGGCATCCCCAGCTTTCTGACCATCAGGGATGGCTGTGCCCACCACGGCCCCGCTGCCAGTACCCACCTCATCAGATGCCAGGTGGCTGCTACATGGCCTCGTCTTTGTTGCTCTCCTCCTCTTCCAGATGCTCCAGGATTTCATTCAAAACCTCCGACTGCTTCCTCTTCTTTGGGGAGTCTGCCCAGGCCCGAGCAGCAGCAGCAGCATGGGTGCAGGAGAGAAAGGAAAGCAAAGATCACAACCCTGACCCACGCATGGCTGCTTCCAGCCCATCTTCTGCTGCCTCCAGCCCATCTCCTGCTGCCTCCAGCTCCCCTCATTCCCCTTTCCAGATGGAGCCCCCAGCTATCCCTCACGTGCCCTCACCAGGCAGGCCCCGCAGGACACAGGGAGATGTGATTCTGTACCTGCCACCCATGCTCTGGGTCACAGGCTTTTCGTAGCAAACCACCCCAGCATCCAAAGAGGCTCACTGGTGATACTGACCCTTCCCACTGACCCTGGGTCACCCATCTCCTGTCCAAGAGTGGTTATGAGACCAGCCTAGACACTGGTCTTGGTTGAAGGTGGATCCTGGCCAGACACAGACCCACCAACATCCTTGCTGAGATGTACAGTTGATGGCTGGCCCTACATCCCCCCCCCTCAGCTGGCGCGGGGCAAAGGCATGAGGCCAGCTCTCCCCCTGGACAGCTGGGTAGGGATGTCCCCCTGCTTCTCCTGCCCCACACCACCAGCCCTGTCCTGCGACCTCCCCGGCATCGTCACCCTCCTGAAACCGCTGTGGGGTGCAGCGCTGTGCACCCATCCCTCCTTACAGATGCTACAACCTATGGGCAGACAAGACACCCCCAGCATGCAAGCGAGCACCCCAATCCCCCCTGGCACCCGGTGCTGGTGGCAGAGAGCCACTCGGGCCCCATTTGCTGTGGCCAACACTGGTGCTGCCTCCCCTCTGCTGGGCAAGAAGCAGCCCCTCGGTGGGGGCCAGCACAGTCCCTCTCCCTGCTCGCCCCCAGCCAGCGGCTCTCACTCGCTCGCTGCACACAGGGAACAGCTGTTTAAATCCTGCTTTCAGACATCAAAAGCCTCGCTGGGTTCCTCAAACAAACAAACATACCAGCGGACTAAAGAAAAGGTGTAAAATAAATAAATGGAACAAGCTGTGCGTTTTCTTTCAGCATTACAGCTGCTGCGGGAGATAAACAACAAGGAAATGTCACAAAACATCAATACAGGAAAATTAACCTGACAAAGGCTCCCAGCCCCCCCCCCCCCCTCCCCCCCAGCTCCCAACAATTTTGCATTTCTGGAGTTCCCATCTAATGATTTTATTTTTCAATTAATTCCTTGACAGAACGCCAGGACCTGCCTCCCTCCCCCATCCCCACGGGGCTGGGTGGGGGGAGTGGGGTGCCTGCAGCCCTCAGTGCCCACCCTGTCCAGCTCGAGGGATGCCATGGGGGGCTGCAAGGTGCCACCCTGGGACCCTCCAGCAGCTCTTCCCAGGTCAATCATCCAAAGGCAGAAGGGGACAACTGATCCCAGAGGAAGGTGCCAGCTCAGCAGTTATCTCCCCCCACTGCCCCCCACTGTACTCTGCCCTCTCCCAGCCAGCCTCACGCGTGGGGCTCAGAAACAGCATCAAACACAGTGCCATCTCCCAAATCCACAGCAGGGAACTGTCCCCCCTGCCCACCACATGCCTTGCAGAGAGCCTGCATGGAGGTGGTGACAGGGGTGCACAGCAGAGTGGATGCTGGACACAGGGTGGTGGGTGCTCAGGGAGCGTCCCTGGGACACTGCCGTGGTGCGGGCAGGGGGCTGGTAGGCAAACAGCCCCTGCCACAGGCTCCAGTTGCACCAGCTCACTGCTGGGGAGCACCAGAAGCATCCCCACTTCCACTAACAAGGAGAAATGGGGCAGGGGGTGGGGGGGGCAGGAAGGAACCCAACCAGGAGGGTGGGGAAGAGAATTGGTTCGCCTTCCGCTGCGTGGCTCCAAGCTGGTTAAGGTTTGCCCGCTAACGATCCCATTTGCTTCCTTTAAACAATAGCTGAAGCCAGCAGGGGTGGGCGAGAGGGGGATTACCATGGGATTAGAACATGGCAGGGTTGCGGATGCCACGCTAATCCCGCAGGGTTTTACTCCCCGGCTCCGGCATGTGCCTGCATTAGTTACAGATGCTCTCCAAAATGTAAAAAAAAAAAAATTAAAAAAATTAAAACAGAAAGGAGAAAGGGATCCCAGGAGGCTGGGAGGTGAGAGTGAGAATGGTGGGGCTGCGGCACAGCCCAGAGGTAAGAGGAGCAGTTTGGGGGGCTGTGGCCCAGGGAGATGCCACCCAGGAAAGGTGATGGGGGCACAGATGAGGAAGACTCTTCCCACCCAGCCAGGGAGGGCATGAGGATTGGGTCCAGAGAGGAATGTGCCTTCCCCAGCAAACAGCTGTAGACAAGCAGGGGGGAGCTGCAGCAGGGCTCCACCCCCGGCCCTCTGCTGAGCCCACAGCCCTCCCCAAAAACGCTCTCACAACTGAAACACCAACGAAACCCCCCCCATCCCCCCTGTTCACCCACCCGCAGTCTCCACACCCCCTCCTTTTACCCATCCCTCCTGTAAACCACCCCCCTCCCAGCACAGCCCACAAGCCATCCCTTCCCCTTCCCACATCTCGCGCAGAATTCCCCATCTGTCAATTTAATTCTTTGATCGATGGGAAGGAGCAGGGAAAGCGGCCCGGCACAGCCGGTTCCCACGTTAGCCCTGGCAGGGTACCGCCAGCCCCGCTGCGGCCGGCCGAGCGCCGTGTTTGCGAAGCGCACAGAACACAAGTCGATAGTAATTTAGCTGGATTGGGAGCAAGTCCCTTCCCTGCACGGACTGCGGGCTCCCGGGAGAGAGGGGAGCGCATGCAGGGTATCGCCGCCTGGCTCGCAAAGCCCTCCCTGCCAGGCCGGGACGGAGCCGCGTCCGGCCCTGCTGGGCAGGGAAGGGGAGGGGGATGGAGCTGTTCAGAGCTGCTGTGGGCTGCAGTGATGAGGCTGGGGGGATGCAGGAGATGTGCAGGGCTGTGCTGGGGCTCTGGATGTGACCTCCATCCTGCGCAGGGAATGGGTTCCATCTGCCCCTCGGCTGGCAAATTCAGCTGCAGGGTGTTGGGATCCCTTCGTGTCTCTTCTGATGGAGCCAAGTATTCTCCCTGCTGGTTTGAAGACGTCTGTGATCCCTGTTTTCCAAAGGGAAGGTCCAGCTCCCCAGACAAGGGGATGCTGATGGTGGCAGGAGCTGCGCAGCCCTGATCCGGTGTTTCCCATGACCCTGCTCCACATCCCTAATTAATGTTTATAAATATCTTAAGCATGGGATGCAGGGGGAACTGGCCAGCCCCTTTTCAGTTGTCTGTGGAGACAGGACAAGAGGCAATGGCTGTAAACTGGAGCACAGGAAATTCTGCACCAACATGCGGAAGAACTTTTCCCCAGTGAGGGTGACAGAGCCCTGGGACAGGCTGCCCAGGGAGGTGGTGGAGTCTCCTTCTCTGGACATATTCAAGACTCGTCTGGACGCCTATCTGTGCAATATGAGCTGGGGAGCTGCTTTGGCAGGGGGGTTGGACCCGATGGGCTCTCGAGGTCCCTTCCAACCCCTACAATTCTGTGATTCTGGGTTGGATTAGAGGCCCCAAGGCCAACTGCTGTCCAACCTTTCCATGGCTTCTCCTTTCCATATCACAGCAGATCTGGGCTCTCCAGCCACCTCGGGGCAGCAGGTCCCACAGGTTAATAACGTGGGGTGGGGTGCAATTAAAACCCAAAGAAATTGGGGTGGTTTTTTCCCTAATACAAGGCTGCCCTGCCTGAGGGCAAAGAGAGGGCACACCCTGAAAGAAGCAAGGAGCCTTCAGCCTCTTAGGGACTGCACTGGGGCACAGGGGAGCAGGCGCAGGGCGCAGCTGCCGTCCCTGCCGCAGGGCTGTGGTTTCACTCCCAAATCCATCGCTGGCAGCCAGTGACCACTCCTGAGGGCTTCACTTTCTCCCAGAACATTACAAAGACTTAGAACAAGCCACAGAGAATGACCTGAAACGGCATGGAATGGGAAGAAGCCCATTCCGCTTTATTGCGCATATTAGGCCTATTGAGAAGATGGCTCAGGAGCGGCCTGATTGCCAGGCAAACGCCTGCACGGAACAGAGATTTCGGAGACCAGACCTCTCTTTAACCTAACGAGTAACAGCAGAGCGAGCCCTGGGAACTGGAAGCCAAATCTTCTGTAACTGGTGTCAGAAATAAGGTGCGTAATTGCGGCAGAGAGGAGTCGGCGGTGGGACGTGTCTCGCAGCCCAGGTCCAGACTTCACAAAGTATTTCCCTGTGAAGACAAAAGCGGCGGGGCTGACCCCCGGCGCCGCTGGGCGAGGGGCACAGGCACGCAGGACACCAGCCTGAAGGATCTGGGAGGCTCTTTCAAAGCGGAGACACGGAGATCTGCTGTGATGGTGGCAGGATGAGCTCGCCACCTGAGTGACTCAGAGGAGTGTGGGTCCCTTGGTGTCCCGCTGGAGCTGCCTGGTAACTGCTGCTGGTAGTGAAAAGCAAGCTTGGCTTCCAGTCCGCAGAATCTAGTCTGTCACCAGTGAAATGAGATGCACAGTCTCAGCCCGGCTGTTGGGCAGGCTGAAGGGGTAGGGGGATCCAAGGCAGGGCAGCAAGGCTGTGTGTGCTGGGTGCCCCCTCCACCCTGACTCCGCCTGAGATACCTCCAGCTGCGCCAGGAAGAAAGTGCAAAGGAGCCTCCCCGCGGGTCTGAAGGCTGAGCAGCAGCTGGGAGATCTCCCTCTATTGCTATTGCTTTGTGCCCAGCCACAGAGAGAAGGACTGGGCACAGCTCCCTCCCCCAGGGGGTGCTGGGCAGCACCACCACAAACTGTGGCAAGCCCACCTCCGAGTCCGGAGATGGCACTTCCCAAAGGACTGAAACCTGTGCTGCCAGCACAGAGACTGAGCCCTGCTCCCAGTGTCCACCAGTGTGCCCCAGACGGGCTTTGCTATGCAGATCCGCTGCTGGCACATCCCACTCTGCCATGGGATTAGCTACCCTTGGTTCTGCAGCAGAGGACGCACATACACTGGGCAGGGCTGAAGGCCTGGACATTATTCCTCTCCTCTCAGTGCCGCCTTCAATCCCACCTCCAGTCCCAAGGCGGAGAGGGATAACCTGGCTCCTGTTTGTCAGCCAGGCTCCTGGAGCCACTGCAGCGCTCCAGGGCGGCATTCCCATGGGATGTGAAAATGCTCCTCTGCCGCTATCCCAGAGAGCGAGGAAGACCCTGGACAAGTGAGCTGGAGCAAAGGCAGACAGCAGCTGGGAAGCAAACAGAGTCTGGGAGAAACAGGGAAGCAACAGAGCTCGCAGGCAGTGGCTGGCATCCCCTGCAAGTCTGCAGCTACCCCAAAGCCAGGACTGGTTCCCGCCAACAGCGCGGAGCAGAATGGGAGAAAGAAGGTCCCCAGGTGCAGTGGGACAATGAAACATCTGCCTCCTCCCTGGTACGGAGACTCATGTCACTGTGAGCAAGCAGGACATGTGCCCCCTCCAGTGCTGGGTTCTGGGTGGCCACAGCCATGCCCCAAAATGCCCATCCTCCCTACCAACCCCTGCCCACCCCTAGCAGCACAGCTCTACATCCAGGCGGTTCTGCACACCGAGGCGTCCCCAAGCTCCTTCCCTCTCCTTCTCAGCACAGTGCTGGAGATCAGCCCATGGCTCCCATCACATCCCCCTTCTCTCTGCACCTCGGGCCACATCCCCCCTCAGCCCTTCCACCCCCAAACTGGCTTCCCCAGGCTGTAACAACCAGCACAGCACATGCTATGTCACCAGCATGGGGCCGGGTCCCGCTGGAGTCAGGCTTGTGAAACAAGGGGCACAGCGACGTGCAGCTCCAGAGTGGCTCGTGCCAGCCCCTTGGGCGACGGGCACGTGCATGAGGGAGAAGAGAGGCTGCAAGGGGGTGCAGGAGGCAGTGATCGATCTCCAGCTTAGCCCTCCTGCCCAGGGGAGCCCATCCTACATAAATATTTGCCAAGCAATGCATTTGTGCCTGTCGATGGCTGTCAATAGGAGCCTGCAGTGTTGTTATCTGCGGAGCTGTCATTCTCGGGAACCTGATCCAAGCAGCCCCTCTCCACATCTCAACCCACAGCCAAATTACCTGTCCTTTTTTAATCTGCGTGCCCAGAGCCTGTCCCCAGCTATGGAGCACCCTGGGGTGCAGGCAGATGGAGTAAAAGCATCGCAGGTGGCATCGAGGTGCCTCGGCGGTGCCGGCACACAGAGAGTAAAACCGGCTCACGTGCAGACAGAGCTGTCAGACAAAGCCTGGCCTGGACACCTCCTGCTTCCCCTGCGCCTGCAGTCAGGCTCCAGCAGATACAGGCCAGCTCCAGCAAGCCAGCGGCACGGGGAATGGGCTGGCGAGGACCAGCAGTGTGTGCCAGATGGGACGGTGCCAGCCAGGGCTGCATTGACAGGCCAGAAGGATGCTGCTACGTTACCGTGGAAATGGTCCGCTGTTTTCCGTCTCAGGGCCTCCAGCGTTTCCTCGGTGTCTGCCCACTCCAAGACCAGCCTCCGGCCGTACAAATGTGTGCTGTGGCACAGGGCATTGAACGCTTTCTGCAGAATTAAGAGGGGAAAAAAACAGTAAGGGAGAAAATAAAACCAAACACGAGGCAAATCAAAGGTGCCCCTCTCCGCCTCCCATCTAAAAGGCCCCCAGAGAGCATCCTACCCGGAGCACTTTGCTCTGACGGGGCAGGATTCATCTCCATCAGTGGCTCTGACTCGATCATTTATCTTCCGTGCGCTTGCAGCCGAGCAAGCCCCTGCTGCCAGCCCTGCATGCTGCCGCTGCTGAGGGAGCCGGCTGAGGGCCGGCACAGCAAGCGGCTCAAGGCTGCCTGCAGCCCTGCTCCGCCCTGGGACCTGCCCTGAGCCGGGAAAGCTGCAGCCTGGGGAGGCTGCAGAGACTCAGGGCAGCATGGGGTGGGTTGCCTGCCAACTGGGACCCTTGTGGGCAGAGCCACCTCACGCCTCACAGGCACAGCTCAGATGCAAACATAGAGGGGACAACGGGCGTGAAGCAGCACGAGCTCCCTGGGGAACGCCGCCTTCCCCTCGCCAACCATTTGGTGACGGTGACCGTGGTGGCAGCAAACGTGGCGGCAGCAAACGTGGCAGAGCCAGAAGCCAGGGCATAAGTGCCGCATTCTCTTTGTACCCACGGTGGTGCGACGTTACAGGAATCCAGAGGTTTCCCATTGTTAGACCCTTCTTAATAACATCCGTACAGCCATCATCTCTTGCTGACATTGGATACCAGCGTGCCGGCCAGAACGGGAGCTCAGGTGGCTTTCTGTGCCTCTGGGCAAGGAGCAGACGCTCAGGAATGGCAGCTCAATCCAGGGAAGTCTGGCTGTGTCTATATTTCCCGTGGACTTTCAAGGGAATCCAGGACGGGGCAGGATTGGGCCCATAATGCAAATGCACCAAGACGCTGGTGAAACATTTTCATCCCTGTGGTTGTGCTCCACAAAGTGCTCCACCACAATGCGACTCACGGATGGGCACTGGGATGAGGAAAGGAGCCCCAAATGCTCTTTTCCAAACCCCAGCTAAGGCTGGGATTAAGTCGGGTTATAAACTCTGCAAAGACAGCGGCCATGGGACCACCAAAACACATCCTGGTGTCCAACAGGGACACCCCTCCCTTCCACCAGGAGAACAAAGCATGCCGGAGAAGCCCAGACCTCTCTGCCAAAGGGCAGTTTTGAAGCCTCGAGGTTGTTCCTGGATGTCACATCTCTGGCTGCCCACAGCCGCTCTGCACAGACATGGCCCTGCCCGTGGCGATGGGGGACAGAACTCGCCCCCTGCCCCATTTCCAACAGCCAGCACTCAGTAACTTGTGGTCCCCCCTCTCGCCTGACTCCCTTCCGCTCACCCAATTCTCAAGCAATACAGAAAAGAGAAGTGAGGAGCACCAGCTCCTCCTCCTCAGCACTGTGGAGATCCCCACCTTCCGAGACTCCCACCCTTCACACCTCCAGGCTGCCCTGGCCGGGCAGCGTGCCTCCTTTTTGGGGGGCGCGTCCCCTCTGAGGGCCACACGCCTGGCTGGTGCTCTTGCAGCTACAGCTGTTTTTATTTGCCGCCGCTGTTGTTTTAAAGGCCTATTTTCACTTGGAATGGTATCCAATTAGCAGAGCAATGTGTTGGCTTAAACAAACACTCGGGGGGAGGCGGCAGTGGGGAGCTGTGATGGCTGTTTGCGTTGGCACAAAGAGCTATTTCCAGCGCCTGGCAAACAACCGCAGCTCTAATCGTGGGGCTCATTTGGTAATTTATACTTTTTAATTTCTCACTTCCCGCAGCACAAGGAAGGAGGAGGCTGGAAGACAGGATACGACCCCGGCATTGTCAGAAGATGGGACACAACCCCAGCAACATGGCTGCAGCCTGCAGTGGGTCACGGAGGAGGACGGCTGTGTTGGACACACACAGGAATGTGGTGCAAAGCGCGGTTGGTGTTTGGCGGGCTCTCAACCTCGAAGCCGCTTGCTCTGCCACATCCTCCTTCTTGCAGGGCTGCTTCCACACCTCACTGGTCACATGCAGCTGCTCAGCCTGGTCTGGGATGAGGCGTCATCCCAGGGAGCACTGGGTCTGGGATGAGGTATCATCCCAGGGAGCACTGGGAAAGGTCACGGAGCAAGAGGGAAGGTAGATGCCACCACCAAGTCATGTTGCATGAAAGAAACCCTCCGGGAGAGACGCATCTGCCAGCGGCCAGGGACACCGGCTTCTCCCAGCCAAACATGCTCCCAGAATGAGCTGTTCTGCACCCAGGATGGAGCAAAGCTTGGGGTGCCAGGGTGAGTTTGCAGGGACCCCCTCCAGCCCACATGGGTCAGGTGATGCTGGGACCTGTGTCCCTCATGTCTCCATCTCCCGGGTGGGCTCCTGGAACGGGGGCAGCAGAAGAGAAGCCATGTATTTCAGGTGAAGACACACCTGAGTGGCATTTCCTTTGGGAAGTAGGGAAAACCCCCAAACTTATGGCTTCATGGCTTGGAGAGGAATTAGAACTATTTTTGAGGGAGAAAAAGAGAAGCTGCCAATGATTTAAAAGACAAATGGATGAAGGGGAGAAATGCCATCCCCACACATCTTGCTGGAAATCCTCCAGCAAGAGGAGGAAATTTGCCACTGCTGTTCCTGCAAATGTATTTTAACTACCCAAGAAATATGAAAGGAGGACAAGCAGACTGGCTTTTGGAGAAAGGGGTCTGGGGTACAGCTCCACCCAAGTGTTAGGCTTCCCTGGATGCCTCTGAAGACTGCAGCACGGGATGGCCAGAGGTTTGTTTAGCTGTATCCAAACCAGGGATATGGAGAGGCATGGTGTCCGCTCATCCAAGAGAGACCTGACCAGGAATGACTGCCAGTGAGGACAGCTACACGTCACTGTACGCCTTTAAGAAAAGAGAAGCCATCACCACAACAAGGCTCGGTACCCTTAATGCCAAAAAAGGGGTTTAGTTAAAGCTGCTGCATTGGGCAGTGCACCCACCATGGGTGCACCGAACACCCAAGAGCCCTGGCACACCCCTTTGCACTTTCTGAGTGCTTTGGGGGCTGCAGGAAAGCCCCGTGGCCTTCTGCCCTCGAAGACAGGCCAGGAGCATGCTTAAAAACCTCATTTCCACACCTTCCAGAGTACCATTTTGCAGAGTTTGGCTCGAGCTCCGTTCATGGCGTGGCAGTGTTCCCTCACCAGCCCGGGGTGAAGCTTGGGCAGCGACAGAGCCCCAGCAGCGGGTGGAGGAAATACGGAGAGAGGAAGGGGAGAGGCTGGAACAGCAGCTTAGACATGTTTGTGGGATCCAGAAGGGGAATTTCAAAATTCAAGAGGAGGCTGATAAGGTCAGGAGAAGCCCGGAGGGCAGGGCAGGGCAGGGCAGACGCTGCTTTGGAGTAAAGCCTGCTGTGCCGGGGCACTGGAAAAGCAGAGATCAGGAGACTGGACCATTGCACCCGCCACCCCCGAGCGCTACAGCTCCATCCCCAACTGCTGTATTAATTCGGAGGACAGTGCTGCTCTGCCTATAGATCCCCCTTGCCCTATTAAATCCTCAAGCCGAAGAGCCTCCGGGCTGGAGTCATTAGAGGGACAAAGGGTCAACAACATTAGGAGATTGATCTATTTCCCTTCCTCGCAAGAGCCGGTCCCAACTGAGGATGCTCTCTGCGATGCCAGCTGCACACAAGGCTTTTCCCTTCCAGTTTTAAAGGGCTGACTGTCTTTCCCGAATGGGCAATTTCTGTTTGGAGACCAGATGCATTTTTATATCAACTGGGGAGAAACGTGAAAACTTGGCTTCCAGTTAATAGTTCAAAAATAAAAACAATCCCACAACAACTCTGCACAGGGAACGCCAGGAAACGTGTCAGACAGTTAATGCTTCCTTAACTGGAGTTAATTCGTTACTGCCAGTGGATGGCTCCCCGCCTCGTCCCCTGACCGGCATGCACTCCCTGCCAGTGGTCAGCTGGAGCTGGAGATACAATCCCAAAGGCTCAGTCAGCAGGCACGAATCCTCCCTGGGAATCTCTCTGTCCCTCCTGGTGTCGCCTTTGACATGGGTTCCTACCCGTTCCCTGGCTCCGCACGCCTGTGCACTGTGACCTGTTAAACACTGGCAAGACACAAGAGAAGCGACTGCTAATCCTGTCTGATGGCGCCGTGACGCTCCCAGTCCAGGTCCATCCATCACTCCAGAGCTGTACGATGACCCAGGAGGCAGCTCCAGTGGCAGACATCACCATGGGAAAGCCAGGCACCAAAGCGGGGCTCTGAAAGATGGGCAGGTGATGGGGAGAAGATGCTGACCACCAGCAGCATCCTGTGCCCTGCCTGAGACCTGCTGCCTGCTGTGTGCAGCTCGGGCGCCCACTCCTCTCCCATGATGGCACCTTTTGGCAGTGCTGGCTGTCCCTGAGTGGGTGGCAGAGCCCCAGGGGAGACCGAGAGGACGAAACCCAGCCTGACGGGACAGGTCTGTGGGGGAGCTGGGAGGGGGAGCCCCACATCTCTGTCCTGGCTCTGGAAAACCTCCCTACGCACCCCCACAGCAGCCGTGACGGCTGAGAGAAATAGACAAACACGGGAGGTCACAAGCTTTAGAAGCCCAACAAAGGTACCCAAACCACCCTGTCACAAACCCTCATGTTCTGTAAGACGCTTATGAGCGATTTCCAGACTACGGCTCTCGGCAAACGCGTCACCGACAGGCCCAGAGGTCTCCAGGCCCGCTCCCCTCCTCTCATTTCACTCAGCAATAAACTCTAAGCCAATTATGTCCATGTTTACAATATTCAGGATCCTATTCATCAATACGCGGCGCATCCTTTTCCAGACGGCCAGCGGAGTGTACTTGATGTGCCACTTGTGAGACAATTAAATCCCTCAGAGAGACGAGGGTGGAGAGAGGAAAAAAAAGAAAAAGGAGGAGGAAAAAGGCTGCTCTGCTGGGAAAGCAGAATCCCTGCCCTGACTGATCAACGATCGTCTGCAGGACATTGACATCATCTGCAGGACACTGACATCGCACTCCCCCACATGCTCGCCTCTGCTTTGGGAGAGGTGCCCCAGGCAAGTGTCCTGCCCTGCTCCTTCCCCCTGGGAGCTGAAACCAGCCACCGGTCCTGAGAGGTTGAGGAGGGCCGGGAGGCAGGCACCGAGCCAGAAACCAAACAGGAAAGTGGGTGCTGCCTCCTTCACCCCCACCCTGGCAGCTGAAGCAGCCAGGTCTCTGTATCACCCTTCCCTCAAACACTTCATGTTTCCACAGGAAAAGATGGATCAGAAAACCCAGCATAAAGCCTGAAGGGCACTGGAGCAAAGCAGAGCTCAAAGTGAAGCTGTCCGTAGCTGGGGTTTGAGCAGAGCTGTAGGCACAGCTCCCTGTGCTCCCAGGGGTCACTGCACCCCATGCTGCCCCCTGGGAGCCGGCCCTTGAGGGAAGGACAAACACTGAGCGGAAGGAGTCTGAATTAGAATCGATACAGGACTAACAAAGAAACTCCGAGCACTATGTTATACGGGAGGTCAGGGTGGAACGGATGATCCCACAGTCCCCTGTGATCCAGGATCAATGAATCCTGTCTAAAAATATAAACATGGGCTACATCTGCTCCCTCCCCTCTCTCCCTGCTTGCAGCCTTGGGGAACATGGAGCCTTAGGAGTCAGTGGAGCCATACGGTCCTTGGGCTATAACATCCCATAGCCTATGCCCACAACCATCCTCGGCCAGCTACTGCTCGCCTCGCCGGGAGCCAGCAGCGGGGGCCAAAATCTGCCCTGCATCGCACTGGGAACACCCACATGGCACCTTGCAGCGGGGCCGAGGACCCTCTTCTGCCCAGCGCAGGAGGGACCGTGCCCGGCCCAGCCCACTCCCAATCCTCCGACAGAGTGGCACAGCAGAGCCCAGCTGGACAGGCTGCACATCCCATGTTTCCTCTGCAGGTACAGAGCTTAAATATATGGGAAAGCTTTAGAAAGAATAATAGAGCAGAAGGTTTTCACCAGCAATCCCTCCCAGGTCCAAACACTATGGGACATTTTGCAGCACAAAGTGCACAGGGATTGCAAAGCTGCCCAGGCTCTGGAACGCCAGGGTCTGCGTGCTTTGGGTAAAGCAGAGCGCGCTTTCCACCCGCGGGCTCCCCAGCACCGAAAAGGCGTTTCCCAGGCACTGCTGCCTGCTGCCCACACCGTCCATACTGCTGCCCAACAGCCAGCACAAGCCAGAGAGCATCCTTGGCCAGGCAAGGCCAGGCCAGGCCAGCTGGGCCCAACCCAGCCCAGCCTGCTCCCCTATTCACACCAGACAAGGACTGGTCTCTCGGACCAAGACAGCACTCAGTCATTGTTCTTGTGCTCAGTGAGGCAAAGCAGACACAGACCCCTCTCTGCTCCCCATCCTTCTGACCAGTTCACACTTACAGCTCTTCCACTGCTTGCTATCTGATAAGCACCAGGACAAGGCCACTTGCGGTCTCAGAGCACACGAGGAACCAATGATCGGGGCCTCCTACACTCCACAAAGCAGCCAACAGCCACAATATCTCAAAGTTCCCCCAAAGCCAAGGAGGTGGGACACGTACGCGGGTTTTCCCATGTGTTACACTGGGGCAAACCCATCCCTTTCAGCTTCTCACCTTGCTTCTGACAAGAACTTTTAGCCACTGCATTGGCTGCACCAAATCTCTGCCCACTGCGGCTTCAGCTGCTGTTTTGTCCTGTACCCTCCTGTGGTTGCCCACACCAGGCTTTCAGCCTCAGCACATAGCAACAGCCTGCCCCAAATCTGGGCTAAGCCTCAGCGGAACAGAGCCTCCAGGCTCTGAGTCAGAAAAAAATGTCTCACCTTGGCATCCTGCTTGGTGAGGAAATCCACAAACCCGAAGCCCCGGTGGGATCCTGTTCCTGCCATTTTCTTGGGAAGCCGGACAGTCTTCAGCTCGCCAAAGGTGCTGTGAATTAGAGAAGGAAAAAGCAAAGACACTGTGAGACTGAGAGAAAAACAAAGCAAACCCCTTCTCTAACAGAACTGCTGTGCTTCTCCTGCCTTCAGGAGATCTGCAACACCCGAGGACCCAGCCTGCACGCCATGCCCCATCCGGGTTGGGCAAAGAGCATCTCCTCCATCCCAAGCCTCTTGTGCACATTGTGACTGCAAAGATGCCATCCCTCTGCTCTGTCCATGCCAGGCACCATTTTCAAGACTGAATGCCCTTGTTTTAACACCTCACTTGGGTGCCTGCCTGTCCTATTCTGCACCCACCCACCCTTCCTGTATGAGCTGGAATCAGACAGGTTTATCAAGGCTTGAGAAACAGATAAAGGGCAACAGGTGAAGCAGCAGCCCCAAGTCCTGCGCGACAGCCCCCAGGTCCAGCAGAAGTTCAGACGAGTTTCTGAGCACCATCAGGGCAGAAAGTCAGGAATGGGGGGAAACATGAGGGGAAATGGGGGGTTCATGTTCAGCTGGAGGGTGGGGATAGGGCAGGCAGCATCCACACTTGGACATGGCGCAGTACAAACCCTGTCGCAGCACGCCTGGCCCTTGAGCAGGAGCTTGTCCCCTGCGCACCAAAGCACAGAGCCATCCCACCAGCTTCAGATCCTGTCCCAGAAGCCTGAATATCAACCCAAAGGCAGGGCGTGCTGGACACCCCTGTGCAGCGCCAAGGAACTCCCAGACAAAGCCGATGCTTCCCTGGCGCCTGAGCCCCCGCTCCCCCCCTTCTGCCCGTGTACTGAACACACACAAGCGGCGGCAGATCCATATTTAAGGGGCCCGGGGCTGCCTGGGTGTGTGATTTGATTTGAAAATCTCCACACACACACGCACACACAAAAGGAGCCGGGGATGCAGCAGTGCCAAAGAGCACTGGGAATAAACACAGTAAAGGCCGTAAACGCTCTCGTGAAATGATATAAGCTAAATCCTAGGAGTTAACCCGGTGCACTGGCAGCATGACCAGGCATTCATCGACCCAATTTCCTTTGGCAACGTGGTGTGTAAATGTACCATTATGAAGCCTCAAAATGAATCCGCACGTCTCCTCCTCGGCACCTTCCCTCCCTCGCTCCCTCCTGCCCCTTTCGAGCTGGCGCTACGCAAACAAACAAACAAACCCCAGCGCTGGCGAGGGAGCAGCCGGCTGGCGGGGATGCTCGGCTCCGGGAGCAGCAGAAGGCTCTTCCTGCAAAGGGGTGAGGGTGATTGGGCCCCACGAGCTCCTCAAATTGTACTATCCCAGAGAACCTCAAATACTCCAGATACTCCCACTGGATTGAGGGAAGGGTAAGGAGAGTGGGGTCCTGGTCCAAGGAGATGACCACTTGGCTAGGGAAGAGCCAGCAGGTGGCATGGGCAGGGGGTGCTTGCTCCAGCCAATGCTCCGAGAAAAACACCCTGGGCAATGCCCAGGGGAACAGAATATTTGCCAAAAGGGAGGAGGTCTCAGCCAGCACCCACCCTGCACAGCAACACTCCACGTGTCTCCATCTGACACTGAGACTCAGTGCACAGGGTGGGCAAGGACGTGGCCAGCAGAACCAAGGCGGGCACAGGCCTGGGGCTGCGGTGTTGGGGGAGCTGTGATGATTCCCATCAGCCAGCACAGACAGGAGAAGGCAGCTCTCCCCCCGCCCCAGCTCAGAGCGGCACAAGCCACCCCTGGCAGAAGGCCTGTGGAAGCAGCGGGGACCGGATCTGGAGCAGGGCTGGCTGCAGGTGTCTCCTCGAGAGGAGGGTTGGGGGGATGCAGGACGATGGGACCCCTGAGGGCTCCTCGGGACGGGCCCACTAGGGGAGCTGTAGCATTGCTCCCAGTGGGGAGCAGGCGCAGCTGGGGGGGCGAGGAAAGCCGAGGGGTACACGGGTTGGGGCTGACCCCGTGGGGGTGTGCAGCAGAACACCCTCCCTCCCACTGTGGTGCTAATTAGAAACCACAACACAGCAATTACCATCCTGGGAGCTGCGAATGAAGTGGAGAGCCCAGGCCTTTAATGTTCTCCTCTCCAGCGCCAGGCAGAGACTCACACCTCTCTTTTCCAATTATTTCCTCTGGATTTGGGGTGGGGGGGAGAGAGGCAGAGGGAACCCAATTACCCCCCGCAGCACCAGGCTCCCAGCACCCAGATACGCCAGGTGCTGCCCTGCTCCCTCCCAAGCCTTCCAGCTCTGGACAGCCGCATACAGATCACACCGCAGCAGCCACGGGCAAAGCCACAGGAGTGGGGATGATGGAAGGGAAAGGGATGAAGCCCATCACCAGGGAAACATCTGAGCAAGGGGACAGAGGAGGGAAGAAAGCAGATTTTATCCGGGCGGCTACACTGCATCCCACCTGCACAATCCCACTGAGCCGCCTTACAGCACGTGCTTCCCCAGGGATGGGGGTTCCCTGCAGAGCCGAAGTCTCTCTCCTCTCTCTGGCAGCAAACTGGATGGAGATCAGAAAGCGCTGGCACAGAAGCCCACTGCCAGCGTGAGCACAGCACCGTGCCAGGCCCCTCGCCCCAGGCTCCACGGCTTGCAGGGAAGTCCCCGAGCCAGCATGAGCCTGAAACCTCAACCAGCTCCTGGATCCGTACCCACCTGCACCCAGGTCTGCTCCAAGCGCTGTTGAGACCCTTGGCCAGGGCTCAGCCCCGGCACAAGTGCTGATGGACTTGGCAGCTGTGGGTGCAAAGCCCTTTCCTTCCTTAGACACCAACCTGTCTGCGAGTGAGCCCAGCTTAACTGAGCCAGAAATGGGAAACTCCCTCCTGGTGAGTCCTGGCCCAGGTTCCCGGTGACACCGAGCCGGGCCGTGGCAAACAGAAACATCCTGTGCATGCAGTGTCCCCACAGAGCTGCATGGGGTTAACATGGACGGGGGGACACAAAGAGCAAGAGCTTTGCTGTGGAGGCGGTGGGTTTGCAAAGCCCCCAGTGAGCTGCTCCGTCGCTTCCCAGCTTCTTTCCCCGTATGTTCCTGTCCAAACGACAGCCCTCCAGAATCCCAAGCACGGCCCAGGGCCCAGAGGGATGCAGAGGTGCGGGGTGGGTGGGAGAACGGGCTCTCCCAGCTCCCCCTGCCCACACTCCCCATGTGCCGTGGGCAGGTTGCCAGCCAGGCTAGCTGAATCCATCCCCGGGCCCATGCTCGGTCCCCAGGCCTGGCACATTGTCACGCCACTGGCTGGAAGACGCGACAGCCCCCAACAAATGCAGCAACTAAGATACCTCCAAAACAAGAGCCTCTGTTTTGTGCTGACCCAGATGTACAGGGGTGGAGTGGAACCAGTAAAAGGCCATACTGGTCCCAGCTGAGCAGCAATCTGCATGGCTGTCCAACAGAGACAGCCACGACCTTTCCCTTGACGACTCAGCGGTCTCAAGCTCCCTACGAACACTTAATGTTCCCAGAGATCTCCTCCCTCCCTCCCACCCACGTGGGATCCGGCACTTCTGCATGGCATTGCTGGGTTATCTGCCGCTCTCCCAATGCTTTGGCAGCTCTTCCAGTGGTGTTGTGGCCGTCCCTTCCCTTCCCTTCCCTGGCTGAAGCCGGTTTCCCCTCCATGCTGTAAAGCCACGCGCTGCAAGCTGGCTGCAGGTCAGAGGAACATCACTCCTTGGGATTGTAATTATATCCTTCTGGCATGGGCCAGCTGGGAGGCAAGTCCTTTGCCTGCTAATTACAGGACATGATATTGCTATTAAGGGGAGCACACTCGGGCTGGGCAGACAGCACACTGCTCACTTGGCTTTGCTGCTTCACTGGAAGGTACTTGCACATCCCTCGTGGGCACAGCTGAGCAGTGGAGGGCAGCAGGGGGGGATGCAGGTGGGCCCCAGAAACCCTCTGCACTCCTCTGCCAGCATGACCCACAAGTACCCACCCTGCAGCTCCTTCCCCGTCCATCGCTGGCCCAAATCCAGGCCAGTATCACCAGTCCCAGCCCCACCACCTGCTGATGACTCTCCCACCTCTTTTCCCAGCTCTTCACCTCCCATCGGGTTTTGGGTGAATTTCTGCCCGATGCTGCCAAGCCTCTTCCCAACCCTGCTCAGCTCCCAGTGTCCAAGTCCAACCCCACTGCTGCCCCAGGCTCGCTCCCGGGACAGGGACCTCGGCATGGGATGGAAAAGGAAACGTCCCCTTGGGGCATTTAAACCCCAAGTTCCTGGGGACAGGCCAAGCCCTGCCCAGCCCTCACCACTACTTTCAAGATGTGAAGAGGAAGACGTGCTCATCACATTTGATCCCAGAGTGCTCTCAGGAGCAAGGACTCTGGTCTCCAGGCTCTGTAGGGAAAATGCCCCTGATGTGCAAACCCAGGTGCACAGCTGGGAAGCCCAACTGCTGTTGCTTGTCCTTGGGAAACCAACAGGGAATTCACCCTTTGGTCTCTCCAGACATATATGGATGTCCCACTTCACAGGATGGGCCTGAACCCCACTCTCTGGTTTATCTTCACTCAAGGAAAACAAAGCAGCTGTGACCATGGTGAAAGCTATTATGAACACCTCCAGCAAGGCTGCCGACCTTCTCGGGGGTTGACATCTACTGCTGCCACCTCCTCCTCTTCCATCCCCTCCCCTCCTCTCCTACTACCTCCTCATCCTAGAGCCCAGACGCTGCCGAAATCCCGCCCTGTGACTGATGGCAGCCCTAGGACAAAGCTCAGGCAGCGTGACCACTCATCAGAAATGGCTCTAGGCAGGGGATGAGGAGTCCAGGAGAGACCTGAGTCCTTCCCTTCCTGCTCAGTCTCTTTCTTCCCCTGCAGCAGGCTGCAGCCGTGCTTCAGCCCAGCAGAACTCACTCCATCGCTCTGCAATGGTCCTCTTAATTTTATTCCACCCTCCCACTCCCAAAATAGGACCTTCCCTCCCCCAACAAATTACCTCCCTGCCCACCTCTGCTTCTGCGCCGATTTGCTGATTATAATGGGGGGGGGGGAAAAGGAAATAATAACGGTCCTTTTTCTTTCTCCCTCCTTTAGGAACGCAGGACCCTGGCAAATGGTTTTGCCCCTGGGCTGAGCCGTGGCCAGTTCCACCCCCTGCATGAGAGAGTTAATGAAATACGCAGCGGAAGGTCCCTCCCGCCTCCCGCTCCAGGACTTCAGCTGACTCCAGTACAGCTAATCCCATTACAAGAAAATAACGTGGATAATTCAAGCTAATGAAATCGTTACAAGAATGTGGACAGCCAGGGGTGGACATTCAGAGCCAATTTAACACTCCTTGGTGTTGTTATCCCCAGCACAGGAAATATCTGAAAGGCGGAAGGGAAAAGAGAGAGGGGGGAAAAAAAAAAAGCCCTCCTCTCTTGTTAGCTGAAATCCTGTTAAGAGAGTTCAGGAATTAATCTGCCACCTATCTCCCCTATTACCATCATCATCACCATCATCATCAATAACGTCTCCTCGGTAACCTCCGGAAATTAGCACATGAATGGGCAGGAGGGTGAGGCAGGAGAAGCCTCCTAACACCAACCAAGAGCAACCTGCTGCTGCCTCCATCTCCAGAGGAGCTGGCAGGTGGAAGGACTCTGCAGCAGCCCAGGGAACCCCTGGTCACATGGGTGAAGCGATGCTGAAAAGCCAGTCCCAAAGCTGATCCTTCCCCAGATGGCCCTGCTGGATAACCCAACCACCTCCAGCCCCCTGCGAAAAGCCAGCTGCATTCAGGAGGAGCAGGACAGCCACACGGATCATCGAGCTTCGCCCAGGAGCACCGTCTTTGTTTGGAGGCCTCTTGATCCGCTGCTGCAGCTCTATGCTATGACGCGGCTCCCGTCCTTCCGCGCCAGCCTTGTGCTGCTGGAGAAGTGCTGCTGCCTCCCCCAGCTCAGCAGCTGCCATGCGATGGATCCCTTCTCGAGGCCCATCTTCTGGGGGAGCCCTGCCCATGGTGCAAAGAGCCTCCCACAGCAGCTTGAAACCTGTACGGAGGGAAGCCAGGCCCCAACAGACGGCACACACCTCAGCTCAGCCACCGCATTCTATGATTTGCCCATGCATCCCTCTGCTTCGGCACCGAGCGATTCCAGGCAGGAGCCACCGGGTGTGCTGCACTTGTGGGTGCTGTGGAGTGCCTCCTCCACGCCACCTCCACCAAGCGCAGCCCATCTGCTTGAGGCTGGAGCTGCAGGAACCCTCACCACGCAGGACTTCAGAGCTATTCCACCAGTATCCTGAGTTTACATGGGACCATGAACTCAAACACTTCTGGCATTTTCAACTGGATGCAGGTGATCCCCATGTGTCCCTCTCCAGTGCTGCTGGGTGATGGCAGGACCCCAAGGCATTGATGATGACCATCAGGCCCTGATGAGGCAGGAGCAACTATCAAGAGATGCTACAGCCCCTGAGCTATTAAGGAGCTCAGCTCAGCTGGGGAACCAAGTGGGGACCCCAGGTTCCTGTTCATCACCCCTCCAAACCTCCCACAGGTGACCTCGTGATGCCGCACTCTCCCATTTTTTGAGTTCACAGCTGCTGTCTACCAACCTCCCGCAGACACATGATGCTTTGATCCACAGAGGCACCAGAGGGACTCAGCGTTTCAAAGACCGGCAGTGCGATGGGAACGTGGGTATCTTTGGTACCAGGGAGAAAGCAGGAGCCCTGCAGCAAAAGCGGTGGAGAAGCTGAAAGTCCTGCAAAGGAGTGCCCTGGCCCTGCAAGTCAGAGACATTGCCTAGGGACTTCTCCCTGATGAAAGAAGGGGAAGAGAAAGGTGCACAAGAAGCACTTTGCTCTGTGGGCCATGGAGACAGGACGCATGGTGTCCAGCCAGGGTGGCCATCCCCTCCAGGACCCATGGAGAGGAACCTTCCACCCTTCTGCTGCCACAGACACACCATACTTCCCTCCTTTCCCTACGCTTTACTCCACTTGTAGAAAATCAACACCAACCAGATTCCTACTTTGTGTGCCCCCAAATTTGACTGGAAGCGACCGATGCTTTCCCCCTTTCCTGCAGCAGGGAATGGGGGAGAGTGGGATGAGCCCCCCAGGACACACCGGCAGGAACAGCACTGCTGGATGTCTCCGGGATACTCTCCTGTGAACATGCCTAATTACATCCAGACGGTGCTTTCGGCACACCTGCCACAGCAACTGTTTATCTTGCCAACATGTAAAGAGCATCACTTGCAAAGTTTGCTGGGAAGGAAACCAATTAGCATGTCGCCCGCGAGGCACAAAGATCCTCTCGCTTTATCTCCAGCATGGCTGCTTGGCAGAGGACCCTTCGGTGCCAATTCCCTCCCGCTGCTCCCCCACAATGCCTCCTCAGCTCCTCCAGTTGGAAATACAGGGCCCTGCTTTCCCCCAGAGAAGACCCACGAGCACATCCCCTACACCAGGCCGTCCTCACCGCTCTCTCCTCCTCCATCCCTGTCATCCTGCTGGCTCAGGGTTCCTGTCCCAGCTCCAGGCTTTGCCAGGACTCTCCTCTCTCCTGCCAGCAAGGCTTCATATCTCCTACCCCTCCCTGTCATCTCTCACCAGGGACCACCACTCAGTTATCCATGCTGATAACTTAAGTTTCACTCCCCAGAATAACAGGGGCACTGGTCCTAGCTCCAGCACGCAGAGGATGCCCATGAGATCCACTAGAAACCAGTCCTGGGGAAGTTGGTCTGGCTCTTGGATTGCCCCCACTCCCCATGTCCTCTGCGTGGGGAAAACCAAACTGGATTCTGGGACAGATCTTAAAGGTTATTTAGATACTGCCACAAACAGTGCTGGAAACTCCAGGGACACAGCCACACTTCCTCCAAGGAGCTCTGCATCTCCCCACAGGACCCCTGCTAACACCAAGTCCTGGATTTTGTGGACAGCTCGGCCAGCAGCAGCCTTCCATGGAGCTCACGGTGAAACAGGATGGGAACCCAGCAGCTTTGTCCCCACACCACCGGGCAGCCATGGGACAGACCCAAGACCCCGTCGTAGCGGCTGTTTCCCTGTCGCTTAAGCAGCTCGTTTAAAAACGCAGCCAAACATTTTACCCCTTCTCGATTTATTTTCCTTAACAGTTGCTTATGAGGGACCTTATCAAAAGCTTTCTGAAATTCCAAGCAAATTAGTCATTAGGCGGGATTTCAGAGCAGTAATTAGGCCACTCCATGCCCCTGATGTATTATTTACCTGAGAAGATATACATAATTAGGGCTCCTCTTTATAACTGGTATTAGACGCACTAAATTCTACTCCAGTCTATCGTGTAATTACGCAATTAGGCTGCACGCTCAGCAGAAAGGAACCAATTCTAAAAGCCCAGCACGAGGAGCAGGAAACCAACCCCCCAACAACAGTCGGTATTCGGCTTCAAACCCTCCGTCACCAGCACAGCGGTGGTCTCCACGTTCTAATATCCCTCCACTAAAGTCATTTTAACCAGGTGCTGCAGCTGGGTTCTGGAGTCTTCATTTTGCTGCGTTTAATCCTGCTTTGAGGGGGGGGTAACATTGTGTGAGAGATGGAGTTTCCTGAGGAGATCTGCTCCAAATGCTGATGGTAAAAGGGGGCTTGTCCCTTCCCTGCCAGTAGAAGTGGTGCTGTGCTGTCCTGAGGCCTCCCCTGCTCCTCCGAGCGATGGTTATTTCCAGCAGCTTCCCAAAGCCCACAGTTACAGCTGCCACGGCACGACTGCCACAGGAACTCAACCCTACAGAGCTGGCTCCTGGGGCTGAATTTAACAGGGTGCCAGGGAGGATGGACACCAGCACAGAAAACCACCCAGCCGCTGCTGCGTGTCTCGTGGTCAGTGATGGATCCGGCCTCCTCCCGATCCATCCCCATCTGCTCCAGGTTTGACTGCAAAGCGAGATCTCAGCTCTGCTGCAGGTCCCTTCCTACCCGTGACAGAGGCACGTCTGTCCGTGTCCGTCCTGCCTTTGGTTCCTAGTTGCTGCCTGCCTTTGGTTCCTAGCTGCCGCTGCTGGAGGAGCGGGTGCCACGGAGCCTACGGTCTGCCTCACTGTACATCTATTTTAGAAGAGCACCTGGGATGCACCAAACACACTGACACCGCTCACAGAACACACTTGCATTCCAGCTTCCTGCTCTCAAGAAAAGGACGATTCAGTACTTAGTTAAAATACAAGCAGATTTCCTTCCAAACCTTTACATCTCACCATACAACAGATTTGGGTTTACTTCTCATTACTCTGTTTTGCTGGGCAATAAGGTTTTTAGGCTGAGCCTGCTTTGGCTGTGGCAGTACCTGCTGAGTGATCTCTCCCTGCTCTTGCCTTGACCCACGAGCCTTTTGCTTCCTCTCCCCTACTGAGGGAGGTGACAGTGGCTTGGTGGCAACTGCCCTCATTCAAGTATAGTGGAGAAGGACCAGCTCTAACCAGGACAACTGAAGGAGGACTTCTCTTCCCCATCCCCCATCACACCCATCTCATAAGACCAGACCAGGACCAAATGCCAGCTCCTACTACCAGTGGCTCTCTCAGATGTACAAACCACCACAGCCATGCCCCTCATGTCCCAAACCCTGTGAAACCTCAATCCTTGCATGGACAGACTCCAAGGAGAGCCTCCAACCCCTGTGCAGCCTTGCACTGGTAAGCTATGGTTCTCCCCGCATGCACCTTGCAGGACCAGGGCTCAGGAGCCTCCACATCACCACAGGAATCACCAGGTTGGGATTTCAAAGGGACCCACAGCCCCAAGCGCACCACAAGTCAGGATTTTTGTGCCCGAGGTCTTACAAAATCCCTGGGCAGAGCATGGCTCTGCTCAAAAATAAGTTCTGCTAAAACCAGCACTCCCAGGACATCCCAGCACAAACCCTTGCTGCTCCAGGACCAGCGTGAGCCAGCTCCTTTCAGAGACAAGAGGAAACCTGTCCAACCTGCAACACGGTGAGCATGGAAGGGGGATCTAGCCAAGCCCCACCGGCCGCCCAAGGGGTACTGAGAGCATCCTCTGGAGAAAGGCCCTCGTTACACCACTGACTGCACCAACCATCAAAAAGGAGAAAGAATCCCTCAGATTCAGCTGTAGAACCTCCTGCACTGAGTTGGAGGAGAATAAATATAGAAGCAATGAGATATTTATAGGCAGGGAGCTATTTTAACGCAGCTCTGCTTTAAAGAGAATCCTTATTTAAGCCTTGTCCCTCTAAAGCTACAGGATGACTTAGAAAAATAACCAGATTAATTATTTGCATCAGGAGAACAGAGAAACACGAAGGGAAGATCAAATGTGTTAAGAACACGGGCGCCCAAGCGAAGCGCTTCTCTTCTGGTGTCTCAGACACAGTGCTGGTGGTGAGACCCCCTGAGTGCAGGCCAGGCCCCTGGGAGCCCAGCCCCACCACAGCTCACCTCTGCCAGGGACCAGAACTAGACAATGCTTTAAGAAGAGGTGAGTGAGGCAGGCTGGGAGCCACTGCACCCTCACACTCCCCTGACCACCACCATCCCCTCCAGAGATGTGACCAGGAGCAAAACATGAGACTTCCTCATGGCACTGTAAAAGCGATGTGTAGGTACTCTGATGACAATCCAATTCACTCACCCTGTCCCCAAAATTAGTGGCACCACTGTTACTCAGGCTGCGATGGTTGCTCTCATCCTGTTCCTGACATGCCCTGCCCTTTGGTCACCCCTTCCCAAGTTCAGAGGCTACTTTATGTCATTGGACACATCTTCACAGGGCAACTCTTGGGACACCAGAGGACGGGGGTTATCTGAGCCATCGTGAGATTCAGCAGCGATGTTTCCACTTGATTTCTGCAGCAGAGCATGTTGCTCTGCACCCCTGCAACCTCCGAAGAGCAGAGAGATGTGCAGCACCACAAAGAGCAGCAGAGTGCGGGGTGGAAGTCAACAACCCCAGCTGATCCATGGCCATGGGACACCGAGAAGAAACCTGCATGTGGAACCAACTGCTTGCTGGCTTTTCTTACATTCTAGGGGCAAGTGGTGGACTCACTAGAGAGGATTTACAATGAGCAGCATCCTTCAGTGCTGGTGCTTTGGTTTGGGAGCCACTGCTGGACATTCACTGTTTCGGAGGGTGTCGCCTTGGGGTGATCACAGGACAGGTCCCTGTTCCTTGTGTCCCAGTGTGGGACTGCACAACATGTGTTGCAGGGCTGCACAGCCAGAATGGGGCTGGATGGAACAAGCAGGAGTGTGTGTGTCCACGTGTGGGAAGCTGGTGCCTGTGCTCATCGGTGCTGCCCTGGGGCCAGGTATTAAACTCCCCAGAGGAAGCCCACAGCCTGAGTGGCTGCAGCTCTGCTCTCTGGTGGGAGCCAGGGACGTGCAGACAGCAAATCTGGGCAGGACAGGTCAAAGGCAGCAACAAGTGGGGTATCTGTGCAACAGGGTGCAAGCTCTCCCCCTCACCCCCCTCTCTGTCCCCCAAACCCCCAGGACAGCTCATCACGACACCCTGGGTGTTCATGATGGGCCGCAGGCAAGGGCAGACGCTTGCACCTTGCTGACAGATGCCACTGGCCCAGCGTGGCTGCTGCATGCAGGTGGATGTGAGGTAGAAATGAGGGACTGTAGAAGAGGAGGAACCATCTTCTCCATCCAGCAGCGATGCCTGCACCAGCAGACCCAAACAAGCTGTGATGCAGGCAAGGATGCTGGGAAGAAAAGAAAGGAAGGCAATAACACACCTAAAAATAACCTGTCAGGGCCAACTGGAGCCCAAAAAGGTCAGAGTTTGCCCTCCCCAGAGGGGGAATTTCCAACAGCTTTTGAGCCCTGGCTGCCTGGGCAGGGACACCCAGCTTGTGGGTAGCTGGAAACAGAGCAGGGACCTCATGTCTCCTTGCTGTGAGGTTCCCAGGCCAGGGGCATTCAAAAGCAGATCTTAATTTTTAAAGGCAGAGCAGAGCCAGACAGCTCTCCATGCCAGCAGAGAAGCTGCCATGCCCACACTGGAGCCAAGGGATTGGATGGGATGGGAGCAGGTAATGCCTGCCCGAGAAGGGATGTGCTGCTTGAACAGAGGCCCTGGCCAAGCCAAGAGCTCTCCTCCAACTCCAGCACTGATGTCAAGCAACAGGGGAGGGAAACCATATCCCATTGTTGGCCACAATGTCCCACGTACTGCCCAGAAGCAACATCTCTGCTTCAAGTGGAAGGTCTCTACATGGGAAGGAGTAAACATTGGGAAGCACCCCTGCGGGCTGGGCACATCCATGGTGCTGGGTGCTGCTGGAGCCCTGAGAAAGGCAATCAGAGAGCTTTCCTGCCAGCACTCACCACCCTAAGGTCAGTGCAAAGGCAGGGAACACACTGCACTGTGGGCATCCTAGTGTTCCCAAGGGATGGGTCTATGTAGGACAAGGCTGCTCATGGTTCACGCATGATTTTCACATTCCTTTTCAAGAAGGGGGGACCTCAGAAAGGAATCAGAGTAGGTTCAGGGCTCTGGGGTCACACAGTTCCCCAGGGCTCACAGGACACCCTCCTGCACAGGCAGGTAACTCCCCTCCCAAGGGTCAGTATAAAGCCTTTGGGTCTCAGATAGGATGGGCCATCAGCTCTGCTGTGGCAGGAGAACTGTGCTTCCTCACTCAGCATATCCTCCTCCTGCTGCTGCATTCTGCCAAGCGCTGCAAGAAGCGTGGCCATAGGGGACACGATCAGAGAAACGGGGAGGAGAGGATCCTTCCAGCCCCAACCCCCCAAAACCACACAAGAAAGAAGCTGAGACACCTTCTGGGGATCAGAACAGCAGAAATTGCTGGGGATGGAGCAGAATCCCTGCTGCCAGAGCACCTCATGGGGGGAGCGAGCGAGCTGCCAGGCAGGATGGGCTTGGGAGCACCGAGCCTGCGTGGGAGCTGTCAGAGCCCCAGCTCTACCTTGTGTGACGGTGAGAAGTCCCCGCAGAGGTGACAGCTCTGGCAGACACAGTGAAGGAACAGCTGAGAAAGGGGGAGAAATGGGAGAGGAGGCAGTAGCAGGCGGGGAAGCAATCTCTGCAGGCAGAGCCAGGCTGCGCTCGCTTGCAGGAATAAAGGGAAGGGAGGCAAGTGGTTAAAAACCAACTTTGAAGCAGCATCCCCACTGCCCACAGGTAGGGCAGGGGGGGCTGGTGGCTCCCCTCCCTCCTCCTTTCCCTCCCTGAGTCCTCCCTGCTGCAGCAGACCTAATTTCATGGGGTTTTTGCACAAGCAGCGGGTTGGAAAATGATGATCGGGAGGCAGCGCGTGGCAAAGCACCCCCAGTTCCCCAGGTCCCCCTGCGAGGTGAGCAGTTCCAGCCTGGTCCTGCTGGGTCGGTACCGCAGCGAGGCAGGAGGCTACAAATGAGCTTTCCAAACCAGAGTCACAGTGCAGAGGGGGGCCCCATGCTCCCCCCCATCCCCATCACCCTCCTGGATGCTGACGGGAGAGACAGCGCAGTCCTGCGTGACAGCGTGAAATTAATATGATTTTGGGGGAAGTTGGCAGTGAGTAATGAGCATCTGAAATACCTCCCCTCCATCCCCTCACCCCCTGAACTCTTTTAACCCTTTGGCTGCTAGCACGGCAGCAGGATCAAAGGGTGGGAAAAGGCAAACCTGGGTTACAAAGAACCAGAAAGGGGTCCCCACAGCCCACCTGACACCCAAATTTGCAGGGCAAGTTTTGGCACAAATCCTGATGGTGCTGCTGGCAATCGTGCCCAGCCTGAGGAAGCACTGGGATCAGCAGTCCTGGGCTTGGGAAAGCCATCATTGCTGCCTTTCCAAGCAAGGCTCCCCCAAGGAGAAGTTAAAACAAACTGGGGGGCTGAAGGGGACCCAACTCTGCCCTCCAAACATTCCTTGGTGAGTCCCAGAAGGCCAACCATGAGGGGGACACAGACCAGCATGCCCAGACCCCCAGTGGACAGCCACTCTGCTGACAAGCAGGCCTGTAAGCAGCAGGACAAAGGGGGTGGCTCATCCAGGGTGGCTCTGCCTGGTGTGTAAGAAAACAAGAACTTGGTCAGATAATGGGTCCCACCTTGGAGAGCAGCTTCTGCAAACGCCTGGATGTCTAAGCAGCTCAATCCTGTAACACCACCTTCCGAGAAAGACAAGCCTCAGGAGCTTCCTCCTAGACTTAATTGAACCAAGTTCTCAAATTTAAGATCTCCTCTACTCTGCCAGACGCCTGGAAGTGTGAGGATACAGCTGGGGGCAGAGGAAAGGGAGGTGAGAAGACAGTCAGTCAGCCTGATCTGCCTTAGCTTCATTTCTCTGGGAAAAGCAAGGAGCCAGAGCACAGACAGAAAAGCTCCTGGTGCCATCAACTGCAGAAGCCAACAGGCTCCAAAGCCCTTTGGCAAGGGGTCTGCCCCAGGGGAGGGAAGGGCTATGAGAGGTCCTTAATTGTAATCACATCCACGGGACTGGAAGAGGTAGGGATGCCGAAGCAGGCTTGAGGTTAAAGGAACAACAATGCAAACAGAGATGCAAATAAAAGACAGGGTGTCACCCTCAGGAGAAACTATGACTCATCAGGGCTGGTCCAGGCCCTTGACACAAGGTAAGAGAGGGAAGTGCCCACACATGTGTGCCAGGGGCAGCCAGGAGGGCAGGTGGGTCAGCACCCGGAGCTCAGGCTGAGACACCCAGCACAGCACAGAGGGGAACTGTAAGATCCAGAAAATATTCAGCTCAATTTCTCCTCGACTGAAAGGCCAAGGCGCGAGGTCCAAAGTGAGCCTGATGGCATCTGAACACAACAGACCCTGCAAACCCCAGCTCCTGGCCCCACCACAACCTCCACTGGCTCTGGCAATAACCCCTGGCGCTCCCTCCCTGGTTCACACGCTGCTCTCCCTGATGTCTTGGACAGAAGGACACCCCAGGCTACTAACAGCACCCTGTGGGTGGGTTACAGGAGAGAAGCTCCTCTGAGCTTTGGTTTTCACTCACACACACACACACTCTCCTTGGCACAGACAAACAGCAACTCCTCCCTGGCCCAAGAAAACACAAGTTGTGTTTCAGTAAGACACTTCACAAGCAGCCCCTGCCCACCTCTCCTCCTCTTCCGAGCCCCTCCACGCTGGTGAGCAACGAGTCTGTGCCTTAAAATATTTAGGCTGGGGTTGGTGCCTTGACAAGAGATGCTTCAGTGGAAGTCTAGAGGAAGCAGCCTAGAAATTCCCTCACTCCCATCAGTTAAGCAGATGCACAAAGCCAGGCAGCCCAAAACTCCTCGGCAGAGATGGGGACCTGTGGGTACAGGGAGTGCAGAGTGCAGGAGAGGGGAAAAAATAAATAGGTATATATATAAAACCTGCGTATTGCACTGAATATTCAAGCCAGGGACAAAGATGTGCTGAAAAAAATCTTCCTTCTGCTTGTGGGGAAGATCCACCCTTTAAAGCAACCCTGTCGAGATAACGGGAGTTAAACATTTCCTTATCTGGGTTAAACACCTTTATGATTCAAACTGAAAAGCAGTGCTGCACACCTACCTACTGCACTCCCCCCACCCCATGGCTCGGGTAGCCAAATTAAAGTGGCCTGCTACACTTCTGGTCTCTGAATAGCAGCCCAATGTCGCTGTGTTTGGGTTTCCAGCACTGAATGAGAAGGCTTGAAGAAAGACCAAAAAAAAAAAAAATTAGGAAGTGTTTAATTCCTGCTTTTTGAGATACTGAAAGGAATGAACCAGCCCATCACATCCTGGTACTCTCAGCCAGAGCTCTCAGCTCACAAGGCTGATGAATGTATCTGCAAGTTGGTGCTCAGAAGAGAGCCTGCACCCTCATCTCCCCATGCGCCGCTCTCAGGCACCCCAGTTTGGGCACAGGGGCACACAGGGATCAGTAAATCCCCTGCGCTGGAAGGATGCACCTGGGGCAGGCTGTGCACACAACAAGGCTCCTCCAAGGGAGGAGGGACACCCACGGATGCTGGAGTGCAGGGGCAAAGGAGCAGGTAAGAACTTCCATCTGCTCCTTGCAAACCCAAGACCCACTGGTGGGGCAGAGCTGGGATGGAGGAAGCAGCCAACCCAACACCCTCCCAGCCACGCCGCAGAAAACATGCACAGAGACACGTTTCTTTCCAAGCGCCTTCAAATTACGTGGGGAGACACAACCCAGGCAGCAGGAGCAAGAGGAGCTGGCAGCATGGGGAGGACCTGGGTGGAAAGCTTCAATCCAGAGCAGCGTCCTGCAGCCCCCTTCAGCAGACACACTCCTCCTCAGGCGCTCCCAGCCCTACGCACAGATCTCGCATCCTAATTAGGAAGCTGAAAGCCAGCGCTAACGCAAAGCGCCACATCATCCCCTGGCATCATCGGAGGCCGCCTGCATTCACAGCTCCTGAGGATGTGGCCTTCAACCAGCTCACGGATGCTCCTTCCAACGTGGGCAGCCCTGCTGTGCTCTAGTTCTGACCATGGTTTTGGGAAGACACCTTTAAAACAGGAAGAGTGTCTATCCCTAAAGATAGACCAAGCCAAGGGACATCGGAGCACACACATGCACCCAGGCAGGGGTTCGGATGCAAAGCACCACCTCACCATGTGCCTGTAACCTCGGGGGCTGGCTCTGCAGAGCTCAAACAAGGGCCAGGCATTTTCCAACCGCCCGTTTGTTTCCTCAAAAGCATGATGCAGTGATCCCACACAGACTTCAGGGGGGTCTATTACTGTCAGTGCACAACTGTGTAGTGAGACACGTTCTGGTTCTCGCTCCCAAAACAGTTTCTGATGGGTTCCCACCTGAACTTGCACCTCACAGCAAGATAACACTGTCCTTCCATGTGCTTGCCCCAACATCCCAACTCACAGAGGAAGCCAGAAAGCCAGGAGCAAGCACTGACCCAACGCCGGGGTGCAGGGCACCCACAGATGCCAGCTGCTACTGGGGTCCTTCTGCTTGTGCAGACTCATTTTCCTGCACCCTCTTTGAGAATGGGCTTGCAAGCCAAGGTGTGAGGACTGCTGGGGCTCAGTTCTGCACAGATGCCTCCTGGCAGGACGCAGCACAGCTACCCAAGTGTCTGAGTGCTTGTTTTGATGCTCTTACTCTACCAGCCCTTCTCCGGAGTTGCAGCTGCTCTCTGAGGCACCTAAGCCCCAATCCACAAAGGTCGTTAAGTGAGCGATCGATACTGGCCTGAGGAACATGAGAGAAGAATTGAGCAAGGTATCCAGACTGGTGCTGATCAGGGGAGGAAGATCTGCCCTTTGGCTCTTCTCAGGGGGGTGCAGGCCACACTGGGGACCATCACGCCCAGCGAGGAGCTAAGCGAGTGATACAGCCAGGAGACATGTGGCCGCGGACAGATCTGCTGGTGCAGTGGGACAGCAGAAGGAACAAGCAGACCAGGGAATCACGGAGTCTGTCCCACCGTCTCCAGACCAGACCTCAGTACCTCCCAGGGCTCCCCCACAACATCCCACCTGCCAGCTTCACCTCCCTGAGCAGACCCTTACCTCCTGAGCAGATGCTTGCCACAAATTCTGCAGCTCCCCCCACATTCACAGACGATCTACACGTGTGGGGACAGCATGGAGAGAAACATTTTAAGCAGCTAAGAGGAGGCACCAATGGATTCTGAACCATTCCTAGCACAACATCTAGGGTTTTAACAGCAAAAGCATCACTTGCAGGCTAATCTCACCTCTGACTGTTGAGCCCATGGTGCTTGCAGTGGTGCACATCCTAGGGCTGTTTGGACTGGATATTCTAATTAATAGTGCCCAGCACTTGCTTAACAAACTCACATGTTTATGAAGGGACTAATTTTTTTCCTCCTCTGCCTTTTGGTAGCAGATTTCCACAGCTCCACCAGGGCAACATTACTCTGGGAAGGAGAAATTGTTTCTAGTCATGTAGACTCCATTACTGGGAGAAAGGTGTGAACAGCAAGCATGTCTGGCAGACGGATTCATTATACCACCATGTCCTTTATAATGGGAAATGAAAAGCCCATTCTGATAACTACACTTTATTATAATAGGTCAGAAGAAGTGAAAGGCATCATCTTATAAAATTAACTTCATAAAGACTGCCTTAAAAAAAAACCCCTCTGCCAGTTTATCCACTGTGTCTTTCTTCAGAGGCTTTTCATCTCCTGGAAGAGACACAGCTCCAGAGTCCTGTCCCAGCAGCTGTCTGTGCTGTCCCCCCATCAGAGGGAACAGATCTGTTTCCTCCCTATCAGGCCCAGGTGCTTGTTTTGCCAGATGCAATAAACGCCACATTGGAGGAAACAGTCAGGAAAGGAGTTCAAATGAAGAGAGACACCCACCCCAAGGGGCTGTGTGAGATGCAGCAGTGCTTTCTTTACAGGGCAGTCAGAGGATGAAGGTGATCACCCCAATGACCCACTCTGGGCCCTGTCACACCTTCCCACTGCTTTCCCTGCCAGCTGCTTCCTTAGTCAAACCCATATCTGGTCTCTGAGCTGAGGATAATTTTGTGATTTAGGAGCTTTACACACTGTGTCTGATCACAGCTCCTACGGGTGGGAGGCAAGGGACAGCAGCACACCTTCCATGGGCACAGCGCTGAGCACACCCTGGATTTTGGGGGTTGGTGTCTCCTGCAGCCAGCTGCCAGGGAAGGCTGCAAGCCATGGTCATCACAATTCTAGGAGAATTTCTCCCTACAGACCCAAGGATGAGTTCTCAGAGGTATTTCTCAAGGAAAGAAAATAAGAAATGCCAGCCCCAAAAGCATTACCTGAGGTGCCACTCTGGGAACTGCAGCCTCCGTGGTGCAAGCACCAGGTATGTCCAGGCAGGCTGCCCCAGGATCCACACCCCACAAGTCGTTCTCTAAATGTAATTATTCCCCCTTTGGGGAAAATAAAACACATCCTGAGACATTCCATGCCAACTGCAAAGCAGCCTTATTGTTAACATTCACAGAAGTTGGCACAGAGAGGGAAGGAGGGTGGAAGGGGATGCTACAAACAGTTAATTGGAGCCTCCAACGAAGGCTGCATGGATCTGATGCAGTAGATTTTAAAGGAGCCTAATTTTCAGAAATTGCCAGTGTTCCAATCTGAAAATGGCCTTTCACAGATCTCCAATTCAGCTCGCCACATCGAGGACTCCTTTTGAAAAAAAAAAAACACTCTTGCCACAAAAGCCCCCCAGTTTGGCAGCAAAAATTAGCAGCCTTCATGGGATACCAAGTCCTTTGTCTCTCCTCCCTGAACTACGGCTCTTTGGGAAGAACCAAGGACCATTTGCCTTTTGTTATTTTTCCAGGTAGTAAAGAGAAGAGTAGAATCTAATCAAGAACAAAAAGGGGGGGGGGGGGGGGGGGGGAGGGAAGGAACCCAACTACCCACAAAAGCTAAATCTTCACACCTAGCCCCAAAGCAGCCCCTGTAATTGCAAAGCATTTCTCCCTGTGAAGAAAATAACACCTATTGCCTCTAAAAAACCCCTCAAAAAATATTCCTCCACGGTGGGAGAGGGGCCAACACCTCCAGCAGAGGATGGCAGGACGTGCTCCCAGTGAGCACCACACACCCCAGCAAAGCCATCGTGTCCGGTGTGGATGGTGGGCAGCACCCAGGGCTCACGGAGCCTGGCAGCAAGATGTCTGTTTTGCATGTGGAGGACTTTTAGCTGTATGGAGAAAATTAATCAGCACCCTTATATGGCCCCAGGATCAGAACTCAATAACCCCCAACACTCCACAATTAAAAGAAACACGTTTTCTTCGAACCTCCTGCAAGCTATGGGCTTGGGAAAAATCAATCTGAATTTTTCACCCTCTCACAAACCTTTCCCAAGGGATCCTTCCTCCCAGGAACCCACCCTGTTACCAGGGACAGGCAGGAGGAACTCTGGGGGAACAGTTCCCAAACCCGCTGGTGCTCGTGACGCAGAGGACATGTGTGTTCATGTGATGGGAAGGCATCAACTGCTTCCAGATCACAGTGAAGTCCAAGCCTGCACAGAGCCTTTCCCCATGGTTTGCAGGTTTGCCCCATGCAGCTGGGGAGGGCAGAGGTGAGGTGGCCACAGGCTACCTTGAGCTACAACACAAACCGGGGGGCATGGCCAGACCAAGCATTTAACCCATGGAACCAGAAAGAACAACCTTAAAAGGCGTAAAGACAACCAGGGCAGGATCTCCTGAGCTTCCAGTGCTGAGCAGCACAGGTACAACAGCTTTCAAAACCCAGGATTCAAACTGCTCAAGCTCCCCCTTTTCCAGTGTCATTAACACCTATGGCGGGTCCAGTTGGAAAGGAACGGACAGGACAGCTCCCCGACAGAGCTGGAAGCACAGAGAGGTTTGTTCAGGGCAATATATATATACACACACATATATATTTGGAAATATATGTTTGGAGATGTATGTGTTTGGGGCAATACACACACACACACACACACCATACGTGTGCATGCTTAGGTATTTATTTTGCTTCTGCCCAGGCGATAGGGAAAGACAAAAAGCCAGTGCAGAAGGAAGCGGGCTGGGAGACAACATCAGCCGTGGGGCTGGAGAGTGGCTTTCGAGCCTGTGAAACAATAGAGGAGCTGCCTGGCCTCCAAAGCCTCCCCCTGCCAGCCCCGGGCTGCTGCCTGGCACGGTGATGTCTGGCATGGCGATGCCCAGTGGTCCCCAGGCACAGCGATGCCCGGCCGTCCCCAGGCTGGCGGTCCCGGCGAGGTGGTCCCAGCCAGCCGTTCCTGGGCAGGCTAAGAGTGCCCTCTGCAGCCCTGCGCCCGTGCCGCCCCGCTGCCAAGCAACAGCTTGCAGTTCCAAATAAATAAGTAACAAAATACAGGTAGGGCAGGTTCCTGAACACAGAACGAGCCCAGAGCTCCCGAAGGAGTCTGATCTAACGCCACAGAAAAGCCATCTGGGAGGACGAGGTGTCTAACAGCACTCCAGCATGCCTCCCATCTCAGCTGCTCTGAAGGAGGGATAGCGGGGCAGAGGGAGGACTGTGCTCCCTGCCTCCCCCAGCCAGGCCGTCGGCTTTTGTTTTGAGGATAAAACCCCACATCCCTGAATATCCCAGGTAAATGAAACGGATGTTCACGCATCGCTCCAGGAACGCTGTCAACAGCGCACGCGGCTGGAAGCTGCGTGTTCCTTGCACTATTAATCAGACCACTCCTGCACCCCCCCGTCCACAGCACTGAGGTGCTAGACAGGAGAGGAGGAAAACACATACCAAACCCCCCCTATCCCGTTCCCCCCAGTCTCTGCTGGGTTTACCTGTCCTCAGACAGACCTAAGCCTCACAGTGCCTTGAATTCAGCCCAGGGCCCTAGAAGGCAAACATAGCGCCCCGTCTTTGTCTGCTCCTGCTTTACAAAGGCCGTGTCTGTGGCCACATGGTGTTGGGTGGTAAATCAGAGGTGCCCCATGTGCTAAGAAAGCTCAGCACAGTAACTTGGAAGTCCAGGTTGTTTGCCCTGTTTCAGCAGGGTCTCAGCAGACAGCACAGAAGGAGAAGCATCCAACCTGCACCGCAGGAGCAAGAGAAACCTTTTGTTCTCCTAATGTGATCTTTACATGGTGCCTACCATCACCCCCACAGCAAGAGCCAAGTCACAGTCTGCATCCAGTTAAATTCCCAGAGCCCACCCCAAAACAGCCTTGCAGCAGACAGCTCTCCTCCCCACCTTGGAAGGAAACAGCCTACCAGACACATGGGAACTGCTGTCCTGACCTGGGGTCAAGCCAGGAGAACATCTCGAGCCAATAAAGTAGGTGGAATTCACCACGTGTGGGAAACATGTCCTTTCCCCTGCAGCCAGGAAAGAACCAAGCCACTGTCCCATAGCTCCTCACAAGGTGGTCTGCACTGCGTGGTCTGGGGGGGGGTTTCAGAGGGTTTAAATGATTCTTCAGCTTAGCCCTGACCAGAAGACAGCACCTGCCTTCTGCTCAGACCTCCCCCAAAAAGCCCCCTCCTGACTCTGCAGGTGGGAGCGATCACCCTTTCTGTGCAGAGGGGTAAAACCAATGGGCAGAGCTGGATGCCACGTGCCCCAAATTCCTTCTGCAAGCCAGCAGCAGAGCAGGGACCGTGGCCTGAGTCAACAAGCAAAAGATTCTCACCGTGGGAGCAGTAAAGATGCCATGTGCTGTACTCTGCAAAGTGTCCCTTCTTTTCAGGATGAGTTACAAGGCTTAATGTGTCACTGCACAACAGGCATACAGCAGGATACAAAGCAAATGGAGCCCAGCCAGCACACAGAATGCTGGCTGGGATCCTTCCACTCCCGTTCACCACTCAGCACTGTCCTGGGCAGGTTGTGGCTAACGAGGCATTTCTCACCGGAGAGGGAGCGACAGGCAGGACAGTCCTGCACCCTCACAGACTTGGGGTGACACCCCATGGAGGCACACACAGCATGAGGCTCCTGGAAGGGAAAGGGAGATGTAAGCGCTTCCCCCATGAGGGGAATGGCCTACACTATCACGTGGGCAGGACAGATGGAGGAGGGAGCGAGCCCCAGCTCCAACCTTCCAGGCTAGCTGTCCACAGCAACTCGTGGTGCTCCTGCCCAGTCAGGTGTGCTGAGCATCAGGAGAGGCACTGCACACCCCACACCCTTTGGGCAAGAGGAGAGGATGAACCCAGCGGTACATCATTTGTCAGACATGCAGGTTGACCTGCAAGCTCCACAGATGGCTGCTACACGGGGACAGACCACCAGGCCTTGGCAGTTCCCAGTGGCTCTGGCCAAAACGCTGGCTTATGTGATCTGTGTCACCAGCAGAACGTCTACAGTGATATCACCTCCTGTACCTTGTGTGGTCACATCAGCAAAAGGTTTGTCTGCTTCCACAAGGGAAACAAGCCTCATAACGTTCACAATCTCACAGCAAGGTCCCATATGACAATCACCCCTGTTCCAGCCTGGAGCACTCCACATGCCCGACAGAAAGCGCTTTCCTACCTGAAGAGTTCCCTGATTTCCCTGACAGTGGCCTGGAACGGGATGTTTCGGACCAAGATCTTGGAAGTCTTCTGCTTCTTGACAGTTTGCTTCTTTCGGGATGATATCACAGCAGGCCTGTGAAGTTCAACAGAAGGAGCAGCTCAGGACCACAGTGCAGCACCAGACTCACTGCCTTCTGTCTGGCCCCTTCAAAATTAGGGTGCAGAAAAATTAGCTGCTAGCTCACATCGACACCTTCACTGGCATCTTGTGACAAGGAAACGTCGTACAGTCACTGAGAAGGGAGGAATTTAAGTGATTTAAATCCTGCACCTGAAAATCAAAGTCTTCTGCTTGCTGAGTGCCACCCTGCGCTCAGGTCTGCTGCTGACTTCTGTTTTGGTGTCAAATCCTGTCCTTTCAACTGTCAGGAGAATGCACTGTGTGACATGTTAGAACAGACAGCTTAATGCTGATTCTGATTCTTTTCCTACTGCCCTCAAAACTCACAGATTAATTTAATAGATTACTGGGTTTCAGTAGTTACTTCGGAGTTGCCTTGCATTTGAACACGGTAAGGATTTACCCAATGGAAAACACAGCAGCTTATTCCATAAAGCAAAGCGACCTGCCTTGCAGGCTGGACACCTATGGAGGGATTTTTAACAATCAAAATGGATGAGAACTGTTTACTAAAGAACTGAAATGCAAAATGCAGACTGGGAGCTGTCAGTCTGCTTCTGGTCCCCAGGGACTGAGGGTTCAAACCAACACTGGCCTTTCAGAGATACCTCCTCCAGGTGGGTTTCCAAAGTGTCGAAAGGACAGGTTTTAGGTGCAAACATTCACCTTCAAACACCTGGATTAAGATTCTGCACTGAATAAAAACTAGGAAGGAAACCCTAAAAAGCGGGACATGAATTTCAGGTAGACTCACCCCCAAGAACCCATCTCCTCTGCACCTGACAGCCCAAGAAAAAAGGAGTTAAATCCAAATTTCTTTTCATGGAAGAAAAACCCCAATATGTCATATTTGTCTTGATTTGATCAGAATTGGCAGCAGAACATTATTTTTAAGCCACCGTTCTCCCTCATGGACTAGGGTAAAAGATTTCATTACCCAGAGAAGGTTTGTGTTCAAGAACTCTTTAAATGCACTGGAACCTGAGCCACCAGCTGATGCTGAGCAACTGTCACCAAAGCCAAGGTTTCAGAGGAGACTTTTCCTTGAGCGTGGAAGAAAACTTCAAGAGCCTGGTTCACACTTCGGGCTCGTTTTTGGGGTGCCACCATGCTGCATGCTGCTTAGAGATTGTAACTGGAAAGATGAGACATAGCTTTACCTGACAGCTCTCTCCGAGATTTTCACTTCCAGCTTATGGCCATCTACAGAAAAGCCCTAGAAGTTAAAACAAAGAACCAGTAAAATATAAAATCAAAGTCACAACAGCTTCTAAGCTTCTAGGATACGAACACAGCATGTCACATCTTGCTCTTCCCTAATATCCCTCCCCTTCTCCCTGGCTGAGTTTTTCTCTGTTGAACGCTCATGCAAGGCATGGCTTCCGATACGAGGCTGGAGACAGCTCGGCTGATGGAAGCAGCAGCCAACATCCCTGGTCTAGTTGTCCATCAAACCTCAGCCCTACCACTAAACTGGCAAAGATGAGTTGCTTCCCTGCCCTAGGCTCTGATCTCCTCTCCCTCCAGACTGTAAACTCCTCAAGGCAGTGACTGTATTATCATTTGCTCTGGCATGAGCCAAGGATGTCTCGCTGGCCATCGGCAGCCAAGAAAGCCGCCTGTCTCTTGCCTCCACACCTCAAAGAACTTCCTGCAGCTCAGCCCTGAAAACAAGCAGCCCCTTGCCTTACCAGCCCTGCCAGAGCGCACAATACACATGGGCATCACACTGGGCTGCCTGATCCCTCCACAAAGTACCTGTTGTCCTGCTTTCCCTCTTCCCCAGGATTCTGCCTGTCACAAGGATGGGGAATCTACGTCTACTCCAAGCCCACCTAGGCTGCGGAACGGGAGATGACTGTCTGTTGAAGGTGGGACTCGTGGATTGTGGTCACTGAGCACGCATGGGTTACCAGAGCACTTCCTTCGCATCTGCCTAGGGCGGGATCACTCCAGCTGTCTGCTCTCACCACCCTGGCAGCACCCAACAAACACCTGGATGCTGTTCTGGCAGCAAGGGAATGATTTATTCCTTTGGAGTGCAGCATGTGGCATGGGGCAGGCAGGAGGCCCCAAGACCCTGAAGCAATGGCAGACTCGCAGAGGGCCAGGCCAAGCTCTGCGGCGCTAACTACTAAGCAACAGCTACCTGGGTCTCCCTCGCCTCTGCAGCAGGAACCTTCCAGAATAAACCCATTAAATCTCAATCATTGCACATTTTCTTGCCGCCTCCATATGGGATCAGTGTGAGGAAACAGGCTTCTGTATGAGGCCTCGTCCCTTCACGCACCCTCCTTCCTCACAAACCGGGCCCATTTTGGAGGCTGTGAGTGTAACCCGTAGCCCTGACACCCTCAGCTACGTTTTGACCCCCACAGTTCATCCAAGCCCTTGCCCACCATCTCTGGAAAGGAATCTGGACCGACAACGCCTGACATACCTGGAGGCGGCGCAGGGCCTTCTGGGCACTCTCCGGCTTCTTGTACTCCACAAACCCAAAGCCCATTGAAAGCAAAGTGCCTGCCAGACAGGAAGGGGACTCATTAACCCAGCAGGAAACTGTGGCAATATTAAGCAGAGATTTTAAAATCAATTGCAAGCATTAATTGCCAAAACTGGGGAGACCAAACCCAACAGCCCAGGCCAAGGGTCAGCCTGCCTTGCCCTGGCTCTGACACTCCTCATGTGCACCCCTTGCTGACTCATTGCTCTGGAACAGCTCATTTTGGTGCTGATGTCAAAGGATGCTGCACACAAACCAGATTTTGCTTTGCAGAGTTTCAGTGCAACTGCTGTAAACCAGCACCAAGCCCTGTGAACAGCCACAGCTGGGGTGAGCGGTGCCCCATCAGCCACACACACACCTGCTCACACAGAGGTGAGACCAGACCTTGGCTGGGAAACCTCCTGACTGCCTGGGAACAGGGAGACTCCAGCTGTGGCACAGCAATATGTGGGTGGCAGTTTGGTCCCCAAACTGCAGCTCCTTCAGGAATTCTTTTTGGACAACATGTGGCAGGCAGTGAGTTGTCACTGTTGGGAGCGAAGCACTTGAGCTCTGTTTGAGTTTGAAGGGCTGCGTGCTGCACTCCCTGTCAGCACCGAGTGCAGGCCACGCGTTCCATGTGAGAGGTAAGATGCTTTGGGGGTCTGCAGGCAGAAAAGGAGCAACTGCTCCTGTAACCTGGGCAGGCAGCTCCTGGTTCCTCAACCAGAGAAGGTGGCATCCATCCCACACCACGCTGCCGCGCACACGCTGCCCAGAGCCAGAGCGGTACCTAAGGCTGGGTGAGGGAAGGGAAAATGCACAAGCAAATCCTAACGCCCAGTTTCCAACTTCAAAACCTGAGCCGCAGCAGGGTATAGAGGCACCCCACAGCAACAAGGGGAATCACTTCAGGAGGTGTTGTGAGATCCATTGATGCTCAAATGGTTTTGTCTGGCCACAAACCTGCAGCCAGACATGTGAGCAGCACTGCAGAGATGGTTTTTTTGGTTTGTTTTTTTACAGCAGATCTGAGTTTTCGAGCATGCCATGAAAGAGGAGTCCTGCAAAGGCAAAACCCCATAAAGCAGCCCAACTCCCTAGCCTAAAACCCAGAAGGAAGATCCAGCCCATGTAGCCAGGACTTGTCTTAAGCAAACTCTTCCCTGTCCGACCACCCAGAACGTGAGCGCAGACAATGCAACAGGCACAGCCACTCATCCCTGCAGCCTGCTGGGTTGGGCTCTGGCAAGCAGAAGGCAAGCGAAGCCCACACAGCGCAGCATTCAGCCTGGTATCCTTGAAGATCCAGGATAAAGCATGTCGTGTGCGGGTTTAATCATCGCAGGGCACCGGTTCCTTTCAACTTGCATCCCACTCTCTTCTGCGATCCTGAAGGAGTTGGCTTCTCTATCCTGATCTCAAGAGAAGGCCACGTCTCCACAAATCCCACAATTGAGCTTAACCTTCTAGATTGAACCCCAGGGTATTTTTGGTTGCTGCTTTCAGCCATTTCAACAGGCACACTTCTAGAAATAATAAGGATTTCGCCAAGGAGAACACAAATGCTCAGCCAGATGAATGCTAAAGCAATGCCACACCTGAGCCCTCAGCAACCAGCCGAGGGAAGGAATTGAACAGCAACATCTAGAGTACCTGCTTTGTCTTTCTTCTTGGATATTGTGCAGCTCTTCACAGCTCCCACTTTGGAGAATGTCTGCAAGGAATTTGGACACGTGATTCAGTTCCCTTTGTCACAGGCTTACAACTCAACTCGAGTGACAAGGCGGCCCTCTCCCCGAGCGAGGAGCGCGGGCTGGCGGTCCCACTTCCCCCAGCACACCCCTAACAAGCAGCCAGTGCAGCTCTCTTACAAAATTACATCCTGTAGGAACACCCTCACCACGCACCAGCTCTCAAAGATATCGATGCATGTGTCCCCAGAAAGTCACCACCTCAGTGCTGGGGTTGCAGGGTAGCAGGGCCTGCCCTCCAGCGACAAGCCATCGATGCAACTCCTCCATCACACCGCAGCCAGGAGGCAGAAAAAGAGGGGCGACAGTCCCAGTGCTCCTCTGGACATTTATGTTTGTCCCCAGACCCAGCAGACCAGGGTGTCACTAGTGCTGTTGTCCCGAGGCAGAGGAGCTCAGCTCTAGGGCGCATGGACGTTGCACCAATGTTCTTGGGTCACAAAAAGGGGCTTTTCCCACAGCTACAAAAAGGGGCAGAGACAGGAACTCCCACTTGCTTTTCCCCATTTTGCTGTTAATATCCCCCAGGGCTTTGGACACACTATGCTCTCTCCCCAGGTGTTCTGCTGCAGTAAAGGACAGAGCTCAGCATTGGCAGAACCTGGGAGGAAAAGCCCATCCCAGTGAAACCATCATTTGTTCCCCCGCTGCCTGAACACACCGAGCGGCATCGCAGCTGCACAAGTGCTTGTCCCTCACAGAAGCATTACAGAAAGCATGGGAAATGAGGAATCTTGAAAGATTTCTTGCTGCCTCCACCTGTCCTGAGGTGGAATTAAACCACGTCAAAACTGGTTCAGATACATTTGTCTTAAGAGGCCTGAAACCCCAAAGTAGAGGTTCCCAGGCCCAGTACAATCCCATCTCATGTTTGGTCATACTGGCCACAATTTAACTCCTTAACCACTTTATCCTCAGCACAACAGAGGTAGGGAGCAGGTTGCCTCTTGCCTTCAGCCGAGTACAGCTCCTTCTTCCAGCCTGTGCTGGGAATGAGGGCTTTACTCCACCAGACATCCCAGTCTGGCCCCAAAAGCCACACACTCAACACCCTCCTGCTCCATGCTATGGACACCCCAGCCTCCCCCCACGCTTACAGCTCACCTCCTTCAGTGTGTCTTCCGTGGTGGCAAAGTTCAGGTTTTTGATGAACAAGGTACACCCAGGAACGCTTTCTTCTTCCTCCTCCTCTTCTTCTTCTTCCTCCTCTTCCTCCTGTGCTGCTGTTTCCCCTGAGCCCTTTACAGCTGTGTCTGTGTCATCACCTGAAACAGGAAGCCCAACTCTGTAAGATGTAATGAAGCCAAATCCGGGAGGCGCATCCCACTGCTCCAGGTAGTTATTACTACTCCAGTAGGGACTGACCAGTTCCTGTCGGCCCTTGGTGGGCAGACTCAGACTGAAGCAAGCTCAATGCTCAGCACATGAACAAGTCCCATGAAAAGCAAAACATTGTCTATTCTGTGAGCACAGAAACTTCCCCAAGCTGCTCCCCAGCACTCAGCCATGCTCACATCAGATGTGGCCAGACACCTGCCTCTGCGCTGCTCTGAAACCTCACCTCCCACCAAAGCATTCTCTGCAGGATGGGAAAGACCATCCCCAGCAGCACAGGAAGCAGTATGCTCTGCAAAGCCCAAACACATGCTGCAGGGAAACCAAGAGCTGCTTTCAGCACAGAGGCTGTGGCCTTAAAGGGCTTCACCACAGCATTAACACTTCTGGAGCCACAGGTGTATGCAGCAACTCGCACACCTCGCTCAGGTCAAGAGCAATGCATGCTACTCTGTGCACATCCTGCACTGGGGGGTCTGCAAAGGCAAAGGTGTGAACAGAAAACCAGGGAATGGAGCTTCAGTCAGCCATCAGCCTGCTCTGGGGTGCTGAACCCCATGACAGAGTGGTGAGCTGGGCTGTTCACAGAAGCCCTGACACCACACAGGGGATCAATGGACGAGCCTGCTGGTACACACAGCTGGCTGTCACAAGGAGGGAAGCTTTGGCAACTGCACCTTGATCCTCTCCATCCATCCATTTCCCCCTCTTCCCAACTTCTAACACGACCTGACAATGTCTACTGCACCTAATGCGATGAAGAGACCTCAAAGCTACTGAGGACACACAATGAGGAGAGACCTGTTAGAGTGGGCACTGGAGCAGTGATTGCAGCATGGCCAGGTCATCATCAGACAGAGAGCAGCCAGGAGCTCTCTCGCTCTCCCATCCACTGACTTGCCAACTCTTTTCCTTGCCAGGCACTCATCCGAGAGCAGCTTCAACCCTACAGCCCGGCCCATCCTGTGCTGGGAAGGGGCACGCTCCACACTGCCTCTGGCACTAACCCCCCTCAGTGATTTTTCTTGTCTTATTTCTCCCCCATTCTGCAGGAGGAAAGCCTGCACTGGGCCAGGGGTGTGCAAAGACCATCACCAGCCCTGAGCAGCCTTCCAGGAGCTCCCATGCTTAAAGCCCAGGTGAGGGTCTCAGTTACAGGCAGACAAAGTGACCCTTCCAGCCCTCCTGTGAGCCAGGCACAGGCTGGCAGCCTGGGAACAGGCTTTTCACCAGCTTTTCTCCCCCCTCTCAAACACTCAGTCCTGAAATACCTTCCAGCAAAACAAGCCTACATAAAGCCACACTGCTTTGACATCCTCATTTGCTTTTTGAAAAGGACCTGGAAAGGTTTTAAACATATAGGCAGGGTGTAATTTTCACAGCCCCTGGGATGGGGAGGAAGGTTATACTCAGGGAGGGAAGGTGCAGGGGGGATGTCACCCAGACAGATCACACAGTGGGGCCTGACATAGCACAGGAAAAATGCACACAGGGACCAACAACCTAAGACCCAAAGGGCCCTGGAGATGGCTTTGTGAGGCTGGCTCCATCCCCACAGGGTCAGGAACATGAGCACTGGTGCTTCACACACATGGGAGTGGTGAAACAACCAGAGATACCTCTGTCCCAAAGCCAAGGTTCTTACCAGGTGCCAGCTTTGCTCTGCCCTCCTCTTCTGCAGCCTGAAGGGTTTCTTTCTGAGGGGCTGGGCCAAAGAAGACACCCATTGGAGCCCATTCCAGGTACAACGGCACAGAATGAAACTGTAAAGAGAAGACAGGAGAGACATGAAGAGTGGATGGCAAGGCCTGAAGAGAAAGCTCTGCCCTCAGCTGAAAGGCTGAGCGACTTTTTCAGCTGGCTAAACTCTTTCCCACTGAATCAGTCTGTATCCAGCCTCACACAGGACCACACTCTACCATGTACCGCGCACTGCTCTACTGCAAAAGGTAAAAGAAACCATCTCCAGGCCACCGAGGCTTTGGGACACACACAGCCCCCTCCTAGAGCTGTGTTCAGCCACTGCTGCACAAGGACACACTGTGTGTCTCCCTAAATCCAAGGGACAGAGCATAACAGCAGCAACTCTGGGATAACTCTCCCCCCTTAAAGCCCTCTGCCCCTCCCATCCGTAGCAAGCCCTCCTTTCCGCTGCTTCACAGGGAACCAAGAGCCGCTCTCTGCAGGCAGCTGCCCACCCCTCCCCCCAGCTCACCCTGGAGTAGGCCAGCCTGGTGAAGGCCTGCTTGGCCTCAGTTGGCTCCAGGAACTCCACAATGGCTGTGATGCCTCCTTCTGGCAGCAGCACCCGGCCCAGACTGCCGTGTTTGCCAAAGACATCCTCCAGCTCCGCTACGCTCGTGCCAGCAGGGAGGTTCTTCACCAGGATCACTGTTTTACTCCGCTCACCAGCAGCCTGCCACGTTTGGTTGGGGAAGAAAGGAGAGATTGGAATTAGAAAATCAAAGCCTGGTGCCTTACTAACCAAAGATCTTGGATCCAACATGCCATGCTCTCTCACTCCATGTCACCCCTTTCCAGAACCCAAGAGGCCCAACAGCCATTTAGCAAACACATCCTTCAAGATCCACACCCCAGGACAATCCTCTTGGCCCACAAATGCTCGTGGAGAGAAGCTTCAGCTCCAGATTTACCCTGGCATAGACACAGGAGTCTTTTTCTGCCTACAGCAAGCTGACTGCAAGCTGTCATGCCACGTATTTCAGCAATCCTGATGGCAGCTGCACTTCCTAACCCTTGTGGGGGTTCAATCCTCCCAGGTGCTCAGGATTTAGTTACTAATATCAAAGAGCACTGAGGACACTAGGACTAGCCCATCATATGGAAGAGGCAGGTCCACACTGCTGCCTTCAAGCTGGGCATCTCACCTGGCTGAAGGAATCCAGGCTGACTCCGTTTTCAATGAGGAACCGTCGAATTTCCTGGACCAGCTCGGTTTCTCCCAGAGCGACCCTCACTGCCACGCTGTCTTTACTCTCCTGCAGGCAAGAACATCAGTTGACAATGCAATAAAGCTCAGAAGAGGGAAGCAAAGAGCCTGATCCAGGAAGATGCTGGGCACCTGCTGTTCCTGCTGCTCTCACAAGCAGATGCAAAGGGAATTTGGCAAAGAGCATGTAGGTAAGATGTTCTAGCTCCCCTGAAGCTGTCAGGAGGTGTGCTGTGCTGTTGGAGTCGGAACACTTCTCAAGGCAAAGCAGTTTCCAGGACAGATCTGAGCTTTAGGGTGCAAATTCCCAACAACTAGTTATGTAGAAACACAAAATTCAGCCACAGAAAGGCAAAGCAGGTGGGTGAGCTGGGACTGAGACTCTGTCTTCCAGCAACAAAGGGACTGTTAGGCTCAGATCCCACAGAAAGGCTGCAGCATCCGTGACCTCAGCCTCTGCGGTGTTTGTGGACACAGTGGCTGTTGCTGCACAAAGAGACCAGGCAGGCCCTGGGCATGAGGAAACAGACAGGAAAGTCATCTCCCACCCCAGCCCATCAATAGCCCAACTCACATGGTCCAGCACTTGGCTTTTGGAAGCGTTGTACTTCTGAGCAATGGCATCAGCCACCGCATTCGTCCCCACAAACAGCGTGTTCCAGTTGTGAGAGCTGGAAAGAGAAAGAAGAGCCAGGTCACACAGGGCTGTCCTCCACTGCTGCATCTCGATCTAACGGCCCCAGGATAAAAGCAGCTTTGAACGTCACCACTAGCAGCCAGGATGAAAAGCTGGAGAGAAAGAAGGGCAGAAGATCCTCAGAGATGGGTCAGGATGAGGGAGGCACCCCTGGTGAGGCTGCAGAATGGCAGGCAGCTTTGCTCTTCCTCCATGTGGTCACTGGCCATAGCTCTGCAGTTACAGCTGGAAGGTCAGGTGCTGGCCCAGAGCAACATGTGGGTTTTTCAACTAGTCTCCTAAATGCACAAGGCTGCACTCCTTCCCCTGCAGGTTTCAAAGTACTGGCCACTTCCAAGCTAATTCATCACACACAGAGTTCCTAGGTGTTTTCTAAATAGGGGTGGCCAAGGACAAGAGAAAGACCCAACTGATCTGAAACTGAAAGAATTCCAACATTGGGCCAACTCACATCCAGCATCAGAGAAACAAACTCATAGGCAAAGCCAGTGAAAACCATGTTTCTTACAACCTCTGCTGCTCACTGAGCTACCAGAGCTACTCAGGCAGAGGAATCAAGTAGGTATGAGATAAAGGCCACAGAGCTGCACAGCAGATACTGCACTGACTTCTCTGGAGAGATTAGCAGAGCCCACAGGTGTTTTTGCCACCTGGGAACTCGGCAAGTTGTGCTGTCTTGCCCAGCTAAGAGACCCCTCTTGCCAGTACCTGGCACTGTTGGCTTTGTCCTTGGCCTCCTTCTGCTTTTTGTAGGAGGAAGAGTCTCCAGCATCTGCATCTTCCATTTTCTCCTTTTTGATCGTGGATGGTAGAAGATGCATCATTCTGCCCTAGAAGGAAGGAAGGAAGAAGAGGTCCAGCAGCTCTGAAATAACCCACAGAAGCTCATGAACCAAGCAGAGCCGAGGAAAATTTCTGTCACCTCTCCCAGTTGAGCACCCTAAGGTGGAAGGGGGGGACCTTCCTTCCCAAAGACGACATCACTGCAAGTCACAGCAGCCACATAATGTGAGAGACAGACTCAGAACTCCATCCTCCATCTCCAGCTCAGACTCTGGTAGCTGTGGGGCTGTTCAACCCAGGCTGCTTTACCAAAAGCCTCTGGGCCCTCACCCAGCAAGCAGGGAGGGATGCAGCCTCTTCAGCAAAGCACAGAAGCAAACTCTGGCCACATTACTAAGAAATACTCCCACCAGCTGCAGTAAAACCATTGGTCACTGTACCTGGAACACCTGCCCATCCAGCTCTGCGTAGGCCTTCACCGCGTGCTCAGGAATCATGTAGGTGATGAAGGCAAATCCTTTGGGTTTCTTGGTCAGTCTGTCTATGGGGAAGTGGATCTCCGAGAGGGGTCCTGCAAAAGGCAAGGCCTGTGTGAGAGAGGCCTCCTCCCACACTCTGAACTCCTGCCCAAAGCCATCTTCTCCTCATCCCACAGTGACTCAGAGCCTACGCTGACTGGCAAGCGCTCTTACTGCTGCATCAGAGATGCCATGAGAGGGGTGAGGGGAGATACACACAGCAGCACACAGGCTGAGCAAAGGAGCACACAGCCAGCACTGGCTTCAAAGCCAAGCAGCTGCACGCTGCCACGTCAAGCAAGAGACCAGGGGAGTCTGTCTGCATCCAAGAGGTGGGGGACACCGAGCTGTGTCCATTCACACCCAGCAAGGATGTACCCCTGCGAGTCCCTGTCCCACAGCAAACACTTACCATACTTGGAAAAGATCTTCTCCAAGTCCTCCTCAGTGCTGGTGAAAGGAAGATTCCTGACAAAGAGTCTCCCTGATTCAGCCAAGTCCTCTTCTTCCTCATCATCCCTCTTCCTTCTTTGCCATGGCTGGTTGTCAGGCTTTGCTGTAACAGTTTCCTTTGGGGTGTTCCTACATCGGGACACCTCGACGCACCGTCCACCTAATCCACAAACACAGAAGCCCATCAGTTGCTTCCCGAGGCTGGGGGAGTCAATATCAACATGCAAAGAGTCCAGGCTTGCAGCAGTGAGACAAGCAAAACTCAGCCTGATTTAATAATTTAGAAAAAAAGAAAAAAAGAGGGGTTGAGGGCTGCAAGAGGTCAGTCAGTCTCCATAAAAACCAGGATAATGTTTGCTTCACAGTCTCCCTTCCTTTCATAGAATGGTCTGGGTTGGAAGGGACCCCAAGGATCACAGAGCTCCAACCCCCTGCCACAGGCAGGGCCACCAACCTCCAGGCCTGGAGCTACACAAGGTTGCCCAGGGCCCCATCCAACCTCGCCCTGAACACTTCCAGGGACAGGGCATCCACCACCTCCCTGGGCAGCCTGTTCCAGCACCTCACCACTCTCTCTTTCAAAGAGCTCCAGCCTTTCTGCCTGTCCATAGGCTTCCAAACAGATCCTCCCACCCTGCACAGATTCCTGCAAATGTAATTCTAGCCGTTCAGCTAAGGACTAGGCAAAGGACAGGCTTCAAACATGAAATTACAAATTCCTTCATACAAACCCCCAACACCATCCCAGCCAGACTGAAACAGCATCATTCCACACCAGGAGCAAGATACACTTGAGGCACATGACAAGCACCAGGGGCCAAAGAGCAGCAGGCACAGCTCAGTCACTTCCCAATTCTACGCTGCTCCTGACACGGAACCTAGTTTACCCCATGTCAGCTGAGTGGAGGGAAACCACCCCCACCATCTGCCTGGAGAAAACCTGAAAGAACAGGAGATACTTCCGCAGTGAACACTCCAGCAGCTGAGCACTCTGCCATCAACATCAGCCAGAACAAGCAGGAACAAACAGCCCTCACCTATGTATTCTTTTCTTCGCTTCAAGGCCCTTTGCACTTCTGCTTCGCTCTTCAAGTCAACAAAGATATAACCTTGGAAGAAGGAAAGGTTCAACTGAGCATCATGTGGGGGAAGGCACAACCACTAATTGGCTAATTAAAGATGAATTGGTCTTTTCTTTAATATAGATTCCTATAGATAAAGCAGTTTGCTGCCATTAAAGTTTCAATCCAGCCTGAAAATGGCCATGGCAGACTGGAAGGCTGCCTTTTAAAGCCTCATTTCTCCACGTGAGCCAAAGAAGAAAGATTTAACAGCTGGAGTTGGCTTTCACAGGTGTCTCCAAGAGCAAATAAAAGGTGCATCTGCTGTTAGGCTGGGAAAGGAGAAGAGCATGTAGCAAAGTCCCCTGCCAGCTCTGAGGACCTGCTCCTTCAGCCTGTCAGGAGACCCACCTCAGCTGAAGACTGCTCTGCAGCTTATACACACAGGTCAGAAAAGCCCCTGGGCGCTGCTGCAGCTATCCCAGGGGAAGAAAGCTTTCCTGGGCATGGTTAGGGATGGTTAGGAAAGTTCTGGATCAAAGGCAAGGCTCCTGCTGCTGCTCCTAAGGGAGCACAGCCAACATTACTCTGCCCCTGGCATTCGATGGACAGCAACTAGGGCAGGTGAGCTGCAAAGTCACAGAAAGGGCTGGAGCAACTGGGACCCAAGCCAGGGATTTGGGAATGCAGAGGAAAAGAGCAGAGCTGTGACTGAGAGCTCCTCTGACTCACAGATCCAACCCCCTTCCACATATACCTGTATTCTTTCCGGGGGTGCTTTTTCCTATCCGGATCGCCACTGGCTTCAGAGGCAAGAAGAATTCCCGAATCTTTTGCTGCAGAAAGAGTTATAATTGTTTAAGTTCTCAGATACAGGAAGCAGCAGGTTTGAGACTCTGGTTTTTTTAATATTCACTACAGAATCACTACGTGCAACACACAAGATCTCTGCACAAAGCCAGTTTCAAAGTATTCCCAACTCTCCATACAGCCCTCAAAACAGCTCTGTCAGAGAAGACAGAAATTTCTGCAAAGACCCCATCAAGTTACCCACTGAATACACCCTCGAGCCTCCATTCCCAGCCCAGTAACAAAGCTTACCTCAGTGATGTTTGGGGGGGCACCCCGAAGTTTCACTGTGTAGGGCGTGCTGGCTGGTGCTGAGCTGCCTCGGCTCTGGACAGGAGGAGGGGCAGGGGACAGAGAAGAGTTTGAGTGAACAAACAGCCACAGTCACAGCACAAGCAGCTGGTCTTGTGCAACAAGCAGGAGGGCGAGGAGCAGGACAGAATATCCAGAGACTCTCATAGCTGCATGGTTTGGCTGGGATAAAGCCAGTCACCAAAAACAGAGTGGTTCCTGCAGTGTGGGAAGGGCACAGGGGAAACAGAGGAGCTTCTCAAGGGGCAGGAACAGCACCTGCTTGGAAGGCCTGTCCTGGCAGGAAGGAGTTTGATCAGCACTAGCAGGAGACCCAGAAAATGTGCCCAGTGAGCCAAGGAAGCTGGGACCCTGGGGTCCCACAGGCTTTGGGCTCCCAGCTCATCCCCAGAGTGACCGACACACACACACATCCCACCGTCCTCCTGCGTTACCTCCAGTGTGGATCCGTTTTCCTTCTCTGCTGGTGTCTCTCGCTGTGTGTGTTGGGCTTTTGGCTTCCCCCTTCTATCTGTGCAGGTTTCTGCAACGCCTGAATCCTCCTCACCCTCGCTTTCCTCTTCCCCCTCCTCACTATCTGTTTCTTCCTCTGTACTGGATGAGGAGGAGGAAGAGTCCTTCACCACTTTTGATTTCAGGTAATCCATATCCGAGAGGTCTTTGCTGGTAGCTGCCTTTTCCCCTTTTTTCTTTGCTGTCAGAGGAGAGACCAGAGAATCACAGAATCACAAGGCTGGAAAAGACCTTTAAGAGTCCAACTGTTCCCATCCTATGCTAAACCATATCCCTATGTACCTGATCTACCCTTTTTTAAACACATCCAGGGTCAGTGACTCAACCCCCTCCCTGGGCAGCCTGTTCCAGCCCTGACAACTCTTTCAGTAAAATATTTTTTCCTAGTATCTAATCTGCCCCTGCCCTGGCACAGCTTTGTGCCATTGCCCCTTGTCCCATCTCCTGTCCCCTGGCTGAAGAGACCATCCCCTACCTCTCTACAACCTCCCTTCAGGTAGTTGTAGGTGGTGATAAGGTCTCCCCTCAGCCTCCTCTTCTCTAAGCTAAACACCCCCAGCTCCCTCAGCTGCTCCTCAGAGGATTTGCCCTCCAGCCCCTTCACCAGCCTGGTTGCCCTTCTCTGGACTCGCTCCAGGACCTCCATGTCCTTATGGTGAGGAGCCCAGAACTGGACCCAGCACTCGAGGTGTGGCCTCACCAATGCCCAGCCCAGGGGCACAATCCCCTCCCCAGACCTACTGGCCACACTGTTTTTGATACAAGCCAGGATGCCATTGGCTTTCCTGGCCACCTGGGCACACTGCTGACTCACATTCAGCACTCAGATGCTGCTGCTCTCTGCCCAGGCAGGGAAAAGCTGAGGACAGACATAATCACAAGAGCCACCTTCCTCTCCTCCACCCAGCACTTTCCATGGGGAGGAAAGGCTTCAGAACAGCACAGCAAGTTTATCTCAGCAGTTCCAGACTGAGTTGTCTCCATGATTATTTTCCAAAGCAACAGTTCAAGTATAAAACAGATTAGAAGATGACTGGGGAGCTCCATGGCAGTGTTTTGTCTCAGCTGTTACTAAACACTTCAGTCAGGCCCCAGAGGTGGCTTTCACTGTTCAGTTTAGTTTTGGAGGGTAAAGGACAGGGGAAGCTCCAGAATGACCCTCCCTGCCAAAGGAGTTGTTTTGGTTACCCAGGAGAGGTGAACAGCAGTGGGAAATGCCACAAGAACAGCATATGGAAATACTGTGCAAGGAGGGAGAAGGCTCCAAAACCACATTCATCGCTGGTGCAGGGACACATGAGACAGATGACAGACACCAGACTGCAGCCCAGGTGTCTGAGTTATCCCACTACTCCCCTAGGTACAGTTTTCCTCTCTGGATCTAAGACACTGAGCTCTGTCTGTTCCCATCAACTCTGACAGGGCCCAAGGACACACCGATGTTTCCAGAAACACGCAAAGGCAGAGACCAGACAACTTCACAGGCATGTAAATGAACAGAAACTGCACCCAGCCCTACAAGCCCTGGAGATGAAAGCTGCTGCGGGCTAGAAGGGTGTTTGAAGGAGATATACAGATGTTTGCCCTGTTAGCCCCTCCTAGGCATCCGCTTAATGCCCAGGGAAAGCACAAATGCCATCCCCTTAACACCAGAAGCTGCATTCCCCCATCTCCCCAAATCTGAGAGAGCAACCACACCCCCCAGCACACACAGAATGCATCTCACACTTAGGAAACCACCTTCCTGACTACACCACCCTGTCTGGAGGCAGGACACAGGCTTCAGTCTCATTGGCACCTGCACCCACCGTGACAAAGGCATGCGAAGGGGGACACAGCTCCTTTCATTGGGTACCTTTAGTTTCCTTCTCCTTCCCAGAGGGTTCATCCCCACCCTCCTCCTCCTCGCTCAGCTCCTCAGACTGGTCTGAATCAAAGTTGAGATAATCAGCTGCTGGCTTTGCTTGTCCCTTCTTGGGCTCCTCGGCCAAAGTGTCATTAGCCCAGGTGGCCACCTGAGACCGTTTCTGGTGAACCACCAAGAACTCCTGGAATGTTTCATCTTCTTCCAGCTGTTGAAAAAGAAACCAAGCAGATAAGCTGTGAAGAGACACAGGAGAGGTCACAGTGCCCTTCAATTCAGATCTAATCTCGTTTCCAGCAACATAAAAAAGCCCTGAAGAGGGGAGGCCCTTTTACACTCATGAGGTGACTAAAGTCTTCTCAAGACCTCTCAATCCTACTCCATTCTGTTCTGTAACTGATGCTTAGAAAGCACTTCAAAGAAGAAAACAAAACATTAAAAAAGGAAAAAAAAATGTACAAGTTAAACATGACAAAGCTTGCCTGTGGTTAAAACCCAGACTTGCTGGCCAACAGGGCTGCTTCTGAGTGCAGTGCTCACATGGGAGGAGCTGACTGCTAAAAAACTGGTCCCCAGCGTGGGCAGTGTTGGACTGGTGGCTTGTTGTAGTGGGACTGACTGTCAGGCACTTGGTTACATCCTACACCTGAACTAAGGGCATGGGATGCAGTACAGGAAAGTGCTGCTTGGCTCTTAACACAAGCAAGTAAGGACGTAGGGGTTGCAAGTTAACCTCAACTCACCTCCTTCAAGTTCTCTGTTGGACCTTTCTTCTTCTTATCCTAGGGGAAAAAACAAAACCAAACCGTTTTCCAGAAGGCCTATGAGAAGCACAGCTGAGGTCACCTCTCAGGTAACCAAACACCACAGGGAACACAGACTCAGTGGCAGAAAACACCAGAAGCAGGACTCCAGCCTCTGCTGCCCACGCTGCTCTGTCCCCTTCTCGACACGCTGGGCTATCCCTCCCTCTGCCACTTCACCAACACACGGCAAAGCCTCAAGGAAACCACCAAAACTCACCTTCTTTGTGCCTGCAGGAGCTGTGCCTGCCACAGGTTTCTCAGGTTGCTTCTCTGAGGCAGGGGCCTTCTGAGAGTGCTTACTCCATGCTTTGGGTTTTGAAGGGTCACCGAAGGATTTGCATAGCTCAACCTGAGAAGAATCCAACAGATCTTTAATTGAACATACAGTTCAACACCCTGCTGTGGGAAGAGAACAGGAGATTTCATACAAACATTTGTTTTAAAAGCACAGGGCTACGTGCTCACTCGCCACTGGGAACACTCTGCTGTGCTCATTTAAGCACAAAGAAGCTGTCCTGCTCATCAAGAATCATCCAGCAAGATGAACAGCTTTAAATGCAAAATGACCCTGAGTGCAGAGGTTCTGACTTGGTATCAGCTCAAGCCTGACACTGTCGCTCCAGCCAGCACTGAAACCACTGCGCTGCTGCACAAGCACAGCCAGACTGAGCCAGGTGTCTGCTGCAGACCTGCCATGAGCCCTGGCCTCAGGCTCTGGGGTTTGCTGTGAGCATTTAACCTCTGGGCTTTCTCAGCTCTGGCTGTTCCACCCTCAGGCTCTCAAAGCCCCCAATGCCAAGCTCACCTAGGAGTCCAAAGAAGATGTTTTTAAAGATGAACTCACCGTGACTCTGGAGGTGTCTATGAAACTTCTGTTGAAATGGTTCAGTGCTGTTTGAGCTTCATCTTCAGACTTGTAGCCAATGAAGCCAAATTTCCGGAACTTGCCCTCCTTGGTGAACTTCAGGCAGCAATCGGTCAGCGTGCCAAAGGCGGCGAACAGCTTCCGGAAGCGATCCTCCTTCAGCTGGGGTACAAGGAGGGACACCCCAAAGGTAAGGCAGCAAGGCAGCGACAGCTTCTTTGTGTTGGGAGCAAAACACTGCCTACCAGAGGGCTCCTGAAGCACAGGAGGAACCACAACATGGCAGGAGCCATGCTGTGCCGTGCCAACGCTGACAGAACCCCATGTGTCAGTCACTAAACTGTTTCAACTCTTCTGGGAAGCCAGGACTTGTTCAGATCTGTCTGCCATGGCCCAGGGAACAGCCAGCTCTTGGGGAGCCCAAAGCCCCACAGTGCTAACCTGCCACAATTAAGGCCCAGCTCAAGAGGAGGCACAGTGGGACCCCATGAGGGACCAGGATGGCTGCAGAGCAGCACAGCGCACACTCATGAGCAGCTCCTGGAGATCAAGGGGAGGGCAGTGGCCACAACAGGCTCTGTGCCCCCACCCCAAGAGGCTGCCAGCCCTCCCACCGCGGGGCAAACCCCCAGTCCGTGCCCCACACTCTGCCACCTCCTCCTTGGGCATGTCCTTGCCCTCTTCTGGGGCACTTCCTGCCCAAGGGGTCCCACTGTCCTACCCCCAAAGGCTCCTCTCCTGTCCTGCAGCAGAGCTCCACACTGAGGAGCTCTGCAGAGAAGGACCTGGGGGTTCTGGTTGATGACAGGTTGGCCATGAGCCAGCAGTGTGCCATAGGGGCTGAGAAGGCCAATGGGATCCTGGGGGGCATTAAAAGGAGCATGGCCTCTGCTCTGCCCTGGTCAGGCTCCACCTGGAGTGTTGTGTCCAGTTCTGGGCTCCCTGGGATAAAAAAGACAGGGATCTCCTGGAGAGAGTCCAGAGAAGGCTACAGATGATTAAAGGACTGGAGCCTACGAGGAAAGGCTGAGTGAGCTGGGGCTGTTCAGCCTTGAGAACCGAAGCCTGAGAGGGGATCTGATCAATGGTTATCAATATCTGAAGTGTGGGACATGGGGTGAAATGGCCAGCCTCTTCTCAGTGTCTGTGGGGACAGGACAAGGGGCGATGGCTGCAAATTGTAGCACAGGGAGTTCCACCCCAATATTCAGAAGAACTTCTTCCCGGTGAGGGTGATGGAGCCCTGGGACAGGCTGCCCAGGGAGCGTGGAGTCTCCTTCTCTGGAGATATTCCAGCCCCGTCTGGTCGCCTCCCTGTGCGCCCTGTCCCACGGACCCTGCTCTGGCCGGGGTTGGGCCCAGTGATCCCGGCGGTCCCTTCCAGCCCGAACCCCCGTGAGCTCCGTGCCCCCAGCTCTGCCCCGGCTCCCCCCGGGGCGCCCCTCTAGGGCCGTCTCTCGGCCCAAAAGAACCACTCTGACCCCCCGGAAGCCACAACCGCGCGGCGAACTCACCCCGTTCGGGAGGTTCTTCACGATCAGCCGCGACATGTCGGCGACAGGAACCGGGCGCCGCAGCGAGGGGCCGCTCAGTGTCGCACGCGCCGGCCCGCGGCCGCCGCCATCTTCCCGGTAAGTCACGTGGGCGAGGCCCCGCAGCGCGCACGCGCCGGAGGCGGGGCCAGGTGCCGGGCGCAGTCCTTAGCAACGGCGTTAGCAACGGGCCCCGGCGGCGGGGGGGCTCCCCGGAGGGACAACGGGGAGTAGCGGGGGTGGGACGACAGGGACCAGCGCCGCTTAGGGGGCAGGGGCCCGGCCGCGTCTCCCCGGAGGTCATCCCGTGCCTCCTGCCGGCCACTGTTAGGCTCCCCTCGGGATGCTGTGTGTGTCCCCCTCCATCGGAGGGGACCCCGCTGCCCCCCTCCCCGGGGCGTGCGGCTGCAGCACCCCCCCGGCCCCGGCCGCGCTGCTCCTCAGGGCCGGAGGAGGGAGCTCCGCGCCCGCCGCTGCGGCTCCGCGCTGAGCAGCGCCGAGCCGGGCAAAGCCCCCGCCAAGGCCGGCGAGGAGTTGGGTTTAAGGCGGGGGGGAGCCGCGGGGTGCCCCACCACCCGCGGGGTAACGGGAGTAAGCAAAGCACTTCTCCCCAGGGAGCAGCGGGATAACCGCGCAGAGCAGGGATAGAATCATAGAATGGTATGAGTTGGAAGGGACCCCAAGGATCACAGAGCTCCAACCCCCCTGCCACAGGCAGGGCCACCAACCTCAGGCCTGGATACTGAAGCTCCCACAGGCTAAAAGTCACGGCAGAAAATTCCCTTGCTGGTTACTAAACACGGAGGGTCCTCTCCTGCCCTGCTGGAGGGAGAGCGTGTCTCAGGAAAGCAGGACTGTTCTTCAAACACCCCCTCTTGCTTCCAGCCCTTCGCTCCACCTCTGCCTCTCGTACAGGGTGGACAGTGGCCTGGGCCCAAAATCTGGCTGTACATCTCTATCCCCAGAGGAAAGCACTCAGGACAGCTCTCACCTGCAGCACAGCTCTCACTAGTCTTTCACACCAGTTCAGCTCCACAGCTGATGTACCCCAGGGGTGGAGGCTGCATCTGCCCCAGCCAAGCCACAGAAGTCTTCCCCCAACCCCCCCCCCCCCCCCCCCCAAGAGCATGGGCACAGGCCCCTTCTAATGCCCCTCCGGGGTGGATCCAGCTGGCTGCACCCATCCCACAGGCTCACAGCAGCAGGGAGCACACAGCAGTGAGCTGTTTTGGGGGAGTCAGCCCTCTGCCCAGCCACACCCCTGCTGCAGCTCAGGGTCCTGCTGGGACTGTGAGGTGGTTCAGCCCCAAGCAGCAGCCAAGGACCACAGGCCACTCACTCCCACAGGAGAGACAGACAGAGCCTCCATGGGCTGGGATAAAGACAGTTACTGACAGAATCACCATGAAAGTAGAACAATAACAGCCAATTACACTCACACCCGTGAGAACACAGAGTACCTTACTGACCTGACAGAGTGATGCACAACACAAGGGCTAACCTGATGCTCCAGCTGCACTTGACTGCCCTTGGAGGCACGCAGGAGTGCCCCTCCCCAACCAGCCCCTTTTATGGAGGAGTGATGTCAGGTGGGGTGGAAACAGCCCTGGCTAACTCAGCTCACCTGTGCTGGCTCCTTGGGGAGGAGCTCTGGCCTAGCAGAACCAGGACAGACTGGCATGCAGGCTTATTTGCTGGAGACCCCAGGCTGAGCCCATGCTCTTCCCCTAGATGAGTGGCAAGGGCAGCACTTGCCCCAGCTCTCCTCTGGACAGCCAGGCCAGAAGAGGGTGGGATGCTGCTGGGACTGCCAAAGGTGCCCTCTGCTCAAAGGGAAAACACACAGCATATACCCCTCTCACCCCACAGCCCTGACTGGGGGTTGGCAGGAAGAGATGCTCTTGCTGCCACACACGTGACCCTTCAAAGGGGTCTCTGAGGTGTCACGGTACCAGGGGCTCAGCTCCCTCCCCCCCTTGCCCTCTGCTCCTGCCTTGTCCTTGGCCAGGCTGTCAGGTCCATCACTTGGGATGAAGGCTGGCATTGACAAGGCCACACTCTCATCATCACAAACACTTCCAGACCTTGCCCTTGTCACTCCCATCCTCTCCAAGACACTTGCCCCCCTCCTCTTCCTTCCCATTTCCTCCTCACCAGGAGCCAGCAGCAGTGCCAGCTCCTGCCCAGGCAGCACTGTCCTTGCCTGCGCCTTCCCCCTCACTGGGCACTGCTGGGATAGAGATGTACCCTGGCCGTAGCAGCCCCTTTGCTTTTGGGGAGCCTCACCTCCAGCCACAGCTTCACCTGGGGCAGCAATTTCCCTCTCCTGCAACTGGGGTGCATCCATGTCCTCTGGGACCAGGGAGAGCCAGGTCCTCCTTGATGACTGGGATAGAGGTGCTTTACCCAAGCTGGCCCATGATCCCAGAGAAGAAGCCTCAGTGTCCACACAGGGACACTGGTTTTGCAAAGTCCATGGAGATGCTCAGCTTTGCTGATCTCACTGCTTGGACAATGATAAAGGCCCCCAGAGATGCCAACAGCCAGGACAGAATTTGGGTGGGGAAAAGAAAGGAAAAGCATCTCTGCCCAAGTTTTCTCTCTTACAGTGGTTTATAGCAGCAAGAGGCAGAGGATAACTGGGTGCTGTGGCTGGCAGGGGTGACACAGCAACCCACAGCCGGGTGTCATCCAGAGAGAGCACCAGGTCCTGCCCCCAGTTAACTCTGTGCTGGAGCACCCAAGGGCCCAGAGACAGGATCTGGGCAGTGACCACCCCTTCGCCCTCACTGATCCACACCCCACCCTGCCGTGCTCCACAGAGGGGGACCCACGCCAGGCCTCCTGAGAGGAGGGGGAGACATGGTCCCTCTGCAAGCTCCATCCAGCTGACCTGTCAGAACGCGTTAGGTGGCCGGCTCAGCAGCCAGCCGGACAGGGGGCTGCACAGCACCAAAGAGCAGGGGTCACCTTGCTGTAAAATGGTATTATGGGCTGCCAGCAGCCAAGCTGCTGATCTTTGGAAAGCAGGGTTAGGGCAAGGGGCTGCAGTGTCGGGGGTGTTTCTCAGGGGGGAGAGGCAGGGGTGGGCAGAGGGGCAACAGGTCCCCAACATCGTGCTCCAGGAGGTGAACACATGGGAGGTAGAACGTTGGGAAAGAAGCTGCTGCAGATCCTGTCTGTCCCTTGGCATGAGAGAGGTCAGATGCAAAGTCTACTGCATCCTTGGAGAGATGCTCCTCCCGATCCATCGCCCCCACGATGTCCAAAGGCACACCAGAGGTTCTGCCCCAATTTCCCCAGGAGACAGGTGACACAGCCTGTCACTCCTGCCACCCCAGGAAGGCAGAGCTGCCACCCTGAGCCCGGACAGCTGCTGTGGTGACAGGCCAGCCTGCCCTCCACTGCCAGCCCTGCCCACAAAGGACGAGTGCAGCCCCAGGAGCCCTTCATGCCTGTCTGATCCCGAGTGCCTCGGCCACTGCTGGACATGGGTGAAGGTGAACAGGGAAGGTAAGATCCATCTGAGCTGAGACCCATCCCCATGCATCCCTGCCAGGCAGCTGTTCTCACATCTGGAGCAGCTCTGGGGGCTCCAGGGGGGTCCTGAGCGTACCCCCTTGGCTGCAGCAAGCACTAGAGGTGCTTAGCTTTCCTGACAGTCAGGCTTCCAGTCTCTCCCTTTACCTTTAGATGTGCCCTTGGGTGCCCCAGCACAAAGTTAACTGGGGGCAGGACCTGGTGCTCTCTCCAGATGGCACCTGGCTGTGGGTTGCTGTGTCACCCCTGCCAGCCACAGCACCCAGTTATCCTCTGCCTCTTGCTGCTATAAACCAGTGTAAGAGAGCAAAATTCAGCCTGGGGGGATTGCTGCAGGGGGCCCTAACCTGGCTGAGGACCTTCTTCAGCTGATGGAACTAAGCCTATAGCTATCACTGAGGACAGGGATGAACATGACCCAGCAGCACCCTCCACCTGGTTTTGGTGTGCTGGCAGTCTCCCAGGGCACGCTGCTTGTGTGGGGAATGTTACATTAACACCACCATTGGAAATGCTTCTTTGGGCAGCTTTCTGAAGGGCTTCATCCCTGGGCAGCTGGGGCTCTGCCCAGCCCAGCTGCTGGACCCGCTGCTAGAGGGAGAGGATGCTCTCGTCCTTGCCTGGGGACACAATTGCCACAGGGGGCAGCAGAATTTGGCTTTCCACCAGGCAAACCCTCACCTGAACCTGCCACCTCAGCCAAGGAAGTGGCCTGCAAGCGTGTCCCATGGTTCTGCTCTGTCCCCTGTGCCTGCAGTTCTGGGGTGCAGACTCTGCCCAAAGCCTTAAATCCAAACTGTGCTGCTGGGTGACAAGCAGTCGGGTGTGAGGATGAGGAGGAGCAGGAAAGGTTTTTCCCCATCATGTCTCCAAGCACAAACAAGATGCTGCCACCAGCAGCTTCCCTGGAAAAGGATTCAGGAAGGACTTAGGAACCCAGACAGACGAAGTTCTTTGCATCACAGGAGCCGGGGAGCAGAGATAAATCACATGCACCAAGAATAAATCATCTGCCAAAACAGGACTGACAGGACCACACCTGCCCTGGAGAGGAACCAGCACCAGAGCAGGACTCTGACCTCCTCACTCTCCCTTGAACATGGACTCTGGCACAGGTGGGGACGGTCCATGAGGTCAAACCACTCTGCCACGAGCTTGTGAGGAGCACCACCACCAGCATCCCTCCCTAGCTGAGCAATTCAGGGTCCTCCAGAGGGGACTGCACAGCCCTCAGCATTGAGCACACAGAGACCACTGAGGTTAGGGTGGGCTCAAAAGAAAGGCTCACCCAGTCTCCCCCCACCTAAAACAATGGGAGCTGTTGGCTGTGGTCTGCCCAGGCAACTGCTGTCACCCACCAGTGACACCATTTCCTCCAGGTGACAGATGCAGTCCCCACTCCTCCCTGGAGTGCCCCGAGCCAGACCTCAGCATCTCTTTAGTCCCAGGACAGCATCCCCACCATCCTTCCCAGTGGTTGTGGATGGGATCCTCTGCAAGGAGACCAAGGAGAGGGATTTTGCCTGCTGCTGCCCCTTGCCCAGTCTCTCCTCCATCCATCACCCCTTCCACCTCTTCCAGTTTCCTTTGTATTTCTGTATTTTTGGGGGGGCAGGGGGGTGTATGTGTGTCAGTGGGCTCAGGGGAGGGTCCAGGCAGCAGCTGTCTTTGATCAGCACAACATGTGGGAGATGGAGCACTTCAGGAATGCCGACTCCTGATCAAAGGTGGGAACACAGTGACAGCCAGGACTTGGCAAACACCCATCCCTGCTAATCCCTGCCAGGGGTGGGATCAGCAACCCACACAGGCCAGCAGCCCTCACCCAGTAAAGGGAGAGGTCCTTCCCTGTTGCAGGGTGGGGGGTGAGAGGGTCACTTCCATGTGCCTCTGAGGCTGTCCCAAGCAAGGGGTTATCCTCTCTGCACTGAGACAAGCAACTGGATTCACACCTCTTCTTTTACCCCGTGGCTTCATCCCTACTCCCACATCCAGATCACCCCTGCCTGCATCCCTGCCAGCCTGGCATGCAACAAAACCCACAGCTCCCTCTCAGAGGGGATGCCCAAGGGAAATGGCATCAGTGATACCCCAACGCTTCCATCATCTCTGGAAAGGTAAGCTGAGGGCTGAAGAGTCACTTGCTACCACCACCTCCCCTGTCCCCTGTCCCCAGTCCTGAGACACCCACGGATGGGGACAGCAGGGACAGAGCTTACAGCCCAGCCACCCAGCACCCCACCCCCATTCCAGGCACACAGGTGGCAGCACGCAGGACAGAGGGATTTGGGCTGCCTGATGCCACCTCCCCCCATTGACACCCTTATCTCCCAGGGGGCTTCCCCCTCATAACCCCAGTGGGAAGGGGGGAGCCCATCTGCACCCAGAGCAGGTGGACTCAGGCAAAGTGCTGTGTGGGGGGAGGCTCAGCTCCCCCCTTTCCCACCCACAGCAGCCCTACTGCAATGCTCAACCCTTCTAATGGGAACCGGGGCAGTGTTCCCCCTGTAAGAGCCTTTTCCCAAACTCAAACACTCTTACCCTCTACCTGTGGAAATAACCCCCACCAGTGCCCAATGCTGCCTTCACCCCTCTATCCTCACCCTCCCACACCTCCCTCTACCCCATCACACTGAGGTGTTGCCAGGCCCCAGCTCATCCCTCACATGGAAAGGGAAGCTTTAGATAAGGGTGACTCCAGAGGGGGTGGGGAGTGGGGGTTCACCCCATCTGCCCGGGGGGGGGTCACAGGTTGCTTCCTCATCACACATTGCCTGATAATGAGTCAATCAAGGCCGGGGTTATGGAGATGGGATTTCTCAGCAAGCCCAGGGAAAAGGCAGCAATGGAGACGCCCACTCGTGCAGCAGGCCTGGGCTGGCAGGGATGAGCCTTCCCACAGACAGAGGCCTGAGGCTTACAAACCCATGGGGCCAGCATGGAGGAAGAGGCAGGGGGATCCAGGGGGTGAAGGGCATTGAGAAGAAACCCAGGAGTTATGCTGCCAGCTCGCTCCCAGGGTGGGATGCTCTGCTGCGCAGGATGCTGCTGGATGCCTTTGCAGCAGGCCACAGGCTGTGGGGGGGCTGCTGTGAGAGCAGGACATCCCACTCAGAACCAGGACAGGCAGCAGCCAGGGAGAGGGGATCCCAGCCCCAGCAGTGCTGCACGCCATACACCCCGTGTGTCTCCCCACTGGTACCCGTGCCCCATGGGGCTGGGTGAAGCTGCAGACCCCAGGAAAGGTTTATGAGAAAGATTAGACACCAGTAAGGGTAAGTAAGGCAGGAGGGACAGCCTGATCAGCATGGTCACATCCTCACAGCCAGTTACCCCATACAATCCTCAGCCCAAAGGATTTACCTGGCAAAATACCCCACAGACCACAAAGTGGGGTTTTCCCCCACCCAGTAACAAAGACCCCAGCCTCCACCTGCAGCCATGTCTGCACAGAGTCCTGCACTCAACAACTGTGCACAAACACTGAAGAACAGGTGGGGAAACTGAGGCACAGCCAGGATGGAGTCACAGCCTCCCTTCGCCCTACCTGGCCTATTTTCTCTCCAGCACTAGAAGCAACCCAAGGCCTACACACAATGCCTGCTTTTGTACGTGTTACAGAGCAGCCAGGGGCTTCCTGAGCTGCAGAAACAGCCCTCGTGGCACTGGGATGCTGCTGTCCTGTCCCAGCCTGGATGTGCAAACTGGATTTAGGCAGCAGCAAGGGACAGGCAGCTCTGGGAAGGGAGGGGAAAGCATCAGGCCCTGCTTGGGCTGCTCAGAGGCAGTGAGGGGTGACAGGTCACTGCTGACACCACAGGAATGGTGCAGGTGGCATGGGAAGTGCAAGGTGTGCTGAGGGATGGCCACAGCACAAAGCCATGGGGCAGCCCAGAGCAAGGACTTGCCGCCCCTGTCCAGGCTGAGCTCCCTCCTTGGCCTCTCTGTGCATCTTGCAAGTGCTTTGCCCTATCAGAGGGGCTTAGCAGGGCAGATATTGGAAGCACCTGCCTCCCTTGGCCAGGAATCAAAGGCCCCAGTGCTGGGATCCTGCCACTTGTGCAGCACAATTATCCCCAACCAAATGCTGCATGTGAGAATGTAGGGCACCCTCTGTTCGGGCCTAGCCTCCCTCTAAGCACAGTGCAATTAAAACAAGCAGTGCCAGATGGTGTATTAGCAACCATGGAGCTGGGAGCCCACATTTGTTTTCTTGCTCCATTGCAAAGGCATCAGAGGCAGGCCTGGCACAGAGGCCTTCCCCTGCCACACGCACCCTGCAATGGGGCAGGAGAGGCCAGATTTGTTCAGGAGCTGATAGTGCAGTCACCATCGGACAGAGATGGGGTTAGATTGGGTCATGGCATTGAGGCAGCAGATAAGGGAGAATCACACAGTCACCAGGGTTCCAGTGGCCTGTTGTAGCGTTAGAGGCCAAGGGGTGCTGTGCCAGCAAGCCCAGCCCTCCACAAGCCACGCTGCCAGCAGTGTCAGAGCTTGATGCAAAGACCCCAAGCAATATCAACTCAGCCACATCCCAGGGGTGTTTCTTCCTCCCATCCCATCCAAAGCAGATATTCTCTATGGATCTGACCTCACTCTAGCAGGTGAGACACCAATCCATCAGCCAACCATCCTCATGGAAGCCCCAGCACGTTCAGGGCCCTCGGTTCAGGGCCCTTGTGCTTCTTGTCCCCAGGCAGACTGCGATTGCAGCAGCGTGGGCAGGCACCATGTCACACCTCGCTTCATGTCAGTTCAGGTGGGGGGAAAGGGGCCTTTGACAGCTGGTGCTCCAGTGGAGGGGAAACCTTCATCAGTGCAGCTCAGCCCAGCCTGGGAACAGGCAAGTCTGAAGCACTGAGAGAAGCAGGGGGGTCCCAAGCAAAACTCTTCTAACTGAGTATAGAAACATTCAGGGCATCACATGCCTGCCACCTTTCACCCCCACACCAGCTCCTCTGCTGCAGCTTCAGACCTGTTGGGCTTTGCAGGGATGCCAAGACCTCACAGTTTTGGTGGGGGTTTTGCTCCCTCTGTGCCTTTTGCTCAGCCCCAGCTGCTCTTGCCTTGCACATCACAACCTTTCCTCAAACAGAAAGCTTACCTCCATCCCCTGGGTGCTGAGAGCACCAGACCCCCCAGCTTTCACACCAACCACACACAGATGAACTCCCCCCCCACCTCCCCAGAGGTGTCCCTAGGTCTGGCAGCAGATCCACATTTATTCCTGCTTTCCTTTGCCTGTTACTGTCCCATCGCTGGGGACAGTGTGGGCACAGCAAGGCACAGGCCTGCCCACAGAGCCCTTGCAAACTTCAGCTCATCTCCTGCCAACATGCAGCTGAGGCCACAACTCTCTGAAGGAGAATGTGCCACATCTCCCAGCTATGGCAACGTGTGGGGACAGCGTGGCAGTGACCATCCAACCCTTTCATCCACAGGCCCTTCCTCTGCTTTACCAAGGGTGCCTGCAGGGATACTTGGGCTGGGAAGAGGAGCTTCATCCTGCCTGGGGGATGTTATCACACGCTCTGGGCAGTGACACAGCACTTCACCCCCTCCATTCCCTGCAGCTTGGTCCTCAGCATCACCACCAAGCCAGAGCACCCACCTGAGCTGCAGCAGCCCCAGAGCGTCTCCCTTCCCCAGTGCTCCCTGCTCCATAGGCTGCCACACCAGTTTATGTACCATGCTGGGCTTCCCCATGCTGGGAGGTGGGGTTCAGTACCCTTTCCATCAGGTGAAGTGGTGCAGCAGGGCAGGCAGGCGAGGGGATAAGAGCAGGGCCCCATGCTCCCCTCGATGGGGTTGGGGGTATTATTTCCCCCCATGCAGTCTCTGTAGCGTTAGCAAGGGTGCTTTCTGCCCAACCAGTGTGGTCATGCACCACATCCCATTTCCCTTCACATCAGCTTGGCTGGAGCAACCAAGACTTCAGCACCAGGAGGAGGAGTTACAGTACAGCAACGGAGCCTGGCCTAGAAACATACAGAGATGCTAAATCTCATGATGGGGGGAGGGAGGGTGTTAGGTTTTTTTTCAGGGCCATGCTGCAACTTCATCTCCTGCAAAGACATCTCGTGCCGTTTATTTTTCTGTGGGCAAGGCAGGATGTTCATTGTTGCCAGGCAAGGGGCTCTCCAAGCAAAGGACTACAAAGAGGGCTGACACCTCTAATGAATTACAGTAATACCAGCTCGAGGTGAACTCTAAAGTGCCTGTTTACACAGTCACTGACCTCCCTTCACCCGCTCTCTGGTGTGATTCCCCCCCACCACCTTGATGGATCACAGCTGAATGGAGGCAGACCCCGGTGTTTATCATCTCCCAGCGTTGGGAAGGGAAGAGACAACAGCATTTCCTGACACACTGGCCACCACCAGCGATACAGTGCCCACCCAACACTGCTCTGGGAAGTACCCCCATATTACTGTATCGTCACAAATCCCTTCCCATTGGGAGAGTGCCACCCACAGGAGGTCGCTTTAGCCACATCAGGGGCTGGGACAAGCAGGCAGCCCCTCACAGGGGCAGGGACCAAGGATGGTCCCTGTAAGAGCCCAGTGCCCTGCAGACACCCAGAGCACAGCCTGCTCTTGGCCAGGAAACACCCTTTGGGCTGCTGCTCTGGTTTTTTCCTGCTTTGGTACAGGATTTCCCTGTATCCTGGTGCTCAAGGGCTGTGCCAGCCTCATGCTTGGGGATCACTGACAGGGTTGCTCCCTCTGATGGGCTCAGTGCCAGCCTGGAGGGAATGGCTGCCTCAGTAAGGCCTGAGCTCCCTGTGACAGTGGGACATGGCTGTTCGGATTGAGCAGGGGGATGTCAGCGGAGCAGCAAGCTCCCCCTGCCACCACCTGCAGCAATTCCAGCCAGAGCTCCCCCATGGCCCCATCTCTCGCTCCATCAGACTGGATCCTGCTCCAAAAAGGGGAGTGGGACACCCCAGCTACAGGGATGTCAGATGTCTTCATGCTTCTGCTTGGGTTCATCCTTGACAGACCCCAATTCTCCCTCCCTCCTCTGCTGGTCACCCCACAGTGCAGACAGAGCCTGGTGAAGCACAAGATCTGCAGCCTCCAGGCAATCCCACCCTGTCCCACCTGCACCTCCAAGACAGACAGCCTTGGGCCTGGGCACGGATAAGGGATCTCAGCCCCATCCCTGCTCCGTGCCACCACCCCCAGAGTCACAGGAGCCCTGGGACCAGGAGGCAGCCACAGCATCACCCTGCAAAAGGAGATCCAGGCAAGGAGAGACACCAGCAGAGACACAGATAACACCATGATGCTGCCAGATCAGCATCCTGCTGTGACCCAGCTCCAACAGCACAGAAGGGAAGGTTTGGTGGGAGATGGGCTGGGGGAGACTCAGCCACGAGCAGCGGGTGGGAGGGAGGGCAGTGGGATGCTCTGTGCTGTGGTCACCCAGCTGCTCCTGCTGAGCTACAGCTGGTTAACACAGCCAAGTTTTCCTTCTGAGGGTACTTGAAGGATGGAAACTTCAGTGCTGGCCCCTGGGGAAGGTGCTTCTCTGTTTCCCTGCTCCCCCTCTGACCTCTTCATTTTGTTCCAGAGTTATTTTTGGAAATAAAAGCTTTTTTCTTCACCCTTCCCCTCGCCCCCATCTTTCTGCCAGCCAAAGTGGCATTTTAAGCCTCCTGCCCACCCGAGCAGAAAAATGGTGGCTGAGGCAGGGGAGAGTTAAACCTTTCCCTCCCCTGAGGAAGCAGGATGCCTTCTTGACTCATTAACCCTCCAACCATTCAGCTGCCCAACGAGGTGCTCTCAAAGTGGCTATGAGATATACCTGCCCCCCAACATGGGTCCTCTGGGAAGAGGAGAGCTGCAACCCCCAAGATGGGGGCGAGCCCCCATCTCCTCTACAGCACTACAAAATCCACTTAATTACAGCACTGAAGCACTGCCATCACAAACCCCAGCTGCACCCCAGATCCTGCTTCCACTTGGAGCTGTGTGAACCCAGAAGGTCCTACCCCAAAAAGCCATGGGAACTCAAGCCAGGGACATTGTACCACCAAACACACACATGCAGAGCAGGAGATAGACTTTGCTTCATGCAGCTAGCCATCAGGGAAGGGATATCTGAGCCAAAAAACAGGTGCCTGGTGACCTACAGGTGCCAAAACCCCATGATCATCCCTTTGTTCCCTGCTTGCAGCTGCCCTGCAGCACTGGGTCCAGTACTGATAGACATGAACACTGCTGGGCATTGCTGGCTGCTAAGTGAAGTCCTACAGCAGCTTGGAGGAGCAGGTCCCCATCACTTGTGGGGACTGGGACAGTGGTAGGAGGGTGCTGGGAGCCAGGGGACAAGCCACACTCAGGGGGAATAAGAAAAGCCTGCAGCAGAATCACCATCTCAGCCATTGCTCCTGCCCAGGGACTAACCCTTCCCTGCACAAAACAAGCAGTGAGAACAGAGCCCCAGAGCACCAGACACCTTTAAACTCTCCCCATCTCCCAAGAACGTGGGGTGCTAGCCCCTCCCCGCCTGCCACAGTCCAAGGACAGGCACTGGCTGCAGTTTGGGGTGTGACGAGTTTTCAGAGCTCTGCCCCAATGTCAGATCTCAATTTCTGTGACTGAATCACATTCCCCAAAAGACCAAAAAGTCCAAAGAAAGGAGCAACAAGGGACCAATCCAGACACCCAGCTGGCTCAGCATCATCATCTTCTTCACACCAGTCAGCATCAGGCACACAGGCAAGGAGCAGATGCACAGAGTTGTTCCTGCCTCAGACGCTGGTGATCAGTGGTCCAGGGACATCCCAAGTGATGCCCAAACCACAGCATTTAGCATCCTGACAGCATCCCCCTCTCCTCCTCCTCCTGCAAATTTCCAGCCCCTTTTGCACCCACTGATATTTGGGGCTTCCATGACATCCCCTGGTCTTGCGTTCCCATTTCATTACAGACCCTCTGCTGGGTTTCAGCCCGTGGGGTGGGAAGGGTCTTGCCACAGAGCACTGGGATGGATTAAACCCAGCAGCACATGTCCTGGCCAGGGTACCAACCCCGGGGAGCCTGGCCACATCCCTGCTTCGTTGGGATGGATGAAGCTTTCACTCCCTGGCACGGATGCTGATCGGCAAAAGGAAGGAAGGGAATAAAAGGAATTTATTTGGGCTCCGGGGCTGCTTCAGCATCAGCTTCCCCCCCAGTGCCCGGCCGGGCCGGGCTGCGTGCGGGCGCTGCGGGACAGAGCCAGCGGCCAAGCCCCGGGGGAGGCGGGAGAAGGGGCCGCAGAGCTCTCCCCGCGCACCCCGGGACCTGAGCCGGGACCCCTGAGTAGCCCGTGCTGCGGCCACGTCACCGCGCAGCTCCGCAGGAGCCGTCACCACAAGATGTCACCCGCACCCTTCGCCCCAAGCCCCCCAGAGCCCCCCCACAAGGCTGCCTTCCCGAGCAGGGTGGGGGGCTGCTCGTCGTGGGAGGGGGCGTCACGCACACATGCCGCCCCATCCCCCGCAACATCAATGGGGACCAAACTCCATCTCAGACGCAGGATCTCCCTGTTTCCATGAAAAGCCCCTGGCTACAGCATCACCACCCCCTCCCAGTGACGAGCGCTGGACCACAGGATGCTCAGCACAGTACCACAGGGCCAGTCCTCACCCCCTTCAGGGACTGGACCATTTCCCCTCACATTCTACATTCTTCCTCCTGGCAGCAACTCACAACCCCAGTAAAAATGAGTAGGATAAATGGCTATCAGACTGGTATTTGTGAGCCTCAAGTCCCACAGGTGCCACAGCAGGTATCCGCATGAGAGACTCTTCGGCTGGAGCAGCAGGATCCCAATTCAGAGCAGAAAACTGTTTTTGCAATTAAAATTGATTAGAAATGTCTTCAAAGCTCAGGCTCATTGAGGTATTTTGCTCCTAATCCATTCAATTTGAACAAGAGCCTCAAAATCAAGGAGAAGAGAACTAAAAGGAGAGATTGCTCCAAACCAGACAAGCAGCAGGAGTGTGCTGCAGATACAAGCAGGAGAGCAGCTTTGACTTGGGAGGAAATACACTGCTCTGAAGCAGTGTGCTAGACCTTGGTACTGCCACAACAGCCCCAGGACTGAAAATATTGATGAAAACCGCAGCTGCATCCTCAGCATCAGCACAGACCTGCAGCGAGTCTCCTCTCCAGTGCTTTCTGCAGGGACCCCCTTTTCCTCCCCCAGCTCTGGCAGCGAGCAGAAGACCTGCCAAGAGGTGAAAGCCTCAAGTTCAAAGTGAAATGCTAAAAGCACCTGGGGGAAGGACAAGCCAGCACTGGCCTTTCCCTGCTGCCCACAGCCCCCTTGGCCAGCACAGAGCTGCTCAGCTCTGCTCAAAGCACAGCAAGTGGCAGCAGCCCAGTGCCGAGGGCAGCCCTCAGGAGGAAAGGCTGCCCCCCCGGCTCAGCGAGGCCACATTCAGTGCCAGAGTTGTTGGCTCCGTTTCTTTTTGGCCCTCCCCAGTTGCCACAATCAGGTGATCCCCAAGCCCTGCGTGCAGCAGGCTGGGCACCCCAGCTTTGCCAGCCTGCAAGGGGAACGGCTGGAGGACTGGGAAGAGAACTTAAAAGGGCTTTTTTGTGAGGAAACACCATTGACTTCAGAAGGAAAACAAGACAGTGAGTGCCTGTACTCTTCACGGGCAGCTGGGCAGATGGGGCCTGTGCTTACTGGGGTTCTGCCCATCCACAGCTTCTCCCAGCTGCTGGGAAGGGCGAGTGTTTAATCCCTTCTCCTGCCCTTTGTCTGTAGCAAAAGCAGACAGGGCAGGGATGCTGGAGTGTTGTTTCCCACCTGAAAAGCACCAAGCCTGGTTTCAGAGCTCAGCATTCAGATGTGGAGCCTGACACCCCCCACACCCTCCCCAAGCTCCCAGCTTTCAGTGTCGCATTTTCACCCACAGCCGCTCCCACTATTTGGCCACAGCCAGAGCAGGGACAGCAGCCACGCATCCTTCCCATAGCACAAGAGAAAGGCCTCAAGGAGCCCATCAGCCATCAGCTTTTAAACAGGAAGGAGATTTTTTCCCCCCAAACTGGTAACCCAGGTGGAGAACACCCCACCACAAGCCACGGGCACCCAGAGCTCGGCCGGATTTGAGCATTTCCAGGAAGGGCTGGCTGTCCTCAGGCTGAGCTCAGCAGCACGCCCAGTAACACCTATTACAACACATGAAGCATCCTCCCTGCTTCCTTCCTCTCCTGCTCAGGAGCCACTGAGTACCACAGGACACACTGACAGTGACAAGCTTTGGGGCTTCTCAGTTTCCTCAGCCCAGACAAGACTGTGGAGACTTTTGACTGGGATATTTCAGACTGCATTCTCCAAACCAGGATTGTCATCCAAACCAGATGGCATCGCTGTGCCAGTCCCTGCTCGCACCCAAGCTGTTCAAGTGAGCACCCAGAAACCTCCCCATGCCAGCAGAGAACCTGACCATCGTGCCCAAGCTCCTGTGCCACCGTGCTCACCACATGCAGACAGCATGCGAGCCCTGAATGTAGCAAAGAAAGGCAAGGGGCCCTTCCTCCTCTTGCAGCCCAGGAGAGAAATAATTTATCATCAAGACTCACGCTGGCCCTGTGTGAGGACAGTGTCCAGTGAAGGCTTCTGTCAGCTGGAGAAACTGATGCAGAGCTACCCAGAGCCACGCCACACCATGTCCAGCAAGAGATGGGAGCACAATGCTACAACAAGCATCCCGTGGTCCCCTGGCACAGACCATCACCCAAGCACACGCCACTTCCCCTGGGCTGCAGGCCAATGCAATATCCACCAGAGCACACCACAACTCTTTGAGAAGGAAACAGTGACCGCAGAACCCTCGAATCACCACCAGCAGTCAAACCACACAGACTGGCAACATTTTGGCCAGGCGACCCCATAGCAACAGCTGAGTGCTCTGGAAGAAATCCCACCCCACATCCTTCCATACTTGACCTTCTCTGGAGCAGTACATTAGCCTCTCCACAGAGGCTCCTTGCTGCCTGAGCTGTAAGTGGGATGCTGCTGAGTTTATTACAGGAGCAGAGGGATTGTCTCGGCGAGGTCCCTGCGGGCTCCGTCCCCCCACCACAGTTTAACTCCAGTTGTGCTGTTTAATGGACTGGTTTACAGAAAGGCTGCCTGCTGCGAGCCCCCACCGCCCCTCGTAAAAGTCAGCACCAGCAGCACCGGCTGCACAGCTCCACTTCCCAGCAGGTTATTGCTTGTCAGAGTCCCTCACTGGAAGGAGCAGCTCTGAGGGGGAGCCAGAGATGCCTTTTGATACAGCAAATAAGAAAGCTCCCACACTCCATCTCTTTCCTAAGGAACAGTTGATATTTGTTTCTCTGAGCTGTCCAGAAAGAAGGAGAATTACTGGCCCATTAACAACTGCCCCTTGGCCTGTTTTTCCGGACTTAAAACAACTCAAGCTTGGCAGTCACACCAGCCCCAAGCATTTGTTTTGCCTCAGATTATTGGCAGCACCCCGTAAACTCAGCAGCTCCCCACTCCCTGGCTGAGGGGATTTCTCCCCTGTGTTTTTCCACCCGTCTCCAACATATGGAGCAATAAAAAACCATAGCTGGTGTCACGGAGTATTTTGAGGGTGGGGAAGTGTCCTGGGGGGGTGTGGGACTCGGATTAGTAGAGCCTAGTGGAGACCTGGGCCCGAAGGAAGCTCAGGTTTTTATGAGCCAGGAAATTGCAGGCTCAGCTCAGGCTGTGCCAGTTGTCCTTATGTGTCCAAGTCTCACGTCGTAATTTGGGTCTCGGTGGAGTCATGGAGGGAGACGTATGTGGGGACAGATGGCAGCTGCATGGAGGGTCATCCCCATCAAGAGGTGGGCACCAAGGAGTGGCCCAGGGGAGGCAGGTTGGTGATAAGGTCCAAGAGCCACTCAGGCAAGGAAAAGAAGAATTAATCTGATTTACTTACTTTTCCCAACTCATCAGCTTTTTGGCAATTGTGGGATGGGGGAACAGGATGCTGAGACTCCCCATTCCCCAGGAGTACAACCAAACCTGGAGCACCTCCCCATGCCATTCACCAGCATGGACGTCCAACCTTCTGCAAGGTACCAGCCTTCCCTGTCCAAGGGAATTTCCCTGAAGGGTAGGGAAAGAGTGCTGGCAGAGGATCCAGCGTGCAGGGAAAGAGGCACAGAAACAGAGAGGTGGGACCAAATGGTGGAGAGCCATGGAGTTGAGGGAGGGAAGGAAGCCAACCAGACTAATACTAAAGCAGGGAGAGTGGCCAAGGAGATAACTGCAGAACTCTTCATGCATTGTCCTCTGGACATCAGCAGAAGAGTTCAGCTGTGCCCAAGTTTCCAAAATACATTTTCTCTGCGTCTGCCTGAAGTTTTACCAGGCTCTGGGATTTCTGGCTGCTCTGCAGCCTCAAACACCCACAAACTGTGGCATCACTGGCAGCAGCCAGGCACACACACCGATGTGTGCAAGACATTCGACCGAAGTGCATCGGGCTCAGGCAGCAAAGCTGGTATTTCCCAGAGAGCAGCGTCCAACCTGTACTCACTGTGCTGCCCATGGGGGGAATCCCAGGAAATCCCACTGAGTGGTACGGGAAGCTCCATGAGGCACCCCAGAGCTTCGCTGAATCACACACAGCCAACAGTGAAGACCCCAATAAACAGAGCTGCTCCCACCCACAGATTACCCCCCCGAATCACAGGGCTGTGATTTAGCCCTTCCAGCCCATTGCCATCTCCTGGGGGTGGTCATCTGAAAGCTCAGGCAGGAGCATCCCCGCTGCCCCCCCCCAGCCCCTTGCACAGGCACTACAGGCTGCCCACGCACAAGCATCACTGTCAGGGAAATCCTCAGCAGTGCACCCCTGCCCAAGGAAACGGGGTGCTCCAGCCTCCTGTTTCAATGAAAGGCAGAAAATGCCTTAAGCAGCCCAGATCCCAGGGCTTTGTGGTTTTCTTCATTTGCCACCTCAGTGATGTTGTTTCAATGGAGGTTTTAGGGGCAACTTGTACTTGCTCCAGCAACAGCCCTCAGGTGTCACCAAGAAGGGAGCAAGTTCTCCTCTGTGTGGTCACCAGGAGCCTCAGGCCTATCTCCTCTTACCCAGCCTGTCTCTGTGCCTAGAGCAACCCCATCAAGCAGATGAATCCCTTTGGACATCAGAGCAAGGTCTCTCCAGGGCAAACACCGCGTCTAGGGACAGCTCTGAGCCACATGCTGGCACAAGCAAAGATTCAGAGTTGTAGGGGTTGGGAGGGACCTCAAGAGATCATTGAGTCCAACTTCCAAAGGCCAGGAGCTTCCGCCAGAAGTTGTCAGCCAAAACCTTCCTGATGACTCATTTCTCTGCTTTACTTCTCTCCTTGCACTGGGTAGACAATAGAGGGTGACAAAGCCTCACCATCCCCTTGAGAAAGACTCCATCTACCTGCTCTGTTCAGTGATGCTCCACACACAGTGCTGCCGGTGGGATCCGGGCACGTGTCCTGGGGGAAGAGCCTACATCCAAGGTCTGAACAGACCTCAGTCCACAGTTGCAGGCTCAGAAGGGGCACGATGTAGTTATTTCAACATGGGAACACAGCTTTCTTCCCTGGCCTCTTGGAGCGGGCAGACTGCGAGTGGAGGTGGAGCAAGGGCAAGAGAAGGCTGGAGTTTGTAAAGTGGCGTCCAGCTGTCATCACTGGCATTTGTCAAGTGAAGTGACCACTCTTGGGACAGGTACTATTTCAAAAGTGGACATCACTTTAAAAAAGTGCTAATGTACAAGGCTGTCAGGTCCTGGCCTCCAGAGCAAGATTGGCTCTCTGATGTTTAGGGGAAGATAAGGCGCCGGCGCGATCGCCCGCCGTGGCCGCTCCCCGGGAGGGACAGCAGCCTGGGCTGTTTCTGTGAGTCACTCAGCAGAGCACACACGAGCCTGGGCTTCCAGAAACGTTTGATCACCAACCCCCTCCTCACATGGGGGCTACAAGCAAGTCACTCTGTGCTGGGAGGTGAGCTCCAGCCTGCTCAGCTGGTCCCAGCTCCTCCCAAAGCCTTCGCCTTTCAGCTGCACCCCCTGTGCCAGGCTGCACAACATGTGATGGAGCCTGGATAGACAAGATTGGAGGTAACAAACCCCCAGTTAAAAGCACAGAGTTGAAGCCCAAAGCAAAAACCTTACAGAGTTGAAGCCTCACTTATTTCCAGTCGCTCCCCAAGAGAGCTTCAACAGAAGGCTTGTAGAACAAGCAGTAACTTCCAATCCTGCTCCTCACTCCAAGTGCTCTGCTCACCAAGGGCTGTTTCACCTGAAGCATTTGAGAGCTTTCCCCAAAACCAGCATCCCTCTGGAGACCAGGAGGAAAGGTACAAGCCTTTACCCCAGCATCCATCACCCTCTGTCTCCAGCCAGGGCAAAAGGCAACCAAGGCATGACCCACACCAGGCTCATTTAAGTCCTCTCCTTATTTACCATCATTCCAGCAGAGAGGTTGCCTCACCTCTCCCTGCAGAAAAGCTGCCTACTCATCTCACATTAGGAGAAAGAGAAAAATCCTGACAGCACAACTCACAACACCCACTTCTTCCTCTCAGCTTCACTTCTGGAAGGAGCGAAGCCCTGCAGTAGAAGCTGTTATGACTTTTAGATCATGCACCTGATTTACTGCACCAGCTCCAAACCTACCTCCTGGAACAGGGACTCCTCCTTTTCAAACAGCCTCTGCCTGACTGATTCCCCATAATCACCTTCCCTAGCAGACAGAACAGCTTAACCCTGGTCATCCAGGACTCCACACCCCAGCACCCACATCTCAGGCTGTTCCATCTGCCCAGCAGGACATACCCTCCAAGCATCCCCCCCGAACACCCTCAGCACCTAGGGTAGGACACATCCACCCCCAAAATAACACCAACCACGCCTTCCCACCCTATGTATCCTTCTCCCCAGACGAAAAATCCTTCACCTACCTTGCGGAAGACACACTCTACTATCACCCAACCACCAACAGTGTTATAGCACAACCATGATGCCAGGGTTTATATAGGTTTTACCACCCTGGCAGGGTAAGCCCTGCCCTTTTGCTAATTACCAGCAAGTTGTTCAGCTCATTAGCTGCCTTCTCTTCATCCCTGGGTCTCTACCAGCTGTGCTGATCAGTGCATCCCATTCCTTGCTAAAATTTTTCTTAAATGATGTCATATTTATCATATATAGTGTAACATATTTCACTTAAATAGGAAAGACAAGAGAAACCCAAAGAGCAAAAATGATGCTACAGAAACCCAGAGAGCACCTTACTCACCATGCAGCTTTTTAATTGTTATTGGGTTTTTACAAGGGATCGTTTTAGTGATACTTAGTGGGGGAAAAAAAATCCATTCTAAGTGGGAAATATTTTTTTTAGTTCTGGGGATAAGGAAGTATATCTATTGAAACACTGTTTTTGTTCCTCATTAATATAAGGAGATCCTGATGGGAGGACAGGGCTCAGTACTGATACAGCACCTGGGGTAGCAAGCCCACAGAAAAACCCTGTGGGTCCCACTCCAGGGTGTGGAGCCAGCGCTGTGAACTTGCTGTGCACCAGCCCTGGATGGGCCTGTGGCCCTGCCAGGAAAAGCCAAGCCAAAGCCCTGCAAATTCCAGTGAGAAAGGAGGCATGCATGTTTAAGTGAGGGTGATTAACCGCTGGCACAGCCCACCACAGGAAGTGATGGATTCACCATCTCTGGATGTCTTCAAACTGCAGCTGGATGTTCCCTGAGAGCCCTGTCCTGAAAACCAGCCCAGGGGCTGGATGTGACCTTCCCTGGCATTGGGATTGCTACCATTCACCTTGCAGCCCCCAGAAACACCCTTCTGGGATGTGTGTGAGCTCCTGGTTATTCAATGCACAGTCACCAGAGGCAGGTTTCTCATCAAGAGCCCATAGTGACACTGGCTGGGTGACCATCGTAACAGGTGAGGGGAAGAAAAACAGACCTTGAGGGACAGAATTTCTCCTCCCAACTCAGCCTCCGACCTGCTCTGTGGCTCTATCAGAGCTATGTCATCTCTGTGCTTTTGGCTGTCAGTTCTTCATCCCTACTGTGGGTGTTTAGGGCAGGAATGCCCTGTGCCATGGGTTGTGGTGCTCTCAACACGAGTGGTGGGTTGGATTTCTGGGCATCGAGATGTTTTTGGGCCACGTACCTTTTGGTGGGGATCAGAAGTCTTGTTTCACTGTTCTGTGAACACACCAACTGTACAAAAAGTCTTCAAATTCTTTGATGAAAAAAGCTGTGTTTCAGCTGGAACAGGAGGAGAAAGAATATAAAGAAAAAGATCAGAGGATAAAGAAGTGGGTCCATAAACAGGCTATGTGAGACACCAGCCCTCTGTCAGTGTTAAAAACCAGCTTCAAATATGTTTCAACAAGAGTAGAGCATGGATTTTTAAGCTAACATCCTCTGGGAGAGTTCAGTCAGGGCCAGGGAGCCCAACGGGGAGGTTGTCATGACTGAGACTGAATCCCCAGGGGATGGGAAATCAGGAACGATCAACCAGAACAGCACTGCGGGCACAGAGGAAGAGAGAAGGGGAGAAATCTGATCAAGGAGCTGGGCTGGGTCCCTGGGTTTGGATCAGGCAGAAGAACCCACGTATTTCACAGGGATTTTAAAGGAAATCGTTAAGATTATAAGTCATGTAGAAGCACAAGATTTTACCAGCTGGACTGGGAGAGAGATGTCAAAGCAGAATTGCAAGACTTCTTCACTTAATGAACCTTTTAACAATCCAGTGGTCAAGCTACTGCATGAGTTTTGGCCTCAGGACATGGGAAATGGTTGGTGCATCAACCCAGGGGTCTGCCCCATCCCCAGTGGAGGGCTGGGACTGGGGAGGACAGCTGGGGCAGGCAGGGACAGTCCAGGAGGGTTGTCACTCAGCATCTCACCAGCCTCTTTTTCCAGCCTGAGCTCCAAAACTGTAGACTTTGTAGCCTCAGGGAGAAGGTGGTAGCTGACAAAAGGCCCCTGGTATTGTTTCAATGGATTTTCATAGCACAGAGTCAAAAAAGCAGAGCTTTTTAAAGACATCTTCCTCTGGGCACAAGTTCCCCCATCGGTGCCTTGTGCTGACCCAGGCCATGACTCAGGCCCTTTCAGGATCTGGATTTTGGAGCAGAGCTCAGCACAACCTGTGGGGGAGCAACACTTGGGTGGTACCCCTCTCTCCTCTCCTCACAAGGGTCAGCCCAGCATCTCTGCAAGCACCAAGAAAGAGAAAAACCCACCACCTCCCATCGCAGCTCCCCCATTCAACACCCCCTCCTCCTGCCCTGTGGGGGCTGTTCCCCCTCCTGTGCCACCATCCTGACTCGGACCACTTCCACCCTGCTCTGCTTCCAGAAACCTATCCTTATTTTATTTGTTGCTTTGGCAAAGCTGCAGGGAAATATCAGAGGCACTCATGTGGCCTCCCCTGGACTGGGGAGGAGGCACTGGCTGTGGAAGAAACACCCAATTATTTAGCAGCTGTCAGGGTTAAGCTAAATAACCCCGGGATGGGGAAGGCTGGGCTCTGTGTGTGTGTGTGTGTAGGGCAGGAGAGGCAGAAAGCATCTTCCCTGGGGCGGCCAAGGAGAGCAGAACCCATGAACCAGATACATTGCACGAGGCTGCCGGCGGGACGCCGGGTTCCAGGAATGAAAAGAAGCCGGGGATGTCCTGGCAGACGCCGGGGCACGGCTTCGGGCAGACGAGCTCTGCCCATTCATCAGGGCCCGTCAGGCTCCCTGAGCCGGCTGTGGGATAAATCAAACCAAGAGAAGGGAAGGGGGGAAAAAAGTGTCCGAGGGGGGATGGGGGGTAGGGGGGGAGCTGCAAGCAGTGGGGGAGAAGAGGGACCAAAAAGGCAGCACGAGGGAGAGGAAAAACTAGATCAAAGGCAGAAATTCATCAGAGATAACGGAATTATTTATTTTTCCTGCTGCTAGTGGGGATTTTTTTTTTCCCTTTCCCCCTTTGAGGCCCCCCAGGCCTTCTGGGCTCCTACGTCTCCAGCCAGTCTGTTATTCTCAGGCGTCCCATCACCCCACCCCAGCCACAAAGCAACATGTTCACTTCATCACACTGCTCCGCTCAGCACAGCGAGACCTTTTGATCTCCGTCTCTCCAGTGTTTATGTGTGACAGTGCAAGAAATGTATTTACAGTACACGGGGCTCTGTTAGACACTGCCTGCCTTCATTTCAACATTAATATTGGGAGCAGGGGAGCAGCTCTCCTTTAATTCACCCGTCATTTATTAAAATGTTTATTTGGAAATCCGCAGGCCCATTTATCTGGTTATTACTCAGAGCAGGATCAAATAATAACTCAGGTTCTCTGTGTCACACAAGACAAACCAAATATACGCTGGATGAGGTCTTTCAATGGCCCACATATCCATCCTCACGCCTGGCACTTGGCCGGCTGCAGGGCCCTGGGTGGGCTCCCTGGGCCTGTACTGTCGCTTTTCATCTCTTGGTTCACAGGCTCAGAGCCAGCCGGAGCCAGTTGCTACCGCTGGTGGTGCCCCCGCGAGCCCCCCGATAGCAGCGGGTGCCTGGCCCAGGCCCCCTTACTCTGCTTGGAGCTTTCTCCCAGCTCTAAGTGACACACACTATGCTTTTCAAACTGTCTCCTTCCATCTTCTTCACCTCTCCCAGGAGCAGACAGGTGTCTGCAAGAGGACCGGGCCAGGGAGGACCACATCAGCACAGCCAGTTTGCTATCACGTGTCAGTAGCAGCCAGAGAACGTGGAGTGACCACCCTGAGGCCAGGAGAAAACCCTCGCTCTGGGGTACTCCAGGATGAATCCTACATTTCTGGAGATGAAGACAGTCAGTGGCCACGTGGTGCCAGTGGCCTCTCTGCCTGCCCCGCCATCCCCTTCTGACATTCACTTCCCTGCTCTTTCTACTTCATTTTGGGTTGCTCAACACAGCCACGTGATGAACTATGAGGTTTGAAAAGTGCTAATTTCAAGCTCTCAGCTGCTCCAGGCTGACCTGTAAGGCTGCATTTGGATGGTGCAGGATCCTGTGGCACACGTTTCCTGGGGGCCAGCTGTTGGTCTTCAGAAGCTAAGAAAACACTGAAGCCACTTTCAAGAGGAACTTGGTGCCAGACAAGTTTTGACCAAACAGTGAAATGGCAGTGAAATGGCAAAGGAAAGGCAAAAGTGGCCCATTTCTCATGGTAACCGTGGGTTGAAGACCCAGCAGAGTTGGTCAGGTAGCATCCTCGACACAGGTCCAGAAGAAAGGCTGGAGATGCCGATACACAAAACGCTTTGGAGAACATCGGCACTAGAGGAAAGAATAATTCCAGAGACCAGATAAAGCAAGGAAGAGTAAATTCAGTAGATGAGATCAGACACACGTGGGCTCTCATGGACCTAGCTCCATGAACTTCACTCCCCTCCTGTGCTGCTGTGTTACTCTTCGCTGCAAAGGATGAACAACCATTGAATCCCAGATCTTCAGGGCTTGGCAGCATGAAATGCTTTCCATCAGCAGCTGCCTGCAAATTTTGTTTCAAAACCATGTTGTGTTCCAGAAGATGCTGTAGCAGGCATTGTTTCAAACCCAGCTTGCTTGGGATCAACAAGTAAGCGCTGAGATCAGCGTTGGGAATGAGGAATGAAGGAACGGAGCACCAAGCCTGGAGCTAGAATCACAAACAACATATCCAACCAGGCACCAGGGAGCAATATGAGCCTCTCCCACGCTCCACTGCAGCACAAGCAAAAGTGTCATAAAGATGCTAAGGTACCAACTTGTGCTCTGAGGGCCTCCGTGATCCACCTGTGTCCTGACACCACAGCTGTCCCACGGCCCTGCTTCTCCACCCAGCCCCTCCAGGTCCCAGAGCTGTTATTAGGTGGTGTTTAACCACGAGATCAGTCTGCCTTGGTGGGTCCCATGTGGTCCCAGTGCAGGTTGGTCCCAGCTAGGGCCTCAGACACCCGTGGGACCCATGCTATGCATTCACCAGCAGTATCACCCTGTCTTCTGTCTCCAAACAGGGCAAAGCCTGCAGAGTTGGGCTCACCCTGTGCCAGAGCGTGATGTTTTAAATTAAGAGGGGTTGGAAAGTGGCACTGTCACACAGCATGCCAAGGCCTGCCCTACCTCCGAGTAGGGCCTGCCCTACCTCCGAGCCGGGGCCTGCCCTACCTCCGAGCCGGGGCCTGCCCTACCTCCGAGCCGGGGCCTGCCCTACCTCCGAGCCGGGGCCTGCCCTACCTCTGAGCCGGGGCCTGCCCTTAGGAAACATCTCATCCACTGTTGTATCCTGCTGCTGAGCTGGAGGCAGCCCCGGCACTCATCAGTTGGTTACAAATGTTGGCTTTTAATGCCTGCTTTCTCTACACGTGGATTTAAGATGCATACGATAAGGTGTCATAAAAATATCTGACAACAGAGGAAACGCTGAGCTGCTACACGCAGCTTATGCTTTTGACACTATTTGCAGAGTTGTCTTGGTTAAAGCCCAGGACTCTGTAACAGAAGCCACAGTGGCAGGAACACCCTGGGGTATGGGGCATCCTAACTCCCCCCCCACCCCCGTCACCCTGCTCAGGGGCATCAGGCCCAGAAAATATGGGCCGGTTCCCAACGGGTGGTATGTGAGGCAGTGTCACAGCGATGCAAACAGTATTTGGAGGGAAAGAGTTTAAATTTATTTTGGGTTTTTTTTAAAAATTTTGTAAATTGGGGAGGAAAAATTTTGCTTAAAAGAAAAAAAGGAATTTTTGTTTTGCAGTTTGACAGGTCTTTTCCATCTGAAAGGGGTTTGGTTTAGCTGTTTCTACAGATATGTGTGGAGAAAGAAAGCAGTTTCCATTTCAAGCACTTGCTTCATGAGCATATATATATATTATATGTAAGTGTTTTGGCTATATATTATAAAATTATCAAAGTGCTTTCCCCCTTTCCTGCTTTAGTTGTGGAAAAGAACATTGGATTTTGGCCTCCCAACTTGATCATCTCACTTCTTCCAGCCTACTCTTTCCAAGGAGCAACCATTTATTTCACCGTCCCCACTCCTGAAACCCTGCAGCACTTTCAATCCTCCCTGTGCACAGAGGCACAGAACTCCCTGATACAGAGATCTCACAGACTGAAACTTGGTCATTAACTGTTGGAAAAACTTCGGGGATTTTTTTGGTTGGGTTTGTTTTGGGGCTGTTTTTTAAAATTATTTTACCTTCTCTTTCAGCCCCAACTCTGCAAGAGCGGGTGAGTCACAACTTTGAAATCTGTGCTGGATGCCAGCTGAAAACAGAGGCTTTACACCATCAAATTGACAGATGACTCAAAGGCAGCCCTGCTACACGCAGACCCATCCATATTCTGAGTTAAAAGAAATATTGCATTTTTAAGGGTAAAGAAACATATTTAAGAGATAAAGGAAAAGAAAAGTTTGCTGGTCATCAATTATCATAATAAAACAGAGGAGGGGGGGAGAAATTCACTTTAAAGACATGTTAAAGCCCCCTAATCTTCAAAGGGATAAGGGGGGCGGCTGCCCTTGAGCAAGCCACTCCGCCAGGAGGCAGCCACGGCCCCAGGGGGGGTTAATCCAGCTGCAAAATACACCCGGGACAGACTTGAACTGAGCACAGTGGGGTTCAAGAGATGGTAGAAAAGGAGGAATAAGGGGACAGAAGGACATGGTGGATCTAGTGATGGCTTGCGGGGCTGTTGGGAGAGCCCAAAGCTTTGGGGTGCCGTCCATCTGAGAGCTGATGTCTGCTTGAATCCGTATCAAGGCTCCTCACATGTCCCATGACTAGGCTCAGATAAATGATTTATAACTGAAACCTCACTGTGAAATGGAACTCAAGTATCTGGTGGATGCAGACACACCATCTCCAGGACTGCTCTCTAAGCTACCTGGCCTGCGTGCACAACGGCTAACGTAGATTAAATGGGACTGAAGGGAAACCTCATTGTGTCCTCCCTTCAAGCCCTGCTCCTCCTGCCAAGCAAGCTTATGCAAATAACTTAGAACATGACAAAAAGTCATGACTGCCAATGACCTGCTGTGATTGAGGCTGCAGGAACTACTCTCATCCTCAGCCATCTGAGGTCCACCTCTCCAGCTGAATTCAGATTGCACCTTTGGAGCATTTTGGAGAACTCTCAAGGGATGGATGACAGAGGTGAACTGAGATGGTACATGCCCTGTCCTTCTGAGGACAAGATGGGCATGAAAGGGCCACGTCACATCATAGGTCAGGAGAGAACTACCACATCCTTAGCTCTTGTGATTGCTGCTGTGAAAGTCCAAGCCTGGACTCTGCACAGAAGATGCAGAGTGAAAAACTGTGCACGTTTCCTCTCTCTACAAATGTTGTAGCTTGAATTCAGACAAAGTGCCCCATGTCCCAAAATGCTTCAAAACCCATGCTCATAGCAGCCCTCCACAAAGCCTCAGTCTGCCTGTCCAAGCAATGTGTACAAATGAGAAGACTCCATCTCCAACTCACATTTCATCGTCTGCCTCGTGGAGGAGACCTTTGTGCAACTGATTTCCCATTACAAAACCTGGCACTTTCTTCTTAGACAATTTAAGGCAGTTCAAAAACCCAGGAAAAAGCCACCAGATGAACAGTGACAAGGGCAGGCAGGCTGGGTTCCTCTGCTGGAAAGGGGACATGCCCTTGGAAAGAACTCAATCAACAGCTGAAGCAAAAATAAGCCCATGAGCACAGCCAGGTTCTGACCACCGGTGAGACTGCGAAAGCGCTGGGATTCAAGTCCTTCTGCTCAGTGTTCTCTGTCTGGGGTGGAACAGCTGTAGCAGAAGGGTCCTAAATCTCAATGAAAGGAGTGTCCCACTGTGCGCCGTGCAGCAGGAGTCAGCAGAGGGGAAATGGGTCCACCAGAAAATGATGGATTCAGCAAAGGGAGGTTATGCCAGCATTTGGGAGAGGCCTGCTGAGCTGTGGGGTGGAAGGAGCTCAGCACATCAAGGTGCTCACTCCTCCCAGCACTTGGCGGGTGGCTCCCTGGACACAGAGTGCTCAAGAAAATGGGAATTTGTGGCAGTGTGCCTGGGTTACAGATAATGCACTCTAAGTGCATTATTGGGCTGTTAATACCAATACAGGCGTTCTACTCATCCAAGCTGGATGGGATCATCAGGTTTTCCAGAGCATCTTTCCTCAGTCAGATGAAAACGGAACCAGCTCCACCACGAGCCACCCAGGCCCATGTTAAGACTTGAAGAGAACGACAGTAAAGTTCCTGCAGTTCTGGTAGATTCAGAGCATGAAGCCCATTTTATACAGATGAACTCATATAAGGATATTAGAAGAACGCTGGGAAGAAACTCACCAAGAGCAGATGATGGGTGGCCCACCACAAGATGCGGAGGAATCCCAAAGCATCCAAGCAAGGTATAAGTAGGATAGCACATAGAAATAGCTAGATACTTGCAGGTTTGGCTAATTCCTCCTCAAGCACGTGGTGTGGAGACCAACCCAAAGGAGCAGAAGACTGCAGGTGTCCAAGCTTTGGAGAGCACCTCCAACAGTGAGGTCTCATCCTGCCCCATGTCCCAAAACATGCCCATGCCTCTTCTGAGCCTCAGTGTTCATTCAGCTTGTGATGTGCCAGCCTCACCCTCTTGGACCCTCGAGGCTTTTAAAAGTTGTTTCCAATCTCAGATCCCGCTGGTGTGGAGAGTTTATCATGAAGTTCAACACCAGAATTTTTCTTCAGCTTCCAAGCCAAAACTAACATAAACAGCCAGCTCCTCATTCGTTATTCTAATTCCACCATAAAACATGCCCAAGCCAGTTCGGACTGAGGTTTTAGGTGATTTACTGCCTTTTCAACAGGCAGTGTCTAATGAGTTGGGTAAGCTTGTGGGTCAGATTTATACCAGAGGAGCAGCTGTAAGGAGCTCGCCGGCAGCGCAGCCTTTCCCGGGCAGCGTCGCTCTGCCGAGAGCTGTGGTAACGCAGGTGAAAAAGGGCATTTCCAAGAGTTTCCTATTTCCCACTGCCTCCAAAATCTCTCTGTTAGCACTGAAAAGAGAAGGGTGAGGGGAGAGCTCAGGGGGGTTGGATTGTTCCCTAGCTCGGGCTGAAGAGTTTTCTTTGTGGTGGGGATCTGAAGGAGCATTGCCCGCTGGCAGGTTGTCCAAGACAACGTGCGCAGGACAAGAGGTTCTGGCACACATCACACTGCCAGAAAGGACATACCATCAGCACTACACCATCAGCACTACACCATCAGAGGCCTGGCACTGCGTCAGGAGTCTTCACGGATGGATGGGCAAGAATGTCCAATGCCCCTGGTGTCAGTGGCAGCTATATCTTGTACTCCTCAGTGCTGCAGAGAGCTGAAGCCAACGCTCTCAGCCTAGATGCATTTGCACAAAGACATTGTCTCACCTGGATCCAGTTGGGGTTTTTTCTTCCCTACTCATGGAGGAAAGCATTCCCAGCTTTGGTAGGCACCACACTTGAGAAGTTTCATCTGATCAAGAAACCCCAACACATTTTACGAAAACACTTAACCAACCAGGTCTACTTTCATTGGGTCCAAAACCCCCTTTGCAAGACCTGCTCCAGCATGTAGGATAGCAGTGCATCACAGCCTGGTTTGCCTCCAGCTCTCCCCAACAGAACCCCTCTGAGAAACAGTGCTGAAATATAAAATGTGTGCCAAAAAACCCCACTTCCAGTTACCAACACCACTTTCTCCCTGGGCAAGCAGAGCAAAAGAGAGCAGCCGCTGTCTTCCCCAGGAAGAGCTTCCAAGGTAGCAGCAACTCACATGGTGCAGAGACACCCAAATGGCTGTGTGAGATCTTCAACTTGGGCTCCAATGCCAGGGCTTTGCTAATGCCAGGAGTGATGTCTCCAGAGATGGACACACAGATGTCCACCTGCCTATTGCTCCTCTGGGAGCCCTGGAAAAGGGGGAAAAGCTGTTCCTCACCTTTAGGCTGATGCACACTCATGACCTCGGGTTGCAGGGAGCTCCAATGCCTCGCTCTGCAGCTCTCTCCTGTCTCTGCAGGGATGTGCTGAAAGGCTGAAGCTGGGTATCTTCGCTGCCCCTGAGGCAAGACACAAAGGGGAAGGAGTCAGGCTGGGCTGAGGGAGGGCCATAGCTTCCCATCCCTCCCATCACCAGAGCCTGATGGATGCCCTTTGATCCCCTCTCCATGCCCGGCAGCAGTGGTCGGGGGGACACCTTGGAAGCACAGCCCAAGGGCTGACAGTCAACAAATCCAGGAGGTCCCAGAGCCAGTAAGAGCGTGATTCAAAGCACCCTACAGTGATTTCTTATTGCTCTCTCAGCCACAAACAGCCCTGACACCAGCCAGATGCTCTTTCTTCCTTGAGCTGACAGCTGAGTGAGCCACAGCCCTAAGGGGCTTGGGGGTTGGATAAGCCCCTGCTGAAGCTGTGGGTGATGAAGCTATTTGAGCAATGCCGCCAGCAGGACAGTGAGCATCCAGAGCATCCCTCAAAGGCTTTCACAAGCTGTGCTGTGCACCACAGCCTGCCTTCCTCACCTGCAAATCTCTTGAGGCCTTTGCACCACGCTGTGCTGGAGACCACCTGACATGGCTTGTTCCTATCTTGCTCTCTCCTAACGGCACCAGAAGAAACCATGCTGCGGATGTGTACAGGGAGAGAACCTGGATTTCACATCAGGGTTGCAAGGAGAGGGGGTTTTTTCGATCTTTTGGCTTGCTTTGGCCCACATGAAATAGTTTTTCCCCACCCTTTGTGGGCTGGCCCCTTTGACAGCATGGACACTTTCACATTTCAGTCTGGCTCTCCCATATTCCTTCTCCCTGGGGCAGTTTGATTTATGGTTGGCTACGTAACACTAAAGCCAGGATCATGGATCCTTCCCACCTTACCAGAGCACTGGAAGACACAGTTTTCCCCAAGAGTCTCCAGGCTGCTTGGCAGGAGATGCAAAGGGGAGAAGGAAAACAATGCTTTATCTAGATGTTAACGTTCTTCTGGCCTGGCTAAAATCAGATGTAAAACCAGTTCAAGGCTTGGAGTGAGAAGCTCCTGATGATTTAGCTGCGTAAGTCAGAAAGGCAGCCATGCTCTGTCCTCTTCTGGCAGGGGCCACCACGTGTCTCCACGATGGCTCTCAAGGCCTCTCCAGCTTCCCAAGCCTTTTGCACATCAGTCAGCACGAGCAGAAAACAAGCCCGTGACGCACCTTCCTTCATCCTGCAGAGCCAAGCATCGCTGCTTTCCTGCGGCCAGCCAGTGAGGATCACCACTCACCTGGCTGCCGTGCCCCTCCACATCACACCCATCTCTTCCCTTACCCTTGAACATCTCTGGGGTACCTGGCCTCGCTGATCTGTCCAGACACCCATCCTTCCCTCTAAACAAAAGCATTTGGGGATGGTTCCCTGCATGTCTTTGGTAGCAACAGAACGTATTAAACCTGTATTTACTTTTTTCTGTAGCTTAGGTGGGAGGGAACAGCTCTCTGTCAGGAAGGGCCAGTTCTCCTGCACTGCTTGCGCCATGCAGAAACCCCTTCGCTTGCCCTTGGCCCCTCCAGGACAGGAACATGCCCTGGGTTTTCTCTGCCTTCTTCCTTATCTGAGATGAGAGTTGCCAGCAGCTCAGCACCACGCTCCCCCAGGAGCCTGGCCTGCTAACGTCATCCCAGCTCCGCCGGCAGACCGGGTCTGCGTTATACCAGCCACAGCAGCCTCGCCAGAAGAATCAGCTTCTCCAGCCAGCAGTGCTGATCAGAGCCCCTTCATCCCCTGGCTTCTGCTGTAGATACAGGGGGAAAAGGTATCGCAGCGCGTCCATTAACCAGGTGACATTCAAACCCAGCACCCTCCCCCACCTTCCTCTAGGCACAACCGCTGCGATTTAAATTACATGGAGGGGTAGGATTTAGTGGGCTGCTGGGAGTGGACTTGGCGCACAGATTCCCATCTCTGGAAGAGGCCTGTCCTTTGTGTATTGTGCTGCGAGACAAAGGCGGAAGAAAACACCTGGAGCACGGAGGCCGGGGTGGGGGAAGCGGTGTTGCCACGGCTGCTTACAAGATTTGGGCCAGATTTGTAAACGTCCTCGGAGAGCAGCCACCTCTTCCAGTGGGACCTGTGCACCATGACTTGGAGAAGTATCCTGATGCCCAGGATCGTGGGCTGGGGCTTGCTCCAGACAGTCAGAAACCCCGGACCAACTTTTCCTGAACACATGTGGAGGAGCTCTATGTTATGTTTGCCATGGGGCTACCATGTCCCGGAGGCTTTGACCTGCTCCATATGTCAGGCAGAGTCAATCTCTGCCTGCGATGTGTTGGATTTGCTGTGCACAGGCAGACAGGACCACCTCCTTTCCCATGTGTTGACAGGGCTGTACTCAAGCACCTCAAGATATATAAAAATGTGCCTGGTGGGACGGGGCTGTGGGGCTGAGCCGAGCTGCTGCCTCCCCCTGAACTCACAGGCTTGCACCTTGCAGACCTGCTTCCTCCACATCTCAGCCAGTACTTCATCCTCCAAAAATCATGGCACCCTTTCTGGCCAGGATGGGAAACTCTAGCAACGAGCTCTAATGAGCCTTTAGCTCTGCTCTCCCCGCGGGACACTACGCAAATACCTTTTGCAGCCAAGAAGATGGATGTAACAGCTGAGGGAGGAGAGGAAATGCAGATGAACCCTCTCCCCTACCTCTTTATGGGAAATCCCCCGTCGCAGGCGTGAAGAGAGGGGCAAGAGGTTTGTTGGACACTGGTAATGATCTTCCCATCCTCCTGAGTCTGCTGCCTCGAAAATGCAAAAGAAATTTGGAGAGCAGGTGGTAGTTACACTGCAGAGAGACCGAGCACCAGGGCAGGGTCCCTCCCCAGTGACCGTCCCCCCTCCAGCATCGCTGCCAGCAGTCAACAGCAGTTTGGGGGCTCCAAACAATGAGCTGCAGAGCACACACTTTGCCTTGCGAGATACAGCACCTCCCTTCCTACCGGAAGGGAAAGCCCCATAAATAAATGGCGATAGGAAAGATATTACAGGTCCTCCCCAAAAGTGCCTGGAAGCCGCCTCGGAGGCGAGGCGGGGGGAGGGAGGGAGGCTGACTGACAGCCTGATTGAAGACCTGTCTGAAAAGCAAACAAAAGCAATTGAAAACTGCATCATCTAGGAAAACTTAGTAGGTTGTATTTTCACAAGTGAGGACTGATGGTAAGACCAGCTTAATCCCCCAGCGGACTTTCCACACCTCCGCACGCCGGCTGGCGGGGCCAGCTGGTTTGTCTTGCAGCTGATGCTGAAATAACATTGCTGGGCTGGTGCGATTGAAACAGGATGGGCTGGGAGGGAGCGGCCTGTGACGGAGGTGGCTGGTGCTCTAAGAAATGTGCTTGGTTTCCAAGCACCCCCTTTCTCCAGCCAGCCCTCGGGCCTCTGTAAGGGCCAGGGGCACCTCTTGGCCTTTGCAGTGAGGAGCAATGCTGCTGCAGGCGTTAAAGTCTGTGCAACCAGAGGAAAAACCCGGGAGAAGTCTTCTTGGGGGCTTTCAGCTAATTTGGGGTGAACAGGAAACGCAGTTGAAAGGTAGAAACATAACTCATGGCCTTACCTTGTCTTCGCGGGGACCAACCTGGGGACCCACCGAGCTGAACAGCACTTTGGCTGCAACATGATGACTGCACATACAGTGCTCTACACAAGCAAGATTACTTCATGTACCTGCAAAAAAAACCCCAACCCAAGGCGCTCTGAGCCTGTCTAATCACAGTGTTTCTATTTGCTTTTGGATTGAATGAAACTGCAGTGTTCCCTTGTGCTACTTGCAGAATCCAAATGAATTCCAGAAAAGGACAGTGAAAAACATTACTTCGCCCAAACCAGGTGATGTTCTGCGCCCCTGACTCCCACTTATCCCCTTCTCAAAGCCTGCACTGAAATTACAGACCACAATCATGTTGCCTTTCCCAACATCAAACAGGGCAGAAAACCTCTTGTTTTCTCCAGCTCAACACATCTCCAGTATGGATCAGACACAGAAGCAGCAAAGGTATGAGCCTCTTACTGAATCCAAAACCTTTTTGTCTGCACATGGTTTAATAAAAATAATCTGTATTTGATGTTTAAAGAACAGAAGGTAAACTAAACATACTCCCACATCCATCCCTTTCAGAGTCCTCTATTTTAACCTACAAACTGCAAGACTATACACATATATGTATGGATATAGATATATAATTAGATTAATATGGGGAGCAGCTCACCTGGGCTATTTGAACACTCGGGGCTGACAGCCTAACAAGTTGCTGCTGGGCAATAAGCCCGAGTCTGGCATCTGGGAGCTCAGGAAGGTCCCTGCGATTAGAAGCAGCTGAGGCAGCTCTCGGTAACTGAGCCCTCATGATGAGGCTGTGAAGGTAACTCCTTCAGCCTCAAGCCTTTGGTCAGAGAAACCATTTCAGTAATACTTTACGTGTGTAACAGGTAAGGGATATGCATACAGTTGTTAATGGGTGTTCAGGTGATGGGTGGTTGGGAGGACTGATCCCTCCATGTCTGTGCACACCGTCTGCACTCAGACAGCTGCCTGTGCACACACACAGACGTGCTGTGTACTGCTGCTGGCTCCTGTCAGCAGAAGCACCCAGTGCTCTCCAGATCCAAGGACTGTGAGAAGACACATCGTCTCTGCACCCCAGGCATTGCCATGACAAACAACCCCCACCCTTCCCAACATCTGGAATCCAGACCGGAGAGAATTTGTTCCTTTCCTCCTCTGGAAGAGAAGATGAATGAACCTGCCCGACCATCCTGTGATTGTTCAAAGGGGCAGATGATACATCAAGGTCTCTCCCTACATCTAGCTAACTGTGTGTAGGGCTGGCACTTGGGGTGACCCACCCTCTGCTCGGTCCCTGGCAAGCAGCAGCACCAGCACGAGAGCATCCCTCGCTTCCCGCTCCCTGGGAAAACACCCTTCCCTCTCCGCTGAAGCAGGAGGAGGCTGCTGCTCATTTCATGACATGGATTACCAGAAGAAAAAGCAAATTTGCACCAGCCACAACATACTGCAAAAATGCTGGTGAAATTTTCACCAGGAGAAATTTACTTCTTGTCTTCAAGCAGCAGCGAAATGCTTTGGTCTGGGCAGACAAACAGCCTTTCTCCAAGGCTCTGCCCTTTCCCTTCCCACTGTTATGAGTTTTTAGGCTGAGTTTCCCTTCTCTCTGACAATTAGCTTAGCAAAACACATATTTGGGAGCTTATATTTTGACTTCTGAAAACATGGCATTAAAACCCAGCCTACCAAATACTCTGATGTTCTCAAAGCAGGAAATCTTTCAACTTTCAATCCCACCGTTACATTTGAGCTCTTAAATTTAACTGTTTTTGCCAAGAACGCAGATCTCAAAACTACCCAGCCTGGTCCCGCTTAGCTAAGCCAGCGCTGCCGCCTCCTCCGTGCTCTGGTCTCTGTGCAGCCACCAGCAGCTCTGAGCTTCTGTGGGTTTTAGAACACCAAGAAGGACAAGCATCACAGAGGATGCTAACACCACCAGAATCAACAACGTGGTCTCAAAGATGGTGCCTCAAAGCTGGGTCACCCTTCAACCTGAACTTCCAGCTCCACAAACCAAGGGATGTGTGCTCCCGACTAGACACAGTCCTGCCTCATCCATCAAGCCTGACTCATCAAACGCCTTGCTTCCCCTGTTCTGACAAGGTGGGGTGAAAAGAAAGAAGAGGAGGAAAAAAAAAGAGAGAGGGAAGTATTTATTCCACCGCCACAGATGGGGTTTTATTTCTATCACTACAGGCCTGCCTTTGGAACACCACCTCCATCTCCTCAACCCAAATTAAATAAGTTAACCCATTACCACGAAGATGATCAGAGGGCTGGAGCACCTGCCCTACGAAGAGAGGCTGGGGGAGCTGGGCTGGTTCAGCCTGGAGAAGAGAAGGCTGTGGGGGGACCTCATTGCAGCCTTCCAGTACGTGAAGGGAGCTTATAAGCAGGAGGGAAATCAACTTTTTAAAAGGATAGACAATGACAGGACAAGGGGGAATGGATTAAAACTAAAGGAAGGAAGGTTTAGATTAGATATTAGGAGGAAGTTTTTTACAGAAAGAGTGGTGAGGGGCTGGAACAGGCTGCCCAGAGAGGTGGCGGATGCCCCATCCCTGGGGGTGTTCAAGGCCGGGTTGGATGGGGCCCTGGGCAACCTTGTGTAGCTCCAGGCCTGAGGTTGGTGGCCCTGCCTGTGGCAGGGGTGTTGGAGCTCTATGATCCTTGGGGTCCCTTCCAACTCAGACCATTCTATGATTCTATGATTACTATGCCAGCAAGTTAAAATTTCTCAAGGACTTTGAAGCTCTGGTAAAAGCAAGAAAGTGTAAGGAGTGAAGCAGAGCTTCAGGTACCTGTGTCCTGCAGTTATGAATCCACGCAGGGGACAAGCGAGCGCTCTCAAGGTCTGACTAACTTGGGGCTTGGGGTTCTGTAATGCCCATACTGCCTGCAGAGACAGGCTGTTTCAGGCACATCGTGCTAATTGCAAAACCTTTCTTCATGCATTTATGAGAAAAAACTGTTTGGTCATTTCAGGGCTGAGGGGGAGCTCCAGTTACACCCCGACATGCACCCCCCGGCCTCGGGTGGCTCTTGCTGCACAGGATGGGGCACTGTGAGGGGTTTGAGCGGGTGCTGTGAGTGCAGAAGGGAGCCCACAGCATCAGCTGGGAGAGCAGAAATGTCTGTAAACATGAGGTGAGGAGGGTGGAAGGATTGGGGAAGGAGAACAGGGATGGAGATGCATGATCTTTGCCTGGGAGGGGAAGGGAGTTGGGGTGATGGAGGAGAAGCCGCCAGGAAAATATGTGGTGCCTCAGGGCTGGGCAAGGAAACGTTGATACATTGGAGGGGGGAACGTGCATCACCCCAGTCACTGGCACATCTCACCCGAATCACCCTGCTCAGAAACCAAACACAGAGCAAACACACTGTGGCCAGCACTTCCAAATCCTCCTCTTCCTCACTGATGCTTCACTGTAGGTCTTGCTGGCTGGGCTTGTCTCTGAGGCTGATGCATCTCCTCCAGGCTACTGGCACCTCAAACGCACAGCCCCAGCCACCTCCCCAGCTCCAGCCTCCCTCAGCCCGACTTCCCAGCCGATGGGGTTGGGGGTGGGGAGGGGAATCGACACAAAGCCCCAGGGCGATAGGCTTCGCTGCACTTCAGCTGTGAACAGAGAGAACAGAAAAGCAACTGCCTCAAGAAGCAATTGCTTCCACAAGCCTCACCTCAGACATCTGCCTGGAAAATGGAAAAAGAGGAGGGGAAGGGAGGAATTTAAAGAAAAAGGAAAAACCCCACAAAAAAAGGCCCCACATCTAATCGATTTCCCGATGGAGAGGGCTGTTTTATTGCTCACTATTTACTGAGCATACCTGTGCTGGAGAGCTGCAGTGCCTCTGCTCCACAGGGGGTGCTCCCCGGTTCCCCCCTTCCAGCCCTCATCAAGGACCATGGCCTCATCTGCTTCCACTGGCACCATGAGCAGCCCCAGCCCTGATGGGGATGCACGAGTGGGTCTGTGCCATCAGTGCTGCCTTTCCCCAGGAGCTGCATGCCACCACAGCACACGCAGGGTCCTGCTATGGAGCAGAGTGACAAAATAGGCTGAATTCCCCCCAAGAGCACCAGCTGTTCCTAAGCTATGTTGCCTATCCATTGAAAACTGAAATTTTCTCACACAGAAATCTAAAAATGCATTCATTTTCAGGGGGAAAAAAAGCTGGATTTTTCCTCTGTGGTAGAGACAGAGGGGAAGAGAGATTCCCCACCCCCAGCACCTTTAGGTGTGATACATTTGTTCATGTTTTCCAGCTGCAGTGAATGCCCTGGTGAAGTTGCTGTTTGCTGTCCCTCGCTCCCAGCACCACCAAGGGGACAGCACCAGCCATCAGGTCCCCAGCCACTGGCCACACTGCTTTGTCCCTGTCCTGTAACGAAGGGAATACCCCCATGGCCAAAGTGTGAATTTTCAGCTGAGGTGTTGCTCATGGAGGGCACCCATCGCATGAGACAGGGTGGGATTTGGGCTGAACTCACCCTGTATCAGCTACCAGAGTCATTCAGACACATCCAAGGCTCAGGAGACCCCAACCCACACAAAAAGCACCCTTTACATGATCTGTGTGTGAAGAATTGTTTCCCTCCCCATCCCTTTTGCAGGGCAGCTGTAAGCTGCTCCACAACACACACACACACACACAAACCAACCCAGGAAACTCATCGCAATCACTGTCAGCCAGTTCAATCTGTTTTCACACCTTGGGGTCTGCGTTCTGCTCCCCACCATCTCACTCCACCTCCAGAACACCAGTAATTTCCCTGGCATTCCAGTCAATGGATTTACTGGTGATATCCCAGCACCCAGCCCAGTTTGGTATAAGGAGACAGTTTGAAGGGCTCAGCCAGAAACCTTTGTTTGGGCTCACGAGCCATCTCCCCCTTTGAGGAGGCATTTCTCCAAGCAGGCTGGGGAAGAGCTGACCACAGCACTTCAAAAGAAATGTTTATGCATGGATAAAGGTCCTTTAAAATGGGATTAAAAATTCACTTTTTTTCCCATATTTTTTTGACATCTCTAATCAAACCTGTCCTGGGACAGATACACGAACGGGTTTAGCTCACTGTTTTTCAGAGATTAGACTGTCAGCCACAGGGAGCCTTTGGTGGGTATCTCTAATAGACATTTTTTTAACTCCTAAAAAAGCCCCCTGATCTGAAATATCTGAAGTCACAAGGCCCAGCTGAAAACTCAAAGCTTCACATTAAAAAAAACCAAACAGGAAAACACCAACCAAATTCTCCCTGTGGTGTTTCAGTTGTTGCTTTTTCCACTAGTTTTACCTGAAGTCCAGCTACAGCAACATTTCTCCTCTCAAACCAAATCCTAAACCAAACCCTGGACAGGTTTATCCATCCAGAAACCCGTGTTAGCTGAGCTGTGATGCCCAGAAGTGCAACAGGGTCTTCTTCAGCTCCTTGCCCCATCCTCCCCAGGCATGAAGCCCTGCATCACGCTGCCCTCCCAAGCCCTTATTTCCAGCACGGGGCAGGGCTGCTGGGTGGGGTGTGCTGGGGGATTTTGGGCTCAGCAGCAGGTAGGTGCCCTTTGATCCTGCACACCGCCTGGGGCAGAAGGGCTGGTGGTTAGACTCTGTGGAGACGGGCTCTGCAGCCATCCCTCCTTTCCTAATTGCCTTCTGAAGTGCTGGAGCCACTGTCACCTCTCATTAAAGGAAGCGAATGACCTCGTTTTAATTTCTAACCAGAGCAAACTGGATAATAATATTAATCCCAGCAGGGGGTGGCAAGAGAAGGCACCACCTCGCTTCAAATGTTTGGACAAAAAATTTGCTCTCATTAGGGCAGAAGCCCAGGAGATGTTGCCTTTGTGGGGCTGGTGGGACGGCACGATGGAGCTTTGCTGTGTTTGAAGTGCTCCTCATCTCCCCCAAAAGCACTTGGGCTGTAATTGGGGCTGGGCAATGGTCAGGGGAGGAGAGGGGGAGAGAAAAAGAGGAAGGGAAGCTTCAGATCTCCCAGCGTTGCACCCATCTCCTCTGTTAAATCCGTATTTTGCTGCAACACAGGCCCATGGACAGCTGGCTCTCCTGAAAATGAGGAGCTGTGCAGCGAGCATCAGGCCATGGATCAGCGGTGAAGGCAGGGCCAAACCCAGCCTAGGGCTCAGGCTGAGGGATGGTACCCACTGCTCTGGGAAAAGGGTTTGTGATTGCACCAGCAAACCCCAGGACTGAGGACAAGTAGACTAAATTGGCTAAAAAGATCTGAGCTGGAAGGCAAGACCCATGGGAGAGACCCAGAGGTGCATGTGGGTCCTTTTTGCCAGTAAGGGGGGAGAAAAAAGGCAGAGAGAAAAAAAAAAATCTAAGCTGACCATGCTCTGTTGCTATTTCCTGGAGAACTTTTCCCCACATTGGTTATTTATATTTGTCTCTATGTTTCTTCCTTCATGTGCAGGTGACAAAGATGCCACAAAGCCAGCCAGGGACATGGCTCTGCTGCAGGGGACTCCCAGTCTCAGGGACACAATGATGTGAGGAAAAGCTCCTTTTCCCACAGCAGCAGATGGTTTTCTGTAGCTGGTCCCATTTCCCCTGGGAAAAGAGCTTAACTTGCAAGTTACCTGCCACCAAGGTCAAGGATCACAGCGTCACTCCAAAGTCACACCAAGGTCCAGACCAGGAGCATCCACAGCTGGAAGAAGGGATGTGATGGGAGACATGGGAGAGCCAGCCCTCCTAAATCAGGGCTGCTACAGCCCACTATCTCTGGGGATGCAGAGAGCGGATAGCAAGGCATAGCACTGAATAAACATTGCCACTGCCTGAGCCTGATACCACCACCAAGACATCATTTACACAGACACCACTAGCTGTAGGCAGCTGCTAAACACAGCATCCCAAACCTTCATCCTAACTCTACCATACCTGGAAAAAGAGCACCAAAGAACTGTCCAAATGAAGCTGAAAGTGATGGAAACACCAACCAGTGGAGAAAAAGAATCATTGCACACCTTGCCTCCACTGGGAAGGACATTCTTAGCCAAAAAGATGCAAGTTTGGTTCAGTCTTAGGTAAGGGCTGTGGGGGTGGGGAATTAAAAGAAAGTGCTCAATTAATTCCTCATTTGTGGCAAAGTACCCAGTGCCTTGCTTCCCTCATTCTCCAAACCACCCACTGCTGGTGTGTTTAGAAACAGGGTGGAAATTATTGTTCTTGTGGGTGGCTGTCAGAAAAGATGAAGGGTTTCTTTGGGGGGGTCACTTTTTCATTACTGCAATGTGAAGCCTCACAGCCACCCTGGATACATGCATTTCCTGAAGCTGTTGAGTCAGACACATCTAAACATGGCATTGGGCTAATGAAAATTTGGCAGGTTCCCACCCACTGCTGCAATGACAGCACAACTCAAAATTGCAAAGCCAGCAGTGGGACTGGTGCTTAGTGCATTGGGAATGGGCAAAGAAAAGCAGAAACATATTAATTCACCTGACCATACAGAGACCTCCGTGTTTTACATCTTCCAAGGAGAGAAACAGGCACTTCCAGAAGGTAAGATACCTTATCCTGCTCCAGGTACCTAAACCCATGCCCTCAGAGCGCTTGTCTCTCTGAACTCCACCACAGTTTTAAGTCAAAGGACCTTGTGCACTAAGGCCAGTGCTGCTGTGATTGACTATGAATTCCTGACATTGGGAAAGGTCACTGCAGTCAGACACTTCGGTGGAGATTATATTTGTTACCAATTTTAAGCTAGAGCTGGCTCATTAGAGGCATCACTTCCTTCAGCCCATGACTTTTGCATGGAAGACATTGATATTGTGGTTATTAAAAGCTTGTTTCCCAAGTAAAGAAATGTAGCAGTGCCATTCCAACAGGTTTGGGGTTTTTTCCAAATTCCTATTGAAAACAAAAGAAAACAACCACCTTCCTAATGTTCCCTTCCAGCTCCAACAAGTCTTCACCACTGCTACATACAAAAAGAGAGGTTATTTACTCACCCTTTAGTCCAGGCACCTCAGAGATTCCCCTCCAGGTAAAGCCAGGCACTTTAAAAATAAAAAGAGAAACACATGCTTTAACTCTCAGAAATCTGGTGAGCAACCAGCCTGCTGTGTGTCTGGTGGGGGTGACTTGATGGGACAATCCCTGACTGTGACAGGACGAATGACAATTGTCATGTTATTTTCAAACAGCTTCTTCTAACATCAAAATCAAGCAGAGCCTCAGGAAACAGGGTACAACCTTCATTCAACCCTGAGACTCCTCCAAGAGGGCACCCTCCCCTCACCCATCCCCACTTCCACCTTTACAGGGAAAAAAAAAAGCAGAGAATTGAGTATTAGCAAACACCCAGCGCAGCCTGGGTGGGGTAGCACCCTGCCAGGGTAATCAGACTGGGTGCCTGTGATGCCAGGCTGGGCATTGCAGTAACAAGACAAGATGCCAACAGGTACCAGCTGCAGCATGTGAACACCCCAGTTTATTCAGCATACAGCACATCTAAGCAGGTTTCATGAAGAGGTTGACTTCACAAAGTCCCTCCCACCATCCATCCTGGCCAGCACAGCCCGTGTTTGGTTCTGTAGGGGCTGGGTACGACCTGTGCTGGGAGAAGGGAGGTGTTGGCCTCTTGAGCCTTGGCTTTCCCTTCATCTTTCCCTCCCTGTTAGAACTGGCCAAGCTCTCTCCTTACAGCTTGGCTGCCTTGTCAGTAGGATGAGGGTAATGAGCAGGTCTGCCTTTCCCTCAAAGGGGCTGAGAGAATTTCAGAAAATGACCACAAATCTTGGTACTTTTTTTGAGTACCAAGTGGAACTGGAAAACCAGGGATGAAAAGCAGTTGGTCAAAAAGTTATTGATGGAGGTCTTCCTTCCCAAGCCACGTTTGGATCAGAATCAGAACATCTTGCAAGAACTTGTAGATGGCTATGAAATTTTTTGGAGAGTGTTAAAGCCTCAGCTTCCCAGAGGCAGTGCTGGAACGTTTCCTTTCATTTTGGACATTGTTTTTTTGGAGCATCTTGTTTAAAATATATTAAAATACTTGATGACATATTATTATATACTGAATGTCATAATGTATTTTATGATGTTAAATTTAAAATATGTGTACAGATGTCCAAACAAAATAGCTTCTCATGTTAAAATGTCAGATTGTCATTTAAACAAATGGATTTTATTTTTTTTTCCAAAAAAGAAAGTGGTCAGGAAGCAGTTGAGGCTTCAAAAAACCCACTTTTTTGCTCTTGTCCAATTTTATTGCATAAAAAAATGTTGGCTTCTAATTGCTTTTCAGAATGTGATCATTTCATTGTTTCAAAGCTAGAAGTTGCAACTGTCAGTTAGCTCTCAAGGTATTGGAATTTCCAGGATTCTTTTTTCCCCCTAAGAAGGAAAGGAAGAGGGAAAGACAGTCCTTTCCATTAACATTTTTGAGTTACTGGTTTAGTAAAAGCTTGGGGCAGCTGACAGGAAGAAGAAAGCTTTGCCTCTGGCATGCCAAGAGGAGAGAACCAGTGACAAACGTTTCTCTTTTCTTAGAGAGCCACCAATCTGCAAACTAGCTTTGGATCCTACTGAGCACCAAAGGCATTTTACCTTTTTGGGGTGGAAGAGAGTACATCATGGTCCTCTGTCAGCAACACCTTTGCCTGGTAACTCCTGTGGGAAGGATCAAGAATAAATCCTCTTTGTCGTGTGTTTCTCTTTGGTTTGGGAAAAAGAAAAAGAGAAAGAAGGAAAGAGGTGGGAAAAAAAACCCAAAAACTCTTGTGCTAGAGCTTCTCAGCATTGTCTGATGCCAAGGGCTGTTTCTGTGGGGGCTAATGAGCAGAAGGCAGGTGACAGTCATCACTTCATGACTGATGTTACGAACCATCTACGCGGCCGCAGACACCCCGCTCGGTGCCTTGGGGAGTGTGGGCAACAGCTGCACATGGGGACAAGCAGTGTTACCACCATGGGTGTGGTGCTGAACGCCTCCCCCCAGAACCTCTGGCTGTGTGGTCATGGGGCTGTTTTCAATCCTTTTTATCAAACACAGAGAAAGCTGAGAAAAGAGAGAAAAAAATCATAACAATTCCCTTGTGCCAGGATAAGCAGCCTGCTCACAGGCAGGATTTCACAGGAATGAAAGGCAAACTTTGTGCCTAAGCACCCCAAAATGCACAGTATTGCTACAGAATCACGGGATATGTCTGGTCAGGAGGAACCTCAGGAAGTCTCTAGTTCAACCTCCTGCTCAAAGCAAGGTCCACACTGTTCAGACTGGGTTGCTCAGGACTTTGTCCTCAACCATCTCCAAGGATGGAGACCCAGTGCCTTCCCTGGGCTTTCTGTCCAGCAAAAACTACCAAACCCCCTCTCCCTTCCCCCAGGAAGTCATATCAGAACATGTTTTTCCTTAGCAACTAATATCTTCCTCTTTTTTTGGCACATTCTTTGGTCTGGTTGGGATTGTCAGATCCCAAGACCACCAAGTACTACATGACACCACACTCTGCATCTCTTTCTGGGATGGAGTGCTGATCTCACAACAGCACTATACTTTCACCCAGCCTAGGGAGCTTCAGCTTTTCCCAGCTGATGATTCATTCACCAAGCAAAACAAAGGACATAATGCGATGGTGTGGTCACCCCTCATCTTCTGCCAACATCGCTACTAAGCCAGTTCACACGAGGTGTCTCTCATCCAGAGCACACAGTGAAGTTTTTATTGGCAGGGATCTGGCCTGCTGGCACCACTCTCCCACTAGCAGAGCTCTGAGGCATTCCCTGATGTGTGCAAGTAAACATCTCTGTGCCTGTGGAGTTTACGGCACCACCAAGAAAAGCTGTTTTGGAAAATGTTGCAGTGACCTCACAGCAGCAGCGGTCGGGGCCGTGCTGGGAGGACCCGTGCTGGGAGAGCACGACTCCCACTCTCCCTCTCAGTCCCTCAGCTGGAGTCATGATCCTGCTTCCCTTTTCCACAACCAGGCTTATGATGCTGTTTGAGGACTTCAGCCTCAGCTGGGCCAAGTCCAGCCTTCTCCCACCAAGCAGCTGACTCATGTTGGCATCACCACTCTGCTGCTGTTTCTCATCACACCTCCCTTGTTCTCCAGGACAGACCTATTGCTCTGTGTTCATACAGCACTGAGAGCCCCTAAAAACTGTGGCATCCTAACACTATTCTTATTTTAAAAAACATTAAAAATGAGCACATCAAAGGCAGGATAGTCATATCCCTGTACTTGGAGGCAACTCTTAGTTGTTGGTCCCAGCACTCTCTCAAAAAAGTCTTGCTGGTACCTGTAAAAGGAGACCAACACCCTGATGCAGCAAGTGGAGGCTAGAAGACGTGGGAGCTTCCTTAAAGTGCTGACCCGGAGTCCAGAACCAAGAAAACCCAAGTGACAGCTTCCCACTGACTCCATCCCGAGATGGCACGTGTGTCTTGGGCTCCACAGAAAGCTGCTGCCTTGAGCCTGGTCAAAATAGGAGAGAGATTATCAGCCCAATTCCTTCACAAGAGTCTCCACCTTAAACACAGGGAATACAAAGATGAAGCTTTCTATTGAGTGAGTTCAGAGTGGAGACCTCTTTAATGCTTCTGATGGCTTGAAGTGAGGACAGGAGCCCCAGGTGACAAGCAGAGCACAGGTGAACCCCTCCAGCTCCCAGGAAAAGGCTGCTTCCCTCAGGGTCCTGGCTGCAGCAGTAACAGCATCCAGGGCTGCCCATCAGCAACACGCATGGGGTGAGCGAGCGGGTGTTTACACTGGCCAGAAATGATCCTCACAGTTTGGGCTGGAGGCTGGATTGCCTGACAGTTCCACCATACCTATGGCTTGAGTGCACAGAGTCTTGAGTGTTTTCATTGTTTTCTCATTTGGAATTTTATTTCATAATCGTAACAGGACACCCCAGGGCGATGTGTTTCCAAGGGATTATTGCCTTCAGCGTTGTGCTTTATGACACATGCCATAATCACCCAGAAACATACAACCTGTCATATCCCATTACTTACAGGGGGCTTATATACCCACCTATTAGGCGTGATGGTTAGACTAGAGCCAGAAAATTATATGGACGTTTGGTGGCAAAAGTTAGTTTGTGCCAGCAGTTCCCAAGGATGGCTTGCAGCTGGGACAGCACAGTTTGGACCCATCCTCAACTGCAGAGCTCTTACAAGTTGCTTTTGCTCTTATTCTGCCCACGGCCCCTTTGGAGAGGGTGCACAAACTAATTCTGTGGTCTCACGCTCTGTTTCCCCCTCAGCTTGGCAAGGTTCACCCCACCTGCAGACACCACCAAGAAACACCTTCCAGGCAAGCTCAGCCCTGGGGTGACTCACAAGAATCCCCCAAGGAATTCCAAAAACCAAGTCCCAAGTCAGGCTCTTTCTACCTTTTACTAACCACTGCCTATAAATAATCATTCAGAAGACTTCCTGGAGACCAGTGAAGTGGATGAGGAGGAAGGACAGAACACAGAATGTAGGGCATGAGCTGCTTTCTTCCAAGGGATGGTGTCATTTTGAATTGATTTTATAGTTTCAGTCAGTCTGGGCATCTGGCACAGGAAGCCAAATGTCTGAAGACAGGGGTCAAACAGACAACCCTGACTTTGGTCAGCTGCCAAGGGACAGGAGAGCGATAGTCAGTGGGTGACCCCCAGGTAATGTTCTCCTTGGCCAACAAGGTTGGGTGAGATGGGCAGGACCCACATTCAGAGTGGCCTCACAAAGCACTTCAGGATGCCATAGAAGGCCAAGAAGGACTGGTGGTTACAAGCTCTTTCCTGGGGCCTGCAGGGATCCCTGGGGCCATTCATGGGGATCCAGTCATTCCCAACAGCTGTACTGGCTCTGACTTCCAGCGCTCTGCTGCCCTCAGTGTACTGGGCAGTTGTGTCACCCCTGAGGGCTGAGTCAATGGGCACACTCTGATGTAGGGTGTGCGCGGCTGAGGTTCCAGCTGCCTGCAGTCAGGTAGCTTGGGAGAACATCAGCACTCACCTAAGCACAGAACGAACCTCAAGTGGATCACAAGCACCTCCATACAACTCCAACACACAAATGCTTCTCAAACCAGAGGCTCCTGACCTTGTGAAAGAAGACAAGTCAAACCCAGACCGAGCTGCAGACTAACTGTGCAGCTTGGTCTGGGTTTGACTTGTCTTCTTTCACGGGTCCATCCCAGGAAAGCTGGGGGGCAGATGAGCCCCCTTCATTTTGAGGGGCCTAAATCCTTTCTTTGTTGGACTCAGTGATCTTAATGGTCTTTTCCAACCTCAATGGTTCTATGATTCTTGAGGCAGATGCTGGTGGATCTAAGGGACAGCAAAAGCAAGAAGGAGAAATCCCTTACATGTACCTGGCTGCAACAGGCAGCGACGGGGTGCTGTAGAAGGCATTCTGAAGCCCTGGCCACACAACTTCAAGTGCCTCTTCTCTGGATGGCAACATTCACAATAAGGCTCAGAGATGGACCACCGTGAAGAGCGCTACTGAGAGGTAAACTGAGCCTCAAGCTTTACCTGGCAGGCTCTGTGCAGGGCAAGCCCTGCACTCAGCTCTCAATGACAGCTCTGTGCTAGCCTGGGCAGCACACACAGCTGCAGGCTGCTCTTCCAGCCCCATCCCTCCTGGAGATTGCCCAGGACCACGGGCAGGCTCAGTCCCACCTCACTTCAGCTAGGATGGGTATATTAATTTTTTTGACTGCAGGGAGCCTGCCCTTAACCACAGAGCCCAGGAGAGTCAATGATCCCTTTAGAAACACAAACACAAAATAAATTCCCAAGGCTTTTCTTCTCCAAGGAAGTTCATCTTACCTGAGCCCTGGAACAATGTCACAGGGGTAGACTCTCCCTTTCTCTGGGGAGCATTGGTGACTGGGTTTGCAGCAGATTTTCCATGCACTGTGCCTTTAAGCTCTCTATGCTTCTGCCTCCATTCCCAGACAGCAGCCTTTTTGTTCTCCAGACTGCTGCAACTTGCAGATCCGTGCACCGTGCCCTCTTTCACAGGGAGACTTTTTTCCTTCCTTTCTTCTTGTTCTCCATAATCTAAAGCTAAAGACATTCAGGTTAAAAACACATGACTCAGGTGGTTTTTTTTCCAGACCATCTTCTCCCTCCTCAGAAACCAAAGGTACCTTCTCAATTGAGGAACTGGCCTCCTCTGGGTGACAAAGGCAATTTATTAAGACATAAACTACAATTACACACAGTCAAATGCTCCCCTTAGATATATGGAGACAAATCCCCTTTCCTGCTCTCCTCAGATAGACACCCCACAAATAAAGTACCTACATCGCTGCTGCTGGACCCACTCATGCTCAAGTTTCCCTTTATTCTCCGCTCAAGAGCAGCTCAACATAAATCTCTGTCTTCCCAGAGGCTTCTAAGGTTTTTTTTCTCCTTGCCAAGTTTCCTCACAGCTCCCAGCGGGCAAACAGCAGCCACACAGCCCCTTTTGTGCTCAGGGGCTTGGCTAACAGGGCCCACCTGGCCCGGCAGGCAGGACGGGTGCCCCCGGCCATGCTCTGAGGGCTGGCACACCATCAAAGCAGGCTTTGAGATGGAGCTGCTGCTGGGGCTCTGATGGCAGGGGCACCTCACCGGGCCCCTGTGCTGCAAAGGAGGAAGGGGGCTGCTGGGCAGGGTCTTGGGCAGCCTGTGGGTACCCAGGCTTGGGGTGCAGGAGGTGTGTGGGGAGATGCTGCTTGCAGGTAGGAGCCAGGTTGTTTGGCAGCTGGGGCACAGGACATCAGCCTTGGAAGGAAAGCTGGGTGCTCTGGATTGCTCTTTGAGAAGCACAAAATACAGACCCGAGTCTCTCCGAGGTCACTGCCAGAGGGATGAAACTCAGACCTTGCAGCTTCAGCTCGGCACGCACAAGTTCAGATGAAGGCACAGCATGTGAACAGCACCCAGCTGGAGATGTTCCTGTCCCAGCTCATCAGCACACCACCAAGACCTCCCCATTCCCTCCACTCTGCCCATGGAAGGGGACAAGCAAGTTCCTTCTGTGTGGCAAAATCAGCCAGGGACTCCTGATAGCAGTTTGACTCAGCTTTAAGGGATGCTCCTGTACCCTGTTCTGCCCTTAAGGGGCAGGTCCTTCCAGGGGAGGCATGGAAACACCATCCAGGACCCTGCAGCGTCCAGCACCCTGCAACATCTGAAGCCCTGACAGCTCTTGCTCTGCAGCCTGGAGTGCTAAGACAGGGCTCAGAGCGGCGGACGCGGGGTCCCCCACAGCAGGACTTGGGTGTATCTACTGGCTACTGGACCAGCAGCTCTGGATGGTGATGGCCACAAAATTCTGCTGGGGGTCACACAATGAGTTAATGAAATCCTGAAGTCACCTGGGGACAGGTTCAGGTAATGGAGAAAGAAAGAGAGAGGTGAGAACAGCAATCCTTTGCAATGGTTTCTCCTCATTTTACTTTCTCCATTTGGGCGCGGTCATCTTCTTCTGGTCTTCTGACTTTTCTACATCACTTTCTTTCTCCAGCCTCTCCTTCTCTTGTCCTTTTCCCCCTCCATTTCAGCACTTGTGTTTTTCCTGGGCAATCCACTGCCCACATTTCATTTACATCTTGCCTGGCCACCTGCTGCTGGTTGTGCTGGGTTGTGGTTTGCGTGCCTTGACGTGCACCCATAGCTTCTCTCCCTTTTTTGCAGTGGGGGGAAATACAAAGCTTTCCTTAGTGGTGCTTTCATATTAAATAAAAACCCATCCCCCCAATTTAAAGTCTTACCTAATGCCCTTTCTCTCCCTTACCAGACCACGGTCCCAGCACCCGGCACAGCAGCACCATTGCCCACTCCTGTCCCAAGCAGACCATCCCTGGAGGAAGAGCCCAAGATTTCAAACACCCCCAGAAAGGTCTGCAGAGGATGGGCTGACAGCACATTTCATGCCCTCCTGCACCATCTTCTCCCCCTGCCTGGTCTTTTGGGACCTCTGCAACAGGTTCCAGGCTACCAGCAGACTCAGGAAGGCTTCAGTTGTACTTCCTCATGGTTCCAGCCCTGGTAGAAATGTGTTTATTTCTACTGGAAAGCGATGCTGGGATCTGGTGCCTGGGATGAGGCAGGTCCTGACAGGCCACGCAAAAAGGTGCCTGTTACTGCAGGGACCAGAATAGCAACACCCAGCCTGGGGCTCTGCTAGTGGATGGATTAGCTTCAGAAAGACACTTTGGGAACATAGCCCAGGAAGAGCAGGATATTTTTGGTTGCCAAAAGGTCCTCATGCGTTAAGATAAAGGGGGAAGAGTGAAGAGGAAGGTGGGCAAAGCGTGCTGTGCACAGCTCTTCCAGCACCCTCAAAAAGACATGTCGATCCTCCAGCCCCCTGTGTTTTGCCAGGCCCTCCATCAGCCCCAGGAGTGACACAAAGCCCATTCCCCTCACAGATACCCCTCCCTTCCCTGAGCTTGCCTCTTGGGTTCCTCAATTTCTTGTCTCACAGCGATGCCACCGAACTGGCCCCTGGCTCCCACACAGCCTCACTGCCTCCCTCTTGGGTTCCTTGTACGAGCACTTTACCAAAGCCTCCACCTTCTCAGCCAGAATGGCTTAAAAAGTGTTTAAAATAAAGCCACGAGGTGTTCTGAGACTAAACCTTCATTGCAATCACTCTCCAAAATCCCAACCCCAGGTGCCTACCTTGGGGAAAACCTTCTCCCGGACTGGGACACAGCCCAGGGGGATTGTGATGGGTGGAGGTGCCCACCAGCCGCGCCGGGGGGCTGCAAGCCATGCCCTTCGCACCAACACCCCCCCAAAGACCCACCAAAGCCGGCAGATCCCGCGCGGTCCGGCCCCGGGAGATGCGGAACGAGGTGCTGCGGGGTGGGAGAACCGCCTCCGGGCACCGACAAGCTGCTGCCGGGCCCGGGGGTTGCCGGGGGAGGGGGGGACCGGAGGGGAAGGGAGGAACCGGAGGGGAAGGGGGGGGGGACCGGAGCATCCCGGCGGCGGCCAGGGAGCCGCTAGAGGGCGATGGCGACGTGTGTCCCGCACCGAGAGCCGCCTGCGCCGGGGGCAGCCGGGGCTGCGCGGAGGCTGCGCGGCTGTGCTGGGGGGATGGCGCGGTGGGGCGCCTGCCTTCCTGAAAACTAAAATAAAATACCCTTCTTGATCTGTCCCACTCGGTGTAAACGCTGCGGGGGTAAGGGGGAGGCAGCCGGTCGGCTCTCGCAGCCCAGCGCAGTGACTCCCACACGCGGCAGAGGGGCACAGCCCCGCGCAGCTGCTTTTTATCCCCTGCTGATCAGCCGAATATTGGGAAAACCTGTTCCTGCCCGAGATAGGCAAGTGTCAGTAGGCTCCCACTTAGCAGGACACATCGGAGCCAATCTCTCATTTTCATGGGGATGCGTTTCCTTGCTCCCATCACCCTTCCATAGGATGCTGCCTTTGCCAGGAAGCTGGCTGCTCCCAGGTACGACCCTTTGGTCCCCGTTGCCCTTTGGGAAGGGGTCTGCTCTGCTACTTCCCTTCTGCCACACCCTCACTGAGACTGAGGGGCTCATGAGAGAAGCATCCCAGCCCCATCCCTTGCTCCGGGCACTTCCCCCTGGGTGCCACCAGCCCCTCCGTTTATCAGGCTGGGGCGGTGGGAGATAGGCAGGGAGGCTGATAAGCCTTCAAGTGGCAGCGTGCTGTAAACATTCCCACTGGTGCTGTTAGATTAGAGCGCTGGGAAAATGCCTCCAGCCCCCTGGCCCACCAGCGCAGCAGGCTGAGGCTGGGGGGCTGCAGAGCTGTTGAAAAGCACAGAAGGAGGAGCCGTGTAGGAGCTGAAGTGCTTTGCTGGCAAGCTGCAGGGCTGGCTGCTGCCTCCCAGGATACCAGGGCTTGTCAGGGATCTGACCAGCAGTCCTTGGAAGGCTGGTCCAGCATCCAGCCCTGCAGTCTCCATCTGTATCCACAGGCTTCCCTGCCTTTTTTCCCCCCACAGGTAAAACTCTCTCCCTCCATCTCCCAGGGTGCCAGTGGCCAGAGGTCTTGGCTAGCTGGAAGCATGCTGGCTGAGTGCTTTAGCTCCTTTGCAGGCACCCTGATAGCCACCCAGACCTCTCTTTGCCCGTACCTGGAGGACTGGCACACGTGAAAGCCTGTAGTCCTCCTTTCATAATGATCCCTACCCATTTTAAACCAGTTTTCCACCAGTAAAAATACCCAATCACAGTAAAGTTTAGCAGATTGCACTCTGCTTACTATAATTTGATGCAGAGTGGGGAGCACAAACCCTCCAAGCAACTTGTCACTGAAGAAAAGGGACTCTTCCCTTGCAGTAGTTCCTCTTGAGCAGAGACCTTGTCACCCACCTCTCACCTGGCACTGGATTTATCTAGATCCAGGCTTTGGAAATACTGATGGTGCTCAGAGTTCCTAGGATTGACTCTACAAAATGAGGTATGTCAGTAGAGGCACCTTCAGCCAGGGCACACCCTCAGCAGTCCTGCTGCTGGAACAAGCCTGGGAGTACCCAAACTAAAACTCCCCTCCAACTTGCACCCCAAGACCATGCGACTGGCAGGTTTCAAAGCCAGGTGGTTGCAGGGTTTAAAGAAACCTGACCCAGCTCATAAACATCTTAAAGCAAAGTGGGTGTCAGGACAGAAAGCATAACCTGACTCCAGAGCAGTGCTGTCCTCTCCCAAACGCCTGGTGCATTGGGACTGGGCTGGAGGGGACCTGTCCTGGGACTCTTCCCATTCAAACTGGAAAATTTTGGATGCCACCTCTGATTTTTCTTCTCCCTTGTCAGGGTTTGAACCCAGATCCCCTGAAGGACAGCCCTGGGGTGAATGGTCTTGCTCTGAAGCAGCATGCTGTAAAACAGGAGCAGACCACATCCAGTCCCAGCTACAGCAGCACACAGGACATACAGTGTGGCATGTGTCGCCAGAGATGCCCAGTGCTGGCAGAGTGGCAGCAGTGGGTGAAGGGGGTACAGCTTCATGCCACCTTTCCCAAGCAGACAGAGCTGGGGCTGAGAGATGGATAGAGCTGGTGGGACAAAAAGCCAAGTGGAAATCTATCTGTGGGGTTGGTGCCACAAAAGCAAGGAGAAAGGAGTGCTGGGAAAGCAGCACTGGAGGAGGAGGGGTCTGTATCCCTACAGAGCTCCCACTGTAGTCTGAGTCACTGGTTATAAATCCTTGAGCACTGGGGCTGAGCATCTCCATGCTGGGAAAGAGAAGCAGGAAACAGCCTCCTGTTCTCTCTCCCATCCTGATGCACCTTTCCAGGTACCAGGGACTGATCCAGACCAGGGTTCATCTTTCCTTGTGCAGCAAACATCTCTGAGGGGTGAACAAGGAGCAGCTCGTCTGGCTGATGAAAGCTCTCTGTCCACCTCTCCATTATCTCTTTGGCCTGGGAAGGACCTGAAACGACCCAGCATTCAGGCAGATCCACCAGCGATGGAAGATCAGCTCTCAGTCGCTGCTGTCTTGCTGTGCTGTCCAGAGGCAACCTTCCCTCTTGCTCCCATTCCCCAGCATCTCCTTGGCCTTCGTGCAGCTTTTGAAGCTCGAAGGCAGGCAATGCTGAGCCATGGGAAACTCCCACTCCTACTTTCTCCCTAATATTTCCACAGTGAGTAAATCTCCATCCTTTTAGGGCTCTCAAATCTATTATTTTTACATTTGCAGTGGATTCCCTGGCCCTGTTATTAAAGAAAACCTCCAGGAAAGCTCCTCAAATACAGCTTTGACTTTCTGCCCAGGACCTGTGGACAAGTTAAAAAAAAAAAATAAGGCAACATTAATAAAGCAGGAGGTTTCTATTAAGTCTAAGGGACTGGACGCTCTGGCTTTCTTGGATGCTGAAATCCTCTAGTGCAGGATAAATCTTATACACTTCATTTTCCCAATCTCTCCTTCAATATATTTTAAGAGAACACTGCTAGTATCAGAGTAAATAATGTCCTAACTGCAAACGTGGGGTCTGCAGAGTAGTTCAGGGTCAGCCTGTGGGCTGGGGCATCCTCCACTGTGGTCTGCTTGTGGTCTCAGCCCTCTCTTAGTAATCAGGGCCTTGAGCTTGGAGAGGTTTTAATTAGCCATGGATACAAATAACAAGCAGCTCCTTGGAGGCTGGGGAAGGAAGTGGGTGAGCTGACGTGATGGAGATGTGCACTAAGTCACAAAATATGCAAATCAACGAGCTCTGAAACCAGCACCACCTTGGAGTGAGCAAACCTCCCCCAGTCCTCTTTCCTCCTCACAAGATGCGTTTCCCATCTGAACTCTCCATTTGTGGGCTCTGCTGTCTTCTCCACGCAGCACCTGCTTTTTATACCTCTCAGCTGCACCTAAAGATGCCGATTTCCTTGGTAAAAGCTGTTCTCTGGGAGTGTGCATGCCAGCTTCTGCTGCAGAAGAAAAGAGAGCAGGTCCACGGGGTCCTGCGAGCCCAAGGTCAGGCTGGGAGGTGACTTCCCTCTGCTGTTATGCCTTTCACTGCTTCACAGAGCACACTGACTGTGAGCTAAATGCAGCGGCGTGGCTGAGGGAGCCTCTGTGTGTCTCGCTCTGGCACCAGCAGCTCACATGCTGCCACCAGCCTGTGATGGACACTGCCAGCATGGGTGCTGCCAGCACGGGCACGAGGGTCACTTCTCATTGTACGCTGGCAGCTCTTTCACTCCAGATCGCTGTGTGTTACTGGGGATGGGGCTGCTGGGCTTGCAGGAGACACAAAACAGATGGTTGCCTCAGGCTGCTTTGGGGAGCAAACTTGAAGGACTTTGCTAGCTAGAAAGGCATAACCTTCCTCGGGAGCAGGAGCCTGCGAGTGCTTCACAGTCACTCATGCTGGTGGCTTTAACCCAGCAGGACTCTTAGGTCTAACTGTAACACTGATGTGTTTGCTGATAGCACCAGGGTATCAGGACTACCTTTCTCCTACCTGACAAGTGCCAGGTCAGTCCTACTCTGCAGAGGCAGCAGAGTTCAGCCAGCATAAGGCAGGTGCCTTGAATTCACAGCGCCCTGATGCTGACACACACCACCAAAGCCTCCTGCAGTAAGGGGTAAATGAGAGAAGCGGGTGGCATGGATTCAAATTAATAAGATCCAGTATAGATTATAAGGCAGTCCTGGGGCTTGAGAAGCCAACTGTGAAGGGCTCTGGCCTGAAGCTGGGAACGTAAGTCTGTAAAGCACCATTTGGGCAAGAGGCACCAATCCACTGGCAGTTCTGAGTAGCCAAAAAAGGAATATTTTGGACTATCCACCCAGTTCAGAGGCCACTTAGCCTGCAAACACATCCCAGCCCTCTCTACGAGATCAAGGTACATGAGGCACAAACCAAATCTCACTTGGAAAGCCACAGTGGCCCTACCCAGTGATGTGCTGCATTTGTCCTACGTAACACCCAGTAACCAGGGTGTAATTACATCATTTTGGATACAGAGGTTAGAAGGACCATCTTCTCTAGCTGAAGTTTCCTCTGATGGAAAAATGCATCCAGGAACAGTGCTGGGATGGGCAGATGTAGCTCTTGGACAGAGATGATGCATTCGAGGACTGGAGCAGCATGGACCTGATCCCTTGCTAGCAGTGCCAAAACTGCTATAGGCTCTTGCTGTTCCCTGTCTGGCCAGGGCTGGGAGAGGCTGAGAACACTGTCTGTATGGATGGCTCTGCACAAGGTGCTGGGGGTTTGGAATGGAATGGCAACTGCTGGGATTTAAGACCTTGTGTGGCTTCACACACCCAGTCAGTAAAGCTCCCCTTCATCTTCCCAGTAGCCAAATGGGAATTACATCACAGCAGGGCTTGATTGCCATCCACCCTGAGGAACCAGCAAGGGATCCTTCTGCTAATGAAGTGCAAAGATAACAGCATCTTCACAGTGCTCATCCTCTTTGCCCTCTGCCTTACTTGGTCCATCACAAGTTGAACTCAGCGCTGCCTGCATGAAATACTTGGCTTTCTGTTGGGGATAAAGGTCCAAGGATGATGCTGTGGAAAACTCACATCCTCAGTAGATGAGGCATGAAACAGGTCCCTGAACAGATGATGCAGCTATAGCGTTGGGAAAGCATCACACCAGGTCCATACAGTTGCTCAGCCAGGGGGGGCCAACAGCATGGAAGGAGTTTCCTCTCCACAGGCTGTGCTGTGGGAAGCCCTGTGAGGAGCTGGGTACAGGACTGCTCTGGCTCCATCCCCCCACAGCGGTTTTAAAGGTCCCGGCAGAACTCGTATTCAGTGTACGCACGTGAATTTAGGGGAGGGGGCAGAGAGAACAACTCCCCACCAGTGGCCAGATGTAATAAACACCAGCACTAACCACTTTGCAGAATACACACATAATAATATGTGGTATTTATATTTTTACCACCCCAGTGGGACCTTGGCAATGAAACCGGATTTTCCCACCCTGACCCAAATAAACGTTCAGGAGTGGAAATAACAGATTGCCTCTGCCTGAAATAACCATGTGCTCATTCCAGGGGGATGGCAGCTGAGCAATCCCCATCTCTCTGGACCAGTTAGACCTCGCAGAGTTCCCCCCACCATCCCCGAGTTCTGTCAGGACCCACTCATGTTGGGCCTGATCCAGATTACACCAAAGCTGGTGCAGAGTCTCCACCTGGCTCATGTAGACTGTTACCAGTCCCTCAGCCATTAAGACAGAGCTGGAAAGGGTGGGTGGGGAGAGGCCGAACAGTGCTGTCCTACCTCAGAAAAACCTTTGCCCACGTTTCAGACCCGATCCCCGGAGTGTCCCTCCATTAGTGTCTTCAGCCTGAGGATGAGAAAGCTGCCTGACAGGAGGACAGAGAGGGAGCCAGACACTGTATAAACAACAGTGGATCAAGAATCAGATACTCTTTTAGGTCAGAAAAGATCACTAAGACCATGAAGTCCAACCATCTGTCCAATACCACCATGTCAACTAACCCATGGCCTGGAGCGCCACGTCTACATGCTTTTTGTACACCTCCAGGCATGGTGACTCCACCACCTCTCTGAACAGCCTGTTCCAATCCCTGACCACTCTTTCAGTGAGTAAGTTTTTCCTAATAGCCAATCTAAACCTCCCCTGATGCAACTTGAGACCAAGAAAAGACACAAGAGACAGCCACTCCTCTGGAGCAGCAGACCAGTGCAGGTCTGCCAGGAGCTGGCCTTTGGCATTAGGGCTCCTTCCAGATGTTGGTTCTTTTCTAGATTGAGCAATGGAAAAACTGGGCTTTCCCTGTCTCTTATTCAGTACTTTGGCAACTGTTCCTCAACTCCCCTGTCCCCTCCTGATGTGCCCAGCCCGGGAATGACAGACAGATGGGGTATGGGCCCAGTCCCGGGCCTTCAGGATGGTGAGGAGCTGAGGACGTGAGGGCCAGCCAAGGGGACTGCCCAAGGTTGGGGCTGCCCCCTCCCTGGCAGCATTCGAAGCCAGGGTGGGTTTTGGGCAGGCTGGGCTTAGGGGAGCATGTCCATGCACGTGGTGGAGGGGAGACCATATTACCATCTACAATTACCTGAAGGGAGGTTATAGAGAGATAGGTGATGGTCTCTTCAGCCAGGTGACAGGTGATAGGACAAGGGGGAATGGCATGAAGCTGTGCCAGGGCAGGGTTAGATTGGACATGAGAAAAAAATTTTTCACTGAAAGAGTTGTCAGGGCCTGGAACAGGCTGCCCAGGGAGGGGCTGAGTCACCTTCCCTGGATGTGTTCAAAAAAAGGGTAGATGAGGTACTTAGGGATATGGTTTAGTTTAGGATGAGAATGGTTGGACTTGATGATCTTAAAGGTCTTTTCCAACCTTGTGATTCTGTGATTCTGTGGGGGTGTGGTGTGGGGTGATCTTTAAAGGTCCTTTTCTGGTCTTTGAGCCAGTGGTCCTCTGGGGTCATCTTCTCCTGATGGGCCTGAAAAAATTGCTGGGGAAACTGCACTTTCTTCCTTCCCTTACATGTTATATAGCAGAATGAAACTGCTCCCCTCCTCCCTCAGCCCATCATACAGAGCAAAGGCTGAGAATTAAGGCAAAATCAGGACTTTTAGATACTGAGGTAGATATAAGGTTATCTGTGCTCTAGGATTAAAAGGATCCTCTTAGGATTAAAGCATAAATGGATATATTAGCTCTAGGATTAATGAGAAATTGGGATTTTTGGATACCAAACCACACTCCTCCTCCCTCAGCTGCTTCATATGGAACAAAGGTAGAGAATTAAAGCAACATTGAGAAGCACTAAGCTTTTCTGTCTACCAAAGGTCCAGCTAACTGCATTTGATGTGCACACTGTACAGTGCTCTGGCTTGCAGCTTCCAAGCTACTGACATGTGGCACATACCTACCTTTTCATTGGGACTTCCCTTCTTGCTGCTTCTCACATCGTCTGGAGCCACCAAGCCCCAGAATTGCAGCAGCACTACCTCTTACCTTGCCCTGCTACTACAGCTGAGGTCCTCCATGGTGCTTCTGGAGTAGACACTTCATTTCTCTACAGGGTATGGGCTGAGCAGGACAGTCAATGGTTATTTGAATACCAAGATGGTTGGTCTTTAAGGTCCCATGGAAAGGAAGTTTCTCCTATTGTTACCTCTTGAAACCCATGCTGTGCCTGATGCAGATATCCTTTAAAGCCTTCAGGTGCTCTATAGGTTTTGAGGTCCTCAGTGTGGTTAGAAGCTAAGGAGTAGAGAATAAAAACCGTAGTGGTGTATGGAAACCTCAGATGGTTCATGTCAGACTGGTGGTCCCCTGCCACTCCCAGCTGCTGCTGAAGGATCATCATCTCAGTTCAGGTTCCATAACGCTGACAACAGGAACAGCTGTCATTCCCTTTCTTGCCTTTGATCGATAGCACCCCAATCTCAGCGTTCGATGGCATAAATTATTTATCTCTAATTGGATTGGATGCTTCCTTGGTCCCAGTGAATCAATTAATGAGTATTTGCCATCAGAGTTCTTGGCGCCCTCCAGAGAGACTTGTCACAACGCCACCAGTGGAAACTGGTGCTGGAAAGGTTGGGAGGAACAGAAAGGAAATCTCCTGAGGGTCTCTTTGGAGGGCACGCTTAGTTGTAATGACTGTCAGGCATCTGATCTGGCAGAGGAGTTGTATAAAACCTTCATTCTAGTTGCAAGACCTTCCCTTGGAAACCAAAGGTCCGTGTGAAATGTGGAGGTGTCTAAAGTCAGCATTGTGCACTCTGCATATCCATCACTTCCCTCTTCTGCCTGTAAACAGTTATCCATCCCTGCTGTCATAACCTCAAACTACTTTTCGACAGCAGTAGACGTTAGTCCTATAACTTGTCTTATAACATGCTCGGGGTGGATGACCAGTGCAAAGATACCCTCATGCCAATACACGCCTGGGCAGCAGTGTTCCACAGCATTCCAGTGGCTGCCTTTGATAATGAAGGATTTTTGAGAATTTAAATGTTCTCATTTTAATTTCTGGCAATATTTAGGCATGTGTTAATGGTTTAAAGAAGCAACCCACTAGAGAAAGGCTCATTTGTCAGGAGCAGCTCTTCTAAGTTTCATCATAACTCAATTAAGGCAGCCTAGAATGGAGCGAAGACAGGAGCACTGATGGATGATTTGCGCAGCCTGCTGAAACGCTCCTTTGAAAGCTCCTTGAGCTGAGGTTCTGCAGACCAGCATCTCTGACTCCTGAGTAGAAGCAGGGCAGCTGGAAGAAGGCTGAACTGGATTTCCAAACTGTTGTGCAGAACCACGTATTGACACAACGCCTGACAGCAACTCTCCTCATCCCTCAAACCATCCATACACTGTATGAATCCAAATGATGGGCTGTCATGACCAAAGAGACTCAGCATCACCTTCAGAAGAACAGCACAGCTTCATCGACTGCATATTTAAGATATAAGAAGATCCATCACTGTGGCAGTGATCTTCCATGCAGGAACACCAGGAGACATTCACAGTTTGGAACCTTTTTTTTGCATTTTTAGAATCAAGACCATGAAATAGCCTCAGAGCTCTACTGTTCCTGACTCTGTGTCCTCTGGATAAATTTAATTGCTTGTAAAAAGAAAAAAAAACCCCAAAGCTGTGGGCCTAAATAATTGCTTAGTGCTGCTGCAACTGCTGATCATGATAATCAGCAAATAGACTTCAGTGAGGATTCCTCCAATGAGGGTCATGGAAATTAAGTACTAACCAGGCAGGGAATCAAGTCAGCAAGTTGCTCCTAAAGCTATCCACAAGATGGGTTCATCTCCCAGAGGAAAGTGAGAAAGTTGAGGCTCTTTTGGGTCAGCTGGGACAGAGGAGGTCTCTGCAGGGCAGGATGAATGGCAGAAAGTTCCTACAACAGCCAGGGTTTGTTATGAATCCAAGTGGTTTGGTAGGAACGTGCTGAGACCGGGACCTTGGGAGTATTTTAGAAATTCAAAGTGTTGGGAAATGGGATCTTTGTCCTATGTCGTGGCAAGTACAGTAGTGACATGCTGTAAGAGTGACGTGCCACGCAGGGAGCCCACAGCAGCAGGAGACCCCTTGGAAGAGGCCAGAAATAAGGGAAGCAGACTCACCAGAGACCATGCAGTTGGGCAGACCTGGGACCAGCTGATCCCAGCCACCGATGTCCTCACACACTCGAGGCAAGGAGTGGCACTGTGTGTTTGTGTCTCCCATGGAGCATCGGCACCGAGCAACACTCAGGAGGGCAGCGATGCTCTTCTTCCCGTGGGGGAGTATTTTCTCTGTCCCATCATAAAGCTCTTTAGCACCCATGGCAGCCTTCTCCGTGCTGATTTTCAGCAGATGTTGTGCTAATGAGTAACAATGTAATCTCAGTGCCTTAATATAGTGCTGGGGCGCGATAAGTCCGAAATTGCTGTCATCGTTGGCGTGAGGACGATCTGGTCATTGTTCAGAACTGTCCTCCTCTGATGATTACATGAAGGGGGATGTATTTTCTTCCATCTACTCCCACTCTGCTTCCAAATTTAAAACTATCCAAGCTTTAGATACTTCTCTTTTTCTAAGGGCTTAATAAGAGGCCAGGATGCAGATGTTCTGATAAGGCCATGACAAATTGCAAGTGCAGAAGCCGTATTAAACTTGACCGATTACCAGATGCCAAACTCAGCTCTGTCTGCAGAAGCATAATAATGGTCAGAAACAGGCCCCAGTAGCTGCTAAACCAGCTGCTACCACCATGATGCTGGTGAGGGCAGAGGAGATGGCTTACAGCCCATGCAAATGCTGCAACTCAAAGCTGAAAGCCAGAGATTAAAGAGGGAAGTTGGAGGGAGCCGATGGGTGAGGGGATGGCTTGGGACCCCATTAAAATCTGCCTAGCAGAACGGTCAAGAAGGAGAGGCATCACTTTGGGGCTGTGCAGCTCCCACCTTTGGGTGGTTTGGGAATAGATGCAACTTGCACTGCTGATGCAGCCAGGACGGGCTCAGCCTCTCCCTGGCCATCCCCCACCTTGTGCCCATCAGGCAAGGCAGCCCCAGCTGAAGACTGAAAACTCACTCCTGGTTTTAAGGGTCTAATGAACATGGTCCATGCTCAAGAAGCAAACAGCAGGTCACAAGGCAAACTGAAATGGGAGAGTAAGGGGCAGTCCAGGGGAGGGAAGAATTGAAGAGATGCAAGAGGAAGCTCTTTTCTAGGAGAGAAGACAAGGGATGGGAAAGCACCCCGGGACCAACAACATTTTCAGCAGCTCTGCCTTGGAAGAATTGTGGAAAACTCAGGAGAGAGGGCAGGGGCAAAGTGCTACGTGTGAAATCAGCCAAGCACATAAAGAGAAACATCATGACATGAGCCTCTGTGCCACTGGAAGAGGAGTGGCTGCAAGCAGCTGGCTCTACCACTCCAAGATCTAGAGAAACCTGGCAGCTTGTCCTGCCAGCTTCTGAACATGGCCAAAAAAACATTTCCTAGTCTTCTAGTTTTCCCTGTTCCAGCCTGCCTGTTGCCTCTTGTCCTACTGCCCTGCACCTTGGGGAAAGAGTTCGTATCCATCTCTTCTATATCCTCTCACCAGACGGTTGTAGACAGCTGAAGAAACCCTGCTCACAGCTGCTCCTGTACACCACATGCACTGGATTCCCCTCACATCACCTCAGTGGCCCCTGCTGAACTCTCTCCACTCTGACAAGATTTTCCTTGCCCTGGAGAACCCCAGACTGGGTGCTATACTCCAGTGCAGCCCCCTCTATTTGGGGACTAGTCACTGTCTCCGACCTGCTGGTGACATCGCTGCAGTGAGGGCTCCCTGCCAGCTCCTTTCCAGCCTCCTGTTCACCAGGATGCCCTTTTCTGCAAAGCTTCCTAGCCCCAGCCTGTCCTGTTAGAGGGGTAAGTCCCTCCCAGAGGCAAGTCTTTGGGTTTGCCTTTGTTCCTGTGAGCCCGTGCCTCCAGCCTCTGGCGACGCATCACAAACGGCACCTTCATCCTCCAGCACACCAACCATTCTCCTCCAGTTTGGTGCTGAGAATAACACAAACCACACAGCACCAACACAGCGTCCAGCTGCAGGCTGACAGCCCAGACCAGGGCTGCCATAAACCTGGAAGAGGGGTGGTGAGAAGCTTGGGCAAAACTAGTGCCTGCAAGGCTCCCACCCGCTGGTCCAGGCTGGGATCTCTTCCCATGCATTAGAGTGTTTGAAATAGTGGTAAATCCAGAGGGGGAGGATATGTAATCATGAACCATTTTTGGTTTGTCTGTATGAAGCTCTGTCTTATTTCCAGCGTTCTGCTGTGTGGGGTGAAGTCCCCTGGTGAAGAGGAGCCAGTTCACTGGCAGCTGAGCTGCCCTGGCTCAAGACTGAGCCTGGGACTCACCCAGCACAAGGTGATGGCAGGTGGGAGCTGAAGCTCTGAATTCCCCCCCAAGGGGAAAAAGCACTTTCTGCCCAGTTTTGTTCCTTCACTGCCAAAAATCCTACCTGAAAGGAGGGATTGCAGGACGTTTGTGCCTGAGATGACTTCTGAAAAAGTATCTCCAGAAAATAAGGAGAGGGTCCACAATCCAAGGAGCTCGCTGACTCTGCTGCTTTTTGGAGAGCAGCACATCTCACTGGGCCCCAGAGTGCAGCAGGTGCCCCAAAACCATCTGGCCCCTCTCCTCCTACATCTATTAGGGCCAGGACCAATCTCCACTGTGGCTCAAGGTGTAACCAGCATCCACATGCTGTTTTTCTGTAGTAAGAAACTCTCTGGGCAGTGTTTTCTGGCCGAGGCTGTACCTTCTGACAGCTGTTGCACGCAGCCCAGCACCCAGTCAGTGGGGACTGCTCCATATCTGCCAGCGTTCTCCAGCTTCAATCTTTCAAAGGACAGAAGCCATAAACATACATACACAACCCCTGCAGCCCTGTTTCATCCTGCCAGAGTGCCTTCAGGGAAGTGTCTCCACCTGCAAGGAGCTCTAGGGTAGTTTCCCTTCCCCACATTCACTCATACAGAGACATTCATATGTCACCACACAAAAATCCCGAGCACAAATTAGTCCTCCTTCCGAAATCACACAGAATCACAGGAGTTGGAAGGGACCTTGAGAGATCATTGGGTCCAACCCCCCTGCCAAAGCAGCTCCCCAGCTCATATTGCACAGATAGGCGTCCAGACGGGTCTTGAATATCTCCAGAGATGGAGACAAAAATCCAGAGTTGTGACTGTTATTCCAGAAACCAGGGATTAGAATCTCCCTGCCCAGGCTTGCTTCTGCACTGCCAGCTTTGCCAGCAGCCATTCTGCACTGGTGAAGGCAGGATGATGGAGGAGCCAGCAAACACAGTTTAGAAATGCCTCTATTATCCGGGGACAACAGAAAAAGTGGAGATTCATTTAAGTTATACAGTCCTGGGGAGTGGGGAAATGCTAGCTGTGCTCCTTTTCTTCCGGACAGCTAAATCCCATTCTAAGCTTATGAAATATCGCCTGCTCTTTATTTATACTGCTGATGTATTTGCTGACGGTCAGAACCGACATCTCTGTGGCTCCCTCTTTGTAACCCCGCAGCCCTTGGATCTGAAAGCAGCCCTGATAGAGCAGATGAAAACACAATGGTAACTCAATCTAGCTTGCTCGGTGTAAAATGTAATAAAAAGGAGGCCCAGGGCCCAAGCCTGAGGCTGTAAATTTTCCACCAGCACCGTGCCTGTCGTCCCACTCAGACATTTCTCCTGCATCTCTTCCCTGTTCTGCCTGGTCCCACCACCGGGACCTGAGTGCCCTCACTGTGCCTTGCTGATTTTGGCATTTCAAAGGAGCCGATCCAAAGGGCTTGAATTCAGTAGATACTCTGGCAAGGGCAAGATGACTTAGGGGAATGGCCAAAAAGATTGAAGAGACCTTGTTCTTGCTAAAGCCTGGGTGAACAAGGGAGGGAGGGATGTCTGACACAGAGCGGCTCTGCGGAGCTCCATGCGGACAGCTGGAGGGAAGAGCCTGGCAGCGCTCATCCCTGACTTGTGAGCAGCACAGGAAACACCACCATAAGAAGCTAATTATTTCAGTTTAACTAATGGCTTCATTATATACTGGGGAATAAAAAGGCATATGCATTACATACACTGCCCTGACTTCCCAGTCTCGTCTCTGTCTGCTTTCAACTGGCTTGTAAATAAATGGATGTGAATCACAAAGCCTTACCTGCTGCCAGCTCCACAGCGCTCGTGCTCTTACTTTGCTATCCATTTTCATCTCCCTTGTCTGGAAACAAATCAATACCACGTCAGTTCGCACCTTGTCCTGACTGTTTGGTGTCATCAGAAATAGCTGGTGGCCAGCGGGGAGGAAGCACAGGCTGGTGGCTGGCACGCTCACTTAGGGTGCAGGATATCGCAGCTCAATTCCCTGGGCTGCCACAAACAACTGCTGTGACCTTCAGCAGGTTGGAAAGGGCCTGACCAGTTCCAGCAGCTCCGTGTTGCTAATGGCATTTATGGTGCAACACCCCAGACTACATGGGTTAGGGCTCTGTGCCACCCTGCAAGCTGAGATAGGAGGAAAAGACTCCTACATGGGCTCAGCAGATGGGAGGAGAGGCTGCAGCCCCAGGTGGGATGCAGCTTTTGCAGAAAACTCTCCCAAAACAAGTTTCTGCAGCAAAGGCTTCCATCTCCAACTGGAGGGGGAAAAAAGTAAATAAAAAAAGGCTTGTGGAAACCTCCACAATTTTTATCTAGAACAGATTTTTTTGTTTGTTTGAAGTTTTCCTGGCAGATCAACACAAGAGAAGGGGGATGACGCTGCTCAATTTAGTCATCTAAGTTACATAGCAGGAGAGTCAAGCGCTGGGGGACCCCAGATAGATAGCAGGGGAAAGATAGAGACTCCATTCCATGGCTCTGCTGCAAGCACTCCTTGCTCAGCTCCCCAGTTCCTCCCTCACACCCTCCTGCTGCCTGAAATTCTGCAGGCAGACCATCCCAGCCAGACATCCCCTCCCTGGGCAGAGGCAGGGACCCCATCCAGCATCCCTGGAGTCAGGGGACACAGGCCCAACACCCACCTCACAGAGAAGGGAGACACCTCTCCTTCCCCTCCATCCCACAGCTCCTGTGCCAGGTTACCTAAGCCCAGCAAACCACCAGCTGCAAAGGGTGCTCAGAGCCAGGGGCTGCCCCATCTCCAGCAGCAAGCCCAGGCTGAGCACCAGGAGTGAGGAAAGGACGGGGGGAAACCCCATCCCTGCTCATCATCTCCTCCCTTTTGAAGATCCCTTTGCCCCAGCTGAGCTCTCCCACAGCCGTGGCAGAGATCCAGGGCTGCGATGTGCTGCACCTGCCTGCAGCCTGCGAGCGGTTATCTGTGCCCAGGCACAGCTGTAATTAGGGAGGGAGAAGGCTGGGAGATCGAATGTCCCAAATCACATCATCTCTATCGCTCTGTATTAAAACATCCCATGACGTATGCTGCAATAAATAGGCAGACAAACAGACAACTCAAAATGTGATCCCCACAAGCTGTTTTGAAAAGAAATTATCTCAGCGGAGCACTCGCTAGAATTACCCCTGTTACTCACTCCTCCTGCCTCCCTCGCTGGAAAAGCCCTGAGCCAGCACCTCCTGATTTATGGTGCTCAAAGCCACAGATCAGAGTCATTAGGGGAGCTGGTTTTAAAACTCTCCGTTTATAGAGACACGGATCTCCAAGCGGCCTCAGCCCCAGAGTTGACCCCCAGCACCAGGGAAATGATAGAACAGGGTATGACGAGTCTTCTGGAGCCTAAATATCTGTGATCACCTGGAGAAGCACAGGCTGTACGCAGAGTGGGATAAAGAGGCAACCAGCCCCATGGGCACCAGCGAGGGAAACACATTGCTGGCACCAGCATCTCCTGCCTCTACAGGAAAATCTTCAGTCCTTATGGATAAATACCTGTGCTGCCTTCCTCAGGGTGCCCCTGCCCTAAAAGATGATGCCATGGTGCTCGCTGAAGAGCTGGTAGAACAGGAGTTTGACTTAATCTCTGCAACCTCTTGTTTCTCAGTCAAATCCTCAAAGTCTGAATAAATTCATTTAAATGAGGGTTATTTCTGAGATCTTTAGAACTTGACGTTTAATTACAGGTCATATTGTTGATTAGCCCTTTCGTAGCCAAGAACTGAATGTCATTCTGTGTCAAAACCAATATAATATATATATTTTTTAAAAATTAGAGGTCTTTTCCTCATCATCTTTCCTATTCTGTCTTCCCAACATATAGAAACACTTCTCTGGAATAAAAACATCCTGCTGCACCAGTGAAGAGGGTATAGTCTCAGAGGATATTGGTCTTTGGGATTTTAATATCTTGGCATTACATTTTATTTTAAAAGCATCTTTTGAGATTTCAGTTGCCTGTATAACTTCCCAGTGCTTGAAAAACATGAATTTATGCTGAGCCACGCTTCCATGTGCCCTTCAGAATAGACTTTCATGGTCATCCCATGTGGGAAGCTGAAGCTGTGGCTGGCCTGGAGTTCCTCTGCCTTCATCCCTCTGGGATGCAGCGGTTGTCCAGCTCTTCCCGGGATTCCCATATCAATACATGTGATCTTACAGGGTATTGGAAAAATAACAACCTATGAAATGTTCTTCAAAACCCTCTTCTTTCTTAACACATCCTTTTTCTTTTCTTTTCCTGCTGCCTAGCAGTGCTATGTGCAGGTCAGGGCTTTCAGCCTAAACCTGCATGCCCTCACAATTTTGTCCTTCCTATTATTTTTTTTTTTTTAAATACAAATGAAGAAAACTCCCCCTTTCCTTTAAAACTCATCACACTAAAATCCCATCGAGTGGTAAAATGCTGGCTGTTACGCTCACCTCACCGGGGGCAGAGTCCCCACAGACAAGGATGATATTTAAGACTCACCCCATCCCACTTGGCCATTTCCATCTTGCAAAGACCAGGGAAATGGGTGCAAAGCACGACAGGCCGTGCTGCACTGGCGTGCCTCTGGAAGCCCATTACTGTTTTATGGAGGTCACCCTCACCTAATTATGCCACTGTTCCTCCCAGCCCCAGCCTGACCCTGCCTGATCCTGAAACGGATTAACATGTCTTGGTCACTTGAGCGTGTGGTGTGTGTCTGCTCCGGGAAGGCAGCGGCTGAAGGTCTGGCCGTATCTCAATGTTATTTTGACCTCAGCCGTTTTTTTCCGTGGCGAGGCCTTGGCGGACCTGTTGAATGGGGCTTTCATTTCGCTGACCCCAGGGGTCATCTGTTTTCGGAGCATGAAATATGGCTGCCGGTGGACAGGAGGGAAGAGATAAACTTCACTGAGGAGCCTTAACAGGCCAATGAGCCGTGACTAATGATGATTGTGGTTTGTCTTTCGAGGGCATAATTTATTGGGCTGCTGACCACTTAGTGCACTGGCAGGGGGAATTAACTCCTTCGGGTGTGTGGCTGGGTGCAGGCTCATGGGGCTTGACCCAGGAGGGGTTTTCTCTGCTTGTTGCTCATCCTTACCCCCCTTTTGCAGGTGAAGGAAGCATTTCTCCCTGTTTCTTGGCTGTTTTCATGACTTTTTTACCCCACGTTCCCCCCAAACAATTAGTTCTCATCAATTTTCTCCGGATGGATTTCCTATTGCAATGTCCTCCACGATGCCCCAGCCCTTTCTTACAGCCAGAAAAGGGGCCACGAAGCACAGCGACTCTCCTAGGTGGAGAACCATCATGCTCCTGGATGGCAGGCGGCTGACGCGAGCTGCAACTGCCCCAACAAAGGAGCTGGCGTGTCAAACACTGCTCTTACATCTTCATCACAGGGCTCCCTCAAGGCCTGCAGCTTTCTCCTGGGAGGAAAACCTGAGCCTGACAGCACGTTCCTGGCAGCACCACCATCCATCTCTGTCAGCCTGTGGACAGAGCGGGATGGGGGTGGACAGACTGGAGGACAGGGACACACGCTCCCGCCTGACTGCAGCACAGGCAGCCTGGAGAAGGACAGCAGCAGCCCTGCAGCCAGCAAGGTGGGTGAAAGTAAGCTCAGGGTAAGCATCCAAGCCCCCGTTTTGCCTTGTTTTACCCTGGCCTTCAGCTTTGGAAGTGGTTAATGGCAAAAAGTTGGATTTGTCGTGGTCAGTAGCTGGCTGAAATAAGTCATTTCAGTTTGTAGGGGGATCTGTGTCTTCTCCAGCACCCTAAAAGCTGGATGATAGAGTTGGGGGTGGGCGGAACCAATGGTTACAGAAGCATCCTACAGCCTTTGAGTTATTTTAATGGCTGGATTCTGCCTTTGCATTGCTGCTTTGCCCACTGAGGTCAGGTGCCCTGGGTGCAGTTAAGGAGACTCACTTAGTTTCCAAGCGCCTGAGTTTTCCTACCTGAACACATGGGGCAGGGGGAAGAAGCTAGCACTGACTTTTCAAGTGACCTGTTTGGAGATCAGTGGGGTGAGAAAAAGATCTGACAGGTGCTGTGGGAGGGATTTGTTGCAGGGAAAGCAGCTCACCTTTCCTCCTGCCAAAAGATGCCAGCACCCCACACTTACCTGGGTGCTGATGGGAGCGTGTACAAGCCCCTGGCCATGCCAGCCCTACCTGGCCCCAGGGCTGGAGGGGGTCCTGTGTTCTGGGCTGTTCAGTACAGAGCCATCAGTCCTGGAACAGGGCAGGGGCAGGCAGGACCGTGCTTCTCAAAATCATGGGTTTGGGGAGAGTCCTGAAAGAGCCATTTTCAAACCAACCATAAATGGAATCAATGATAAATTGTCAGGCTCTAGTTTAGATACAGCCCCCTAAATCAGAATGAGAGTGGTCTCCACTAGACAATTCCCCTTAAAAGCACAGAAAAAGGGATGTCAGAAAGCCTGGGGGGAGACTGGAAGAGTTCCCTCAGGGCTTACGTGGATCTAAATCTATTTCATCCCCTAAAAAACCCTGTTTCCACATCAAAGCCACTCTGCCAGAGGAGCTCCCTGCCCTTGAAAGCACAGGACCTATTGCTGCTGCAGCAGTGCACATCCTTTCAGATATGGGTACCTCAGTGGTACCAAGGACCACAGGCCAGAAGCCAGGAGGTCTCCCCCAGATGCAAGAGCCCTCCAACAAGTGCAGCATAAGGTATCCACAGTGGCTGGTCAGGATGCAGCTGAGAGATGGGACACAGCTGCCTCTCCATCCCTTAGTGTTACATTTTCCTGCCCTTCAGAGCAAGGTTTGAGAAAGGCTCTGGACATTCAGGGCTGGTTTTCTGCTGATTTACAAGCCAAAGGACAAGCCATAAGCTTCAGCCCATTGACTGCAGTAAGAGCTTTGGCACAGCCCAGGTCTGGGCTGCGACACTTGTACAACCGTGTGCAGTAATACTCTGCAGTGACCTGGCACCCTGCAAGCTTAACCCTGCTGTAATTCATTACTAGCAAATTAGAGCAGATATTCTCATCCTACCCAGGCTTGCTGAAGGGTTCTGGGGAGAACTGCAGCTCCGCCAACAGTCACCTGAGAGAAAAATTTCCCCGGAAATTGGGTGGCTTAGCAATTCCAAAGCTGGTGCAAGGGCAGAGGGGTTTTGGAGGGAGGGGTGTGGGCTGCAGAAGCTGAAGCAAGCTCTGTAGTTAAATGGGTTTGGGGGAAGGACTCTTAGAAAGATCAGAGTTTTGCATTAATATTGCTGGAAGAGATAAATATTTAAAAAGAAATTGCAGGTAGAGCTTCTGATAGTGCGTGCCTTCAGGTTTACAGATTTTCTTTCTTAAACTGCTTTTTAAAGACTAACAAGGTACAAAAGTGCCAGGGCTATTTATTTCTCTGCATATTTCTTGCAGAAAGCACCGATGTTTGGAAAGGAAGGATGAAAACACCCCTGTCCCTGCCCATGCAGCATGCTGGCACCTCCTGGGCTGCCCTCCCAACACCATCCAACCCGACATTCCACCTCCCGTTTGATCTTCCCTTGCAAGAGACCTTCCTCTGACTGTTATTGTTATCACTAAATAGTGCCCAAGCAGGAGAGGCAAAACCACACTGCTCAGCCCTTTTCCTCCCAGGTGGAGGACCACACACAAGCAGGGCGGCCCTGTGAGAGCAACCTGCACCCTGCAAGAGGGGAGGTAGCCAGGAGCAGGAGGAGATGGGAGAAACCACAAGGCGTGGAAATAGAGATGTGAGAAACGTGAGCCTGAGTCAGCAGAGGGGGAGGGAATTAAAAAAAAAGGCAGGGGGGGAAAAAAAAAAGTGCAAGGCAGGCTGAGAAAGTGAGCTCACTGCATCTCACAGTGGGTGCAGACCTTTATTACTCTGCAGCCACGGTGATTAGCCAAGACATGATCCAGCCTTTGCTGGCCTGATGCAGGGTAAGAGGTCAGCAGCAGGCTGATAAAACTGAGTGTCTTCAGCTCCTTCGGGGAGGGGGGTGAGATGGCTAAAACTCAACTGCAAAGGTCTCTGAGCAAACAGCCTTGCAGTCCCCAAAAAGCATCAGTGGCCACTGGGCTCAGCTCTGCCGTCACCCACCAGAACAGGCCCATTCAGGTGCAGATGCTGAGCACTCTTGCAAAGAAACAGGGCAGCTGCTTCTTCCTATGTTGTGTTCAGACACTCTTGTCAGAGAGCTCAATTTGGAGATGGGGGGAAATTGTGCAACTGTGTCCTTTTGAAGTGATATTGTTACCTGCTGTCACCAAGCTTTAATGGATGGGAAGATGGCTCTTGGCTGGGCTGAAATTCCCAAGCTCAGCCTTGTAAAAGAGGATCTGAATGTAACAAAGAGGGGGAGATGTTTAACAGAGCTGAGGCCTGGGGATCAAGAGGAGAGAGGAACATCCCAGCACATCAGGTTAACCCTTACAGTACCAATTTCCACAGCTCTGAAAGCAGATCCAGATAAATCACAGTACAGAGTAAAACAGGAAGGAAAAAAAGTTGAGGTCTTAAAAAAATACCCTTCAGAAACATCCCAGCTTGGTTTTAGGAAGAGGAAACATAGTTTGTCTTACCCTGAAGCCTCTGCTTTCCTCTCTCATTCTCTGGGGCAGCAGCACAGCTCCCAGCCCCACAGCCAGTGAGTGACCGATGCTGCTGCAAAGTCATTAGCTCTGCTGCAGAGGCTTTCACTAGTTTGGATAAACAGCCTGCTGTTGCTCTGCACATGTGAGTTACTGTAAGAGTTGGTGAAAGATTCTGGATTTATAGCCTTGGAAAATGATTTATTTGTTTAAGCCCACAGCTGATAAAGCTGGGGAACCACCAGCGCGCGAGTCCCTGCGCTGCCTCGTGTTCAACCACCGCAGCCCAGAGACACCAGCCCACGGGGAGGGGGTGGGGAGAAGTGCTCAAACAAACAAACAAACAGCTACCAAATCTGCTGCTCACCGTGGCAGGAAATGCTGTGTGTAGATCTGTGTCTGTCTGGGCACAGCCCCACCAGACTGGCATCATTCCTGGTACTCCCAACAGGAATAGAAGCAGGCTGGGCATAGGGTGGGTTAGAGACCTCTTATCTCAAGAGTTCATCTTCAGCAGACAACCAGCAACCACCTTCTGGCAGTTGTCCCAGGTGCTTCAGAATAACTCTTCCAATGCTCTTTCACCTTGGCAGAACACTACTTGGGGGTTAGTCCAGCTATCCCCTCTCACAAGCCAGGCAGACCACACAGCACCCACCAGCGGGACTCACGGGCCCTCCAATGTCTTCACACCATCTCCCATCCCACCAGAAAAATCCTGCCCTCAATACTGCTGTCAAGCACCAGGATATATGGTTTTAGGACTTTGGGTGCTGGAGAAGCTGCTTGGTGGGCAGCAAGGAAAAAACCCCTCACACCAGCACAGAGATGTTATTGCTTCATCCACAGGCATCTTTGCAGCATCACTGTTGGAATCTTGAACTGTTGGGACTAAGGCACAACCTCCCCTAAGTCCCACCATGCCCAGGTACAGTTTTGCCCCAGGGGTTTGCCAAATTGCTCTCATTGGAGGTTACAGCTATGCAAAATTGTAAATAACACCAAGGTTGTCTTACCTGCAGCGTTCCTCCTCTGCCCCTTGGGACTGCTGGGAGGGACCAGTCATTAGTGCCAAGTAATTTCACACACCCCAGACTGGTGTTAACATGGGAAGTTGCTGCTACTTCTGTAAGTACCTCTAACTCCAGTCTCTGGTGGGACTTGCTGTGTGAAATAAGCACATGGGTTAACATGCCTTAGATGTAGCCCTTTCCTGTCCAGTCATCTCCTGTACAATAGAGAACCACCTCCCAAAAAAAGGGTCTCCTCCCTCCACTCTTTTTCATTAATTAGGGATCCAGCAGAGACAATGAGCAAAAAGGTGCAGAAAGTCTGCCCCTATCTGTGAGGTCCTTGAAGGAGGAATTTCCACTCAGCAGGCTCTTGGTCGGAAAAGGAGAGTGATGCTGCAGCACGCTCAGCCCAGCCCCCTGGGAACTAAGGCAAGAGCTGTATGCCCCCAGGCAGAGACACTGGATGGGCTACAGGCTGCAACACCCCTTCTTACCTGACTTACTTGAGACATGGGGGCAGTTCATGTCCTCTGTCACTGCTGTGACTTTCAGCCCTGCTACCCAGGCTACATCACCTTGTGAGGGAGTTTATTCATGTTTTGAAGGATGAAACTCAGAGAAGGAGCTGAAAAGTAGCGTGATGTTCTCAGACAAGACCAGAGACTGATTGGCAAGAGGGGAGCAGGGTACAGTCCATCTAACTCAGTCTGACATCCTAGACAGCCTTGATGGAAAGTAATTGCAAACTGCTCCACTGACACACCCCCACCTCCCCCATCTCACATACCCATCAGAGATACCAGGCATTAACATCTTCTTGTCACCACCCCAAATGCAGGTTTACTCCTTTGGTAAAAGCTGGCAGAACAGCTGTGGGACCCACTGTGGTGAAACTGGCAATAACACTTGGTGCTACACATGAATAATCAGAGTTTAACCAAGTCCTCATGGAAAAAACTAGGGTTGCCTTACCAGAAGATGAGTTCAAGGTAAACGCCTGCCTACCTTTACAAGTGCAGTGTCTAGAAAAGGAAGAAGCCCAGCCTGTTCTAGATAAGGGAAGAGTAGGTATGTCTTAAATATTTCTATTACTTCAAAGTTCATAAATCTTTTGGTTTAAAACTGTCAACAAGAAAGAGGAAATATGAGCTAGAAACATGGTTATCACCAGGAAAGGAATTTCCTCCAAAGGGAGAGCAAGACAGTAAGTCCAGGAAAGAGGGACAGATAGGGAAATACCTCTATGAGATGTTAGGAATCTGGTCAAGCTTGATCTATGAATAGTTTTTCACTGACTCCAGCAGACTCTGTCTCTGCCCCAGCACAAGAAAAGGATAGCCAGGGAAGATTTGTTTTCAAGTCACCAGGAAAAAAAAGTAGTAATAGAAAGTGTGTGGGTTTATTGGTATCACTTTGTTGGGTTGGTTTGGATTATTTTTTAAGCCCTTGGAAGGGAAGAGGAAGAGGAAAAGGAAGGACTGAAGAAACAAGTGTGGGACTTTACTTCTGCTTTTGATTTGTGCAAGATGAAACAGAAATGGCCCTGACCCTCAGAAGCAGCTTTTCCACCCCAAAACATCCAGAACCCCAAAGCTGCTCAACTTTGCTACTGTAATATCAGCATCTCTCCAAGCACAGCCCCCAGTTAAGATGATCCAGACTCTGAGCCCACTGATGCTGTTCACCCATTCCCAGCTACTGAACACCCCTGGGGCACTGCTACTCGTAGCAAAGGAGCCCTGAAGAGCTGATAGACTCCCAGACAGCAATGGGAAAAGGGCAGAGCTGATAACAGAAGAGCTCAGCACCAAGTCAGGAGGTGCCTGCAGAAGGCCACAGCCATGGGAGCTGCACATGGAGTGAGTATGGTGGCTCTCATCGCTCCGGAGGGCAATGGGGTAAACCTGTGAAGGTGCTGAGGACCAAAATACATGCTTCCCTACAGGTGTATCTACAAGCCCTCAGAAGATGGAAAGCAGCTCTTGTCAGGAGCTGTGTCTGTGCTGCCTCCCAGTGCTAATGGTACTGAAACCTGGGCATTTGAGATCATCTTCATTGCACCCACCAGGCTCGGTCTGTGCTGATGGTGCCTCCCCATCACCTCTTGCTCTGGACACAGCACTGCCTGGTGCACCTATTCTGGGAATACACTGAGGGCTCCGGTTCCCAGACCTGTCAGAGCACCACTAAATCCACCAAGAACATGTTCAAACAAACACATTACAGCAGATAAAGGATCAGATAGTTTGAGGTCTCCGACTCCTACCTGAGAGCATCACAGCAGCACAAGCATACCCCGCCTGAATCTCATCCCCTCTCTGTATATCTGAAAAAGGTCCTTTAATAAACCCCATCCTTCCCCCACCCCTTCCCTTCTCCTTTTATCTAATTCAGCCTAAAATCACCATCCTGTCTTAGGGCAAAGTTCCCACTGCTGTCAACTCCTCCCCTCCTCTCTCCTGATAACCCAAGCATTTTCAGCCGGATCCGCCTGTGCTCTGCTCTGTGGGTAAGCAGTAACTTGCTCATATAAGAATGTTTACATTTGAATATAAGTACAATTACACCAGCCGATCTAATAGTCTTCTCTGTATATGTTACTGAGTACTTAGGGCCATTTTTTTGAAAGCCATTATGCTCATGTGATTTTCCTCAAAGCCTTTCGAAGGGATTTTGTTTTGACAGGAGGGCATTAAGGGGGTGAAACTGATAGCATAAGTACCACTTACAGACTTTGATCAGCTTGGGTCATAATTCTCTTGGAGAAAGTCTTGTATATATTAGAGAAGGAAATTAATTTTATTGCTGCTGTGGCTTTTTTTTCCCTCTCCTGGTAACATCCAAGCACTTGTGCTCAGATTATTTTATTTTTTTTTTTCCAAGCCTGTTGTGTTGGGAGCTGAAGCATAACACGAGCTGTCCTCCTCCTAGGGGGAAGCACTGGGAAGAGGCTGTCAGCATGGCTAGGGCCCTCACCTCAATCCCTAGGTTCTCCAACACCATCCCACCAGGTAACGAGAGAGACTTGCAAGCCTCTTCCTTCACCTGCACTGGACTTAATGTTGTACAGATGAAGTGCAGCAGGAAGATACTTCTTTTTGGTCTATAAGTATCCGAAGATAAGCAGGTAACTGGCTCTCATGGGTACCTACACAGTATTTTTTGGGATGCTCAGCTCCCAGGCTAATGGTTTGAGAAGAACTTCATGACAATGGGCTAAACACATCAAATGTTTCTGCACCCGTAAGGCTGGGGGAATGATTAATTTTTGCCTCCAACTCAGCTAAGGAGAGAAGACTGGCACTATAGATTTTGGGGATGAACAGATATTTTCTCACAACCAGCCATAAAGTTGAGCTCCCTACTCTACATCTCAGGTCCTGTGTACACAAGGGAAGAGCTGACGTTGTGTTTGGGACAGAAGGACATGGTCCAGGCTAAGGCAGATATCAGTGAAGAGGGCGACACCACCCCCACAAGCTCAGTTAATGAGCCATGGGAGCTCGGATGCACATATAAAGCAGAGTGAGCGGATGGGGGGAAGCAGCTGTGTCCTGCAGGAAGACTTAAACTTGGTCTTTGGAGGTTTTGGCCATCAGGGTGTAGTACCAAATCTACCACATGTCTGAGCCAGCCATAACAGAAAAAAAGGAAAAAGAGTTCTGAAAAGTCTCCCTCTGCACTTTTACCAGTGTTTTTGTCCTCTGGTCAGGTGGTGTTCCAGCCATCACTCTCCCTTGGTGCCACTCAGTGAAGCGAAGGGGCAGGAGAGCGTGGACGAGCCATCTCCGGGAGCGATAGCCTTCTGCAGTTGTCACACATCTCAGCAGCACCTTGTCAGCAGGTAGGAGCTGGCTGTGATCTGTAGCCAGTGGTCATCAAGGACATTCCCGCCTTAAAGACAAGCTGTTGATGTCACCCAGAACTGCAGAGTTGTGTGAATCTGCTCCCTCCTTCCAAAAACCCTTCTGCCAGTGCATACCCCGGTCTCCTTCATCAGAGGGGAGAACTACACATGCTCACCTTCTGTATTCACTGCAACACGTTTCTGCAAGATGTTTGGTGTGCAATTAATCCCACATAACATCAGCAACCTATGAGTGATGTCTAGTCTCAGCTAGTGTTTGGTCCAACTGCAATGAGAAGATGGATTTATTGCTCAAGGAGAGTCTTGCCACCTCCTTACCCAGCTCGAGAGATACCAGTCTTATGCCAAGGACAGTAGAAACAGCACAAACACCTGAAGCAAACACTTACCTTGCCACCTATGGCTAGAGCCAGAGTCTTCTTGTCATCTCCTGGTAGCTCTACAGAGATCCAGGAACTGCATCATAAAGTAAAAACACAATAAAAATGTAAGACTGCCCTGTACCTTGGCAGAACAATCCCTCAGAAGGCAGAAGTGGCACTTTCACAGATGCTGGCCCATGCAGATGAGCTACAACTGCACTTCAGCCCAGCTGGACAAAAAGCTCTGCAAACTTTGCTCCTAGTGATATTCCAGTCCATGTGGCCAACTGGAAGATGCTTGAACAAAGCCTAAATGGACTTCTAAACCTCAAGCATTATATGCACACCAAGAGATCCTCTATTTCTGGGGGCAGTAGTAAATAGATGCAGCAAAAAATACTGGGATCTCATCCTGTTTGAAGTCTAACTTTGCATCAGCAGCTATCTAGTCCTAATTCAACTTGCACACGAGCGTTTCCCGTTAAGGGAGGGCTCTAACTCCTGAGTGAGCCTTGGTCTGAGATCTTCCTGGAAGCAGGATGCTTTTAGCAGTATTAGGGCCTTTGACAAGGTGATACATCACTAACGGGTACAGAAAAGAATAGCCCCTCTTCATCCTTACCCCCACTCCCTGCCAAATCCAGATTGGAATTGAGAGCGGAAATGTTTGTGCGTAGCTCGTGAAGCTGGTTGGAAAATCTTTGTCAACATAGATTTCCATCAGAACAAGACACCCTGTTGGCTTTGGCAAATTTCTGTTCAGGAACAAAGTGGAGAGAGAAGAAAATGTAAATGTCAGCCTGGCCTTTTGACATTTACCCCACCGGAAAGGATGGGCTTTCTTGCTTCGGAGTGACTTTTCTTTGACATTCATTTTCTACATTCAACTCAAAGCAGATCAACTTTGCTACCAAAATGGAATTTGACAACTACTCTAAGAGGATTTTTTTTTTTTTTCTTTTTGGAATTGTATATGCAGAAATTCTAGGATACTGGGCTTTCTCCCAGTTCAGGATGGGATCGGGGGAGAAAAACACCTTTTTTTTCCTGAGGAGTCAAAGATTCGCTATTTACACCAGTCAGAGCCCTGCCACCCAAATTTCTCCTCCTGTTCTTGCTCAACCTAGACTGACACCTATCCTCAACTTAATTCTTCCCTGAATATTCAGCTCTAGCACTACCCATTTTCCTGCTTATCTTTCCCCAGTCCTGAATTGCTATCAGACCCTCCAGAAAACCCCCCAAACCAAAAGCAACTTGGGGTACCTACATTTTCAGCTGGAATCCAGCAGATGTGAAGCGTTTATGCTGGAAATCACCAGTGATCTCTGTTCCCAACCTTTCTCCCAGAGTTCAGCTGCAGTTCGTAGCCTGGGAAGAGCAGCAGCATCTCCCCATGACCTCTCCCACTGCTGACAAGGATGGGAGCAACAAGCCCCTCTCATTCCACCTTCACCATCGCTCCCTTTCTCCATCAAGGACTGTCATTTGCAAGGGTTTCTCCCTCTCCTCTCAAGGAAAAGAACAAACCCAAAAAAGAACAAACACTGGGAGAAAAATCAACTGTCTTCTAGAAAACCAGCGCCAGTTTTTCAGCTCAGGCATTGTTTGGCGAAATGTGAGCTACTTTTTCCGCTATGCAATAGGTTCCCAAAGCAATGGGGAATTTAATTCAAGAGAGTGTAATATTGATGCATTTTTCTTAAGCTTAACCATCTGCGGTGAAGTGTCTCATCTATGCTGACTGTGTGGCCGTCTTCTGCCGTCAACAGACGGTAGATCCACAGGGACAGAGATCCCCACCACATCGCTCCATCAGCGGTAAAGGGCACTCTGATATCTATCTTGCAGAGCACTGCTGCTTGCCAAGGCTCATGGCACATCATTCCTTACTCTGGAGTGCATTTCTGGATGCGTACCAGCTTTGGCAAACATGGAACTGGGACTCTGCTCCATCACTACAGCGTTTCCCAGCCTCTTAGCTGTGAAAGAAGAGTGGAAAGGTCTCACACATTCCTGTCTGAACCCAGCAGTTACAGAGCACTGACACTGCAGACAGATTCTGCAATGAATCTGTAAAACGAGCAGTCCTCAGCACAACATCCTCAGTGTCAGCTGGTTTTAGATATACACACACAAGCTTCTATCAGCACCCACAGAGCAGCAGCTCTGGCAGGGCAGAGGTACAGCCTTCCTGTGCCATCCCACACAGGAAAGATCTCAGTCAATGATTACCAGACCCTCACAGAGCCACTGGCTGCTACGAAGGGATCCATGAGAGATGCCAGGGAAAACAAGTCTATAATCAGGAGCTTAAAATGCCTGTGCAGGACTCATGGGGAATTTGGGGGGGGGGGGGGGGAGGGGGAGAGAGAATGAATCTGCAACTCAAACCAGATTGAAAACAGCTAGACTAAACCTCTATTTTTTTTTTTTTAAACTCATCTGAAGCTGATGAAATGTCTACCTCCTCATCCCCACATCTCTCCTACAAACAGTAGATTCATCTTGCTTGGAACTATCTAAATGTTCCCACAGGGACTTTCCAGCACAAGTCTGCTCTCCAGCAAACAAGCAAGCCTGCAAAGCCAAGCCCTGCTCAGGTCCTGCCTTGCCCAGAAGCACAGGAGGTTTTGAAGCCAGTGCCAAGGATTTCCCTTGTCTTTGACACCGATTCAGCGTTAGGGCCAAACTCCAACTGTATTTCACCACAGGCAAGACCAAGCACCTCGGAAAGGATCGTTCCTTCCCCATTTGGTAGCCCTGGGGGAAATCTATACCACAAAATAGCATCTTGACACAATTCAGCCACCCCAGCTACTTCCCTGAGGGTTGGGGAGGAAGAATATGAGCTTAGAGCCAAGAAGTGACTGCAGCATTCTGTAGCCAACTGGACACGCTTTGGGAGCAATGGATTTTACCAAGGGGTTACAGGCTGCTGGACCTCCCTGGTGTGATGAAACTCAGCTGCTGCAGGCAGGAGAAAGCACTTTAGATAAGAGGCCAGCAGAAGGGAAAAAAAAAAAAAAAAAGAAGCAAGCATGCTGGATATTTGATGCTGTCACTCAGAAATCTCACAGAGTCCCTGTGGAAGAGGCTGGAGCCATTGAGCATCCACACCTCCGTCCCTCCGGGCAGCACAGCCAGTGTTCTCAGCTCAGGTGGCCAGGCTGCACATACAGGGCCCTCCTCACTGGCTGCTCTGCACCCTCCCTGGGGAAGATGCCCCCAACACCACAGCCAGTGACCCTCAGCGATGCTGAGAAATTCTGGCTGACAATTTATTGATAGCATCAAGCAACACTTGAGCTCCTCTGCGGACCTGAGCGCTCCCTGCTCAGAAGGACACAGGTGGTAGGAGCAAGGGACATTTCCTGAAGTCCCACCTGGTCTCACACTTCCCTTCCTGCCTCTTCCAGGTTCCTTCATCAAGGACAATCAATGTGCCCCAGCCCTCCTTTCCCCTTGCTGATGAACTGGACAACTTCAGGGCTCTGCTCAGGAGCAGGTGCTGTGCTGACAGGGCAGGGAGGGGGAGACACCTCAGGCTTCCCATACAGAGTAGCCTTTCAGCATTGACTTTCTTGTTGGAAAGGAAAAATGAGTGGGAATGGAGCTGAACAGGTATTTAAACAAACACAGACACTTAGTAGGTCAATTCATTGCTATAAATCGGTCTAGACTGCAAATCAGCAGAGCAATGCTGGAATCTACCATTGAGAATCCCAACACTAGACAGAATATCTGACTGCATAATTTAACTACATCATGTGGGCTAACAGGGGTGATACTGCTGTGGGTGTCTATTACAGGCTGCCTGATCAAGAGGAGGAAGTTGATGAGGCCTTCTACAGGCAGCTGATAGCAGCCTCTCAGCACTGGTTCTGGTTCCTAATGGGGGATTTTAACTACCCAGATGTTTGCTGGAAGGCCAGCACAGCCAGCTGCTCACAGTACAGGAGGTTCCCCCAGTGCATTAATGATAACTTCCTAATGCAAATAATGGATGAGCCTACTAGGAGAGGAGCAGTGCTGGATCTTGTACTTACTAACAAGGAGGGGCTCGTTGAAGAGGTGAAGGTTGAGGGCAGACTTGGCTGCAGTGACCATGAGATGGTGGAGTTCAAGATCTTATGCAGTAGTAAAAGAATATCAAGGAGGACTGCAACCCTGGACTTCAGCAGGGTCAACTTTGGCCCCTTCAAGCAATTACTGGGGGAAATCCCATGGGACAGGGTACTGGAAGGACAAGGGGCCCAAGATAGTTGGTCCATATCCAAGGACAGCTTTTCCAAGCTCAATGTCAGAGCATCCCAATGGGAAAGAAGTCAAGAAAGGGAGGCAGAAGACCTGTGTGGGTAAACAGGGACTGGGCAAACTCAAGTGGAAGAGAGTCTACAGGTCATGGAAGGAGGGGATGGCCACTTGGAAGGAACATAAGACTGTTGTTAGCGCATGTAGGGTGGGAACTAGGAAAGATAAGGCTTCTTTGGAATTAAACCTTGCAAGACAGGTCAAGGACAACAGAAAGGGCTTCTTCAAATACACTGCAGACAAAAGTAATGCTAGAGGCAATGTAGGGCCTCTGCTGAACGAGGTGGGTGCCCTGGTGACTGAGGACAGTAAGAAGGCAGAGTTATTGAATGCTGCCTTTGCCTCTGTCTACGCTGCTAGAGATGGTTTGCAAGAGTCCCAGATGGCTGAAGCCCCCAGTAGAAGTCAGGATAAATGGTGAGTCTGCCTCAGTTGATGAGGATTGTCAGGCATAAATTAAGCTGTCTGGACATCCATAAATCCATGGGTCCTGATGGAAGTCATTGCTAGGCCACTATCCATCATCTTTGCTAAATCCTGGGAAATGGGAGAAGTGCCCAAGGACTGGAAGAAAGCAAATGTCTTTTGCTTTCTTCAGAAAAGCCTTCAGAAAGGGAAAGAAGGAGGACCCAGGTAACTACAGACCAGTCAGCCTCACTTCCATCCCAGGAAAGGTGATGGAAAGACTTATCCTTGGTGCTGTCTCTAGGCACATCAAGGATAAGAGGGTTGTTAGGAGCAGTCAACATGGTTTTACCAAGGGGAAGTCATGTTTGACTAATAGCCTTTTATGAGGACATAACAAGGTGGGGAGATGATGGTAGGGCAGTAGATGTGGTCCACCTTGACCTCAGTAAAGCATTTGACAGTCTCCCACAGCATCCTCCGTGGCCAGACTGAGGAAGTGTGGTCTGGAAGGTCGAGTGGTGAGGTGGATTGAGAGCTGGTTGAAGGGAGGAAGCCAGTGAGTTTTGATCAATGGGACAGAGTCTGGCTGGAGGCCTGTATCTAGTGTAGTCCCTCAGGGGTTGGTACTGGGACCTGTACTATTCAATATATTCATTGATGACCTGGGTGAGGGTACAGAGTGCACAGTCAGCAAGTAAAACAAAGAAACAAACCAAAGGATGAACAACTTTGGTGTTCTTACATATAAGGAAACTCTAGAGCAGAAATAGCTGTTTTACAATATTTCGTTCACCAAGATCTCAGCATCTCACATACAATGTTCATTCAGAAAACACTTCAGCTCTTCCAGAACCACGTTTGCTTGCTCAACCTGAGCAGACCAAGAGGCCAAAATCCCAGCTCCCTCCAGACAGACTGCACAGCATCACACAGCCTGATGCAACTGCTCTCTGTGCGTTATGGAGACGTTACCCATCGGGTGAAAGCATTTCAGAACTCCTAAACACCATCTAGCCCTAAAAGCTCCTCAGTTCCCCCTGTCCAGCCTGCAGCTCCACCTCTGGCACTGTGCACGGTTGTGGGGGTGTGTCATTTTTGGAGCCTCAGAAGCAGAAGTCCAGATGCTTCCTGGCTCAGGACCTAGACTTTGCAGTGAGGATGCTGCCATCAGCCAGAGCTAGGCATGCAGCTGTGGAAGCAGAGGCACCATGAAGGCAAGGACAGCAGGGACAGCAGCCCAGGGTCACACCCTCTAGCATTCAGGGTGAAACTGTTTTGACTCATCACCTTGGTTCAGGGCACAGGAGCTCAGTCTAGTGTGACATTAGCCTCCATTTACTGTCGATGGAAACAGCTCTGTATTTCTTGCCATCTTTCTTTGGATGGGGTGTCCAGCCCTCTAGAGCTGCCCGTCCTTCTCCAGTGACTACGGTGAGCACCTGAAAGCCCAGCAGAGGTGACATCTGCTCTAGAAGACCTCAGGTCAAGGAAATGAGCCTGATGAAGAGGCTCACCCCGCAAGGAGGGATGAGCTGGGAGCAGCAGGCAACCCCAGTACAAGCAATGCCCTCAGCACCGACAGTGTCAAACAAAGCAAGCGATGAACAAGGTTCAGAGTCCACTCAAGCAGAAGACAAAACCAGGGACAGGACTAGAGGCAGGGGATCTATCCAGAAGACAGGAATGTAGATGTATCACCTAGAGGAGAGGGCACAGGTCCATCCAGGACAAGAGACAAGTTACTTACAGGTCTGAAGTTCATTCAGGAGATAGGGTTAGAGACAAACCACCTTTAGCACAGGGGACAGAGGCATCCCAGAGGCAGGGCAGAAAACAAACTACCTACAGCCTATGTCCACAGTCCATCCAGGAGGCCAGAGACATACTAGGCAGACTTAAAACACAACCTGGAAAGGAAACAAAAGCTCAGGGCTGCCCTTAAATAGAGCTGCAAGGCCATGGAAAGAGGAAGGGTGGGTGGAGCCCCCAACTGAGGCTGATCAAGTCAATTAAGGCCAATTAGTGGTTCAAGATGACTAAAGTGCACCTGCTCCTGCTGTGGTGTCTGCTGTGGTAGTGGAGAGGCTGGTGGGACAACCTCAGGGGACCCTGTGTCAGGGTTGGCAAATCACACTGAGAAAACATTTTGAAGAGCAGCAAGGACCTGAGCACATCCCACTGCCCAGGCCTGCGAGCCAGGCTCGTGGGGAGCCAAAAGAAGGACCTGATGTGGCAGATTTGCTAAACGGTGACAAATGGGACAGATGTGCCACTTCTGTCCTCACCACCACATCAGAAAGAAGTCATATCTCACCTGTACCTGAGAACTGCTCAGGATGTCTCACCTGTACCTGTTCTAGATGAGCACTGGAGCAGAGGTCTTCCCTTGGAGCCCTCTTTCCCAACTGGCAGACCCCGGTTACCATCCCTGGCCACCAAACCACCTCTGTATCATAGAATCATAGAATGGTCTGGGTTGGAAGGGACCCCAAGGATCACAGAGCTCCAACCCCCCTGCCACAGGCAGGGACACCAACCTCCAGGCCTGGAGCTACACAAGGTTGCCCAGGGCCCCATCCAACCTGGCCTTGAACACCCCCAGGGATGGGGCACCCACCACCTCTCTGGGCAGCCTGTTCCAGCCCCTCACCACTCTCTCTGTAAAAAACTTCCCCCTAATATCTAATTTAACCCTTCCTTCCTTTAGCTTCAATCCATCCCCCTTGTCCTGCCAGTCTCTGCCCTTTAACAAGCTGATTCCCCTCCTGTTTCTCTGCTACCTTCAGGGACTGGAAGGCTGCAATGAGGTCCCCCCGCAGCCTGCTCTTCTCCAGGCTGAACAAGCCCAGCTCCTTCAGCCTCTCTTCGTAGGGGAGCTGCTCCAGTGGCATTCCCACCCTCACAACGCTCAGCTCTGGCCACCTACACAGCAGAAAGAAAAAACCATATCAACCACCATGGCAGGTGGAGGCCAACCCTCAAACACACCTTTCGGGGGATGACCAGGCTTTGAAAGGGCACAAAGTCCCCCACACCCTGAGGCTTTTAATTGTTGCTCCATGTCACGTTTCCATCAGGGATGCAGAGGGAGGGGGAAACTCGAGCTGCTATCAGCCGATTGCTGAACCACCAGACGTGAGGGCCATTTCCAGGAACACATGGACGTATTGTACAGCAGAGGGAGGCCTTCAGAGCATGCTTTGACTGTGTGCCAGGCCTAGGCAGTGTGCTGCTTTGTATTAATTCGTGTAACTTCATGAATAAACTGTGCTTGGCTTGTATATGAATTTTAAATGAATTGTTAACACATTTTTATGAATCGGGGAGGAGGTGTTAGTCGGGGTGGTTGACTGTTTGTTGTTTAAAGCAGAGGAAATCAATCATGGTTTTCCACAAAATAAAACTTTATTGAGCTGTAATAAACAGATACTTCTAAAAAACATTTAAAACCACATAAAAACCAAGTGGAAGGTGCTTGACTGCTTCAGCATGAATTGCAGGTCAGTGAATGCATATCTGTATTAAAGCTCTGCTGCTTTTTTTCCTAACATCAAGAAGGAAGATGCATTCATGTGCTACATAGGTGCCTTTGTGGTTGGGGGGAGATATGGCTATGGCCCAATGTCTGGGGTCATCAAGAGACCCTGTGCAGCAGCTGCCAGATGCTAGTTTTGGAGATGTTTTCATGCAGGATGCTTTGCCAATAGCTGCCTACTGTGCTCTGTAACACAGGAATACACCCACTGCCCGTCCCTTCTGCTCCCATCCATCGTCTCCTGTCCCTTCCAGAGGCTTTTGACTCATAAGAAGGTTGGGAAACACAACCTCCCACATCTATTTCTTCATCCTGCTTTTCGCAGCAGCAAAGGGGATTCTGCTTAAGGTTGTTGTTGGGGAATAGGGAAAACAGAAGTGAAAAAAGTGGGTTTTTTTCCTGTGAAGATGTGAAGCAAGTTGGCTTTAATTAAAAACAGAGAAGCAGCACTTAGTATGGCGAGTGCCTCTTTTCTGCTATCCACTGGCTGCTGCAGTTGGGAAAGTGGGGTCACAAAGCTGAAGAAAAGACACCTGTGCTAAAGGGAGGTAATTTTGGTGGCCTTTGCAATGAAATTATTGCTCAGGAATGAAAAACTTCAGATGTCAGCATGGATGAGAGAGAAAGGAAAGCTGAGAAAGCCAAGGAAGGAAAATGTGCAGGTCTACAGGATCTCCAAGGCTTTGGCTACTACATGGCAATCAGGTCTCTGGCAGAGGGAGCGGAGCATCTCCTGCAGTAGAATGAAGGCAGCTTCCTGACTGTGTAATTAAGATGCAAATTAATAAAGATGTTAAAAGAGATCCGGGCCAAGAGAAACCTCAAGTGGAGAAATTTCACATCGCTGCCTGTTCCTGCAAGCTGAGCTCTTCAAAGCCAAACTCTCCCAGCCAGGAGACAAACCAGTTCTGCTACTTTCCCTCCCCAAAATCCAAGTCATTCATCTTGGAACAGCGAAACTCCGACTGGAAAACCAATGGGTCTTGGTGCTTCCATTACAGGCTTGTGTTAACAGCACTATTCATAAAAGGTTCTGCAGACTGAATGACCCATTCCTGGATTGCTTCCAAGGATTATTTAAACTTTTCCCTATTTTGTAGGTCTCGGTTTGAATGTGTGACTCTGGCCAGCTCTTTGATTGATGTTGTTAAAAATGCTCACAACTTAAAAAAGCACACCCCCCCTTCTCTGGAAAGTATGTGTTTTGGAATGTCTCTGGATTACTTTTAATAGTGAGCTTCTTGCTTGCTGGAGATCACGAGGTTTTGTTGTTAAAATCAGTGGATTAGTCAAAAGGCACCTCGCTGGTCCCCTGCCCACGCTGCCATTTCGGTTGAGGACAGAAGACAAGTTTTCAGAGCTCAGGAACAGAGCAAGGAAAACACTCAGCAGCAGAGGAGGGGTTTCTGTGTCTTTGTATCTTGTGGCTGCAATCTCTGATGTCCAATAAAACAAAGGCTTCAGCTGGAGTGTCGCCCAGGATTGGATCCATCCTGCACAGATCCCTGAGGCTGATGGGTGATGATGTCCCTTCCTTGTGACCAGGTTATGTTGCTTCTCTGTAGGATACCACAGCATGGCAGTTTCAAATGAGCTTCTTCATCTCACCTAGTGCTAAACATCAAAACTGGAGGATAGAGAACTACCTGCCCAGATGTCCAGACACCTTTAAAATCAATGGGAAAAGGGCAACTCTTCTAGCATGTCATTAATCCGTTCCCACTGAGGTATGTCTGCTGCTGGGATGGACCGAATCACCCAAGCAAAGCACTTCTGTTTCTCCTCTGTGCTTAACAGACCCATTTAAACTATACATCATACTCTTGGATCACAAAGTCCAGAGCCAAACTTGTGCTTTCCATAGCTGCACAGAACTGAGGACATCTTGGCATGCTTCCTGGGCCAGAAAGGACAAGGTTTATCTGTGACTTTTCCCCTCATGGCAACTGTGGGAAGAAGAAACAGCATCTTCATCCCTGCTGTGTGGGGTTGAAAGGAGCAGGGGAACAAGTTTGGCAAGAGATTTCAAAGTTGGGAGCAGAACGCTTGCTGTGTAGGGACCGGCATGGAGAGGGATTGTGGTTTGCCTGGGTATAGGAAATGCAGCATCACTCAGCAGAACAGAGCTCGTAAAGGGCTTGGGCTCTTCTGGGAGACAATTAAATTTGACCAGTGTAAATTCAGGGTTTTCTGATGGAATTCAAAATGAGGGATGGATCCAGGATGTGCAGAGATAAGACAAGTTTTACCCGCAATGGGCTGTACAGGTTGGGATTTGTGATCTTTTCACTCACCTTACACTGCTCAAAATTGCACGTCATCAGGCTGAAAAATACCCAAAACAAATTCTCAAAGCTGATGGATATGAGATGCCAACACCATCACCAAGGCACAAGCTGATTTGCAACATTGCAGGACTTGTGGGGTGGATAAGGAAGATCTCCACCAGTCCCAATCTGCAAGAAAAGACTGTAAAAACCTTGACATGAAAGAAAATTAGAAAAATAAGAGAATAAAGGTGGGTTTTCCACTACGTGGCTTCTGAGCTTGTAAGATGTCACGTTCTCTGGTTATTCTTTGCAAATATGAGTGTTAGAAATGGGCTCTGTTTAAAGAAAATGAAAGCTCAAGTAATTACATGGCTTCAGGAGCCAGGACTCTAAAAAAAACCCACCAAGTATTTCAAGAGTTGGCAACGTTGCCTGTGGAAAAGGAGTGAGTCATGGTGGCTTTTTGGACTCCGAGGTGGGGGAGGGAGACCAGTGCAGCAGCTCCAGAGTGACTGGGAGTTTGCCCAGGCGCTCATGTGGCTGTGGGCTCACTGAGTGGCTCCTCGGCATCGCTGCGCACTGCTCCTCTGCTAAAGGATGCTAACAGGCCTGGACTCATCCTGCCCAATGCTAGCAGAAAAGGGTAGAGAGAGGATTAAGACACTGAACACAGGCAGCACAGCAGGAGCTAGGATATGTTATGCTTTGCTTGAAGAATGCAATCAATATTTTAGCAGTCCCAAAGCTGTTTGTTGTTTTTCTTGTACTTAATGTCCTTGTAGCCTGCCACCACCTTGCCCTCCCTGTCTGGTCTGTCCTGAATAAGTCCCTGGTCCCAGCACGTTTTAGTTAAATTACTTTTTCAGCCTGAGCCCCTGAGAGTCAGACAATCTCCTCAGCCCATTTGTATGCTGTATGAAAGAGAGAGATGAAGGGCGTCCCCAGAGTCAGGTCGTGGCTGCTACCTTGGGTCTGGAGCCCCTGACTCATTGCAGTACCTGTGCATGCATCCCTCAGCAAGGCTGTGAGTTTCAGAGGGTGCACAGGAGGCATCAGGAAGCCTCTAAAGCCATCACTTGGGTGGCAGTGGTGGGATGGAGGGCAGCAGTGGGACAGGAGTCAGGGACAACCTGCTGGCTAGTGACACCATGCATGCAAGGACAGGCAGAGCCAGGCAGGTAACCAGAGCCCGCGAGCCAACAGGCCATTACCCACATGGGTGTGATGTCCTGGATGATCAGCAGAGTGCTCCCCAAATCCATGCTGCAATCCATCTCAAGGAAACAGGGGCAGCTCACTGCAGGGATTAATTCCAGGGAGCCATCTGCATGGGCCAACGACCTCCCCATTGATTTCTGACTGCCCTCCTTCCCAGCAGAGGGAGTTGGGGAGATACTTCTGCCTTGATCCAACCTGTTGCTTCCATGATGGGGTTGTTGCCAGATGAAGTTCACATTATATATTAAAAAATAAAATCATTATTTTCAGCTGCACAGAAGGTCCTGCTGCTCCAGGAAGCTGTGCCATGGCACCATGTCAGAGAAACAATCCCCTTTCCCTTGACAGGCCAGGCAGCAGAGTGACAGCTTCACTTCACCTCTGGTACACACCATGTCATTGCTGATTCTGCTCAGCATTGCCTTGAATTTATAGCCAGTGAATTGCAGCCAGTGGCCAGGATCCCGTGGCTACACCAGTGCAGAATCCACACAGAGAGTCCCATCATCATCGTCGTGCTACACATGTGGTCGGCCAGGCCATCTGTGCCAGACCTGACATTGGAATTGGGACATCTCAGTTGGGGATATGGCAAAAACACCAGAGAGGACCCCAGGGAGCCCCGGTGACTCCAGCAAATCTCTGTGGGTGGGAAGGGTCCTCCCAGCAGAGCTGCAGTCTGGATCAAGGTCTGAGGAACAAGTTCTCCAGCCAGAAGTTAGGTACCTTCATTTGGACCCTACAAAGCCCACCCTCAGAGTCATATAACTCATGCAGGCATCTTTTTTTTTTCCTTTTAACCCAGGCTAAACTCTCACTTTCCCCCTCACTGATGTTTAATTGGCTCCACAGGATGAAGAGATACTGTGATTTTCTGTCTCACAGAACCCTACGTCCCCTTATGCAGCAACTGAAGACACTAATAACTCCATCTCATTACAGTGTGAGTGATCCCAGTTGGGGGAACAGCAGATATGCTGGTATTATTTATGTCACCTGCTCTGCTCCACACCATGCTCGAGCCAGCTCCACCTGCTTTTTTTAGCAAGCACATCTCATTTTTCACTCGCCACTGTCATCCCCTTCCCTGCCTCATTCAGAAACTTCACCCACACATTCTATCACAGCCTGTCTCTCTGCTACCCTGTGACATAAATCAGCATTAATTATGCTGGTAAAATCCTCTAAATCACTCATTGTCTTCATTATTATTATTTATCTTAGCCTGAAGGTGACACATGCAAGCGTAAGCCCTTCTGTTTACCTAGGAGGATTTTAATGGGTTTACTGGCTCAGAAACCCACCTGCAACACCTTACACAGTTTCCTAACAGTGCTGCGTCCTCCTGGTTCTGCATCCCTTGGTTTGGGTCCATCAGTCCATCAGGATGACTCACAGCATGGTCTAACTGCTCCCTTCATAGATGGGGTCCAGATGAGGCTCTCGGGAACACGTTCCCCTGCGAGCACTGAGCTTGTGTTGGGATGACTGTTGCAAAGGTGCCTACTGTGTGCTGAAATGAGCTAATTAAAACCTGATTCCATGTGGATATGCATAAGGAAAGGCACACAGACAACTCCTGTCTGAGATTTTCAGAGTGGTTAAGCTGGCATGTGTTGGTATTTTTTTCCCCCTCTCATTTAGCTCATACACTGAAGGGGTTAAATCTCTGTGATTCTGGGCTGGGCTGTAAATAAACAACACAGCCTCTTTCCTTCTCTGCTTCCCCTGATCAGGAAACACAAACGCAGAAATAAATTGAAACTAAAAGAGCTGGAAGTCAACTTGCCTTCCTGGAACAAACCCAGATCAAGAACAGAAGCCAAGGTGGCAGCTTCTGTTTTGGAGAGGGTCCTCAAATTACAACCATACCGATGGCATGCAGCCTAAAAAGCCAGCGCTCTCCTTCCCTGATGCCAGACAAACAGCATCTCTCTACCCTGGTGTCCACATAAGCCATATTTTCCAGCCTGCCTCGCCCATGCCTTGGTGGGACAGCACCAGTCCCGTGCAGCCCGACAGTGCGAGCTGGCCTCCGGTCCCCCAGGAGCAATAATGCATGGGAGTATCGATCCTCGCACATGTCACTCCGGATGGATGTGCCACTGCTAAATCCCTAACCTTTAGCTGTGCCTGGAGTCTGTAAACTCCCACCCTCTCCTCCCGCCAGGCAGCAAACACCATGTCCAACAGCCTATTAGCAGGAGAACAGCCTGTCCCCTGTCAAAACACACAAGGTGCCATGGTCCCCGCGGGAATGCCGGCGGCTGCTGACAGCGCTCTGGCGTGCCTGCCTGCCTCCCCGGCCTGCCCACGGCCCAAAGCCTGCAGCAGCGACAGGGAGCCACAGCTGAAGTGCAAAGCATCCCGGTAGCTGGCCAAGGGAGGAGGTCACATCCACTCGCTGGCTTCTGGAGTCCCTTTCTGTGAGACACAAAGGGGATGGTGCTGGTCTTTCTCCTGCCAGCCCTCCTCATCATCTGCAGGAGAAGGGAAGCTGTTCAGGGCAGGATGGACAGGAGGAGAATGTTTTTCAGCTTGTGCCATGTGCATTTCAAAGCATGCAGAGAGCAAAGGCCTGATTCTCTCCTCCTCTGCCTTACAGAATTTTCTGTAAGCACCAAAGTTTTGCAGTCAGATCAGGAACATTTTTATAGATCAGGAACATTTTATAGCAGGTGATTTTATAGATCAGGAACATTTTCTGGTAAATGCTGCAGACAGATGAACTCCAGGTGATTTATGTCTAGTAAGCATCCAAAACCCCCATGACAAATTAAAGCAGTCATTAATTATTTCAATAAAGACATAGCCACGCCACACATGACCCCACCTCAGCTGAGTCCTGCCTGGAACTCAGATAGCATCTCAGTTTGAGAGATACCCAAAAACCTTGATGCACCCTTGTGGCTTTGAGGTATCAGTATAAAATGAAGATTGATTCTGTGTGCGAAATGGGACACACACAGCCTGGGCTGGTATAAATCTGTTGGCAAGTTCACCTTCACGATCCTTCTCAAATCACAATCCACAGGAATTAAACGCTCTTTGAACTCTTCAGAATAAACAGCTTGTCTGAAGCTCAACACACTCCTGCATTTCCATATGGCAAATCCCACTCCGGATGTGCAGTTTTGGTGTGGTCTCTTTAAGCTTTGCCATGGCAGGAGCATCTCTCCCTGTTATGCTGCACGGGGACTTCAGTGTTCAGTATGGTGAGAGCCCTGCGTCCTATTGCTCAACCAGCCTTCCCATCACACTGGTCTCTGGACCAGACATTTGCTGGGGCAGTCCTGACAGCCACCCTGTTCACAACACCTGTCCAAAGGTAGGTCTGACACCTTCACGTGGCTCCAGCTTTCCCATCCTGGTCCTAAATATTCCCTTACTAAGCCTAGCTTTACCATATGGTGGGTTAAACCCTGTTAGAGATGAAACTCTGTCACTATTTTCCTCCAGGCTGTGGTCCATGTGGGAGCGTTCTGAACCAGCATCCCTCTGGGATGAAGCACACCAGGTTTGATCTCATCCCAAACCTCATTGTTTCGGTCATTCATAAGGAATCACACCATCCGTCCTTGTCACTCACCTCCCTCCAGTAATAACTTTCAAAGTCCATGGGTCCATTTCAATCAACTTGGAGAGAAAAAGCCCCAAAAGCATTAGGAGTTGGCTTGGTTTGATGGCTGTAGGCAGCTGGATAGATGGAAAACACTGAATTACTGCCCTTGCTGGGAGAGGGGCCATGGCTGGAGCTCAGAGGGGATGTTAGGGGCTGGAAAAGGCACATGGGAGAGAGATCTTTGAAAGGGCCCAACCTCAGGAAATGTTCTGATCAGAGCTCACACCATCAGGCACACGATAATCCAGCCACGAGACACAGAGCCACAGGAAACAGAGCTCCGTAAGTCCTGCTCCTCATGGACCAGCCTAAACTTAAAAATTAAATTAAAACTAAACACCCAAGTAAAATACAACTAAAAGCTTTTCATAAAGCAGAGTTTTCCGGAGCAGGCACTTCTGCATCCTCCTGCCGTCACGCAGATGGGCTGGGGGCTGCCAGGAAACGCAAACACCAGTGCTAAACCAGAAAGATGCTAAAAGACAACAAAGAGGATTGCCATCCAGATCTAGAGAGGATTGTAGGTGCCAAAATCCACTTTAATGAGACTGAGGAGCTAAAAAGCTTTGAGAAACTCTAACTACTTAGGGATGGCTTGCTTTTAACAGAAATTCTTGCCTAGATTTTTTTCATTCTGATTTTATGCTACTTTTACAAAAGCGCTTAACACACCAACAAAAACCTTGAATTCATATCAGAGCCCCACTCCTCTAGCTGGAAACAATCCCCTCTGCTAATACAGTAGCCACAAGCCAGTAGCAAACAAAGTTTGATTCATTTGATCTTGTCTAGAGCTAAAAGACCTCTCTTTTGGCCACAGTTACATTTTGAAGCAAAATAAGTGGAAACGCAATCAGAGCAAACCGCTTCATAATACATTTTTTAAACACAAATAATTTGGTAAGTTTAAGAGCAGAGAAAACCCAAACACTTTGCTTTGTTATTTTACAGCAAAGCATTTAATTACAGCCCACTTTCAGTTAGAAATTTCTTTCCATTTTCTTCCAGAAATTATTCTCATGATTTCTCAAGTGCGAAATGGAATTAATTGCAAATTGAAGGGTTTTTTGGCCTGAGACTATTGTTGCTTATTTTCTAATATTATAATAATAATAATAATAATAATAATAATAATGTAGCTGCACTGCTGTTCATTCTCCTGCAAACTGACCCCACACCATTTCTTTCCTTGGTGCTAACAAATTCTAAGCCACAGGCTGAACAACAAAGCCTAATACACACTTTTTCATAGCCAAACCTCTGGCCCAGGTGGGAATTTGAAATTGGGCTTCATACTCTATCTGTTCCTGTAGACTATATGCATGTATGTAAATATGCCCTTAATGAGGGTTGGGGAAGAGGACACATGCTTATATCTTCATTTAACCTACCGCTAATTTGAGGAGGCTTCAGAGTCATGAGCTGTGACCTCCTCTTTCACAGCAAGCAGCAAGTCCCAGCCTTTACTGGACTGGCAACCTCAGCCAGGAATTCCCTCTGATTTCCTACTCCAACCACTTGATTCCTCCTGCTTCCCTTATTATTACATTTAACGATCCCTGACATGCTTTTGGCAGCCTCCTCAGAGATAATCAGGTTGTAACGCTTGAGACCAGCCCCGCTCAGATAAAGAAAAAACGAGTGATAAAAACCAGCGATGTATTTGCAAGATCAGAGACAGAGCAGCAGCAGGCATGCTGCGCTCTGGACTTTTGATCAGAAGAGAATGCGCCTTCCTCGTTAGTGCTGCAATAAGCAGTCACAGATTTTTGCTCTATCAATTGTCAGAGCTGGAGCCTGCAGCCCTCTCAGCTCCTCCTCTGCTGTATTGGGCACGGCTCCTATTTTTTACTCTTCCAGATATTTCTTAGCACAAATCATTATGACCTACTACTAGACCCTCATTCTTTTGCAGCTACACTCCAAATTTTAGCCCTCCCAAGGGGTAACCCTGAAAAATCTACACGGGAACAGAGAACTTAGAGGGAAGGAAGAAAAAAAAAAGATGACAAACAATAACAAAAACAACAAAAAGAAACCCAGCAAAAACATTATGACAAAATCCCAAACACCCAGTTGTTGGATCAGCAAAGATCTCCACTCCAACTCTATTGATTTCATTACACCTCCACTGCCTGACCCATTAGGCAAGGCTCACTGGCCAGGTGTGAGGTATTCAAGTTGCACTTTGTTACATCCTCAGACAACTCTTGTGCCTGGAGAAGTTCAACACTTCCCCAGCTTTTAAATTTTCTTAGTTTAACAGCAAGTTCGCATAAACCTCTGAGTGAGAAGAATTTGTTCGTAACCCAGTTTGAAAGTGCTCCTTCCTGTCTGCATCTTGACTCTTCAGGGTCAATGCTGGGAGTTGTTTACCCAACATTGGCCATCACAAGTTGAATGCCCCCAGTGTCTGTAGCTTGTGGGGACTGACACCTCAAAAGGTCTTTCTCCCCTCCTAACAATGACCACTGGTTTTAAGGACAGTCTCTTGGGCTGCTGATCCATTGACTGTGGATGGAGCTCTGACACTTGGAGATCTGGTTGGTAGATGAGGATAGTTACTTGAGAAGAATCCCTCTCCTCCAGCATGGCTAGCATCATCTAACCTCCCTCTAACCTCCCTCACTGATGGGCTCCAGGCATGCTCTCAGACTTTGTCCATCAAAATATATTGGGACATACACAGGGTTGCATGTCACAGCCTGTCCTTCCAGAGCAAAGAGTCACAGAGAAGGTCTTCTTCAGGGAACAACAGGGACTGATTTGCCCAGACACATTTTTGGAGGTGTTTCTTCCACAAAGAACTGTTTCTGTGCCCGTGCCTTACCCACATGCTCCAGGATATTACTGTCCCTTTCTCCAGGACACAGGGCAAGAAGACTGGACTCTCTCTGCCCCCTGATACAAGCAGAGATTATCAGCCCACATCACTCCATGGTGAGCCTGTAGGCCAACCTGCCTCCTTCTCAGCATCAGGCTCTGACCAAGACCACAGTGGTACCCTAGTGCCACATATGTGACTTCACATCACTTGACAGGCCAAAAACCTGCCACCTTTATCTCTGACAAGACATCCAGAAAGCCTAGACAAATGTCTATAAGCCTCAAGCCCCACCCAGTCACAGTTTATGGGGAGAAAAAAAAGGAAAGAAATGGGCAAAATTCAACCTCAGGCAAACCTGCTGACATTCCTATCACCATCCTGCCTCCTACACCCCCAGCTGCACAACCAGACCCTGCTGAGGGCACTCATGGATTCGGTACAGGCTTGATTAGGGCAGAAATATCATAAAAATGCAGTTCTGCAGCCCTGGATGCTCTGAAGGCAGTAAATCAGGGCCCGCTCAGTGCTGTGTTAAAAACTTCATCTGAGAAAACTCCTCCACATGTGAAAGTCCTTTAGAAACACCCACACCAAATCTTCAGTAGGTCCCAGGATCTTCCAGTGGGAGAAATGGTCTGTCTTTCCCAATTTCCTTCCCAAGCCTCTCCGTATACTTTCCAATACATCGTGCCTTTTCCTGGAAGTCGATTAGGTCAGTGGTTTTCCATATAGTGGATAATTCAGCCTCATGGGTCAATGCACAGATTTTTATCTCAACTCTGAGTTCCCATCAGCCTGGCAGCTTAAGCTCTGACTACCCGTAATGGATGTGCCTTTGCTGGTATTTTAAGCTTGATCCTGCTTTTTACCCAAAGTGAATCGTAGCTACTAGTGAGGAAAAATAACCCCCAAACATCAAAAACCCCCACAGAGGATCTTTATCTTGTAGG